>CM060902.1:1438238818-1440738818 GCA_030737815.1 Allium fistulosum
TGTAATTAATAAATCAAGATTGGATAATTTATTCATAAAGAAATCAATTTAATTGGAAATAAATTGAATTAATTAGGATTAAACAATTAATTAATCCTACTTATAAATGACTATTGAATGCTCGTCCTTACTTATGAATGTTTGGATTCTATTGAATGTTAAATTGTTTGATATCCCTGATATATGATGCTTTGTGATATACCCTGATTTATGATGTGATCGGTAATTTACTTATCTACGATATATATATATATATATCTGTTTTTGTGATATATACTGCTATGTGAATATGAAAACCTTGGACCCGTAAACGACACTTGAACTTCGATGCGACAGGGAGTCGGATTCCAATTGGTTATCCGAAACCTACATCGAATTGTAATTGTGAATCTTTGTGACTGATAAATTTATTTTATCTATAAATCTATGAATGAAGATAAGCGTTATCGATTATACCGCTTATGATATATCTGTGATGATTCATTGTGTTGCACTATTGTGTTAAACCCTTGGACTACACCATACACACACAAATATGGATTTCACATGGAAATCGGTTAAGTCACATATAATTTAAATTTAATATTTTTGGAAATTGAAATTTTTATTTCAATTGATTTTGGAAATGGATTTGGGTTAAATGTTAAAGCTTTTGAAATGGGGTTTTTAAGATGAAAGTTATTTTGAATAACTTGGTAAAATTTCCAATTTAAATAATTTGATTTAAATTTGAATTCAAGTTTGAAATTGAATCCTATGATTGGAAATTTTGATTAAAGATGATTTAAATGTGTTTATAGGAATTTAAACCATTTAAAAATATTGGTTTGAGAATTTGAATTTAACCCAAGAACTTTAACTCGTATAAATGAGATCAGATTTTCCGAAGTGAAACTGTTTGTTTCCAAATGATAAAAGCTTTCAGATAAAAGAAGAAATTCCAGTTTAATTAAAGGAATTTCAAGATTGAATTGAAGAATGGTTTCTAAGTTATGAATGAATTCTTTTTGAAAGCTATGAATAAAATCTGGTTATTTTTAATAGATTTAAAATGATGATTTGTTTAAACCATTGAAATGGAATTGTTTTGAAAGCTATAAGTTAAATCTTTGTTTTAAAGATTTAACGAGTTAGTTAAATTGAAATGGAAATCGATTTGGAAAATCTGTGAATGAATCTTTTGTTTAAAAGATTAAAGTGTGGAAATTGTTAAACCGTTGAAGGTGGTTAAAATGAATCTTTTTGTTTAAAGATTGGAAAATGGTATTTTGTTTAAACCATTTGAAAGAAAAGTTGTGGGTAATAAGTTGTGACTTAATTGAAATCCCAATATCCATATGTTTTTGAATATCGCGCTCACTATTCGGTTTAGCCGGGAGAGGACCTTTGTGTCATATAGCCCGTTCCGAATACTGATACGTCGTATATGGATAGCATTTGAAGACCGGTGGTGAAGACCGGATATTTTCGAAAACGAAAGGACAACTCGTCGAATGTCTCTGCACCGACTGGTCCCCGGTATAGAGATTTTAGCACCCTTTGTGATGGGAAGTCCGGACGTGATTGGAAATTATCCGGAATTGCAAGGGCTTCGTGAGAAGTGCCTTCGGTTCTGTTCGAACCCGGAACAGACTTGTATGGATACATGTCTGACATTACACTTTGAGATATAAAGCAGATTTCTTTCAAATACATTTCTGTTGGTGGCGGAGAATTTATTCTCTTAGCTTAACACCCTTCTCTGAGACGTACGAGCTCAGAGGTTATGTAGTTGAAGGTTATCAGCGATATATCCCAATTTGGTAATGTGACATGCTGAGTGTAGCTGTGTGATGATCATCGTTTGATCATTTGTGATATGATCATTTGTTTGATCATTTATCTTTGTGATCATAGGTTGATCATCTGTTGACCCAAAGCATGGCTTTTTGAAAAAGCGTAGCTTTGTGGACGAGACTTCGTCAGGACCTCACAACCCGGAAATGGTCGAAACAGGATCGTTGCGGCAAGGTTATGAGGGTCGCGCCCTTTAGGGTATGTCATTTCCTTCTGGAAAGGGGTGGTATTATGGTATGGAGCCCTGATACCTACTCATGTGGATACACTTTCTTTATGATGTGTGATGTTGGATACCGAGCTCGGATAAAGGTCCCAAAGGACCGGGAGGTGGCATATTCGTGAGTTACCTGTTACAGGGGTAACCCGGCCTTGTTTGGCAGAGAGCAGTTTGTCTCTCGGGACGTCCCGCCAGAGGCGATCCCATGCGACGGAAGGAAGTTCCTTAGCCTGACCATTTGTTGGGAATCCATTTCTCCAATACGGAACTTGTACGGTTTTAGTTGTAGAACCTGCCATCTAATATGGTAGCTATAGTAGGCATAGTATAATGGTACCTATGCTGGCTAAGATTAATATTATACTTTCAAATTGTTTTCCACTATGCACTAATAATAATAATTCAATGATTTTACGTAGTAAGCATCTTTGACTATCATAAGAAGAAATCTCCTCCAATTCTGCGTTTGCATTGTGTGTGTGGCGGGAGGTCTTATGGTAGTTTCATTTTCTAAAAGCATTGCGGATTTCAATGTTTAAAACCTTTTGTTGTTGTTTAAAGATAAACTGTTTTTGTTGCTCACACCAGTCCCATGACTGATCCGGAGTTTATTGTTCCCTTCCTAAACTCTGGGTGCCCACTATTTTCCACACGGGCAGTCTAGAGTTGGGTTTCTTTTCAGATATTCAGGTTTAGTAGATTATCTGGAGCTGGTTCAGTTATTGGAGTTCATGGACTGACGTTGCTTACGTTGGAGTTGTGGATTCATTCTCTTTTGTAGATCATTTGGAGATCTCTTCCATTTGCTATTATTTTTCCGCTGCTATTTCTTGTATCTCTGATATTTGTTGTATCATATCTCTGATGTATATTGATATTCATTGTATCACTCTGTTGTATCGGATATTGTATATCAATGTATTATTCTTTTCTTCCGCTATGTTATTTACTTAATGTTGTTATAGCTCCGGAGAACCAGATTTGGCAATTGAATCTACGGCATTTCGAGTACAAATGAAGTACGGGTGCCGATTTTCGAAGGCCAACTTTTGGGTCTTTACATGTGGTATCAGAGCTAAGGTGTTGAACTTTAGCTCAGGAGTATAACACGTTAAGTAGCTCATTAGAGATAGGGTGAAGTATACTCTAGAATGAGTATTCCTCAGATATCCATTCGAATGCCTCAGTAAATTCTCTTGCTATCCACTGATAGTGAGTATGAGTGCAAGAAGAGGATGAGATAGGGGACAGGGGAATACGACTGTAAATGGTCAATATCCTGTAACAACAAGGAAGCAATCTTTTCTCTATCGATCTCTTTTGTTCGTCATCTTTTCTCAATTCTTCGATAGTTTCTGGTAGATCCAGAAAGAAGATTCGATATATAAAAATGGGACATAAACTCCAGAATGGCCAAAATTGTTTGTATGGATGTATTGGTTGCTTTGATTGCTATAGTTGATAGGTATATTTTGATTTTTAAACTAAAAGTTTTGGAAAATTGTATCCATATGTCTATCTATTCTTTGGGTCCGGATATGTTCTACGAATGGTTAGTTATTCCTTCGAACTAACCGATGTCACTGCATATTTCGTAGATCTGGTTAACCCGAGTATCTTCTGAAGTGTTAAACAGATTCGTTCTTGTATCTGTTATCGATATTCTGATTTGGTAAGCCAAATGCAGAATAGATGTTCAGTTTGAGTTGATGAAATATTCTTCATCTACCTTTGTGTCTCCTTGGCAATTTCGAGGACGAAATTCTTTTAAGGGGGGGAAGTCTGTAACGACCCCGAATCTTATAGATATTTAAATTGATAATTTATTCAATTTTTGAATTATATTTGTGGAATAAAACGATAAATGGATTGCGAGTTTCCCCGGATGCCGATTAATTATGTGTGAATCATTTAAATTTAAAAATATAAACATCTTTTATTCAAATAAGTAGGCAAGGCAAGATTGTACATACAAAAATAAAAGTAATAAGAAGAAACAAAGTAATAGAAAAAAAAAAGGAGAAAATAAAAAGCAAAACAAATACAAACAAATATAAAACAAGTATGCAACCTAAGTTAAGTTTGATAACAACTATAACAACATATTAACTATAGGGTGTGCCAGACTTTGTATTTGTAGCTATAAGTTAAAGTATACAAACAAATAAGCAAAGGCAAGTATATATATATAAAGTACAAAAGCAAAACAGGTTTTTATAAATAATTGGTAAAGCCTGTAAGTAGTTCAAAGGCAAGCAAACTTGTAGTTGTAAAATCAGTTATGCAGGCTAGAAAATCATAAACAAAGCAAAGTATAATACATCTATGTACAAAATAAGATATGCAGGGAAACATATAGGACATTGCATTTAATGCTAGCATACCATTTAGTCAATTCGAATTGTATAATAAAATCAATTCAGTTAAAAAAAAAATCTCTGACCATAAGAAAAGGCTTGTTCCAGATGATGCCTCCCTGTACTAACTTGCCTTCTTTATATATGCAATGTTTTTTTTCTTTTTTCGTTCAACTCAGAAAAACTAGTAAGCTTTTCTTTTTTTTACAAACTTAAACAACATCACTACAACAAGGGCAAGAAGTTTTAGCAGGAAGATCAAAGCAAGCATTTTTAAATGCAAAGTTTTAAAGCAAAAAGGATTTCAGTTTTCAAAGCTTTTCAAAACATGATTCAAGAAGGAAATCAATCTGAAGTTCAAAACAACAGAGCTGGTCTCTGTCTTCAACATAAAAGTGAGTAACTTAAATTTAAATTTTTCTTAAGTATATTCTGTGATGTTGCTGTTTACTGAAGTTCTGTTACAAGTTGTTTTCCAATAATTTCAAGTCACTGAGCAAAGAATTGTAATGAAACTAGTACCTCTTCATATAAGACAATGTGAAACTTAGAGATTTAACTAATTACGTTTGTATAAACAAACATCATGACCTGGAAAATTTGTTTGGAGGTTAACAGAGAAAACATAGCTACTGTGAGATCTATATTACAGCAAAAGGAATAAATTGCTAAATTTGAATATTTTAAATTGTTGTTTGATTTTATATATTTGGAATAAACACTCAAAGATAAGATTTTTAAAGCAAGTATGATAATTTTTAATTTAGTAATTTCAGAGCAGTTTACAGATGAACAAAATCACTTTTTTTTCAAATTTCGGTTGGTTTAATAAATTGTAGATGTTGAAATTCGTGGTGAAGTTAGTATGATGATCCACGAACATAGGAAAAATAAATGAAAAAATTTCGAATGCATAGATTTTGGGTTTGGATCGAGAGTAGGGTTTAGTTCATATGGTTTTCGATGCTCGGCATATTTTTCGTTTTCGTCATCGTTGCGTGATCGAGTGCCTCGCAAGTTTGGGGAATGCTCGAACAAGGTCTGGCCGAGATGGGGGCGGAGCTACGTCGCCGCAGGTGGTCGGCATTTGGGGGACGAGGCGTTTTGGTATGAGGTGTTCGTATAGCTGGCTCGAGCAGATGGTCGATTTTGATTTCGATCGTTTCGTGTTGATCTGGGTTTGTTTTTCGATTATCGAGTGGATTTGTGGGTTGTTGGTGATGGTGCGAGTTGCCGGAGGTGTGTTGGCGGCGTGTGCAAGTGCACGGCGGGTCGTATACACGTTTTGATGTTTTGGGTTTTGGAATACGCGAGAAAGTTGATAACCATTGTGAGTTTTCTCCTGAGGTTACTCGAGTCGTACCTGGTTTTCGCATGGAGAGTTGAGTACTTGGGGTTTCAAATTTTAAACAGGGAAGAAGAAGGTCTCGGGAAATAGGGTTTTAACGCGATGTGTTACTCGAAGTTGAACGAGGAGATTCTCGGGTATGATTCGAACTGCAGCATTTTATAAAGATGTTTAGGAAAATTTGTTTAAACACTGCAAACTTAGAAATGTTTAACAGTTTTAAGTTAAAACTTAATAGAAGTTTTAATTATCCTAGTTGATACTTGACAATGTTTTTAATACTTAATTATTATCCTTAATTAAGTAATTACTTTAAGTTAAGTATAAATTTTACTAACATTTAAGTTAGTGGTTAGTAGTAATTTGATTTTCAAAGCTTAGAGAAGAGTTTTAAAATGTTAATTAAAATGAATAGTAATCAATTAATTATTTTAGAAAGTAATTAAGAATAATTACAGTATAATTGTATTAGAGTTCAAACTAATCAGTGCTTAAGTGATTAATAAATTTAAAATTAACTACTTAAAGTTGATTAATTAATGATTAGTAGTTAAGTAATTAAGTAATTTAATTACGAATAAATAATTGATTAATTAAGTAATTAGGGATAATTACTTATTATGATTAATTAAGGGATTAAATTATTATGTAATTGGTTTAAAGGTTAAGTTAATTTATATGATTAGTTAAGGATAATTTAATTAAATTAAGGCAATTGATTAATTAATTTATATCAAGGGATTTGTAATTAATAAATCAAGATTGGATAATTTATTCATAAAGAAATCAATTTAATTGGAAATAAATTGAATTAATTAGGATTAAACAATTAATTAATCCTACTTATAAATGACTATTGAATGCTCGTCCTTACTTATGAATGTTTGGATTCTATTGAATGTTAAATTGTTTGATATCCCTGATATATGATGCTTTGTGATATACCCTGATTTATGATGTGATCGGTAATTTACTTATCTACGATATATATATATATCTGTTTTTGTGATATATACTGCTATGTGAATATGAAAACCTTGGACCCGTAAACGACACTTGAACTTCGATGCGACAGGGAGTCGGATTCCAATTGGTTATCCGAAACCTACATCGAATTGTAATTGTGAATCTTTGTGACTGATAAATTTATTTTATCTATAAATCTGTGAATGAAGATAAGCGTTATCGATTATACCGCTTATGATATATCTGTGATGATTCATTGTGTTGCACTATTGTGTTAAACCCTTGGACTACACCATACACACACAAATATGGATTTCACATGGAAATCGGTTAAGTCACATATAATTTAAATTTAATATTTTTGGAAATTGAAATTTTTATTTCAATTGATTTTGGAAATGGATTTGGGTTAAATGTTAAAGCTTTTGAAATGGGGTTTTTAAGATGAAAGTTATTTTGAATAACTTGGTAAAATTTCCAATTTAAATAATTTGATTTAAATTTGAATTCAAGTTTGAAATTGAATCCTATGATTGGAAATTTTGATTAAAGATGATTTAAATGTGTTTATAGGAATTTAAACCATTTAAAAATATTGGTTTGAGAATTTGAATTTAACCCAAGAACTTTAACTCGTATAAATGAGATCAGATTTTCCGAAGTGAAACTGTTTGTTTCCAAATGATAAAAGCTTTCAGATAAAAGAAGAAATTCCAGTTTAATTAAAGGAATTTCAAGATTGAATTGAAGAATGGTTTCTAAGTTATGAATGAATTCTTTTTGAAAGCTATGAATAAAATCTGGTTATTTTTAATAGATTTAAAATGATGATTTGTTTAAACCATTGAAATGGAATTGTTTTGAAAGCTATAAGTTAAATCTTTGTTTTAAAGATTTAACGAGTTAGTTAAATTGAAATGGAAATCGATTTGGAAAATCTGTGAATGAATCTTTTGTTTAAAAGATTAAAGTGTGGAAATTGTTAAACCGTTGAAGGTGGTTAAAATGAATCTTTTTGTTTAAAGATTGGAAAATGGTATTTTGTTTAAACCATTTGAAAGAAAAGTTGTGGGTAATAAGTTGTGACTTAATTGAAATCCCAATATCCATATGTTTTTGAATATCGCGCTCACTATTCGGTTTAGCCGGGAGAGGACCTTTGTGTCATATAGCCCGTTCCGAATACTGATACGTCGTATATGGATAGCATTTGAAGACCGGTGGTGAAGACCGGATATTTTCGAAAACGAAAGGACAACTCGTCGAATGTCTCTGCACCGACTGGTCCCCGGTATAGAGATTTTAGCACCCTTTGTGATGGGAAGTCCGGACGTGATTGGAAATTATCCGGAATTGCAAGGGCTTCGTGAGAAGTGCCTTCGGTTCTGTTCGAACCCGGAACAGACTTGTATGGATACATGTCTGACATTACACTTTGAGATATAAAGCAGATTTCTTTCAAATACATTTCTGTTGGTGGCGGAGAATTTATTCTCTTAGCTTAACACCCTTCTCTGAGACGTACGAGCTCAGAGGTTATGTAGTTGAAGGTTATCAGCGATATATCCCAATTTGGTAATGTGACATGCTGAGTGTAGCTGTGTGATGATCATCGTTTGATCATTTGTGATATGATCATTTGTTTGATCATTTATCTTTGTGATCATAGGTTGATCATCTGTTGACCCAAAGCATGGCTTTTTGAAAAAGCGTAGCTTTGTGGACGAGACTTCGTCAGGACCTCACAACCCGGAAATGGTCGAAACAGGATCGTTGCGGCAAGGTTATGAGGGTCGCGCCCTTTAGGGTATGTCATTTCCTTCTGGAAAGGGGTGGTATTATGGTATGGAGCCCTGATACCTACTCATGTGGATACACTTTCTTTATGATGTGTGATGTTGGATACCGAGCTCGGATAAAGGTCCCAAAGGACCGGGAGGTGGCATATTCGTGAGTTACCTGTTACAGGGGTAACCCGGCCTTGTTTGGCAGAGAGCAGTTTGTCTCTCGGGACGTCCCGCCAGAGGCGATCCCATGCGACGGAAGGAAGTTCCTTAGCCTGACCATTTGTTGGGAATCCATTTCTCCAATACGGAACTTGTACGGTTTTAGTTGTAGAACCTGCCATCTAATATGGTAGCTATAGTAGGCATAGTATAATGGTACCTATGCTGGCTAAGATTAATATTATACTTTCAAATTGTTTTCCACTATGCACTAATAATAATAATTCAATGATTTTACGTAGTAAGCATCTTTGACTATCATAAGAAGAAATCTCCTCCAATTCTGCGTTTGCATTGTGTGTGTGGCGGGAGGTCTTATGGTAGTTTCATTTTCTAAAAGCATTGCGGATTTCAATGTTTAAAACCTTTTGTTGTTGTTTAAAGATAAACTGTTTTTGTTGCTCACACCAGTCCCATGACTGATCCGGAGTTTATTGTTCCCTTCCTAAACTCTGGGTGCCCACTATTTTCCACACGGGCAGTCTAGAGTTGGGTTTCTTTTCAGATATTCAGGTTTAGTAGATTATCTGGAGCTGGTTCAGTTATTGGAGTTCATGGACTGACGTTGCTTACGTTGGAGTTGTGGATTCATTCTCTTTTGTAGATCATTTGGAGATCTCTTCCATTTGCTATTATTTTTCCGCTGCTATTTCTTGTATCTCTGATATTTGTTGTATCATATCTCTGATGTATATTGATATTCATTGTATCACTCTGTTGTATCGGATATTGTATATCAATGTATTATTCTTTTCTTCCGCTATGTTATTTACTTAATGTTGTTATAGCTCCGGAGAACCAGATTTGGCAATTGAATCTACGGCATTTCGAGTACAAATGAAGTACGGGTGCCGATTTTCGAAGGCCAACTTTTGGGTCTTTACATTTTATCTAGAGATGCACCATGACTAGCGGTATCTCCATAGCCTAGTCATTATATGGAATCCATTTTCCAGTACGTGTCGTTACGGTTTTGATTGTAAAACCTTTTATGTTAGAATTTAGTTAATGTAACAATTTCGGCTATTATTAATAAGTATTTGTATCTTAGACACTATTATAATACCAGAGAATTTTATATGAAATGGTTTGGTTATCGTAACGTAAAAACCTATCCGTGTTTATGTGCGGCGTGGTCTTATGAGATTCTTTTGATTTCAAAGGTTTTTATAACTTAAAAATCCAGTTAGGTGTATTTTCTCACGCTTGTTTACCAGACAAACACGAGTGTTATTTTATTATAATGCTCGGATCAGACCGAGCATATTTACTGATTGCTTTGGATCCATTGGTGCTCAAGAGATGATCTAGAGGTCCAAGACTTATCTATGTATTTCTTGTGTTCTGCTGTGTTGTCCATTGGTTGTATTTGTCATCAAATTGTAAGGACATGCTGTTATAACTGTCCGGCTGAAATAGGTTAGTGTACTATGTTGGCGTATTT
Source organism: Allium fistulosum (assembly GCA_030737815.1). NCBI lineage: Eukaryota > Viridiplantae > Streptophyta > Magnoliopsida > Asparagales > Amaryllidaceae > Allium > Allium fistulosum. Next base: position 1,438,248,996 of record CM060902.1, read on the forward strand.
ACATTACATTTTTCCTTTATGTAAAGATTTGCTATATATTATAGATTATTCATTCCGTTGTGAGATTCTGTGTTGTTTTAGTTTTCTTCTTATTCTCTTATCTTCTTCTTTCTCCCTTCTTCTTTTCTCTAACTATCCGCCTTTCCGTTCAATTTGAGTAGGTCATGTATGGTTGATTTCCCGCTTAAACTATACGGAAAAGTGGGTCATTACAACCAACTTCATAGTGAAAGAATTTCTTAAAGAAATTATTGGTAATAAAATGGAATTGGATAAGATCCGAAGATAAAGCTGATTACATGAGATGAAATGAAATTAACTAACATAAACGAACATATCGCATTAGAGTGTCTAACAAGTATACTTACACATTCAAGAGAAACTATGAGTTTCTTATCAATGTCGAAAATATACAATCCTTGGTTGTTTAATTAAACTATTAAGAATGTTGACTCTATGATATGGTATAATGCACAAATCTAAAATAAATTCCAAGTATATCAATATGATTTTGATAGTTGTTTTGAAAGGATATGATCCTTTTGGCCTCATATATATCTTTAGGATAAAGGCAAATGTAGTTGTAATATAGTGAGCCACATTGAAAAGAATAACACCACAAATTTCAATTGTTGAAATTATCATAATAGATTCACCATCCGGTGTGCTCAAGTGGGTTCAGATTTTACTCACAAAATTATCACTTAGTATTACTTTATTTTTTGGTACGTATGTGTTGAAATAGAAAAGTCTAAATAATGACTTAGAATAAACTGTTTACACATAATAACCAAAGAGTCTCAAAGTCAGTGGGAGCGATATTGAGTGTGAGTATTTAGATATAATCCAAGAACAGATATGAAAGCGTCATTCGACTAGCATCCAAATTGAACAAATGTTTTGATAAGAATATCAAATAGTTTGATTGTAAATCAAAATGCAAAGGAAGCGTGTGCTCAAAAGAAAGAAAGTTAAAATGGTACATAGATATTTATAAATCATATGTAAACAACACATCGCTGGTTTTTTTAACAATGTACATGTGTTAAAATTAGCCTTAGTTGTTTTAATACTCGATGTTGGATTTATGAATGATGTCTTTTATAGTAAGTATAAAAGGTATTGGGAATGTCCCAAATATATATGCAAGGACATCTTATTAAAATTTTCAATACGAAACATGTAAGATGGATTCCTTATGCATTGGCAACATGAGTATCAAACATGTTACGTTGTCTATGATATTGTGATTTATTTGTGTATTTGATACATGAAGCAAATATCAGATCCAAACCAATATCACTACAGTTTTAGTTGAAGTGTTCTCGTGTATTTCATAAATACTAGAGAAATGTTTATAGAAACGATGAACTCCTTATAAAGGAGTGTTAGGATTCAAAATTTCATAAGTGATATTAAGTATAATTCATAAATAATAAATTCAAGTTAATAATATTAAGTTGGAAAAGTTCCAAATGAAATACTATGGTCGATTCAATTAAAAGGCTATATATGTCGTCTTGAATAACACCGCAATAAAATCAATTTATATAGATATAAATGCATGAATTTATAACTGAGCCGAGGGTGATTCCAAATGTTGAGAATCCCATAACATTATTATATGATAACAATGTCATAATATAATTCATAAAAAAACTTAGAGATCACTGGAAGTAGAAAGATATACTCCGAATTGTTTCACGTGATAAAGGTAGTTTATTAAAGTCGGAGAGGGTAATTGACAGAGTGGATTAATGAAACATAATAGCATAACCGTTCACTGAGGGACTGGCCCATTTGGTTTTGAGAAATCTATTCAAGAATTTGGAATAAGATTCTATAATTGACCTCAAGTCCAAGTTAGGGGTATGCCCTAGGGGCAATTACATAATTTGTCTATATATATCTAACTTGATAACCAATCTTGTTCAAAATAAAAGATGTTTTATTTATATTATATACTTGATATAATATGTTATGTTAATTAATTAATTTAATTAAAAGTATATTTAATAGGAAATCCATAAATGGTATGTTTTGTGATAGTAGTTACAAAGTGTTGTAACCGTGAGTAATTTATCACAATGAAAACAAGCATACCATTTTAAATGTCCCTAGTCAAGATGCATCGAGACTGGATATCGATGTACCTATTGAGACTAGAGTACATAACAATATCCAAATTTTAGGAAGTGTATTACTCATGACAGGTGGGAGTACCTAGGGTTTACGTACTGATAGTTATTGGATAAATATGGAATGACTCACTCAATAGTTTTCTATTTGTTAACATAACTAAGGTCAAACAGAAAATATCAATGTGATTGATTTACATAGTTCTCTCGACTTGAGAATACCATGGATCTTTAATATGAATGCTTTACTTTGATTATAGCCAAATCATGGCATAGTGTCCATCGAGTGACTATAGTTAGGTTGAGTGGAAGTATTAGAAGTGATGCACTATTTAAGGAAGGATTCAACTTCTCAGTTATCTGGGGTTAGTATAACAATCAACTCAATGTCTATATCTCTGGCCAGAGCACTTGGTCCAATAATAATTGTTATTATTGAATCAAGGACTTTGTGTTTGTACTATAGAGTTAAATATGGACAATATTGGAATTTTGAACATTACCAAATTCCATAAGTCCTGATATAATTTTGACGAAGAGAATTGGTGTAAATAAAATTCATAACCATGTAATGCTTATTAAAGTAAAATTAGATTTTACTGAAACCAAGTAAGCGATAAATTTGGCCAAAATGTCACACCGTCTGCTAAGTGATGTGTGAACGTTAATATTCGAATTGTTCGATATTAATCACTGACCAAATTTACACTAGATGAGTCACACAATCGAAATAATGAATTCTCTTTTGACCAAATAATTTAATTAGTTGATCTGATTGCACATCATTAGCTTAATAAAGATGAGATTTTGGTGCTTTTGGTTATGCAACTGTCTTGAGATTTTACTGAGTTCGATTGTGTTCTTCCTATGTCAACTTAATCGAAAGAATACCTTCCGCATGAGTCGAAACCTCTCATTTTACAAACACACACTTAGGATCTTAGCTCCAAGCTACTTCTCATCAAAAGCTTACCTTTTTAGTAAGTCGAAACCTCAAACTTAGCCAATGTTCCAAGACTTAAAAGTCCAAGCCGAAGCCATTAAAGAGGCAAGCTTTCGACGAAGTCGAAACCCATCAATTAACCAATACCTAATAACTTTAGAGCCAACCAATAAGTTACCATCATTGTTTTGATAGGGTATTTCGAATTGATTAATAAGCCAACAAGGCTTGCTTGAAAGACTTAAAAAGAAGAAGGTATAAGTGTTTTGACTGGGTCGAAAGGGTGTATAAGGAAGTGTTTACACAACAAAGACTTATTCGAAAGGTGAATCAAAGGAAGCAATAAGATCCTAGTTTTTTCTACTTAATCAAAAGAGGTTAAGAAGGATATCTCTGTACCTTTAACTCTACTTTGGGGTGCTGACAAGTTTTCTTGTTAACAATGACTGCTGGGGGAACAAAGGGTTTACGCACGGATAAATATTGGATAACTATGGAAAGACTCACTCAAGAGTTTTCTGTTGATTAATATAACTAAGGTCAAATGAAGAATCTCGAAGTGACGATATTACACAATTCTCTCAACTTGAGAATACTAATAAACTTTAATATGGACACTCCACTTTGATTATTGTTAAGTCTTGGCATTTCTTCTGTTGAATGACTATAGTTGGGTTTGAGTTGAAGGTTTGGAAGTGAAATATTATTTCATAGAGAATTCGTCTTCTTAGTTATATGAGGTTAGTACCACGATCAACTATAGTTGTTGGTAAAAATTTTGGGTTTTACAACACTCGACTTAACCATGAGGCAAACTTGTGGTTGATTGTCCTCACGGCTAGGAATCGGTGAACCATCGCTTGGTTTGATTCGCCTTTAGGAGGTGACCGTGGTGCTGAATGCTTACATGGCAGGTAGTCGTACTCCAAATGTATGTTGAAATGTCAAAAATGGATTAATGAACAAAAGAGCAGATAAAGGTGAACTGCAGAAAAGTAAAAGACACGAAGATTTTTTACGTGGTTCGGATTGTTGTGAATCCTACGTCCACGGGATAATCCACTATATTAAACTATTTTTTGTACAATAAATTTTAATGGCCTTGAGGCATACAATATGTTCTTTTTTCTTAGAAAGAAGAAGAAGTTACTAGAGAAGATTCCAAAATCTTAGAATTTAGAAATAACCAAAAAGGATCCCCCAGAAAAGACCAATGCCTTTCCTTTTCTAGCATTAAAAATTCTTTTTTTATGGTGGTAATATTCTCCCGTATTTTCCTTCAACCTTTGCCAACGGATTGTGCCATTTGTCATTTATCCATGATGCTCGTACTTTGTGCTTGGATTGATGATGTGTCTTAGGCGGGAAATCCTGACTATGGTGGGAGATTGGAATTTTGAAGCAGAATGCCTGAAAAGTGGGTGGGAAGCCCATGTTTGCATAGGTCGGCCTCTTCTCCTTTGAAATAGCTAGCTGCCCTAAGAGGAATCCTAAGAAACATTTATGGAGCCTTGTTGTGTTGTTGATGCAGAAGAATGAATGCAATGTAAATATGCTTGGTGTTCGGACCATATTGCTCCACTACTACTTTTGTTTTTATTGCGTAATTTGTTACCATATCGGGTCAGAATGAGGTATTTCTTCCCATTTTATACTACAAGCTTGTTTGAGACTTGCTTGTTATTTGAATTGTTCTCTTGGTTGTTGTCGATGCGAGATAAGGAGAGGGTGAGCTTCACGTTTGTCATTTCCCTATAGGGTCGAGTCTGTGTTAAAGCATAGTTTGGGTGATCTTGTATGTAGCCCTGGTAGAGTGCTTTCGGCTCTGTTTGGCGCTATTTAGATTGCCCCTATCATATGCTTGTATAGACTTGTTCTCGAGATGTTAGACAAAATGTGAATATAGTTAACTCAGAACCCCATGTGCTAATCTCATGTGCTTTGATTTTGTACTCTAGCATGGTCTTTGCTTCCGTATGTGGTTAGTGCATTCTACTCTGTCTTCTTAATGTGCGTAGCGTCAGATTTGTGTGGTTTTGATATTTTTGGAGAAGATTTGGGTCTGGTCAGTGGTGTTGATCTTAAGCCTATCCATTACCTAGTCCTGTGTCGTTAGGATGACTTCCCATTTTCCAAGTGCTATTTTATTTCTTTTTACTACGGTTCGTGGTAAGAACGAGTGTAACGATAGTCAACTCAAAGTCAAAGTCTCGAGCTAGGGCAATACGGTTAATAATAATTGTTATTATTGAACCAAAGATTTTGTATTTGGACCAATCAAGTTGAATGTGGATGATGTTGGAATTTTGACCAAAACCAAATTCTATAAGTCCTAAAGTGATATAGTTTTGACCAAGAAAATTGGTGTGAATAATCGCTGCTAACAGGTGCTGCTTATAATAGTAAAATTGGATTTTTATTGAAAGGATGTGTAAGTTATAAATTTGGCCAATATGTCACACCCATAGCTAAGATGACGTATGAATGTTAATATTCGAATTATTTGATATTAACCGAAGACTGAATTTACACATTTATGTCGCATAATCGTAATAATGAATACACTGAATAAACCACACGATTTAGTTATTTTATAATCATTGTAAATTAATTAAATTAATTGAAATTTATGAAATATTAATTATCAAAATTTATTTTATTTTTGAATGCCATTGGCATTTAATGAAATTCGTATATAAAAGTTATATAAGCGTGTATCCACATACGATGTCGATAGAATATTTAAATTGGATTTAAATAGATTAATTACTAATGGTTTTGGGAATTCTTTGAGGCCCTTCTTGCCTTTTTTATGATCGACCAAATAGGGGGAGAGGAAGGGAGTAAAATTTTATTTGAAAGGCAAAGGAATAGTTAAAGGAAGGCAAAAGATGTGTTTCCTGGAGATTTGACCAGGCAACTAGTACCCAGAGAAGTACTCGGCATCCATAGCGTTCGGCATCCGTAGTGCTCGGCATCCAGAAGACTCGGCGTCAAGTAGTGCTCGGCATCCATAAGACTCGGCGTCAAGTAGTGCTCGGCATCCAGAAAGACTCGGCGTCAAGTAGTGTTCGGCGTAGTACTCGGCATCAGTAGTACTCGGCATACAAAACTACTCGGCTTCGACTGGCACTCGGCGTCGACCAATGCCCAGCGTCAGCTAGCGTTCGGCATCAATAGAACTCGGCGATAGGAGTGCTCGGCAACAAGAGCACTCGGCATCAATAGAACTCGGCGATAGGAGTGCTCGACAACAAGAGCACTCGACATCAAGTAGAACCTGGCAACAAGAGTACTCGGCATCCCATGGTACTCGGGGTAGTACTCGGCAACGGGAGTACTCGGCATTCTAAAGACATTTGGTACGCACAGCTACTCGAGGTAACAATATCGTTCGGCCTACACGCATTGTTCGGTCGAGAGCTTCGGATAGAAGTACGTTCGGTCTTCATTGCAACCGTCCTGCACTTCCCACACATCAGACGGACCGTTTGGCATGGAAAGGACCGTTCGGCACTATAGCGTTCGGCATGCTTGGTTCGTCGAGCAGCAACGACCGTACTCGGGCTAGAGTGTTCGGCCACCAAGCCCACTTGGGAAGTCCAGCCCATATTTGCCTATAAATAGAGGGGCAGGGTCAAAGTGAAGAGGATCCTTTTTTGGGAGAGAGAACACCGGGGAGACTCTGCCATTTTTGAGACTCATCTTCTCTACTTAACAACTTCATTCAAGCATTTGATTCACGAATTGTATTTGTAATCAACAAGAAGAAAGATCAATAAAGTTTAATCTCAAAGTGGACGTAGGCAATTACGCTGAACCACTATAAATTTGGTGTTCTTACTTTCTGCATTTAAATTAGCATTATCTTCTCTGTTTAATTTATCTTCATCACTTATATCTCTACACAACCTTTCTCTACGAGGTTAGTGACCAATTTTGGTGCTAACACTTTGGTGCTTTCACTGAGAATTGAATTCTCGGACCTCAAGGATCTGCTTTGAAGCTACTGGATTGAACAAATCCCCCAAGGAAGTTCCGACTCACTGATAGGACATCCATTGATTCTACTCAGAGTTAATACCGATAACTCTACAATGGCAGGACCACGTACCAGGTCAGCTTCTCATAATGTGGATGCCCACGAGACTGCTAGCGTGCAACAAGCAGGACCTAGCAATCAACCAGCGATTCCAAGTGCAGGGATTGCCGCTCAAGAACAGACTCCAGTTGTCACCAGAGTAGAGTTCAATGACTTGATGAGAGAACTTAGGGAAAGCAGGAGACAACTAGGAGAGCAGATGTAAGCTAACGCCAACCTGATGGCACAACTCACTCAACAGCAGCAACAGACTGCTGGGGGCTGTCCCGCTCCTTATTCCTCCTCTGATAGCTCAACTTCCTCTGATGAACCTCCCAGGCGCAGGCGACGTAAGACTGAAGCTGCACGAGCAGAAGCTGATGTTCAAACAGCTGGAGACCGTAACCAAGCAAAAGCTGGGAACTTCAAGACCGAAGTGCAAACGGAGGATGGAGGCCCAGGCCATCAAAATGCTAACGATGTCGAACCTCAAGAAGCATGAGTGGCAGAATGCCTAGGGAGGAGGCATCAGCATGGACAGGCGCGTAGAACAGACTCTAACCTCCCACCTCCCATACAGACACCAGATCTAACAGCCATGATCAGGCAATTGATGAAAGAAAATCAGGGCTTGTCAAATGATGATTGGGGAGTGTCAAGAAGTCATACTCCATTCACGGATGTTGTGTTGCAAGCGGTGTACCCCAGGAAGTTTAGTATGCCTACTGTCCCCGCGTATGAAGGGAAGACTGACCCCAGGCAGCATGTCATGAGGTACGAATGGATGATGGATTCAGCTAGAGCAAATGATGCCACCAAGTGTAGATGCTTTCCGATTACTCTCTCTGGGATCGCTACAATGTGGTTCACCCGACTTCCTCCGTGGTCCGTATCAAATTTCGAAGAGTTGGCAAGGAAGTTTATTGAGCAGTTCAAAATACACACTACACGCCCAAAAGACGTAATGTCTCTGTCAAGTGTAATCCAAAATCCCGGGTAATCATTAAAGGAATATTTACAGAGATTCCACGTTGCGGCAACTGAAGTCAGTAACCCCAATGACCATGCAATTCTGATGGCTGTAATGAGAGGTGTGGATCCAGATTCTGAGTTTGGAGAATGGTTGGCAGGAAAGCCTCCGGCTACGCTAGAGCGCTTCTACTCAAAGGCACGCCAATTCATAAGAAGAGAGGAGGCTAGGTGGGTACGACGAGATAAGGCACCAGGACCTATCCAAGAGTCTATGAAGAGCAACATTGCTGTGAAGCAGTCCGGAGACAGCTCGGGAAAGGTCCAAGTCAATGTCCAAAACAAGCCCGGACAGCCTAAGGAGTCTGGAGGAAGAAATCAAGGGAAGAAGAGAGAAGCGGGGAAGTGGAAGTCGAGAATTCCAAGCTACAGCGAATATACTCCGCTGAACGCGCCGCTTGAGAGCATCTACCTATCCACCTGCAATGCCTTTCAGTACAGAAAGCCACGTCCAAAAGAATCAACCGAGGAACAGAAGCGGACCGGGAAATATTGTCGCTTCCATGAGACTTATGGGCACAATACGGAGGAATGCAGACACCTGCACGACGCTATCGAGAAGTTGATCAGGCAAAAGAAGTTGCAAGAATTTGTGAAGGATCCACAAGAAGGAGGACAGGGAACGTCCAACCCAGGTCGTGCACCAGCTCCGCGTCATCCCGAGGAGCCTGCCCGAACCGTAGTTATACTAGTCATAAATACCATCATCGGTGGGCCTCACCCCGCAGACAAGAATTGGCAAGAAATGGAGCGATATGCAAGTTCCTTTAAGCATGCGGATTTTGAGTGTTGTTCGAACGTGGAGGATGGGACCCCTGCTAAGCAACAGCGCGTAATGACAGACGATATAGTGTTCAGAAACAGAGACGCTGATCAAGTAGAGGCTCCGACCATCGACTCGATGGTCATATCTGCGACGATCGGACCAGCATATGTGAAAAGAATTCTGATTGATTGCGGAAGTTCAGTCAACATCATCTTCAAGATGGCTTATGACCAAATGAAACTGGAAACAAAGGACTTGAAACCGTCCAAGGCTCGTATACACGGCTTTAACGGCGCAGTGACCGATGCCGTAGGGTATGTTGAGTTACCAGTTGAACTGGGACAAGGCGAGCGTTGGAGGGTGCGAATTCTACCCTTTGTAGTTTTGGATGTGGATTCTCCATATAATGTTTTCTTGGGCCGGCCAGCCCTGGCTGAGTTTAGGGCAGCATTAGCCCCGTGGTGTTTAACTTTGAAGTTCCCGACTGACAAAGGAGTAGGTATTGTTCATGGCGACCAAGCAGCTGGTCGTTCCTGTTATGTGGCTGAGCTCCGAGAGGCCCATCGGAGGGAGAAGGGAAAGGTTGCGGACAATCCCGTCTGCATCCTTAATGCGGATAATTGACAAGTAGTGCCCGAGCCCTGGCTCGGGCATAGTTCTCGGATCTTCGGAGATATAGATCCGAGAGACGACGATGAGAAACCCAGGGAAGAGAAGGCGGCACCGGCTGAATTAACGATTGACATTTCAGTTAGCCGTGACGACCCTTCGCGAATACTAAAGATCGGATCACAGCTTGGCCCCGCGATGACTGAAGACCTTAGCGACTTCCTCCGGGCGAATCTTGATGTTTTCGCCTGGACGCATTCTGATATGTGTGGGATTTCCCCCGCCATCACGAGTCATATGTTGAACATAGACCCGAAATACGTTCCAGTTAAACAGAAAAGGAGAGGAATGGATCCAGAGAGGTCCGCGGCTCTTGGAGAGGAGGTGGACAAACTCAAAGCTAATGGGTTCATCCGCGATGCCCTCTACCCTGAATGGGTATCCAACCCCGTGCTGGTAAAAAAGGCAAATGGGAAATGGAGGACTTGTGTAGATTATTCCGACTTGAACAAAGCATGCCCTAAGGACAGTTTCCCGTTGCCTAGGATCGATTAGTTGGTCGATTCCACCGCAGGACACGAGCTGTTATCATTCATGGATGTATACTCCGGGTACAACCAAATCCCGATGCATATTCCAGACCAAGAACACACCAGTTTCGTTACGAATGTCAGGCTTTATTGCTATGTAGTGATGCCCTTCGGATTGAAGAATCCGGGAGCAACTTACCAGCGTTTAGTGAATCGAATGTTCAAGGACCAGCTGGGTAGAACGATGGAAGTCTATGTGGATGACATGCTCGTGAAGTCACGACGGTCAAACGACCACATTCGAGACTTGGCTGAAATGTTCGACATACTCAGGTTTTATGGGATGAAGATCAACCCTCTGAAGTGTTCCTTCGGCGTTGCATCGGGGAAGTTTTTGGGATTCATCGTCAATGCTAGGGGAATTGAAGCCAGCCCAGAAAAGATCCAAGCTGTTCGAGATGTGCAAGCGCCCAGGACTATAAAGTAAGTACAGAGCTTAAATGGAAAAGTAGCTGCGCTAAGTCGGTTTATATCTAGGGCAACTGACAAGTGCATCCCATTCTTTGATATAATAAAGAAAGGGAAAAGAAATTTTGAATGGACGTCTAGTTGTGAGAAAGCATTCCAGAATCTGGTGAGGCATCTGGAGAGTTCACCAATGCTGTCAAAACCAGTTGACCACGAAATGTTATATGTATACTTGGCTATATCCCCACATGCGATAAGTGCGGCTCTGGTTCGTGAGGAGGATCGAGTCCAAAAGCCGGTGTATTATGTTAGCAAGCGTTTAACAGGGGCAGAGAGGAATTACCCTAAAATCGAGAAATTGGCTTATTTCTTGGTGATTGCATCACGCAAGCTGCGCTCATACTTTCAAGCGCATTCAATCGGTGTTTATATCGATCAACCCCTGAAGCAGGTACTCCAACGGCCGGAAACTTCTGGAAGATTGCTAAAGTGGAACATCGAGTTGAGCCAATTCGATATCGCCTACTTACCACGAAGAGCCATCAGAGGACAAGCATTAGCAGATTTCATCGCTGAGTTTACTATACCCGTCAAACCGGATAATCACGACATCCTTCCCCCCGTTCGATGGAAATTATACACTGATGGTGCATCAAACGACCGTTGCTCCGGCGCGGGCATAGTTCTTATAACTCCGGAAAACCGATCAATCTGTTATGCCTTGAAGCTTGATTTCCCGGCTACAAATAATGAAGCAGAATATGAAGCACTGATCGCTGGCTTAAGGCTTATCAGGGAACTCGGGATCAAATCAGTCGAAATCTTTTGTGACTCACAGTTGGTGGTTTACCAAGTACGGGGAGACTACCAAGCAAAGGGACGAAAGCTCGCTCCGTACCTTGTTCAGGTCCAAGAACTACTCTCGAATCTCGTGCGTTATGACATTTCACATGTCTCGCGCGAACAGAACAAAGAAGCCGACTTGTTGGCTAAGTTTACGAGTACAGGCGATGCACAACAAATGGGATTGTATCCCGTAGAAGCATTGCATGCCCCGAGCATAGACGAGATGAGAGTCGATCGTGTGTTGGAAATGGAGATCGAGGGGGAATCGTGGATAACCCCATTCAAACTGTACCTAACGATCGGAGCCTTACCAGAAAAAAGAAGCGAAAGACGGCAAATCCTTCGAAAGGCCGCGCGGTACGTAATGCAGGATGGGTCAATGTATCGAAAAGGATTCTCAGTCCCATTATTACGATGCATCGCTCATAATGAGACAAAGCGGGTCTTAAGAGAAGTTCATGAAGGGGAATGTGGTGACCATTCTGAGTGGCAAACGCTAGCAAAGAAGATCCTCCGCTATGGATATTACTAGCCAACCGTAAACCGGGACGCCGCAGACTACGCGAGAAAGTGTGACAAGTGTCAAAGATACGCGAAAATCCCGAGGACTCCATCAACAGAACTCACGCAAATGGTTAGTCCCTGGCCATTTGCAATCTGGGGAATCGACATAATCGGCTCTTTGCCTATATCCAAAGGTGGCGCGAAATACGCGATAGTTGCAGTTGACTATTTCACAAAATGGGCTGAGGCAGAACCTTTGGCCACAATCACCTCTAAGAAGGTCATTAACTTCATTGTACGAAACATTATATGCCGCTTTGGCCTTCCCCGCACCATCATTACGGACAACGGGACACAATTTGAAAGTAGAGAGTTCAAAGAGTTCTGTTTAAAGTACGGCATCGAGAAAAAGTTCGCCGCCGTTGCACACCCAAAAGCTAACGGACAAGTTGAGGCCGTTAACAAAATAATCAAGTCCATACTGAAGAAGCGTCTGGAGAAGGTTGGAGGCAAGTGGGTAGATGAACTCCCGACAACGTTATGGGCATATAGGACAACCCACAAGTCCGCGACCGGCCACACTCCATTCGTCTTGGCATACGGCTCCGAAGCCGTTATACCCGTAGAGCTTGAAGTTCCATCGCACCGAGTGACATACTATGATCCCAAGATAAACCAGAATCTCTTGTTGGAATCCCTGGACTGCATCGATGAAAAGCGTGAAGAAGCTGAATTAAGGGCGGCAGCGCATAGACACCGAGTCAAGCGTTACTACGACGGCAGAGTCCGCCCAAGGATTTTTTATGTGGGTGATCTCGTTCTGAAACAAGTTTTACCGGTACCATCACGTATGAATCCCAGCTGGGAAGGTCCGTACGCCATTGAACGGAAGCTTAGAGAGGGAACATTCAAGCTAGCGACCGTTGATGGCACGACACTCCCCCGAGCATGGAACAGTGAACATCTGCGGCACTATTACATTTAGCATGTTTCCTTTCTTATTTTAGGCACTGTTATTTCCTGCATGTTTCCGTTCAGTCATAACGTAGTTTCTTTTTAAAGTTGTAATCAAGCAGTTTAGTTGATTTTCATTAATAAAGGCTTGAAGCCGTATTTTCCATGAATCACTAACGTTTCTGTATCTCATAGTTGAATGACGAACTACATTATCTTGTACGACGTACGGACTCGTATAAACAATTTCAAATCTCCGAATCCCCAGAGCGCGGAGCGGAGTACTCTAAGTCCCCGCAGCGCGGACTAGAGTATAAACAATTTCAAATCTCTGAATCCCCAGAGCGCGGAGCGGAGTACTCTAAGTCCCCGAAGCGCGGACTAGAGTATAAACGATTCCAAATCTCCGAATCCCCAGAGCGCGGATCGGAGTACTCTAAGTCCCCGGAGCGCAGACTAGAGTATAAACGATTCCAAATCTCTGAATCCCCAGAGCACGGAGCGGAGTACTCTAAGTCCCCGGAGCGTGGACTAGAGTATAAACGATTCCAAATCTCCGAATCCCCAAAGCGCGGAGCGGAGTACTCTAAGTCCCCGGAGCGCGGACTAGAGTATAAACGATTCCAAATCTCCGAATCCCCAGAGCGCGGATTGGAATACTCTAAGTCCCTGGAGCGCGGACTAGAGTATAAACGATTCCAAATCTCCGAATCCCTAGAGCGCGGAGCGGAGTACTCTAAGTCCTCGGAGCGAGGACTAGAGTATAAACGATTCCAAATCTCCGAATCCCTAGAGCGCGGAGCGGAGTACTCTAAGTCCCCGGAGCGCGGACTAGAGTATAAACGATTCCAAATCTCCGAATCCCCAGAGCGCGGATCGGAGTACTCTAAGTCCCCGGAGCGCGGACTAGAGTATAAACGATTCCAAACCTCCGAATCCCCAGAGCGCGGATCGGAGTACTCTAAGTCCCCAGAGCGCGGACTAGAGTATAAATGATTTCGAACCTCCGAATCCCCTGAACGAGGATCAACTTACTCTAAATCCCCGGAGCGCAGATTTAGAAAAAAGGTCCAAGTACTCGAGAAATGTGGAATAAGGAATATACCATGTCCGGAGATGTTTGAACAACATGAAAATGGACTGGGAGATAAGGCAACTCATAAGAACTTGAGTTATGGCTACAATTAGTCATCAAACCAAAGAAAAGCAAGAGAATCATTTGAACGAAAAAGAAACTAAAAACTTTATTCGATTAGTCCAAAATGGGGTTACATGATCACTCCTACAAAATTCAGACCTGTCTATACAAACTACAAGCTACGGAAGATAAAAGCAATTACAAGACTTAAGCAAGAAGCTCGTTGAACGAGTTTATCGATTATTTCTTCGATTTCTTCTTCTTGTCTTCTTTTGTCTTTTCCGATGACTCCTCTCCCTCACGCTTTTTCTTGGACTTCTTGCTTGCTACGGAAGCAGAGTCAGGAGTAGGAGACGGAACATCTAGTGGTTTGGACCTGCGCGGGAGGATGATTTTCAAAGGTCTGTTCCGTGGGTCGGTAAGTTCCAGGATTCCAGGTTCAACTTTGACCTCGGCCTTTTTCTTCTCCTCTTCGGCAAGGCGGTCCTTCATGCTCATCTGCGAGGTATGCTCAGAGGCCCCGGTGATTTCAATTTCATCATTCCCTTCGGCAAGAGATGAAGTGTCGAGCTTATCATCATCCAGCGCCCTGATCACCTGAGCATCGGGACCAGGGAGTACTCCCGCGTGGACAGCATCGCTTGTTTTCCCTGCCTCCTCCCTGGCGTCATCGCTCCTCGGAGTTGGCTCGGCGTCAGAACAACCTGCACGAAAACATAAAGAATGAGCGTTAGAACGAGTAGCCACTGCTGAAAAAAGACGGGATCTTTCAACTTCTAGAGAAAGAAGAATTTCCTACCAGGTTCTGGTTGGCTATCGGTGGCGCGTGGGGTTTCACCCTCCAGGATAGGGGATAGCACATGAGCACCGAGCCCGGGGTCTTCAGGGTCATAACCAACATGCTGCTCGAATGGATCAAGTGTCGGCCGACCGGCCGATTGAGCAGCGGATTGAGCAGCAGTATGAAGAGAAGTAATATTGGCCCCAGACGGGCCAGCTTCATCATTTTTCTCTTTTGGAAGGGGAGAGCCTTTGCTGTAAAGTGCCAATGCTGCGGATAAATCCGATGGCTCATTCCCCATAAGGAACTCCTTCACCAAGGCCTCCTCATCAACCTCTTCGGAGCCCGACTCGATCTTCCTGATCCTTATCAAAGTTTCCCAGGCCTCAGCTAGGGATTCGAGATAGCCCTCGCCCAAAAACGTTAAGTCGCGATGCATGAGGACGCGGGCTCCGTATTCTGCAATCAACGGGTCAAACATGCATTTGACCTCTTCCCTGCCGGCTTCTACGGCCGCCTCGAGGCGAGAATCAATCTCCTCCACAGCCTTTCTTTTGCCCTCCTCGCGGGCCTCATCCTTCATTTTCTCAACCTCGGCAAGTTCGTCATCGAGCTTCGCTTTCAGGAGACAAGTAGCGACGATTTCATCACAGTATCGTTGTGATTCTTCTTGAGCAGCTACCTTGTCCTCCTTCTCCTTGGAGAGTAATTCTTTCAGCTCTCTGACTTTCACGACGAGCGCATCCCTCTCTTTTTGGATAGAGTCTTTCTCTAGGGCGAGGGCACCGCTGCGCTGGACTGCTTCGTCAAGCTCTTTTTTGTGGGCCGCCTCTAAACGAGTAACTGCCTCAGCAGTATCTTTTGCGCTTTATTCAGCGGCTTCCAGCTTCGACTTATACGAAGCGAGCTCTACGTCTTGGTGCTCAATGATGTTTTTGTCGCAGCTAGCCTCCAGTTTCAGGCGATCAATCTCATGTTGGCGCTCAACGGATACCTCTGAGATCTTCTCCACCAAGTGCACAAACGCGTCATGTTGAACATAAACGTCGTTATTGCAGGCAATGGCACTCTGCTTCACATGCCCGAGAATATGATGAATGGCTGGGAGGAACTTCAGACCGTAGAAGCAAATTTTCGGAAACTTGGCCATAAGATCGACCATCTTTTCCGCAACAGTCGGGTCCACCGTAGGAGTAGGAGGAGGAGGCTTTGAAAGTTCCACTCTTTTTCGCTGCTCCCGAGCTTGCCTCATACTCGATGAACCGGAGTGTTGTTCTCGAGGAGCATCAGAGTAGTAACCCTTCTGTGAAGTTTTATCTTTATCCGGCACAGTTGGAGGAAGGGGATCATGAGACTGCGAAGATTGAGAATATGCCTTCTTGCGGTGAGACGACTCACGGGGACGGTTGTCTCTATCTTCATAATCGTCTCTGCCCCTGCGTCTGCCTGAACCAGAGTCTTGTCCAGAGTGATGAAATATGGAAGAGCCATGAAGGCGATCGAGTCCGTGAGAACGCCCCATATCACCTGCAAAGAATGGAGATAACAACGAGTTAAGAAAAATCCGTAAGATAAGAAAAAACTTGAAGTGTATGATGGAATGCGTATGTGCGTGTGTGTCCTAGTGTTCCCCCCGACGGACCAGTTCGTTTATCTTTACTAATCGGAGTGTTGTCTCCTTGGACCAGGAGTTGAACTCCCGCATGGCCTCTAGCGGGTGAAGAAAATTTGAGGGCTTCAGGATCATCAAACCCGTAATTAAGTATATCTTCGGGAATAGAAAGGTTCGATAGACCCCTCAAGGAACTTTCCAGGTATTGCGAGGAAGCCTCTTTCTCAGGCGGGATAGGCGTGACTTTTGAAGTGCCACCGACTTTCTCCTTCTGCACTTTATATTTTAACTTCTTCTTTCCCTTCGAAGGGGAGGATGACGTCTCAATATCTTGAACTTCGATTGCCGGATTCCAAGCGGGACCTACATTCTCGCCCTGAGTCTCAGGAGCTTCGTCTTCTTTGCGCTCACTGTCTTCATGCATATCGGGAATGCGGCACGACGACGACCCGGCCTGTTTTTTCCCATTACCGGACGGAGGTTTGGGAATGGTGACACCTTCTGGAAGGCTGATCCGACGACCAAGGGCTAGCAAGCCAAACCCCGACAGTGATTCATTTGAAATGATAGCTCGGATGTCTCGATCCTCGGCAGGAAGAGCTCTAATGGCTTCGACAGCCTCAGAATATCCTCGGCCTTCCGGACGCGGGTTGATACCTGAAAAGATGAAAACAGAGAGTTAGGAAAAACATGACTCCGGTTAAATGCGAATGGTGACTCAACAGAGAAACTTACTGCCTTCAACCCATCTCCTCGCAAAACCGGGAGGGCAGCGCACATAGAACCATTCCTGTTTGTACAGGGCGAATTTACTGCATGCCCCTGTCAAGATCTGGCATTTGTGGTACGGCTCGAGGAACATAAAGGAAGGACTGTCTTTCCGTCTCTTGATCATATAGATGTATCTGATATCACCGGCGGTTGGAGGTCTGGAGAAGACGGCCATGAAAAGTAAGTAAGTCCCATAAAGAAATGCATGGCTGTTCAGGTGCAGCTGCGACGAAGCTATGTCGATATACTGCAATACATCCCGGAGAAATAAGTTGAATGGAGGCACGCTGCCCATCCAACACATGAACTTGTTACAGGTAGTATACCTGACTGGGGGCAGATGAGGACGATCGTGTCGCGAAGGAACTAACACGTCAGCAAAAGGGATGCCATGAATGGAGCATATCCGTCGAAGAGCGGCTTCTTTGACCTTCGAAGCTTGTGAATCGATCGGATTGTCTAGTAGGATTGTCGCCTCCAGGGCATCAGGTGCTAGGTTATGAACAGGAGAAGTCGACAGATTAGAAGTATCAGCGGCTACTTGCCTTGATGACGGCCCAGGCCTGTCGGATATAGTGGCGGAGCTAGACTTTCTCGACATTCCCGATAAATAACGAACCTGGCTAAGTGCTTGAGAGAACTATACTTAAAAAACGTTGAACGTTAGAATTAGCAACACGAGTTTTCCCCCCACGTGGTGTGTGAACTAGTGCAAGCATTCGTGTACAAGCAATAAGAATCTAAAGATTTCAAAGATATAAGAATGAGCTTCGAATCGTCGCCTTCGAAGACCGTCATCGCTGACCGTCTCAAAGAGCCTGCCTAGTGGTGAGTACAGTTCCAGATTTAGAAAACATATGATTTATAGAGTGACCGACCTAAGTCTAGTTTCACATTTATACTGTTCGGCATTAAAATGGTGTTCGGCAATTGTATTGTTCGGCCTAGGTATAGTGTTCGGCTTTGTTTGGCTCGGTCTAAGTTCTGTTCGGCAATTGTATTGTTCGGCCTAAGTATAGGTTAGCGTGTATGTTCGTTCGGCGTGTCAAGTGTTCGGTTAGGTCATGTTCGGCATTCAGACTGTTCGGCCTAGGTATAGTGTTCGGCTTTATTTGGCTCGGTCTAAGTTATGTTCGGCAATCGTATTGTTCGGCCTTGATATTGTTCGGCATCTAAGAGTGTTCGGCTTGGGTTTTGTTCAGCTAAGTTATTGTTCGACATTTTAATAAGTGTTCGGCTTGGGTTTTGTTCAGCTAGGTTATTGTTCGACATTTTAATGAGTGTTCGGCTTGGGTTTTGTTCGGCATTCTAGCGTGTGTTCGGCCTTACTGTTCGGCAGCCTCCACCATTCGGCGCATGGCAACATACGCCGAACCAGAGCTGCGCCATCCAACACCCTTAACACCTCCAACGTTTTCCTTTTCCTTTTTTAACTTTGGTTCGGCGAGATGAAGCTAAATACAATAGCCTTATGTGCAAACACCCCAAATCCTTCCTCCTCGCCTCGCATTATCGTTCGGCAATAAGGACGACCTACTCGAAAGCTTTCTACATGACACACTTGATCATCTCGCTTGAAACCTATTCGAGTTATACGAGGAACAGTACCTAGTTTGCAGATAGGAGATTAAGAAGGAATGGTCAAGTTGTAAATCTGCTCGGCTAGCGAGAATTGCAAATCTTTGAAGAGTGACAGAAGTGAAAAGGTAAAAGAGAGGAGACGGGAAGGACCTGGTTATATAAGGGGAAGGTAGAAGTTGAAAAGGCTATACCCGATAGAACCGGTCAATGCCATAGTGTTCGGCATCAAAGCAAAGTGTCGTTCGGCACATGAGGATTGTCCGGCTTCGAACGCAGCGTTCGGCGTCCGGGCCACGCTCGTCACACACCTCCGTCGCAGGCATTTTCGAGGAGACATCGCCAAGGAAAGTTGCACTAGATTCAAAGCGCATCACGTTCGGCCACGCGATACACTTTGGGAGGCAAGTGTTTCCTGGAGATTTGACCAGGCAACTAGTACCCAGAGAAGTACTCGGCATCCATAGCGTTCGGCATCCGTAGTGCTCGGCATCCAGAAGACTCGGCGTCAAGTAGTGCTCGGCATCCAGAAGACTCGGCGTCAAGTAGTGCTCGGCATCCAGAAAGACTCGGCGTCAAGTAGTGTTCGGCGTAGTACTCGGCATCAGTAGTACTCGGCATACAAAACTACTCGGCTTCGACTGGCACTCGGCGTCGACCAATGCCCAGCGTCAGCTAGCGTTCGGCATCAATAGAACTCGGCGATAGGAGTGCTCGGCAACAAGAGCACTCGGCATCAATAGAACTCGGCGATAGGAGTGCTCGGCAACAAGAGCACTCGGCATCAAGTAGAACCTGGCAACAAGAGTACTCGGCATCCCATGGTACTCGGGGTAGTACTCGGCAACGGGAGTACTCGGCATTCTGAAGACATTCGGTACGCACAGCTACTCGAGGTAACACTATCGTTCGGCCTGCACGCATTGTTCGGTCGAGAGCTTCGGACAGAAGTACGTTCGGTCTTCATTGCAACCGTCCTGCACTTCCCACACATCAGACGGACCGTTCGGCATGGAAAGGATCGTTCGGCACTATAGCGTTCGGCATGCTTGGTTCGGCGAGCAGCAACCACCATACTCGGGCTAGAGTGTTCGGCCACCAAGCCCACTTGGGAAGTCCAGCCCATATTTGCCTATAAATAGAGGGGCAGAGTCACAGTGAAGAGGATCCTTTTTTGGGAGAGAGAACACCGGGGAGACTCTGCCATTTTTGAGACTCATCTTCTCTACTTAACAACTTCATTCAAGCATTTGATTCACGAATTGTATTTGTAATCAACAAGAAGAAAGATCAATAAAGTTTAATCTCAAAGTGGACGTAGGCAATTACGCTGAACCACTATAAATTTGGTGTTCTTACTTTCTGCATTTAAATTAGCATTATCTTCTCTGTTTAATTTATCTTCATCACTTATATCTCTACACAACCTTTCTCTACGAGGTTAGTGACCAATTTTGGTGCTAACAAGATGTTTAGCCTTTAATTACTTTTATTTCCTTTTTGAAACAAATTCATTCATCAGTTTTGTTGTTTCTCTTCATCCTATCTCTATAGAAAATTCCATGGTATCCATTGCATAAAATTCCCAAAACAAAATTTAAATAAAAAGAATATTCAAGGTGGTTTTTGTCTTTGGACCCTTGCAAAAACCGTAGGCCGATTCAATCAAATCTAAGAGTTTTATTCCTCATCCAAGGTATGATTGTTGGCTTCAAATAAGGAAATTTTCTAACCTTATTTGATTACGTAATACATGATGATGATAAATTTCAATCCATATATGCTACCTCTCTTTTGATTATATGTTCATCTTGTATGTATAGTTTAGATCCCAAACATTACACAATGAATTTATATATGCTTGAGTTGTCTGACTAATTTGGTTATTGATTTGGATATTAATGTTTAAAGAAAAACCATTTTAATTAGGAAAATAATTTTTTTAATTGATATATATATATATATATATTCGTAACTTATTATATACGCAAACATAAGTGAGCTATATGCGCTGATTACTTGAAATCATTTTGAAATTTGAATATATTTTTTGTTTGTTTGTTGGTTTTGTATTTAAATTAGTTTGGTTATTTTTTACATATTTTTTAAAGTTGTTTCAATTCAAAATTCATAAGTGAAATTTTGTGCAAAATCATAAACCTATTTCGAATCCTTTATAAGTTAAAGCTAGCTTTCTATTTGCTAACATTAAATTTTAGAATATATAAAATTACAAATTTTACAAATTTATGTTGTAAATTAAAAACATTATTTGCAATTATTTATACAAATATACATATATGTATGTTATTTAAATTTAAAATTTGTAAATGGGATTTTTTGTGTAAAATCGTAAATTTATTTTAAATCCTTTTCAATTTAAAATTAGACTTAAAATTGTTAATTATAGAATTCAAAACATATAAAATAGTCAAAATAATATATAATTTTTTAGCATCATTGATTAATGCCAACAAATGCCGATCTCAGGGACAGAACTCATTGATAGAGTTAGGAATATGTCCTAGGAGCAATTATGTAATTTGTTACATATATCTAACTCGTTGACCAATCTTGTTCGAAATAAAAGTCATTTTCTTTCTATAATATATTTGACATAATGTGGTCATATTAATTAATTTAGTTAAAAGTATATTTAATAGAAAATCCGTAAATGGTATGTTTTTGTGATAGCGGTTACAAAATGTTGTACCATGAGTAATTTATCACAATAAAAATAAATATACCATTTCAAATGTTCCTAGTCAATATGCATGGAGATTGGATGTCGATGTATTTGTTGAGACTAGAGTACGCAATGCTCCCCAAATGTTGGGCAGTGTATTACTCATGGCTACTGGAGGCACCTAGAGGTTACATACTATTTGTTATGGATAACTATGAAACGACTCAATCGATAGTTTTCTGTTGGTTAATATAACAAAGGTCAAACAGAAAATATCAATATGACTGATTTACACAGTTCTCTCGACCTGAGAATACCGTGGATCTTTAATATGAAAGCTCTACTTTGATTATAGTCAAATCATGGCATAGTGTCCATCGAGTGACTATAGTTGGGTCGAGTGGAAGTATTGGAAGTGAAGCACTATTCAAAAAGGATTTGTTTTCTCAGTTATATGGGACAGTATCACGGTCAACTAAAAGTCAATGTCTTTGGCCAGAGCACTTGGTTCAATAATAATTGTTATTATTGAACCAAGGAATTTGTGTTTGGACTATAGAGTTAAATATGGACAATATTGGAATTCTGAACATTAGCAAATTCCATAAGTCCAAAGTGATATAATTTTGACGAAGATAATTGATGTAAACAAAAGTCATAACCGGGTAATGCTTAGTAAAGTAAAATTAGATTTTACTGAAACCAAGTAAGCGATAAATTTGGCCAAAATGTCACACCACCTGCTAAGTGATGTGTGAATGTCAATATTCGAGTTGTTCGATATTAATCACTAACCAAATTTACACCAGACGAGTCACACAATCGAAATGATGTATTCTCTTTTGACCAATAATTTAATTAGTTTATAATTGTTATAAATTGATTAAAGTAATTAATATTTATGAAATATTAATTATAAAATTTTGAATATGATTTGAGGAACAAATATTATTGAATATATTTATAATAGTTATAAATATATCGATCGATATATGATATCGATAAGCAATTAAATTGGATTTAATTAAATGATATTTCTTTGGGTTTAAATAGGATATTAACCCATGATGATGGGTTGGTATTCTCGGTTGTAATGAGGACTATCGGGGGTGGTGCAATTAGGTTAGAGATGTTAGAATTGGATGGCATAGATTTAATGAGGACTAGCATGAGATATGATCCATTATTTTCTCTCTTTCATCCACTATTTAAACACCTCTAAGCCTAATTACAAATAACCTTTTTTGCCATTGTTCCTTCCTTCTATTATTGACCGATCCAATCCCTAAAAGCCTTATTATATCCATCTCAAATCAATTCAAGATCAATTACTATGTGATAGTCAAAAGTGAATGTTTTAAGGATTAGTTGTCTGCCAAATCGAAAAGCTTATAGGAGGAGAGAGTTCATCACTACAAGATGTGATAGAAGGCATTAGTTCTTAGGTATATTATTCATTGTATTATAGCATATAATTTCTGATTAGTATTTTAGTATACACACATGCAAAAACACACACAATATATATATATATATAATATTTTTAGTTATGTGAGATTCTTATATGTATTTTTGTTGTCACAATCTAGATTGGTTATATGTATTTCTTCACCTAAAAAACAATTTCATTATATATATGCCAGATATGTACAACCGAAAATATAATAACAATATTATTTCATAATTATACACATATATCTTTTAATTATATATATATATATATATATATATATATATATATATATATTTGTGTGTGTGTGTGTATGGTTGATATTTAGTTATAATATCATTCTATGGTAATATTTGAATTTAAAATTTTATGCATGTATATTTACAGTAATAATAATTTTCGACAGGTACAAAACATTTTTTATAATTATTTATTACTATTTATTATTATTTAAATGAAAATAAAATCTAAATAAATCATGTAAAATAAAATATGTTTCGAAAATTACTTTTAAATTTTATAAAATTATTTTATCATAGGAAAAGCACTTGGATAGAAAATGAAAACTAAAAAATCAATTTTTCTATTTTTGAAATTATTACAATTAATGGCCAAAAAATAATTAATAAATAAAAAAAATATTTTGATTGAAAAAAATTATGAATTTTATTTTCAAACTTCAAAATATCATATAAGATTTTCTAGAAATTTAAAATTTGAATAAAATATTTTTGAGTAAAATATTAGTTAATCTATATATTAAATAATAAAAATTAATAATGAAATTTTGTTGTGTTGTACTTACGATATGAAATTATAAAAATTTATTCAGTTAATTAATATATATATTTATATATATATATATTTAGATATTATAAGTAAGTTTATGTGTATATATATATATTATGAAATAAAAAAATTATTATTATTTTGTCGTTATGTATATACATATATATATTTGGTTCATAATTTAAAAATATATATTATGTAAATTTAAATTATTTTGTTACATATTATAATAATATGCATATATATATATATATGTTAATAATATTATATATCTATTCATATTGATAAATTAAATATATATTTTAAATATTTTCATATACAAAAAATTATTTAAACAAAATTAACATATACTTATATATATATAATATTTATATAATTAGCAAGTTTAAATACATATATATATTTGGACAACATACAACACATATCGGATGATCTAACATGTCTGTTGCAATATAAATCCCAACATCTATATACGAGCATATTATACCTTACACGGGCTTACATGTTACAAATGCGCATACATACATATATGTATATGATACATATGTGTATATTTATATGCATTAATATATAAATTAATTAAAACTATATATGATTCATAAATTTAAATAAAATAAGAGATTTTATATAAATAAAACTTAGAAATGTTCTAAATAAATTAGACTTCATAGGCCCAATAAAGATGTAATAGGATACAAAATTTGAAATTCACCTAAAACTTCCATTGCGGGTTGACTCGAGTTCTAACATCTGCTACCAATCCATTCTTTGAAACAACATTTCCATAAAACTTAACCTCTCGTTTCCAAAAATGACACTTGAGAAACTTCACCTTCAACTTGTGTTGTCCTAATGTCTCTAATACTAATCTAAGATGGAATATATGGCATCTCTTATCCTTAGAACATACAAAAATATCATCAATGAAGGCCAATACAAATATATCCAACTAATCACAAAAGATTTGGTTCATAAGGTCAACAAAAAACGCAAGGGCGTTGGTCTGTCCAAATGGCATCATTAACCGCTCATATGAAATATACCTTGTTCGAAACACGTTCAATGGAATCTATCTTCTGCTACTCTTTGCTTATGGAACCTCATTACCAAATCTAGCTATGAAAACACTCGAGGTGCACTCAGCTAGTCAAACAAGTCGTCTATTTTGGGTAATGGATAACGGTTCTCCATAGTCAACTCATTCAACTTTCGATAATCAATGGATATTCATAAAGATGCATTCAACTTCTTTACAAATACCATAGATATTCCCCATGATAAACTGCTCGACCTAATGAAACTTTTATCCTCAAGTTCCACTAGTTTCTTCTTCAATTCTTCAATCTCCTTGGGCAGCATTCTACTAGGCATTTTACTAATAGGCTGCGCCCCCGGCATCAAGTCTATTTAGGACTTCTTTGCCCTAGTCTTTGGTGGTAATCCTGTTACAGGTTCAAAACATCTGCAAATTCTCAAACTACTTATACTCCACTAGTCTCGTCATCATGCTCCATGGCACATAACAACAAATCCAACTTCTCCTTTATTATTTCTGTGATGACCCGGAATTTTTGTATATTTGAAATTGGAATATTTAATTAATTTTAAATATTCAGAGGTTAATTATAAACTTAAATTTCAAATATTGCTATTTATTGAGTAATTTAATAATTAAATTAAATTTATTTGAAGTTGGATAGAATAGTAAATCTGGTATTCTAAGCTAATTAAAAATATTTTGAAGGCTTGAAAAATTCATATAAATGATACTGGAAATAATAGAAGTGTTGAAATTGAATGTGAAGATGATTTGTTCAGTTTTAAAAATTTATCGTTTTAAATTTGAATTTAAAAATATCTTTCCGGGGCACAGTCTCGGAATTCGATGAAGCCAGTTCTATTGGATCCGTAATATTTAATTATTATCGGATTTCAAATTTCGTAGTTTTCGGAGCTATCGTGTGATCGTACGAAATATAAACGCCAAGAGAATAATTAACCGATTTAAATATCTTTATTTGATTTAAAAAAAAAATCAAATCAACAGCCACTCTTACTTTTCGTGTGAGCCATGCCTCCTTTCTTTCAAATCTCGTACCCCTTCTCTTCTCTAAGAAGCTATCAAACTAAAATATCAAAATCAAAACAGCCGAGCACTCTAAGGCAATTGAGTTTTCTTCCTTTCTTCCACTTTGAATTCAAATTGCCTTTCCCCTTTCCTTCATTTTGTCAATTCGAAACCAGTTTCGAAAAATGACCGAGCAAAATATTACTTCTTCAAAATCGCATCTTCCTCCTTTGTTCCTTTTCGTTTCAGATCGAAACTGTTTGATAAGGGGCAACATTTTTTTCAACTCAAAAATCAACGACATCCAAAATAAATGGCAACCGATCCCCAAGCGAATCTCGTCCCCTCTATCGATTGAAATGGAATCCAGAAATTCGAATCGAGTTCGAAAATGATTTCTGGCATTCGCGTTTTCTGTGGCATCGCGATCCCATTCACGCGATAACGTCGCGATTCTTCCCGATCAAACTCGAATTCAGCGTGGGCTACGAAGTGGAGATCGACGTCGGTGGGGTCGACTGGGAGGGCCGGTAGTGTTTGTTTTGAGGGTTTGTCGACTGCGATTTAAGCGTGAAGAATATGGAGGCGCAGAGCTTTTATGGTGGTGAGTGTAGTGGTGGCGGCTGATCTTTAACTGAATGAAGTGCGACAGGAGTTCGAAGGCATGTAGCTCGGTTGTTGTGGTGGTTGTTTGCCGAAGTCAGGGTGTCGAGCAGCATCGAGTTCATCCCTAAGGCAGTGAGGTATCTGTTGTTTCTTATTTTTATTTCTTTTCAATTTAAAATATATATATCAACATATATGTTTAAAGATGGAATTTTGTCTAGTGGGAAAAATTTAAATAAAATGCCGCCGTGATAAATTTTATGCATGCAGAAGAAAATGATATATGTATACGTACAGGTTCGACATATATATAGATCAGAACGATATAAATGCATATATCAGCTTATCGTTTGATTTTAAGAATATATCTTTTGGTAATTTAATTTTATAACATTTTGATTTAAATGATAAGTAAGTTTGAACTTTTAATTTAATTATACATACGGACGAGATTTTAGAAGTAATATAAAGGCTGAAATAGAAAATTTTCTAGTGAGAAAGGGATAAAAACAAAATGAAGTTATATACGGTTTGTGTAATCATTTTTGAACTGGAAATATAATATAGATGAGATTGGTGGGGGAAATAAAGGAGGGTTTTAAACGTTTAATTTGGGAAGTTGCATAAGATGGGTAAGTCAACTTTAAATTAAAAACAAAATTTAAATTACCTCGGTGATTAATGAAGATGTGTAATGATGTTGTACAAGGTCTGGAATCGGGAAAGGACAGACCGGATTGGATTGGATCGCAAATTAAAGGTCAAAGGTGAGTTAATCTCACTCAGTTAAATTTAAATTTAATTGGTTAAATTTAAATATTGATGGATGATTGAATTGATTGATTTGATTGATATGGTATATAGTAGTATATACCAATATATATATATTGGCATATGTATATATTGGAGTTGTTGATATTCCCACATTATATAGTGGATGAGACCCTATGCGCCGCATAATAGCGGATGATATTTTATATACCCATATACCGCGATATTCCACCTCGAAGTGGAATTGGTATTGTGCTAACGTCTGTGGATGCAGGGAAACAGGTTGGAGGGATCCAACTGGATTCCTCAAATATTTAATTTGTTTAAATTTTCTGTGTTATGATATTTGATATTCTGTGATGATTTTATATTGGATAATGTGGTTGATTTGAATTCCCAGTATAATGAGTTATAAATTCTATGGAATTGAATTTTTGGAAAGAAATAAAAGGATAGAAGTTTAAGTAAAACAATTCAAGTGAATTGGAATAGAATTAATAATAAATTGAAATAAAAATAAAGTGATTTGGAATCTTAACAGATATGGGAAAAAGAAATTTTAAATTACAGAGGAGTAAAAAATTTTAAACCCAAGTGATACTGTTTTAAAAGAATAAAGAAATTACTTTTAATTCAAGAATTAAATTCTAATTAAAGAGTAAATAAGGAATTCTGGAAATCCGAAAATGGGTATTTTAGTTGAAAGAGGTTTTAACTCGTAGTTAAGAAATAAAACCCGAAGTTATTGTTTTTGAAATAAGGAATTTTATTTCAAGATAAAGCAAATTTGAAATCAAATATAGAATTGATTTAAATGTTTGAAATTGGAAATTTAAAAGAGGAATGAGATTTTGGAATTTATAAACTGGGTTTATAAAGTAAGGGGAAATATCAGTGGATATTTAAATATAAATTCAAGATGGGGATTTATAAAGAAATGTGGATTGGGTTTAGAATAAATGGTGATTTATTTTAAAGATGTGGAAAGAAAGTGTATTTCCTGGGTAGCCAAGTACATTTTGTTTTTGAGCAATTTTAAATATTGGTTAAAGGATTTATTGTTATGTTAAAAATCAAATTTTAGAAAATCTATTATTTCAAAATGTTAAATTTCTAAAGTAAGTATTTTCAAAAAAATCTATTATTATAGTAATTGTTTAAAGTGATTTGCTATTATGTTTTATAAAGGAGAAATTTAGTCTATAATTATAAAGTGGTTTATTTTAAAGTATATATTTTTAATAAAGTATTAAAGTAGTTTGATTTCAATGTTATAAAGTATATTTAAATAAAGTGTTTTAAATTATTTTAAAATTTAAAAGTATTTTGTACTTGGTGTTTCAGAGGAAATAAATATTTGGAAATGTATTCCGTAAGCGGGAACTGTTTTGAAATTGTTTTCAAATGAGTTTTGAAAATTCAGAAATATATCTTGGAAAGATATTTGGGTAAATAAATAATGTGGTAAATTATTTATTGTGTGTGATGGTTGCTTGTGGATGTTAATTGATAGTTAAATAACCGACTATCAATATTGGCCAAATGCGCTGATCGTTTCGAAGAGACCGGGATCGAGTTTCCGTATACCAGGATTCTAGGTCTGGAGACTCGAATACCACTTCGATCCGGTTTGTACGTTTCGGGTAACGTGTTCGAAGTCGAAGATGGAGCAGTGAAGTGCAAGGGCTAGTCGCTACTAATCCTGAGGATATTTCCAAAATGGATGTAGTAGGAATAGTGCCTTCGGTTCCGTTCGAACCCGGGACGGACTTGTATGGACGAATGCTTGCGAAACATCGTCAGGTGGACGATGGGCATTCTAAGGGATATGTGCTATAAAGGTATCGTTTAGCCTCGAGCCTCATCAACCGGGAATGACTGAAAATCAGGGGTTATGCAGCAAGGCTTCGTGGGTAGCACCCACTTGAGAGTAAGGTCATCCCTGTCTAGATGTCCCTTTTATTTCGGCTTAGTGTTGCGGTTGCTGATCCCAACCGTGGGGTGATTTTATTTGGAATTATCCAGTAAGGGATGATTCCGGTCTTGTGTTGCAGGGGAGCGGGCGTACTCCTCGGTACGGTGATCTAGGCCACGTACTGTGATAGGTGGTACCCCAGTGCCTAGTCATTTGTTGGAAATCCATTCTTCCTACGTGTCTTGTACGGTATTTGTTTGTATTACCCACTTTTGTGGCTAGTATGCTGGAATTTAATAATGTAACAATTTCAGCTATTTTAATAAGTATGTGTATATAGACACTATTATAATATCAGAGGAATTTGATAAAAAGTGTTTTAGCTATCGTAAGGTAAAAACCCGACATGTTTATTTGTGGCGTGGTCTTACGAGATGCTTTTGTTTTCAAAGGGTTTGAAACTTTAATAATCAATTGAGTGTGATTTTCTCACGCTGGTATTCCAGACTGACTCGGGTATTGTTTTATATGATGCTCGGGTCAGACCGAGATAAACAGGTTTAGGATATGATGCTGTGGAGCTCAGGAGACGAGCTGGATGACGATACGTACTCTCGTACTTGCTATTATTTTCCGCTGTGTATTCAGTTGTATGTTATGGATGTTGATGTACTCTGATGATGTATTCTGATGTATTGTATAAACAGATATAGTTTTTGATTTGTGTAAAGATCTGTTGATATATTATATTTTATTCCGCTGCGATGGTTAGATTCTGTTGTTGATTTTCTGTTTCTTCTTCTTCTACCTCTTCTTCTTTAGCACAAATGGTCCGGTTTTTCGTGTATAAAAAACCCGGGTCGTTACAGTGGTATCAGAGCTTAGGGTGGCGATAACCTTGGCTCTGGTAGGAATTTTGAGAGTATTAATAGATATGAGCGCGTATTTGTTAGTGAATATAAAATTGTTTTATATTGTGTTGATTGGTTTATTGAGTAGTTTATGGATTCTGGTCGATGTGTGGGACGCCACAACATTGATAGGAATCTCTAAACACTTGTATAGAACAATTCGACACAGTATTGTTTTAAAGTAGGGTGAATGAAATAATTTTACCCAAATTATTTTTTTTGTATAAAAAGAAACGTTTTGTAAACTATTCTAGTTAATATATATGGTTGTTTGGATGTTAGAAGTGATAATATGGAACTATTATCATTAATATATGGAAACTTAACTAGGAATTGAAATTTATAACCAAAGTAAAGAATAAAATTTTATAATAAAATAAAATTTGAAATATAGATTATAAATGTAATTTATAAATTGGAATAAACTCCATATCCAAATGGGATAGTAATTTAAAATAGAATTCCAGAGAAAGGTTTAAATTTAATTGGATGGGTTGGAAATTTGGAATTTTTGAGAAAGGACTTAAAATTCCTTTGGATTTGAAAACGGTTTTCAAGGGTGTGGGAGAAATAGTAGTGATACTATTGTGGGAAATATTTTAAATTGGATTCGAAGTCTGATGAGATTGGGTATTCAAAAATATTTGAAATGATTTAAAGTGATAAAAGCACTAAACTCTCTTTGGTCGCTGGAAAATAATTCCGATGATGATCGCGACATCATCGGTGTTCATTTTCGAGTTTCCAAAGAGAAATTGCTACCGAATTGTTTCAAATTGAAATTGTTGTGAACTGGGTTTGATTTAAGAATTCAAAAAGATAATGGAATTTACCAAAGGAGTTTGGATATAGTTGATTTCAAAAAGGGATTTTGAAATTTTGAAAATTTGTGTATACCCTGGAATCTTATTTTGGAATATTTATAGAATAATAATAATGAAAAAAATATATACTTGATTAAAATTTAATGTATAATCTGGAGTAAAGGGTAAAATGTGAATGGGAAAAAGTAGTCAAGATGGACTAAAAATAATTAATGTTTGGAAATAAAATTTATTGGTTAAATAATGAATTGGTGAATGAATAAATGGATCAACTATTGTACTTATAAAGTGAAGTTGATATTAATAAGAAGAAATTGGGAAATTGTAATCCGGGAATTAAAATTTAACTTAAGTAAATGAAAGTGAAGAAAATATATTTGAATTTAACTTGAAATAAGTTATATAAACTGAAATCGAAATTGAATTAAATTTGGATTGAATTGAATCAAAAGTCAGTTGTGTCATGAATGTTATTAAGTGGAATTAAATCTTTGCTTAGCAAAATCCAAAAATGGGGTGTAGCTAGGTTTAATTGGAAGCAAGCTAAAATAAATTGGATGGAAATAAATTCAGCTGGGTATAGATAATATTGAATGGAATAAAATTCTACTCAAACAAATAAATAACTTAAGTAAGTTGTGTGACGGTTATTTGATATATTGGTGGCTGAGTTTAATAAAATGGTTTGGAATCAAACTCTTTGGATATGGAAGAAATACAATGAAAGTTGTGAATAAATTTAACATGGAATAGGTTAAATGTAAATTTAGTTGGATTTAACCTAAATGGTTCTAAAGCTGAAGTAATCCTTTATTCACATTGATATTGTCGAATTGTATTAGAAAATGGATCGTTTGAGGCAAAACGAGGTTAAATGAAATTCTATGAATTGATAGAAAGGAAATAAAATTGATTTTGGAATCAATTGTAGTAAATGTGAGTTAATATAAGCAATATAATTGATTTTTAAATCAATCGTAATAAATACGTATTCATTTGGATTAAAATGAATAGAATGTAAGTAATGAAGTGTAAACCTTTTAAATGGAAGCATTTAATTTGTGTTGGGCCTAATAAATGCACTTATGGAGGTGTTTAGTGCATATTGCTTATGTTACGTATGTGTTAGCTATTGAAATTAATTAAAATGTTTAACAAATTTTGAATATTTGTCACTAACCTGTTTAAATGGAGTTAGTACAGGTTTAGGGAAGCCGTATGGCTGGATTTGGTCGTGTACATTTCTAAAATAAATCACCGCTTGCTTTATAAATGCTAAATAAGGTACGCTTACGCAAAAAAATTCAAAATAGGAAATATGAACTGCTTATATTGATATATATTGTGATTTCCGGCCTGAGGCCGATGTATATACATTTTTGTGCATCCTGCGATATCGCAGAAGTCCCTCCGTACAAAGGAGACTCTGCCAAAATTTTCCATAAATTTTGAGAGTTAGAAAATTTTTGAAAATTTTCATTAACGGCAAATGATTTAAATTTGCTAAGTAAATGGAATTGGAACTGAATAATTGAAATCTATTTGAAATATGAATGTAAGGTGAAGCGAAATTGAAGGAACTAAAGAAAGAAAAGTTCACAAATAAATCTCTAATTGAAATTTAAATTAGTTAGTAAGTGTAACTGATTGAATATTCAAAGTGGAAGATAAATTGAATTCAAGTGGAATTATAAAGACAAAAGTGATTAAAATGAATATGAACTTCAATAGTGAAGTGAAAATTAATATAAGAAATATGTAAAATATTTATATTGGACTTAAGAAATGAATAGTGAATTCTTAAGTAAATTTGTATTGAGAAATTATTCCAAGCAAATAATTGAATGAAAATCGAAACAGGCAGTTGTGGAGTGGGAAAATTGTGAATAAGAGCATAACTACCAAGATGAATGTGAATAAAAGAGAATTGATATAACTGATAATCAATTGGAATTTATACGTAAGATGTACGTATATTATTTTATTCGCATAGCTATTTGGTCCAGATGTCGAACACAGAATTTCGAGATAGTTTTATCGATCCGAATCAGGATTTTTCACTCGATTTTCGACGGCGAACCTGGATATGGATTGTTGATTGATTCTGGAAATTCTCTATCATAGTTGGTGGCTATGCAAGGAGGATGACGGTTTCTGATCAAGAAACCAGATCTGAGTCCGCACTAGGAAGTCGGGTGGACGATACTAGTTCGGAAGTGAAATTGTGTGATCGAGTGAGCGATCGAATATGATATTGCGTACGAATGATATATGTGCATCGTACGAGCTTAAGTAAAACAAATATTGAAAATTTGTAAAGGAAAGTATAAAATGACTTTGGAATTGTGAGTGAATATTATTGCTTAGTAGGATATACAGGTGTATAAAAGCAATGGATAATTGGGATTTTTGATTTTAGAAGATAAAATTTAATGGCCCGACAAAGGTATGTATTTGAATTTCTATATGAAATTTGATTGGGTTTTTGATCCAGCCACTTGGCTTTTTGTTTTCTTTTTGAGATTGGGAGGCCGTAGAGCCATTTTGTAGTAGTACCGAGCTAGCCGCGCAAAGGAGACACTGGCGAAATTTTTCAGAAATTTAGGGAGTTGGAAAAATTTTGAGAAAATTTTGATAATTCAAAATTTGAATTCAAATTTAAATTTGAATGGATAAGTAGGTGGTATGGGTTGAACTTATGAATAAGTTTGAGAAGTTAAAAGATGATTAGTGTATCATTAATAAAAGATTGTTTGGGTATTGTTAAAACTGTTTGAATTTGGGAAATAGTTAACGGGGATTGAATCATTCTTCCTAACTAGTAATTTCGGGGACGAAATTCTTTTAAGGGGGGAGGAATGTGACGACCCGAAATTTTTGTATATTTGAAATTGGAATATTTAATTAATTTTAAATATTCAGAGGTTAATTATAAACTTAAATTTCAAATATTGCTATTTATTGAGTAATTTAATAATTAAATTAAATTTATTTGAAGTTGGATAGAATAGTAAATCTGGTATTCTAAGCTAATTAAAAATATTTTGAAGGCTTGAAAAATTCATATAAATGATACTGGAAATAATAGAAGTGTTGAAATTGAATGTGAAGATGATTTGTTCAGTTTTAAAAATTTATCGTTTTAAATTTGAATTTAAAAATATCTTTCCGGGGCACAGTCTCGGAATTCGATGAAACCAGTTCTATTGGATCCGTAATATTTAATTATTATCGGATTTCAAATTTCGTAGTTTTCGGAGCTATCGTGTGATCGTACGAAATATAAACGCCAAGAGAATAATTAACCGATTTAAATATCTTTATTTGATTTTAAAAAAAATCAAATCAGCAGCCACTCTTACTTTTCGTGTGAGCCATGCCTCCTTTCTTTCAAATCTCGTACCCCTTCTCTTCTCTAAGAAGCTATCAAACTAAAATATCAAAATCAAAACAGCCGAGCACTCTAAGGCAATTGAGTTTTCTTCCTTTCTTCCACTTTGAATTCAAATTGCCTTTCCCCTTTCCTTCATTTTGTCAATTCGAAACCAGTTTCGAAAAATGACCGAGCAAAATATTACTTCTTCAAAATCGCATCTTCCTCCTTTGTTCCTTTTCGTTTCAGATCGAAACTATTTGATAAGGGGCAACATTTTTTTCAACTCAAAAATCAACGACATCCAAAATAAATGGCAACCGATCCCCAAGCGAATCTCGTCCCCTCTATCGATTGAAATGGAATCCAGAAATTCGAATCGAGTTCGAAAATGATTTCTGGCATTCGCGTTTTCTGTGGCATCGCGATCCCATTCACGCGATAACGTCGCGATTCTTCCCGATCAAACTCGAATTCAGCGTGGGCTACGAAGTGGAGATCGACGTCGGTGGGGTCGACTGGGAGGGCCGGTAGTGTTTGTAACGACCCTAGATTTTAATTTAATTTAAATTAATAATTTATTGAATTTTGGAGTTAAATTTATAATTAAATGAATTTTTGAATAAAATAGTAAAATAAATCGATAAATGAAAGCGAGTTTCCCCGACTCGATTTCGAGTGAATTTGAAAATAATAAATATATAGATATATATTTGACTTGAATTTAAATTGTAAATAAATGGGTTAAAAATAAACATGAAATATATAAGATATAAAGTATAGAATAAATAGATTGGATAAAAATCTAATAACAAACTAAATTTAGAAATTCACTTATATTACCAAATGAATATAGAATAATTAGCATTTATTATAGATGGTTCAATAAATATTTAAACTAGGAATAGAAAATAAATTTGACAAATTCAAATAGATATATATAATAAGATAAATTATTAAATATAAAGTAACATATAGTTAAATTCAAACAACATAATTAAAATAGAAATTTATTTACAATACAAAGTAAAATAACAAAAAAAATATATATATATAAGTAAAATGAACACAAAACAAAGTAAAATATTTGTCAACAAAACAAATACACATTCAAACAAATAAAAGAAGAAAGTATAGGCTGGAAACCAAGTACATAGAAGAAGGAAATAAAATAGCATAAGTTGTAAACAAATTAGAAGACATTGCATTTAATACCACCTTTCCTCAGCACGATTTAGTATCATCTCAGCCGAAATGCAGGTAAGAATCCAAGTGTATAAACAAAGTAAAATATAAAATATCTATGTACTAATAAGGTAAGGTTGTAAACATAAAGGACCATTTCATTTAATGCCTTCACCTTAGTACACAGTATAATACTAATCAACCTGTACACTTCTCTTTATTATTAGCCTTCCCATTTCATTTTCGTTCATCCAAGTTGAGAAAAATCTGAGCAACCATTGTTTCAAAATTTAAAAACATCATCTCAAATAAAAACTTCAACTGGAAGTCTGGGAAGCAATTAATCAAGTCTGTGCTCATCTTAAAACTGAAGATAAAAATTCAACTCAGCTTGCAAGTTTCAAAACTGGTTCAACCTATCAAACTCTGTTCTTTTCTTTCTTTTGGACCATGTGAGTAACTTGAATTTAAATTTTGCTTAAGTATATTCTATTATGTTTCTTATGTCTGGGATAAGTAGGTTATGTGTATATATATATATTGATGCAATTCTATGAATATATGATGCCTGCTTGTTAAATGATCTGGAAAACACCTCTGTTTATAAAATTTGAAACTCGGATTTAAGTCAACAATCATTTCTGCTCAATCTAGAGATTGTTGGGATAAAGTATTTAAACAAAATCAGTTTGTTTGATTTTAAAGTGAATTCTTAAATTTTTGTATTTAAGAAAATAGAGAAAAACTGCTCTGAAATCTCAAGACCAGTAACACTTAAAATAAGTGAAATTTCAAATAGCTTAAAATATAAATTCGAGTTTATAAACTGAATTCTTATCTGAAAACTCGATTTTAAAAACTAAAATGAGGATTTTTAGTTAACTGTCCTAGTTGTAGTTAATAGTTGAACAAAATATGCATTTTTACCATTTTTTTGGTGATCGAAGGATTCGAGTGGCTCGGGGTTGTTTGTGGAGACGGAGGAGGCTACGGGGTTGCCAGGAAAAATGGCTCGAGGTGGCAAAGAGGGCTGTGGCGATGATGGGGAGGAGTTTTTATTTCTAACCCTAGTTTTAGGCAAGATCATGAAATCGATTCGTTCGTTCCCTCTGTTGCATCGAGTTCGATGGGACCACGGGGGATGGGTTCGTGAATGGTCAGGGCGTTCGTGGCCGGGAGTGCAGCGTCTCCGGTGGTCGTGGTCTCGAGTTCGACGCGTTTTTCCAGGTCGAGGTGGTTTCTCGTTCGTGTGTACCAGGTTTCGAGCTATGCTCAAATTCGACTGAGGGAGGTTTGGGTATTTGGGTTGTTTTGGGTGGAAGGAGGAATCGATCGTGGACTGGTAGGTGATCGTCGCAGGCGCCGAAGTATCATCGTGGGTGAGTGTACGTGCACGCGTGTATGTTGTGCACTGGAATGATGGGTTTGGGGGAAGACGAAAGTTTGGGGGAAGACGAAAGTTTACTCGGGTAAGGCTCGGGGTAAGTGCGTATGTGACTCGAAGTATTACTCGAGATTTATAGGGGAAGGCTCGGGTATAACCTGTTTTCCAGGTTTGGACAGAATCTGTTAATAATTTAAAAAAAAAAAATTAAGTTTGAATCACAGTTTTGAAATAAAATAAGTTTTTGAATTAAATTTGTTTTAACTACTTTAAAATGGTTAAATAGTTTGGATTTTAAAATGGAAGTTTTAAAATATAAAATGATTTAAACAATTTTGATTGTTAAAGTGTATTTTTTTTAAAATGGAAGTTTCTAAAATGTTTATCTTTAAAATAAATGAAGATCAATGATTTATAATTCATTAAAATTAGTAAGGTGATTAAAGAATGATTTATCAATCTCTTAATTTATGATAAAAGGGTAGTTAATTACTTAAGATAATTATTTGATTAAGAGTGATAAGTAAATAAATGGAAGTGATTAAAGGATGATAATTAATTGAGGAATAATTAATTGAAGGATGATTAAATAATTAAAGGTGATTACTTAAAAATAATTACTTAATTAAAAGTAATTAATAAATAGTTAAAATTGATTAAGTGATTAAGAATAATCACATGTCTCAATCAATTAAGGAAAATTAATTAGATGATAATTAATAAAGGGTCAATTTATTAATGGAAGATAATTAATTAAATGGTAAGTTAAATAATTAAAGATTAATTATTTAATAATGTAAGATTGATGAATTATAATAGAAGGCTAATTAATTTATTATTAATGGTTGATTTATAAATGATTAAAGAATAATAAATCAAAATAATTTGTAATTTATCGATGATTAATTAACCAGAATTGATAATTCATAAGAATTTTATCTGATTTGAATTAATCAGACAATTAACTGACCTTACTTATGAATATTTGGATTCTATTGATTTGATTGTTTGATATCCTTGATTGTGATGCTTTGTGATACATCCTGATTTATGTTGTGATCTGTAGTTTACTTACCTGTGATATATATCTGTGATCTGTGAATAAACGATAAGCGATGTAGTTTATATCGTTTATCAACTATATTTCTATATTCTGATCTGTGATGATTGATGTTGCACTATTGTGTGTAAAACCCTTGGACCACACTTATACACACACCAATATGGATTTCACGTGGAAATCGGTTAAGTCACAGATAATTTAAATTTGATGTTTTTGAAATTGAAATTTTAATTTCAATTGATTTTGAAATTTGAAATTTGGGGTTTAAAGTGAAAAGCTTTTGAAATGGAATTTCAAAGATAAAAGTTATTTTGAATAACTTAATCGAGTTTTGAAATTTAAATAATTAGATTTAAATTTGAATTCAAGTTTGAAATTAAATCTATGATTTGGAAACTAGGGATAAAAGATGATACAAATGTGTTTGTATGAATTAAACCATTTTAAAGTATTAATTTGGGAATTTGAATTTAAACCAAGGATTTCAACTCGTATGAATGAATCAGATTTCCAAATTGAAAACTGTTGTTTTCAAATGATAAAAGCTTTTAGATAAGAAAAGAAATTCCAGTTAAATTAAAGGAATTTCAAGATTTAATTGAAAAATGGATTTTCCAAGTTATGAATGAATTCTTTTTAAAAGCTATGAATTGAATCTGTTTGTTTTTAACAGATTTGAAATGACGATTTGTTTAAACCATTAGAAACGAAATTGTTTTGAAAGCTATTAGTTAAATCTTTGATTTTAAAGATTTAACGAATTAATTAAACTGAAAGGGAAATTGATTTGGAAAATCTATGAATGAATCTTTGTGAAATTAAGTGAACTTTGTGAATTGAATCATTTTTGTTTAAAAAGATTAAAATGGTAATTTGATAAACCATTTGTAAAGAAATTTTGGGTTTAAGTTGTGACTTAATTGAAATCCCAATATCCATATGTTTTTAAATATTTCGCTCACTATTCGGGTTAGCCGGGAAAGGACCTTTGGGTCGTATAACCCATTCCGAATAGTGATACGTCGTATATGGATAGCATTTGAAGACCGGTGTTGAAGACCGGATATTTTTCGAAAATGAAAGGACAACCTGTCGAATGTCTCTGCACTGAGTCGCGCCGGTATAGAGATTTATATCACTCTTTTGTGACGGGAAGTCCGGACGTGATTGGAAATTATCCGGAATTGCAAGGGCTTCGTGAGAAGTGCCTTCGGTTCTGTTCGAACCCGGAACAGACTTGTATGGATACATGTCTGACATTACACTTTGAGATATAAAGCCGATTTCTTTCAAATACATATCTGTTGGTGGCGGAGAATTTATTCTCTTAGCTTAACACCCTTCTCTGAGACGTACGAGCTCAGAGGTTATGTAGTTGAAATTTATCAGCGATATATCCCAATTTGGTAATGTGGCATGCTGAGTGTTGCTGTGTGATGATCAGTGTTTGATCATTTGTGATATGATCATTTGTTTGATCTTATATCTTTGTGATCATAGGTTGATCATTTGTTTGACCCGAAGCATGGCTTTGTGAACAAAGCGTAGCTTTGTGGACGAGACTTCGTCGGACCTCACACCCCGGAAATGGTCAAAACAGGAAAGATGCAGCAAGGTTCTAGGGAGTAGCGCCCCTTAGTGTATGTCATTCCTTCTGGATAAAGGTGGTATCATGGTATGGAGCCCAGATACTTAACCTCTGTGGTTACTGCATTATTATTATTATGTGGTTGTTGGAAATCGGGGATCCTCGGGAAGATCGGTGACGATCGGGGGATGGCATACGCGTGTCAGTAGTTACCTATTTTTGCAGAGGTAACCCGGCCTTGTGTTGGCAGAGATCCGGTTAGGTTCTCGGGTCGTCTATTCCAGGGACGTACCCATCGTGGATAGGAAGTTCCTTAGCCTGACCATTTGTTGGAAATCCATCTTCCAATACGAACTTTGTACGGTATTAGTTGTAGAACCTGCCATTTACGTACGGTGGTCACCACTGTTTAGATGGTAGCTATAGTAGGCATACGATACTGGTCGTATGTTGGCTAAGATTTATATTCTATTTTCGAAATGTTTTCTACACTATGCACTAATAATAATATCAAATGATTTGATTTGCGTAGTAAGCATCTTTGACTATCATAAGAAGAAATCTCCTCCAATTCTGCGTTTGCATTGTGTGTGTGGTGGGAGGTCTTATGGTAGTTTCATTTTCTAAAAGCATTGCGGATTTAAATGTTTAAAATTCTTTTGCTGTCGTTTAAAGATAAACTGTTTTTGTTGCTCACACCAGTCCCATGACTGATCCGGAGTTTATTGTTCTTTCCTAAACTCTGGATGCTCAAAATTTTTCTACACGAGCAGTCTAGAGTTGGGTTTTTCAGATATTCAGGTTTAGTAGATTATCTGGAGCTAGTTCAGTTCTTGGAGTTCATGAACTGACGTTGCTTATCTTGGAGCATTCTATTGGAGACATTCTATTCCGCTGCTGATTTTATCTATTTTTCTTTCCGCTGCTATTTGTTGTATCATATCTCTGACGTATATTGATATTCATTGTATCACTTTGTTGTATCAGATATTGTATATCAACGTATTATTCTTTTATTCCGCTGTGTTATTTACTTAATGTTGTTATAAGCTCCCGAGAACCAGATTCGGCATTTGAATCTACGGCATTTTGAGTACAAGGGAAGTACGGGTGCCGATTTTCGAAGGTCGATTTTTGGGTCTTGACAAGTGGTATCAGAGCTAAGGTTGAACTTTAGCTCAGGAGTATAACACGTTAAGTAGCTCATTAGAGATAGAGTGAAGTAAACTCTAGAATGAGTATATCCTTAAGATATCCGTCTGAACGTCTCAGTAAATTCTCTTGCTATCCACTGATAGTGAGTATGAGTGCAAGAAGAAGACGAGATAGGGGACAGGGAAATACGACTATAAATGGTTAATACTCTGTGACAACAAGGAAGTAATCTTTTCTCTATCAATCTCTTTTGTTCAGCATCTTATCTCAATTCTTCGATGATTTCTGGTAGATCCAGGAGGAAATTCGATATATTAATATGGGACATAAACTCCAGATAGGCCAGACTTGTTTGTATGGATGAATTGATTGCATTGGTTGCTTTGATTGTTATAGTTGATAGGTATATTTTAGTTTTAAACTAAAAAGTTTTGAAATCATATCCATCTATCTATCTATTCCTTGGGTCCGGATATGTTCTACGAATAGTTAGTTATCCCTTTGAACTAATCGATGCCCTTGTATATTTCGTAGATCTGGATAACCCGAGTATCTTGTGAAGTGTTAGACAGATTCGTTCGTGTATCTGTTATTGATATCCTGATTTGGTAAGCCGAATGCAGAATAGCTGTTCAGTTTGATTTGATGAAACATTCTTCATCTATCTTTTTGTCTCCTTGGCAATTTCGAGGACGAAATTCTTTTAAGGGGGGAAGTTTGTAACGACCCTAGATTTTAATTTAATTTAAATTAATAATTTATTGAATTTTGGAGTTAAATTTATAATTAAATGAATTTTTGAATAAAATAGTAAAATAAATCGATAAATGAAAGCGAGTTTCCCCGACTCGATTTCGAGTGAATTTGAAAATAATAAATATATAGATATATATTTGACTTGAATTTAAATTGTAAATAAATGGGTTAAAAATAAACATGAAATATATAAGATATAAAGTATAGAATAAATAGATTGGATAAAAATCTAATAACAAACTAAATTTAGAAATTCACTTATATTACCAAATGAATATAGAATAATTAGCATTTATTATAGATGGTTCAATAAATATTTAAACTAGGAATAGAAAATAAATTTGACAAATTCAAATAGATATATATAATAAGATAAATTATTAAATATAAAGTAACATATAGTTAAATTCAAACAACATAATTAAAATAGAAATTTATTTACAATACAAAGTAAAATAACAAAAAAAATATATATATAAGTAAAATGAACACAAAACATAGTAAAATATTTGTCAACAAAACAAATACACATTCAAACAAATAAAAGAAGAAAGTATAGGCTGGAAACCAAGTACATAGAAGAAGGAAATAAAATAGCATAAGTTGTAAACAAATTAGAAGACATTGCATTTAATACCACCTTTCCTCAGCACGATTTAGTATCATCTCAGCCGAAATGCAGGTAAGAATCCAAGTGTATAAACAAAGTAAAATATAAAATATCTATGTACTAATAAGGTAAGGTTGTA
This sequence comes from Allium fistulosum, assembly GCA_030737815.1. Taxonomy (NCBI): domain Eukaryota; kingdom Viridiplantae; phylum Streptophyta; class Magnoliopsida; order Asparagales; family Amaryllidaceae; genus Allium; species Allium fistulosum. The sequence goes on from CM060902.1 coordinate 1,438,291,017, forward strand.
AACATAAAGGACCATTTCATTTAATGCCTTCACCTTAGTACACAGTATAATACTAATCAACCTGTACACTTCTCTTTATTATTAGCCTTCCCATTTCATTTTCGTTCATCCAAGTTGAGAAAAATCTGAGCAACCATTGTTTCAAAATTTAAAAACATCATCTCAAATAAAAACTTCAACTGGAAGTCTGGGAAGCAATTAATCAAGTCTGTGCTCATCTTAAAACTGAAGATAAAAATTCAACTCAGCTTGCAAGTTTCAAAACTGGTTCAACCTATCAAACTCTGTTCTTTTCTTTCTTTTGGACCATGTGAGTAACTTGAATTTAAATTTTGCTTAAGTATATTCTATTATGTTTCTTATGTCTGGGATAAGTAGGTTATGTGTATATATATATATTGATGCAATTCTATGAATATATGATGCCTGCTTGTTAAATGATCTGGAAAACACCTCTGTTTATAAAATTTGAAACTCGGATTTAAGTCAACAATCATTTCTGCTCAATCTAGAGATTGTTGGGATAAAGTATTTAAACAAAATCAGTTTGTTTGATTTTAAAGTGAATTCTTAAATTTTTGTATTTAAGAAAATAGAGAAAAACTGCTCTGAAATCTCAAGACCAGTAACACTTAAAATAAGTGAAATTTCAAATAGCTTAAAATATAAATTCGAGTTTATAAACTGAATTCTTATCTGAAAACTCGATTTTAAAAACTAAAATGAGGATTTTTAGTTAACTGTCCTAGTTGTAGTTAATAGTTGAACAAAATATGCATTTTTACCATTTTTTTGGTGATCGAAGGATTCGAGTGGCTCGGGGTTGTTTGTGGAGACGGAGGAGGCTACGGGGTTGCCAGGAAAAATGGCTCGAGGTGGCGAAGAGGACTGTGGCGATGATGGGGAGGAGTTTTTATTTCTAACCCTAGTTTTAGGCAAGATCATGAAATCGATTCGTTCGTTCCCTCTGTTGCATCGAGTTCGATGGGACCACGGGGGATGGGTTCGTGAATGGTCAGGGCGTTCGTGGCCGGGAGTGCAGCGTCTCCGGTGGTCGTGGTCTCGAGTTCGACGCGTTTTTCCAGGTCGAGGTGGTTTCTCGTTCGTGTGTACCAGGTTTCGAGCTATGCTCAAATTCGACTGAGGGAGGTTTGGGTATTTGGGTTGTTTTGGGTGGAAGGAGGAATCGATCGTGGACTGGTAGGTGATCGTCGCAGGCGCCGAAGTATCATCGTGGGTGAGTGTACGTGCACGCGTGTATGTTGTGCACTGGAATGATGGGTTTGGGGGAAGACGAAAGTTTGGGGGAAGACGAAAGTTTACTCGGGTAAGGCTCGGGGTAAGTGCGTATGTGACTCGAAGTATTACTCGAGATTTATAGGGGAAGGCTCGGGTATAACCTGTTTTCCAGGTTTGGACAGAATCTGTTAATAATTTAAAAAAAAAAAATTAAGTTTGAATCACAGTTTTGAAATAAAATAAGTTTTTGAATTAAATTTGTTTTAACTACTTTAAAATGGTTAAATAGTTTGGATTTTAAAATGGAAGTTTTAAAATATAAAATGATTTAAACAATTTTGATTGTTAAAGTGTATTTTTTTTAAAATGGAAGTTTCTAAAATGTTTATCTTTAAAATAAATGAAGATCAATGATTTATAATTCATTAAAATTAGTAAGGTGATTAAAGAATGATTTATCAATCTCTTAATTTATGATAAAAGGGTAGTTAATTACTTAAGATAATTATTTGATTAAGAGTGATAAGTAAATAAATGGAAGTGATTAAAGGATGATAATTAATTGAGGAATAATTAATTGAAGGATGATTAAATAATTAAAGGTGATTACTTAAAAATAATTACTTAATTAAAAGTAATTAATAAATAGTTAAAATTGATTAAGTGATTAAGAATAATCACATGTCTCAATCAATTAAGGAAAATTAATTAGATGATAATTAATAAAGGGTCAATTTATTAATGGAAGATAATTAATTAAATGGTAAGTTAAATAATTAAAGATTAATTATTTAATAATGTAAGATTGATGAATTATAATAGAAGGCTAATTAATTTATTATTAATGGTTGATTTATAAATGATTAAAGAATAATAAATCAAAATAATTTGTAATTTATCGATGATTAATTAACCAGAATTGATAATTCATAAGAATTTTATCTGATTTGAATTAATCAGACAATTAACTGACCTTACTTATGAATATTTGGATTCTATTGATTTGATTGTTTGATATCCTTGATTGTGATGCTTTGTGATACATCCTGATTTATGTTGTGATCTGTAGTTTACTTACCTGTGATATATATCTGTGATCTGTGAATAAACGATAAGCGATGTAGTTTATATCGTTTATCAACTATATTTCTATATTCTGATCTGTGATGATTGATGTTGCACTATTGTGTGTAAAACCCTTGGACCACACTTATACACACACCAATATGGATTTCACGTGGAAATCGGTTAAGTCACAGATAATTTAAATTTGATGTTTTTGAAATTGAAATTTTAATTTCAATTGATTTTGAAATTTGAAATTTGGGGTTTAAAGTGAAAAGCTTTTGAAATGGAATTTCAAAGATAAAAGTTATTTTGAATAACTTAATCGAGTTTTGAAATTTAAATAATTAGATTTAAATTTGAATTCAAGTTTGAAATTAAATCTATGATTTGGAAACTAGGGATAAAAGATGATACAAATGTGTTTGTATGAATTAAACCATTTTAAAGTATTAATTTGGGAATTTGAATTTAAACCAAGGATTTCAACTCGTATGAATGAATCAGATTTCCAAATTGAAAACTGTTGTTTTCAAATGATAAAAGCTTTTAGATAAGAAAAGAAATTCCAGTTAAATTAAAGGAATTTCAAGATTTAATTGAAAAATGGATTTTCCAAGTTATGAATGAATTCTTTTTAAAAGCTATGAATTGAATCTGTTTGTTTTTAACAGATTTGAAATGACGATTTGTTTAAACCATTAGAAACGAAATTGTTTTGAAAGCTATTAGTTAAATCTTTGATTTTAAAGATTTAACGAATTAATTAAACTGAAAGGGAAATTGATTTGGAAAATCTATGAATGAATCTTTGTGAAATTAAGTGAACTTTGTGAATTGAATCATTTTTGTTTAAAAAGATTAAAATGGTAATTTGATAAACCATTTGTAAAGAAATTTTGGGTTTAAGTTGTGACTTAATTGAAATCCCAATATCCATATGTTTTTAAATATTTCGCTCACTATTCGGGTTAGCCGGGAAAGGACCTTTGGGTCGTATAACCCATTCCGAATAGTGATACGTCGTATATGGATAGCATTTGAAGACCGGTGTTGAAGACCGGATATTTTTCGAAAATGAAAGGACAACCTGTCGAATGTCTCTGCACTGAGTCGCGCCGGTATAGAGATTTATATCACTCTTTTGTGACGGGAAGTCCGGACGTGATTGGAAATTATCCGGAATTGCAAGGGCTTCGTGAGAAGTGCCTTCGGTTCTGTTCGAACCCGGAACAGACTTGTATGGATACATGTCTGACATTACACTTTGAGATATAAAGCCGATTTCTTTCAAATACATATCTGTTGGTGGCGGAGAATTTATTCTCTTAGCTTAACACCCTTCTCTGAGACGTACGAGCTCAGAGGTTATGTAGTTGAAATTTATCAGCGATATATCCCAATTTGGTAATGTGGCATGCTGAGTGTTGCTGTGTGATGATCAGTGTTTGATCATTTGTGATATGATCATTTGTTTGATCTTATATCTTTGTGATCATAGGTTGATCATTTGTTTGACCCGAAGCATGGCTTTGTGAACAAAGCGTAGCTTTGTGGACGAGACTTCGTCGGACCTCACACCCCGGAAATGGTCAAAACAGGAAAGATGCAGCAAGGTTCTAGGGAGTAGCGCCCCTTAGTGTATGTCATTCCTTCTGGATAAAGGTGGTATCATGGTATGGAGCCCAGATACTTAACCTCTGTGGTTACTGCATTATTATTATTATGTGGTTGTTGGAAATCGGGGATCCTCGGGAAGATCGGTGACGATCGGGGGATGGCATACGCGTGTCAGTAGTTACCTATTTTTGCAGAGGTAACCCGGCCTTGTGTTGGCAGAGATCCGGTTAGGTTCTCGGGTCGTCTATTCCAGGGACGTACCCATCGTGGATAGGAAGTTCCTTAGCCTGACCATTTGTTGGAAATCCATCTTCCAATACGAACTTTGTACGGTATTAGTTGTAGAACCTGCCATTTACGTACGGTGGTCACCACTGTTTAGATGGTAGCTATAGTAGGCATACGATACTGGTCGTATGTTGGCTAAGATTTATATTCTATTTTCGAAATGTTTTCTACACTATGCACTAATAATAATATCAAATGATTTGATTTGCGTAGTAAGCATCTTTGACTATCATAAGAAGAAATCTCCTCCAATTCTGCGTTTGCATTGTGTGTGTGGTGGGAGGTCTTATGGTAGTTTCATTTTCTAAAAGCATTGCGGATTTAAATGTTTAAAATTCTTTTGCTGTCGTTTAAAGATAAACTGTTTTTGTTGCTCACACCAGTCCCATGACTGATCCGGAGTTTATTGTTCTTTCCTAAACTCTGGATGCTCAAAATTTTTCTACACGAGCAGTCTAGAGTTGGGTTTTTCAGATATTCAGGTTTAGTAGATTATCTGGAGCTAGTTCAGTTCTTGGAGTTCATGAACTGACGTTGCTTATCTTGGAGCATTCTATTGGAGACATTCTATTCCGCTGCTGATTTTATCTATTTTTCTTTCCGCTGCTATTTGTTGTATCATATCTCTGACGTATATTGATATTCATTGTATCACTTTGTTGTATCAGATATTGTATATCAACGTATTATTCTTTTATTCCGCTGTGTTATTTACTTAATGTTGTTATAAGCTCCCGAGAACCAGATTCGGCATTTGAATCTACGGCATTTTGAGTACAAGGGAAGTACGGGTGCCGATTTTCGAAGGTCGATTTTTGGGTCTTGACAGTGTTTGTTTTGAGGGTTTGTCGACTGCGATTTAAGCGTGAAGAAGATGGAGGCGCAGAGCTTTTATGGTGGTGAGTGTAGTGGTGGCGGCTGATCTTTAACTGAATGAAGTGCGACAGGAGTTCGAAGGCATGTAGCTCGGTTGTTGTGGTGGTTGTTCGCCGAAGTCAGGGTGTCGAGCAGCATCGAGTTCATCCCTAAGGCAGTGAGGTATCTACTGTTTCTTATTTTTATTTCTTTTCAATTTAAAATATATATATCAACATATATGTTTAAAGATGGAATTTTGTCTAGTGGGAAAAATTTAAATAAAATGCCGCCGTGATAAATTTTATGCATGCAGAAGAAAATGATATATATATACGTACAGGTTCGACATATATATAGATCAGAATGATATAAATGCATATATCAGCTTATCGTTTGATTTTAAGAATATATCTTTTGGTAATTTAATTTTATAACATTTTGATTTAAATGATAAGTAAGTTTGAACTTTTAATTTAATTATACATACGGACGAGATTTTAGAAGTAATATAAAGGCTGAAATAGAAAATTTTCTAGTGAGAAAGGGATAAAAACAAAATGAAGTTATATACGGTTTGTGTAATCATTTTTGAACCGGAAATATAATATAGATGAGATTGGTGGGGGAAATAAAGGAGGGTTTTAAACGTTTAATTTGGGAAGTTGCATAAGATGGGTAAGTCAACTTTAAATTAAAAACAAAATTTAAATTACCTCGGTGATTAATGAAGATGTGTAATGATGTTGTACAAGGTCTGGAATCGGGAAAGGACAGACCGGATTGGATTGGATCGCAAATTAAAGGTCAAAGGTGAGTTAATCTCACTCAGTTAAATTTAAATTTAATTGGTTAAATTTAAATATTGATGGATGATTGAATTGATTGATTTGATTGATATGGTATATAGTAGTATATACCAATATATATATATTGGCATATGTATATATTGGAGTTGTTGATATTCCCACATTATATAGTGGATGAGACCCTATGCGCCGCATAATAGCGGATGATATTTTATATACCCATATACCGCGATATTCCACCTCGAAGTGGAATTGGTATTGTGCTAACGTCTGTGGATGCAGGGAAACAGGTTGGAGGGATCCAACTGGATTCCTCAAATATTTAATTTGTTTAAATATTCTGTGTTATGATATTTGATATTCTGTGATGATTTTATATTGGATAATGTGGTTGATTTGAATTCCCAGTATAATGAGTTATAAATTCTATGGAATTGAATTTTTGGAAAGAAATAAAAGGATAGAAGTTTAAGTAAAACAATTCAAGTGAATTGGAATAGAATTAATAATAAATTGAAATAAAAATAAAGTGATTTGGAATCTTAACAGATATGGGAAAAAGAAATTTTAAATTACAGAGGAGTAAAAAATTTTAAACCCAAGTGATACTGTTTTAAAAGAATAAAGAAATTACTTTTAATTCAAGAATTAAATTCTAATTAAAGAGTAAATAAGGAATTTTGGAAATCCGAAAATGGGTATTTTAGTTGAAAGAGGTTTTAACTCGTAGTTAAGAAATAAAACCCGAAGTTATTGTTTTTGAAATAAGGAATTTTATTTCAAGATAAAGCAAATTTGAAATCAAATATAGAATTGATTTAAATGTTTGAAATTGGAAATTTAAAAGAGGAATGAGATTTTGGAATTTATAAACTGGGTTTATAAAGTAAGGGGAAATATCAGTGGATATTTAAATATAAATTCAAGATGGGGATTTATAAAGAAATGTGGATTGGGTTTAGAATAAATGGTGATTTATTTTAAAGATGTGGAAAGAAAGTGTATTTCCTGGGTAGCCAAGTACATTTTGTTTTTGAGCAATTTTAAATATTGGTTAAAGGATTTATTGTTATGTTAAAAATCAAATTTTAGAAAATCTATTATTTCAAAATGTTAAATTTCTAAAGTAAGTATTTTCAAAAAAATCTATTATTATAGTAATTGTTTAAAGTGATTTGCTATTATGTTTTATAAAGGAGAAATTTAGTCTATAATTATAAAGTGGTTTATTTTAAAGTATATATTTTTAATAAAGTATTAAAGTAGTTTGATTTCAATGTTATAAAGTATATTTAAATAAAGTGTTTTAAATTATTTTAAAATTTAAAAGTATTTTGTACTTGGTGTTTCAGAGGAAATAAATATTTGGAAATGTATTCCGTAAGCGGGAACTGTTTTGAAATTGTTTTCAAATGAGTTTTGAAAATTCAGAAATATATCTTGGAAAGATATTTGGGTAAATAAATAATGTGGTAAATTATTTATTGTGTGTGATGGTTGCTTGTGGATGTTAATTGATAGTTAAATAACCGACTATCAATATTGGCCAAATGCGCTGATCGTTTCGAAGAGACCGGGATCGAGTTTCCGTATACCAGGATTCTAGGTCTGGAGACTCGATACCACTTCGATCCGGTATGTACGTTTCGGGTAACGTGTTTGAAGTCGAAGATGGAGCAGTGAAGTGCAAGGGCTAGTCGCTACTAATCCTGAGGATATTTCCAAAATGGATGTAGTAGGAATAGTGCCTTCGGTTCCGTTCGAACCCGGGACGGACTTGTATGGACGAATGCTTGCGAAACATCGTCAGGTGGACGATGGGCATTCTAAGGGATATGTGCTATAAAGGTATCGTTTAGCCTCGAGCCTCATCAACCGGGAATGACTGAAAATCAGGGGTTATGCAGCAAGGCTTCGTGGGTAGCACCCACTTGAGAGTAAGGTCATCCCTATCTAGATGTCCCTTTTATTTCGGCTTAGTGTTGCGGTTGCTGATCCCAACCGTGGGGTGATTTTATTTGGAATTATCCAGTAAGGGATGATTCCGGTCTTGTGTTGCAGGGGAGCGGGCGTACTCCTCGGTACGGTGATCTAGGCCACGTACTGTGATAGGTGGTACCCCAGTGCCTAGTCATTTGTTGGAAATCCATTCTTCCTACGTGTCTTGTACGGTATTTGTTTGTATTACCCACTTTTGTGGCTAGTATGCTGGAATTTAATAATGTAACAATTTCAGCTATTTTAATAAGTATGTGTATATAGACACTATTATAATATCAGAGGAATTTGATAAAAAGTGTTTTAGCTATCGTAAGGTAAAAACCCGACATGTTTATTTGTGGCGTGGTCTTACGAGATGCTTTTGTTTTCAAAGGGTTTGAAACTTTAATAATCAATTGAGTGTGATTTTCTCACGCTGGTATTCCAGACTGACTCGGGTATTGTTTTATATGATGCTCGGGTCAGACCGAGATAAACAGGTTTAGGATATGATGCTGTGGAGCTCAGGAGACGAGCTGGATGACGATACGTACTCTCGTACTTGCTATTATTTTCCGCTGTGTATTCAGTTGTATGTTATGGATGTTGATGTACTCTGATGATGTATTCTGATGTATTGTATAAACAGATATAGTTTTTGATTTGTGTAAAGATCTGTTGATATATTATATTTTATTCCGCTGCGATGGTTAGATTCTGTTGTTGATTTTCTGTTTCTTCTTCTTCTACCTCTTCTTCTTTAGCACAAATGGTCCGGTTTTTCGTGTATGAAAAACCCGGGTCGTTACAATTTCCAACGCTATCGTAATTCTCTCTCCATTTCTAGGATTTCATAAGGCAATAATCCTATCCATACAATAGATCCTAGCATCATTACACACCAAGCGGTCTATATCCAAAATTACCATGTACCTTACGAACTCAAACATATATGGGTCGCAAACTAACAAGTGTTCACACAGATCAAACTCAAACTCAAGTTCAGTGCACCTTATTTCGAGAGTGTCATGCCCACTGATCGGATCAGATTAACCATATGCAAGGACATAATCAAATATGTAGTGTCTAACTCTAACATATCAACCAAATCTTTTGAAATGAAATAGTGAGTAGTACCAGTATTAACAAAGTTCTAACTGATATACTAGAAATCAGAATCATACCTCCAAGCACACCCTTTCCTTTCCCTCCGTAGTCAGTTAAGATGAAGGTCCTTCCAAAGTATAAAACATTTCCTGCCTTTCTTTCGGGAAATCCGTCTTCTTATTGCTAGGCTTATTATAGATGAAGCACTTGTCACCTGCAGTTAAATCCATGCTAAAGCCCCGCAAAATCCACGCTATAGCGTATATCGCTCTCCAACCTCTATGCTATTTCAACTTAGCGCTATTGAATAATAGATCCGCTTTATACCCCGCTATATTCTGCTACACCCGCTAAATAAAAGTTTTTTAGCTCCCGCTTTAGCAGCATTAATATACAAAGGTTGATTTGACTAGTTCTCTTATAAACCAAATCAACAAAATTAAGGTAAAGACCTAGTTTTAAGGCATAGGGGCTCAATATAAGTTAGAAATCTATTGTAGCCATCAAATCTGATCTACATGAATCATGATATCTACAGTTTTGTTATATAAGATTAAACAACATACCTGTTACCACACAAAATGATGCGAAAATAAGAATAAAATAATATTAAATATTCGGTTTTATATCTAATGAAGATTTTTACACCTTCGCTATTTTTCACTATGTCCCAACTTTATCCCCGCTTTAACTCTTTGCACCTCCACTGCTATAGAACCGCTAAGCACTTTAACTGCATAGCTTGGTCATATCTTTGTTCTTCGACTGGGTACACTTGGTGGAAAGTGTCCCTTTTGTCCCTAGTTTGAACATGTAACATCTACCACATTTGGCCTCTGAGCTCTTCCTCTAGAAGCCTTCCCCCCTTTCTACTTCTTTATCCCTTTATAATAATGATTGAATCTTTTGTTCTTCCCTCCCTTGGGCCTAACAATAGCCTTCTTCTCTTCTTGAAACAAGCGATCATACCATCTCGTTGTTTCCACCACCATTATCAAAAGGAGCCAAAAAAATGAGCCATCACCTTGTGATTTAGCACCTTCCTCAGAGCTTCTATAAACTTCTCATTCTTCTTTAGTGAAGTATTAATATGCTCCCTTCCATACTTCGACAAAGCATTAATGTAACGACCCAGAATTTCAATCATTTGAAATTCGGATATTTAATTAATTTTAAATATTCAAAAGTAAATTTTATAAGTTGAATAACTAATATTTTGAATATATGAATTTATTTTGATAATTAAATTGTTAATTTAATATTTGAAATTGTAGAAATAATTTGATTTAGGATTTAATGTGAATAAAAATGATTTATAAAGTTGAATTAAATTCTATTTGAATTAGAATGATGTTGGAGAACTTTTTAAATGAATTAAAAGCGAATTTGTTGAAATTGAATATTTTAATATTTAATTAACGTGTAAAAATAGTCATTTTTCAAACAGTCTCGAATTTCGAAGAAACTAGTTTCATTAGATCCGTAATGTAATATTATTGTAGGATTTCAAAGTTCGTATCAATCGGACTTATAGTTTGGTCGGGGAAAGCTGAAAAGCGTAGAAATTTATTTAAGTGAATTTTAAATTTAAATAATTCAATTCGAAAACCTATCTTCCAAATACGATCTAATTGGCTCCCGATATATATTCCATTGTGTTCGGAATAGGGATAAAATATTATAAACGCCAGACGGCACGCTTCGTTTGGAGTTCGAAAAAATTTCGGATGAATAGTGGCGTGAATTTTGTTATAAAAGGACGTCATTTTCTTCCATTTGGCCATTTTAGTTCCTCGACTTGATGTGGGAACTATTTAGTCATACACTTAGTACGTAGCCTTCTGTGTAGGCTTGATTATTGTTTGTGTTGAGGATGTTAATTCGTGTAGTGCGGAGTATTACTCCAATCTATCGAGCTTCCATCTTGGCCGAAGGATAGCAAGTTGAAAGTTGGAGACGTGATAAGTCTATGAGACTTAGTTTCTGTGTGAGGTTGAGAAACGCTTTTGCGTTGTTAGGGCGAAGAGACCAGGATCGGTTTATTCGAAAACCACTTCGGACCAACATTTATACGACGATTGTGCAGGTTGGCCGATGATATTAATGTCTAGGATTTTCATAGTGAAGGACTGCGTGTTGATCATTTGGGGTTAAAATCCCAATATACATATAGTAGCAGTAGTCTCTTCGTTATGAAATATCCATTGCAAGGATTATTCGCCACTAATCCTAGGGATTTCCTGACAGGATGTGGTAGAAAGTACCTTCGGCTTGTCCTGTTCCTGGACAACTTGTATGGATGAATGTCTGACATTGCATTTTCTGCGATTATGTACGTTGGTTTTTACAAACGTACATCTGTTTGGTGGCGGAGAAGGCAACTTCTCTTAGCTTAACACCCTTCCTTCAGACGTACAAGCTCAAGGGTTGTATTTTTGTGGAAGGCAATTAGTAGTCAATGGAAATGGCCATGTGGCATTCAAAGTGATGTGATATGTGATATGTGAAAGGTAATCGTTGCCTCTTTGGCCTCATCAACTGAAAATGACCGAAACAGGGTTAGATGCAGCAAGGCTAAGTGGGTCATTCCCAAGTAGGATATGATCATCCACTATAGATATATCTTTACATGCTATGACGTCGTGTATCTTATTATTGTGGTTTGTTTGCTATGAGGGCCCTCGGAAAAGGTCGGTAACGACCGGAGGATGACATATTCGGTACTATCTAGTTATAGAGATAGGTCAGTCTTGTGTTGGTAGAGGAACTTTGTGATGGTTTCTCGGTACATTCTTCTAGAGATGTACTACCGGAAGGTAGTCCCTTCACCTGGTCATTTGTATGGAAATCCAAACTCCACTATGTGCCTGCCATTTTGATTGTATTACCATTTTGGGCTATATGCTGGAATTTAATCAATGTAACCATTTCGGCTATGATTAATATTATTTGTATATACTAGACACTAGTATAATATAAGAGGATTTGATATAAAAGGTTTTAGTTATCGTAAGGTAAAAACATATCTGTATTTATGTGTGGGCATGTCTTACGAGATACTTTTGTTTTGAAAGGAAAAGTTTGGTAATTTAATAAATTCAGTTGAGTGTGTTTCTCACGCAGGTTTACCAGACTGATCCGGGCGTTCTTTCCTTTCAATGCTCGGGTCTGACCGAGTATATTTACAGGTTCAGTTTTGGTGCTTTTGGAGCTTCAGCAGGAGAGCTGGAGATCTTTAGTTTTGTATACACGTATCTGTTTTGATTATCCGATGCTTTTTTGTTTTTTATATTATCGGCAATTGTGAGGACATGTTATTATAACTGTCCAGGCTGATAACTAGTGATTGATTGTTGAACTCTGATTGATGTATGTATATACAATTTCTGTTTTATAAAGATCATTGATATGATATTATATGTTTTCCGCTGTGATGTGAGATTCTGTATTGTTCTGTTTGGTTCTCTCTTCTCTCTTTCTTCTCTTCTCTTCTTCTCTCTTCTTTCTTTCTCCTGACTTTCCATCAGTCTGTGCTTTTTGGGTCGGACATGTGTGGATTATTGTCGATTCAAAGGGTCCGGATTTGCAGGTCGTCACATTTGATATCAGAGCTTAGATTTTGCATATTCCTAAGCTTTGATGTGTACTCGGTATAGATTGGGACAGTAGCACCCTAGATTGAGTTTGAGTGTATTATAGATATGAGCGCGTGTTTGTTAGTGATTATAAACTGTTTTATATTGTCTTTACTTATACGTTGAGTTGTTTGTGAATTCTGGTCGGTATGTGGGACACCATATTATCGATAGGAATTTCTAAACACTTAAACGAGGAAAGTCGACATAGTATTATTTTAAATTGGGTAAATGAAATAATTTTTACCTCGATTGTATTTTATATATAAAGGAACTAGTTTTCAGAAATTATGGAAAGTGTATATAAATTGATTGTTTGGTTGTTTGAAATGTAAAAATATATAAGTTAATAAAAGCTATTTGAATAGTCTAAATAAAAACAACAATTGTAAAAGAATATATTATATAAGCAAATGAATTATATAGTATGGAATTATAATTAAAATGATTTACAATTGTGAAATAATCTTATATATAAGAATTGAAACTACATTAATATATTTATAAATATGAGTTGTAAATAAAAATGGATTTAAACTAAGAATTTGAGAATTTGAAATTTGGATTCCTGTTGATTTTGAAAGTTATTTTTCAAAGTAAAAGATGTTATATTGTTATAAATCTAAATAAGATAAATGAATTTGGAATGAATCTTATATAAGTAAAGTAAAATAGTGAAATTATATAAGTAAAAGATTTATAAATAAAAGGATTTTTTAAAGGAATATAAAGCGCTGAATTAACTATTGTTGCTGGGAAATAATAAGGGTGATGACTACAGCATCATCAGTATCATTTTCGAGTTTCCGTGTGATTGATTTGCTACAATAGTAAATTGAAAATTAAAGTTTTGTTGTGATAAACGAATTTAAAATCCAAGTTGAAATGGATAAATATAAGTGAATTGAGTTTTGGACTTATAACATGAAATAATAAATTTTAACTTTAGTAAAGTTAAATTGAATTTAGTTAGCATGATAAATATATGAATTGAAATTTAACTAAAGGAAAGTTAAATAAATTGAATTGAATTTGAACTGGATTAGATAAGTTATTAAAATGAAAATTAAACCTAAGAGGTAAGTGATTATATAATATGAATTTGAATGTTCAAATTAAAAAGTTGTATAACTTATAAAATGGGAAAAAAGTAAGTAAAACCAATTGTTAAAATGGTTAAACAAGTTTGTTAAGCAAACAAAATCTGAATTTGAATAGTGATATGAAATTGACTTAAGTAAAAGTTAAATAAGATTTAATTTGAATTAAATTAGTAGTGAACTTAAGTTGTATAGTGAAAGTAAATGCAAGTGAGAATGAAATGAAACATAACTTAAGTAATGTTAAATGAAGTTGAATTTGATATCCAAATGAATTAATAAAGTGAATAATGAAATGAAGTCATTAAAGAATATGAACCTAAGTTATATAATGAAATTCAACTTTAATTGTAAAAAGGAATTAGTGAATAAACTTGGATTAGAAATGTTGTTGTTATGAATGGAATAAAGCTTAAGTTAAGAAGTTGTGAATTAATAATAATATTGGAAGTGTTGTATAGAAATGTGAATATAGTGAATACTAGAATTCAAAGTAAATTGAATATTAAACCAATTGGAATTAAATGTGTTAAACCAAATTGAATGTTAATCAATCGAATGTAATTTAAATAAAGTTGGTTATGTTTGTTATGTTGGTTATGCATTGGTTGCTAGATGGATGATAGTTGATTGAATAGAGATTAATTAAATGTTAATGAAATTGAATTAATGAAATTGTAAGCTAAATAATTGAATTCAAATTGGAAGTAAGTGAATCTAAGTAGAATAGAATTGAATTTGATTTGAATTGGAAATGAACAAACTTGAATGTAATTAGTGAATGTAAACTAATTGAATTTGAATAAATGAATGTTAGTAAAATCCAATGTTAATGAATCAAATGTGATTAAATTGAAAAATCAATTCAATGAATATTAATAAGAATAGAATGAATATTGATTTGTTGGATGTTAGTTGGATGATAGTTGTATGATGGTTGAATTTGTTGCTTTTGATTGCATTTGCTATATTGCCATATATAGTTGTTATATTGGTATATGTTGTATATTGATATTACTTTCTATATATATGTTTCTCATTGTTTGTTGAGTGTTTAGTAGGTGCGGATGGCGTATGCTTCGCATTTGGAGCTCACTTTCGTGCTATACTAGTCGTATATGCTCGCTAATAATATATAAGGTACATATCTCGGATTACATATCGTACTTTTACACTTTTTCCCTACGGGGAGCCTCATCCTCGTAGATGAGATGTATATTTGTGATATATATATTGTGATTTTACTATGATCGAACCGCGCAAAGGAGACTGGCAAATTTTTTTGAAAATTTAAGGCGTTAGAATTTTTTTTGGGAAAATTGGAAAATTTTTGATAACTTGAAATTTTGATTTTGAGTTGAAAGATAAACGATATTAGTTGGTTTTGAAAAGATAGCTATGAATGGATTTGAAAACGTAGAAAATATTTTGTAAGAAGTTTAACTAATGGATTTTGGAAAGGTTAAAAGGTTAAATGAATTTAAAATCTAATTTGAACGAGTTGTTTTTGAAAAGTTAATGGATTTTGTGACTTTTTCTTACTCGGTAATTTCGGGGACGAAATTCTTTTAAGTAAGGGAGAATGTAACGACCCAGAACTTCAGTCAATTGAAATTCAGATATTTAATTAATTTTAAATATTCACAGGTAAATTTTATAAGTTGAATAACTAATATTTTGAATATAGTAATTTATTTTGATAATTAAATTGTTAATTTAATATTTGAAATTGCAAAAATAATTTGATTTAGGATTTAATGTGAATAAAAATGATTTATAAAGTTGAATTAAATTCTATTTGAATTAGAATGATGTTGGAGAACTTTTAAAATTGAATTAAAAGAGAATTTGTTGAAATTGAATATTTTAATATTTTTTTAACGTGTAAAAATAGTCATTTTTCAAACAGTCTCGGATTTTGAAGAAACTAGTTTCATTGGATCCGTAATGTTATATTATTGTAGGATTTCAAAGTTCGTATCAATCGGACTTAAGGTTTGGTCGGGGCAAGCTGAAACACGTAGAAATTTATTTAAGTGAATTTTAAATTTAAATAATTCGATTCGAAAACCTATCTTCGAAATACGATCGAATTGGCTCCCGATATATATTCCATTGTGTTCGGAATAGGGATAAACATTTTAAACGCCAGGCGGCATCGCTTCGATTGGAGTTCGAAAAAATTTCGGATGAATAGTGTCGCAAAATTTTATATAGAAGGACGTCGTTTTTTTCCATTTGCATCAAACCTAGGTCAGAAAACCCTAGCCGCCACTTTCATATTCAATGGTCGAAAAGCTCCTAACTTCTTCCCTCTTTTTCTCCAAATCCATCGACTATTACGAAAAGTCTTCAACTACAAAAATGAAGAGCACACCGAGATTTATAACTTCAACGGTCACGATCGAGTTTGATTGAGTGGATCGACAGAAATTCGCCGCGTTCGTTCGACCTTTGCACATGATTTTCGAGGCGAGATGGCGACCGAGTTGAGCATGGCTCACAGCGATGGTAGGCGAGGGCTTTCGAACGGCGGAGCTTGATCGTTGGCTCGTCGTCGTATGGAGGCGCGATAATTGATGGTCGATGGCGACGTATATGGGTTCGGTCGCTTGAATGGAACGATGGGGAAGATGCAATGGTCAGCCCTGATCTGGGGTTGAAAATGAACGGCTGTGATGAGATGTAGGGTTTTAAAATAAAAAAAAATTGTAAATTGATTTTATATAATAATTCGTACAAACTTTAAAACGTCATAACTTCTTCATACGAGGTCCGTTTTGGACGAAACAAGTTGCGTTGGGTCCGTATTAATGAGCACTAAATTTTAGAGCTAGATTGGAGTTTATTGGAGCTAGTGTAAATTTTGGGTAAAATTAAACGCTCGTTTAATTTTATTTGGAATAAAAAACTGCAACTGCACTCGGAACCAATGTGAGCACAACTCACTCTTTCTGACTCACTGATATTTTTATACAAGTGAGAATAAATTTATTTTGTGTCAATTGATGATTGCTTGGATGATATATGATATATTATCTATATATTGATTGGTATTTGGATATATTCATGCCTATTGGAGCAGATGAGACCCTATACATTCCCGTGTATGAGAGGATGACCCTTTTGTACACGCATCTGCCTCGAAGCGGACATTGTACATATTTTCTAATATGTATATTTGTTGCAGGTGACAGGTTGGAGGGATCCAACTAGATTCCTCACCAGTATTGCTTTTATTTAGAGTTATTGTGATATATGCTATTATCATGTGATAATGATGTTTTAGATGATGTGATTGATGTATTTAATGCTGTTGCAGCATTGGGCCTATTTTCGGTAATTTTAAAATATTAAAGTGATGATTTCCAAATTAAAAAGGATTTCCAAGTGATTTAGAAAATAGATGTTTTATTAATTTTTGAATATTAAAGGAAATGGATTTATTTTAGATAAAAAACGTCATATTTTTTATGTTATAAAAAATTATGATTTTTGGGAAATATAATCGAAATGTGATTTTTGAAATATGAAGTTGATTATTTTGGTAAAGTAGTTTAAATTGAGATTTTTGAAATTATTATAAATGGTTATATATAAGATTTATAAAATTGAATTTTTATAATCAAAATAATGGAATTATAAACGAGCTTTGTAAGTGCTAAAATAAAGTTATAAATGAATCTTATAAGTGATTAAGATTTATAAATTTGTGAAGTTATAAAATGAGGGGAACTTATAAATTGAAGTTTTTATAAAATAGAAATGGAATTTGTAAACATTGTTTTATAAATCCGAAATCAATTGATTTTGATAAGTTAAATATGGAAGTTTATTAAAGGAATTTCATCCACGATTTTGGACAGTGGATAATCCTTTAATTTAATGTACAATAGTAATGAATTTAGTAAAGGAAATATATTCATGATTTTGGACAGTGGATAATCCTTTAATAAATATATAGAAGTTTTGAATTTGGATAAGAAAATCATATTCACGATTTTGGACAGTGAATAATCTTTTGAATTAAATAAATGTTTTGGGGAGTGATGTTTTACATGGAATTAAATGATTTGAAGATATTTAAAATGTGTTAAGTATCGAATACATAGATTTCAACATTCATTGTTGAAATAGACGTTTTCGAGAAGCAAAGGAAATGATGGACTATAACACTGTTGTTATAGTAAATGATTTTTGAAAGCGAATGTTTTGTATAGTATATAGGATTTATATATCTATCTTATTTTCGAATCCCTATACTAGTGATTTTGGGCTGTCGTAACAATGTTTTACGCAACATTCGTTTGACCCAAATAAATATGTTTAAGAGAATGTTTTCCTTAAAGAATAAAATATATACTTAATCGTGATTTAAGTATATGTAATATTTTCTTAGTGTTGAAAATAAATTGATTTGTGAATTCACTTATTATTTAAATAAGTATATGGAAATGCATTCCGATGTTGAAATATTAAAATGGTTTGAGAATATATATTTTTAAAGATAATTTGAAGTGAATATTTTGGCAATTGATTTAATTAATAAAAGATTAATTAAAAGGGCCTAGTGATTGCTTATGGTGCTAGATATTTTGTTTGTTTGCTTTGATAGTTAAATAACCGATTATCAAATTTGGCCATTTTAGTTCCTCGACTTGATGTTGGAACTATTTAGTCATACACTTAGTATGTAGCCTTCTGTGTAGGCTTGATTATCATTTGTGTTGAGGATGTTAATTCGTGTAGTGCGGAGTATTACTCTAATCTATCGAGCTTCCATCTTGGCCGAAGGATAGCAAGTTG
The DNA here is from genome assembly GCA_030737815.1 of Allium fistulosum. Taxonomy (NCBI): domain Eukaryota; kingdom Viridiplantae; phylum Streptophyta; class Magnoliopsida; order Asparagales; family Amaryllidaceae; genus Allium; species Allium fistulosum. Next base: position 1,438,309,521 of record CM060902.1, read on the forward strand.
AAAGTTGGAGACGTGATAAGTCTATGAGACTTAGTTTCTGTGTGAGGTTGAAAAACGCTTTTGCGTTGTTGGTGCGAAGAGACTGGGATCGATTTATCCAAAAACCACTTCGGACCAACATTTATACGACGATTGTGAAAGTTGGCCGATGATATTGATGTTTAGGATTTTCATAATGAAGGACTGCTTGTTGATTATTTGGGGTTAAAATCCCAATATACATATAGTAGCAGTAGTCTCTTCGTTATGAAATATCCATTGCAAGGACTATTCGCTACTAATCCTAGGGATTTCCCGACAGGATGTGGTAGGAAAGTACCTTCGGTTTGTCCTGTTCCTGGACAACTTGTATGGATGAATTTTGACATTGCATTTTCTATGATTACATACATTGGTTTTTATAAACGTACATCTGTTTGGTGGCGGAGAAGGCAACTTCTCTTAGCTTAACACCCTTCCTTGAGACGTACGAGCTCAAGGGTTGTATTTTTGTGGAAGGCAATTAGTAGTCAACAGAAATGGTCGTGTGGCATTCAAAGTGATGTGATATGTGATATGTGATATGTGAAAGGTAATCGTTACCTCTTTGGCCTCATCAACCGAAAATGACCAAAATAGGGTTAGATGCGGCAAGGCTAAGTGGGTCATTCCCAAGTAGGATATGATCATCCTCTTCTAGATATATCTTTACATGCTATGACGTCGTGTATCTGATTATTGTGGTTTGTATGCTACGAGGGCCCTCGAAAAAGGTCGGTAACGACCAGAGGATGACATATTTGGTACTATCTAGTTATAGATATAGGCCAGTCTTGTATTGGTAGAGGAACTTTGTGATGGTTTCTCGGTACATTCTTCTAGAGATGTACTACCGGAAGGTAGTCCCTTCACGTGGTCATTTATATGGAAATCTAAACTCCACTACGTGCCTGCCATTTTGATTATATTACCCATTTGGGCTATATGTTGGAATTCAATCATTGTAACCATTTCGGCTATGATTAATATTATTTGTATATGCTAGACACTAGTATAATATAAGAGGATTTGATATAAAAGGTTTTAGTTATTGTAAAGTAAAAACATTTCCATATTTATGTGTGGGCGTGTCTTACGAGATACTTTTGTTTTGAAAGGAAAAGTTTGATAATTTGATATAAAAGTTTCTCACGCTGATTTACGAGAATGATTCGGGCGTTCTTCCCTTTCAATGCTCGGGTCAGACCGAGTATATTTACAGGTTTAGTTTTGGTGCTTTTGGAGCTTCAGTAGGAGAGCTGGAGATCTTCATTTTCGTATACACGTTTCTGTTTTGATTATCCACTGCTTTGTTGTTGTTTATATTATCGGCAATTTTGAGGATAGGTTATTATAACTATCCAGGCTGATAACTGGTGATTGATTGTTGAACTCTGATTGATGTATGTATATATAGTTTTGTAAAGATCATTGATATAATATTATATGTTTTCCGCTGTGATGTGAGATTCTGTATTTTTCTGTTTGGTTCTCTCTTCTCTCTTTCTTCTCTTCTCTTCTTTTCTCTTCTTTCTTTCATCTGACTTTCCGTTAGTCTGTGCTTTTTGGGTCGGATATGTGTGGATTATTGTCAATTCAAAGGGTTCTGATTTGCGGGTCATCACAATTAAAATGTTGAATGTACTTTGCCAAAGTCATCTCTCCCTACTTCAAGTCATGAAACTTCCGACATGGTGCATTTTTCTAAGATTTGGGAATAAACTAAGCATCGAATCGCTCCTTAAACTGCTCCAAGGTTATCTCCTCTTCTGGGACTTCGGCAATCACAGCCTCCCACTTGTCCAATGCATCCTCCTGAAGCTAAAGAGAAGCTAGTCTCCTCTTTTGAGCATTATCATACCCGTTGTCTCCAAAGATACGTTCACACACCAACGACCAATTTAACATGTCCAAGGCAGACTCCTTTCTTGTGAACTCCTTTCCTCCACAATCCTTAAAATCTTTGTACATCTTAGAAAAGACTGCTCCTCTTGCTTCCTCCTATCTCGGCCCAACAAATCCTACTAGTTGTTGCCTCATCATCTTCATTATAAATTGGAGGAACAAAGCATTCATATCCATTCCTCCTTCAGCCAGGAAGGGCACTTGAATACCGGTTTCAGAACTAACTTCCAGGACTTCCTACTCTCCTTGGCCATTAGTTTGCATATGTTCAGTCCTTCTACTGAGGTTCGCTCTTTTGCTTCCTATGGTCAAACATCGATTACATAGTTCCATTCTTTCCTTCAGCATAAGCAAGCATTTGTAAGAAACGAAAGTAAAGATAGTGGATCAATCATAGAGGGGTAGATGTATTCTACCATATATCTATACCAAAGTACAAGTATGTTATATACATATAGTGTATACCATCCCCAAAGTGTTCGTTTTCTACTAATTAGTTTCTACTTAGCTCTATTTCACTTAAATGTTCCCCTAATCTAAGATCTGATACCATGTTGTAACGCCCCCCGCTCCAAGATCCAAAAATAGACGCTGATGATACTACATTCATCATCAGAATTATTTTCAAGTGAAAAATTTGAGTTCAGTATTATTTCGCATAACATTAAGTAAACAGAGCAGCTAAATAAATTTTCATTACAAAAAATTATTTTACATAATCCTTTATATCAACATTAACCCTTCTCTGTTCCCTCATAGGAGTAAATACAATAAGATAATAATAGTAGTGTTATATCCGGCTTATGGAGATGCCAACACAACACATAACCAGTTATAATTCCTAGTTTTGCAGAATGGAATTTTCAAAATAACCTTTTATTAGCTAAAGTTAAGCCTCCTTTTTTGTCTTAGAAATCTTTGTTCGTCCTCCAAAAAGATACATATCTAATCCATAAACCCAACTTAATCGAATGAGTACCCGTGAGTTTATAGAAATGATAAAAAGTTTGGTCAGACATAATGTCTAGTATGAGTAAAATCTTACTCTAAGCAATCATAGTGAGACCACGCCGCTATAGCATGGAATGGATTTTCCCCTCACTTTATCATTATAGAAATTATATCATAACATATAAACAATCATTACATTAAAAGCAACCATGTGCATTTCATTCAATCCATAAGTGTACCTTACACTTGTTGTCCAATTATGAACCATGTCATAGCTATATTTTCAATTCAAAATTAAGTATAACCTATACTTAACATCCAATTTTGAACTATGTCATATGACAGCCAATCATCAATCGAACATCACCCAATCTCTTATTTAGGTGTCTATCCTTAACTTACCATTAACTTAATTTAGTTATTACCTCCCCAGGTCTGTCTATCACTAATTTTTATCTTTTATCGAACAACGTCGCCTGATGAAATGGTCACTCATTCCACCAATGGGAGCAAGCCAGATTAGAGCCACCCTGATTCTCCTAAGAGGTTGAATGTAAGCACCCTGAATACATTGTAGTAAGCATCCTTACAAGGCGTTAATAGCCCATCATAGTCCCTGAACCACTATCGTTCACGTTGCTGATTTATTTATTTTATTTATAACACAATCCTTATGTTTTGGCACCCTGCCACAACTCCCCCTTAGATTTTATCAATCTTTTAGGATCGAATCCTATCTTGGCACCATGTCGTATACCATTGGACTTTAGACTAATAGTCAAGGCATCCCACCATCCAATAACACCATGAGCTGGTATATTTTTACGATCATGGTTCAACCCCATTCTTTCATTCATTTATAGTGTAAACACTTCTTTTAGATAAAACATCTTTATCATTTATTAAATGATACCCTATCATTTACTAGCTTTTCTAACCTTTCTTTCATTTCACATAAATAAGTTAACATGATTTTATCTTATAAAATTCTTCCATTAGTTCATCCCTACAAAATAGTCCATTAACACTTAGAAACTATCTTCCAAAGTGCTCTAAATATTTCTTATTTAACTAACAAAATATGGCTTCCCAAGCCATCCTAAGTCAACCTTAACTATCGCATATTGGCTATCTCATAGCCTTCACATGTTGAGCCTAGCTATCACATATTGACTATCCTATAGCCATCGCACATTAACTCCCATATTCGTTCGCTAGTTGACCCTTGTCTATCCATCGCATGTTGATAAGGGTTTAGCTATTGTAAGTTGGCTTTATAAGCTATCGCATGTTGACAACTTCCTAAGCTATCGTGTGTTGAGCTTCGATAACCATCGCAAGTTGACAGCTTCCAAAGTTATCATGTGTTGAGCTTCAGTAGCCATCACAAGTTGACTTCAAGTAGCCATCGGTGGTTGACTTCCTTATGCCTTCGCACCTCAAGCTATCATCTAGCCTTCGAATGTTGAGTTTTCATCTAGCCTTCGAATGTTGAAAGCCTTAGTGTTATCACAAGTCGATAGCTCAAATAGCCATTACGAGTTGATGCTTATAAGCTATTGCAAGTTAAAAAGTGGCATATACATAATTAAATTGAAAACTAATTCATTGCCTTGTTAAGTAATTACTTTACACCAAATTCCATTTGGTGTCAAATTCTATTGGTTGTTTTGTTTCTTCTCAGTTCTCTTTTTAGAATTGGCAAACTATATTCTTCATTTATTAATTATCTTAATTGATTACTTATTTTCTTAGCCAATTAATTCATATAAAATAAAAAATTAATGAAAGAAATAAAAAATCCACCAAAAATCCAATTTAACATATTTTACTTCATATCAAAATTTCAGATCAAAATAATTGTTTTTATTATTTTTAATAACTAATTTTCCCGAATTTAACCATTTTCTCAACTTAGAAAATTTGCAAAAATTCCAAATTAATTTCAAAAATTATGAAATTAGAAACCTATCTTTATTCCATCATTATAAACATCATATTAAATTTTTATGGCCTTTAAATAGGATTAAATCATGTTTTACCCTAAAACATGAACAAATTCATTTTATTAAATTCTAGTCCGTAATCAAAACAATGTTTAAGCATCCAAACATGTTAACCAACATAAAAGACATTCATTCAAAATCAAATCTGAACCCAAATGGGTTTGGAAGGTTTTGTGAGAAAATTTTACTGACCTTGATTTGGAAAACCTTGATTAAAATTCTACTTCAATCCTCTTTCTCCTTAAAGTTGAAAGCTTAAACTCTTCTAGATCTAATTTCTCTTCACCTTTTTTAAAATGGTCGTCGGCCTTGATAATTTTTATGAGTTTTGTTTGTAAATGAAAAGAGTACGAAATGAGGGGATGTGGTTAAAGAAAATGGACTAGTGATTTTGGCTTGGGCTAATATCCCTCCTTGCCTAAACCCACCAATCCATCTCCCCTAACACCAATCCTTCCTATTCTAAAACTTATTATGTTTATCTTCGTTAATAAAGCTTACTTTAATTACTCTAGTTATCCCTAGTCAATTCAATTAACTTTTAAAGTGTACCACACTAAAACAAACCTCCCTTAGGCAATTCTTGTAATTAGATTTATCTTATTCATCTCTTTAATAATTTCTCCTTATTTTTAATTTACTTTCTCATATTATGGACTCTCCAAAATATGTGATCTTATAGATATAAAAGCCAGTAATCGCCTTGCAATTTGTGGGATCACTACAATAATCAGTGTCAGAGTAGGCATGGAATTCCAAGGAGGTGGATGAAAATAGAAGGCTACGAATAACAGTACCTCGAAGATACCTTAAAATACAACGGACAGCTTCCAAGTGAACCATAGTTGCGGAAGCTAAAATTGACTAACAACTTGAACAAAATATGATACATCAAAACAAGTGATGGTAATATCAACCAAGCTTCCAACAATAGTATGGTATAAATTAGGGTCTGATAGTGGTACAATATCCAAAAGAGTATTTTGCATTAACTACAATAAGAGTGTCAACCACCTTATTATCAGTAAGTCTGGCTTTCTCAAGAATATATGTGACATATTTTGATTGAGAAAGAAGATAGCCTTTTAGTGAGTATGCAACATCGGTTCTTGAGAAATATTTTAGAGGACCCAGATCCTTCATTTCAAATTTTTTTAACTGACCCCTTTTTGAGGAAGAAATGTTGCGCATATCATCTCCAGTAATAATCATATCATCAACATATAATGTTAGTATGATACGTCCTTTATTAGTTCCTTTAATAAAATAAAAAAGGAATTATCATGGAGATGGAGATGAAACCAAGAGATTTAATCACAATAGAAAATTTCTCAAACCACTTACGAGGAGCTTACTTGATTCTATACAATGCTTTTTTAAGCTTGCAAACATATCTAGGTTCATGTGGAACACCTAGAGGAGGCTCCATATAAGCTTCTACTTGAAGATCGCCATTCAAGAATGCATTTTTAACATCAAGTTGTGAAATAGACCATGTGGAACAAAAGCTATAGCATTAGAGTATGAATGATAGTCATTTTCCAGCATAAGAAAATGTCTCCTCATAATCTATGCCATATAATTGAGAATAACATTTTGTAGTCAATCTAGATTTATATATTTCAATTGATCCAGCGGATTTGGTTTTGATTTTATATACCCAATAACAACCAACATCACTCTTACCATGAGGCAGAGGAACCAATTCCCAAGCACATGTCCTTTGTAAGGCAGAAGTTCTTTGTCTATATCCTCTCACTAACAAGGATCTAAAACTACCTCTTTATAAGAAACTGGCTTGGAATGATTATGAATAGAGGTTAAGAACAAAGAAAAAGATAAAGAGTAACAAGAATAAGCAAAATTAGTAAAATCTGTAGACTTACGAATGCATGTGGAATGATGAAGAGGTCGATTTACATGCTCAATTAGAGATTGAGGGGCCATAGAGTGGGAGAAGGCAGCTTCTGGTGATCAGTTTCTATGGGGCTATCAGTATTATTATTATCCTTGGGAAAGGGATAATATGAATAAGATCAAATCTGGTTAAATTATTAGTGCTAGATGGAATAGAGTAAAATGATATATGTTTAGAAAAAACAATATTTCGAGACAAATAAAGTTTTTGAGTGGTTGAATCAAAACATCTATAACTCTTTTTACCCTCATCATAGCTAAGAAAAACACAAATAGCAGACCAAAAATAACTTGTTACATTCTACATGAGGAAGGAGAACAAAACAAGTATATTCAAACACTTTAAAATTAGAATAATTAGGTGTGTGTCCATACAAGTTTTCAAAATGTGAAATAACTAAAACGTGAGAAGATGGAATAGTGTTAATTACTCTTTAAGTAGCGAGAATAGCTTCATCCAAAAATTCCCTAGGATAAAAAGCAGAAAGTAAAATACATCGAGCAGTTTCAAGAATATGTCCATATTTTCTATCTACAACTCCATTTTGTTGAGAAGTATTAGTACATAAGGTTTGTTGAATAGTTACATCCAAAGAAAGTAATTCACAAAATTTCTTAGAGATGTATTCTCCACCTAAAACATTTTGTAACAACCAATATTATGTCATGATAAGTGCTATAAAGCTTTTATATATTTCAAAAATGTGGGAATGATATTTCATTAAATAGAACCAACAGTAGCATGTATAGTCATCAATATAGGGCACATAATATTGAGAGCCTCTTTTACTGGGAACTGGAGATGGTCCCCATACATCCGAATGAATCAAATCAAATTGAGCCGAAGAAATAGAGATGCTACTGTTAAAGGGTAAAGTGGAAAATTTTGCCAGTTTACATCTACTACAATCAGTAATATCATGAGTTTGTAAATTTCCTAACACATCCGTGGATGCTAAAAATCTCAAACAAGAAGAAGAATCATGACCCAAACAAGAATTCTATAAAAAAAATAACTAGAGGAAGAAGGACACAAATGAAAGGAAGATAAGTTAACACTTGCAACACTAAGTAGAACTTTTAGTTCATTCAAAACATATAGTCCCCTTCCTTATGGTCTATCCCAATCAGTTTTTGAGACTGTAGATCCTGCACAAAACAAGAATCAGAAGTAAATGTTATTGCTATATTATTAGAATCGCACAACTAACCAACAGATACAAGGCTTAATGTGATATTTGGGATATTATAGATATTGAGAAAAGATAATCTAGGAGTAACAATAGAAACAACTCCTGACAAAGGCATAAGAATGCCATCAGCAATTATAATAGGAATAGGGGATGATAAAGACAAAGATGCATAAGATGAAGGGTTTCGAGAGACGTGGTGGGAAGCACCGAAATCCAAGACCCATAATAATGACTTACGTGAGCAGTTATTATGTATTTGACCTAAAAATGAAGAGGCATGCATAACTTGTGGCTATTGAGAATGGAAATTCTAAAGAGACTTGTAGCCGATAAAATAAATAGTTGCATTGAAGGAATTGTGAGATGATCAGAACTCCTTTTCAAATATTAAATTATAACATATCCAAGTACATTTTAAAAAGAGTTCTAGTAACAAACCTTTGATTGCCAACTAATTATTACTGATAGACCAACATTCAAAGTTTCTTTCATTGATTCCATGAGTGTAGTCAATGAAATATGTAAATATTTATCAACACCTGGTTCACATTTAAGAATTTTTTCGGGTTTTAATTCAACACTCAATAATTCCCTTATTGTGATATCCCGGAAATTTGGCAATATCAATTTAATAATCTTTATTAATAATTAAATTGATTTGATGATTTTATTTTATAAAATTGACAAGTTTATTCATTTTAAAAGGCTAATAATATTTTAATTGGCAATATGTATTAATATCTTTTCTAACAATTTAAAATTGGGAAGATTTATCTTTCTAAAACTAATATAAGTGTTTATATTTATAATGTATATATATAGGTATATATATTATAAATAGGGAGTCTTTAATTTAATAAAAGGATAAGTTATCAAATTATAATATATATGTATATATATATTGTTATTTGAAGTTATGTATTAAATTCAATATGATAATTATCAAGCTAATGTTAAAAGTATTTTTCATTTAGAATATATATATTTGCATATATTGGAATGAAAAGAATATTGAATTTGAATTTAATAAAGGTGTTTTCAAACTTTAAATATATACATAGTTTGTAATTTGACTTAATACTTTTGAAAATGATATTTATAATTTAAATAACAAGAATAATTTCTTATTTAAAAATATATATGTAAGCTTAAGTTTAAATAAGGTTTAAATTAAGAAGTTTATTTGTTTTAATAATCTTTTCTCTTTTAATATTCAAACATAAGTCAAAATAGGTTTGTGAAAATATATATAGAGTTAAACTCAATTTCTCAAGCATATAAAAATATGTTATAAATAATTTATCAAAACATAAGTTGTTTTAAATAATAGTTTTTCACATTTGTATATTTATTAAAATCTAAAAGCTTATTTATAAAAAGATAAATACATTTTTATATACATGTAAATATTTCTTAAATACATATAAATGACTTAAATAAATTAATTAAAAACAAGATTTACACTTGTAAGCATATAAAGGTAGTTTAGAGACATTTGTAAATTTAAATGTATAGGTGTAAGCAAATTAACTCTTAAGAAGGACAAATGTCAATATTCTTCTTAATAATTAAAATAAATAAATCAAAATTTAAAGAAGAAAGATTTTTACTATCAGCTGAACTATTCTTTTCTCTACTAAAAAACTAATACAATTCGAATCAAAAGAAAAAGAAAAATGAAAGACCTGAAATCTAAAAGCAAAAGAAGATAAGTCTGGAAATCAAATGCAAAGCAAAAAGAAGATTAAAGGCAAAATTGAATAACAGCTTCAGATCTCCAATGTCAATCTGAAGTCATGCAATCAGATAAGGCAAATTTAACAGCAGTTCAAATCTTTATATGCAACCTGAAGATCAGAAAAAGAAATAAAACAACAACCCAAAGATCAACAAGTTTAAAAATCAACAAAGCAAAAAGAGAAATCAAATTTCAGCCTGGAAGAAAAATAAGAATCTGCTTCTCTGTTTTATATGACAGGTGAGTAAATCTTATTTTAAAAACAGAGTTAAACTTTTATATGTGATGTTTTATCTGAAATGTTGATGAAAATGTATGCATGTTGTATATAAGTGTTGAAATGCCTGTATAGTATATTTGAATACCTGTATGATGATAACTTAGTCTTTGTAAAGTGATGACAGTTTTTGTTTTCTTTTTAAAAATCTATATCTCATCTTATAATCATAATTAGCCTTTGATGTATAAATGGAAGATGATGGAAATTATGTAACACAACTAATAAAAATGAGTTCTGGAATTTATATAGAGCATTTATCTCAAATTTTATAAATAACAGTAAAAATTGTAAATTTGGTCAAAAATATATTGGTTAAATTTTAAGTTTTAATTATGAAGTTGAATCCAATTTAGCAAATCATGAATTTTAATAGCTATATCTCAATTTTTAGTTGAGAATTTGTTGAGTATTGGTGAGATGAACGGAAATGCTATTTTAGGCAAATTCTGGCGATCGGAGAGGTGATAGGTTTCGGGGTTGAAGCTGTAGGTGGTAGGAAGACCGGAGATCATAGGAAAAATAGTGATGAATTTTATTGTTGGCTGTGATGGTCAGCAATTATAGAAATAGGGTTATCGTCTGTGTTTGTTGTCGATGTTTTCAGAGGAGATTTGCGGCGTCGGTTTGCAACCGGAGGTGATCGTGTAGGGTGCTGGAGGCTCGGGGGAGTGAGGCGGAGTTAGGGTAGCGGTGGTGAGGTGCCTCGATGCTTTGGTTGCCGTGGGAGACGAATTTTCTGATGAGGTTGGGTTCAGGCTTTGGGTTCGAAATAATCGAATTCGAATCTCGTTCGAATCGTGAAGTTTGGGATGGTCGTGCGTGATAGCGTGATGGCGTCTGACTTGCCGGAGGTCGAAAGAGTGATCGCCGTCGACCAGCTAAGGTGTGCACGTGCACGAGCTTGTTCGTGTGCATCTGGCAATTTGATTTTGGGGAAGAAAGCTTGTTATCGGGGGTTCGTTCGGGAATTATCAGGTTTTACTCGAAGGAAGTGGTAACGAGGATTCGTCTCGAGTTCGCTTCGAGTTTCCCACGAGATTTTCTCGGGTTGGTGGTGAGTTGGTTTAAGATAGTGGAACGGTAATTGTTAAGATAAAGAAGTTTGATTTCTGAATTTTAAAAACTTAGTTAAACAAGTTTTTACTTGTAAAATAAATTGATTTCTAATAAATGTTTTAACAAATTTTAAATAAGTTTAAAATAGATAATTTCTAAAAGGATTAAAGATAGTTTTTTTCAAAATGATTTAGTATTAAAAGTTAATTCAATAACTTTGGAAAAGTTTTAAAGATTTAATGGTTTAAGTTAAAATGTGTTTAATGATTTATTGATTTCTAAATCTTATATTTTAATTTAAGTAAGGTTTAATGGTTAAGATTTAGTAATCAATTAAAATAAGAATTTTCTTAAGTATTTAGAATATTGATTTAATTAAAGATAGTTAAATTTGAAAAGGAAATTTAGATAATTAAATTATTTTAATTATCAAGTGTTATTGGTAAATAATTAATTTAATTAAGATAATAGTTTCTTAATTAAGAACTTTTAATATAGTAAGTTAAGAATCATTTAATTAAATTTAAATGATTAAGTTAAATTAATTAATTAATGATTAATTAGAGATAATCATTTAATAATTAATTTAGTATAATTACTTGATGAAGAAATTAAGGAATAATTACTAAATGTAATTAAGTAAAGGTAGTTATTTAATAAAGTAATTAGAGGATAATTATTTTATGAAGGTGACTAAATAAGAAGTGATTAAGGCTAATTACCTAGTGTTATTAATTAAATAATTTATTTAATTAAAGGATTAAGGATAATTAATAAGGTAATTAATTATTTGTTAAGGTAATTAATTAAAAGTAATTAATTAAGGAAGATAATTAATTAGAGTTAATTACTGGTTAAGTTTAATCAAAGGTGATTAATAAATTATGGTTTAATTAAAGGTTAATTACTTAATGTAATTAATAAATAATTAAAGGTATGATTAGGGATCATTAGTTTATAATTAATGATGTAATTGAGAGTTGATTAATTAAGATAAATTAATCAAATGAAAAGTGATTAATTAAAATTAATTAAGGATTAAAGTAATTAATTATAATTAATTAATTAATGAAGTAATTAAAGGTTAATTACTGTATTTGGTTAAGGATAATTAATTTGTGAAATTAATTAAGATAATTACTTAAATATAATTAAAGAATGATTAATCAAGGTGATTAATTAAAGTGGATAATTAGAGAAGATTAATTAATTAATTTGTAATTAATTAATGATTATATAAATAAGATTTATAATGAAGTAATTAATTTAATTTATTTTAAATTAATTAAGAGATGAAGTAATTAATTTAATTAATTAAAGATAGTGATAGTTAATTTAATTCATTTTAAATTAATTATGTTATGATTAAGTAAATCATTTCTTATATAAGAATGGATAACATTGATTGTCTTGAATGGATGTAATCTCAGAAATGAGATAAGTAATGTTGTGTGGAATAAATGCTTGGTCGCATTATGATGGTAATATAGATTAACTATTGTGATGTTGATATGGATTACCTATTTGGTTATGAATCATCTGTTTAAATGATAATGTGATTATCAATTGTGATTTGTGAATTATCTATCTGAATGAATATAGATAAGTTAAATTGTTTATACCTTTAAACAACTTGGCCTTAAAAGATACGTTTTGGATTTCGATGAGACCGGGATCGGGTTTGCTACATTACAGCGTGATAGGGGGTTCTCGCTTTGCGTTAGGTGGCGAACGGGAGACTCTTACCCCTACATGTCCCCGGGGGTAGTATAAGGCCTTTTGGGGTTGGTTGCGAGTCGAGAGGCTGGCCGTAAAAGCAAATTCGAGGTATCACTGTGTGCCACGGTGGGTCTGGGATGGTTGCAAAGCCTACCGGTCGCCACTGCCTCGGGTCGTTACAGTTGGTATCAGAGCCAGTAGGTTGAGTGAATACCTAGGCTCTGGAGTGGTGTCTATCTTGAGAGCGCGTATTTGTAATTTTTATATAACTATATATATATATTTATTCTACCTATTTGTTGGGTTACCTGTTCGGGTTTTCCAATATGAGTTATAAGGGTAGATAGGGTGGTGGTTTGTGTAACACGATTACCAATAGTTAGAGTCTGAGTGTTGAGTTTGGAAGTGTATTTGTCGAGACTGTAGACCTAATATCGTCTCGAGTGAGCTTTGTTGTGGTGTAAAGATTTCACCGATCTCTGAAGGAAATCTGTTAAGGTTCGGAGTTTATCTTTGAAATTGGATGAGCAAAAGCGAATGATGATATCTTGGTAACTTCTGGAAGAAGTAGCTGTGTGGTGAGACGCATTGACTATGGATGTTTCCGAAGATGTTTCTTTTGGAGCAAGTTTTAGGAAGTATATCTGCTTCGGTGTTGTGGCTGGGTCCAGCAGGGTGTTTATGTTTGATTTGAGGTCCGAGTTTCTCGAAGAGTTTTGGATTAGGAAGTCTTTGGCGTCAGTGTCAGCGGTGCAACTCGGAAGTGTTCTGTGTTGGCAGGAAGTTTTCTAGCTGAGAAGTTTTTCTAGAGGAGGAATCCAAAAGCAGCAGAGTGGATCCATTTCTTCGATGAATTGGATAGTTAAGTATGAGCTGTTCTAATTTATGAAGAGAGAACAGTATCTGTGGAAGTTAGGTCGAGTTGATCGCAAAAGAGACTTGCGATTGTTCGAGTGTTCTCATGGGTTATTGGAGATTGAGATTCCGTATCAACTTGATTAGTGGAGTTACCGGAAGTTCAGCTTAGTAGAAGGATGTCTTCTAGAGAAGAATTTGGTGAAGCAACTGAAGATTGTTTGGAGAGGGATTGATCACACCTAATTTTCTGGAGGGAATTCTTCTGGGATGTTTTGACCAAGTGGAGTGGTTCACTAAGATTTTATGGTATGGTGAACTGTGGATGATCAAGTGTGTGCTCGAGTTTCTTCGACATCATTCTCATCTATTCCAGATCAGAGTTGTGCAGCGGAAGCAAGATAGCAGCTATTCTAGAGTGGAAGCAACCAGAAGTTGTAATTTTCTTGGAGTAAAGGATTTCTATAGGAAATTCAAGTGTATCTCTAAGTATGAAGGATTTTTCAGGATTTGGAGGTAAGGTTGTCAAGTGCAACTGTTTGGCTATTTCAGATAAGAGAAGTAGTTCGAAGTGCTCTAATGATTGTGGAGTAGAGTTGTGTTCTGGATTTTGGCGTATTTTTGGAAACCATTTTGTTGAGTAGGATCCGGAAATTGGTTTGATATTAGTCTAGTCTATTTCAAGAAGCATCAGCAAGGGTTAAGCTGATCAGGAAGGATGAAGTGACTCAGGATCGTCAGGAGAGTTATGCAGTTAAGAATTGATGGAATTTGGAATTTGAAGTTGAAATTTGGATATTGTTTAAGTTTTCTCCGATCAAAGGAGATATAAGATTTGGTAAGACTGGAGAGCTAGCTCCGGAAGTATTATGAGATTTTTCTGTGTTCTCAAAAGGATTAGTTCTTTGATCTACAGGATTGAGTTGCCAGTTCGGATAACTGGAATTCATTTTATTTCACATATCTCTGAGGAATATGTGTATGATTCATCGAGTGATGGAATCAGCAGTTCAGAAGGATTTGGAAGTTGAGATGGTTTTGAGTTTAGTCTGATATCCTGTTTAGTTCTGTAGATCTAGATGAGTAGAAGCTTTATAGCTTAGTAGTTTTGATTGTTTGTAGAGCGAGTATCCCGGTATATATATACACTTGGGGAAACTCGAGGAAATTCTATCTAGAATTTTTGTCTGGATAGTTAAAATTGTTTGATTAGATTAGATGGTTGCTATGATTGATAGTGTATGATTGATTGTGTGATTGTTGTTTAAAATTAAAAACTTTTGCTGGGTTATTAAATTATCTTTGCTTTTAAATTTCGGGGACGAAATTATTTTAAGGGGGGGAAGAATGTGATATCCCGGAAATTTGGCAATATCAATTTAATAATCTTTATTAATAATTAAATTGATTTGATGATTTTATTTTATAAAATTGACAAGTTTATTCATTTTAAAAGGCTAATAATATTTTAATTGGCAATATGTATTAATATCTTTTCTAACAATTTAAAATTGGGAAGATTTATCTTTCTAAAACTAATATAAGTGTTTATATTTATAATGTATATATATAGGTATATATATTATAAATAGGGAGTCTTTAATTTAATAAAAGGATAAGTTATCAAATTATAATATATATGTATATATATATTGTTATTTGAAGTTATGTATTAAATTCAATATGATAATTATCAAGCTAATGTTAAAAGTATTTTTCATTTAGAATATATATATTTGCATATATTGGAATGAAAAGAATATTGAATTTGAATTTAATAAAGGTGTTTTCAAACTTTAAATATATACATAGTTTGTAATTTGACTTAATACTTTTGAAAATGATATTTATAATTTAAATAACAAGAATAATTTCTTATTTAAAAATATATATGTAAGCTTAAGTTTAAATAAGGTTTAAATTAAGAAGTTTATTTGTTTTAATAATCTTTTCTCTTTTAATATTCAAACATAAGTCAAAATAGGTTTGTGAAAATATATATAGAGTTAAACTCAATTTCTCAAGCATATAAAAATATGTTATAAATAATTTATCAAAACATAAGTTGTTTTAAATAATAGTTTTTCACATTTGTATATTTATTAAAATCTAAAAGCTTATTTATAAAAAGATAAATACATTTTTATATACATGTAAATATTTCTTAAATACATATAAATGACTTAAATAAATTAATTAAAAACAAGATTTACACTTGTAAGCATATAAAGGTAGTTTAGAGACATTTGTAAATTTAAATGTATAGGTGTAAGCAAATTAACTCTTAAGAAGGACAAATGTCAATATTCTTCTTAATAATTAAAATAAATAAATCAAAATTTAAAGAAGAAAGATTTTTACTATCAGCTGAACTATTCTTTTCTCTACTAAAAAACTAATACAATTCGAATCAAAAGAAAAAGAAAAATGAAAGACCTGAAATCTAAAAGCAAAAGAAGATAAGTCTGGAAATCAAATGCAAAGCAAAAAGAAGATTAAAGGCAAAATTGAATAACAGCTTCAGATCTCCAATGTCAATCTGAAGTCATGCAATCAGATAAGGCAAATTTAACAGCAGTTCAAATCTTTATATGCAACCTGAAGATCAGAAAAAGAAATAAAACAACAACCCAAAGATCAACAAGTTTAAAAATCAACAAAGCAAAAAGAGAAATCAAATTTCAGCCTGGAAGAAAAATAAGAATCTGCTTCTCTGTTTTATATGACAGGTGAGTAAATCTTATTTTAAAAACAGAGTTAAACTTTTATATGTGATGTTTTATCTGAAATGTTGATGAAAATGTATGCATGTTGTATATAAGTGTTGAAATGCCTGTATAGTATATTTGAATACCTGTATGATGATAACTTAGTCTTTGTAAAGTGATGACAGTTTTTGTTTTCTTTTTAAAAATCTATATCTCATCTTATAATCATAATTAGCCTTTGATGTATAAATGGAAGATGATGGAAATTATGTAACACAACTAATAAAAATGAGTTCTGGAATTTATATAGAGCATTTATCTCAAATTTTATAAATAACAGTAAAAATTGTAAATTTGGTCAAAAATATATTGGTTAAATTTTAAGTTTTAATTATGAAGTTGAATCCAATTTAGCAAATCATGAATTTTAATAGCTATATCTCAATTTTTAGTTGAGAATTTGTTGAGTATTGGTGAGATGAACGGAAATGCTATTTTAGGCAAATTCTGGCGATCGGAGAGGTGATAGGTTTCGGGGTTGAAGCTGTAGGTGGTAGGAAGACCGGAGATCATAGGAAAAATAGTGATGAATTTTATTGTTGGCTGTGATGGTCAGCAATTATAGAAATAGGGTTATCGTCTGTGTTTGTTGTCGATGTTTTCAGAGGAGATTTGCGGCGTCGGTTTGCAACCGGAGGTGATCGTGTAGGGTGCTGGAGGCTCGGGGGAGTGAGGCGGAGTTAGGGTAGCGGTGGTGAGGTGCCTCGATGCTTTGGTTGCCGTGGGAGACGAATTTTCTGATGAGGTTGGGTTCAGGCTTTGGGTTCGAAATAATCGAATTCGAATCTCGTTCGAATCGTGAAGTTTGGGATGGTCGTGCGTGATAGCGTGATGGCGTCTGACTTGCCGGAGGTCGAAAGAGTGATCGCCGTCGACCAGCTAAGGTGTGCACGTGCACGAGCTTGTTCGTGTGCATCTGGCAATTTGATTTTGGGGAAGAAAGCTTGTTATCGGGGGTTCGTTCGGGAATTATCAGGTTTTACTCGAAGGAAGTGGTAACGAGGATTCGTCTCGAGTTCGCTTCGAGTTTCCCACGAGATTTTCTCGGGTTGGTGGTGAGTTGGTTTAAGATAGTGGAACGGTAATTGTTAAGATAAAGAAGTTTGATTTCTGAATTTTAAAAACTTAGTTAAACAAGTTTTTACTTGTAAAATAAATTGATTTCTAATAAATGTTTTAACAAATTTTAAATAAGTTTAAAATAGATAATTTCTAAAAGGATTAAAGATAGTTTTTTTCAAAATGATTTAGTATTAAAAGTTAATTCAATAACTTTGGAAAAGTTTTAAAGATTTAATGGTTTAAGTTAAAATGTGTTTAATGATTTATTGATTTCTAAATCTTATATTTTAATTTAAGTAAGGTTTAATGGTTAAGATTTAGTAATCAATTAAAATAAGAATTTTCTTAAGTATTTAGAATATTGATTTAATTAAAGATAGTTAAATTTGAAAAGGAAATTTAGATAATTAAATTATTTTAATTATCAAGTGTTATTGGTAAATAATTAATTTAATTAAGATAATAGTTTCTTAATTAAGAACTTTTAATATAGTAAGTTAAGAATCATTTAATTAAATTTAAATGATTAAGTTAAATTAATTAATTAATGATTAATTAGAGATAATCATTTAATAATTAATTTAGTATAATTACTTGATGAAGAAATTAAGGAATAATTACTAAATGTAATTAAGTAAAGGTAGTTATTTAATAAAGTAATTAGAGGATAATTATTTTATGAAGGTGACTAAATAAGAAGTGATTAAGGCTAATTACCTAGTGTTATTAATTAAATAATTTATTTAATTAAAGGATTAAGGATAATTAATAAGGTAATTAATTATTTGTTAAGGTAATTAATTAAAAGTAATTAATTAAGGAAGATAATTAATTAGAGTTAATTACTGGTTAAGTTTAATCAAAGGTGATTAATAAATTATGGTTTAATTAAAGGTTAATTACTTAATGTAATTAATAAATAATTAAAGGTATGATTAGGGATCATTAGTTTATAATTAATGATGTAATTGAGAGTTGATTAATTAAGATAAATTAATCAAATGAAAAGTGATTAATTAAAATTAATTAAGGATTAAAGTAATTAATTATAATTAATTAATTAATGAAGTAATTAAAGGTTAATTACTGTATTTGGTTAAGGATAATTAATTTGTGAAATTAATTAAGATAATTACTTAAATATAATTAAAGAATGATTAATCAAGGTGATTAATTAAAGTGGATAATTAGAGAAGATTAATTAATTAATTTGTAATTAATTAATGATTATATAAATAAGATTTATAATGAAGTAATTAATTTAATTTATTTTAAATTAATTAAGAGATGAAGTAATTAATTTAATTAATTAAAGATAGTGATAGTTAATTTAATTCATTTTAAATTAATTATGTTATGATTAAGTAAATCATTTCTTATATAAGAATGGATAACATTGATTGTCTTGAATGGATGTAATCTCAGAAATGAGATAAGTAATGTTGTGTGGAATAAATGCTTGGTCGCATTATGATGGTAATATAGATTAACTATTGTGATGTTGATATGGATTACCTATTTGGTTATGAATCATCTGTTTAAATGATAATGTGATTATCAATTGTGATTTGTGAATTATCTATCTGAATGAATATAGATAAGTTAAATTGTTTATACCTTTAAACAACTTGGCCTTAAAAGATACGTTTTGGATTTCGATGAGACCGGGATCGGGTTTCCGTATACCGGTATTCCAGGTCTGGAGACCCGAATACCACATCGATCCAAATTAACGATAGGTCGTGAATCTCAAGTGAAGATGAAGATTCAGAGTGCAAGGGTTATTGTCGTTAACTCTGAGGGTGATTCCAAAACGAGTGTAACGAGATAATGCCTTCGGTTTCGTTCGAACCCGGAACGAACTTGTATGGATTGAATGCTTTCAGTACATCGTCAGGCGGACGATGAGCATTCTAAGTGATATGTTCTGATTAAAGGTAATCGTAACCTCAAGCCTCATCAACAGGGAATGGCTAAAACAGGGGAGGTGCAGCAAGGCTTCGTGGGTAGCGCCCACTGAGAGCAAGATAGATCCCTGTCTAGAGGTCCCTTTCTATATTTCGGCTTAGTGGGTAGTTGGAACTGCAGCCAACTACGGGGTTGTCTTGTTCGGGATTATCCAGTAAGGGATGGTTCCGGCTTTGTGTTGCAGGGGAGCGGGCGTACTCCTCGGTACGGTGATCTAGGCCACGTACTGTGACGGGCGGTACCCCAGTAGCCCTGCCATTGTATGGAATCCAAAATCCAATAAGTGCCAACGGACTTGATTGTATACCTATGTATGCTGGAATTTAATGAATGTAACAATTTCGGCTATTTCATATTTATTTGAAAACCCTAGACCCTATTATAATATAACTGGATTTCCTATCAAATGATTTGGTTAGCGTAAGGTAAAAACTTTTCCACGTTTATGTGTGGGAAGTCTTACGTGATACCTTTGTTTTCAAAAGGTTTTGAAGTTAAACAATTTTAACCCGTTTACTCACACCAGACCCATGTCTGACCCAAGTGTTTATTTTCTGTTTTATTAAACCTTGGGTACTCAATTTTTACGAGTAGCCAAGGGATTCAGGTTAGTCTTGACGAATACTGGAGGAGCTGAGGAGCAGGAGGCTTCAGCGAGTAGATATTTAGAGTTTCCGCTGTGTTTGTATTAGTCTGTATTGTAATGGTATACTTGTGTTGTATAATAGACAGAAGTTTATAACTGTCTATTCTGTGATGTATAAATTGTGTACTCTGATGTATATGATACTATGTAATATCTTATGTGATAATATATTTCTCGTTCCGCTGTGAGATTTCTGATGTTTTGTTGTTCTCTCTTCTTTTCTTTTCTTCTTCTATCCCTTTCTTTCTTCATAACGATGCGTCTTTCTGGGCAAAGAAAGTCGGGTCGTTACACTTATTTTTTTTCTTCTTCCTTCTTTTTCCTTTTTTCTTCTTCTTTTTCTCCTTTTTAATAAGAATAACAGAAATAATAATAATACCCAAGCTAAATAATGGTTTTTCTCTCCTTTTTTATTCTCGGTCCAAACCAAAATAATTTAGATTAGCAAATGCGACCCAAAAACAAAGATGGATTTTGGAAATAATAGAGGCATGCATCAAGTAGTAGATGGAGAGGCAGTTTGCACACTTCCGTTTTGATGAATCACTAGAGGTGGATTTGGGTTTGGTATCTAGGTCGGGTTGCATGTTGTAGATCGTATATCTGGTCAGATTTATTTGGTGTAGATGTCAGATTTGGTGGGTCGGATTATTGGTAATGGATTTGTTTGGGCCAAAAATAACAAAAAACCCAACCGAGTAATAAATGAAAATTATAAAAGAAAAGAGGTTAAAAGAGAGAGAAAATACACAATTTTTATAGTGGTTCAGCAAACACTTTGGCCAACGTCCACTTAATCATTTTCTATTGATCTACTTTGCTCCTACAAATTATATTTTACAATTTGTTTGCTTATAAATCAGGTATGAGTTATACAGCCTTTAAGAGGACTTCTCAACTTGTGTAATTCAAAGAGTTTAGAAAAAGATCATCCTTAAAGTGCATCTCCTCCTTTATTTATAGACGAAAGCCACCATCAAATTCACTGAAAATCCTCACCTACGTATCCACGTCGTGCTGAAGTCATAGCCATAAGATCGTGGGTAACCCACTACTCTTTCATAACTCGGTACTAAGTTGAGGATGCTCAACTTGTTCTTGAGTTCTGAAGTCTTGGTTCCTTTCTTATTTCTTTTCTTGCCTTCTAATGTTCAAGTATGTTTAATCATATGTCATATTCTTCAACTTGGGTCCGACCCAAAGAGAGCCAAATTGACCCTTGTATTTATCCTTTTTCCTTCCTTTACTCTTTCATTTTCCAATTGTTCTTGCTTTCCTTGCACTTTGCCTTTGCTTCTCTTTAGATCATGTCATGTAAGCTCACTAATTTGGTCTCATTGCTCGACATAAGGCACAACTCGGACCCAAGTTGTGGTGGTCGAGTTGTGTTATCTTATCCATTTTATTTAATATCCTTTGTGACCTTCTACTCTGTTTTTTTATGATGTTCCCCAATTTTCTATATTTGTTCCTTTATTGTTCTTTGGCCTATTTCAATCGTTTGAGTCTGTTTGGAGACTGTAGAAAATTTTCTGATAACACTTTGCTCTCCAAAGTACGTCTTGTGAATAAAAGATGTGCTTTACTCAAGAACAAATATTGGAAGTTGGCAAATTATCAACGGTTGAGCTCTCCAACTATCCACGAGACTAATTATAGTGAATCATTCAATTCCTTTTGATTCACCTGCAAATCAAAGGTTGTTCTAGAACCATCATAGCTAAGGACTAAAATCCTTAGTTAGGTGTTAGTTGTAAATCATAATCTTCTCATGTTCCTTTAGGATTATCATATCATACTTCGATATAAATATTATCCCGAGTTCTCTCGGGATATAGCTTATCATATATCAGGAATCAGGGTTATCCCGTGTTCGCTTGGGATTGAATTATCATACATCGGTGTTCCCATGTTCGCCCAGGATTTAACCATCATATATCATATTAGGCATCATCAATCATTGTCACCGATTGGAACGTCGCTTATAAATCATCTAGTATCGCCCAACATCTCATTATAAGTGATTCCCAATAATGTAATCTAGTATTCGTTATCGAATTATTGTAAGGCGTTCAAATCGTTGGGTTTAGTTTCTGATCTCTCTAGATCATACAATCACATATCTAGTTTAATTTCATATTTCTCCAGTTCACATATCTAGTCCAATTTATGATCTCTCTAAATCACTTAATCGTATATCCAACTTGAGCTAATTCTGCTCGCTTTCTGGTGAGGGGGACCAATATCCGAGCGAGTCCATCCGTTCACTCTTTGGTAAGGGAACTCGCTATCCGGTACAAGTCCATCCACTAGCCCTCTAGTAAGGGAACTTGCACTTCAGGTTCATCATCCCGTCTCTCCGTTCGAGGAAACCATATTCTTCTCATTTTATATATCTTGTTTAAGGAACAACCAAATTTCATTGGTAACCCGTAGCGGTATCAATACAATTCTTTACATTCGAGTGATTTTTAAATCCAAATATCTATTAGTTGTTTACAAAATTCAAATTAACCGCTTCAAGAAAAATATAAAGATTTGATCTAGTTAAGGACTACCCCCGGACCTTCGTCCAATGCATGCCTATGGGATCATTCTGGATCCAGTGCATGATGTAACACCGCTAATTTTAAATAACATTATTCAAGATATTTAATTAGATAAATTAAATAGAATAATGAAAATGTTAAGTGATAAGGGGATTGAGATTTGAATAAATTTAAGTGGTTGTGCCTATTAATTTAATTGGGCTAAAGAATGGTTTAAAGATTAATTAAGTTATGTAAGGGTATAATGGGATTTAGCTACAACTAACTTTACCCTTTTATATATATATATATATATATATATATATACTTCTTAAGCCATTGAGACTCATAATCATTTTCACAAAATAAAAAACATAAGCAAAACAAAGAAGGCCGATCATTAACAATAAAAGAAGAGGAGGAAATTCAAAGAAAAGAAAACGAATTAAAGAAAGGGGAATCAAACTCATCTCAATCCACTTTGTTTATTAAAGATTAAGGTGAATGATAATTTCTATCTCTATTTTTTAAATATATGTTTCAGATTTAAGTTTAAATTCGTATATATGATGTTTTATGATGATATGCTTGAATTATGGTTTTTCTAAATTTAAACAAGATTGTTCAAATAATGGTTCGTATGATTTTAGATTAAAACCGTGTGATATTAATGTTTTAATGCCATGGAAAAATTATATATCATGCAAAACATGATTTTAGAGTTGATTTTTAGTTTGATAATTTTCCAAGCTTTGGAAACATTATTGTGAATTTTTGAATGAAATTATAGCACGTAGGTTTATAAATTTATTCTAGAAAATATATTGAGAATTTGGGTTTGAAATTTTGATATGTTAGATAACACGATAAAAGTAAATTTCTGTGATTTTTGGGGATTTTTCTTAAGTGATTTGATATACAAAATAAATTATTTTGAGAAGAGGATCAAAATGATTTACATGTAAATTAAAAGAAAGGTTTATTTGTAAAGGTTTATGTTTGATACTTATCCAAAATAAAAAGGCAGTTAGTTTTGAAAAGCATGAAAAAAAGTTAAGGCAACCGATAAGAAACTTACACGTAGACAGGTTAGTTTATATAAGTTGCTTAATTTAGTATTTAACCCAGGAAAACAAGTTTCGCCTCTATTCAGAGTATCTTTTGCCCCTTACCTTTCGCCTTCGACTATGTCAAAACCCCATTAAGCTAAAATGAATACACAAGGTATCATCTAGGTGAGACATAGTGAATTGGAGAAAGGTGAAAGATACGGTGTAGAAAGCATAGCTTCCGATGGGGTTGTTACCTTAGTTTGTTTTAAAAAAGATAAGCGTCTGCCTTTGTTTTACTAAGCTTTCGACGTAGTCGATACGTATGTTTTTGAAAGGAGTTTCATAATGGCTTTCGAAGGGGTTGCCATGTTTGTTTTAAAAGAAAAAGGGGGTTTCGAAGGAGTTCCTTTAATTATAAATCAATGCTTTCGAAAGAAGGGGTTCCGACCTAGTCGAAGCCATTGCGCCGACTCTTTTGCCTTTGAAGTGTATTGAAGTTATCAATGCTGTTGAAAGGTATTGTTTGTCTTAAAACTATATTAAGCCACTTTCTATATGATTTCGAAAGGGTTATGGGTTTCGAAGGCAATGGTTTTGAAAAGGGTTTCGAAGCTATCCTTCAGTATTTTAAAAATATATGCTTTCGACACTGTCGATAGAGATGGTTTCGAAACCATTATAAATTCCCCAATATTTTTATATGGTAAAGAATGGTTTCAAAAGAGATACTTTCGTTTATATTTGCTTTGACCCAAATGATATTTTAAAAGGTAAATCCAATGATGTCGAAAGGTGGACTTTCAATACTTTAGGAAGAGATACTTCCAATGGTTTCGAAGCTATGATACTAAAAACATTAATATGTAACACTTTATTATATTCGAAAGATTTCGAAAGAAAGGTTTTAAAGTGTTAAAGGCTGGAGCCTAGTGTTTTGAAAAGAGGTTTATATGCTTTTGAAGGAGGCTACCCAGTGAGGTCGAAAGCAAGGTTTCGAAGGTTTCGCAAGTATAGTTTTCAAAACAAATAACCCAATCTTGTTTAAAAGCAAAACCATGGCATATTAATAAACAAAGTATTGAGAAATGGAACTTATGAAGAAGTCTTAATGAGTTAAAGGAATTAACCAAGTTATATTGTTTGCTTCCTCATATATGTATATATTCACATTGTAATGAACCCAAAATGGTACTGTGGGGAAAGGCTGAATAACCAATTAGGTTGACCCAATAGTGAATATAAATTTAAATATATTGGCAGGGGACAATAGGTTCACAGTAAGCCCATGAAAACTGTGTAAGGGAAAAGATATTGGCAGTGGCCAATAGGTTCGTAGTTAGCCCATGAAAACTATGTATAATTAAAGATGTCAGTTAGATAGGTTTATAGTTAACCCATGAAAACTATATTCGGATAAGAAAGATATTGATAGACAGTCAATAAGTTCCTAGTTACCCCATTAAAACTAGGGAAAAAGAAAGATATTGATAGTTAGTCAATAGGTTCCTAATCAGCCCATGAAAACTAGGATAAAAGAAAAGACATTGATATTGACAGTTAGTCTATTTGTTATTAGTAAGCCCATGAAAACTATTAGGTTAATAGTAATCCTAGAAACTATAATTATGATAGATAATCAAAATGAATTAGGATGGGTAATCCAGAATTGATTCAATTGTTTTGCATATCTTTACATAATAATGTTTTGAATCGAATTAACCATTGTGGATGCAGGAGTACAGAAAATGGTTTATAAAGGTTTTAAGATACTGGTGAGAGGAAACCCGTTTCGCTAAACGGCGTGGTTTCACTAGATATCTAAATAATGTGAGATAGTAGATTATTATTCATATCAGGTTTTATGTCTGACCTGAAGTTTATGTTTTCCTCTTAAACTCTCGGGTACTCAATTGATTTTGAGTAGTTTGAGATTTGAGATTTTCAAGTACCTCTTAAGGTGAATAAGCTTCCAGAGTCATGCAGGAGGCATGTAGTTATTTGAGTTCTCTCTCATATGATTTCACTGTGTTGTTTTGTTAAGGAAATTTTTTTTATTGCATATTATATGCTCTGATCACCAAGGGGGCATCTTCATATGTCGCTCTTAGAACATATTGTAATAATTATATTTTTTCTGAATGTGGTTAATGTTGGGGATTATGTAAAGAATGTTGAAATGAGTTTTTGGAATGGAATTTGAAAGTTTTTTTTGAAAATTTTAAACTTTTTCCATATCCATGTGTTTCTGGTATATCAATTCATCTAACAGTACCGTATTTGGTCGCCTAGGATTGATAACAATGGATGACTGCAACATCTGTAACCGTTAGTTTTGGGCCTCCAAGTGGGGGATGTTACAAGTTGGTTCAGAGCATAGGTTGTTAGAACCTCAGTTCCTGATATTTTGATAATAACAATAATATGTCTTTATCTAACCAAGCTCTACAGGAAAATATTGATGACCAGATTCCAGATTGATGGACATAATCATTTACAGGTTATAGAGTTTGTGTCTAGTTAGTAATATATGTTTAAATCTCTCCAAATTGGTATAGATGCACAAGCTATTGAATACACGACTTATTTTCAAAAGAAGTTTTAAAGTTGTCTGGATTAGCAGAATTCAGACGTCTGGCTGCTGAAGAAAATAAATTTTAAACAGCAAATTCAGACGTCTGAACATAATATTCCGACGTCTGAATAAGGTCTAAAATGAACTATTTCGGTGCTGCCTTATTATCTCCTACATTCAGAAGGCTGAATTTTAATTCAGAAGTCTGAGTTAAAATTAACGGCTAGTTTTTGAAAGGTTGCTTCTCTTCCTCGAACAGAAACAATGTTAATTTCAACAGTTGCTTCTATTCTGATACATGGCAACTCTTCACTAAACAATGCAACCTTTAACAACTATAAATAGCAAGCAATTTCAACACTATTATTAAACAATTCTTGTTTTTTATTTCTAAATTCTATACACTTGCTATTTACTTTAAAGATTCTCAAATCAAACTATTTGATCACTAACACTCAAGCATGTTCTTGTGTAATCAATTATTCTTCCTTTCTTCACGAATTTCACTATATACCATAAAGGAGAAGATTATAGGAAGGGTGTACTCATATTGACTCATCAGTGCTATTACAGAGCATATTTAGTCAGAAACATTTCCACTTGTATTTGAAGTCCTGTTGTAGTATCCTCAGGTAGTAGAAGTCCTATTCGGTTGTCTAGGTGAGAAAGTCCTGTTCGGTTGTTCAGGCGGTGTAATACCTATTCCTCCGGGTGAAGCGAGGGTATCGATTGAATTTCAGAATGAGTCTGGGACTGGACGTAGAACGGGAAGTTCGAACCAGTATAAAAATCTCTGGTGTCTTTTATTATTGCTTATATTTTTATATTCATATTCCGCTCAAGCAAGTAATTTAGTTAACTTTCATATTACACGATGACATAGTCACTTTCATTTGGTATTAGAGCAAGGTTATCTCTTAACCGTAACACAGTTATTTGATATTTTAGTAATATGGAAAGTAACACCAACATAAGTTTAACTGAAGGTCAATCCACTGCACGACCACCACTATTCAATGGTTTGAACTATAACTATTGGGCTACTAGAATGAGAATCTATATGCAAACTAATGGTTATGACACATGGAATATCACTCAAACTGAATATCACATACCAACTACTCAATTTTCAGAATAGTCTAACACACAAAAACTAGATGCTACTGCTAATGCAAAAGCTATGAGCATGCTATTTTGTGCTTTAGACAAAAATGAGTTTAATAGAGTTAGTATGAGTACTACTGCTTATGAAATATGGCGCACATTGAAAATGTAACGACCCGTAAAATTTCGACAATTTTTATTTGTTTTATTTATATATTTAATTGAAATTTTAAAAATAAAATATTGAAATAAAAAATTTAATATTTGAAATACGTCTAGTTAAACATAGCAACTGGTAAATTTTCGTCTAAAAATATGAAAGTATATTTCGTTCGTAATTTTATTTCAATTTAATCAATTAGTAATTGATGAAAATAAAATGTTTTCGAATCCCGAATATTTTTATATAGAAAAATTCTAAACCATCTTCTAAGAAAGACGTCATTTTTCGTTTTTCCAAATTCGGACTTCTTTAGCTCCGTTGATCTTATTTTTCTATGTTTTTGCTGCATTTTCCACTAGTAGAAAATTCGAAATTTTATAATTCAATCGTACCACCGATATCTGTATACAGTTTTGATCGTCTCATCATGCTGATCTCTACGGTATATTCAATTATGTGTTTTGAAGTCCGATACCCAGCAGAAACAGTGAAACAGATATCGGTAACGGTCTGTATTTAAGCCAGGTGGTTTTCCATGTCTTTGGGTTATCGTGTACACAGGTAGCCGTTGGCATTTATTTTAACAAATTCATACTCATGACTTTGTGATTACGCAACCTTCATTATTCCAACCGTTCAATTTATTTTAGTTGCCCTTTCATCTCCTACCGTTCAAACTCCAATAGCCGTAAACTTTAATATTCCTTGAACTAACATCGTGACTTTACATTTTCATTTATTAATTGCGTGTTCCAAAGCATGCCTTTACATTTTCATTTTTCCTCTCGTGCATTCATTTTTCTAAATTGCTTCTTCCCAAAGTATGCATCTTCCTCTCTCTAATTTTAATTCTGTCATTTGCAAATATAAAAAAAAGCTGTTAACCATTGATTTGGCCTTCACTCCAAACATCACGCGAAGTAAAGCACGTCACCCTCGGCCAAAGCACAACCGCGGCTCGTCCTTCCCATCTCAACATTGCCCATCGCACCCGTGTAGCTTGCTGCCTTCACCCAACACCCAGGCCGAGCTTCCATCTTGCTCCGCCCAGCGCGGCCCAGCTCTTCCTCTCGTCCCCTCCTTCCATCAACTGTGGCAGAGCATGCGTCCCCATGCTTGGCCGAACCTCTCCACCGCCACTGCCATGCCATGCCAAGCCTTCACCATGCTTGGCCAATAAATCCCAGCCTACCTTTCCCGCATACCTCTCCTCACCCGAAGCTCACAACCATACCACTTCTCCAGACCCAAACCCAGCCTTGTCGACCACCTGAGACCGTGCTCCACCCTATTTCGCGGAAGCTCCTACTCCTTCTTCCTTTAATCTCCACCGTGACTTCCTTCCCAGCCTAGGCCAAAGCCACTTTTTGCTCCGTCAAGATATGCGTGCACTGTCTATATAAAATCCAGTAAGTTGTTATATATCTTGTGTTTTTTTTAGTGCATATATTTATATGTTCAAGTATACATATGTGTATATGAGTTGTATGATTTGTTCATCTACAAATCTGTTATAGTTTTAATCAGGCTTTGATTTATTTTTTTCTAGACGTGTATGAGCTTTACTATATGTATAGTGAGCGTCATATATATTTTAAAGTATACTAGTATGTTGTTTGTACACAAAGTTATGTACGTTTTAAGAGTTGAAATATGTTTACCTATAATGATTTAAAATCTTATATGTTTGCACATTTACGTACTGAGTTGGTTCACTTACATTTTGGTTTTGGGTTGCATATGTACATCAGTGTTTGTATACATATTTTGGTCTGCGCCAATATATTTTTCCCTGGCTTCATAATTTCCTCTATATGTTAACACTTTGTAATAGTTTAAAATTATAATTTTACTGGATGTTTTAAAATAGCCAATTTTATATCTAATTCACAAATTTTAGTTGATAAAGATGTCAGACTACACTTTTACTAAGATATATACATTAAGGTATATTAGATAGATCTGTTCATAGTTTACATATCATATGAATAGTGATGCAAGTTTTAGTCTACTGTATATAATAATAATATATATTAAAAAGTTGCAGTACTATGTGTATATTGGTAACAGTATTTTATTTACATAAGTGTACAATGAAGTAAGTTATATTGACTTTTGTAACAAGTACATTTTTGGTTTGCTGAAACCATATTTTATATATATGGTTATAGGTATCTCGATGTATATATTGGTGTTAATAAATGTGAATATTTTTTTTATGATAAATTATACATTGCGTTAGTATTTTAATGTTGTATGGTTGTTTAAAATAAAATATACGTGTTTTAACTAAAATGTAATTTTGACATATATATACTAGTATGTAGGTTTACTTCCATTTCTTTCTTTGCTTCCCTCCAGCACACGTGTCCTCCCTTCTCATTATTTTTATTGTACTTTGGATTTTTTTTTACTTGGTGAGTTGCCTACCTTTGCATGCTACCCTGTACGATGCAGGCTTTCACGTTATATATGTATAATAGCATGACCATTCACATATGCAGACTTACTTATAAATTTTAGTCTTCACGTGCTTATAATATTTTGTGTGCAATTTACCTTTATGAAGAAAATATGTATATAGATTTTGTTTTATTTGCATTAAAATTAAATTAGTAATTTGAAAAAAAAGATAGATACATATATGTAAGCTCATTGATACCATTTATCTTCATCGACCCAATTCTGATTTGATTTCGTCTATTCCTTGTTATCAGCTTTGATCATCGAATTCGTGCTTGGATTCGTAACTCAATTTCAGTGTCGGTATCAGTATTTGTATCCGTGTCATCTCATGTTCTCTCTAACCTTGGGAGGTGAGCAATCACTCACGATTAATGTTCTTTTATTTATTAAATTTGATTTCAATTGAAACGACAATTGAAATATGCTGCTGTTTGTTAATTACACTATTATATATGCTATTACCTGTATCAGTTCACCTGTGACATCTGACACCATTATCTGTTATATATGCAATGATAATCCAGTTTGGTTGTTAAATGATTGATTGTTTGATGTTTACGATTGGACTTTAAATTTGTTAATGCTATAAGTGATAAATAATTTGAAATTGAAATTGATGTAGTATAGTTAGATTTGATATATGTGTTAAATTTGATTTGATGACATTTGCTTAATATGACCCCTTTAAATGTTTAATAAATTGACACGTAGAAATATGGTAAATCACACCTTGAACCATTTAAATGTATGTTGTATAGATTGATGTAGTATGAAATTTAATAATGAATATCAAGTGAAGAATCGAATAAATATTAGTGGAATAATCTTTAATCTACATGAAATGATAGTGTAGATTCTAGAAATAATTATATTAATTTACACAAATAACAATGTGAATTAATACGATTATTTCAGGATTATTTGAATTAATTATTGGATTGTTATTGATTGTTGTTATTGCTTGTTTATTTACTTTGACACCATCCCAGTTATCACACTGCAAGTTCCCTTTGTTATGCTTTGATTTTTGAATTGAAATGGAATCGGGTTGAAATGATAAATACCCAAATTGAACTTTGACTTAGGATAGAGAATTAAATAAAAATCGATTGGTCAATAATTTGATTTAAAAATAAAATAAAGATTTTATTTGAATAAATAATATGGTTTTGAAATGAAGTTGAAATTTGAATTTTAATCAAAGGAAAATGTTAATATTTAATAATCTGAAACAAAATATTAACATAGTAGTTGATGAAAGAACGTTGTTTTGAATTTAATTAATAATTAAGTATGGAATTATTTAATAATTGAGTTTTGGAATTAATAATAATTATGTTTTGAAATTAGTTAATAATTAAGTTTTGAAATTATTTAATAATTAAATAAGATTGAATTATTTAATAATTAAATAAAATTGAATGCTTTAATAAGTGAAATTGAACTTCTTGAATAAGTGAAATTAAGTTTCTTTATTAATTGAGTTTTGAAATTGTAACTAAGTAAATTAATAAGTGAGATTGAATTTCTCTAATAAGAAATAAAATGTGTTTTATTGAAATTAATGTAAGACTTGAAATGTAAAGAATTTGATTTGATGAATTTAATTTAATGCAATTTCTAAGTTTGATATAATGGCGTTGAACTTAAGTAATTGTTTTAATGAATTGGAAATTAAATAGAAATTATTTTAAATGAAAATTTACTTAACGAATATTGAATGAAATCGATTAATGAATTTAAATTGATTTGAATGTTAAATTAAATAAATTTAAATGATTTCGGAATGAAACTTATATATGAACTTGAATCAATATTTGAATTGTTTTAAATAAAAATTGAAATTGAATTATAAGATTTTGAAATGGTAATTTGGAAGTTTTGAAACGTATGAGTTAGAAAGACAAATGAAATGTTGGTTTACAAATTCTATTTGAAATTGAATTTGATTTGGTTTTTTGAAATTTATTAAACGACCAATCGGTGTAATAATCACGAAAGTTATTAAAGAGACCGGAATCGGTTATGGACATACTCTCTGTCTAAACCGAAAACCACTTTAATAACTATACGCGGAGTGTGATCCAGAATGAAGTGGTTGGAATGATGTACGTGATGACTGAAGAAAGAGAATGATAATGGATATCCTTGATACTTGTGTCAAATTGGAAATGACTAAAACAGGAGCCGTGCCGGGCCAAATGGGGTCAACTACCTCGAGCGAACACACTTCTTCGAAAACTACTCATTACTTGTTGTCGATTGGTGCACCCTTGATTTGGGAGTGTTGTTTCGCGGTGTTGCGATCGCTGCGGCGATGCGATCTCACCAGTCCGGATCAGGCAAACGGTGGTTTCACTACCTTGGGTATTGCCTCATGTGCCTTGTCATACTTGTAACCCTTTATACGCGACCACTACGATTTGTTTTGTGTTATACCTATGGAGTACTCCCTGATATCCCACTAGTTTACGGTGGAGTTTACAGTGCTGTATAGACTATAACGCTTATAAAAATGTGTTAAGGGGGATAATGGTAACGCCTTAACACTATTTTGATATTTTATATTAATGATAGGCATTATCTACTTATCGTACACTACTACATAGTAGATAGTTTAACAGATCCTTAAAGGATGGTTATTCCAAACGTCCTTTGAGTTACTTGTATTTCAATTACTATTTCACTTGAGTTGGATTTATTGATAAAAGAATGTTAATCGTGACTCGAGTGTTTTGTGTTTTGCTTTACGCTCGGGTCAAACTGAGTGTACCAGTATTCGAGACTCACCTTTGGAGTTGGAGCTTCGCTTGGAGATCCAGCTATCCATCCAGTTTCAGATATCCAGTTGATTCTAGTGATGTATTCTGATATTGTATTTGATTATTGTATCCGAGACTTCTATTGTACCTTATTTCACTCTGATATGTATATAGTAGCTTCATGAACTACTATCTTTTGTTTCCGCTGCATTTATTACTCTGTGTCTGTGATCTGTGATTACTTTATTTACTGTATATTTTCAGTTTTGCCAAATTTAATTAACAATTTGGTATTTTGAATTATTCAAGTTCGACATGTGCGGATGCGAATAGTCCAAAATAGCGGGTCGTTACAGTTGGTATCAGAGCTTTGGTAGCTCTAGGCAAAACTTAGCATATATGGTAAATGTATTTACAGAATCACTCTCATTCGAGTTTCAATCTCTTCCTTTTGACTCGATTCCTTTGAATTTTGGAACGTTCCCTGCGGTTCCAAAAATTCATTCGTGTCCCTCACTATTCGTCTTCTTTCAATTCTGGAGCATCACATAGCTCCACTTCGAATGACCCTTATAATGAATCGGCGGTCTCGCCAAACTTCGAATGATTTGTAAAAGGGTGAAACTCCTTTACAATAGGCATTGATTTACCGAAGATTTTTGTATCCTCAGTCTACGATGCTATCTATCTCCTGCTATACCTGAATTCTATTTCTTGAGATCGAATGTAGATTTGCCTCGAAATTCTGCATCGATTTTATTCTTGAAGTCACGGTCGACCCGGTTAAGGTTGCCCGCGATTTATATAAACTTATCAATCTTCCTACTTTGTTATTTAATCATCATATCTTTGTTTCAAACTTATCTTCGAATCGAAATTCTCTTTGATTTGAGTCCATCAAATTTGAATCTCTATCTTTGCTTTGAAATCTATTCTTATATAGTCGAGCGAGGAAGTGTATTTGTAAATTAATATTTAAAATGTTTTAAAATATATTGTGTTGTTTGAGTTGTTAATGTTGATTTGGGTTTCCGATCGATTTGTCTGATCAACGCTATCGATAGGATTTCCAAAACACTTGAGCAGAGCAAACTGACACAATACCGTTTTCAAATTTGGTAAATAAAATAAAGTTTTGTATGATTATATTATGAAACTAAATTGTTAATAAATTTGTTGTCAGAAATAATAATATTTGATTTTCATTTATTATTTTGTAAACCATTGATTATCGCATAATATAAATAAATGAATTTATGAAACTTGGTTATAATTTGATTTGGGATTTGAAAGGAACTTAAATAAAGAATTTGAGAATTTAATTTCTGGTGATTTCAACTTTGATTTGAAAGTTTTAAAGTGTATAGTATTTAAAATATTTTCGAATATAAATCATTTTCAAAGAATTATAAAATATTGAAACCAGTGCTCTTCTCTTTGTCGCTGGAAAATAATTTCGGTGATGGCGGCCGCATTATCGACATTCATTTTCGAGTTTCAAAGTGGAGAGACAATTCTGTAGCTTTGCTACGGTTTTGTTTTGGAAAAAAATATATTTTGATTTGAATTTCTTCAGTATAATTTGATTTATATATATATATATATATAGGTATCTTATTTTAAAAATTTAAATTTGATTTGATATAAATATATAGATATATTTCTAAATTGTTTGAAGTTAATCAGAAATTTAATTCTTAAAATTTAGGTAAAAGATGATTTTAATTATAAATAAAAACGAAAATTCTGAATTAATATTTAAACTTGAGAGAATTGAATTAGAAATCTTACTTGTATAATACTCAATTGCATTTAATATAACTTACCTAAATTGCTCAAAAAAGTTAACTATGTAATCGGATAGTATACAATATAAAATGTCTTTATAAATAAAAGTTGAGTGCGTATAAAAAAAATGTTATACACTTAAAGTTTAATTATAAAACGAAAAAAATAATAATAATAGAATACTAGGTTAGTTGAATAATAAATGGATTAATAAAATAAATTGTTGTTTGAAATAAATTTTGTAACAAACAATGATATATTGAAAATAAACCAAGTTAATGAAATTACTTGAGTGTAAAGTCAATTGTTGAATATAAATTAATTTAAATTGAAATTTATAAGGTTTAAATTAAATGTTTTATTTTGTAATTCAAGTCTATTTTCTTCTGGTTGTTTCTATTCTCCTACCTCCTTCCTTTTCAGGGACGAAAAGTTTTGAGTGGGGGAGAATGTAACGACCCGTAAAATTTCGACAATTTTTATTTGTTTTATTTATATATTTAATTGAAATTTTAAAAATAAAATATTGAAATAAAAAATTTAATATTTGAAATGTGTCTAGTTAAACATAGCAACTGGTAAAGTTTCGTCTAAAAATATGAAAGTTTATTTCGTTCGTAATTTTATTTCAATTTAATCAGTTATTAATTGATGAAAATAAAATGTTTTCGAATCTCGAATATTTTTATATAGAAAAATTCTAAACCATCTTCTGAAAAGTCGTCATTTTTCGTTTTTCCAAATTCGGACTTCTTTAGCTCCGTCGATCTTATTTTTCTATGTTTTTGCTGCATTTTCCGCTAGTAGAAAATTCAAATTTTTATAATTCAATCGTACCACCGATATCTGTATACAGTTTTGATCGTCTCATCATGCTGATCTCTGCGGTATATTCAATTCTGTGTTTTGAAGTCCGATACCCAGCGGAAACAGTGAAACGGATATTGGTAACGGTCTGTATTTAAGCCAGGTGGTTTTCCATGTCTTTGGGTTATCGTGTACACAGGTAGCCGTTGGCATTTATTTTCACAAATTCATACTCGTGACTTTGTAATTACGCAACCTTCATTATTCCAACCATTCAATTTATTTTAGTTGCCCTTTCATCTCCTACCGTTCAAACTCCAATAGCTGTAAACTTTAATATTCCTTGAACTAACATCATGACTTTACATTTTCATTTATTAATTGCGTGTTCCAAAGCATGCCTTTACATTTTCATTTCTCCTCTCGTGCATTCATTTTTCTAAATTGCTTGTTCCCAAACTATGCATCTTCCTCTCTCTAATTTTAATTCTGTCATTTGCAAATATAAAAAAAAGCTGTTAACCATTGATTTGGCCTTCACTCCAAACATCACGCGAAGTAAAGCACGTCACCCTCGGCCAAAGCACAACCGCGGCTCGTCCTTCCCATCTCAGCATCGCCCATCGCACCCGTGCAGCTTGCTGCCTTCACCCAACACCCAGGCCGAGCTTCCATCTTGCTCCGCCCAGCGCGGCCCAGCTCTTCCTCTCGTCCCCTCCTTCCATCAACTATGCCAGAGCATGCGTCCCCATGCTTGGCCGAACCTCTCCACCGCCACTGCCATGCCATGCCAAGCCTTCACCATGCTTGGCCAATAAATCCCAGCCTACCTTTCCCGCATACCTCTCCTCACCCGAAGCTCACAGCCATACCACTTCTCCAGACCCAAACCCAGCCTTGTCGACCACCTGAGACCGTGCTCCACCCTATTTCGCGGCAGCTCCTCCTCCTTCTTCCTTTAATCTCCACCGTGACTTCCTTCCCAGCCTAGGCCGAAGCCACTTTTTGCTCCGTCGAGATATGCGTGCACTGTCTATATAAAATCCAGTAAGTTGTTATATATCTTGTGTTTTTTTTAGTGCATATATTTATATGTTCAAGTATACATATGTGTATATGAGTTGTATGATTTGTTCATTTACAAATCTGTTATAGTTTTAATCAGGCTTTGATTTTATTTTTTCTAGACGTGTATGAGCTTTAGTATATGTACAGTGAGCGTCATATATATTTTAAAGTATACTAGTTAGTTGTTTATACACAAAGTTATGTACGTTTTAAGAGTTGAAATATGTTTACCTATAATGATTTAAAATCTTATATGTTTGCACATTTACGTACTAAGTTGGTTCACTTACATTTTGGTTTTGGGTTGCATATGTACATCAGTGTTTGTATACATATTTTGGTCTGCACCAATATATTTTTCCCTGGCTTCATAATTTCCTCTATATGTTAACACTTTGTAATAGTTTAAAATTATAATTTTACTGGATGTTTTATAATAACCAATTTTATATCTAATTCACAAATTTTAGTTGATAAAGATGTCAGACTGCACTTTTACTAAGATATATACATTCAGGTATATTAGATAGATCTGTTCATAGTTTACATATCATATGAATAGTGATGCAAGTTTTAGTCTACTGTATATAATAATAATATATATTAAAAAGTTACAGTACTATGTGTATATTGGTAACAGTATTTTATTTACATAAGTGTACAGTGAAGTAAGTTATATTGACTTTTGTAACAAGTACATTTTTGGTTTGCTGAAACCATATTTTATATATATGGTTATAGGTATCTCGATGTATATATTGGTGTTAATAAATGTGGATATTTTTTTATGATAAATTACACATTGCGTTAGTATTTTAATGTTGTATGGTTGTTTAAAATAAAATATACGTGTTTTAACTAAAATGTGATTTTGACATATATATACTAGTACGTACGTATACTTCCATTTCTTTCTTTGCTTCCCTCTAGCACACGTGTCCTCCCTTCTCATTATTTTTATTGTACTTTGGATTTTTTTACTTGGTGAGTTGCCTACCTTTGCATGCTACACTGTACGATGCAGGCTTTCACGTTATATATGTATAATAGTATGACCATTCACATATGCAGACTTACTTATAAATTTTAGCCTTCACGTGCTTATAATATTTTGTGTGCAACTTACCTTTGTGAAGAAAATATGTATATAGATTTTGTTTTATTTGCATTAAAATTAAATTAGTAATTTGAAAAAAAAGAAAGATACATATATGTAAGCTCATTGATACCATTTATCTTCATCGACCCAATTCTGATTTGATTTCGTCTATTCCTTGTTATCAGCTTTGATCATCGAATCCGTGCTTGGATTCGTAACTCAATTTCAGTGTTGGTATCAGTATGCGTATCCGTGTCATCTCCTGTTCTCTCTAACCTTGGGAGGTGAGCAATCACTCACGATTAATGTTCTTTTATTTATTAAATTTGATTTCAATTGAAACGACAATTGAAATATGCTGTTGTTTGTTAATTACACTGTTATATATGCTATTATCTGTATCAGTTCACCTGTGACATCTGACACCATTATCTGTTATATATGCAATGATAATCCAGTTTGTTTGTTAAATGATTGATTGTTTGATGTTTACGATTGGACGTTAAATTTGTTAATGTTGTAAGTGATAAATAATTTGAAATTGAAATTGACGTAGGATAGTTAGATTTGATATATGTGTTAAATTTGATTTGATGACATTTGCTTAATATGACCCATTTAAATGTTTAATAAATTGACACGTAGAAATATGGTAAATCACACCTTGAACCATTTAAATGTATGTTGTATAGATTGATGTAGTATGAAATTTAATAATGAATATCAAGTGAAGAACCGAATAAATATTAGTGGAATAATCTTTAATCTACTTGAAATGATAGTGTAGATTCTAGAATAATTATATTAATTTACACAAATAACAATGTGAATTAATACGATTATTTCGGGATTATTTGAATTAATTATTGGATTGTTATTGATTGTTGTTATTGCTTGTTTATTTGCTTTAACACCATCCCAGTTATCACACTGCAAGTTCCCTTTGTTATGCTTTGATTTTTGAATTGAAATGGAATCGGGTTGAAATGATAAATACCCAAATTGAACTTTGACCTAGGATAGAGAATTAAATAAAAATCGATTGGTCAATAATTTGATTTAAAAATAAAATAAAGATTTTATTTGAATAAATAATATGGTTTTGAAATGAAGTTGAAATTTGAATTTTAATCAAAGGAAAATGTTAATATTTAATAATCTGAAACAAAATATTAACATAGTAGTTGATGAAAGAACGTTGTTTTGAATTTAATTAATAATTAAGTATGGAATTATTTAATAATTGAGGTTTGGAATTAATAATAATTATGTTTTGAAATTAGTTAATAATTAAGTTTTGAAATTATTTAATATTTAAATAACATTGAATTATTTAATAATTAAATAAAATTGAATGCTTTAATAAGTGAAATTGAACTTCTTGAATAAGTGAAATTAAGTTTATTTATTAATTGAGTTTTGAAATTGTAACTAAGTAAATTAATAAGTGAGATTGAATTTCTCTAATAAGAAATAAAATGTGTTTTATTGAAATTAATGTAAGACTTGAAATGTAAAGAATTTGATTTGATGAATTTAATTTAATGCAATTTCTAAGTTTGATATAATGGCGTTGAACTTAAGTTATTGTTTTAATGAATTGGAAATTAAATAGAAATTGTTTTAAATGAAAATTTACTTAACGAATATTGAATGAAATCGATTAATGAATTTAAATTGATTTGAATGTTAAATTAAATAAATTTAAATGATTTCGGAATGAAACTTGTATACGAACTTGAATCAATATTTGAATTGTTTGCCTTGCAAAAAAAAATATTTGAATTGTTTTAAATAAAAATTGAAATTGAATTATAAGATTTTGAAATGGTAATTTGGAAGTTTTGAAACGTAAATTATGGGAATTGATTTAGAAAGACAAATGAAATGTTGTTTACAAATTCTATTTGAAATTGAATTTGATTTGGTTTTTTGAAATTTATTAAACGACCAATCGGTGTAATAATCACGAAAGATATTAAAGAGACCGGAATCGATTATGGACATACTCTCTATCTAAACCGAAAACAACTTTAATAACTATACGCGGAGTGTGATCCAGAATGAAGTGGTTGGAATGATGTACGTCTTGACTGAAGAAAGAGAACGATAATGGATAGCCTTGACACTTGTGTCAAATTGGAAATGACTAAAACAGGAGCCATGCCGGGCCAAATGGGGTCAGCTACCTCGAGCGAACACACTTCTTCGAAAACTACTCATTACTTGTTGTCGATTGGTGCACCATTGATTTGGGAGTGTTGTTTCGCGGTGTTGCGATCGCTACGGCGATGCGTTCTCACCAGTCCGGATCAGGCAAACGGTAGTTTCACTACCTTGGGTATTGCCTCATGTGCCTTGTCATACTTGTATCCCTTTATATGCGACCACTACGATTTGTTTTGTGTTATACCTGTAACGACCCGTATTTTCACGGATCGAAAAGTTTGTCAAATCTGGAGTTTTAGCATTTTGAGAGCTCGACTTCTACACTTCTTCACTTCATTTCTCCACTCTAATCTAGTGCTTCCTTCCATCCAAATCGAAGATCAAGGTTGAAGATTCAAGAGCTAAAGTTGAAGATCTTCATCTTTTCAAGAGAGATTTCATCGTTTGAAGCGGATTCGTGATAGATCAAGCTTGATCCTTCGCTGTCCAGATCTGAAGCGTGTTGATTTGAGGTTGTTTAGGTGATTTGGTGAGTGGTGATTATCTCTCACACGGATCCAAAGGAGTAGATCGGATTGTTGGCTCGATTTGGTGTTAAAATAGTGATTTTCATGCATTTTCTTCATCCTAAGTGTAGATCCATGTAGATGCATTGTTCATGATGATGTTACATCCATTTTATCACATGTTAACCTATGCAAGTTCATTCATCAAGTTTGTAGAGATATTGTTCATGTTTTCATGCTTGTTAGACTTTCAACTCTTTAATTACGAAAATGCCATTATCGTTATAATTGTCTACTTAGATCATATTTGAATGCTTGATTGCTTGGATTGATGTTTGATTTGATTGATTGTTATGAACTTGATGATTGATGATTAGATTTAGATCAAAGATGATTCAAAAGCTAAGGGAAAGGCTCTTGAATTGGGAAAGCTGCTCGTGGCATATGTAGCGGGATGATGAAGCTCTTATGCATAGATTTGATGATGTGATGTTGAGATGAGGCTTTGCGAGGATGTAATGAAGCGAGGCATCATGTGATGAAGACTTGGTCTAATCCAGACGGGATCATTCCAAGCATGTTGGTAACTCGGTGATATGATTCGAGTTGAGGATAATGAACGGATATGAGAATAGTCGTCGAGGAGGATGACTAGGAGGCTTGGATAGCATCGTTGTTGAAGGTTCTAGCATGCTCTAAGCAAGAGTACGTTTGGGCAGATTCGATAGTCCCAACGACCAACTGTTGACGGTCGAGTACTCTGGGCAGATTCGATAGTCCTAGGCACGGGTTGCGACGACGTGCGGGAGTTATGTCTAGAACCGGGGTTTCCATTAGCCCTTGACGGACGGCTAAAAGAATGTGCCGGTCATTTAATTAACGGTGATATCGAAGGAATGATAACAGTGATAGCCAGAGTCATGGATGTTTGGTTGTATCGTCATTCGGACTCAAGAGCGGTATTTTCTGGGTGCTTATCTGATTTAGGCCTTGGTACTTGGAAAACATCGCTCTTGACTCGAGTGATAGTAGGTTTACTTTAAATTGTATGCTCTGCTATGTTTGCTTCTGCTTAGTGTGTGTCTGGAGGCTATCACTGTAGAATGAGGTTGGAGTGGGAGGGTTGTATTCCTATTCCTTTTCCTTTATGCTCTTTTGGTATGTTGTTAGTTAATTTACTGCTCACTAAGACTGTTGTCTGACTCAAGGCTTTATGTTTTTAATTCTTATTGCCTTGGGCTGTTCGTCCATTTTGGGACGGGCAGACTAGGTAGCAGGTGACAGGTGCTGTTCTCTTCTCACGATGCTGATATCGAAGACGAGATGGAGGGTTGCATATTATCTTCTTATTATATGTACTGGATATTCCGCTGTTTTGTATTCTCTGAGAGATATGTAGTGAGGATTGATGTATTGACTATTTGGATGCTTGTATTCAACTATTATGGAGTTTTATATAATGTCATTTTATTCTGTAAAGCTTCACTATACATATGTTCTATTGTATTTTGTCCATGCGCTGTGAGTAATACGATAGATTCTGTTGTTTTATTTTACCCTGACAATCGTCCATGGTCGCCTGGCACACTTTACAGCGCACTATCTCTAGATTCGGTGCAGGGGTCATGGGCGGTCGTCACATTTGGTATCAGAGCCTTGGTTAATCGATTTTTCCCAACGCTCGCTGACGTAACTACGTATGAGAGACGTAATTGTATTTTGATGGACGAATACTATATATAATATAGTAGCTTAGTAGAGTTTGAGTCCTTTGTGCAGTTGTTTCTCTAGATGTTCTAATCATTCCTTTTTATAGATATTGAGAATGAGTCGAAGAGGGAGACCAGCTGCTAGGGAAAGCCGTGCTACTGAAGAGACTGCTGATTATGCAGCCATGTTCGAAGCTATGATGACTTCGATCATGAGAAGGATAATAGTTCCGGGGGCAGCAGTAGATGTTGGAGTTCAAGTCCAAACTCCGAAACCAGTGGATTTTGCTAAGTTGTGCAAGGATTATACTGCTCTTGGAGGGAAGGTTTTCTTGGGAACAGAATCAACTATTGAGGTCCAGAGGTGGATGGATGCTTGTAGAAGGATATTTGGTGATTTGGGAATTGAGGATGCAACTAAGAGGAAGTTGGCATCAAGGCATCTTCAAGGGAGAGCCTCTGATTGGTGGAACTCTATTACCATCACTACTCCGGAAGAAGAGATTACTTGGGAGCAATTCCAAGTTAGGTTTGAAGCTAAGTTCATTTCTACAGCTCAGAAGTCTGTTCTGTTCAAGAGGTTTGTGGAGCTCAAGCAAGGTGGAAGATCAGTTCTTGAGTATGTTTCTGAGTTTGAAGCTTTGTCCAAGTATGCCCGGTCATATATTGAGTCTGCATATCAGAAGAATGAGAAGTTTGTGACAGGCTTGGACAGTTATCTGGGAAGACAGTTGGTGGATCATTTGGACGATTCATTTGAGAAGCTTGTGGAGAAAGCTCTTAGGCATGAGAGTCTGTTTCCTAAGGAAGGATCTGTTGTTGCTGTGACCAGGGAAGAGTCTAAACACCAGCAGGGTGGAAACAAGAAGAGGAAGCAGCAACAGCAGAAGGGTAAGGATGGCCAGAAGAAGCCGAAAGGCGAGGTGACTTGCTACAACTGTCAGCAGAAGGGCCATTTCTCTAAGGATTGTAAGAATCCGAAGGTGCCGATGAAGTGTCACAACTGTGACAAGCCAGGGAACATCAGGAAGAATTGTCCAGAACCAAGGAAGGACAAGTAGAT
This sequence comes from Allium fistulosum, assembly GCA_030737815.1. Classification (NCBI taxonomy): domain Eukaryota; kingdom Viridiplantae; phylum Streptophyta; class Magnoliopsida; order Asparagales; family Amaryllidaceae; genus Allium; species Allium fistulosum. The sequence continues at coordinate 1,438,352,459 of CM060902.1, forward strand.
TGTGCAAGCTTATGCTTTGGGAGCTGTTCCGTCGTCTTCGAAAGCTCCTACTGCTGAAGAGAAAGGAAAGAGTGTGGTTGTTCAAGGTACTCTTTTCTTATGTGGTGTTCTAGTTAGAGTTTTGTTTGATACTGGAGCGTCGCATTCGTTTGTTTGTAATGAACTCGTAGGCCGGTTAGGTTTGGAGCCGGATATTGTCGATAGGCCATTGGTTGTGACTAATCCAGTTGGGGGTTCGTCTTGTTTGTGTATGTTATGCCGTGGTCTAGTTGTATCGAGTCATGGTTGCTCTTTTGTTTGTGATTGCTTTGTTCTGAACTTTGCGGGGTTCGGAATTATTTTGGGTATGGACTGGCTTAGGAAGTATGCGGCGAAGGTTGATTGCGAGAGGTTGGAAGTGACAGTCGAGAATGTGGAGGGGCGAAAGGTTGTGATACGATGTAAGCATGAGGAAGGCGTCTTCATGAGCTTCATGTATTCGCTGGTTGTTCCACGGGATGGACTGTCATCAGTGCCGATCGCTAATGGATTCGAGGATGTCTTTGACGAAGTCAAAGGGTTGCCGCCGCATAGAGAGATCGAGTTTTGTATAGATCTAGTGGAAGGAGCCAGACCTGTTGTGATGCCTCTTAGGCGGATGGCGCCTAGGGAACAGCATGAGTTGAAGGTGCAAGTTGATGACCTTTTACAGAAAGGATTCATTCGGCGTAGTGTGTCCGAGTGGGGTGCACCAGTTGTGTTCGCAACCAAGGCAGATGGATCGTTGAGATTGTGTGTCGATTATCGTGAGCTGAATAAGGTGACTAAGAAGAACAAGTATCCGTTGCCGAGAATAGATGACTTGTTTGATCAGCTTCACGAAGCTAAGGTGTTTTCTTAGATGGATTTGGCAACGGGATTTCACCAGTTGAGAGTGGCTAAGGATAGTGTGCCGAAGACTGCTTTTCGGACACCATCTGGTTTCTTTGAGTGGCTGGTAATGCCGTTTGGATTGACTAACGCGCCAGCATATTTTGTGGATCTGATGAATAGAGTGTTCAGAGATCAGTTGAACAAGTTCGTACTTGTGTTCGTGGATGATATTCTGATTTATTCTAGAACGGAAGAAGAGCACAAGACGCACTTGCGTATTGTTTTGGAAATCTCGCGGAAACATCAGCTGAAGGCTAAGTTTTCGAAGTGTCACTTCTAGAAGAGTGAAGTGAGGTTCTTAGGCCATGTGATTTCTGGAAATGGAATAGCGGTTTATCCCGCTAAGGTGGCAGCAATCCAGGATTGGGTTAGACCTAAGAATGCATCTGATGTGAGAAGTTTTCTTGGATTAGCAGGATATTATCGACGGTTTGTCAAAGACTTCTCCAAGATAGCTGCACCGTTAACAGGATTGACGAAGAAGAACCAAGTGTTCAGTTGGGAGGCTAAGTGTGAGCAAGCTTTCAGAATCCTGAAAGAGCGATTGACAAGTGCTCCTGTTTTGACTATTCCTAGTGGGAATGATGAGATGGTGGTTTACACCGACGCATGTGGTACTGGACTTGGAGCAGTGCTGATGCAGAGGGATAAAATTGTTGCGTATGCAAGTCGACAACTGAAGCCGCATGAAAGGAATTACCCGACTCATGATTTGGAGTTAGCGGCGATTGTTTTTGCTCTGAAGATGTGGAGACATTATCTATTGGGAGTTCGATTCGAGTTGTTTACGGATCATAAGTCGTTAAAGTATCTTTTCTCCCAAAAGGATTTGAATCTTCGGCAGCAACGTTGGCTAGAGTTTTTGGCATCATATTATTTTGGTATAGCTTATACTCCGGGAAAAGGTAACGCAGTGGCAGATGCGTTAAGTCGAAGACATGCAGGATTGGGAGCCATGTTTTCAGAATGGAAGAGTCTCGAGTATTTAGCTGGATTTGACTTTAGGCCTAGATGTGAATTGGAACCTGAGATGTTGGCAAACTTATCGATAAGACCTTCTCTTGTGGAAAGGATTGGCGAGAGCCAAAAGCGAGACGATAAGCTTGTCAAGATTATCCGTGAATTGGAATCTGGATTGGATCCAGAAAAGGATAAAGGATTCGAGGTCGATCGAGAGGGTTGGCTTCGAAAGCAAGGACGACTAGTTGTTCCCGATATAGATGAATTGAGAAGTGAAGTTCTGAAGGAAAGTCATCACTCGAAGTTGACAATTCATCCAGGTGGAAATAAGATGTATCGGGATATGAAGAGAACCTACTACTGGGAAGGCATGAAGAAGGATGTTGGAAATTTTATTTCCAAGTGCATGAACTGCCAGTTGGTTAAGGCTGAACAGAAAAGCCAAGTGGATTGCTTCAGCCATTAGAAGTTCCTACATGGAAGTGGGAGCAAATATCGATGGACTTTATTGATGGATTACCTAGAACCGGAACGGGAAATGAAGGGATTTGGGTAATTGTGGATCGTCTGACTAAGAGCGCAAGATTCATTCCTGTTCGATCGACTAGGACTGCATCAAAGTTGGCTGAGTTGTATGTTAAGTGGATAGTTCGATTCCATGGTATTCCGAAGAGTATAGTGAGCGATCGAGACCCATTGTTCACTAGTAGATTTTGGAAGAGCTTCCAGGAAGTTTTGGGAACCGAGTTGTGTTTGAGTACAGCTTATCACCCTCAAACAGATGGTCAAACCGAGAGAGTCGACCGAGTTTTGGAAGATCTTCTTAGAGCATGTGTTTTGGACTTCGGAGGATCATGGGAAGATCACCTTCATTTGGTGGAGTTTGCGTACAACAACAGTTACCAGTCAAGCATTGGTATGGCACCGTATGAGGCATTGTATGGAAGACCGTGTAACTCTCCGACATGTTGGTTGGAAACTGGAGAAAAGCTGATACTTGGGCCAGAGATGATTCGACAGACTTCAGATTGTATTGAGATCATTCGGCAACGAATGAAGGCAGCCCAAGACCGTCAGAAGAGTTATGCTGATAAGCGTCGAAAGGATTTGGAATTTGATGTAGGAGATATGGTTTTTGTGAAGATTTCTCCACTGAAGAATGTTATCCGATTTGGGAGGAAAGGAAAATTGACTCCGAGATTTGTTGGACCATTCCCGATCATCGAGCGAATTGGAAAGCTCGCATATAGGTTGGAGTTACCTGAGAAGATGTCGGGTGTGCACAATGTTTTTCATGTATCATATCTACGGAAGTATGTGCACGACTCGAATACAGTGGTTTCTGCTGATAGCTGTGAAGATTTCGAAGTTGATCCTGTTGGTAGAAGACCTCGTAAGCCGCTTCGTGTTGTTGAAACCGACACGAAACAGCTTAGGAGGAAGATAGTTAAGTTGCTCAAGATACAATGGAGTGATGATGATAACGACTGTACATGGGAGGTGGAAGAGAGGATGAAGGCAGCTCATCCTGAACTCTTCGAGGTATGGCCCTAAAGTGTCGTCTCATCCCACGATATTGTAACTTGTTCTAAATCTTAGAATTCTGTACGCTAAGCTAGAATTGGATGCATGGTTTGCTGATTGTTATGGATGATAGGCGTACAGAATAGTTTTGATTGCTTTGTTTGCTTGGAATTTCGGGGACGAAATTCCTAAAGGGGAGAGAATGTAACGACCCGTATTTTCACGGATCGAAAAGTTCGTCAAATATGGAGTTTTAGCATTTTGAGAGCTCGACTTCTACACTTCTTCACTTCTTTTCTCCACTCTAATCTAGTGCTTCCTTCCATCCAAATCGAAGATCAAGGTTGAAGATTCAAGAGCTAAAGTTGAAGATCTTCATCTTTTCAAGAGAGATTTCATCGTTTGAAGCGGATTCGTGATAGATCAAGCTTGATCCTTCGCTGTCCAGATCTGAAGCGTGTTGATTTGAGGTTGTTTAGGTGATTTGGTGAGTGGTGATTATCTCTCACACGGATCCAAAGGAGTAGATCGGATTGTTGGCTCGATTTGGTGTTAAAATAGTGATTTTCATGCATTTTCTTCATCCTAAGTGTAGATCCATGTAGATCCATTGTTCATGATGATGTTACATCCATTTTATCACATGTTAACCTATGCAAGTTCATTCATCAAGTTTGTAGAGATATTGTTCATGTTTTCATGCTTGTTAGACTTTCAACTCTTTAATTACGAAAATGCCATAATCGTTATAATTGTCTACTTAGATCATATTTGAATGCTTGATTGCTTGGATTGATGTTTGATTTGATTGATTGTTATGAACTAGATGATTGATGATTAGATTTAGATCAAAGATGATTCAAAAGCTGAGGGAAAGGCTCTTGAATTGGGAAAGCTGCTCGTGGCATATGTAGCGGGATGATGAAGCTCTTATGCATAGATTTGATGATGTGATGTTGAGATGAGGCTTTGCGAGGATGTAATGAAGCGAGGCATCATGTGATGAAGACTTGGTCTAATCCAGACGGGATCATTCCAAGCATGTTGATAACTCGGTGATATGATTCGAGTTGAGGATAATGAACGGATATGAGAATAGTCGTCGAGGAGGATGACTAGGAGGCTTGGATAGCATCGTTGTTGAAGGTTCTAGCATGCTCTAAGCAAGAGTACGTTTGGGCAGATTCGATAGTCCCAACGACCAACTGTTGACGGTCGAGTACTCTGGGCAGATTCGATAGTTCTAGGCACGGGTTGCGATGACGTGCGGGAGTTATGTCTAGAACCGGGGTTTCCATTAGCCCTTGACGGACGACGGAAAGAATGTGCCGGTCATTCAATTAACGGTGATATCGAAGCAATGATAACAGTGATAGCCAGAGTCATGGATGTTTGGTTGTATCGTCATTCGGACTCAAGAGCGGTATTTTCTGGGTGCTTATCTGATTTAGGCCTTGGTACTTGGAAAACATCGCTCTTGACTCGAGTGATAGTAGGTTTACTTTAAATTGTATGCTCTGCTATGTTTGCTTCTGCTTAGTGTGTGTCTGGAGGCTATCACTGTAGAATGAGGTTGGAGTGGGAGGGTTGTATTCCTATTCCTTTTCCTTTATGCTCTTTTGGTATGTTGTTAGTTAATTTACTGCTCACTAAGACTGTTGTCTGACTCAAGGCTTTATGTTTTTAATTCTTATTGCCTTGGGCTGTTCGTCCATTTTGGGACGGGCAGACTAGGTAGCAGGTGACAGGTGCTGTTCTCTTCTCACGATGCTGATATCGAAGACGAGATGGAGGGTTGCATATTATCTTCTTATTATATGTACTGGATATTCCGCTGTTTTGTATTCTCTGAGAGATATGTAGTGAGGCTTGATGTATTGACTATTTGGATGCTTGTATTCAACTATTATGGAGTTTTATATGATGTCATTTTATTCTGTAAAGCTTCACTATACATATGTTCTATTGTATTTTGTCCACGCGCTGTGAGTAATACGATAGATTCTGTTGTTTTATTTTACCCTGACAATCGTCCATGGTCGCCTGGCACACTTTACAGCGCACTATCTCTAGATTCGGTGCAGGGGTCATGGGCGGTCGTCACAATACCTATGGAGTACTCCCTGATATCCCACTAGTTTACGGTGGAGTTTATAGTGCAGTATAGACTATAACGCTTATAAAAATGTGTTAAGGGGGATAATGGTAACGCCTTAACACTATTTTGATATTTTATATTAATGATAGGCACTATCTACTTGTCGTACACTACTACATAGTAGATAGTTTAACGGATCCTTAAAGGATGGTTATTCCAAACGTCCTTTGAGTTACTTGTACTTCAATTGCTATTTCACTTGTGTATTGATATAAGAATGTTAATCCTGACTCGAGTGTTTTGTGTATTGCTTTATGCTCGGGTCAGACTGAGTGTACCAGTATTCGAGACTTGCCTTTGGAGTTGGAGCTTCGCTTGGAGATCCAGCTATCTATCCAGTTTCAGATATCTAGTTGATTCTAGTGATGTATTCTGATATTGTATTTGATTATTGTATCCGAGACTTCTATTGTACCTTATTTCACTCTGATATGTATATAGTAGCTTCATGAACTACTATCTTTTGTTTCCGCTGCATTTATTACTCTGTGTCTGTGATCTGTGATTACTTTATTTACTGTATATGTTCAGTTTTGCCAAATTTAATTAACAATTCGGTATTTTGAATTATTCAAGTTCGACATGTGCGGATGCGAATAGTCCAAAATAGGGGGTCGTTATAGAAAATTACTCATAAGGGTACTAACAAAGTCAAACAAAGCAAGATCTCTATGCTTTAGAATCAATTCCAGAATTTTAGAATGAAGCAAGATGAATCTATAAAGGATATGTACTCTAGATTTCAAGATATATATCATTCACTTTTGGCACTAGGAGAAAATTTTACTGATTTTGATATCGTCTCAAAAATCCTAAATTTCTAACGGATGAATGGGAACGAAAAGTCTTAGCAATTGAAGAAGCTAATGACATTTCAACCATCAAACTAGAAGAGTTGATAGGAAATCTATTGACTTATGAAGTTAATCCCCAGACTAAATGAGTACAGGCACAAGATAAAAAGACAATAGCTTTCAAGGCAAAAAAGAAGAATCTGATTCAGATGATGAAGATATGGCTCTTATCGCAAAGAATTTCAAAAAGTTTTTGAAGTTCAAAAAGAACAATAAGTTTGGACATAACAAAAACAGCACTAAACCATCAATTTCTACTATAGAATGCTATGGATGTCACAAGAAAGGTCACATGCAGAAAGATTGTCCTGATCAAAAGAAAGACAAGTTCAAACACAAAAAGGAAAAATACAAAAAGAAGCAGGCATCTTCAATAACATGGGATGATTCAAAATCCTCTTCCTCATCAGATAGCGACAGCGACAGTGACAATGAACAAGCAAATGTTTTCTTTATGGCTACAAATGATGAAGTAAGTGATTTAACTTTTGATGATTTAATTGAGATAAATTTAGTTTTATTAGATAAAATGAAAAACATCAAAATGAAATATAAAGAGGCTAGTGAAAAGTTAAACAGAGCCTAACTTGAAGTTGAAATGCTAAGGGATGAAAAGAATATTTTATAAGAAGAACTTCAAGCTTCTCAAGAATCTTATTCTAATACAACTTCTCAAATTTTTATGCTGAGTTAAGAAATCGAAACTCAAAAAAAAAGAATGACTCTCTCCAAGTTGAAAATCATGATTTAAAATCAAATGTTAAAATATTAGAATTAGATATCTCTAGTCTCAAAACACAGTTAGAAGGAATTACCAAGAATGTTTCAAATTTTAATAAAGGAAGAGAAAATCTCTCTAAAATTTTGGAAAATTCTCAAACTGTGTTAGATAAAAAAGGGTTTAGGCTATAAGAAAGCTTCAAATAGTTTACCTAAGAAAATGAATTCTTTTGAAAATCATGTTTAGAAAAGAAATCATGGTATTATTGATAGTATTTCAAAAAGTCCAAAACATTCTAAGAATATTAAAATTTGGGTTCCTAAAACCAACAATTATTTAATTAGGAACAAGTACATAAAATCTTTCATGGAAAATGTTCACAATAATAAAGATTTTATTTACAAAGGGAATGATGAACTCGCTTGGGTTTGGTTTCCTAAGACCTAACTCTTAGGACCCTAACAAAAAGTGGGTACCAATGTCATTTTCATATTTATTGCAGGTACCACTTTAGAAAAGAGGAAAATGGATATTAGACAGTGGTTTCTCAAAACATATGACAGGAAATAAAGACATGTTGACTAACATTATCTACTCAGATGGAGGATCTGTCACTTTTGGACATAATTCCAAAGGATACGTCATCAGAAAAGGCGCTGTGAGCAATAACGGTACATCTAATTTACCTCTTTTTACAAAAAAAATATTAGTTAAAAATTTTGAAACATAATTTACTTAGCATCGGCCAACTTTGTGACAAAGGGTTTAATATCCCTTTTTCTGAAGATAAGTGTAGCATTTTTGATAAAAATAAAAATCTTATTTTCGAAGGTAATAGAGATAGAAATATATATGTTTTAAATATGAAAATTATTCATGACTCAAATATATGCTTAATAGCTAAAGAAAATGATCCTTGGTTATGGCACAAAAGATTTTGTCACATAAATTTCAAAGCAATTAGTAAACTTTCTCAAAATGATTTGGTAAAAGGTTTACCTAAAATGAATTTTAAAGTAAAAAGTATTTGTGATGCTAGGAAAATTACCAAAATCATCTTTTAAATCAAAGAAAAACATTTCTACATTACAACCACTTGAATTATTGCATTTGGATCTTTTTGGACCAACGCAAATTCAATCTATTAATCATAAAAAATATGTGTTTGTAATAGTAGATGATTTTTCAAGATATACTTGGACTATCTTTATGAAAAATAAAAGTGATACTTTTGAAAATTTTAAAATATTTGTTAAAAGAATTCAAAATCTCAAAAGTTTGAAAATTAAGAACATTAAAAGTGATCATGGAGGTGAATTTGAAAATGAGAATTTTGAATATTTTTGTAATAAAAAGGGAATTTCACATAACTTTTCTTTTCCTAGAACACCACAACAAATGGAGTTGTAGAAAGGAAAAATAGAACTTTACAGGAATGTGCAAGAACTCTTTAAAATAGAAGCACTTTACCAATGCATTTTTTGGCAGAAGCTGTAGCAACTGCTTGTTATGTTTTGAATCGTGTCTCCATTCGACCACTAACAAAACATACACCATATGAACTTTTTAATGGAAGAAAACCAAATATATCTTATTTTATAGTTTTTGGTTCAAAATGTTTTATTCTTAATACAAAAGATCAGCTTGGCAAATTCGATCCAAAATCCGATGAAGGAATATTCATAGGATATTCGGAACGAAGTAAAGCTTATCGAGTTTTCAATAAAAGAACTAACCTAATCGAAGAAACACTTCATGTTTCATTCGATGAAGATTTCAAAAATAAAAATAAAATTGATGATGATGAAATAATTACTAAGATAATCACAGATACTAATACTGAAATATCTTTTGATAATTCCATTACTCAAACTAAAAACATTGTTCATCATGAAAATGAATTAAGATCTTCTCCTAAGATACTAAGAGATCACCCTGTAGAAAATGTTATTGGAGAAATTAATTCAAATGATTGGACTAGAAGTCAACTTAATCAAATGGGCCATGTAGCATTCCTTTCAAATATTGAACCTAAAAATGCTAAAGAAGCCTCTACTGATGATTATTGGATTATAGTTATGCAAGAAGAGTTAAACCAATTTGAACGAAATGAAGTTTGGGATTTAGTTCCTAGACCAAGTAATCAAACTGTCATATGTATGAAATGGGTTTTCAAAAATAAAGCTGATGAACAAGGTAATATAACTAGGAATAAAGCTAGATTAGTTGCACAAGGATATAATTAGGAGGAATGAATTAACTATGAAGAAACATTTGCTCCAGTCGCCCAACTAGAAACAATACGAATCTTACTGGCCTTTGCATGTTTTCATAATATAAAACTTTATCAAATGGATGTTAAAAGTGCATTTTTAAATGGCTATATTAAAGAAAATGTTTTTGTCGAACAACCTCCCCTATTTACACATAAAAAATTTCCAGACCGTGTTTATAAACTTAAGAAAGCTTTGTATGGTTTGAAACAAGCACCATGTGCTTGGTACGAACGACTTAAAAGCTATCTTATAAATTCTAGTTTTGAAATAGGGAAAGTTGATCAAACACTTTTTATTAAGAAAACTAAAAAAGATATTTTAATCGTTCAAATTTATGTTGATGGTATTATTTTTTGTTCTACTAATAATAAATTATGTCAAGATTTTTCTAATATAATGACCAAAGAATTTGAAATGTCACATATGGGAGAATTATCATATTTTCTTGGATTACAGATCAAACAACTTGAAAATGGAATTTTCATTAACCAAGAAAAATATTGTAGCAATCTAATTAAACGCTTTGGTATGGAATACACTTCGGCCAAACCAACTCCAATGAGTACAACGGTACATCTTAATCGGGATGAGGATGGCAAAAATGTTGACCAAAAATTATATCGAAGTATGATTGGATCACTACTTTACTTAACTCCTAGTAGACCTGATATAATGATGAGTGTTTGTCTGTGTGCTCGATTTCAAGCAAATCCTAAAGAATCACATATGCGAGCAGCGAAACGTATATTACGATATCTTAGCAAAACCAAAGATTTTGGACTATTTTATCTGAAAGAGTGTCCTTTCGAATTAGTATCATACAGTGATGTTGATTTTGGAGGATGTCGGACGGATAGAAATAGTATGAGTGGGACGTGTCACTTCATTGGACATTCCTTAGTATCATGGTTTAGCAAGAAACAAAACTGTGTTTCACTCTCGACATGTGAAGCAGAATATATTTCTGCTGCTTTAGCATGTGCTCAAGTCATATACATGCAACAAACACTTCAAGATTTTAGAATAAATTTATCTAAATCTACTATTTTTTGTGATAATACTAGCTAGTGCTATAAACTTATCTAAATATCCAGTCAATCATTCATGAACAAAACATATCGACATTCGTCATCATTTTCTTCGTGATAATATTGAAAAGGATTTAATAAAATTAGAATTTGTTTCCTCTGAAAATCAATTGGCTAATATATTTACAAAACCTTTGAATGAAAATATTTTTATAAAATTAAGAAGAGAATTAGGTATTATTTCTCAAAAAGATTTGTAATTTTTAAAAAAAGAAAAAGAAAAAAAAAGATGACTGTCGAGATTCGATCTCTGCACTATTGGCTGAAAGTTCCGTGTAATTATATTTTGCTATTTGTATATTTTGTTTATAAATTATAAATCAGTTGATTTTATAGATTTTATTATTATCTATTTTTAGCAAGATGGTTGTTATACAGAATTGTCTTTCAACCAGAAATTTCAATGGTTGTTAGTTTAATTGGTTATAATGATTTCTACCAGAAACTTTCACCTTTTATTTTAAGCTATATATTCACTATATATTTGGCTTCAAAATATTTTAACTACATATTCAATTCTTTTTAGTTTCAAACCAAAATTTTACTCTCAAATATGTCTTCTCATGAAGACTCTGAAAATTCTTCTGGCTATTCATCAATCAACTTTGAATCACCTAGTTCGGGATCATTATCATTACCTAATCCTACTCCAAATCATGAAAAGGCTCTGATAAACCATAGTGGTTACACTCTGGAACCAAAACGACCAAGGAAACTTCACTTTAGTTCTCCATCAACCAAAGAAAAGATTAATGATATCCATCATTATCAACAGGAAACTTTGAATATTCAGAGAGAACTTTACTATGAACAAAAAATTCAAGGACAAAAACTAAATTGGTTGGAGAAAATGGCCGTCAAATTATGTAGCTCCACTCCGATTCAAAATCAAACAATCTTCCATTCACCTCAACGTCGTCATGTGTCACCAAACTCATGGGAACGTGGACAACCGGTTGGATCACCGGCTCGTTAGAACTACTGGTCTCCTCTCAAACCACTCAAAGAAAACAATAAAGTCGAACCAAGGAATTTCGATGACTCTCCTTCCAACTATTAGTTTCGGTTTTATTCTCTTATTTTGCATGTTGAATTTTACATAAAATCTTGTTTGTTGTTTATTTTTATGATCATGTTTTATAAAAAGTTGAATAAAGTTTTTATATATATATATAAACAGAATTGATATTAGCATCATGTGCTAATTCAGACGTCTGAATTACCAAATCAGACGTTTGATTTTCCAATCTGGAACAAAATTCTAACCAGATTCAGACATCTGTTTCTACATTTCAGACATTTGAATCAATCCAGAAATACACTGTTTTCTTGCTGCTTGTCAAATTTAAACAAAAACTGAAGTCTGTTTTTTAAACAGACGTCTGTTTTAACCCAGGCAATTTTTTTTTCAAAACTATTGCAGGGCCTACATCTTTTTATCCACCTACTTTTTAGCTTTTCTCTATTATCTAATCTTTTTTTTACCGCATCCCTTTATTATTTACTTCATCAACCCTTTCTCAAAACCCTAAAACTCCATTAAATTTCCCAAAATCTTCATCCACAAAATCAACACAAAATGCCTCCTAAGACCAAGAGATCAAGAGAATCATCAACCGGACCACCTGAAGCACAAATTAGATCTTGGCTTCACAATGAGACGGCTATTGCAAGATTTAACACAATGAAGAACTCCAAAATCTTTGAAGGAGCTTTTATGCAATTTCCAGAATTCAACTGCTATAGAATTAGAGAAATGGTTGAATCAAATCACTTCGATTCATTAATTGGGTATGATTTCAATAACTTTAAAATCAATCATCTACTTATCAAGTTATTTTATGCAAATATGAATTTAGATCACCACAATCCCCAAAATAGAGAAGATTGTGTTTGGACAATGGTATGTCGTGTCAAAATCTTTCTCCCATTACAAAGATTAGGCTATATTTTAAGATGTCCTTACGAAGGAATAGACATTGACCATGTTGATGCGGATATGTATGAACGAGACGAAGTATCTCATAGATTTCTTTCCGACGACATGACAAATTTGATTTCCATAAAGTTACGTCCACAAGCTCGAATAATCCATCGTGCGCTCATCTGATCTCTTCAACCCCAAACCGGTAGCTATAAGAAAATTTACAAACGGAATTTCCAAGCACTCTATGCTATCTATTCTAACCAACAAGTCAATTGGGGGAAAATTATATTAGACGAATTTCAAAATGTGACAATTCGTAAGAAATATAAGACTTTGCATTATGGGGCTTATATCATGAGGATATTAATGCAATATAGAGTTTCGATACCCGATTCTGAATGCTCATCCATAAGTGTGCTTGGCTCTAAAACTTTAGGGCTAATGCAATTACCAAAGCGACCGCCATCTCATGATATCATTCCCTTTCAACAATGGATTGAAAACTGAAATCGTGGTATTCGTCAACCGTCTTATCCTAACATAGCTTCATCATCTTCATATCAACCATAATAACAAGAAGAAGAAGATGACTATGATGAAATTCAAGAAATCCGAGAGGATGCTACACCAAAACAAGCCTTACGAACTCTTTCACAAAATCAAAAGAGGCTTCAAATGAAAATAATGAGCATGGAAAGAAACACGAACAAGAAAGTCAACTCCATCAAAAGTTTCTTAAACAAAATTTGGGATAAGCTTTCGTGTGCATCTTCTTCATCTACCGACGTGCAACATAATCTGGCACCATTCACTTGGTCTTCCGACCAAGAAGAGAAAGAAGAAGGTGATGAACAAGCCGAGGATAGTGAGGATTTTTAAAGTGGTATGGATGTTTTTCTATTTTGTTATGTTGTGTTATCTTATTACTGAAGTGGTATGGATGTTTTTCTATTTTTTGTTATGTTGTGTTTTGAGTTTTATGTTATGTTCTGTGATGTTGTCACTTGAAACGTTGTGTTCTACTTTAAATTAGCTGTATGTTTCTCTCCAATCATTCTCTGTGATGTTATCGTACTCTATATATTTCTTTGCTACTTTAATCACTAATTCCTTTTAGTAATGACAAAAGGGGAGAAAATGGTAAAAATATTGATGCATAAATTCTTTTATTCAGGGGGAGAAATTTTTTATACTAACCAAGTTTTATTAACAGGAGAAGTTCTTATCTACTAACCAATATTTTCATAGTTGTCATTATCAAAAATGGGGAGAAAGTTAGAACCTCAGTTCATGATATTTTGATAATAATAATTATATGTGATTATCTAACCAAGCTCTACAGGAAAATATTGATGACCAGATTCCAGATTGATGGACGTAATCATTTACAGGTTATAGAGTTTGTGTCTAGTTAGTAATATATGTTTAAGCCTCTCCAAATTGGTATAGATGCACAAGCTATTGAATACACGACTTATTTTCAAAAGAAGTTTTAAAGTTGTCTGGATTAGCTGAATTCGGACATCTGAATCATAAATTCAGACATCTGACTGCTGAAGCAAATAATTTTAAATAGCAAATTCAAACGTCTGAACATAATATTCAGACGTCTGAATAAGGTCTAAAATGAACTATTTTGGCGCTGCCTTATTATCTCATACATTCAAAAGGCTGAATTTTAATTTAGAAGTCTGAGTTAAAATTAACGGCTAGTTTTTGAAAGGTTGCTTCTCTTCCCTGAACAGAAACAATGTTAATTTCAACGGTTGCTTCTATTCTAATTATGGCAACTCTTCACTAAACAATGCAACCTTTAACAACTATAAGTAGCAAGCAATTTCAATACTATTATTAACCAATTCTTATTTTTGATTTCTAAATTCTATACACTTGCTATTTGCTTTAAAGATTCTCAAATCAAACTATTTGATCACTAACACTCAAGCATATTCTTATGTGATCAATTATTCTTTCTTTCTTCACGAATTTCACTATATACCATAAAGGAGAAGATTATAGGAAGGGTGTACTCATATTGACTCATCAGTGCTATTACAGAGCATATTTAGTCAGAAACATTTCCACTTGTATTTGAAGTCCTGTTGTAGTATCCTCAGGCAGTAGAAATCCTATTCGGTTGTCTAGGCGGGAAAATCCTGTTTGGTTGTTCAGGCGGTGTAATACTTTTTCCTCCAGGTGAAGCGAGGGTATTGATTGAATTCCAGAAGGAGTCTGGGACTGGACGTAGAATGGGAAGTTCGAACCAATATAAAAATCTCTGGTGTCTTTTATCATTGCTTATATTTTTATATTCATATTCCGCTCAAGCAAAAAATTTAGTTAACTTTCATATTACACGATCACATAGTCACTTTCATAATTTTATGAAAACTTAAGCAATTTAAACCTAAAATGATTTTAAAAACATAATCCAATGAATCAGAAACTTGATCGAGGTTTGGGTTAATGCGATTGTAACGTACTTATATTTGATATATATAGGTAAATATATATAAGTACGTAATCCCCTCTCTCTTAGATCGTTCTTCTATATCTTACTAAGGCTCGTATGCAGATATACGAGAAAGAAGATATGGAAGCAGGAAATGGAAGAGTAAACTTAGGTGGAGGAAGCACCACAACAGATGGTAATGCTCGACCTAATACCCAGAGGAACTAAGGTCGACAGGCTAACGTTAATAAAAATACGAAAGCCAATGTGGGTGCTGGAAATCCACTAGTAGATGTGGGGATGATGTATCAGTTCCTTGGTAATTTGGTGCAAGCCGGAGCTGCTGGAGTGGCTGGGAATACTGGAGGAGCAAATCATGTGGTATCCATTGGGAATAATCATGCCAAGCTAAACCGGGACTACACCGGTTTAGGTGGAAAGCCATTTATGGGAACGGAAGATGCTATAGAAGTGGAAAATTGGTTGTTACACTATGAAAGGATTTTCTCTTATTTGGGTTTAGAAGATGAGCAGAAAAGAAGGTTGGCCTCTAGGTAGTTGCAAGGGTCAGCACTTCATTAGTGGAATGGTGTGACTGCTGGAGTTCCGGAGGAAGAGTTGACTTGGGCTGATTTTCGAAGGAGATTCGAACAGAGATTTATTTCTAAAGTTGCCAAGTCAGCATTGATGAGAAGATTTATGGATTTAGTTCAGGGAGACATGTCAGTTATGGAGTATGCAAATAGATTTGATGAGATATCTCGATATGGATACGCTACTATAGACACTGACATCAGAAGGAATGAAAAGTTCATTTGGGGACTGAGGCCCGAGCTTGCTAGGGTAACCATGACTCATATCCGTGATCCTTGTAATGTGGTGGTGGAGATGGCCATTCTCCATGAAGAAATGCTTTCCATTTGTGCTAGAGAGAAGCCAGTTGAATCCCAGGGTCCTCGAGGAAAGAAGAGGAAGTTCTTCAAAAAGAAAGGAGCCCGGAAGGGAGGTACAACCAAGAATTTAAAAGCTAATTTAGTGTACTACAAATGTGACAAGAATGGTCATTTTGCGAATGAGTACTAGTCAAGCAAGGGGCAGAAGAAGGATGCAGATAAGAAGCATGTTAAATGCTACAACTGTGACCAAGTTCGGCATTACAAGAACCAGTGTCCATAACCAGTTAGGGTGGACAAGGGAAAAGGTTTTGCTGTTAGACCATCATCTGCTAAGCCAACCACTGCTGATAAAGGGAAGTCTGTGATGGAAGGTACATTTGATTCAGAGTATTCTAGTTAGAATACTATTTGATACTGGTGCATCGCATTCATTTATATCTCAAAATCTGGTTGATAGATTATGTTTAGAACCCACCTACCTTATTTCTTCCTTAAGGGTTGCGAATCCAGTAAGAGGTTATGCAACTCTAGGATTGAGATGTGACCAGTTAGAACTTGATTTGTTAAGTCATATGTTTACATGCGTTTGTATGTTTATGATTTCGTAGATTTCGGGATCATTTTGGGTATGGATTGGTTGGGTAGATATGAGGCTAGGATATTTTGCCAAGATGGGGAAATATCATTAAGGCATCCAAATAGTCATAACTAAATTATCTTCTCAGTAGAGAATTCTGACCGAAGTGTTTGTGCCGTGTTTAATGCCTTGGAAGTAGCGGAAGAGCTAAGTCGGGTTCGAGTTGCAAGGGAGTTTGCAAATGTATTTGAGCCGATCAATAGACTACCGCTGAAACGAGCTATTGAGTTTCGGATAGATCTTGTGCCTGGAGCTGAATCTGTCAACAGACCACCTAGTAGAATGACACCGACTGAGACGAAAGAATTGAAGGTGCAGCTAGTGGATCTAGAAGGAAGAAAATTTATTAGACCAAGCAGTTCACCTTGGGGAGTGGCTGCAGTTTTCGTGAAGAAGTCAGATTGGTCATTGCGGATGTGCATTGACTACCGTAAGTTGAACGAAAGGATGATCAAGAATATATATCCTTTTTGCAAATTGATGATCTATTTGATCATTTGAGTGGAGCCAGAGTGTTTTCCCAATTAGATTTGGCGATCGGTTTCCATCAGTTGAGAGTGGCAGAGGACAGTATTACTTTGATAGCATTTCAAACTAGGTATGGTTCGTATGAATGGTTAGTAACGCCATTCGGGTTGACAAATGCACCTGCTTTCATCGTGGACTTCATGAACGGGGTTTTTTGAGAGCAGTTGGATAGGTTCGTTTTGGTATTTATAGATGACATTTTGGTGTACTCGAAAGATGAGAAAGAGCATGAGGATCATCTGAGAGTAGTGCTTGCGACACTAAAGCAGCATCAGCTAAAGGTTAACTCTTCCAAATGTCATTTTTGGAAGAAAGAGATCATGTTTCTTGGTTATGTAGTTTCAAAGGAGGGTTTGACGGTAGATCCAGTGAAAGATCAAAGTTGTCAATAATTGGAAGAGGCCAGAGACGGTAATCAAGATCAGAAGTTTTCTTGGACTTGCTAGCTATTACCAGAGATTCATTAAAGATTTTTCGCGGATAGAAGAACCTTTGACTAAGTTGACCTGGAAAGATGTAAAGTTCATTTGGTCCGACAAATGTGAGGAAGGGTTCCTTAAGGTAAATCATTTTTGACCAATGCACCAGTGCTAGTAGTTCCAGATGGTAACCAAGGGTTGGTAGTATACACTGATGCATATGGGACTGGATTAGGAGCTGTGTTGATGCAGAATGGTAGGGTCATTGCCTACGCTTCTCGACAGCTTAGACCGCATAAGGTGAGATATCCTACTCATGATTTGGAGTTGGCTGCGGTGATCTTCATGTTGAAGATTTGGAGACATTATCTCTTAGGGGAGAGATTTGAGCGATACACTGATCATAAGTCCTTATGATATTTATTCTCTCAGAAAGAGTTGAATATGCGACAGTAGAGGTGGATGGAGTTTTTGTCTGCTTTTGATTTTGGTATAGAATACACTCCTGGGAAAGGAAATAAGGTAGCAGACGCCCTTAGCAGATTACATCAGAATGTGGTGTTAGCTATGTTGGTAGAATGGAAGGATTTAGAGGTTTTGGCTACGTGTAGTATAAAGTCGAGATCGACTGCTGATTCTAGGCAGAGTACTGCTACGTTGGCCTGTTTAGAGGTTCGACCAGTGTTGATCGATAGGATAGCTTCTAAACAGAAAGAGGATCCAGAATTAGCCAAGAAGATTAGAAGGATCAAGGTGGGATCCGAGATCGATGATCTTAAAGACTTTGGCATCGACCAGAGAGGATGGTTGAGGAAGAAGGGATGGTTATGTGTTCCAAATGTGGAGAACTTGTGAAGAGAAGTTCTGGAGGAATGTCATCGATAGAAGTTTACGATTCATCCTGGAGGGACCAAGATGTATCAAGATATGAAGAGAAGCTTCTATTGGGAAGGCATGAAGAGGGATGTTGGCTTGTGGGTTAGACAATGTGCTGACTGTCAACAAGTAAAAGCCGAACATCAAAAGCCGAGCGAGTTACTTCAGCCTTTAGATATTCCAGTTTGGAAGTGGGATTCTATATCCATGGATTTTGTAACGACCACGACTTTCTCTCCATAGAAAGTCGCATCATTATTAAGAAAGAAAGGGATAGAAGAAGAAAAGAAAAGAAGAAAGAACAACAACACATCAGAAATCTCACAGCGGAACGAGAAATATATTATATCACATAAGATATTACATAGTATCATATACATCAGAGTACACAATTTATACATCACAGAATAGACAGTTATAAACTTCTGTCTATTATACAACACAAGTACATCTATCATACACAGCGGAAACTCTATATATCTATTCGCTGAAGCCTCCTGCTCCACAGCTCCTCCAGAATTCGTCAAGACTAACCTGAATTCCCTTGACTACTCATACAAATTTGAGTACCCAAGAGTTTAATAAAACAGAAAATAAACACTTGGGTCAGACATGGGTCTGGTGTGAGTAAACGGTTAAATTGCTTAACTTTGAAAACCTTTGAAAACAAAAGTATCACGTAAGACTCCCCACAAATAAACATGGGTAAGTTTTTACCTTACGCTAACTAAAACATTTGATAGGAAATCCAGTTATATTATAATAGGGTCTAGGGTTTTCAAGTAAAATACAGAAATAGCTGAAATGCTTACATCTCACATTCCAACATAGTTGGGCACAACTAATACGTACGGCACTTATTGGAGTTTGGATTCCATACAATGGCAGGGCTACTGGGGTACCGCCCGTCACAATACGTGGCCTAGATCACCGTACCGAGGATCACTCCCGACCCCCTGCAACACAAAGCCGGAACCATCCCTTACTGGATAGTCCCGAACAAGACAATCCCGTAGTAGGCGCGACCAACCACACACTAAGCCGAATAAAAGAAAAGGGACCTCTAGACAGGGATCTATCTTGCTCTCAGTGGGTGCTACCCATGAAACCTTGCTGCACCTCCCCTGTTTTAGCCATTCCCGGTTGATGAGGCTTGAGGTTTACGATTACCTTTAATCAGAACATATATCACTTAGAATACTCATCGTCCGCCTGACGATGTTCTGAAAGTATTCGATCCATACAAGTTCGTTCTGGGTTCGAACGAAACCGAAAGCATTATCTCGTTACACTCGTTTTGGAATCACCCTCAGAGTTAACGACAATAACCCTTGCACTCTGAATCTTCATCTTCACTTGAGATTCACGACCTATCGTTAATTTGGATCGATGTGGTATTCGGGTCTCCAGACCTGGAATTCCGGTATACGGAAACCCGATCCCGGTCTCATCGAAATCCAAAACGTATCTTTTAAGGCCAAGTTGTTTAAAGGTTTAAACAATTTAACTTATTTATATTCATACAGATAGATAATTCACAAATCACAATTGATAATCACATTATCAAATAAACAAATGATCTATAACCAAATAGGTAATCCATATCAACATCACAATAGTTAATCTATATTACCATCATAATGCAACCAAGCATTCATACTACACAACATTTCTTATCTCATTTCTGAGATTACATCCATTCAAGACAATCAATGTCATCCATTCTTATATAAGCAATGATTTACTTAATCATAAGATAATTAATTTAAAATTGATTTAAATTAACTATCTCTATCTTTTAATTAATTTAAAGTGAATTAAATTAATTACTTCATCTCTTAATTAATTTAAAATAAATTAAATTAATTACTTCATTTTAAATCTTACTTATATAATCATTAATTAATTACAAATAAATTAATTAATCATTCTCTAATTATCCACTTTAATTAATCACCTTGATTAATTATATTTTAATTACATTTAAGTAATTATCTTTAATTAATTTCACAAATTAATTATCCTTAATTAAATACAGTAATTAACCTTTAATTACTCAATTAATTAATTAATTAATTACTTTAATCTTTAATTAATTACAATTAATTAGTTATTCTATAATCACTTACAATTTATTAATTAATCTTAATTAATCAACTCTTAATTACATCATTAATTAATTATAAACTAATTACCCTTAATTACATCTTATTTTATTAATTACATTAAGTAATTATTCTTAATTAATCCATAATTATTAATTACTTTTGATTAATATAATCCAGTAATTAATTTCCCTTAATTACTTCCATTTATTAATTACTTTATAATTAATTACCTTAACAATTAATTAATAACTTTATTAATTAATCTTAATCCTTTAATTAACTTTATTAACTAAATTTTTTTAATTAATAACACTGGATGATTAACCCTTAATCACTTTCATTTAATTACTTTATAAAATAATTATCCTCTAATTACTTTATTAAATAACTTCCCTTTATTTAATTACATCTAGTAATTATTCCTTAGTTACTCCATCAAGTAATTATGCTTAATTAATTTATAAATGATTATCTCTAATTAATCATTAATTAATTACTTGGTTAATTATTTAACTAATTATTTAACTAATTAAATAATTTCTTAACTATTAATACTTAAAGATCTTAATTAAGAAAAACATTATCTTAATTAAATTATTATCTATTCTTAAATCATTTTCAATAAATGAATTATCCTTATTAATTTCACATATTAATTTCCTTTAATAAATCAAATCTTAATTACTTAAGATAAACTCTTTATTTAATTAAACAATTACAACATTAATTTTAACCTTTAAAATCTTTGAAACCTTTCAAAGTTATTTAAATAAACTTTAATACAAAGATCATTTTGAAAATCCACTTTTCTAATCTTTAAAACTTATTTATTTAAATTATCTAAAACTTATTAAAACAATTCTAGAAAACAATCTAGTTTAATAGTTAAATCTTGTTTTACCTTTATTTTAAAACTCAGAAAACATTACAAAACAAAATTTCTTTTGTTTAAAACTTTAAAACATTTCCTTTAAAAAAAATCTTAAACCTGCTCCTACCAAACCCGAGTAAAACGTTTAGAAACTCGAAGCAACTCTCGAGACAAAAACCCACTCTCTTCTACTTCGAGTAAAACTCGATAATTCTCGAACAAACACCCGATCAAAAGCTTTCTTCCCCAAACTCGAAATTCAGATGCACGCAAACGTGCTCGTGCACGTGCACACCTTCCGTGATCGACGACGAACATCGCCTTGGCCTCCGGCAACTCGAGTTCAACCACGACACCACGATCGACCATCCAGACTTCCACGATTCGAACGAAATTCGAATTCGAACCTTGAACCCATCAGCTTGAAATGTACATCACCAGAAAATCTTCCACCACCGATGATCCCCTGGCCGAAACACCACGCCACCTTCATCGAAGCGCCACCTCGTCTTCCAGCACCCACCAAACACCTCGCGATCGATCCCGATCCACTCTCGTCGTCACACAACCCACGGCAACCTCATCATCTCTATTCTGACCATCGAGCCCTAATTTGACTTCGCTAGGCTACCCCGGCCATCAGAAAAATCCACTGGTATTTTTCCATCCATCTCTATCCTACATACTACCTTCAGCCGAAAACTCGATCGATTCCAACACGTCGATCACCAGAATTCGACGATCAACCCAATTTTGAACAAACCCGATTATCTTCCCAATTACTATATTAAAAATTGTGATTTTAATACCCAAATTCATTATTTCACAATTCGATTCTGGTTACATAATCAAGAATTTAATTTAGCTTGATCGATTTATAACTCATTTTTGATTTCCCACTGTTATTTTCCAATTTTGAAATCATTACTGCATTTGAATTCTTGATATTATTTTTAGAATTTATAATACCTTATTATAATCATTTTTCATTTACTAGTCCTAGCCTAAAATCAAGTGTATTAGGAGATATGAAATTTTTGTGTGAACTGGAGTCTGTACATGTTACAGAGCAGATTTTATATATGTATTGACAGGCATACAGACATTTCAGATATATAAACATGCATTCATATCATATTACTAAGTAACACATAAAACATCCATCACATGCATCCATCACAACAGATTTTTAAAACTGTTTTTAAGTGAAAATGTTTACTCACCAATTTAGCAGAGAACAGAAAACAGAGATTTTGCTCCAGGTTGATGTTTGATTTTGAACTTCTTGTTTAGTTGAATTTGAATTCTTGCTGTTGATCTTTGATTACTTGCTTGATTTCTCTTTTCTGAACTTCAAGTTGTTTTGAAGATTTTAAACCGATATTGAATTTAGCCTTTGATTTTCCTTTGCTTTGAATTTCCAGATTTTACTTCTTCCTTGAATTTAGATTTCCAGTCTTTTATCTTTCTTTAAATTTTGGATTTATTTTTTAATCGAATAATGAGAAGAAGGATGTTGAACTGAAAAATGAATACAGATTTTTCTTCTTCCATATAAATTTTATTATTTTAAAGCTTTAATTAAAATATAGCCACTTGTCTTTTAAGTATTAATTTGCTTACACCTATGCTTACATATTTACAAATGTCACTAAACCACCTTAATAAGCTTACAAGTGTTAATCTTGGTTTTACTAAATTTATTTAAGTCATATACATGTATTTAAGAAATATTTATATGTATATAATGTATTTATCTTTTTATAAATAAGCTTTTACATTTTTAATAAATATAGAAAAGTGAATTCATGAAAACAATTATTTATAACAACTTATACTTTGATAAATTTTAATGTATCATATATTTATATGCTTGAGTATTTTATTTTATCTTTACAAATATTTTTAACATTAGTTTTGATGATTATTATATTTAATTTTATAACATAACTCCAAATCACAATATATACATATACATATATATTATAATTTGAAAACATAGCTTTTATTAAATTAAAAGATTCCCTATTCAGAATATATATATACCAATATATATATACATTATAAATATAAAACATTTATATAAGTTTTAGAAAGATAAATCTTCTCAATTTAAAATTGTTAGAAAAGATATTCCCAAATTAAAATGTTATTAGTTTCCAAAGAAATAAACTTGCCAATTTAAAATATTATTAACATTTAAAATGAATAAGCTTGTCCATTTATAAAATAAAATCATCAAATCAATTTAATTATTTATAAAGATTATTAAATTGATATTGCCAAAATTCCGGGATATCACATTCCTTCCCCCTTAAAATAATTTCGTCCCCGAAATTTAAAAGCAAAGATAATTTAATAACCTAGCAAATTTTTAATTTTAAACAGCAATCATACATATCAATCATATTCTAACAACCATAGCAAACAATTTAATCAAACAAATTTAACTATCCAGTCAAAATCTGGATAGAATTTACTCGAGTTTCCCCAAGTATATATATATACCGGGAGACTCGTTCTACAGGATCTAAACTAACTATCTACAATAATCTAGAAGTCCTTCCTTTCTAGATCACAAATCTGAACAAGATATCAGACTAACTCAAAACCATCCCAACTATCCTTCTGAACTGCTGATTCCATCACTCGATGAATCATACACATATTCCTCAGAGATATGTGAAATAAAATGAATTCCAGTTATCCGAACTGGCAACTCAATCCTGGGGATCAAAATCTAATCTCCAAAGAACACAGAAAAATCTCATAATACTTCCGGATCTTACTCTCCAGTCTTACCAAATCTTATATCTCCTTTGATCGGAGAAAAACTTAAACAATATCCAATTTCAACATCAATTTCCAAATTCCATCAATTCTTAACTGCATAACTCCTTTGACGATCCTGAGTCACTTCATTCTTCCTGATCAGCTTAACCCTTGCTGATGCTTCTTGAAACAGATTAGACCAACATCAAACCAATTTCCGGATCCTACTCCACAAAATGGTTTCTCAAAAATATGCTGAAATCCAAAACACAACTCTACTCTACACACATTAGAGAACTTCGCACTACCTCTCCTATCTGAAATAGTCAAAACAGTTGCACTTGACAACTTTACCTCCAAATCCCGAAAATTTCTTCACACTTAGAGATACACTTGAATTTCCTATAGAAATCCTCTTCTCCAAGAAAATTACAACTCCCGGTTGCCCCCATTTTAGAATAGCTGCTATCTTGCTTTCGTTGCACAACTCTGATTTGGAATAGATGAGAATGTCATCGGAGAAACTCGAGCACAAACTTGATCATCCAAAGTTCATCAGACCATAAAATCTTAGCGACTCCATTCCATTTGGTCAGAAACATCTCGCAGAAACTTCTCCAGAAAAACTCGGTGTGATCAATCCCTCTCCAAAGAATTCTGAGCTGCTTCCCAAATTCTTCTCTCGGAGACATCCTTCTACTAAGCTGAACTTCCGGTAATTTCATGAATCAAGTCGATACAGAATCTCAATCTCCAATAACCCAAGAGAATACTTAAACAATCGCAAGTCACTTTTGCGATCAGCCCGGCTTAATTTCCAAAGATAACTGTTCTCTCTTCACTAATCAGAACAGCTTACACTTATCTATCCAATTCATCGAAGAAATGGATTCACTCAGTTGCTTCTGAACTTCACCTTCAGAAAAACTGCTTAGCCAGAAACTTTCTGCCAACATAGAACACTCCGAGTCGCATTGCTGCCTCAAACCAAAGACTTCTTATCCGATACTCCTCGAGAAACTCGGACCTCAAAGCAAATAGAAACACCCCACTGGACTCAACCACAACACCGAAGCAGACACACTTCATTAACTTGTTCCAAAGAAAACAACTTCGGGAACATCCATAGTCACTGCATCTCATCACACAGCTACTATTACCTGAGATACCATCACTCGCTTCAGCTCATCCAATAGATCTACTCTATTCATCCAACTTCAAAGATAAACTCCGAACCTTAACAGGTTTCCTTCGGAGATTGATGAAATCTTTACATCACAACAAAGTTTACTCGAGACAGTATTAGGTCTACAGTCTCGACAATTACACTTCCAACTTTAACACTCAAACTCTAACCATTGGTAATTGTGTTACACACACTACCACCCTATCTACCTTTATAACTCATATTGGAAAACCCGAACAGGTAACCCAACAAATAGGTAGAAATAAATATATATATATATATTTAAAATGATACTTTTTATAAAGAAATTATTTCTGGGTAAAATTATTTCATTTACCTCTTTAAAACAATATTGTGTCCGTTGGCCTGGTTCAAGTGTTTAGAGATCCCTATCAATAACGTTAGCTACTTGTATTGACCAGAATCCATATACCACTCAACCGATCAATTAACACAATATAAAATCATTTTATATAACTAACAAATACGCGCTCTCGTATATATATATACACTCAAACAGGTTGCTACAGATCCTATCTCTAATGAACAACCCTTCCGAACCTAGGTATTCACTCAACCTAGTGTTCTGATATTCACTTAACCAATAGCTTAGGTATTCGCTCAACCTATGCTCTGATACCACTGTAACGACCACGACTTTCTCTCCATAGAAAGTCGCATCATTATTAAGAAAGAAAGGGATAGAAGAAGAAAAGAAAAGAAGAAAGAACAACTACACATCAGAAATCTCACAGCGGAACGAGAAATATATTATATCACATAAGATATTACATAGTATCATATACATCAGAGTACACAATTTATACATCACAGAATAGACAGTTATAAACTTCTGTCTATTATACAACACAAGTACATCTATCATACACAGCGGAAACTCTATATATCTATTCGCTGAAGCCTCCTGCTCCACAGCTCCTCCAGAATTCGTCAACACTAACCTGAATTCCCTTGACTACTCATACAAATTTGAGTACCCAAGAGTTTAATAAAACAGAAAATAAACACTTGGGTCAGACATGGGTCTGGTGTGAGTAAACGGTTAAATTGCTTAACTTTGAAAACCTTTGAAAACAAAAGTATCACGTAAGACTCCCCACAAATAAACATGGGTAAGTTTTTACCTTACGCTAACTAAAACATTTGATAGGAAATCCAGTTATATTATAATAGGGTCTAGGGTTTTCAAGTAAAATACAGAAATAGCTGAAATGCTTACATCTCACATTCCAACATAGTTGGGCACAACTAATACGTACGGCACTTATTGGAGTTTGGATTCCATACAATGGCAGGGCTATTGGGGTACCGCCCGTCACAGTACGTGGCCTAGATCACCGTACCGAGGATCACTCCCGACCCCCTGCAACACAAAGCCGGAACCATCCCTTACTGGATAGTCCCGAACAAGACAATCCCGTAGTTGGCGCGACCAACCACACACTAAGCCGAATAAAAGAAAAGGGACCTCTAGACAGGGATCTATCTTGCTCTCAGTGGGTGCTACCCACGAAACCTTGCTGCACCTCCCCTGTTTTAGCCATTCCCGGTTGATGAGGCTTGAGGTTTACGATTACCTTTAATCAGAACATATATCACTTAGAATACTCATCGTCCGCCTGACGATGTTCTGAAAGTATTCGATCCATACAAGTTCGTTCTGGGTTCGAACGAAACCGAAAGCATTATCTCGTTACACTCGTTTTGGAATCACCCTCAGAGTTAACGACAATAACCCTTGCACTCTGAATCTTCATCTTCACTTGAGATTCACGACCTATCGTTAATTTGGATCGATGTGGTATTCGGGTCTCCAGACCTGGAATTCCGGTATACGGAAACCCGATCCCGGTCTCATCGAAATCCAAAACGTATCTTTTAAGGCCAAGTTGTTTAAAGGTTTAAACAATTTAACTTATCTATATTCATACAGATAGATAATTCACAAATCACAATTGATAATCACATTATCAAATAAACAAATGATCTATAACCAAATAGGTAATCCATATCAACATCACAATAGTTAATCTATATTACCATCATAATGCAACCAAGCATTCATACTACACAACATTTCTTATCTCATTTCTGAGATTACATCCATTCAAGACAATCAATGTCATCCATTCTTATATAAGCAATGATTTACTTAATCATAAGATAATTAATTTAAAATTGATTTAAATTAACTATCTCTATCTTTTAATTAATTTAAAGTGAATTAAATTAATTACTTCATCTCTTAATTAATTTAAAATAAATTAAATTAATTACTTCATTATAAATCTTACTTATATAATCATTAATTAATTACAAATAAATTAATTAATCATTCTCTAATTATCCACTTTAATTAATCACCTTGATTAATTATATTTTAATTACATTTAAGTAATTATCTTTAATTAATTTCACAAATTAATTATCCTTAATTAAATACAGTAATTAACCTTTAATTACTCAATTAATTAATTAATTAATTACTTTAATCTTTAATTAATTACAATTAATTAGTTATTCTATAATCACTTACAATTTATTAATTAATCTTAATTAATCAACTCTTAATTACATCATTAATTAATTATAAACTAATTACCCTTAATTACATTTTATTTTATTAATTACATTAAGTAATTATTCTTAATTAATCCATAATTATTAATTACTTTTGATTAATATTGTAACATTCCCCCTTTTTGACCGCCTCCAGTCGGTATTTAAACCAACTAGAAACGTTCAAAAAGACGAATTGTTATTTAGTTTATAAGGTTTAAACAGAATCAGCCATAGAAACACAGATAATAACAATCAATTAAAACAACTGAATCTTTATTTCATTACTATAAATCTTTTGAATACAACAGAGTTTATACAATTTTAATACTGATACAGCGGAATATATTAAAATACAATTTTCTCGAAATAAATGATTCTTTACTCTCTCTCTAACTTCGCTGCTCGAACATCTTCAAGCTGTAGAAATACTCGGTCTGACCCGAGTATTATATTCAAAAGAAAATAATACACAGGTCAGTCTAATTCAAACCAGTTTATTAGTGCATATAGGCAGTAATAATCAAATAGACGACAGTCACAATAATTCTCGTCTATCCGACTCTTTCAACAAAGAAATCGGATAACGAAAATATAACACTTAACAGTGTTAAGCAATAAATCAGCAGATTTAAATCATCAACAGAGATAAATAAACAATTTATCAATCAACTAAATCAATTTAAAACAATTGAAGTTGTCACTTTAAAACCCATCAAGAGTTCGATTGGCTGCCGTACACGCACGCGTGTACGGCCTCGCCAATATGGTATAAAAAAATCAATGCATCACGACTCAAAGAAATATCAATTCAAAACTGTCGAGTTTGGATGGCTGCAGTGCACGCTAACGTGCACTGCCTCGCCACCACCGAATATGAGGTCA
This sequence comes from Allium fistulosum, assembly GCA_030737815.1. Lineage (NCBI taxonomy): Eukaryota > Viridiplantae > Streptophyta > Magnoliopsida > Asparagales > Amaryllidaceae > Allium > Allium fistulosum. Next base: position 1,438,381,089 of record CM060902.1, read on the forward strand.
GCACATAGAAACAAGGGTAGGACTGCAACAAGAAAGAAGACAGTGGCAACAGTTCAGAGGACAGTGAACTAAAGTAAAGACCCCAAACTAATATCAAAGGCAAAGCAATGCCCGATGTAGACTTCAAGTCTGACGTGAACCAAGTGCAACTGAATGGAATGGGATGCAACAATGCAACAGTGAGACTCGAGACCAATACAACACAGTGCCCAATACAGTATCAAACTGACTCACAAGTGAGCAAAGTAAACATCATGTTTCGGCTATACTGGAACCATAAGTGAAACTCAATTCAGAAGTGAAGTGCAATAGTGAATGATTCAACATATCCAACTAGAAGTGTAGTGAACCCAAACAAGAATTTGAATGTGCTACAAGAGTGAACACATGAACCCAGCAGTGCATCTATATCAACAAACTGCTTCACAGTACAACTGAAAAGTATGGGCAACAAGCAGATGCCACCATAACTCAAGACCATCAAAGAGACAACATAGAAGCAACTGAAAATAGTGCAACATACAGTGATGAACAAAGGTGACAGCAGGAATAAATGCAATAACAGCTAAAGTCGAATGACCAAAAACCCATTTCCGATCAACCACGAACTGCACTTTCAATCCCTATCTAAAAATTCCAATTCTTACCCTAAAAATCAAGTTAAGGTATGGCGTTTCAGGTTATATATTTAAATTCGAGAATTAAGGAATTCGAATTTCCTTGGTATATATGATATCCTCTGTTCTTAGATTTTCCAGAGCTATTTCCAAACTGTTTCAACTTGAATGAATATTTAAACTTTAGTTTATGATAAAACAAGTAAATTTTGTTTAAATACTAAATCTTAAAAATCACTAGATCAAAGGATAGAGCTTTTAAATCAAATTCTACATCTTTGAAAACTGGAAACAGCAGTATGCAGGTATGCCTTCCTTGTTCACCTAATTTTCCACATAATATCACTACTATATACATAAACATATTGCATCAGATATTAATCATGCAACCTTATTTCATATCCTTAAACCTTAAACGTGATGTTACTTAATTCAGAAAAGAACAAAGCACAACACAGCATACTCACAATATATCAACACCAGATTTCACTTAATTATACAAGCAGATATTTATTCTAACCATACTATCATGTTATCAGATATTTTAAATTTTAAAGGTTTCTCAAGATCAAATACCATAGTGAAACAATGAATGAACCAATGTCTAGTGAATGACTCAAATGAACAGACTACAGCATAAATGCCAAAGCATACATGGAGCAGTAATCAATCTATGCAACATGGCAAAGGCGAATGAACTCGACAGTGGATCAGGCCATGCAACGAAAGGATCTAGACTACAATGATCAAAACAAATGCACAGGTACACACATATATACATACATGTATGTATGTATATACATGAACTAGATTGGAGCACACTAAAATACAAAGATGCAAAATAGTCTGGAAATTACTCAGAAATGAGCACAAAAATGGTCAGACTCGAGTACACAATGTTTACAGTCATAAGTGATACCAAGTGCAACAAGCAGTAGTATGCAAGTGCAGACCACAAAGGCAAAATTTTAACATCAGATCTGAAACAAAGTTGGTGAATGAACATAGATAAACCAAGCAGTGACAGTGCAATTCAAATCCAGGCAATACTAAGTTCGAACAAAGGCAAAGTCATAAAGTATATTCAGTTCAAATTCAATGTTGAAGCTACAAAGAAAAGGGGCAGCAGTTTTCGAATTCAATGCATCAGGGATAAACTCGACTAGCAGAGAAGATAAGTGGGTTTGCTCAAGTGATAAAACCATGGCCAGTTCAAATACAAATCAAAGTCACAGAAAAATCGATACCGAAGCAAAGTCGAAGGGCCAAGTCGAACAAATCAATATCGTTACACCCACATCCAAAATCATCAATACAGTGGATAAACAAAAATCGAACCATGTCAAAAAGCCAACACGAAACAAAATCGAACTACCACAGTACGAAACAAGGAAAGAATTAGATGCGAGGGGCGAAAACCACTCACCTTCGATTGGAACGGTCGCGAGCGAAGAGGAAGATGGAGACGAACGAAAATCGAAGGAAGTCAAAGCCGCCGTATCGCAAGCCAGAGAATCGAAGAATACATCGTCGCCTTGAATTTGAACGAAGAATCGAGAAATCGCCGTAGCCCTAATTCGCGAACGCCACCATTTTTTTTTCGTTTATTTTCTTCTTTCGTTTGATTTAATTTAGGGCACGAATGAAAAGGGGAGGATGGTTTCGTGGTTTTAACAGAGAATAAGGGTATGGGCTTGAGGTATGTTGGGTATGGGTTAGGGTATGGTGTTTTATATTATTTTTTCTTTCTTTTTAAATCAAATTTTTGTTTTTGCAAATATCATTTTCTTTAACTTGTTTTGTTTTTAAATTATCATGTTAAAATTTAGCTATGTGTATTTATTTATTTATTTTTGTATTAATAAAATTTAAATAAAAGAATTTCAATTGATTTACAAATTCCAATAAAATTAACAATCAATTTATATCGCCAATTCATTCTGATAATTTGAAATTCAAGTCAAATCATCGTTCAAATATTTAAAATTAATTAAATATTTTCAAATTAAATTGTTCAAAATTCAGGGTCGTTACAAACTCCCCTCCTTAAAAACTTTTCGTCCACGAAAAGGAAAAGTCGTTAAAATTTCATCGATATTTATACTCTAGTAAAAAATTTTACTAACTTAAAACTTATTACAAATAAATGAATATAGGATTCATTCCATTTGTTTAATCTCACTAGTTCTGTTTATTTTCTCTTTTGTTCAATGATTTTCAAAAATCAAAACCCAAAAGTCTTTTATCAACATTTTCGATTTACAACTCAGATTCAAACTTAAAATTCTTCACATTAGAGATTTATATAATATATCTCTTCCAAAGCTGTGGACTTTCAAAACATTACAAAGATTCTCTTCCTTAGTTCATTAGGTAGGAATTTTGAAATTTTAATTTCAAACTATTGATTCGCTATTTACAGTTTGAAAATACTTGTTAACTCGAAATTTAACAAGTCCATCTTCGTTCTCACAGACATTAGACATACGCTGGCCAGGCGCAGGTCTAAAAATCTCCAAGTACTAAACATACTTGCTTCAATTCCCAGTGAAAATACTTTTAAAAATTCTTTTAAAAATGGATATGGAAAGCACGTTCCCCCATGGATTACAGTTCCACCCGGCGGTTACGCTACTTTCCCAGTAGAGTCGCTTGTGGCTGTGGATTTCTCATCTCTTAAATTTCGCCATGGTTGTCGCCATAGATTGCAGTACACACGGCGGTTACGCTACTATCCCAGTAGAATCGCTCGTGTCTGTAGGCATCACGCCCCTCAAATTTCGCCTGGCATTAGATTGCAGTTTACTCGGCGGTTACGCCACTATCCCAGTGGAGTCGCTCGTAACTGTGGGCATCTCGCCCCTCAAATTACGCTAACATCATCAATCAAATCTAATCTCATCGCGATGAACTATCGCGAAGGATTTCCGATTCAAATAGTCACTCTGACTAAAATTCTACGTAGCTACGAATTTCAAATGGATACTCTTCACGAGTTCCAATACCTTCTTTAATAATAAATGGAAGGTACTTTTCCACATCCTCAGTTTAGAAAACATAATATCATATATGTAGTACTTTCATTTCACATTTCGTACATATCATATCCATGTAAGCTTACATAAGATTTCCATAACAATGTCTTTCTAAACTAACGGTTTTCAATTCACCGCATTCATATATATAAGTTCTAAAAACTTACATATCTCATATTCATAACAAAATAGAGGATTTCAAAATTTTCCTCTAAGTCGATTTGGAAATTTAAGGTTATCTCAAACCTAATTCATATTCATAATTCCATTTATTATCGACTTTCACATTCGATTTGGATTTCACGCTTACATCGTCAATTCTCAACACAGAATTGATGTCTATCGATATATAACCTCTGAGCTCGTACGTCTCAGAGAAGGGTGTTAAGCTAAGAGAATAAATTCTCCGCCACCAACAGATATATATTTAATAGAGATCAATTGCTATGTCATCAATTCACAATGTTAGACATGCAATCCAAATCATCATCTGAAATTCAAAGCTCAACTTATATTGTCTTTGATGTCGAAGTTAAACTCAATTTTAACTTAACGATTCAATCTTTTTTGAAAAATTTCAAATTGAACAAATTGTTCAAATTCTCATTTAACTTTTCAACTTCGACTTCAAAAAAAATGAATTTCAAATCATTTATTCCTTACGGAATATATTCACAACATTTCATTTCATATTGGAAAAACATTTCCATACTTATTTAAAAATAAGTAATTCACAAATCCAATTATTTTCAACATTTGAAAATATTCGATATACTTAAATCAAAATTAAGTATATATTTCATCTTTAAGGAAATCATTTTCTTTCACATATTCATTTGAGTCAAAACGAATGTTACGTAAAACATCGTTACGACAACTCAAAATTACTAGTATAGGGATTCGAAATTTAGATAGATGTATAAACCCCAATACTATGCAAAACATTTCCTTTCGGAAATCATTTACTATAACAATAGTGTTATAGTCCACCATTTCCTTATATCTCGAAAACGTCTATTTCAACAATGAATGAATGTTGAAATCTATGGTTTCGATATTCAATGCCTTTGAAAACATCTTTTTAAAACAATTACTTCGTTTTAAAATATCACTTTCCCAAACATGTCCATTTTATTCAATAATATATTCACGGTCCAAAATTGTGAATATACTACTTTTAACAAACTATACAGAATTTTACTTATCAAAATAAGTCAGTTTCGAATTTATAAACAACATTTATAAATTCTATTCCTATTCATAAAGACTTCAATTTATAAAAATTGCTTCATTAATCATTCCTTTATAACTCAATTTTATATCAGAATTTTAATTTACAAGTAAATTACTTTTAAATTCTTTTATTTCGCAACTTCGATTCATTTTTATAACTTCACAATCTTAATCCTGTAATTTCCATTCACTTATGAAATCCATTAAATATTTCACTTTTAACACTCATACAATCCCAATATTTTATCAACACTTTCAAATCTTCAATTTAAGCCGTTTATAATAATTCAAAATTTTCAATTTATACTATTATATAAATTTATCAATTTTCCATTTCCCAAAATAATCTAATAGTTCTTTAATAAACCATTCATCGACTTGGTTTCCAATTTAATCATATTGGATTCATTCACATTGAATTTTACTAACATTCATTCATATCCAATTAGTTCACATTCACTAATTTATATTCAAGTTAGTTTGCTTTCAATTCGAATCAAATTTGGTTCTCTTTAAATTTACTTGTCTTTCAATTTGAATTCAATTTACATAGCTTCCAATTTCCATTAATACAATTTCATTAACACTTAATGAATTTCCATACGATCAACTAGCAAAACCAAATTTATTCAATTTAACCAAATTTATTTACTTTGCTTACATTCAATTTGGTTCAACATACTTAATTTCAATTGGTTTATATTCCAATTCTGATTGAATTCTTATACCCACCATATTCACAACTTCTTAACTTAAGTTTTATTCAACTCTTAACAACATTTCTATTTTATGTTTATCCACTAATTCACTTTTACAATTAAAGTTGAATTTCCCTTTCTATAACTCAAATTCATATTCATTCTTCACTTTATCAATTCATTTTGATATCAATTTCAATTTGATTCAATATTACTTAAGCTATGTTTCATTTTATCTCTACTTGCATTTATTTTCACCATAAAACTTAAGTTCGTCTCAAATTTATTTGAAATTCCATTTTATTTTACTTTACTAAAGTCAAATTCATATCACATTCAGAATTCAGATTTTGTTTCACTTAACAAAACTGTTCAAACATTTTAACAATTGTTTTTTTTATTCAAATTTCCTCATTTTATAAGTTAAACAACTTATAAATTTAAACTTTCCAATTCATATCATATAATCACTTATCTTTCAAGTTTAACTTTCCATCTCAATAATTTTATCAAATCAAGTTCAATTTATTTAACTTCCTTTAGTTAAATTTCAAATCATATATTTATTGATACTAATTCAATTCAATTTAACCTTTCTTTTAGTTAAATTTCAAATCCATATATTTATTAATGCCAACTCACTTCAATTTAACTCTTCTTAAGTTAAAAATCTTTATTTTCATATTCAACCTTCACTTTACTTATATAAGATCTATTCCAAATTCATTTATCTTATATTTTCTAAAACAATTTTATACTTCTTTGGATTTGAAAAACATTCTCCTTTTTAAAGTGTTTCTAGTAACTATTCATATTAAACATCATAAACTAAGCTTTGTGTAAACCAAAGCTCTGATACCACTCTGTAACATTCCCCCTTTTTGACCGCCTCCAGTCGGTATTTAAACCAACTAGAAACGTTCAAAAAGACGAATTGTTATTTAGTTTATAAGGTTTAAACAGAATCAGCCACAGAAACACAGATAATAACAATCAATTAAAACAACTGAATCTTTATTTCATTACTATAAATCTTTTGAATACAACAGAGTTTATACAATTTTAATACTGATACAGCGGAATATCTTAAAATACAATTTTCTCGAAATAAATGATTCTTTACTCTCTCTCTAACTTCGCTGCTCGAACATCTTCAAGCTGTAGAAATACTCGGTCTGACCCGAGTATTATATTCAAAAGAAAATAATACACAGGTCAGTCTAATTCAAACCAGTTTATTAGTGCATATAGGCAGTAATAATCAAATAGACGACAGTCACAATAATTCTCGTCTATCCGACTCTTTCAACAAAGAAATCGGATAACGAAAATATAACACTTAACAGTGTTAAGCAATAAATCAGCAGATTTAAATCATCAACAGAGATAAATAAACAATTTATCAATCGACTAAATCAATTTAAAACAATTGAAGTTGTCACTTTAAAACCCATCAAGAGTTCGATTGGCTGCCGTACACGCACGCGTGTACGGCCTCGCCAATATGGTATAAAAAAATCAGTGCATCACGACGCAAAGAAATATCAATTCAAAACTGTCGAGTTTGGATGGCTGCAGTGCACGCTAACGTGCACTGCCTCGCCACCACCGAATATGAGGTCAGCACATAGAAACAAGGGTAGTACTGCAACAAGAAAGAAGACAGTGGCAACAGTTCAGAGGACAGTGAACTACAGTAAAGACCCCAAACTAATATCAAAGGCAAAGCAATGCCCGATGTAGACTTCAAGTCTGACGTGAACCAAGTGCAACTGAATGGAATGGGATGCAACAATGCAACAGTGAGACTCGAGACCAATACAACACAGTGCCCAATACAGTATCAAACTGACTCACAAGTGAGCAAAGTAAACATCATGTTTCGGCTATACTGGAACCATAAGTGAAACTCAATTCAGAAGTGAAGTGCAACAGTGAATGATTCAACATATCCAACTAGAAGTGTAGTGAACCCAAACAAGAATTTGAATGTGCTACAAGAGTGAACACATGAACCCAGCAGTGCATCTATATCAACAAACTGCTTCACAGTACAACTGAAAAGTATGGGCAACAAGCAGATGCCACCATAACTCAAGACCATCAAAGAGACAACATAGAAGCAACTGAAAACAGTGCAACATACAGTGATGAACAAAGGTGACAGCAGGAATAAATGCAATAACAGCTAAAGTCGAATGACCAAAAACCCATTTCCGATCAACCACGAACTGCACTTTCAATCCCTATCTAAAAATTCCAATTCTTACCCTAAAAATAAAGTTAAGGTATGGCGTTTCAGGTTATATATTTAAATTCGAGAATTAAGGAATTCGAATTTCCTTGGTATATATGATATCCTCTGTTCTTAGATTTTCCAGAGCTATTTCCAAACTGTTTCAACTTGAATGAATATTTAAACTTTAGTTTATGATAAAACAAGTAAATTTTGTTTAAATACTAAATCTTAAAAATCACTAGATCAAAGGATAGAGCTTTTAAATCAAATTCTACATCTTTGAAAACTGGAAACAGCAGTATGCAGGTATGCCTTCCTTGTTCACCTAATTTTCCACATAATATCACTACTATATACATAAACATATTGCATCAGATATTAATCATGCAACCTTATTTCATATCCTTAAACCTTAAACGTGATGTTACTTAATTCAGAAAAGAACAAAGCACAACACAGCATACTCACAATATATCAACACCAGATTTCACTTAATTATACAAGCAGATATTTATTCTAACCATACTATCAAGCTATCAGATATTTTAAATTTTAAAGGTTTCTCAAGATCAAATACCATAGTGAAACAATGAATGAACCAATGTCTAGTGAATGACTCAAATGAACAGACTACAGCATAAATGCCAAAGCATACATGGAGCAGTAATCAATCTATGCAACATGGCAAAGGCGAATGAACTCGACAGTGGATCAGGCCATGCAACGAAAGGATCTAGACTACAATGATCAAAACAAATGCACAGGTACACACATATATACATACATGTATGTATGTATATACATGAACTAGATTGGAGCACACTAAAATACAAAGATGCAAAATAGTCTGGAAATTACTCAGAAATGAGCACAAAAATGGTCAGACTCGAGTACACAATGTTTACAGTCATAAGTGATACCAAGTGCAACAAGCAGTAGTATGCAAGTGCAGACCACAAAGGCAAAATTTTAACATCAGATCTGAAACAAAGTTGGTGAATGAACATAGATAAACCAAGCAGTGACAGTGCAATTCAAATCCAGGCAATACTAAGTTCGAACAAAGGCAAAGTCATAAAGTATATTCAGTTCAAATTCAATGTTGAAGCTACAAAGAAAAGGGGCAGCAGTTTTCGAATTCAATGCATCAGGGATAAACTCGACTAGCAGAGAAGATAAGTGGGTTTGCTCAAGTGATAAAACCATGGCCAGTTCAAATACAAATCAAAGTCACAGAAAAATCGATACCGAAGCAAAGTCGAAGGGCCAAGTCGAACAAATCAATATCGTTACACCCACATCCAAAATCATCAATACAGTGGATAAACAAAAATCGAACCATGTCAAAAAGCCAACACGAAACAAAATCGAACTACCACAGTACGAAACAAGGAAAGAATTAGATGCGAGGGGCGAAAACCACTCACCTTCGATTGGAACGGTCGCGAGCGAAGAGGAAGATGGAGATGAACGAAAATCGAAGGAAGTCAAAGCCGCCGCATCGCAAGCCAGAGAATCGAAGAATACATCGTCGCCTTGAATTTGAACGAAGAATCGAGAAATCGCCATAGCCCTAATTCGCGAACGCCACCATTTTTTTTTCGTTTATTTTCTTCTTTCGTTTGATTTAATTTAGGGCACGAATGAAAAGGGGAGGATGGTTTCGTGGTTTTAACAGAGAATAAGGGTATGGGCTTGAGGTATGTTGGGTATGGGTTAGGGTATGGTGTTTTATATTTTTTTTTCTTTCTTTTTAAATCAAATTTTTGTTTTTGCAAATATCATTTTCTTTAACTTGTTTTGTTTTTAAATTATCATGTTAAAATTTAGCTATGTGTATTTATTTATTTATTTTTGTATTAATAAAATTTAAATAAAAGAATTTCAATTGATTTACAAATTCCAATAAAATTAACAATCAATTTATATCGCCAATTCATTCTGATAATTTGAAATTCAAGTCAAATCATCGTTCAAATATTTAAAATTAATTAAATATTTTCAAATTAAATTGTTCAAAATTCAGGGTCGTTACAAATATAATCCAGTAATTAATTTCCCTTAATTACTTCCATTTATTAATTACTTTATAATTAATTACCTTAACAATTAATTAATAACTTTATTAATTAATCTTAATCCTTTAATTAACTTTATTAACTAAATTTTTTTAATTAATAACACTGGATGATTAACCCTTAATCACTTTCATTTAATTACTTTATAAAATAATTATCCTCTAATTACTTTATTAAATAACTTCCCTTTATTTAATTACATCTAGTAATTATTCCTTAGTTACTCCATCAAGTAATTATGCTTAATTAATTTATAAATGATTATCTCTAATTAATCATTAATTAATTACTTGGTTAATTATTTAACTAATTATTTAACTAATTAAATAATTTCTTAACTATTAATACTTAAAGATCTTAATTAAGAAAAACATTATCTTAATTAAATTATTATCTATTCTTAAATCATTTTCAATAAATGAATTATCCTTATTAATTTCACATATTAATTTCCTTTAATAAATCAAATCTTAATTACTTAAGATAAACTCTTTATTTTAATTAAACAATTACAACATTAATTTTAACCTTTAAAATCTTTGAAACCTTTCAAAGTTATTTAAATAAACTTTAATACAAAGATCATTTTGAAAATCCACTTTTCTAATCTTTAAAACTTATTTATTTAAATTATCTAAAACTTATTAAAACAATTCTAGAAAACAATCTAGTTTAATAGTTAAATCTTGTTTTACCTTTATTTTAAAACTCAGAAAACATTACAAAACAAAATTTCTTTTGTTTAAAACTTTAAAACATTTCCTTTAAAAAAAATCTTAAACCTGTTCCTACCAAACCCGAGTAAAACGTTTAGAAACTCGAAGAAACTCTCGAGACAAAAACCCACTCTCTTCTACTTCGAGTAAAACTCGATAATTCTCGAACAAACACCCGATCAAAAGCTTTCTTCCCCAAACTCGAAATTCAGATGCACGCAAACGTGCTCGTGCACGTGCACACCTTCCGTGATCGACAACGAACATCGCCTTGGCCTCCGGCAACTCGAGTTCAACCACGACACCACGATCGACCATCCAGACTTCCACGATTCGAACGAAATTCGAATTCGAACCTTGAACCCATCAGCTTGAAATGTACATCACCAGAAAATCTTCCACCGCCGATGATCCCCTGGCCGAAACACCACGCCACCTTCATCGAAGCGCCACCTCGTCTTCCAGCACCCACCAAACACCTCGCGATCGATCCCGATCCACTCTCGTCGTCACACAACCCACAGCAACCTCATCATCTCTATTCTGACCATCGAGCCCTAATTTGACTTCGCTAGGCTACCCCGGCCATCAGAAAAATCCACTGGTATTTTTCCATCCATCTCTATCCTACATACTACCTTCAGCCCAAAACTCGATCGATTCCAACACGTCGATCACCAGAATTCGACGATCAACCCAATTTTGAACAAACCCGATTATCTTCCCAATTACTATATTAAAAATTGTGATTTTAATACCCAAATTCATTATTTCACAATTCGATTCTGGTTACATAATCAAGAATTTAATTTAGCTTGATCGATTTATAACTCATTTTTGATTTCCCACTGTTATTTTCCAATTTTGAAATCATTACTGCATTTGAATTCTTGATATTATTTTTAGAATTTATAATACCTTATTATAATCATTTTTCATTTACTAGTCCTAGCCTAAAATCAAGTGTATTAGGAGATATGAAATTTTTGTGTGAACTGGAGTCTGTACATGTTACAGAGCAGATTTTATATATGTATTGACAGGCATACAGACATTTCAGATATATAAACATGCATTCATATCATATTACTAAGTAACACATAAAACATCCATCACATGCATCCATCACAACAGATTTTTAAAACTGTTTTTAAGTGAAAATGTTTACTCACCAATTTAGCAGAGAACAGAAAACAGAGATTTTGCTCCAGGTTGATGTTTGATTTTGAACTTCTTGTTTAGTTGAATTTGAATTCTTGCTGTTGATCTTTGATTACTTGCTTGATTTCTCTTTTCTGAACTTCAAGTTGTTTTGAAGATTTTAAACCGATATTGAATTTAGCCTTTGATTTTCCTTTGCTTTGAATTTCCAGATTTTACTTCTTCCTTGAATTTAGATTTCCAGTCTTTTATCTTTCTTTAAATTTTGGATTTAGTTTTTAATCGAATAATGAGAAGAAGGATGTTGAACTGAAAAATGAATACAGATTTTTCTTCTTCCATATAAATTTTATTATTTTAAAGCTTTAATTAAAATATAGCCACTTGTCTTTTAAGTATTAATTTGCTTACACCTATGCTTACATATTTACAAATGTCACTAAACCACCTTAATAAGCTTACAAGTGTTAATCTTGGTTTTACTAAATTTATTTAAGTCATATACATGTATTTAAGAAATATTTATATGTATATAATGTATTTATCTTTTTATAAATAAGCTTTTACATTTTTAATAAATATAGAAAAGTGAATTCATGAAAACAATTATTTATAACAACTTATACTTTGATAAATTTTAATGTATCATATATTTATATGCTTGAGTATTTTATTTTATCTTTACAAATATTTTTAACATTAGTTTTGATGATTATTATATTTAATTTTATAACATAACTCCAAATCACAATATATACATATACATATATATTATAATTTGAAAACATAGCTTTTATTAAATTAAAAGATTCCCTATTCATAATATATATATACCAATATATATATACATTATAAATATAAAACATTTATATAAGTTTTAGAAAGATAAATCTTCTCAATTTAAAATTGTTAGAAAAGATATTCCCAAATTAAAATGTTATTAGTTTCCAAAGAAATAGACTTGCCAATTTAAAATATTATTAACATTTAAAATGAATAAGCTTGTCCATTTATAAAATAAAATCATCAAATCAATTTAATTATTTATAAAGATTATTAAATTGATATTGCCAAAATTCCGGGATATCACAGATTTTATAGACGGGTTGCCAAGGTCAAACAGAGGAAATAAAAGCATATGGGTCATAGTGGACAGATTGACCAAGAGTGCCCATTTCATTCCAGTCAAGTCAACTAGGACGTCACCTATTTTGGCGAAGTTGTTCGTGAAGAACATAATTAGACTTCATGGAATTCCTAGTGGCATAGTCAGCGACATAGATGAATTATTCACTAGCGAGTTTTGGAGAAGTCTGCAGAGAGTATTAGGTACCAAGCTCAAGATGAGTACAACATATCACCCATAGACGGATGGGCAGACTGAGAGAGTCAATAAGGTACTCGAAGATTTGTTGACAGCTTGTGTACTAGACTTTGGTGGATGTTGGGAAGATTACCTACATTTAATGGAGTTTTCCTATAATAATAGTTTTCACACTAGTATAGGAATGGCGCCTTTTGAAGCTTTTTATGAAAGACCATGCAAATCACCAGGATGTTGGTTAGAGATTGGAGATAGATCAGTCTTAGGTCTAGATTTGGTTAGAGAGGCGTTAGAAAAGATTGAATTAATCCAAGAACGGATGAAGGAAGCTCAATCCAGACAGAAGAGTTACCCAAATAAATGGCACAAAGACCTAGAGTTCTCAGTTGGGGATAGAGTTTTTATTAAGGTACCACCGATGAAGGGAGTGATACGATGTGGAAATTCAGGGAAGCTGGCACCGAAATATGTTGTTCCATTCCAGGTTATAGAGAGGATTGAAAGCTCGCATACAGAGTAGAATTGCCAAGCAAAATGGCAGGTGTCTATAATGTATTTCATGTGTCTCGTCTACGCAAGTATGTGCATGATCCAGAAACTACTATTCCTCCAATAGGGTTGGATGAGTTGGTAGTAGAGCCTAATTTGACAATTGTTAGACAACCAGTTCGGGTTTTGGCGAGAGATGAGAAAAGATTGAGGTCCAAGACAGTCAAGTTGGTGAAAGTTCAGTGGAGCAACAACGAGAAGGACTGCACTTGGAAAATAGAGGACATGATTCAAGATACTTATCCTGATTTTTTTTTAGGGTATGTCTATATTAGATTTATATAGATAATTCCTAGTCAGGTAGACTAATATGATTATTGGGAGTTGTTACAGATAATTGCTTTATTTAGTGTTTAGTCCTTGCTGAATTTCGAAAACGAAATTCTTTAAGGAGGGGAGCCTGTAACACCCCTAATTTTAAATAACATTATTCATGATATTTAATTAGATAAATTAAATAGAATAATGAAAATCTTAAGTGATAAGGGGATTGAGATCTGAATAAATTTAAGTAGCCGTGCTTATTAATTTAATTTGGCTAAAGAATGGTTTATAGAAGACCGGCCATTAACAATAAAAGAAGAAGAGAAAATTCAAAGAAAAGAAAAAGAATTAAACAAAGGGGAATCAAACTCATCTCAATCCACTTTCCTTATCAAAGGTTAAGGTGAATGATAATTTCTATCTCTACTTGTTAAATATATGTTTCAGATTTAAGTTTAAATTCGTATATATGATGTTTTATGATGATATGCTTGAATTATGGTTTGTTTAAATTTAATCAAGATTGTTTAAATAATGGTTCATACAGTTTTAGATTAAAACCGTGAGATATTGATGTTTAATGCCATGGAAAAATTATATATCATGAAAAACATGATTTTAGAGTTGGGTTTTAGTTTAATAATTTTCCAAGTTTTGGAAAGATTATTGTGAATTTTTGAATGAAATTATAGCACGTAGGGTTTATAAATTTATTCCAGAAAATATATTGTGAATTTGGGTTTGAAATTTTGATATGTTAGATAACATGATCAAAGTAAGTTTCTATGATTTTTGGGGATTTTTCTTTAGTGATTTAATATACAAAATAAATTATTTTGAGAAGAGGATCAAAATGATTTACGAGTAAATTAAAAGGAAGGTTTTATCTATAAAAGTTTAAGTTTGATACTTATCCAAAATAAAAAGGTGGTTAGTTTTGAAAAGCATGGGAAAATGTAAAGGCAACCAATAAGAAACTTACACGTAGGCATGTTAGTTTATATAAGTTGTTTAATTTAGTATTTAACCCAGAAAAACAGGTTTCACCTCTATTCAGAGTACTTTCACCCCTTACCTTTCGCCTTCGACTATGTCGAAACCCTATTAAGCTAAAATCAATACATAGGGTATCATCTAGGTGATACGTAGTGAATTGGAGAAAGGTAAAAGATACGGTGTCGAAAGCATAGCTTTCGATTGGGTCGTTTCCTTAGTTTGTTTTTAAAAAGATAAACGCCAACCTTTTTTTACTAAGCTTTCGACTTAGTCGATACGTATGTTTTCAAAAGGAGTTTCATAATGGATTTCGAAGGGGTTGCCATGTTTGTTTTAAAAGAAAAAGGGGGTTTCGAAAGAGTTTCTTTAATTATAAATCAATGCTTTTGAAAGAAGGGGTTTCGACCTAGTCGAAGCTCTGCCACCGAATCTTTTGCCTTTCGAGTGTATTGAAGTCATCAATGCTGTCGAAAGTTTTTTTTGTCTTAAAACTATATTAAGCTGCTTTCTATATGCTTTCGAAAGGATTATGGGTTTCAAAGGCAATGGTTTCGAAAGGGGTTTCGAAGCTATCCTTCAGTATTTTAAAAATATATGCTTCGACTCTATCGAAAGAGATGGTTTCGACACCATCATAAATTCCCCAATATTTTTGTATGATAAAGAATGGTTTCAAAAGAGATACTTTCGTTTATATTTGCTTTGACCCAAATGATATTTTAAAAGGTAAACCAAATGATGTCGAAAGGGGGACTTTCAATACTTTAGGAAGAGATACTTCCAATGGTTTCAAAGCTATGATACTAAAAAAATTAATATGTAACACTTTATTATATTTGAAAGATTTCAAAAGAAAGGTTTTAAAGTGTTAAAGGATGGAGCCTAGTGTAGCGGCCTAGAATTTTCGACCTTCGAATATCGACATCAATACGTTCACTGTATAGCATGTCGAATATTCAAGTGTAGGAAATACCGATTGCTAGGGGTGAAGAAAGAGAAGGGATAGAAGAAAACGGAAACAAAGCATAGAATCTCACAATCATAGCAGAACAATATATAATAGATAATAACATATCTTTATACAAAAAGAACTATAACTGTTATTATACATTTCATCATCAGAGTACGACAATCAACAAATTAATCTGGACAGTTATAATAACTAGTCCTCATAAGTGCTGAATATACAGCCTACACACAACGGAATATAATCAAGTACCTGGAATACGCCTGAGAATCCTCCAGCATGTCTCCTGTGCTCCATAGCATCCTATCCTGAATCTGTAATACTCAGTCTGATCCGACCATTATAATAAAATAACACCCGAGTCAGTCTGGAAAACCAGCGTGAGAAAACACACTCAATTTGAATTATTACTGTTATCAAAATCCTTTGAAAACAAAGGTATCTCGTAAGACCATGCCACATATAAATACAACGGGTTTTTAACTTACGATAACCAAAACATTTTATATCAAAATCATCTAATATTATAATAGTGTGTAACAGCCCACTATTTTGGACCATTCAAATCGACAATAAATCCACACATGTCGGACTCGAATACTTCAAAACAGTGGATTGTTAAGAAAATTTGGAGCAAATAAAATCAAACACAGAATCACAGACACAAAATATCAGAATAACTCGAAGCAGAAATAAAATACCATAGTAGTTCATGAAGCTACTATATAAATAATATCAAAACAGATACAAAATACCATAGTCTGAAAAACAGATAAACCAGATACAACAGAAGTCTGAATACATAAGTCACTAATACACCAGCAAAGGCTGAATAGGAAATAACTAGAATAGAAATAGATGACAGATAGATAAATAAGATCCAACAAATCTTTAGCTCCAGAAGATGAATCCAAAGCTGTGATTCTTAGGCTGACCCGAGCGTAAAGCAGAACACAAAACACTCGAGTCAGGACATACATACTTATACAATGTAAACCAACTCAAGTGAACTGTAATAGAAATGCACAAGTAACTTAAAGGATGCCTGGGATCGCCCATCCTTTAAGGATCCGTTAAACCATCTACTATGTAGTAATGAACACTATCATAGTAATGTCTAAAGTAAAGCAAACCATACAAAATAATAGTGTTAATGTGACTGGGGTAGCGCCAAGCTGCAGCAATTGCCCACCTCTAGCGACACTTTATAACATCCAACCGTTATTATAACTCGTGGTTATAAATTTCAAAATGGTTTATATTTCAAATCAAAACAATTCATTTAAACCATTTAAAATGAAGTCATTATACTTTCAAATCAAATATTCAATTCCCAAAATTTCAACATTTTCTGAAGCTCGTTCATTCAATTGTAATAATCCAAAACATTGTATTTATAGCATTCGCAGCACTTAGAAAATGCTGCTGTAAGTATAGTGGTAAAATTGGAAAACAACCCAATTCAGAAACAGTAGCGCATATAAACTACTGCTGTAGATACAATGGTAATTTGAAAACAGTTCATTGTTGGAAACAGCAGCACTTATAAAATGCTGCTGTAGAGACAGTACATTTGAAAAACAATACACTGACACCACAGCATTTCTGGAATGCTACAATTTCTGTTATAAGTTGTACTTTGACATTTTTAAACAATATATCTTCCACTTTTATCATTTTTAACTTATCAAACTTATTCCACTTTTCCAAATTATTTATCAGGATATCATTTAACTTATAAATTTAATAAAATAACATTTTATTAATAAATATCCAATTAAATTATAATTCATTTACATTAAGTCAAAATTCACTATAAGTTTCTTAACATTTATTTTAACAAATAACTTGATATTTTCTTTTACTTTAAAAGGGTATCGATTTCATAAATAAATATTTTAATTACTAAGTTAAGCTTAAAATTTCCACTTTAACTCAAATTTCAATTGTTAAGTTAAATCAAATTTTAAATTATAATTTAAACCATTTATCAACTTATAAAATTTTAACTTATAGAAAATCGCTATTTAAATCATTTAAATCCAATTTAAGTTAAAAATCCATATTTTTAAAATTTAAAAATACTTAAAAATTTTAGAAAAATCATTTCAAAATTTAACCACGGGTCTGTATAATATTTTCTAACCTAGGTCAAGTGATACAGATAATATATCATTTCAATCTGTAATCAGTTAACATTCCGAGTTTTATCATTTCAAACCCGCAATCCCAAGTCAAATAAAAATCGCTCAAGCCTATCATTTCAGCTCGTAACGACTTTTCCCTATTCTAAAGTCCGTTCGGGTATGTATCATTTCAACCCATAGTGATTCTATACTAACAGGGAACTTGCAGTGTGAGAAACAGAAAATAAATAAACAGTAAAACATATCATATGATGTCAGGTGATGCAACAGGTATATAATCAAGTAATATCATCATATAATGTCAGATAACAGGCAGATGTGAGCATATAACATAGCATATCAACTACTACAATTCAAGTGACAATGTTTCACATTTATATAAGTACGATTTGTCGAGAGTGATAAACTCACCTTTTTAAAGCTAAAGATCAAATCCAAACACAAATCCAAACTACGCAAAAGCACGACAAAGCACGAATCAATTTCGTGGAGAAGTAGCACCCAAATCCAAATCTTGTAAACAACAAAATAGAATATATACATAAGTATATATTAATTCACAAAGAATATAAGATTTAAACAATACAAAAGAGAGACAAAAAGTGGAAAACCAAAGACTATAACAAACAAGTGGCTCGGCCTCAAGGAAATGGGCTTGATCACCAACACAATCGCTCGACCTATGGTCAAATCTTGAAACGACCCGTAAATTTTAGTGGTTTTATTTATATATTTAATTGGAATTTTGTGAAATTGTAAATAATAAAATTTTGAAATAAAAATTTAATATTTGGAATACGTCTGTTTAAACATAGCAATTGGTAAATTTTCATCTAATAATATGGAAGTTTATTTATTGTGTAATTTTATTTCAATTCAAATCAGTTAATATTAGATGATAATAAAATGTTTTCCAAACCCGAATATTTTTATATAATAAATTTGTAAATCATCTTCTGAGTGAGATGTCATATTTCGTTTCGTAAAATTTGGATTTCTCTAGACCCGTTTATCTTATTTTCTGACTAATTAGTAGCATTTTCGGTACCGATTATCGACTTTTGATATATTAATCGTACTACCGATATTTGTATACCGTTTTGATCATCTCATCGTGCTGATCTCAACAATATATTCATTGGTGTGTTTCGGAATCCAGGAGATGGAGAAATCAACGGAACGATTCCCGTATCGGTTCCATAGATTTGACCTTTGGGTTTCCGGTTACCATTCATTATACACTGCGTTATACCAATAGCCATTGTCTTTTTATATCCCTGAAAATCAGTTCTAACTTTTGATTATCCTCACTTTCATTTTTATATGCCGGTTCCTTCCACTTCTCTTATCGTTCTCATTTTTCTTTCTTCTGTTGCACAAAATTACACTGCAAGTTCTCTTCCTTCCTCTTCTTTACCCTTGTTCGTGCGCCCCTCCTCCTTTATGGCAATCAACCTTGCCATTCCTCCACCATCACCCACTCCCTAGCCGCATCGCCCGACCATCACTTCACCGCTTCATCACCGCCACCCAGATCCTCCACGGCCGAGGCCCCAGCAGCTCCTATACCCAATCACCATCTCCACCCATAACAGAGCATCCTTCCTCCACAGTCCAGACCCGTGACGCGCGGCCAAGCCTCCAACATCCTTGTTTCCCCACGTTCCATGATCAGCCACCACATTTCGCCGTTCCACCTCACGCCAACCACGGCCTGACACACAACCTGAACTCCCCGCCCATGCCTCGCCACCTCTGCAAACCCGACCCTACCTCGGCATCACCTCCGCATCCACCATCGTCTTCGATAGCACCCCTTCTCCTCTGGCCGAACTTTTCATCCGCCTCTCCTCTTTTATATTATGAGGTGACATTTATGTATATTGTCCTTTTCTTTGTCTCTGTTGCTAACAAAAATATACAAATCCATATATATAAGTTTATTTAAAGGTTTGAAAGCTATGTATGTTATGTCTGTCTCATATTGGTATAGTCTATCATTATATTAGTTTATATCGATATTTGCTTATGTATAATGTTTTACTGTATTATATATATGCAGTTATTATAAGGTATATATATGATGTGAGTTACTTAGGTTTTCCCTGTATCAATCTATGTTCTAGGATATATATATATAATTGCTTTCGTATCTATGAATATAAGTATATATATGCTGCCTATATGTGTTTTAAAATATTAAATATATAGGGTATATATCATATTAGATGCGAAGGTACATTTAAAGAAGTACTTATGTTGCTGTATTCATTGTTTTTATAGCAGTAGTAGATTGTCACAACAATACATATAGGCTTAACAGTACATATTATATAAGAGAGGTTGTACAATGAAGTACTAAAACATTTTTCTAATCATGTCCTTGTTGTATATATATAAAGCTTAGGCCAGTATATATTGATGTCTTAATAAATATTGATCTTAAGGAATTATACGTATGTATATGTATTAGCGTTTTTGTTATGAATATATATATAGGAAATGATGGAGGAATTTATCTAGCGTATTGATTATTATGTGTTTAAAAATTATTTTTAGGTGAATGTTAATGTATTTATATATATTAGCTCAAGTCCAGTTGCGTTTAAAGTATAAAAATTTAAAGAGTATAAATATGTTGGCATGCAGGTAATATTGGGTATGTATGTTGATAGGCGTATGTGTATTTGGATCAAATGTTTTAAATATGCTTGGATAATGTAGTAATACTAGATGTGGGTATATATAAATCGATTTTATAAAGTATTGATTCTATATAAGTAACTTTGCATACTTTCATTTGAATGTAGTAAAGTAAGTTATGTGGATCTATATAATAAACAGTGATTTGATAATAAATATATATATTTTGTTTTAACCATATGTTTTAGATTTGAAATTGTAGAAAATTCATATATATGTAATATATCTTGTTTCATGGATCACGTGCCATTTTGACTGACATTCTCAATATCAAATCTATCACAGCAAGCTCCCAACTTGTCGCTATCCCGCTCGCTTGATCTATATTCTTGTCTTTGTCTATTCGCTTCCGTTCTTTCTAAAGTCTCTAGCCTCGAAAGGTGAGCAATCACTCACGATTAACGTTCTTATATTTATTAAATTTGATTTTAATTGAAACGTCAATTGAAATATGCTGCTGTTAGTTATTCACATTGTTATATATATGTCATTATCTGTATCTGTTCACTTGTGACATCTGACACCATTATCTGTTATTTATATTGATGATATATTGCCTGTTACTATTGTTATTTTTGTTATCATATCTGTTATCACTCTGCAAGTTCTCTGTTAGTATAGAATCACTATGGGTTGAAATGATACATACCCGAACGATCTTGTAGAATAGGAGAAAATCGTTATGGGTTGAAATGATAAACCCAAGCGGTTTTCAATTAATTGAATTTGGGATTGCGGGTTGAAAAGATATATACCCGTATATATATTTTAAATTGCGGATTGAAATGATAAATATTCGTATCACTTGACCATAGGATAGAAAATTATATACAGGCACCGTTGGTCTATATATAAATGTTTTGAAAATGATTTCTTTGGTTTTGAAAAGAAATATATGGTTTTGATAAATATTGATTTTAAAGATTCATTAAAGTTGATTTAATAAAGTTGATAAATAATATGTTTAAGTATTTATTTAATATCTATATTTTCAAATATAGAATTTATAATGATTTGAAATTGATTGAAATTATATTTATTTAAGAATCATACTTAAATAAGTTTGATGTGAAATGTATTGAATTTGAAGTTTAAAGAAGTGTTTTACAACTTGAAATATTGAAAAGGTGACTTAAATGGATATTTCAAACTTATATATATTTAAATGGGATATTTTGTTTATTTAAATTTGTAAATTGAAATTGTATTTAAACATTATGGAAATGATTAAGTTAATATTTCAAAACTAAATAATTTTAAAGTGAATCTGATATGTATATAAATTTATCGAATTTAGTTTTGAAATATTGAATATTTAAAGCTTTGAAATATATTAAAAATTGAAATGGCTTATTTTATGGTTCAGATATGTATTTGAAATCGATAATTTGAAATGGTTTATTTAGAAGCTGAATCGAGTTGAAACTGATGATTTGAGATTTGATTAAATTAAATTTTTTGGAATTCGAGTTAATTTGAATCGATTTGTGAAATTTGAGGAAACTTGTTTATTTTATAAAGAAATTTTAAATTATATTTAAAACTATTGATACTTTACTTTATAAATTATTTTAATATAAACTATTTTAATATAAATCATTTTTTATATAAATTATTTTATTTTAAACTATTTCAACTTATAACTATTTATATAAACTATTTTATTATATATACTAATTTTAATATCTAAACTGTTTAAAAGAAAAGTGTTATGATTTCCAAAATGCTATGAGTTCAAAGCGGTGATATCCAAAGTGCTTTGATTTAAAAAAAAGACTATGATTTCGAAAGCGTTATAACTTTGGAAAAGTACTATGATTTTGGAAGTGAATATTTTTGAAATGAAAATGATATCGTATTGATTTGGTTATTGAATTGAAAATGATATTTTGGTTTTGAAGTATAAACTATTTTGAAATGACCACGGTGTTATAATAACGATTGGTTGTTAAAGAGACCGGGATCGGATATGGACATACTCTCTGTCGATACCGAAAACCACTTTAACAACTATGTACGCAGTGGAGTTTCCAGAATGAAGTAGGATGGTGGCGATGATCCTAAGGTATATACGTGGACCCAACTCCCGTGAGTGTGCATAAGGTGGCTAAAACAGGAGCGATCTCGTACCAGTGAGGTAGCACCTCTTCTCGGACACATTTCTTCGATACCATTCTATTACTTTGTGATTTTTGGTGGCCACCCTTGATTTGGGAGTGTTGTTCGAGGTGGAACGGTAGTGGCTGCTATGCGTATCCATCAGTCCGTGTGCATAATGGTATATCTACCCTGGCATTGCCTTGTGTGCCGTGTCACCTACCATATCGAGCTTTACTACGATTATGATTTTAAGATCCGACCGCGTTAAGGTTCTCCATCCCCTTAACTCTATTTTCTATATGATTATACTTTACTGATTAGACACTACTGTATATAGCATATATTACTACATAGTAGATAGTTTAATGGATCCTTAAGGGATGGTTATCCCAAACATTCTTTAAGTTACTTGTATTTCAGTTGATATTTCACTTGAGTTGGATTTATTGATATAAGAATGTTAATCCTGACTCGAGTGTTTTGTGTTTTGCTTTATGCTCGGGCCAGACTGAGTGATACAACATTTGAGACTCACCTTTGGAGTTGGAGCTTCGCTTGGAGATCCAGCTATCTATCGATCCTGCTTTCAGTTATTCAGTTGATTCCAGTGATGTATTCAAATCTTGTATTTGATTATTGTATTGAGACATCTATTGTATTCGAGACTTCTGTTGTATTTTGTTTAACTCTGTTATATATATATAGTAGCTTCATGAACTACTATCCTTTTGTTTCCGCTGTATTATTGTTATATTACTCTGTGTCTATGATTATTTTATTTACTATATATGTTGAGTTTTGCCAAATTTTATTTACAATCCATTGTTTTGAATTATTCAAGTCCGACATGTGTGGATTTTTGTCGATTTGAATGGTCCAAAATACTGGGTCGTTAACGACCCAGTATTTTGGACCATTCAAATCGACAATAAATCCACACATGTCGGACTTGAATGGTCCAAAATACTGGGTCGTTACATGTGGTATCAGAGCTCTGTTTTTAGGCAAAACTCAGCATATGTAGTAAATTCAATTACAGAATCACTTTCGTTCGAGCTTGAATTCCTTCTTCTTTGACTCGGTTCCTTTGAATTTTGGAACGTTCACTTCCGTTCCAAAGTCCATTCGTGTCTCCCTATTCGTGTCTTCTTAATTCTGGAGTATCCCATAACTCCACTTCGAAGGATCTTTATAATAAATCGGCGGTCTCTCCAATCTTTGAATAATTTATACAGGGGTGAAACTCCTTTACAATCGGTATTGATTCAGCGGAGATTTCTGTATCCTCGGTTTACGATGCTGCTATCTTATGCTATACCCGAGTTCTACCTCTAGTAATCGAATGTCGATCTGCTTCAGATTCTACATCGATCTTATCTATGAAGTCACGGTTGACCCGGTTAAGGTTGCCCGCGATTTATACAACTTTATCCATCTTTTTGTTTGAAATGCAATCATCTAACCTTCGTTTCGAGCCTATCTATTTTAGATTAGAATTCTCTTTGATTTGAGTCCCTCTATGTTTGGATCTCTATCCTTGTGTTGGAATCCAATTCTGGAATCATCGTGTGAGGGAGTGTATTTGTAATTAATATAAAATAATTTATGTTTATAGTGTGTTGTTTGAGTTGTTGATGTTGGTTTGGATTTTCGATCGATTCGTCTGATCAACGCTATCGATAGGAATCCCAAAACACTTGAACAGAGCAAACTAACACAATATAATTTTCAAATTTGATAAATGAAATAAATTTGTATGATTATATTATAAATATATAAGAAAAATTTTCTGGAATTAAAAGTTAGATAATTTGGTTGTTGAAAATGATGATTATCATTTTATTGTTTTATAAGTCATTGACTATTGCAAAATGACTATTGTTTATAAATTTATTTGGAATTGAAATGAATTTAAATTGAGAATTAAAGAATTAAATTTCTGGTGATTTCAAACTTTGTTTAAAGTCTTAAAATGTATATTATTTAAAGTATTTTCGAATAAAATGGTTTTCAAAGAAT
The DNA here is from genome assembly GCA_030737815.1 of Allium fistulosum. NCBI lineage: Eukaryota > Viridiplantae > Streptophyta > Magnoliopsida > Asparagales > Amaryllidaceae > Allium > Allium fistulosum. The sequence continues at coordinate 1,438,405,935 of CM060902.1, forward strand.
TTTAAATGTTTAAATCAGTGCTCTTCTCTTTGTCGCTGGAAAATAATTTCGGTGATGACGGCCGCATCATCGACATTCATTTTCGAGTTTTGAAGTGGAGAGACCATTCTGTAGTTTTGCTACATTTTGTTTTAAAAAAATAAATTTGATTTGAATTTCTGAAGTATGACTTGATTTATAATATATATATTGGTATATGATCATAGATTTAATTTGATATATATAGTATATATATTTATATCTAAATGGTTTGAATTGAAATCGAAAATTTAACTCTTAAATTCTTAAATTCTTGAATAAAAATTTAAATTGGAATAGTTAAACTGGGAAAATTTTACTTGTATAATACCCAATTTCATTCTAATATAACTTACCTAAATTATTCAGAAGTTGAAAATGTAATTGGATAATATACAATATAAAGAAATTTATAAGTAAAATTTGAGTAGTTATAATAAATGTTATATACTTAAATTTTATTATAAAGATGTTAGTAGAGAGAAATAGAATAATAATTTAATTGAATAATAGATGAGACAAATAAAATTTGTTTTGCAGGAATTAATAAATTGAAATTAGATTAACCTATGGAAATACCTTGAATTTAAAGTCAAGTATTGAATATAAATTAATTTAAATTGAGATTTATATGGTTTAAATTAATTTATATGGTTTAAATATATGTGATAAGATATATTAAGTGGAATAAAGTTAATAATAATTTAGAATAAAAGAATTAAATTTGTTGAATAAAACATGAGTATAATAAATGATTATACAAATTTGATAATTTAGAAATTGTTAATTGAGGATGACTAGACAAGAAGATAATGAATTTAGAAATAGATAGATTGATTTAACTTAAGTGAACTCAAATGGATTAAACCAAAATGTTGGATATTAACTAGTTTAATTTGAAATTTATATAGTTTCAAATTTATTGTTATTTTGAACTTCAAATCTATTCTTTCTTTCTGATAGTTTCATTCTCCTACCTCCTTCCTTTTCGGGGACGAAAAGTTTTGAGTGGGGGAGAGTGTAACGACCCGTAAATTTTAGTGGTTTTATTTATATATTTAATTGGAATTTTGTGAAATTGTAAATAATAATATTTTGAAATAAAAATTTAATATTTGGAATACGTCTGTTTAAACATAGCAATTGGTAAATTTTCATCTGATAATATGGAAGTTTATTTATTGTGTAATTTTATTTCAATTCAAATCAGTTAATATTAGATGATAATAAAATGTTTTCCAAAACCGAATATTTTTATATAATAAATTTGTAAATCATCTTTTGAGTGAGATGTCATATTTCGTTTCGTAAAATTTGGATTTTTCTAGCCCCGTTTATCTTATTTTCTGACTAATTAGTAGCATTTTCGGTACCGATTATCGACTTTTGATAGGTTAATCGTACTACCGATATCTGTATACCGTTTTGATCGTCTCGTCATGCTGATCTCAACAATATATTCATTGGTGTGTTTCGGAATCCAGGAGATGGCGAAATCAACGGAACGATTCCCGTATCGGTTCCGTAGATTTGACCTTTGGGTTTCCGGTTACCATTCATTATACACTGCGTTATACCAATAGCCATTGTCTTTTTATATCCCTGAAAATCAGTTCTAACTTTTGATTATCCTCACTTTCATTTTTATATGCCGGTTCCTTCCACTTCTCTTCTCGTTCTCATTTTTCTTTCTTCTGTTGCACAAAATTACACTGCAAGTTCTCTTCCTTCCTCTTCTTTACCCTTGTTCGTGCGCCCCTCCTCCTTTATGGCAACCAACCTTGCCATTCCTCTACCATCACCCACTCTCTTGCCGCATCACCCGACCATCACTTCACCGCTTCCTCACCGCCACCCAGATCCTCCACGGCCGAGGCCCCAGCAGCTCCTATACCCAATCACCATCTCCACCCATAATAGAGCATCCATCCTTCACAGTCCAGACCCATGACGCGCGACCAAGCCTCCAACATCCCTGTTTCCCCACGTTCCATGATCAGCCACCACATCTCGCCGTTCCACCTCACGCCAACCACGGCCTGACACACAACCCGAACTCCCCACCCATGACTCGCCACCTCTGCAAACCCGACCCTGCCTCGGCATCACCTCCGCATCCACCACCGTCTTCGACAGCACCCCTTCTCCTCTGGCCGAACTTCTCATCCGCCTCTCCTCTTTTATATTATGAGGTGACATTTATGTATATTGTCCTTTTCTTTGTCTCTGTTGCTAACAAAAATATACAAATCCATATATATAAGTTTATTTAAAGGTTTGAAAGCTATGTATGTTATGTCTATCTCATATTGGTATAGTCTATAATTATATTAGTTTATATCTATAACGACCCAGTATTTTGGACCATTCAAATCGGCAATAAATCCACACATGTCGGATTTGAATAATTCAAAATGATGGATTGTAAATAAAATTTGGCAAAACTCAGCATATACAGTAAATGAAATAATTACAAATCACAGACACAGAGTAATATAACAATAATGCAGCGGAAAAAGGAAGTAGTTCATGAAGCTACTATATATATATAACAGAGTCAAACAAGATACAACAGAAGTCTCGAATACAATAGATGTCTCAATACAATAATCAAATACAAGATCTGAATATATCACTAGAATCAACTGAATAACTGAAAGCAGGATCGATAGATAGCTGGATCTCCAAGCGAAGCTCCAACTCCAAAGGTGAGTCTTAAATGCTGTATCACTCAGTCTGACCCGAGCGTAAAGCAAAACACAAAACACTCGAGTCAGGATTAACATTCTTATATTCAATAAATCCAACTCAAGTGAAATATCAACCGAAATACAAGTAACTTAAAGGATGTTTGGGATAACCATCCTCTAAGGGTCCGTTAAACTATTTACTATGTAGTAATATACGCTATATACAGTAGTGTCTAATAAGTAAAGTATAATCATATAGAAAATAACGTTAAGGGGATGGAGAACCTTAACGCGGTCGGATCTTAAAATCATAATCGTAGTAAAGCTCGATATGGTAGGTGACACGGCACACAAGGCAATGCCAGGGTAGATATACCAATTACGCACACGGACTGATGGATACGCATAGTAGCCACTACCGTTCCACCTCAAACAACACTCCCAAATCGAAGGGTGGCCACCAAAAATCAACAAGTAATAGAATGAAATCGAAGAAGTGTGTCCGATACGAGGTGCTACCTCACTGGCCCGAGATCGCTCCTGTTTTAGTTACCTTATGCCAACTCACGGGAGTTGGGTCCACGTATATACCTTAGGATCGTCGCCACCATCCTACTTCATTCTTGAAACTCCACCGCGTACACAGTTGTCAAAGTGGTTTTCAGTATCGACAAAGAGTATGTCCATATCCGATCCCGGTCTCTTTAACAACCAATCGTTATTATAACACCGTGGTCATTTAAAAATAGTTTATACCTCAAAACCAAAATATCATTATCATTTCAAAACCCAATTTAATACGATATCATTTATACTTCAAATATATCCATTTCAAAATCATAGTACTTTTCCAAAGTTATAACGCTTTCGAAATCATAGCATTTTGGAAATCGTAACACTTTTCTTTTAAACAGTTTAGACATTAAAATTAGTATATATATTAAAATAGTTTATAAATAAGATAGTTTATATAAATAGTTATAAGTTAAAATAGTTTAAAATAAAATAATTTATATTAAAATGATTTATATTAAAATAGTTTATATTAAAATAATTTATAAAGTAAAGTATCAATAGTTTTAAATATAATCTAAAATTTCTTTATAAGATAAAATAGCTTCCTCAAATTTCACAAATCGATTCAAATTAACTCGAATTCCAAAAATTTAATTTAATCGAATCTCAAATCATCAGTTTCTACTCGATTCAGCTTCTAAATAAACCATTTCAAATTCGATTTCAAATATATATCTGAACCATAAAATAAGCCATTTCAATTTTTAATATATTTCAAAGCTTTAAATATTCAACATTTCAAAACTAAATTCGATAAATTTATATACATATCAGATTCACTTTACAATTATTTAGTTTTGAAATATTATCTTAATCATTTTCATAACATTTAAATACAATTTCAATTTACAGATTTAAATTAATAAACAAAATATCCCATTTAAATATATATAAGTTTGAAATATCCATTTAAGTCACCTTTTCAAATTTCAAGTTGTAAAACACTTCTTTAAATTTCAAATTCAATATATTCCAAATCAAACTTATTTAAGTATAATACTAAAATAAATATAATTTCAATCAATTTCAAATCATTATAAATTCTATATTTGAAAAATATAGATATTAAATAAATACTTAAACATATTATTTATCAACTTTATTAAATCAACTTTAATATATCTTTAAAATCAATATTTATCAAAACCATATATTTCTTTTCAAAACCATAGAAATCATTTTCAAAACGTTTATATATAGACCAACGGTGCCTGTATATAATTTTCTATCCTATGGTCAAGTGATACGGATATTTATCATTTCAATCCGCAATTTAAAATATATATACGGGTATATATCTTTTCAACCCGCAATCCCAAATTCAATTCAATGAAAATCGCTTGGGTTTATCATTTCAACCCATAACGATTTTCTCCTATTCTACATGATCGTTCGGGTATGTATCATTTCAACCCATAGTGATTCTATACTAACAGGGAACTTGCAGAGTGATAATAGATATGATAATAACAATAGTAACAGGCAATATATCATCAATATAAATAACAGATAATGGTGTCAAATGTCATAGGTGAACAGATACAGATAATGACATATATATATAACAATGTGAATAACTAACAGCAGCATATTTCAATTGACGTTTCAATTGAAATCAAATTTAATAAATATAAGAATGTTAATCGTGAGTGATTGCTCACCTTTCGAGGTTAGAGAAGTTTGAAACACAACCAGCTACGAATTGGATCACGATCTAGAAAATCAAACGATCCAAACAACAGTCTCAAAGTGAAGTAAGCTGAAAGCGGATTTTAACGGACATAGCTGATAGATAGGAATTGACGAAATCAATCAGGACCATCTTAGTATAACTGAGCAAAATATATATATAAAGATTTTACTTTAAAACAAATTACTAACCTATATTTAAAATAATATATATATAATTTTTTTTTTCCAAATCAATTTTTTAAATCCTAACACCCATAAACAAAAATCTGTGTATATTTTTTTTAGAATCCAAACTCATGTGCTCTAATATAACTAGTATATACCTATATATGGACAACAGAACTTACATTGTTAAAGACCGAACCAAGAACTAAACTTAAACAAATGTATATATTTTTAACTTAACAGTCGAAACCTATATATGAATATTAGGCAAATACATTTGCAAGATATTTATATGTATATACCAAATTAAATGCGCACATATAATATATTACAAATATATATAAATAAACTGTAAAATATAGAGTGAAACTTTGTAAACAGAACTATCAAATGTTAAGTATAACTCAACATATATAAATAAACTATACGAACAGAGCCCATAAGACTAAGTACAACTCAATATATATAAAACTTTGTAGGCAACCTATATCTATCAATGTTGTTTACATGCGTACCATATATAATATACATAAAATTCAGTATTTGGTTTAAGACAAATAGTAAAATATAAAGATTTCGAAATCATTATCCTTAAGCTCAAATATTGAAAATCAGAGATATGTACATATATTAAAACTGTTTCAAAATATAGCTTAACTTCTACTAAAATATGTTAGGATCAGTATAGACTGACATATACATATTGCTAACATCTATACAACCAAACAATTGTTTTAAAACTATATAACTTTTCATATCCAAATCTATATAAACTATATGTATATCCTTTAAATATCCAACAGTATAACTTTATACTACTAACATAGTTTATATAACTTAAGTAACTTCCACAACTTATTATGCTTTATAAACTTAAAAATTTCATATGGAAACAACTCGTGTAGATTAATATAAACAAATACATATATAGTACACTCACATAATATATTTATCCAAACTATTAGTAGAAACTATATATATATATACTATACGTATTATGGCTTAAGAAACTAATACATAAACAATGTACGACTCACCTATATACACACTTCGTTTCTATAAAGAGAAGTCGAGAGTAGGGAGGTTGTGTTAGTGACTCGGTGGGGCAAGGTGTGGCCGAAGCCAGCTGTTTGACAGGGGAATGTGAAAGGAAAAGCGGTGAGGGCTGGAGCAGAGGCGGAGGCGGTGATGGTGGTTCCGGTTTCCAAGGTCTTTGGGGGAGTGGAGCAGATGAAAGGGCGAGAGAGGGTGCTAGAGCAGCGGCTAAGGGATGTGGTGATTGGTGGCTGCAAGGGAGAAAGAGGTGCAGTTGCTCGACAGCATGGTGGAGGGGCTTTGGGTCACGGGTTGAGGCGGGGTTGTTACGGTGGCTAGAGGCGTTCGGGTAGTGGAGTGAGGCTCGGGGATGGAAAGGAGCAGATCGGCTGCAAGGTGAGGGGATGGGTGGGAAATAACGAAGGTAATATAAAGTATTCAAAGCGAAAGGAATAGCAAAAGAAAAAAAACATTTATATAAGCACAGAACAAAAATGTAAGTAACACGTTACAATTATATGTAAAGGCACGAAAACCAAAAGCTTCAAATGAAAAATAACGTAACACGTTATATTTATATGTAACCTTTAATATAGACTTCATATCAAATGAAACAGAGGCTTGCACGAAAAGAAAAAAAAATATAAACGAACCAGCTGTAGTGATGGGAAAGGTAATAGCTGAACATTGATTGAGAAGCTCGCTATTAAGGCAATTTTATTATATTGCTTGGGATTCACGTTCAAATTTGAAACTGCAAAGAAAGCTAACGGTCACAATTGATGGTACCGATACAGTGCACCATTTTATTGTTTCCGTCGCGTATCGAATCTTAAAATACAGAAATAAATATACCATAGAGATCAGCACGATGGGACAATCAAAACGGTATACAGATATTAGTGGTACGATCATCCGATCAAAAGTCGATATTCGGTACCAGAAAATGCTGCAAAATGTCAGAAAAAAGATGAACGGAGCAATAGCAGTCAAAATTCGACGAAACGAAAGGTGACGTCTCATTCAGAAGATGATTTACAAATTTTCTATGTAAAAATATTTAGGTTTGAAAAACATTTTATTACCATCAATTTTTAACTGATATAAATTGGAATAAAATTACACTAGAAAATAAATTTCCAAATTATCTGATGAAAATTTACCCATTGCTATGTTTAAATAGACATATTCCAAATATTAAATTTATATTTCAAAATTTTATCGTTTAAAATTCCACAAATTTCAATTAATTAAATAAATAAACCCACAAAAATTTACGGGTCGTTACACTCTCCCCCACTAAAAACTTTTCGTCCCCGAAAAGGAAGGCGGTAGGAGAATAAAAACAACCAGAAAGCAAAATAGATTTAAAACAAGACAAAACAATTAATTTAAACCATAAAGGTTTCGAATTAATTTAATTAACAATTTGGTTTAATCCACTTGGTTTCTTCTCAAGTTAAATCAATTTATCTATTTCTAAATTCATTATCTTATTGTCTGGTCATCCTCAATTAATAATTTCTAAATCATCAATTTGTATAATCATTTATTATACTCATATTTTATTCAACAAATTTAACTCTTTCATTCTAAATTATTATTAACTTTATTCCACTTAATATATCTTACCACATATATTTAAACCATATAAATTAATTTAAACCATATAAATTTCAATTTCAATTAATTTATATTCAATAATTGACCTTAAATTCAAAGTATTTCAATAGGTTAATCTAATTTCAATTTATTACTTCCTGCAAAACAAATTTATTTGCCTCATCTATTATTCAATTTACTTATTATTCTATTTCTCTCTGTTAACATCTTTATAATAAAATTTAAGTATATAACATTTACTATAACACTCAAATCTTTCTTTATAAAGTCATTTTATATTGTATATTATCCAATTACATTTTTAACTTTTGAAAAATTTAGGTAAGTTATATTAGAATGAAATTGGGTATTATACAAGTAAAATTTTCCAATTTAACTATTCCTATTTAAATATTTATTCAAGAATTTAAGATTTAAATTTTCGATTTCAATTTAAACCATTTAGATATAAATATATATACTATATATATCAAATTAAATCTATGATCATATACCAATATATATATATATATATACTTCGGAAATTCAAATCAGATTAATTTTCCAAAAAAAAAGGTAGCAAAGCTACAGAATGGTCTCTCCACTTCGAAACTCGAAAATGAATGTCGATGATGCGGCCGTCATCACCGAAATTATTTTCCAGCGACAAAGAGAAGAGCACTGATTTAAACATTTAAAATTCTTTGAAAACCATTTTATTCGAAAATACTTTAAATAATATACATTTTAAGACTTTAAAACAAAGTTTGAAGTCACCGGAAATTTAATTCTTAAATTCTCAATTTAAATTCATTTCAATTCCAAATAAATTTATAAACAATAGTCATTTTGCAATAGTCAATGACTTACAAAACAATAAAATGATAATCAAATATTATCATTTTCAACAACCAAATTATTTAACTTTTAATTCCAGAAAATTTTCTTATATATTTGTAATATAATCATACAAATTTATTTCATTTACCAAATTATATTGTGTTAGTTTGCTCTGTTCAAGTGTTTTGGGATTCCTATCGATAGCGTTGATCAGACGAATCGATCGAAAATCCAAACCAACATCAACAACTCAAACAACACACTATAAACATAAACTATTTTATATTAATTACAAATACACTCCCTCACATGATGATTCCAGAATTGGATTCCAACACAAGGATAGAGATCCAAATATAGAGGGACTCTAATCAAAGAGAATTCTAATCTAAAATAGATAGGCTCGAAACGAAGGTTAGATGATTGCATTTCAAACAGGAAGATGGATAAAGTTGTATAAATCGCGGGCAACCGTAACCGAGTCAACCGTGACTTCATAGATAAGATCGATGTAGAATTCTGAAGAAAATCGACATTCGATTACCAGAGGTAGAATTCGGGTATAGCATAAAATAGCAGCATCGTAAACCGAGGATACAGAAACCTCCGGTGAATCAATACCGATTGTAAAGGAGTTTCATCCAGTACAAATTAGTCGAAGATTGGCGAGACCGCCGATTTTATTATAGAGATCATTCGAAGTGGAGTTATGGGATACTCCAGAATCAAAAGACACGAATATGGGAGACACGAATGGACTTTGGAACCGAAGTGAACGTTCCAAAATTCAAAGGAACCGAGTCAAAGAAGAAGGAATTCAAGCTCGAACGAAAGTGATTCTGTAATTGAATTTACTACATATGCTGAGTTTTGCCTAAAACCAGAGCTCTGATACCACATGTAACGACCCAGTGTTTTGGACCATTCAAATCGACAATAAATCCACACATGTCGGATTTGAATAATTCAAAATGATGGATTGTAAATAAAATTTGGCAAAACTCAGCATATACAGTAAATGAAATAATTACATATCACAGACACAGAGTAATATAACAATAATGCAGCGGAAATAAAAGGATAGTAGTTCATGAAGCTACTATATATATTTATAACAGAGTCAAACAAGATACAACAAAAGTCTCGAATACAATAGATGTCTCAATACAATAATCAAATACAAGATCTGAATATATCACTGGAATCAACTGAATAACTGAAAGCAGGATCGATAGATAGCTGGATCTCCAAGCGAAGCTCCAACTCCAAAGGTGAGTCTTAAATGCTGTATCACTCAGTCTGACCCGAGCGTAAAGCAAAACATAAAACACTCGAGTCAGGATTAACATTCTTATATTCAATAAATCCAACTCAAGTGAAATATCAACCGAAATACAAGTAACTTAAAGGATGTTTGGGATAACCATCCTCTAAGGGTCCGTTAAACTATTTACTATGTAGTAATATACGCTATATACAGTAGTGTCTAATAAGTAAAGTATAATCATATAGAAAATAGCGTTAAGGGGATGGAGAACCTTAACGCGGTCGGATCTTAAAATCATAATCGTAGTAAAGCTCGATATGGTAGGTGACACGGCACACAAGGCAATGCCAGGGTAGATATACCAATTACGCACACGGACTGATGGATACGCATAGCAGCCACTACCGTTCCACCTCGAACAACACTCCCAAATCGAAGGGTGGCCACCAAAAATCAACAAGTAATAGAATGAAATCGAAGAAGTGTGTCCGATACGAGGTGCTACCTCACTGGCCCGAGATCGCTCCTGTTTTAGTCACCTTATGCAAACTCACGGGAGTTGGGTCCACGTATATACCTTAGGATCGTCGCCACCATCCTACTTCATTATGGAAACTCCACCGCGTACACAGTTGTCTAAGTCGTTTTCGGTATCGACAGAGAGTATGTCCATATCCGATCCCGGTCTCTTTAACAACCAATCATTATTATAACACCGTGGTCATTTAAAAATAGTTTATACCTCAAAACCAAAATATCATTATCATTTCAAAACCCAATTTAATACGATATCATTTATACTTCAAATAAATCCATTTCAAAATCATAGTACTCTTCCAAAGTTATAACGCTTTCGAAATCATAGCATTTTGGAAATCGTAACACTTTTCTTTTAAACAGTTTAGACATTAAAATTAGTATATATATTAAAATAGTTTATAAATAAGATAGTTTATATAAATAGTTATAAGTTAAAATAGTTTAAAATAAAATAATTTATATTAAAATGATTTATATTAAAATAGTTTATATTAAAATAATTTATAAAGTAAAGTATCAATAGTTTTAAATATAATCTAAAATTTCTTTATAAGATAAAATAGCTTCCTCAAATTTCACAAATCGATTCAAATTAACTCGAATTCCAAAAATTTAATTTAGTCAAATCTCAAATCATCAATTTCAACTCGATTCAGATTCTAAATAAACCATTTCAAATTCGATTTCAAATATATATCTGAACCATAAAATAATCCATTTCAATTTTTAATATATTTCAAAGCTTTAAATATTCAACATTTCAAAACTAAATTCGATAAATTTATATACATATCAGATTCACTTTACAATTATTTAGTTTTGAAATATTAACTTAATCATTTTCATAACATTTAAATTGTAACGACCCTGAAATTTAATTTAATTTAAATTAATAATTAAATTGATTTTTGAATAAAAATAGTAAAATAAATCGATAAAATGGAGCGAGTTTCCCCGGATTCTAGTATATTTTGTATGAATCATTTCAATTTAAAATATTGTAAATATATATATGTATATTGAATTCGAGTTTAAATCTAAGTTTAAAATGGTTTAATAATAATAAATAATAATAGATATTAAGTTATAAATAGAATCGAAAATATATAGGATAAATTATAAAAAAATATAAAGAAAAACCTTAGCTCAAATTTTCACAACGTATTACAATAGGACTTCCTTCATATTTCAAAGTTTTGGCTTGAAAAGGAAAAACAAAATTTTTATAATTATGAAACCATATAAGTAAACACATAGAAATTATAACAACATACTAAAGATAGATTAATTCCATATTGTAACAAAACAAATGAAACAAAAAAATATATAAAGTATGAACAAGCTAGGCAAATAAATTATTAAGTGAACACATGAAAATGAATCTAACAACAAATTAAAGTAGAAATTTGTTATATCACAAGGTAAACAAAACAAAAATGTAAATATGAGATGAACACATAAAATAACAGTACAACTTGAACAAATACAAACTGAATTGAAAAGCATAAGACAGCAAATATCTCTAGCACATGTGAAACAAAGCAAAATGAAGAAACAAATGTATACAAGAAGAGAATTCATCAACCTGGAAAAGCAAGATGATAAGGCATGTAAACAAAAATGGAAACATATGTACTTAAACCTATCATCTCAGCCGAAACAAGAAAAAAAAAAAGATATAGCATATAAATAATTTTATGTAAATATAGTACAAGGCAATTAATGTGGCACCACAAATTGTTCTCATCAGCCTGCATAAAATATGGAAGGAAGTATGGCAAAAGAGCAAAGGACTTAAGCATTAATTATGCAAGTATCTACAGCATGTCTTATACTGCACACTTCTCTTTTATATGTATCATCTCCTATATATCAACCTCCTTCCTCTCGGTTTCTTCCATTTATTCAAACCAAAACTGAAGCAAGCTTCATCTTCAACTTTAAAAAAATAAAATAAATTCAACCTTATAAATTAACTACAATACAATCAGTACAAGCCAAAGATTAAAGTCTGGAAAGCAAAGCAAAAGAAAATATAGAGGCATCATTTACCTCAAAGTAAAACAACAAGATTCAGAAAGAAATAATCAACTGCAGTTTCAAAACAACAATGTTCTTCTCTGTTCTTCCCTGGAAATCAGGTGAGTAACATTTCATTCTTTTTATTTAAGGGTTTGAATCTGTGCAAGTATATCTGAGAATTGTATGTTTGTGCATATATAAATTGTCTGTATATATATATATGGGAAGATTGAAATAGAGTATACAGGCTGTTGTTTTAAATTTGCACCTGTTTCCAGCTTAAAACTCAAACTGTTGATTCAAAAATCATTAACTCCTTTTCTGATTGATGATTGAACTTCAAATTCAAACAAAAGATGTTTGTATCATCATAAACTAGGTTTTAAAATTTGTGTAAGATTAAAACAATTTAAGATAGTCTCTGGAAACCCAAAACTACCTGAACTAATTCAAGATTGTCCATTTTCGAACCTCTTGATTTTCGAATTCGGATATCTAAACTGAATTCCCATACGACAACATGATTTTTAAAGGTTGTATCATGATTTTTAGAGATAGGGATGGGCAGCAGTTTGTGTGTATCTGTTTTCGACATTTCCAGTCGCTGGGGTCGGTCTCGTTGATCAGAGGGCCCGGAACTTGAACTGGGAATGAAGGAGTGTGAGGATGTCACGGGAAAAATACTGGGTGGTTGAACTAAGTGTTGGGGTGGCGGCAGGAGGTAATCTAATTCTGGTAACCTAGTTTTGGAGGGTGTTAGAATTTTGATCGATGAGGCTCGCTGAGATGATCGAGTGTTACAGCACTCAGGGGAAGGCTAGTGTGGGGTTGGACGAAGACGTGGCCAGAATTTTAAGGGTGACGGTGGTCGGAAAATCGTGGACGAGGTGATGACAGGGATTGCGTGATGGTGGTTCTGTGTTTCCAGGTATGGGGAGAAGCTCGATTTTGAGAAGAGGTCGCTGCTATCATTTCGATGGCCAGAAGTTGATCGGAGGGTGGTCGCCGACTTGGGAAGGTGGTTGCGAGTGGCCAGAGTTGAGCGCCGTGGTGGGATATGTGCACCGTGCACGATTGGATACAGGCGATATTGTTGGGGAAGAAAGCTTTGTCTCGGAGCGAACTCAAAGATTTCGGGGATTGGACTCGAAGCAGCATAGGATTTTACTCGAGTAGAATGAGGGAGTACCGGGTAAAGATAACGTAAACAAATTTAAAACAAAATTTAAAGGGTCTCGGGTTGATCTGGAGGAGAACTCGAAGCAAGTAGGCATTTTTCTCGGGGGATACCCGAAGCAGGTCTCGGGTTGTTGATTTCCAGTTTTTGTAACTTGAACAATTTAAGTCAATTTAATTTCTAAACTTATTTTTCTTAAAAATAAAGATTGTTGTTAAGTACAAATATGAATTTGTTTTGAAAGGTTTTGAAATAACAATATTTCTGAAGTTAATTAAGTTAATTAAAATGTTTTAAACTTATATTCGAAAGGGATTTATTTTAAAGAAAACTTAATTAAGTAATTGAGAAGTGGATTTAATGTTTAAATTTATTAACTTAAAAGTTAAGTTAAATATATATTGATTTATGATTTATAATTAGCTAAAGATAAATTATTAACTTAAAGCTGATTAATTTATAATTAAGGATAATTAATTAAATGGTAATTAATTAAAGGTTAAATTATTAATTGAAGACAATCAATTAAATGGTGAAATTTATAATTAAAAATTAATTATTTAAATAATTAAAGATTGATGAACTATAATTAAAGGTTAATTAATTTATTGTTAACGGTTAATAAATAAATGATTAAAGAGTAATTTACCAAGATGATTTGTAAATTATTGAAGTTAATTAACCAGGATTAGAAATTTATTCATAAGAAATTAATCTGATTTGAATTAATCAGATATTAACTGACCTTACTTATGAATATTTGGATTCTATTGATTTGATTGTTTGATACCCCTGATTGTGATACTTTGTGATATATCCTGATTATGTTATGATCTGTAATTTACTTATCTGTGATGTATATATATTGTTATGTGAATATGAAACCCTTTGCCGTGAAACGACACTTGAATTTCGATGCGACAGGGAGTCGGATTCCAATTGGTTATCCGAAACCCACATCGAATTGTAATAGTATATCTTTGTGACTGATAAATTTATTTTATCTATGAATCTGTGAATGAAGATAAGCGTTATCGATTTTACCGCTTATCAATATATCTATGATGATTGATGTTGCACTATTGTGTGTAAAACCCCTAGACTACACCATACACACACGAATATGGATTTCACGTGGAAATCGGTTAAGTCACAGATAATTTAAATCTGATGTTTTTGAAATTGAAAATTTAATTTCAATTGATTTTGGGAATTGGAAACTTCGGTTTGAAAGTAAAAAGCTTTTGAAATGGAATTTCAAAGACGAAATTTATTTTTGAATAACTTGATAAAGTTTTGGAAGTTTAAATAATTTGATTTAAACTTAAATTCAAGATTTGAAATTGAATTCTATGATTTGAAACTAGGGATTAAAGATGTTTATATATGGGTTAAACTATTTTAAAAAGTATTGATTTTGAAATGTGAATATAATTCAAGGACTTTAACCCGTGCAAATAAAATTGGATTGTTCTTAAATGAAAACTGTTTGTTTTCAAATGATAAAAGCTTTCGTATATATATAAGAAATGAAATTCCAATTTAAAGGAATTTCATGTATGAATTGAAAAATGGTTTTCCAAGTTATAAATGAATTCCTTTTGAAAGCTATGAATTGAATCTGTTTAATTTTAACAGATTTAAAATGATGTTTTGTTTAAACCCTTTGAAATGAAATTGTCTTGAAGACTATAAGTTAAATCTTTGATTTAAAGATTTAACGAGTTAAATTGAAATGGAAATTGATTTGGAAAATCTGTGAATGAATCTTTGTGAAAACTAAGTGAACTCTGTAAATAAATCTTTTTGTTTAAAAGATTTGAAATGGTAATTTGTTAAACCATTTGAAGAAAAGAAGTTGAATTATTAAGTTGTGACTTAATTGAAATCCCATATCCATATGTTTTAAATATTTCGCTCACTATTCGGGTTAGCCGGGAAAAGACAAATTATGTCATATAACCCATTCCGAATAATGATACGTCGTATATGGATAGCATTTGAAGACCGGTGTTGAAGACCGGATATTTACGAAAACGAAAGGACAACTCGTCGAATGTCTCTGCACCGACTGGTCCCCGGTATAGAGATTTTATCACCCTTTGTGATGGGAAGTCCGGACGGGATTGTGAATACCCGGAATTGCAAGGGCTTCGTAAGAAGTGCCTTCGGTTCTGTTCGAACCCGGAACAGACTTGTATGGATACATGTCTGACATTACACTTTGAGATATAAAGCCGATTTCTTTCAAATACATTTATGTTGGTGGCGGAGAATTTATTCTCTTAGCTTAACACCCTTCTCTGAGACGTACGAGCTCAGAGGTTATGTAGTTGAAATTTATCAGCGATATATCCCAATTTGGTAATGTGACATGCTGAGTGTTGCTGTGTGATGATCAGTGTTTGATCATTTGCGATATGATCATTTATTTGATTTTATATCTTTGTGATCATAGGTTGATCATTTGTTTGACCCGAAGCATGGCTTTGTGAACAAAGCGTAGCTTTGTGGACGAGACTTCGTCGAACCTCACACCCCGGAAATGGTCAAAACAGGAAGGATGCAGCAAGGTTCTAGGGAGTAGCGCCCCTTAGTGTATGTCATTCCTTCTGGATAAAGGTGGTATCATGGTATGGAGCCCAGATACTTAACCTCTGTGGTTACTGCATTATTATTACTATGTGGTTTGTTGCGAATCGGGGATCCTCGGGAAGATCGGTGACGATCGGGGGATGGCATACGCGTGTCAGTAGTTACCTATTTTTGCAGAGGTAACCCGGTCTTGTGTTGGCAGAGATCCGGTTAGGTTCTCGGGTCGTCTATTCCAGGGACGTACCCATCGTGGAAAAGGAAGTTCCTTAGCCTGACCATTTGTTGGAAATCCAAAGAAACAATACGCGACTTGTACGGTTTTAGTTGTATTACCTGCCATGGAATGTGGCGGTAACCTGCTATTGAACATGGTAGCTATAGTAGGCATAAGTGCGGAATGCCTATGCTGGCTAAGATTAATATTATACTTTCGAAATGATTTTTCTACACTATGCACTAATAATAATATCCAATGATTTGATTTTGCGTAGTAAGCATCTTTGACTATCATAAGAAGAAATCTCCTCCAATTCTGCGTTTGCATTGTGTGTGTGGTGGGAGGTCTTATGGTAGTTTCATTTTCCAAAAGCATTACGAATTGAATTTAAAATTCTCTGCTATTTGTTTTTAAAGATAAACTGTTTTTGTTGCTCACACCAGTCCCATGACTGATCCGGAGTTTATTGTTCCTTTCCTAAACTCTGGATGCTCAAAATTTTCTACACGAGCAGTCTAGAGTTTGGTTTTTCAGATAGTCAGATTAGTAGGTTATCTGGAGCTAGTTCAGTCTTTGGATCGGACTGCACTTGCTTATCTTGGTGTATCGTTATTGGGAGTTCAAGCTATTTCTGGATTAGTGCTTTGAAGATGGAGATTATCCACTGCTGATGTTATCATTTTCTTTTCCGCTGCTATTTGTTGTATCATATCTCTGATGTATATTGATATTCATTGTATCACTCTGTTGTATTAGATATTGTATATCAATGTATTATCTTTTTCTTCCGCTGTGTTATTTACTTAACTGTGTTATAAGCTCCGGAGAACCAGATTTGGCATTTGAATCTACGGCATTTTGAGTACAAGTGGAGTATGGGTGCCGATTTTCAAAGGCCAACTTTTGGGTCTTCACAATTTGGTATCAGAGCTAAGGTTGAATTTTAGCTCAGGAGTATAACACATTAAGTAGCTCATTAGAGATAGAGTGAAGTAAACTCTAGAATGAGTATATCCTTAAGATATCCGTCTGAATGTCTCAGTAAATTCTCTTACTATCCACTGATAGTGAGTATGAGTGCAAGAAGAGACGAGATAGGGGATAAGGGAATACGACTATAAATGGTCAATACCCTACGACAGTGGAAATAATTTTCTTATCAATCTTCTTTGATTCGTTTTCAAATTCTTTTGATTTCTTCGTACCAGCTACAAGAAGAAGTTTCGGTGTGATGATGGCTCTACGAATCGTTGTAGAAAATTCTTACTTCGTATCTTCATCGGTTTCTTATCAGCTTTTTGATTTAAACCTTAATGAATTTGAAATTGGAAATTTTAAATTGAGTTAAATTGATTAATAGAATATGAAGGATAAAATTGAATTGAATCAATAAAACGATTTCGTTTGAAACCCAAATTTGAAATTTTATTCAAATTTTTTTTGTGAATACCAAAGTCCGAAAAGGGACAAATTGGTACGTGTTCTGAGATATTCCGACTTGAGTTTGGAATTCATATCGTAAGTTGAGGAAATATAGGAGTTCGAATCTGTCTATCTTTGTCTTTGTTTCGTGCCTGCGAATTTCGAGGACAAAATTCTTTTAAGGGGGGAAGTTTGTAACGACCCTGAAATTTAATTTAAATTAAATTAATAATTAAATTGATTTTTGAATAAAAATAGTAAAATAAATCGATAAAATGTAGCGAGTTTCCCCGGATTCTAGTATATTCTGTATGAATCATTTCAATTTAAAATATTGTAAATATATATATGTATATTGAATTCGAGTTTAAATCTAAGTTTAAAATGGTTTAATAATAATAAATAATAATAGATATTAAGTTATAAATAGAATCGAAAATATATAGGATAAATTATAAAAAAATATAAAGAAAAACCTTAGCTCAAATTTTCACAACGTATTACAATAGGACTTCCTTCATATTTCAAAGTTTTGGCTTGAAAAGGAAAAACAAAATTTTTATAATTATGAAACCATATAAGTAAACACATAGAAATTATAACAACATACTAAAGATAGATTAATTCCATATTGTAACAAAACAAATGAAACAAAAAAATATATAAAGTATGAACAAGCTAGGCAAATAAATTATTAAGTGAACACATGAAAATGAATCTAACAACAAATTAAAGTAGAAATTTGTTATATCACAAGGTAAACAAAACAAAAATGTAAATATGAGATGAACACATAAAATAACAGTACAACTTGAACAAATACAAACTGAATTGAAAAGCATAAGACAGCAAATATCTCTAGCACATGTGAAACAAAGCAAAATGAAGAAACAAATGTATACAAGAAGAGAATTCATCAACCTGGAAAAGCAAGATGATAAGGCATGTAAACAAAAATGGAAACATATGTACTTAAACCTATCATCTCAGCCGAAACAAGAAAAAAAAAAGATATAGCATATAAATAATTTTATGTAAATATAGTACAAGGCAATTAATGTGGCACCACAAATTGTTCTCATCAGCCTGCATAAAATATGGAAGGAAGTATGGCAAAAGAGCAAAGGACTTAAGCATTAATTATGCAAGTATCTACAGCATGTCTTATACTGCACACTTCTCTTTTATATGTATCATCTCCTATATATCAACCTCCTTCCTCTCGGTTTCTTCCATTTATTCAAACCAAAACTGAAGCAAGCTTCATCTTCAACTTTAAAAAAATAAAATAAATTCAACCTTATAAATTAACTACAATACAATCAGTACAAGCCAAAGATTAAAGTCTGGAAAGCAAAGCAAAAGAAAATATAGAGGCATCATTTACCTCAAAGTAAAACAACAAGATTCAGAAAGAAATAATCAACTGCAGTTTCAAAACAACAATGTTCTTCTCTGTTCTTCCCTGGAAATCAGGTGAGTAACATTTCATTCTTTTTATTTAAGGGTTTGAATCTGTGCAAGTATATCTGAGAATTGTATGTTTGTGCATATATAAATTGTCTGTATATATATATATGGGAAGATTGAAATAGAGTATACAGGCTGTTGTTTTAAATTTGCACCTGTTTCCAGCTTAAAACTCAAACTGTTGATTCAAAAATCATTAACTCCTTTTCTGATTGATGATTGAACTTCAAATTCAAACAAAAGATGTTTGTATCATCATAAACTAGGTTTTAAAATTTGTGTAAGATTAAAACAATTTAAGATAGTCTCTGGAAACCCAAAACTACCTGAACTAATTCAAGATTGTCCATTTTCGAACCTCTTGATTTTCGAATTCGGATATCTAAACTGAATTCCCATACGACAACATGATTTTTAAAGGTTGTATCATGATTTTTAGAGATAGGGATGGGCAGCAGTTTGTGTGTATCTGTTTTCGACATTTCCAGTCGCTGGGGTCGGTCTCGTTGATCAGAGGGCCCGGAACTTGAACTGGGAATGAAGGAGTGTGAGGATGTCACGGGAAAAATACTGGGTGGTTGAACTAAGTGTTGGGGTGGCGGCAGGAGGTAATCTAATTCTGGTAACCTAGTTTTGGAGGGTGTTAGAATTTTGATCGATGAGGCTCGCTGAGATGATCGAGTGTTACAGCACTCAGGGGAAGGCTAGTGTGGGGTTGGACGAAGACGTGGCCAGAATTTTAAGGGTGACGGTGGTCGGAAAATCGTGGACGAGGTGATGACAGGGATTGCGTGATGGTGGTTCTGTGTTTCCAGGTATGGGGAGAAGCTCGATTTTGAGAAGAGGTCGCTGCTATCATTTCGATGGCCAGAAGTTGATCGGAGGGTGGTCGCCGACTTGGGAAGGTGGTTGCGAGTGGCCAGAGTTGAGCGCCGTGGTGGGATACGTGCACCGTGCACGATTGGATACAGGCGATATTTTTGGGGAAGAAAGCTTTGTCTCGGAGCGAACTCAAAGATTTTGGGGATTGGACTCGAAGCAGCATAGGATTTTACTCGAGTAGAATGAGGGAGTACCGGGTAAAGATAACGTAAACAAATTTTAAAACAAAATTTAAAGGGTCTCGGGTTGATCTGGAGGAGAACTCGAAGCAAGTAGGCATTTTTCTCGGGGGATACCCGAAGCAGGTCTCGGGTTGTTGATTTCCAGTTTTTGTAACTTGAACAATTTAAGTCAATTTAATTTCTAAACTTATTTTTCTTAAAAATAAAGATTGTTGTTAAGTACAAATATGAATTTGTTTTGAAAGGTTTTGAAATAACAATATTTCTGAAGTTAATTAAGTTAATTAAAATGTTTTAAACTTATATTCGAAAGGGATTTATTTTAATGAAAACTTAATTAAGTAATTGAGAAGTGGATTTAATGTTTAAATTTATTAACTTAAAAGTTAAGTTAAATATATATTGATTTATGATTTATAATTAGCTAAAGATAAATTATTAACTTAAAGCTGATTAATTTATAATTAAGGATAATTAATTAAATGGTAATTAATTAAAGGTTAAATTATTAATTGAAGACAATCAATTAAATGGTGAAATTTATAATTAAAAATTAATTATTTAAATAATTAAAGATTGATGAACTATAATTAAAGGTTAATTAATTTATTGTTAACGGTTAATAAATAAATGATTAAAGAGTAATTTACCAAGATGATTTGTAAATTATTGAAGTTAATTAACCAGGATTAGAAATTTATTCATAAGAAATTAATCTGATTTGAATTAATCAGATATTAACTGACCTTACTTATGAATATTTGGATTCTATTGATTTGATTGTTTGATACCCCTGATTGTGATACTTTGTGATATATCCTGATTATGTTATGATCTGTAATTTACTTATCTGTGATGTATATATATTGTTATGTGAATATGAAACCCTTTGCCGTGAAACGGCACTTGAATTTCGATGCGACAGGGAGTCGGATTCCAATTGGTTATCCGAAACCCACATCGAATTGTAATAGTATATCTTTGTGACTGATAAATTTATTTTATCTATGAATCTGTGAATGAAGATAAGCGTTATCGATTTTACCGCTTATCAATATATCTATGATGATTGATGTTGCACTATTGTATGTAAAACCCCTGGACTACACCATACACACACGAATATGGATTTCACGTGGAAATCGGTTAAGTCACAGATAATTTAAATCTGATGTTTTTGAAATTGAAAATTTAATTTCAATTGATTTTGGGAATTGGAAACTTCGGTTTGAAAGTAAAAAGCTTTTGAAATGGAATTTCAAAGACGAAATTTATTTTTGAATAACTTGATAAAGTTTTGGAAGTTTAAATAATTTGATTTAAACTTAAATTCAAGATTTGAAATTGAATTCTATGATTTGAAACTAGGGATTAAAGATGTTTATATATGGGTTAAACTATTTTAAAAAGTATTGATTTTGAAATGTGAATATAATTCAAGGACTTTAACCCGTGCAAATAAAATTGGATTGTTCTTAAATGAAAACTGATTGTTTTCAAATGATAAAAGCTTTCGTATATATATAAGAAATGAAATTCCAATTTAAAGGAATTTCATGTATGAATTGAAAAATGGTTTTCCAAGTTATAAATGAATTCCTTTTGAAAGCTATGAATTGAATCTGTTTAATTTTAACAGATTTAAAATGATGTTTTGTTTAAACCCTTTGAAATGAAATTGTCTTGAAGACTATAAGTTAAATCTTTGATTTAAAGATTTAACGAGTTAAATTGAAATGGAAATTGATTTGGAAAATCTGTGAATGAATCTTTGTGAAAACTAAGTGAACTCTGTAAATAAATCTTTTTGTTTAAAAGATTTGAAATGGTAATTTGTTAAACCATTTGAAGAAAAGAAGTTGAATTATTAAGTAGTGACTTAATTGAAATCCCATATCCATATGTTTTAAATATTTCGCTCACTATTCGGGTTAGCCGGGAAAAGACAAATTGTGTCATATAACCCATTCCGAATAATGATACGTCGTATATAGATAGCATTTGAAGACCGGTGTTGAAGACCGGATATTTACGAAAACGAAAGGACAACTCGTCAAATGTCTCTGCACCGACTGGTCCCCGGTATAGAGATTTTATCACCCTTTGTGATGGGAAGTCCGGACGGGATTGTGAATACCCGGAATTGCAAGGGCTTCGTAAGAAGTGCCTTCGGTTCTGTTCGAACCCGGAACAGACTTGTATGGATACATGTCTGACATTACACTTTGAGATATAAAGCCGATTTCTTTCAAATACAATTCTGTTGGTGGCGGAGAATTTATTCTCTTAGCTTAACACCCTTCTCTGAGACGTACGAGCTCAGAGGTTATGTAGTTGAAATTTATCAGCGATATATCCCAATTTGGTAATGTGACATGCTGAGTGTTGCTGTGTGATGATCAGTGTTTGATCATTTGCGATATGATCATTTATTTGATTTTATATCTTTGTGATCATAGGTTGATCATTTGTTTGACCCGAAGCATGGCTTTGTGAACAAAGCGTAGCTTTGTGGACGAGACTTCGTCGAACCTCACACCCCGGAAATGGTCAAAACAGGAAGGATGCAGCAAGGTTCTAGGGAGTAGCGCCCCTTAGTGTATGTCATTCCTTCTGGATAAAGGTGGTATCATGGTATGGAGCCCAGATACTTAACCTCTGTGGTTACTGCATTATTATTACTATGTGGTTTGTTGCGAATCGGGGATCCTCGGGAAGATCGGTGACGATCGGGGGATGGCATACGCGTGTCAGTAGTTACCTATTTTTGCAGAGGTAACCCGGCCTTGTGTTGGCAGAGATCCGGTTAGGTTCTCGGGTCGTCTATTCCAGGGACGTACCCATCGTGGAAAAGGAAGTTCCTTAGCCTGACCATTTGTTGGAAATCCAAAGAAACAATACGCGACTTGTACGGTTTTAGTTGTATTACTTGCCATGGAATGTGGCGGTAACCTGCTATTGAACATGGTAGCTATAGTAGGCATAAGTGCGGAATGCCTATGCTGGCTAAGATTAATATTATACTTTCGAAATGATTTTTCTACACTATGCACTAATAATAATATCCAATGATTTGATTTTGCGTAGTAAGCGTCTTTGACTATCATAAGAAGAAATCTCCTCCAATTCTGCGTTTGCATTGTGTGTGTGGTGGGAGGTCTTATGGTAGTTTCATTTTCCAAAAGCATTACGAATTGACTTTAAAATTCTCTGCTATTTGTTTTTAAAGATAAACTGTTTTTGTTGCTCACACCAGTCCCATGACTGATCCGGAGTTTATTGTTCCTTTCCTAAACTCTGGATGCTCAAAATTTTCTACACGAGCAGTCTAGAGTTTGGTTTTTCAGATAGTCAGATTAGTAGGTTATCTGGAGCTAGTTCAGTCTTTGGATCGGACTGCACTTGCTTATCTTGGTGTATCGTTATTGGGAGTTCAAGCTATTTCTGGATTAGTGCTTTGAAGATGGAGATTATCCGCTGCTGATGTTATCATTTTCTTTTCCGCTGCTATTTGTTGTATCATATCTCTAATGTATATTGATATTCATTGTATCACTCTGTTGTATTAGATATTGTATATCAATGTATTATCTTTTTCTTCCGCTGTGTTATTTACTTAACTGTGTTATAAGCTCCGGAGAACCAGATTTGGCATTTGAATCTACGGCATTTTGAGTACAAGTGGAGTACGGGTGCCGATTTTCGAAGGCCAACTTTTGGGTCTTCACATAAATACAATTTCAATTTACAGATTTAAATAAACAAAATATCCCATTTAAATATATATAAGTTTGAAATATCCATTTAAGTCACCTTTTCAAATTTCAAGTTGTAAAACACTTCTTTAAATTTCAAATTCAACATATTCCAAATCAAACTTATTTAAGTATAATACTTAAATAAATATAATTTCAATCAATTTCAAATCATTATAAATTCTATATTTGAAAAATATAGATATTAAATAAATACTTAAACATATTATTTATCAACTTTATTAAATCAACTTTAATAAATCTTTAAAATC
This sequence comes from Allium fistulosum, assembly GCA_030737815.1. Taxonomy (NCBI): domain Eukaryota; kingdom Viridiplantae; phylum Streptophyta; class Magnoliopsida; order Asparagales; family Amaryllidaceae; genus Allium; species Allium fistulosum. Next base: position 1,438,430,354 of record CM060902.1, read on the forward strand.
AATATTTATCAAAACCATATATTTCTTTTCAAAACCATAGAAATCATTTTCAAAACGTTTATATATAGACCAACGGTGCTTGTATATAATTTTCTATCCTATGGTCAAGTGATACGGATATTTATCATTTCAATCCGCAATTTAAAATATATATACGGGTATATATCTTTTCAACCCGCAATCCCAAATTCAATTCAATGAAAATCGCTTGGGTTTATCATTTCAACCCATAACGATTTTCTCCTATTCTACAAGATCGTTCGGGTATGTATCATTTCAACCCATAGTGATTCTATACTAACAGGGAACTTGCAGGGTGATAACAGATATGATAATAACAATAGTAACAGGCAATATATCATCAATATAAATAACAGATAATGGTGTCAAATGTCATAGGTGAACAGATACAGATAATGACATATATATATAACAATGTGAATAACTAACAGCAGCATATTTCAATTGACGTTTCAATTGAAATCAAATTTAATAAATATAAGAATGTTAATCGTGAGTGATTGCTCACCTTTCGAGGTTAGAGAAGTTTGAAACACAACCAGCTACGAATTGGATCACGATCTAGAAAATCAAACGATCCAAACAACAGTCTCAAAGTGAAGTAAGCTGAAAGCGGATTTTAACGGACATAGCTGATAGATAGGAATTGACGAAATCAATCAGGACCATCTTAGTATAACTGAGCAAAATATATATATAAAGATTTTACTTTAAAACAAATTACTAACCTATATTTAAAATAATATATATATAATTTTTTTTTCCAAATCAATATTTTAAATCCTAACACCCATAAACAAAAATCTGTGTATATTTTTTTTTTAGAATCCAAACTCATGTGCTCTAATATAACTAGTATATATCTATATATGGACAACAGAACTTACATTGTTAAAGACCGAACCAAGAACTAAACTTAAACAAATGTATATATTTTTAACTTAACAGTCGAAACCTCTATATGAATATTAGGCAAATACATTTGCAAGATATTTATATGTATATACCAAATTAAATGCGCACATATAATATATTACAAATATATATAAATAAACTGTAAAATATAGAGTGAAACTTTGTAAACAGAACTATCAAATGTTAAGTATAACTCAATATATACAAATAAACTGTACGAACAGAGCCCATAAGACTAAGTACAACTCAATATATATAAAACTTTGCAGGCAACCTATATCTATCAATGTTGTTTACATGCGTACCATATATAATATACATAAAATTCAGTATTTTGGTTTAAGACAAATAGTAAAATATAAAGATTTCGAAATCATTATCCTTAAGCTCAAATATTGAAAATAAGATATATGTACATATATTAAAACTGTTTCAAAATATAGCTTAACTTCTACTAAAATATGTTAGGATCAGTATAGACTGACATATACATATTGCTAACATCTATACAACCAAACAATTGTTTTAAAACTATATAACTTTTCATATCCAAATCTATATAAACTATATGTATATCCTTTAAATATCCAATAGAGTATAACTTTATACTACTAACATAGTTTATATAACTTAAGTAACTTCCATAACTTATTATGCTTTATAAACTTAAAAATTTCATATGGAAAAAACTCGGGCAGATTAATATAAACAAATACATATATAGTACACCCACATAATATATATATATCCAAACTATTAGTAGAAACTATATATATATACTATACGTATTATGGCTTAAGAAACTAATACATAAACAATGTACGACTCACCTATATACACACTTCGTTTCTATAAAGAGAAGTCGAGAGTAGGGAGGTTGTGTTAGTGACTCGGTGGGGCAAGGTGTGGCCGAAGCCAGCTGTTTGACAGGGGAATGGGAAAGGAAAAGCTATGAGGGATGGAGCAGAGGCGGAGGCGGTGATGGTGGTTCCGGTTGCCAAGGTCTTTGGGGGAGTGGAGCAGATGCAAGGGCGAGAGAGGGTGCTAGAGCAGCGGCTAAGGGATGTGGTGATTGGTGGCTGCAAGGGAGAAAGAGGTGCGGTTGCTCGACAGCATGGTGGAGGGGCTTTGGGTCACGGGTTGAGGCGGGGTTGTTACGGTGGCTAGAGGCGTTCGGGTAGTGGAGTGAGGCTCGGGGATGGAAAGGAGCAGATCGGCTGCAAGGTGAGGGGATGGGTAGGAAATAACGAAGGTAATATAAAGTATTCAAAGCGAAAGGAATAGCAAAAGAAAAAAAACATTTATATAAGCACAGAACAAAAATGTAGGTAACATGTTACAATTATATGTAAAGGCACGAAAACCAAAAGCTTCAAATGAAAAATAACGTAACACGTTATATTTATATGTAACCTTTAATATAGACTTCATATCAAATGAAACAGAGGCTTGCACGAAAAGAAAAAAAAAATAATATAAATGAACCAGCTGTAGTGATGGGAAAGGTAATAGCTGAACATTGATTGAGAAGCTAGCTATTAAGGCAATTTTATTATATTGCTTGGGATTCACGTTCAAATTTGAAACTGCAAAGAAATCTAACGGTCACAATTGATGGTACCGATACAGCGCACCATTTTATTGTTTCCGTCGCGTATCGGATCTTAAAATATAGAAATAAATATACCACAGAGATCAGCACGATGGGACAATCAAAACGGTATACAGATATTAGTGGTACGATCATCCGATCAAAAGTCGATATTCGGTACCAGAAAATGCTGCAAAATGTCAGAAATAAGATGAACGGAGCAATAGCAGTCAAAATTCGATGAAACGAAAGGTGACGTCTCATTCAGAAGATGATTTACAAATTTTCTATGTAAAAATATTTAGGTTTGAAAAACATTTTATTACCATCAATTTTTAACTGATATAAATTGGAATAAAATTACACTAGAAAATAAATTTCCAAATTATCTGATGAAAATTTACCCATTGCTATGTTTAAACAGACATATTCCAAATATTAAATTTATATTTCAAAATTTTATCGTTTAAAATTCCACAAATTTCAATTAATTAAATAAATAAACCCACAAAAATTTACGGGTCGTTACAATATCGATATTTGCTTATGTATAATGTTTTACTGTATTATATATATGCAGTTATTATAAGGTATATATATGATGTGAGTTACTTAGGTTTTCCCTGTATCAATCTATGTTCTAGGATATATATATAATTGCTTTTGTATCTATGAATATAAGTATATATATGCTGCCTATATGTGTTTTAAAATATTAAATATATAGGGTATATATCATATTAGATGTGAAGGTACATTTAAAGAAGTACTTATGTTGCTGTATTCATTGTTTTTATAGCAGTAGTAGATTGTCACAACAATACATATAGGCTTAACAGTACATATTATATAAGAGAGGTTGTACAATGAAGTACTAAAACATTTTCTAATCATGTCCCTGTTGTATATATATAAAGCTTAGGCCAGTATATATTGATGTCTTAATAAATATTGATCTTAAGGAATTATACGTATGTATATGTATTAGCATTTTTGTTATGAATATATATATAGGAAATGATGGAGGAATTTATCTAGCGTATTGATTATTATGTGTTTAAAAATTATTTTTAGGTGAATGTTAATGTATTTATATATATTAGCTCAAGTCCAGTTGCGTTTAAAGTATAAAAATTTAAAGAGTATAAATATGTTGGCATGCAGGTAATATTGGGTATGTATGTTGATAGGCGTATGTGTATTTGGATCAAATGTTTTAAATATGCTTGGATAATGTAGTAATACTAGATGTGGGTATATATAAATCGATTTTATAAAGTATTGATTCTATATAAGTAACTTTGCATACTTTCATTTGAATGTAGTAAAGTAAGTTATGAGGATCTATACAATAAACAGTGATTTGATAATAAATATATATATTTTGTTTTAACCATATGTTTTAGATTTGAAATTGTAGAAAATTCATATATATGTAATTATCTTGTTTCATGGATCACGTGCCATTTTGACTGACATTCTCAATATCAAATCTATCACAGCAAGCTCCCAACTTGTCGCTATCCCGCTCGCTTGATCTATATGCTTGTCTTTGTCTATTCGCTTCCGTTCTTTCTAAAGTCTCTAGCCTCGAAAGGTGAGCAATCACTCACGATTAACTTTCTTATATGTATTAAATTTGATTTCAATTGAAACGTCAATTGAAATATGCTGCTGTTAGTTATTCACATTGTTATATATATGTCATTATCTATATCTGTTCACCTGTGACATCTGACACCATTATCTGTTATTTATATTGATGATATATTGCCTGTTACTATTGTTATTTTTGTTATCATATCTGTTATCACTCTGCAAGTTCCCTGTTAGTATAGAATCACTATGGGTTGAAATGATACATACCCGAACGATCTTGTAGAATAGGAGAAAATCGTTATGGGTTGAAATGATAAACCCAAGCGGTTTTCAATTAATTGAATTTGGGATTGCGGGTTGAAAAGATATATACCCGTATATATATTTTAAATTGCGGATTGAATTGATAAATATCTGTATCACTTGACCATAGGATAGAAAATTATATACAGGCATAGTTGGTCTATATATAAATGTTTTGAAAATGATTTCTTTGGTTTTGAAAAGAAATATATGGTTTTGATAAATATTGATTTTAAAGATTCATTAAAGTTGATTTAATAAAGTTGATAAATAATATGTTTAAGTATTTATTTAATATCTATATTTTCAAATATAGAATTTATAATGATTTGAAATTGATTGAAATTATATTTATTTAAGAATTATACTTAAATAAGTTTGATGTGAAATGTATTGAATTTGAAGTTTAAAGAAGTGTTTTACAACTTGAAATATTGAAAAGGTGACTTAAATGGATATTTCAAACTTATATATATTTAAATGGGATATTTTGTTTATTTAAATTTGTAAATTGAAATTATATTAAACGTTATGGAAATGATTAAGTTAATATTTCAAAACTAAATAATTGTAAAGTGAATCTGATATGTATATAAATTTATCGAATTTAGTTTTGAAATATTGAATATTTAAAGCTTTGAAATATATTAAAAATTGAAATGGCTTATTTTATGGTTCAGATATGTATTTGAAATCGATAATTTGAAATGGTTTATTTAGAAGCTGAGTCGAGTTGAAACTGATGATTTGAGATTTGATTAAATTAAATTTTTTGGAATTCGAGTTAATTTGAATCGATTTGTGAAATTTTAGGAAACTTGTTTATTTTATAAAGAAATTTTAAATTATATTTAAAACTATTGATACTTTACTTTATAAATTATTTTAATATAAACTATTTTAATATAAATCATTTTTAATATAAATTATTTTATTTTAAACTATTTTAACTTATAACTATTTATATAAACTATTTTAATTATAAACTATTTTATTATATACACTAATTTTAATATCTAAACTGTTTAAAAGAAAAGTGTTATGATTTCCAAAATGATATGATTTCAAAGCGGTGATATCCAAAGTGCTTTGATTTAAAAAAAAGACTATGATTTCGAAAGCGTTATAACTTTGGAAAATTACTATGATTTTGGAAGTGAATATTTTTGAAATGAAAATGATATCGTATTGATTTGGTTATTGAATTGAAAATGATATTTTGGTTTTGAAGTATAAACTATTTTGAAATGACCACGGTGTTATAATAACGATTGGTTGTTAAAGAGACCGGGATCGGATATGGACATACTCTCTGTCGATACCGAAAACCACTTTAACAACTGTGGACGCGGTGGAGTTTCCAGAATGAAGTAGGATGGTGGCGACGATCCTAAGGTATATACGTGGACCTAACTCCCGTGAGTTGGCATAAGGTGGCTAAAATAGGAGCGATCTCGGACCAGTGAAGTAGCACCTCTTCTCGGACACATTTCTTCGATACCATTCTATTACTTTGTGATTTTTGGTGGCCACCCTTGATTTGGGAGTGTTGTTCGAGGTGGAATGGTAGTGGCTGCTATGCGTATCCATCAGTCCGTGTGCGTAATTGGTATATCTTCCCTGGCATTGCCTTGTGTGCCGTGTCACCTACCATATCGAGCTTTACTACGATTATGATTTTAAGATCCGATCGCGTTAAGGTTCTCCATCCCCTTAGTGCTATTTTCTATATGATTATACTTTACTGATTAGACACTACTGTATATAGCGTATATTACTACATAGTAGATACTTTAACGGATCCTTAAGGGATGGTTATCCCAAACATTCTTTAAGTTACTTGTATTTCAGTTGATATTTCACTTGAGTTGGATTTATTGATATAAGAATGTTAATCCTGACTCGAGTGTTTTGTGTTTTGATTTACGCTCGGGTCAGACTGAGTGATACAGCATTTGAGACTCACCTTTAGAGTTGGAGCTTCGCATGGAGATCCAGCTATCTATCGATCCTGCTTTCAGTTATTCAGTTGATTCCAGTGATGTATTCAGATCTTGTATTTGATTATTGTATTGAGACATCTATTGTATTCGAGACTTCTGTTGTATTTTGTTTAACTCTGTTATATATATATAGTAGCTTCATGAACTACTATCCTTTTGTTTCCGCTGTATTATTGTTATATTACTCTGTGTCTGTGATTATTTTATTTACTATATATGCTGAGTTTTGCCAAATTTTATTTACAATCCATTGTTTTGAATTATTCAAGTCCGACATGTGTGGATTTATTGTCGATTTGAATGGTCCAAAATACTGGGTCGTTACAGATCTGTGGCAATATGTTCGGCCATGGTCTAAGAGTAGGAAGCAAAGCAAAGGAAGTTGAAAGGGGTAGGAGTTGTGAATGTAAAGAGACAAGGAGATGGAAGGTCTTGGGTCAAGTGGTTCGGCCTAGTGCAAAATTGGTTCGGTCTGGTGTTCAGGCAAGGGGTCAGGTGGTCTGGTGGTCAGGCTATTGTCATGTCAGGTCGTCTCATGTGCTGGAGGAGGTGGCAGTGGTGGTGGAGGCCGAGGCAAGCAAGGAGATGATGGTGTGTATATGAGTTCGGTTAGGGTTTTTGTGCATGGGATGTGATGGATTGGTCACGGCTATTGTTCAGTGGATGTGGTGGTGCTGGCCATGGAAGGTGGAGGAGGAGGAGGTGATGGTCGATGGTGAGCAGTTCAGGCCTAGTGGTGATCATATTGGAGAGGCCGAGCATAGTTTGTAAATAAAGAAGAAGAAAAAGAAAAGAGAAGGAGAAAGAGAAACCATGGAAAACTTACAGCAAATTTTGTTTCTCAGGTGATAAAATGAAATGAGATGCTGAACAAAAATTCTTGTACGTGAATAATAAAGTGAAAAGTGGAGTTTGTACGGCTATGAGGAGAACGGCTAGAAAATGAAGAGGTTAGGAAAATGTAAAGGCAACAATGCAACCTATGCTTCTTGAATTTCCAAAGCCCGCTATCACAAGCCCAATTCAAACAAATTCTACACAAATAAAATAAACAAAGCCCAAACAAAATAAAAGATGGAAAATAAACAGAAAATGAACAATGAAAATGCAGAGAAAATTTGCGTGTGAAACACTGAATTTTTATCAATTTTAAAAGTTTAAAAAACAGAGTTTGACGAAATGAAAAGCAGGACGAATATCAGAATCGAATACAGTTTCAAAGAAAAAGATTAGAAAAATAAAAATTTAAATTTAACATTTCACTGAAAATCAAAGTTTGACAAAAATTGAACAAAATATAATATTTCCAGAAAATCATTATTTTATTATATTTGGAAAATAAAATATAAACAAAATCCAAAATTGCATTAAAAAATCCCAAAATTCAATTTAAGATGATTTAAAAATCAAAGTTTCAAATAAATTAATTTTAAAATATTTGTTAAAATTTATGGGTTGTTACACTCTCCTCCACTCAAAACTTTTCATCCTCGAAAAGGTAGAAGGTAGGAGAATAGAAACAACTAGAAAGAAATGTATGTTGAAATACAAGGATAACCAAAACTATATAAATTTCAATTAGAATTATTTAATATTTAATAATTTGGTTAAACCCATATGTAAAATCTCTTGCTTCCTTTATAAATACCATTTATATGTTTAAATAACACCTTTATAAATATATGAAAACTTATTTGAATACAATTATTTATATCATTACTTATATTTACAAAGAAGCTAATGAAAACATTAAATCCACAATTCATAAATTTATTAATTTATCTCAAGATACTTTTCAATATTATTAATAAATCAATAATCATTTTCTTTAAATATATTGTATTTAATTAATAACTTCTAAAATATTTACAACACTACAAATTTACTATTAAACCGTGTAGTATATATAAATAAACAATATTTTAAACATTTTAAATTGTTTAGAAAGAGAATTGAACAAAATATCCTTTATATAATACTTTATCAAAATACTTTTATAATAAAATACTTTTATATCGAAACAAATTTTCCTTTTTGAAAATACTTTTATAACTCGATGTCTCAACAAGTTTATCCTCATTCTTGTAGACTCTGGCCATGCGTTGATCAGGTGCAAAGCTAGATTCCTCTAAGTATTTAGTAGACTTGTTTCAACACCTAGTGAAAATACTGGAAAAACTTTCAAAACCGATATGGAAAGTACAATCCAAACAAATCAACCGAATCGAAGCATGGATCGCAGATACACAATGGTTACGCATGGGTCCCCCAGGAAACATCCGTACCCGTAGGCCGTCACAGCCCCGGCGAATTACGACATGATAACAACTATAGACCGCAGATACACAATGGTTACGCCTGGATCCCCCAAGAAACATCCGTACCCGTAGGCCGTCACAGCCCCTGCGGATTACGCTACAAAACGACCATAGATCGCAAGTACACAATGGTTACACCTGGATCCCCCAGGAAACATCCGTACCCGTAGGCCATCACAGCCCCTACGAATTACGCTATGCAATCGAGTTCATAAGACCATGGGTAACGCCATGGAATTCGATGGACACTCGAGTATCATATCCGGAAAACCCAAATCAGAGAGAATAATATCGATATAATGAATCCTAAATGTGGCCACAAATAGGATATCAAGCAGAAGGCACTTTCCATATCTTTACTTCAAAAATATGTATCATATAGTACCTTTTCAAATCAATTTAAAATATCATACTTATATAAAGTCCATTATATATAAGATTTCATTTCAAATCAAATACTTTCCAAAATCAATAGTATATCAAATCACACTTATAGACATCGATTATATAAGATTTCACTTTTCAAATTGAGTACCTTTCCAAATCAATAGTTTTCAAATCAACTTCATACCTATACAAATCGATTTTATATAAGTTCGATAACTCCCAAATCAAGTGGTAAAATAAGGTTCTCAATTTCAATTCGTTTCAATATCAGTTCAGTTTCAAAATCATATACGATTTCACCAAATTATTTCTTCAAAACTAAATATCTTCAGTTTCAAAGTTTCCAAGGTAATATGTTTAGAAGATAATCCAAGTTTGTTTCCAAATCAACATATTTTATGTCAGACAAATTCATTTCCAAAATCATAGTACTTTCAAGGATATAATACTTTCGAACCCAAACAATTTGAAATAATAATACTTTGGAAATCATAATACTTTTAAACTCAAACTTGGGAAATCATAACACTTTCCTTCAAACAGTTTAGATATTAATAATAGTCTATAAAATAAAATAGTTTGTAAAATAAAATATTTAAATAAAATAGTAATAAGTTAAAACAATTTATATTAAAATAATTAGTATTTTTAAAATAGCTTATATTAGAAATAGTTATATTAAAATAGTTTATATAAAAAAAATAGTTATATTAAAAATAGTTATATTAAAAATAGTTTATATTAAAAATAGTTATATTAAAAATAGTTTATAAAATAATATAAAATAGTTTTAAAATACTTTATATAATACAATAGTTTCTTCAAATTCCACAAATCGATTCAACTCAACTCAGATTCCAAAATTCAAATTTAATCCAATCTCAAATCCTCAAATTTCAATTCAATTCAGTTTCTCAATAAACCATTTCAAATTTTATCGATTTCAAATACAGATGTGAACCACAAAATAAATCATTTCAATTTCAATATATTTCAAAGCTTTATATATTCAATATTTCAAAACTAAATTTGATAATTTCATTTATATCTCAAATTCACTATACTATTATTTAGTTTGAAATATTTACTTAATCATTTCAATAACATCTAAATACAACCTCAATTTTCAAATTTTAAATAAACAAAATATCCCATTAAAATTTATATAAGTTTGAAATATGCATTTAAGTCACTTTTAATCAAATCCAAGTTATAAAAATCATATCTTTGAAATTTCAATTTTTAATAAATTACAGATCAAACTTATTTAAGTATAATTCTTAAATAAATATAATTTCAAATCAATCTCAAATTCATCTTTCCAACCTGAATCATTATAAACTCTATATTTGAAAATATATAGATATCAAATAAATACTGGGTTTTAAATCTCAATCTATTTTCGAAATCAAATCTTTTTCTCAAAATCAATTATACCCCAAAAATGATTTCCCAGTTTATAACCGTCCCTTTAAATACTTTAAACTATTTATTTTTATTTGAAAGATCCACTTTACCCTTTGAAAAATATTATTATTATATATATAGTTTTATAAAAGATGTTACTAAGTTAAAACATTTAAAACTAAATTTATTCAAAATATTCCAAAAGTAAATTTCATATTAGTATAATTCAAAATAGTCTTATTCATTTACCTAACAAAACAGTTTCAAACTTATTTAAATCTTATTACTTCATACTTAAACATACAAAACTAAACTTATATACCTTATCAAATAATTTATACTTTTCAAAATTAATTAGCATTGAAAATTAAACCTTGATTTGGAAGTGTTCGAACATTCAAAATAGTCGGAGAAATCAAATTTCCAATCTAAGAGTTGGAAATCAGCAGCAAATCAGTAAATCAACTTCAAAATATAGGGTTATACCAAATCAAATCCAAAACTCGAGGACTGAACACCGGGCTCATTCAAACTGTTTCAAATATATATACATATATCTTTCGAATATCAAATCATACTTCGGAATTCGAAATCAAAATTGGTTTCACAAAATCAATCGCATAGCAAAGCTACTAAAGTGGCCTCTCCCCTACTCTGAAACTCGAAAATCAATGTCGATGATGCGTGCACTCATCACCGAAATCATTCTCCAGCGACATAAGTGGGTTCTGGACTTCTATTTTCTTGAGAACTTCTTTGAAATTTCTTTGAAATCATTGGAACTCATTTAAAGTCATTTGAAACATTTCTTATTCGGAAAATACTTTCAAATCGTATCATTATATATTTTCAAAAAAATCTTAAAACCAGTTTCAAAATGCCGGAGTTCAATCTCTCAAATTTCAAATTCAAAACCCTTCTGTTGGGTGTGTTTCCAACCCCATCGAACCAAAAGAAAAGAAGGAGCCAAGCCTCTCCTCCCCGATGTCGAACCGACTCCAACCAACCTCGCTACTTGCCGAACCAAGAGGCAAGACCATTGCCAGAACCCTTCAAACACCGGTCCGGTCTCACCGCCGATCCAACACATTTTCCATCTCCTACCGGACCGGGACCTCACCTACAACCGCCGAACCAGCCGAGACCAGACCAACCTCTACATGCCTACCGATCCATCGACCCACCGAACCAACATCTCCAAACAATGCCGAGCTACCGATTTAGCATTCCCCATCCACTACCGAACCAATCTAGACCCCTGCCACCGAATCAAAGGACCACCTACCTCCGAACCAACCCAACTCCACATCCCACCGAACCAGCTGCCACCGGACCGAGGCGTCCCGAACCAAGACCATGCCGAACCAGATGTGCCAGGCCAGATACATCAGCCCAGGCCCACCAGCAGCTATATACATCCAAGACCCCTGCCCCCAACCTCACTCTATAAATAGAGGGGCAGGGGTACAACAATGGGGACAAGTTTGAGAGCTCAAGCACGGAAGGAACTTTCAAACAACTTTCTTTTACTTGTATCAAAGCTTTGTACTTGTAATCAAAAGAAGAGAAGAGAAATAACATATAAAGTGGACGTAGGCACATTCTGGCCGAACCACTATAAATCTGCGTGTCTTTTTTACAGTTTAGCCCCTGCTTTTTATATATTTGCATGAATCACTCAAATTGCTAAGAACAACATAAGATCTACTAAATCATACAACTTTGAGGTGTTTGTCCATTTTTTGTGCAAACATTTTTGGTGCTTTCACTGAGAAGTAGAAGCTCGAAGCTTCAGCTTCATCCGCTTAACAAGTTTTCCTAACAGCATCGTCCGCCACTTGGAAAACATGCCTCCCAAACAGAGAAAAGATGTTAACAAAGGAAAAAACATCGCATCCAGCAGTCTTCCAGATCCAGCTATCACGAACCAAGTAAATCGTCCTCCTCCAGCAACAGTAACAAATGAAGAGCAGGCCAACCCAGCCACTCCTGCCACAGAACAGCTTGCAGCAATTACTAGAGCAAATTTGGACAGAGTTGTGGTGGAAGTAACTAACCGCTTCACGTCCCAACAGGAAGCCTTGGTGGACCATCTCATGTCACGCTTAAGGGACGCTGAGGAATCCAACCGCAACACTGAATCATGGGGCGAGTCCCAGTCTGGAGGATCTCAGAGACAACAAAGATCTTCTTTCTTCGAAGGAGCTAACGACAGAAGTAGACATGGTAGGAGCCGAGACCGAGCACAGCCCGAAGTTAGGCCTGAGGAAACGTTTGGTACCGAACCCAACAGGAGAGGTACCGGGCGAAGGTCAACTGTAGCTGAGCCTGTCATGCTGCCTAACCACAGAAACGCCAGTGAACGGGGCCGAGCTGGAGCCCAGCCCGAAGTTGGACCCGAGGAAGTGCTTAGATCAGAACCCAGCAGGGGAAGATCGAGGCAAGGGCCAACTGTAGCTGACCCGAGCATGCTCCCAGAAGATCAAAGGCAGCCACTGGAAAATATGAGGAATGATAGGCGATACCATCCCTACAGGTCATCTGGACGGAATCAATCCCATAGAACAGAGCTAAACTCATTTCTATCTGCTCCAAGTTCTGATGAAAGGATGGCACGCTTATTCAGAGAGTGTGTCCAACGGGAGCAAAGAGATCGAGGGATAGGCGCTAGGGTAACCAGCCCTTTCGCCCGCAATATCGAAATTGCTATCACCCCCCGTGAATGGAAGATGCCAGCGATGGAACCCTACAAAGGAACCTCCGATCCCATTGTACACTTACAGAGGTACACGCAGCATATGCTCATGAGTGGAGCAACAGAGGGAGTACTGTGCAAATGCTTTCCACTCTTCTTAGCAGATCTTGCTACCTCCTGGTTCTGTCATCTACCCCAAGGATCCATCAGCTCATGGGAAATGTTGAAAGAAAAATTTATCAGCCAGTTCCGCATTCATGTGGAGCAACCTAAGGACGCTTATTCCTTATCTAGCGTCAAACAGAAACCTGGAGAAAAGCTGCAGCAATACCTAACTAGATTCAACGCCGCAGCAGCCGCAGTCCAAGATGCCGATGAGAAGCTTATCCTAATGGCCCTCTGCAGTGGTGTGCATTCGGACACCAAATTCGCTAGAAGGTTGACAAAAGAAAAACCAGCTACTTTGCCCGATTTCTTCCATGAAGCCGGGAAATACATGAGGCTTGAGGATGCTGCCGTTGAGGGGCAGTCAGGACAGCAAAATAAGACAACCCATGGCAACGCCCCTGCTGTGGCAAGGGGCGTGCGAAGAAATGATTCCAGAGACAATGCTGGGGGCAAGAAGGGAGAAAAGCGCCTATATCGACCAGGACCGAGATTCGACACCTACACTCCCTTGAACGAGACCGTTGAAAATATCTTCCTTGCCACCCAAGGCGAAGTTAGATACAAACGCCCACCATACAAGAAGGAATCAGATAACGCGCAGAAGTCTGGAAAGTTCTGCCGCTTTCACGAATCTCACGGGCATGATACCAACGAATGCCATCATCTCCGAGATCTGATTGAGGAACACATCAGAAGGAAGAAACTGGAACGTTATGTAAAAAGCCAGGACAGGACCCCAGCTCCTGCCAATGAAAACCCAAGGCTACCCTCACCGGAGGCCGACAGGGGAAACCGCAACACTAGCAGCGCTAGTCAAGAGAAGATAGTGGTCCATACCATCTCAGGAGGGCCGCACATCGCAGACAGAAGCTGGAAAAAGATGGAAAGATATGGAAAGTCGCTTAGAGACAATAAAGGCTATGTTAATTCGGTTATAGAAGAACGCCACCCAAAGCGGAAAGAAAGTGATGACATCACATTCGGTAAGCGTGACCTAGAAGGAAGGCAGTACCCTCACATAGATCCCATGGTTATCTCTGCCCGACTCGGTCCCGCCGAAGTTTACCGAATCCTGGTAGATACTGGAAGCTCAGTAAACATCCTGTTCAAACATGCATTCGACAAAATGAAGCTATCAATGAAGGATGTATCTCCCTGCGATAAACCACTACACGGTTTCACTGGAGATGCGAAGATGCCTCTCGGGCAATTGGACCTCTTTGTGGAGATTGGAAGCCATCCCCGCTCCGTTGTACGGAAACAGACATTTGTGCTAATAGAAAACCATTCGGCCTACAACGCCTTCTTAGGAAGACCAGCCTTGTCTGACTTCCAAATTGTCCTAGCCCCATGGTGCCTAAAGATGAAATTTCCGACGGACAATGGAGTAGGAGAAGTGGAAGGAGACCAGGACGTTGCTCGAGACTGCTATGTGACTGAACATCGCAACAACCATAGGAAGGATAAAGGGAAGGGTGTAGAGATTGCCCTCTGCACAAAAAGTCTGGAAGCATAGCAACTAAAGGAAGCCCCTCCTCTTCGATATACCAGCGACCCTTTCAATGAATTAATCCCTAGGGACAAAGAGGAGGAGGCCACCGCCGAGCCTGCAGAGGCTATGAAATTCATATCTGTAGACAAACACGACTCAAGTAGACTGTTGAAAATTGGGTCCCAACTAAAAACCGAGTTGAAGGAACAACTCATCGATTTTCTCCGCCACAACTTGGATGTATTTGCTTGGTCACACGCTGACATGACCGGAATCTCCCCCGACATAGCATGCCACGTATTAAACATTGATCCTACCAAGGCGCCTGTAAAGCAAAGAAAGAGAAGTATGGGGGCAGAGCGATCAGCAGCCCTCGATGAAGAAGTAAAGAATCTACTTGCCAATGACTTCATACGAGAAGCTATCTACCCGGAATGGATCGCAAACCCGGTGCTGGTAAAAAAGGCTAATGGGAAGTGGCGAACCTGCATTGACTTTTCCAACCTAAACGACGCCTGCCCAAAGGATTGCTTCCCACTTCCCAGAATCGACCAACTTGTAGACAACACAGCCGGGCACGAACTCCTATCCTTCATGGATGCATACTCAGGATATAACCAAATTCCTATGCATGCTCCCGACCAAGACCACACTAGTTTCATCACCGACCGGGGCTTGTACTGCTATACGGTAATGCCTTTCGGACTTAAAAATGCAGGAGCCACCTACCAGCGCCTCGTCAACAAGATGTTTGCGGGGCTAATAGGACGAACTATGGAAGTATATGTGGATGACATGCTAGTGAAATCACGAAAAGCCAAAGATCACGTAAGCCACCTAGGCGAGATGTTCCAGGTACTTCGACAGTATGGAATGAAGTTGAATCCACTAAAGTGCTCCTTCGGAGTGTCATCAGGAAAGTTCTTAGGATTCATCGTTCATGCCCGGGGGATAGAAGCAAACCCTGAACAAGTCCGAGCGCTAAGGGATATCAAGATACCGTCCACCCGAAAGGAAATGCAAAGCCTAAATGGAAAAGTGGCCGCCCTGAGCCGATTCATCTCCAAGGCAACGGACAAGTGCGTCCCCTTTTTCGAAGCTCTAAAGAAAGATAAAGGAAAGTTCGAATGGACTGACGAATGCTTAACCGCTTTCCTTAACCTAATCGAACACCTCCAGAAACCACCGGTACTCTCGACTCCAAGTGAAGGCGAGGAATTATACCTATACCTTGCTGTGTCGTCTCACGCCCTAAGCGCTGCCTTGGTAAGGGAAGACAACCGCACGCAGCGGCCAGTTTACTTCGCCAGCAAAAGGTTTACTGGGGCAGAAGTCAGATATCCTAAACTTGAAAAGCTAGCATACTGTTTACTTATCACATCACGGAAACTGCGTCACTACTTCCAGTCCCATCAACCACTGAGGCAGGTACTCCATCCCCCCGACACTTCTGGGCGACTACTTAAATGGTGCATTGAACTGAGTCAGTATGATATCACCTATCACCCTCGCACCGCCATCAATGGACATGCCATGGCTGACTTCATTGCAGAATTCACTACCAACGAAGATAAGGAGCAATTGGAAATAACAGGAGACATCAAATGGAATCTCTTTGTGGATGGCGCGTCGAACGAACAGGGCTCGGGGGCAGGTGTTGTAATAATCACTCCCAGGGGAAATAAACTGCACTATGCTATAAGGTTGGAGTTCGCCGCCACCAACAACGATGCAGAATATGAAGCAGTGATAGCCGGACTAGAAATTGCCATCGAGATCGGAGCCAATTCCTTGTGTCTTCATAGCGATTCTCAGCTTATTGTTAATCAAATACTAGGAGAATTCCAAGCTCGAGAGGAACGACTCATAGCATATCTAAAGAAGACCAGATTGCTTCTCAGCCGATTTGACCACTACTTAGTCAAACACATCCCTCGGGAACAGAACCAAGAGGCCGACGAATTGGCAAAGCAAGCAAGTATGAGAGACGTCGCCATCTTCGGGGCAGTAACCATCTCGAAGCAAACGGTCCCAAGTTTTGAGCAGGTGAATCTGATAGCTGCAACCGAAGAAGCAACTTGGATGACTCCCATTCGAGACTACCTACAAAATGGCACACTACCCAACGGGCGTAATGAAGTCAAGAAAATCTTGAGGAAAGCATCCCGCTACACAATACAAGAAGACATCCTCTATCGGCGCGGATTCTCTAACCCGTTATTAAGATGTGTCGCTGGGAGAGAAGCCAAGGAGATCTTATCCAACATCCATCAGGGGAGTTGCGGAGATCACACCGGAGGGCAAACATTAGCAAAAAAGATACTCCGATATGGATATTTCTGGCCCACCTTAAGCAAGGACGCTTTAGATTTCGTCAAGAAGTGTGACAGATGCCAGAAATTTGCTAAGATTCCGCGGCTACCAACAACTGAGATTACTCAAATGACCAGCCCTTGGCCCTTTGCAGTGTGGGGAATTGACTTAATCGGCGAACTGCCAATGGGTCGAGGCGGCACCAAATATGCTATAGTAGCAGTCGACTATTTCACCAAATGGGTGGAAGCAGAACCTCTGAATAAAGTATCTTCTGCAAAAGTTATTAATTTCTTGATCAAAAATGTTCTGTGCAGGTACGGAGTCCCATTCAAAATCATATCAGACAATGGGCTTCAGTTCGACAGCGAGGAATTCGCCAACTGGTGCCAAGAGCACGGAATTCGCAAAAGCTTCTCATCCGTAGCATATCCCCAAGCAAACGGACAAGTTGAAGCCATCAATAAAATTCTGAAAACTCTAATCAAAAAGAAGCTCGAAAAGTCAAAGGGCGCTTGGGTGGATGAACTTCCTACGGCACTATGGGCCTATCGCACATCTTTCAAAACATCGACGGGGCACACTCCTTTCTCTTTGGCATACGGATCGGAGGCTATGCTCCCAGTTGAAACCATTGTGCCTTCCCACCGTAGGATCCACTACAACCCAGAAGAGAACGAAGAACTCCTTCACATGTCTTTGGATCTAATCGAGGAAAGAAGAAATGATGCAGTCCTCAAAACAGTAGCCCACAAGCAAAAAGTGGCAGCACAATACAACTCCAAAGTCAAGCATCGTACCTTACAAGAAGGGGATCTTGTCCTCAAGCGAATCTTCCCTCGCCCCGGAGCACTAGACCCAATCTGGGATGGACCATATGTGATTCATAAAGATCTCCACAACGGAGCCTATATTTTGTCAACAGTGGACGGAGAGGTGTTCCAAAGGGCATGGAACATCCAACACCTCCGTCGATACTTTTCTTAACTTGTATTGCCCATATGAAGTGAATTAACAAAGAGAATCAGTGGACGTAGGCCTTTTCGTGCCGAACCACTCTAAAAAACCTTGTCTCTTTTTTAACTTGTTCCTTTGTATCTTGGCTGCTTGTTAACTTTATCCTTTTCTGTTAAACAAAATCCTGAGCGTATAGCATTTTCACTCAAAGCACTACACAACGCAACTTCACCTGAACAAGACCTAACAGGTACTATGCGAATCTATGCCCTCGCCAATGAGACACTTTTGCTCCAGCATCCCTCTGCTGCGGGTTAACTCATTGCTCGCGACGGCCCTTAAAGCCAACTGTAATGAGCCGATTATAAGCCACCGAGAAGGCCGACTATAGCCGAGGCAGCTCATTACGGCGTTAGGCTCGCCGGCAACTGTGAACCGACTATAAGCCCCAACATAAGGTGTGGCCAGCCAGGGGCAGTTCACAGTTGACGATCGGCACCCACGCTAGCCGGCCACAGTAAATCGAATAATACCCACGATTACGGGCCATAATGGCCCGGGTAGTTACTGTGCGCGATCTCGGCTCCGATGTGTCTTAAGTGCGGTTGTGGTAAAAAAGAATTAACTCCCCGCGGAGGCGTAAGATGGGTGAAAAATGTCTCCAAGACCCACAGCTAGGGAAAGTGACTACAAAACCCGTTTGCCACGAACTTAAGCACATCGAAGGCCTTCCGTGATTGGAAGTTTTACTATTTCACATATTTCAATTTTACTTAAAAAGCTTTCCTCCTATCCTCTATAACAATCCATAAAGTACAGGATACAGAGTAGGAGACACTCGCCAATGGATGCGGAGATTCACAATCGGATGGCAGGGCATTCAACTACTTTCCATGCTCGATCATGCAAGATATTCGAAACTGCCATCTACAAACAGAACATGAAAGGCGGTATTTTCTTCCTTTATGTACAGATGCATGACTATAATTTGTTCACACCACACACTAATATTACAAGTCATGAAATTATGTTTTAAAACCAGAACCTGACATCAAACACAATTCAATTACAAGAATATGCATAGCTATATTTCTCATACGACATGTCGAAAAAGCAACAAACATTCAAGAAAATCAGCCCAAGTTAAAGAATTACACGTCAAAAATAAGACTATTTATTACAAGTGGCAAAATATTATAACCCAAAGGCTACTTTACTATTTTTCGACTAACATGTACAACCCTATCAAACCCACAAAAAGAGTTTTTCCAGATATAATCAAGGGGCCGGCTGCAGTGGAGCTTTATCCTTGTCCTGTTGACCCCCTGTCCAGTCAGAGAAAGGATTCATTAGCAATAAGCAACCAAATTGATGGAGAAACTAAAAAAGGGAGACTTACCAGCGCCTGCTTCATGACTATCCTGATCGTCATCCTCTACCTGCACGCCTACCTCCTCAACAGCAAGCGACCGCATACCTTCCTTCACCGCCACCTTCTCCTCCTTGGTAAACTGGGCAGTGACCGCATCCATGCTAAAGACCACGCCACCATCTTTATCCGCATCGGCCTTAGCTTCCTCCAAAGCCCGGAGATAAATCTTAGCCATGACCCTGGGATAATCATCCATCCAGGATAGGTTGCCCTGCTTCCAAGTTCAGAAGTACATGTCCTGAAGCATTTCATCTATCATCCCCTCATTCTCCTCAAACTCCCTCATCCGGGCCTCGGAAGCCGACAGCCTTTCAACGGCAGCATCTCTCTCCGATCGGTATCTCGAGCAGTCAACCAGAAGGGATCCCCGCATTGCCTCCATCTCCTCCCTCAACTTGGCTTGAGCAAGCTCTGCAGCCTCAAGTTTCCTGGACAGCTCCTCCACCTGCTCAAGATCCGCTTTCCGAACCTCGTCCACCGTAGCAATAGCCATGTCAATCCGTTCTTTGCAAGTAGCTTCCATTTTCCGCAGTTCGGCCCGGCTAGCCTCTTCCATGGTTTTCTTTAGTCGTCCAGAAGCAGCCTCATGCTGAGAAATCTGAATAGCCTGATCCGCAAGCTGTTTGGCCTGATCCGAAACCACCAATCACGGTCGGATATTGGCACTCCCAATCTCCTCTCCGGCCTTAACCAACCGGGCATGATGCCCCATCAGCTTCTTAGTCTCCTCCGCCACCCGATCAATATTAGCCTTGGCCTCGTCTCCCATAGTAATTATACGAGTAGTGAGTAAATCGAGATCTAAGGACTTAGCTTCATCAAGTACCCGTACCATGGGGTTGCGTGGAAGAAGGTGCTCACCAGTGACCTCGTCAAAGGTAATGTCATGGGAGCTTGGATCCAGGTCAGGATGACCCGCAAATGGATTACGAGCCAAGTCAGGACGGTCGATGTGAATAACGGTAGGGTTTCCGGGTGGGCGGAGAGAGTGCAAACTCGCTATCCTCCCCTGTGATATCATGAAGAGGCTGAGCCGGGAGATGAGGACCAAGTGAAGGTTCAGATGAAGAATGACTCCTCTTTCTCCGTTGAATACCCTCTTCGATGACCCCGAGAAGAGGACGGTAGCCGACTACATCCCCGGAGCGGTGGGTCGAAGGCTTCGGCTTAGCGGAAGTTTTTGAAAGCTTGTATTGCTCAAGCCTGTGCCAAAGATCCGAGGCCTTGGATGTCTTACCTGCTCCTGACATGAAGAACAAGTGTCACAAACTTACATCACTATATAATTTGAGAAACGCGGCGGATTAAAAGAAGAAAGAAAGCACGTCTGTTATACAAACCCTGGGGAGAAGTAGGATACTGCAATAAGTCCTGGATTTCATTCCAGGACGGGAGCGGATCATAAAATATTCCTAAGTCCCTATCATTAATGAAGCATGCAGGAGTCAAGAGTTCACCTTGAGTCGTCGGAGCCACCTTGGCTGGAATGGTCTGAGAAGACTCACTTGCACCGGTCCCGGCCTTGTCCGCTTTCCCAGTTTTCCTTACCAAAGCCGGATCTTCATCCAGCCCCTCGAAAGCCTGGTGGAACGCATCATCCGTCCACTCCTGAATCTCGCCCGCTTGCCCAGGAAGCAAGGCCCCGATGCCATCGCCACCTTTATCACCTTCCCGACCATCTCCACCCTCACCTCTTTCCTCCTCTATGTCTTCCTCCTCCTGGGTAAGTGGACAATTGCTGGGGGAGGGACCGTCTGATTTCTTGAGTTTCTTACCTCCGACGGTTGGAGGTTTTGCGAAAGGTTTCCTCTTGCTACTCTCTACCGTGACGCCTCCCTTAGTCTGAGCAGCCACCCTCTCCTCCGCCGTTTCCCTCAGCTTGACTACTGACTGCTGTGGAAGGATTAAGTTATACTCCAGGAGGGTCGCATTTCTGATCAGGAAGGCAGATGATCTATACTTCCCGAGAATAGCTTCTATCTCAGCCGCCGTCTGAACCAGGCGGTCAGTCTCCACAACCGCAAAGCCACCTGTCGCTAGAAAAAAATGAAAACGTATGAGAAGAAGCATCGCAATCGGAATGGAAATTATAAGTAAAAGCATCAACTTACATCCAGAAGTAAAGCGCCGAATTGAAACGGAGTCGTCCCTGACAAAGAACCACTCCTTCTTGAACATGCTAAATTTAGAATACAAATCCAAGACCGGCTTGAAGGTCACAGCTGACTCCAAGCTAATGTATGGAGACCCCTTCTTATAGCCCCTCAGATTATATAGATACCGGATCTCCCGGTTGGAAGGAGCACGACCATACTTCCTCTGGAAAATGACGAAGAGGCTCACCAATATAGCATAGGAGTTGGGTTGAAGCTGGAATGGGGCCACCTTAATATATGTGAGGAAGCTGGCTATCCAAGCGTTAAGAGGAGGAATGGCACCACACATGCAGTGGTATCTGCTGTAGGCGAAGTACCCTTCAGGAGGATCATACGGCATAACGTCTCTCCCAGGCAATAGCAAGCGCGCCCTATCGATTCCAAAGGATCGGGAAATGACATCAAGCTGCTCCTCCTTGAGGGAGCTAGGAAAGCAATCGGGCGGGGAGTTCAGAAGCTCCTGAGGGCCGTACCCGTCCACTAGAGATCTCGGGGAAGATCCGTGACGTTCTGGTCCTGGCTGAGCTGGGGGCACGGCAGAAGAACCTCCTTCGCCCTCAGACTCTTTCCTCTTCGATCGAGTTTCTACTCTTTGAGACATTTATCTACGACATAAGAAAAGCATGATATTAGCACAAGGAGTATGGGAATATAAACGCATAGTTATCAAGTGCCATTCAGTGTTTAAATCTTCAAGTTCCGTTCGGTTGGTCAAACTTCCGAGTTTCGTTCGGCACTAACTCATTCGGCGATACAATACAAGGAAGCATTCGGCATTTTCGTGTTCATTCGGCAAAAGGATATATACCTGACTCAGCACGAGATGGATTCGACAGGGGTTTGATTCGGCAAGGGTTTGATTCGGCAAGGGTTGATTCGGCTCTCTTTTGATTCGGTAAGGAATAACGAAGGAGTGTAGCCCCTATTTATAAACATACCCAGAACAGCCGAACCAGATGGTTCGGCACTCGGAATCGAATAAAGCTATACCCAATCCAAAAAAAACAAAGTGCGACATATGCCGGCATATGCCCCACTTTGGGAGGCAAATGTTGGGTGTGTTTCCAACCCCATCGAACCAAAAGAAAAGAAGGAGCCAAGCCTCTCCTCCCCGATGTCGAACCGACTCCAACCAACCTCGCTACTTGCCGAACCAAGAGGCAAGACCATTGCCAGAACCCTTCAAACACCGGTCCGGTCTCACCGCCGATCCAACACATTTTCCATCTCCTACCGGACCGGGACCTCACCTGCAACCGCCGAACCAGCCGAGACCGGACCAACCCTCTACATGCCTACCGATCCATCGACCCACCGAACCAACATCTCCAAACAATGCCGAGCTACCGATTAAGCATTCCCCATCCACTACCGAACCAATCTAGACCCCTGCCACCGAATCAAAGGACCACCTACCTCCGAACCAACCCAGCTCCACATCCCACCGAACCAGCTGCCACCGGACCGTGGCATCCCGAACCAAGACCATGCCGAACCAGATGTGCCAGGCTAGATACATCAGTCCAGGCCCACCAGCAGCTATATACATCCAAGACCCCTGCCCCCAACCTCACTCTATAAATAGAGGGGCAGGGGTACAACAATGGGGACAAGTTTGAGAGCTCAAGCACGGAAGGAACTTTCAAACAACTTTCTTTTACTTGTATCAAAGCTTTGTACTTGTAATCAAAAGAAGAGAAGAGAAATAACATATAAAGTGGACGTAGGCACATTCTGGCCGAACCACTATAAATCTGCGTGTCTTTTTTACAGTTTAGCCCCTTCTTTTCATATATTTGCATGAATCACTCAAATTGCTAAGAACAACATAAGATCTACTAAATCATACAACTTTGAGGTGTTTGTCCATTTTTTGTGCAAACACCTTCAGTTATAAATCATTTTTATATAAATCAATTTCTTATATAACTTCCAAAATTTCAAATCCTTTCGAAACTTTAAATTCTCGTTTTAAAAGGTATATAATTCTTATCTGAAACATTTCACTTTTATATAAAATATAATCATTCTTATCAAAATAATAAATTCGATATATAAACAATCTGAAAATACAATCAAACACAAATTTTTCAAGGGATGATTCAAGAATGGATTTCAAAACAAAGATAGAGATTCAAATTAGAGGAACTCTAATCAAATAGAATTATGATAAGATGAGATAATTAATTACAAAATAGTAGATGGACATACTTATATAAATCGTGGGCGACCTTAACCGGGTCAACCGTGACTTCAGGAATATGATCAATGTATGATTCTAAGGCAAATCGACATTCGATTGCCAGAGATAGAGTTCGGCATAGAAAAAGATAGAAGCATCTAAACCGAGGGTATAGAAATCTCCGGTGAATCAATGCCAATTGTAAGGGAGTTTCACCCCTTTACAAATCATTCAAAGATTGGCGGGATCACCTAGTTTTATAGAGGTCATTCGAAGTGGAGTTATGGAATGCTCCAGAATCAAAAGAATACAAATAGGGTAAGACAGGAATGGATTTCAGAGCAAGTGGGAGCGTTCCAAAATTCAAAGGAATCCTAATCGATGAGGATCCTAATCAAAGAAATTTCCAACAAGGTGGACAAGGAAAGGAATAAGGTCTATAAAAATTTTGCTTTGAAAACAAGAAAATTTATATCAAAATAATCTTTGAAAAGAAATCCTTTGAAAATCATTTTATACTTTGAAAATACGTTCTCTCACAAAGAAGTGATTCTGAGATTGATTTCACTCATCCTAGGGTATTTCTACCCTATCTCTAATGAGTTTTTGCTCCGCAGGCTAAGGTTTGCCTAAAACCAAAGCTCTGATACCAAATGTAACATCCCACTATTTTGGACCATTCAAATCGACAATAAATCACACATGTCAGACTCGAATACTTCAAAACAATGGATTTTTAAGAAAATTTGGAGCAAATAAAATCAAACACAGAATCACAGGCACAAAATATCATAATAACTCGCAGCGGAAATAAAATACCATAGTATTTAATGAAGCTACTATATAAATAATCTCAAAACAGATAAAAAAATACCATAGTCTGAAAAACAGATAAACCAGATACAACAGAAGTCTGAATACATAAGTCACTAATACACCAACAAAGGTTGAATAGGAAATAACTGGAATAGAAATAAATGACAGATGGATAAATAAGCTAAAACAAATCTCTAGCTCCAGAAGATGAATCCAAAGCAGCGATACTCAGGCTGACCCGAGCGTAAAGCAGAACACAAAACACTCGAGTCAGGACATACATACTTATACAATGTAAACCAACTCAAGTGAACTGTAATAGAAATGCACAAGTAACTTAAAGGATGCCTGGGATCGCCCATCCTTTAAGGATCCGTTAAACCATCTACTATGTAGTAATGAACGCTATCATAGTAATGTCTAAAGTAAAGCAAACTATACAAAATAATAGTGTTAATGTGACTGGGGTAGCGCAAAGCTGCAGCAATTGCCCACCTCTAGCCACACTTTATAACATCCAACCGTTATTATAACCCGTGGTTATAAATTTCAAAATGGTTTATATTTCAAATCAGAATAATTCATTTAAACCATTTAAAATGAAGTCATTATACTTTCAAATCAAATATTCAATTCCCAAAATTTCAACATTTTCTAAAGCTCGTTTATTCAATTGTAATAATCCAAAACATTGTATTTATAGCATTCGCAGCACTTAGAAAATGCTGCTGTAAGTATAGTGGTAAAATTGGAAAACAACCCAATTCAGAAACAGTAGCACTTATAAACTGCTGCTGTAGATACAATGGTAATTTGAAAACTGTTCATTGTTGGAAACAGCAGCACTTATAAACTGCTGCTGTAGAGATAGTAGATTTGAAAAACAATACACTGAAACCACAGCATTTTTGGAATGCTACAATTTCTGTTATGAGTTGTACTATGACATTTTTAAACAATATATCTTCCACTTTTATCATTTTTAACTTATCAAACTTATTCCACTTTTCCAAATTATTTATCAAGATATCATTTAACTTATAAATTTAATAAAATAACATTTTATTAATAAATATCTAATTAAATTATAATTCATTTACATTAAGTCAAAATTCACTATAAGTTGCTTAACTTTTATTTTAACAAATAACTTGATATTTTCTTTTACTTTAAAAAGGTATCCATTTCATAAATAAATATTTTAATTACTAAGTTAAGCTTAAAATTTCCATTTTAACTCAAATTTCAATTGTTAATTTAAATCAAATTTTAAATTACAATTTAAACCATTTATCAACTTATAAAATTTTAACTTATAGAAAATCGCTATTTAAATCATTTGAATCCAATTTAAGTTAAAAATCCATATTTTTAACATTCCGGGTTTTATCATTTCAAACCCGCAATCCCAAGTCAAATAAAAATTGTTCGAGCCTATCATTTCAGCTCGTAACGACTTTTCCCTATTCTAAAGTCCGTTCAGGTATGTATCATTTCAACCCATAGCGATTCTATACTAACAGGGAACTTGCAGTGTGAGAAACAGAAAATAAATAAATAGTAAAACATATCATATGATGTCAGGTGATGCAACAGGTATATAATCAGGTAATATCATCATATAATGTTAGATAACAGGCAGATGTGAGCATATAACATAGCATATCAACTACTACAATTCAAGTGACATTGTTTCACATTTGTATAAGTACGATTTGTCGAGAGTGATAAACTCACCTTTTTAAAGCTAAAGATCAAATTCAAACACAAATCCAAACTACGCAAAGCACGACAAAGCACGAATCAATTTCGTGGAGAAGTAGCACCCAAATCCAAATCTTGTAAACAACAAAATAGAATATATACATAAGTATATATTAATTCACAAAGAATATAAGATTTAAACAATACAAAAGAGAGACAAAAGTGGAAAACCAAAGACTAGAACAAACAAGTGGCTCGGCCTCAAGGAAATGTGCTTGATCACCAACACAATGGATCGGCCTATGGTCATATCTGTGGCAATATGTTCGGCCATGGTCTAAGAGTAGGAAGCAAAGCAAAGGAAGTTGAAAGGGGTAGGAGTTGTGAATGTAAAGAGA
The DNA here is from genome assembly GCA_030737815.1 of Allium fistulosum. Classification (NCBI taxonomy): domain Eukaryota; kingdom Viridiplantae; phylum Streptophyta; class Magnoliopsida; order Asparagales; family Amaryllidaceae; genus Allium; species Allium fistulosum. The sequence continues at coordinate 1,438,457,211 of CM060902.1, forward strand.
CAAGGAGATGGAAGGTCTTGGGTCAAGTGGTTCGGCCTAGTGAAAAAGTGGTTCGGTCTGGTGTTCAGGCAAGGGGTCTGGTGGTCTGGTGGTCAGGCTATTGTCATGTCAGGTCGTCTCATGTGCTGGAGGAGGTGGCAGTAGTGGTGGAGGCCGAGGCAAGCAAGGAGATGAAGGTGTGTATATGAGTTCGGTTAGGGTTTTTGTGCATGGGATGTGATGGATTGGTCACGGCTATTGGTCAGTGGATGTGGTGGTGCTGGCCGTGGAAGGTGGAGGAGGAGGAGGTGATGGTCGATGGTGAGCAGTTCAGGCCTAGTGGTGATCATATTGGAGAGGCCGAGCATAGTTTGTAAATAAAGAAGAAGAAAAAGAAAAGAGAAGGAGAAAGAGAAACCATGGAAAACTTACAGCAAATTTTGTTTCTCAGGTGATAAAATGAAATGAGATGCTGAACAAAATTCTTGTACGTGAATAATAAAGTGAAAAGTGGAGTTTGTACGGCTATGAAGAGAACGGCTAGAAAATGAAGAGGTTAGGAAAATATAAAGCCAACAATGCAACCTATGCTTCTTGAATTTCCAAAGCCCGCTATCACAAGCCCAATTCAAACAAATTCTACACAAATAAAATAAACAAAGCCCAAACAAAATAAAAGATGGAAAATAAACAGAAAATGAACAATGAAAATGCAGAGAAAATTTGCGTGTGAAACGCTGAATTTTTATCAATTTTAAAAGTTTAAACAGAGTTTGACGAAACGAAAAGCAGGACGAATATCAAAATCGAATACAGTTTCAAAGAAAAAGATTAGAAAAATAAAAATTTAAATTTAACATTTCACTGAAAATCAAAGTTTGACAAAAATTGAACAATATATAATATTTCCAGAAAATCATTATTTTATTATATTTGGAAAATAAAATACAAACAAAATCCAAAATTGCATTAGAAAATCCCAAAATTCAATTTAAGATGATTTAAAAATAAAAGTTTCAAATAAATTAAATTTAAAATATTTGTTAAAATTTATGGGTTGTTACATAGTGTCTATAGAAAATAAACTATAAAATAGTTGAAATGCTTGCATCTCACGTTTCAGCATAGTTGGGCACATCTAAAACCGTACAGGCTCGTAGTGGATATTAGATTCTATACAATGACAGAGCTTCTGAAATACCGCCCGCCAAAGTACACCTCTAGAAAAATGTACCGAGATCGAACCTATCGATCCATCCCAACACAAGACCGGCCTACCCCTTACTAGATAGTACCGAATATGATCACCACCAGCGGGAGCCGAAATGCATACAAATGAAAGTGATGATAGATGTCCACTCTAGATGAGTGATGATCATACCCTAATGGGATCGACCCACATATCCTTGCTGCATCTCCCATGTTTTAGTCATTCCCGGTTAATGAGGCTTGAGGCTACGTATTACCTTAAGAATAGCATTCATTCTTGGAATGCTAACACTGCCTTCCAAGCAACGATGCCATGATAGCGTTCATTCATACAAGTTGTTCTGGGTCTGAACAAACCGAATCTCCTTCAAGATCACCATCTCCATTATCTTCGAGATATCACAATTCGTAACACACAAACCGGATCGAAGTGGTTTCCGGATAAATAAATTTGATCCCGGTCTCTTCGAAATGGTTAACGAAATTGATCAGATTTGATAGTCGGTTATTTAACTATCAAATTACACACATAAGCAGTCACTGGGCCATATTATAAATCTTTCAAATCATTTATTTCAAAATATCTTTTCAAAGGTATATATTCAAATCTCTTCCAGTATTTCAATATTTGAAAATGATTTCAAATACTTAAATCCATAACTGGATATTTCAACCCATATCAATACTTAGAAATATTTCAGAATTCAATTTATAACACTTAAAAAAATATTTCTATATCATTCATTTCACACATAAAATATTTCCAAAACCATCTTTTCAATACTTAGGAAAATATTTATAAACATATTTTCCAAAATCATTTTAATATCAAACTTAGGAAATATTTCATAACTTATCTCATAAATCTCCGGAATTATTGATAAATTCCATTTTACAATTTCCAAAACCGATTATACTCTTCTATAAACCCAACCAATAATTTATAACTTCTTTTATGAATTCAGATTCATTTTCGAAGTTCCCATATTTCAACATTTAAGAAATTCCATTTTCTCCCAAAATCCCTTATAAGATTCCTCTTATCGAAATCATATTCTTTAAATAAACCCAGTTTACAAATCTCGAGAGGATTTATAAATAAAATTTAATCATTTCAAAACTCTATATATTGATAAGTATTTTTAAAGAATAATAATTTATTTTTAAAACATGTTTGAGTAATTATTTAAAATATCAAACCACTTTAAATAAACATCGATAACTTAATTCCAATTCATTTTTAAATAAAACTAATCGATTTACAAAGCTTATTATAAAAATTTGAATTCATTTCAATAAATATTAAATATTTGAATAATCCACTTTCCAAAATATTTCAATACTAAAATAGGTTTAACCCACATAGTTTAATAAATAAAATCACTTTTTAAAACAAAACTTAACTTCTCGATAAAAATTTAATTTTTTTGAAAAAAAAAATTCAACATAACCATTCTTATATTTATAAATCTCTCTTGATTTATCCCAAATCGATTTTCATTTCTAATTTCACAACTATTTCCAAATTGCAAAATAGAATCCACTGTCTTTCCCTAAACCGATTTCTGTATCTCACTTTAAATTCACACGGTGAATTTATATTTCCAACTTATCAAATGATAATTATTTCACTTTATTTATAAACATCGTTTTTAAATTTATAAACTCATTTTCGGTTGTTCTATATTAATAACAGATTTATATTAAACAAATCTCATTTATAAATCGATTTCTATTTAAAATTCCATTTAGAAATCTATTTCTTATAAAATCCAAACTATATTCCAAAGTCGTATCAACCTTCGATTTTGACTTCCATTCCGTAATTAAAGAATCTCATTTAAAAATCCATTATTTTAAAAATCCTCAATTTAAAATTATCTATTTGAAACCATTGTATGAAACAGCTAAATAAATATCCAAAATTAATTTATTTATTTTATCCAAAACAATTCCTTTTTTTATAATCCCAAAATTCAATATAAAAATTATCAAATTCCAAATCGCCTTTAAATTTCCTTTTTAAATTCAAAAATATTATCTATGGTATTTATAATGCCAAAATTAAGGCCAGTGCTACTATAGCATCCAATAATTCAAATCTCAACATAATCTATATCAGATTATTCACACACATCATATTTCACTATATATGAAACAAAAATCAACATTTTTGAGGAATCCAGTTGGATCCCTCCAACCTGTTTCCCTGCAACCACAGATGTTATATAACATAAAATACTAATCCCGCTTCGAGGCGGGATATCGTAATAAAAGGGTCATCCGCTATTATGCAGGGCATAGTGTCTCATCTGTTTCAATCGGCGGGAATATGCCTAACTACTAATATATATACTAATATATATAATATAACATCCAGCTGATAATAATAATTTACCAATTCATCCAATCAACCAATAATTAAATTTTAACACTTTAAAATAAAACTAGTTATCCAAAATGAGTGAGATTTACTCACCTCAATTTTCTATTGTTGCTTTCACGTTCTAGTTCCGTCTAAATCAAATGATATTGCAATTTAGCAAAAAATTTCAACAGTTCCAGTTCATACCAAATCATTTGTAGAGCGTAGCTATTGTCGATACGAGTTCAACAGGATAAACCGCGTTCAATTCTGATATTGTATGAAAGAGTTACACGATTTATTAGATTTCGATTTTAAATAATATTACTTTAATGCTAATTATAAACCTTTAAACTAATTACCCTTTTTAAAATAATCCCTCTTCCTCTTCAAACATACAGCCGCTCAAAACTACCTCTCCTCCACCATAGCCGACCTAATCATCTACCCAATGCTCCTCCTCCTCGCAATGATATTCAATTTCGTCTTCGATGTTGATCATCTCCACCTAAACACTACCATCCTGACAAACTACAAACACCCTATGCCACTATTTTCGAAATGCAACTTAGCCCCTCCCCCATGCTACAGTGAAATGATGCGCCTGTAACGATCCCGGATTTTATAAATATTTAAATTGATAATTAATTTGATTTTTGAATAAAAATTGTGAAATAAATTGGTAAATTAATTTGAGTTTCTCCAAATTCAAATAAAATATGTGTTAATCACTTTAATTTTAATCTTATATATATATATATATATGTGACATAAGTAGAAGAAAATAAATAATTTTAAAAAATTAGAATTGATAGTTAAACTTTAAAAGAAATAAAAAAATAGGAATTCATTTATATTCTCAAGTAATAAGGTCCAAAGCAAGGCAAAAAAATTTCAAGTATATTCAACTATAAGTATGTAGGCTGGTAAAACAAGACTAAAGAAAATACAAGACAACAAACAAATATAAAAGATATAAGCATGAAGACATAAGTAAACAAACCAGGCTTTGTATATGAATGTGAAGTTTAGTTATGCAAGAACAAAGTAAAAGAAGAAAATATCTATCTACATGCACAAATAAAATAAGGTTGAGACATAAAGGACTTAAGCATTTAATGCTAGCATAAACAAGGTCAACTCGAAATGTTATCAGCCTCCAAAATGAAAAATTCCCTGCTAAAAATTGTACAAACCACATTATCACCCTGTACAAATATTATCTCCACCCTGTAACTTCACTTTCCATATATCAATCTTCATTTCATTTTCGTTCCATTCTAGCTGAGAAAACTAAAGTAAACATGATCTAAAACTTAAACAAAATTCAATTAAAACAACAAAACAAATCAAGGCAAAACCAGAGATCAAGAAAGTTTCTAGCTTTCAAATTCAAGCCTGTTTCAACATAGAGGAAACTCTGTTCTTTCTTCAAAACCACTGTGAGTAAACTTTTGAAATTCTGGAATTTAAATCTGTTGTTTGGAATCATGCTCGAAGTTAAGTTGTGCAGTTGGTTGCATGTATGCAAATATATATATATATATATATGTGTGTGTGTGTGTGTGTGTGTGTGTGGATATGATTTGTGCATGTCTGGAAAAACAAGAATTTGACTCTATTCCTGGTTACAGGCTCCAAACCTGTTATAAAATTCAAATCCTCCTTCTTTGATTCTTATTAAACGTTAGAATCTAAACAAGATTTGTTTGTTTAACCATGATTTAAGTTTTAAAAATAAATTTAAGTAAATTAAATTAAAAGCTTTTCTGGAAATTAGAAAATATAGGAAAACCCAATATATATTGAAAATTCAAGCATCATGATTTCGGGTTTAATTTTATCATGTATAATGTCTTTGAAAACAATGATTTTTGAAATTGAAATCAGGATTTCTAAGTTAGTAAATATGGAGAATTCTTAGGTTGATCGTTTTGGGGTTTTCTGGTGATTCCCGGCGATCGAAGCAAAACGAGTGACGGGGATTGTGGCTGAGGGTAGTCGGGAGGTTGCCGAGTTTGGGAAAAATGATCAATGATTTTTCCAATCATTAGGGAGGCAGTGCGGCAAGATTCTAGGGTTTAAGGTTTCGTTTCGATACATGGCAAAGACGAGATCGTTGCAACATTGACGAGGCTTCGGGGGTAACCGGTCCATGGGGAAAAGCTTCGAGGACCCTTGGAGCAGCTGTGGTTGGAGTCGCGTGGAATCCAGCGTCGTGACGCGGTGGGACGAAGCGAATTTTGGCGATCGAATGGGTTACAGGAATAAACGGTTGGCCTCGAATTAGCTCGATTTTGATTTAAAGATGATTCCGTATATTTGGTTGTTCGAATCGATTTCGGTGATCATCGACGATGCTCTGGTAGCCGCAACGTTGATCGGAGTTGGTTGTGGTGACTGTGCATGTGTACGTCCATCTTCATGTATCCGTGTTTTGTGATGGTTGGGGAAGAAGATAGGGGACTCGAGTTCAAGCATGTGAAAACGTGGGTTCGACTCGAAGCAATAGAGGGAGGCGAGAAACTCGAAGTTAGGCTCGAGTTTAACTCAAATTAGCTCGGGTAGGAATTGTTATAGGCTTTCAGCCTGTCTGGTTTCCAAATTTAAGAAACTAGTTTCAATTTTATAAACCAAGGTTTAAACTGAGTTTTAAATTTATGTTTAAATATAAGTTCAAGTTTAGTTTGGAAACAAATAAAGTTTTAAATTTAAATTGTTTTAATACTTAAAAATGTTTAAGTATGGAAAAGAAATTTGAATTTAAAATGAAATTTAAATGGTTAAGTTAGTTAAAATGGATAATTTATTTATTTAATTAATCAATGATTTTGATTAATTAAATAAGTTATTAAAGGGTTGAAGTAATTAATGAAGGTTTAAAGATTAATTAATTGGTAATTAAGGATTATGAATTAAATATTAATTAATGATTAAAGTCGATTAATCAAGTGGTTAATCAATAGCTAATTCAAAGATAATGTGATCAATTGATTAAGATGATTAATTTGAGATAATGAATTCAAGTTAAAGGTTAATTAACTAATGAAAATGATTAAAGATTAATCATTTAGTTAAAAGAAATTAACTAATGATTAGAGTTAATTAAGTAGTTAGGGGTAATTACTCATTATGATTAATTAAGGATAATTAATCAAATGGAGATTAATTTAATTAATATGATTAATTAATAATAATTTAATTAATTAAGGTAATTGATTAATTAATTTATATCAAATTATTTGTAATTCATTAATTAATCAGGATTGGGTAACTAATTCATCAGTAATTAATTTAATTGGAAGTAAACTGAATTAATTAGGATTAAACAATTAATTAATCCTGCTTATAAATGATTATTGAATGCTTGACCTTACTTGTGAATTGTTGATATTTCCTGATCTGTGATCCTGTGTGATATATTCTGATTTGTGTGTGATCCGTACCGTAGTTTATTTATCTGGGATGAATGTAATATATTATCTGTGATCTGTGAACAAAAGATAAGCGTTATAGTTATACCGCTTATTAACTATATTTCTGTATTCTGATTTGTGATGATTGAATGATGTTGCACTACTGTGTGAAACCCCTAGACTACACCATACACACACAAATATGGATTTCACGAGGAAATCGATTAAGTCACAGATTTTTAACAATTTTAGAAATTGGATTTTTGAATCCTAAATAGTTTTTGGAATTTGAATTGAGAACTTTTGAAATGAGTTTTCAAATAAAAGTTATTTTAAATAACTTAATAAAATTTGAAATCTAAATGATTTGATTTAAATTTGAATTCAATATTTGGAATTGAATTCAATGATTTGAAAATATGGTCTAAAAAGACCATACCAGTTATAAATGTGTTTTATATGGATTTTTAACCATTTAAAAGTATGGTTTCGGAAATTTAAGAAATTTAATCCAAGTTTTATACTTGAATGGTTTTAACTTATGTAAATTGTAATTAGTTTTCTAGAATGGAAACTAATTGTTTCAAAGAATAAAAGCTTTCATATAAGAAATGAAATTCCAATTTAAGTTAAAGGAATTTCAAGTTTGAATTGAAAAATGGTTTTCCAAGTTATGAGTGAATTCTTTTTGAAAGCTATGAATTAAATCTTGATTTAAAGATTTAATGAGTTAATCCAATTGAAATGGAAATCGATTTGGAAATCTATGAATAGGTCTTTGTGAAACTGGGTGAACTCTGTGAGATGAATCTTTTTGTAAAAGATTAAAATGGTAATGTGTTTAAACCATTTGAAAGAAAAGTTTTGGGTAATAAGTTATGACTTAACTGAAATCCCATATCCATATGTTTTAAAATATTACACTCATTATTCGGTTTAGCCGGGAGAGGACTTTGTGTCACATAACCCATTCTGAATAATGATACGTCGTATATGGATTGCATTTGAAGACCGGTGTTGAAGACCGGGTATTTGTGAGAACGATAGGATGACCTATCGATTGTCTCTGCACTGGGTAGCGCCCGGTAAAGGGATTCCCTAAGTGATGGGAAGTCCAATCGGGATTGTGAATACCCGGATTGCAAGGGCTTCTTAGGAAGTGCCATCGGTTCTGTTCGAACCCGGAACAGACTTGTATGGTTGTATGTCTGACATTACACTTTGAGATATAAAGCCGATTTCTTTCAAATACATTTCTGTTTGGTGGCGGAGAATTTATTCTCTTATCTTAACACCCTTCTCTGAGACGTACGAGCTCAGAGGTTATGTAGTTGAAGGTTATCAGTGATATACTCCCAATTTGGTAGTGTGGCATGCTGAGTGCTGCTTTGTGTTGCTGATCATTCGTTGATCAAAGCATGGCTTTCGTGTAAAGCGTAGCTTTGTGGACGAGACCTCAACGAGCCTCACAGACCGGAAATGGTCGAAACAGGAAAGATACGGTAAGGTTATGAGGGTCGCTCCCTTTAGGGTATGTCATTTCCTTCTGGAAAAAGGTAGTATCATGGTATGGGGCCCAAATATTTACCTGTGTGGTTGCACCAATCTCATTTACTGTGTGATTGTTGATTTGTGATCGAGGACCCTCGGGTAAAGGTCCCAAAGGACCGGGGGGTGGCATATTCGTGTAGTAGTTACCTAGTGTAAGGGGTAACCCGGCCTTGTGTTGGCAGAGAGCTAGTTAGTTCTCGGAACGTCCCTCCAAAGGCGTACCCATGTGGCAGTAGGAAGTTCCTTATCCTGACCATTAGTTGGAAAAATCCAAAGAAACAATACGAGCCCTTTACGAATGCAATTTGTATAACCTGTCTCCTCAGGCGGCGGCTATAGCAGGCATAATATAATGGTACCTATGCTGGCTAAGATTAATATTGTATTTTCGAAAGGATTTTCACACTATGCACTAATAATAATATCAAAAGAGTTTTCTTGCGTAGGAAGCATGTTTGACTATCATAAGAAGAAATCTCCTCCAAGTTTGCGATTGCATTGTGTGTGTGGTGGGAGGTCTTATGGTAGTTTCATTTTCCAAAAGCATTACGGATTTCAATGTTTAAAATTCTGTTGTTTGTTTAAAGATAAACTGTTTTTGTTACTCACACCAGTCCCATGACTTACCTGGAGTTTATTGTTCCCTTCCTAAACTCTGGGTGCCCACAATTTTCCACACAGCAGTCTAGAGTTGGATTTTTCAGATAATCAGGTTTAGTAGACTAGTTGGAGCTAGTTCAGTTTTAGAGTTCACGCATGACTGACGTTGATTATCTTGGTGCAACGTGATGGTGGTTCGAGCTGAAGTTGGAGTTATTGGTCTCATTCTCTTTGTCGGATCATTTCGAGTTATCACTTCTGTTTTCCGCTGTATCATTATTTATCTCTGATATTATTATATCATATTGATATCATTGTTGTATATCATTCTGGATATTGTATTTATTGGAGTTGTATATGATATCACCTATTTCTTTCTTTCGCTGTGTTGTTATACTTATTGTGTTATAAGCTCCGGGGAGCCAGATTCAGCGTTTGAATCTACGGCATTCAAGTACAAGTGAGGTACAGGTGCCGATTTTCGAAGGCCGAGTTTCAGGACTCTTACATTTGGTATCAGAGCTAAGGTTAAACTTTAGCTATGGAGTATAACACATTAAGTAGCTCATTAGAGATATGGTGAAGTATACCCTAGAATGAGTAATCTCTAAGATATTCGTCCGTATGCATCAGTAAATTCTCTTGCTATCCACTGATAGTAAGTATGAGTGCAAGAAGAGGATGAGATAGGGGACAGGGGAATACGACTATAAATGGTCAATACTCTGTAACAACAAGGAAACAATCTTTTCTCTATCAATCTCTTTTATTCGTCATTTTTTCTCAATTCTTTGATAGTTCCTGGTAGATCCAGGAAGAAGGAGATTCGATATATTAATATGGGACATAAACTCCAACTGAGTCAGAAATTGTTGTTCGGATGAATTGGTTGCATTGGTTGCTGTGGTTGATAGGTATACTTTAGTTTCTAAACTAAAAGTTTTGGAATTGTATCCATATATCTATACAATTTAGGTCCCAATATATTCTACGAATGGTTAGTTATCCCTTCGAACTAACCAATGCCACTGCACATTTCGTAGATCTGGATAACCCGAGTATCTTGTAAAACATTAAAAAGATTCGTTCTTGTATCTATTGTTGATATTCTGATTTGGTAAGCCAAATGCAGAATAGATGTTCAGTTGATTTGATGAAATATTCTTAATCTATCTTTGTGTCTCCTTGGCAAATTTCTTTTTTTAAGGGGAGAAGGTTGTAACGATCCCGGATTTTATAAATATTTAAATTGATAATTAATTTTATTTTTGAATAAAAATTGTGAAATAAATTGGTAAATTAATTTGAGTTTCTCCAAATTCAAATAAAATATGTGTTATTCACTTTAATTTTAATCTTATATATATATATATGTGTGACATAAGTAGAAGAAAATAAATAATTTTAAAAAATTAGAATTGATAGTTAAACTTTAAAAAAAATAAAAAAAATAGGAATTCATTTATATTCTCAAGTAATAAGGTCCAAAGCAAGGCAAAAAAATTTCAAGTATATTCAACTATAAGTATGTCGGCTGGTAAAACAAGACTAAAGAAAATACAAGACAACAAACAAATATAAAAGATATAAGCATGAAGACATAAGTAAACAAACCAGGCTTTGTATATGAATGTGAAGTACAGTTATGCAAGAACAAAGTAAAAGAAGAAAATATCTATCTACATGCACAAATAAAATAAGGTTGAGACATAAAGGACTTAAGCATTTAATGCTACCATAAACAAGGTCAACTCGAAATGTTATCAGCCTCCAAAATGAAAAAATCCCTGCTAAACATTGTACAAACCACATTATCACCCTATACAAATATTATCTCCACCCTGTAACTTCACTTTCCATATATCAATCTTCATTTCATTTTCGTTCCATTCTAGCTGAGAAAACTGAAGTAAACATCATCTAAAACTTAAAAAAAATTCAATTAAAACAACAAAACAAATCAAGGCAAAACCAGAGATCAAGAAAGTTTCTAGCTTTCAAATTCAAGACTGTTTCAGCATAGAGGAAACTCTGTTCTTTCTTCAAAACCACTGTGAGTAAACTTTTGAAATTCTAGAATTTAAATCTGTTGGTTTGGAATCATGCTCGAAGTTAAGTTGTGCAGTTGGTTGCATGTATGCAAAAATATACACACACACACACACATATATATATATATATGTGTGTGTGTGTGTGTGTGTGTGTGTGGATATGTTTTGTGCATGTCTGGAAAAACAAGAATTTGGCTCTATTCCAGGTTACAGGCTCCAAACCTGTTATAAAATTCAAATCCTCCTTCTTTGATTCTTATTAAACTTTAGAATCTAAACAAGATTTGTTTGTTTAACCATGATTTAAGTTTTAAAAATAAATTTAAGTAAATTAAATTAAAAGCTTTTCTGCAAATTAGAAAATACAGGAAAACCCAATATATATTGAAAATTCAAGCATCGTGATTTCGGGTTTAATTTTATCATGTATAATGTGTTTGAAAACAAAGATTTTTGAAAGTGAAATCAGGATTTCTAAGTTAGTAAATATGGAGAAATCTTCGGTTGATCGTTTTGGGGTTTTCTAGCGATTCCCGACGATCGAAGCAAAACGAGTGACGGGGATTGTGGCTGAGGGTAGTCGGGAGGTTGCCGAGTTGGGGAAAAATGATCAATGATTTTTCCGATCATTGGGGAGGCAGTGCGGCAAGATTCTACAGTATAAGGGTTCGTTTCGATACATGGCAAAGACGAGATCGCTACAACGTCGACGAGGCTTCGGGGGTAACCGGTCCATGGGGAAAAGCTTCAGAGACCCTTGGAGCAGCTGTGGTTGGAGTCACGTAGATTCCAGCGTCGTCATGCGGTGGGACGAAGCAAATTTTGGCTATCGAATGGGTTACAGGAATAAATGGTTGGCCTCGAAATAGCTCGATTTTGATTTAAAGATGATTCCGTATATTTGGTTGTTCGAATCGATTTCGGTGATCATCGACGATGCTCGGGTGGCCGCGACGTTGATCGAAGATGGTTTTAGTGATTGTGCATGTGTACGTCCATCTTCATGTATCCGTGTTTTGTGATGGTTGGGGAAGAAGATAGGGGACTCGAGTTCAAGCACGTGAAAACGTGGGTTCGACTCGAAGCAATAGAGCGAGGCGAGAAACTCGAAGTAAGGCTCGAGTTTAACTCAAATTAGCTCGGGTAGGAATTGTTACAGGCTTTCAGCCTATATGGTTTCCAAATTTAAGAAACTGGTTTCAATTTTATAAACCAAGGTTTAAACTGAGTTCTAAATTTAAGTTTAAATATAAGTTCAAGTTTAGTTTGGAAAAATAAAGTTTTAAATTTAAATTGTTTTAATACTTATAAACGTTTAAGTATGGAAAAGAAATTTGAATTTAAAATGAAATTTAAATGGTTAAGTTAGTTAAAATGGATAATTTATTTATTTAATTAATCAATGATTTGGATTAATTAAATAAGTTATTAAAGGGTTGAAGTAATTAATGAAGGTTTAAAGATTAATTAATTGGTAAATAAGGATTATGAATTAAATATTAATTAATGATTAAAGTCGATTAATCAAGTGGTTAATCAATAGCTAATTCAAAGATAATGTGATCAATTGATTAAGATGATTAATTTGAGATAATGAATTCAAGTTAAAGGTTAATTAACTAATGAAAATGATTAAAGATTAATCATTTAGTTAAAAGAAATTAACTAATGATTAGAGTTAATTAAGTAGTTAGGGGTAATTACTCATTATTATTAATTAAGGATAATTAATCAAATGGAGACTAATTTAATTAATATGATTAATTAAGAATAATTTAATTAATTAAGGTAATTGATTAATTATTTATATCAAATTATTTGTAATTCATTAATTAATCAGGATTGGATAACTAATTCATCAGTAATTAAATTAATTTGAAGTAAATTGAATTAATTACGATTAAACAATTAATTAATCCTGCTTATAAATGATTATTGAATGTTTGACCTTACTTGTGAATTGTTGATATTTCTTGATATGTGATCCTGTGTGATATATTCTGATTTTTGTGTGATCTGTACCGTAGTTTATTTATCTGGGATGAATGTAATATATTATCTATGATCTGTGAACAAAAGATAAGCGTTATAGTTATACCGCTTATCAACTATATTTCTGTATTCTGATCTGTGATGATTGAATGTGTTGCACTACTGTATGAAACCCCTGGACTACACCATACACACACAAATATGGAATTCAAGAGGAAATCGATTAAGTCACAGATTTTTAACAATTTTAGAAATTGGATTTTTGAATCCTAAATAGTTTTTGGAATTTGAATTGAGAAATTTTGAAATGAGTTTTCAAAATAAAAGTTATTTTAAATAACTTAATAAAATTTGAAATCTAAATGATTTGATTTAAATTTGAATTCAATATTTGGAATTGAATTCAATGATTTGAAAATATGGTCTAAAAAGACCATACCAGTTATAAATGTGTTTTATATGGATTTTTAACCATTTAAAAGTATGGTTTCAGAAATTTAAGAAATTTAATCCAAGTTTTATACTTGAATGGTTTTAACTTTTGTAAATTGTAATTAGTTTTCCAGAATGGAAACTAATTGTTTCAAAGAATAAAAGCTTTCATATAAGAAATGAAATTCCAATTTAAGTTAAAGGAATTTCAAGTTTGAATCGAAAAATTGTTTTCCAAGTTATGAGTGAATTCTTTTTGAAAGCTATGAATTAAATCTTGATTTAAAGATTTAATGAGTTAATCCAATTGAAATGGAAATCGATTTGGAAATCTATGAATAGATCTTTGTGAAACTGGGTGAACTTTGTGAGATGAATCTTTTTGTAAAAGATTAAAATGGTAATGTGTTTAAACCATTTGAAAGAAAAGTTTTGGGTAATAAGTTGTGACTTAACTAAAATCCCATATCCATATGTTTTAAAATATTACACTCATTATTCGGTTTAGCCGGGAGAGGACTCTGTGTCACATAACCCATTCCGAATAATGATACGTCGTATTTGGATTGCATTTGAAGACCGGTGTTGAAGACCAGGTATTTGTGAGAACGATAGGATGACCTATCGATTGTCTCTGCACTGGGTAGCGCCCGGTATAGAGATTCCCTAAGTGATGGGAAGTCCAATCGGGATTGTGAATACCCGGATTGCAAGGGCTTCTTAGGAAGTGCCTTCGGTTCTGTTCGAAAATGGAACAGACTTGTATGGTTGTATGTCTGACATTACACTTTGAGATATAAAGTCGATTTCTTTCAAATACATTTCTGTTTGGTGGCGGAGAATTTATTCTCTTAGCTTAACACCCTTCTCTGAGACGTACGAGCTCAGAGGTTATGTAGTTGAAGGTTATCAGTGATATACTCCCAATTTGGTAGTGTGGCATGCTGAGTGCTGATGATCATTCGTTGATCAAAGCATGGCTTTCGTGTAAAGCGTAGCTTTGTGGATGAGACCTCATCGAGCCTCACAGATCGGAAATGGTCGAAACAGGAAAGATGCGGCAATGTTATGAGGGTCGCTCCTTTTAGGGTATGTCATTTCCTTCTGGAAAAAGGTAGTATCATGGTATGGAGCCCATATATTTACCTGTGTAGTTGCTCCAATCTCATTTACTGTGTGATTGTTGCTTTGTGATCGAGGGCCCTCGGGTAAAGGTCCCAAAGGACCGGGGGGTGGCATATTCGTGTAGTAGTTACCTAGTGTAAGGGGTAACCCGGCCTTGTGTTGGCAGAGAGCTAGTTAGTTCTCGGGACGTCCCTCCAGAGGCGTACCCATGTGGTAGTAGGAAGTTCCTTAGCCTGACCATTAGTTGGAAAATCCAAAGAAACAATACGAGCCCTTTACGATTGCAATTTGTATAACCTGTCTCCTAAGGCGGTAGCTATAGCAGGCATAATATAATGGTACCTATGCTGGCTAAGATTAATATTGTATTTTCGAAAGGATTTTCACACTATGCACTAATAATAATATCAAAAGAGTTTTCTTGCGTAGGAAGCATGTTTGACTATCATAAGAAGAAATCTCCTCCAAGTCTGCGATTGCATTGTGTGTGTGTGGTGGGAGGTCTTATGGTAGTTTCATTTTCCAAAAGCATTGCGGATTTCAATGTTTAAAATTCTTTTGTTGTTTGTTTAAAGATAAACTGTTTTTGTTACTCACACCAGTCCCATGACTGACCTGGAGTTTATTGTTCTCTTCCTAAACTCTAGGTGCCCACAATTTTCCATACGAGCAGTCTAGAGTTGGGTTTTTCAGATAATCAAGTTTAGTAGACAACTTGGAGCTAGTTCAGTTTTAGAGTTCACGCATGACTGACATTGCTTATCTTGGTGCAACGTGATGGTGGTTCGAGCTGATGTTGGAGTTATTGGTCTCATTCTCGTTGTCGGATCATTTGGAGTTATCACTTCTGTTTTCTACTATATCATTATTTATCTCTGTTATTCTTGTATCATATTGATATCATTGTTGTATATCATTATGGATATTGTATTTATTGGAGTTGTATATGATATCAACTATTTCTTTCTTCCGCTGTGTTGTTATACTTATTGTGTTATAAGCTCCGGGGAGCCAGATTCAGCGTTTGAATCTACGGCATTCAAGTACAAGTGAGGTACGGGTGCCGATTTTCGAAGGCCGAGTTTCAGGACTCTTACATTTGGTATCAGAGCTAAGGTTAAACTTTAGCTATGGAGTATAACACATTAAGTAGCTCATTAGAGATAGGGTGAAGTATACCCTAGAATGAGTAATCTCTAAGATATTCATCCGTATGCATCAGTAAATTCTCTTGCTATCCACTGATAGTAAGTATGAGTGCAAGAAGAGGATGAGATAGGGGACAGGGGAATACGACTATAAATGGTCAATACTCTGTAACAACAAGGAAACAATCTTTTCTCTATCAATCTCTTTTATTCGTCATTTTTTCTCAATTCTTCGACAGCTCCTGGTAGATCCAGGAAGAAGGAGATTCGATATATTAATATGGGACATAAACTCCAACTGAGTCAGAAATTGATGTTTGAATGAATTGGTTGCATGGGTTGCTGTGGTTGGTACGTATACTTTAGTTTCTAAACTAAAAGTTTTGGAATTGTATCCATATGTCTATAAAATTTGGGTCCCAATATATTCTACGAATGGTTAGTTATCCCTTCGAACTAACCAATGCCACTGCACATTTCGTAGATCTGGATAACCCGAGTATCTTGTAAAACATTAAAAAGATTCCTTCTTGTATCTATTGTTGATATTCTGATTTGGTAAGCCAAATGTAGAATAGATGTTCAGTTGATTTGATGAAATATTCTTCATCTATCTTTGTGTCTCCTTGGCAAATTTCGAGGACGAAAATTTTTTTTAAGAGGGGAAGGTTGTAACGATCCCGGATTTTATATATATTTAAATTGATAATTAATTTGATTTTTGAATAAAAATTGTGAAATAAATTGGTAAATTAATTTGAGTTTCTCCAAATTCAAATAAAATATGTGTTAATCACTTTAATTTTAATCTTATATATATATATGTGACATAAGTAGAAGAAAATAAATAATTTTAAAAAATTAGAATTGATAGTTAAACTTTAAAAGAAATAAAAAAATAGGAATTCATTTATATTCTCAAGTAATAAGGTCCAAAGCAAGGCAAACAAATTTCAAGTATATTCAACTATAAGTATGTAGGCTGGTAAAACAAGACTAAAGAAAATACAAGACAACAAACAAATATAAAAGATATAAGCATGAAGACATAAGTAAACAAACCAGGCTTTGTATATGAATGTGAAGTTTAGTTATTCAAGAACAAAGTAAAAGAAGAAAATATCTATCTACATGCACAAATAAAATAAGGTTGAGACATAAAGGACTTAAGCATTTAATGCTACCATAAACAAGGTCAACTCGAAATGTTATCAGCCTCCAAAATGAAAAAATCCCTGCTAAACATTGTACAAACCACATTATCACCCTGTACAAATATTGTAACGACCCGTGTTTTTACGGATCGACAAGTTCGTCAAAATCTGGAATTTTCAGCATTTTAAGACATTTCAGATTTTTGGTGTAATTTGTCTAAGTCCTAGGTCGTGAACGACCTAAGAGCTAAGTCGTGACCGACCTATAGGATGGTAGCAAGTTAAGAGCTATGTTGTAGACGTCTTAGGGATGTGGTGCGACCTAAGGATGTGGGGTTTAGGTCGTAGACGACCTAAGATAGGAGACTTAAGGGTTTTGAGCGACCTAAGGGATAGGTCGGCAACGACCTAAGGAAACTGTTGTGAGCGACCTAAGTGTTTGGGTGAGTAAGTGTTAGGTCGGCAGTTCGAGTTAGCGACCTAAGAGATAGGAGGTAGCGACCTAGTAGAGTTAACGACTTAGGGGATAAGCAGTTTGCGACCTATAGAATTGACCGACCTAAGTGTTAGTGTTAGCGTAGTTAGGTCGCGTGTGTGTTAGGTCGCGAGTTTGCAAAGTCGTAGGTCGCGTGAGTTGTTAGGTCGCGCGTACGATAGGTCGCTGGGTTTTAGACTTAAGGCGTTAGGTCGCAAGGAAAACTTATGTGTTAGGTCGCAAGAGGGCTTAAGTCTTAAGTCGCGGCATTGTTAGGTCGCGTGGGTTGCTAAGTTGTTAGGTCGAAGCCTATGTTTTAAGTCACGAGCGACCTAGGAGATAAGTGTTAAGTCGTAACCCAGTTATTTGGTGGGTCGCATGGAAGCGCATCTGTTAGGTCGCTTGGGTGCGCTGATGTGCTATGTCGTATCCCCTTAAGTCATAGGTCGTAACCTTGTTAGGTCGTTGAAGCGCCTGGGGAAATAAGTCGTTAGGTCGTTAGGCGCTAATTGTTAAGTCGTAGAGGCTTTAGGTCGGAGGGGTTTTAGGTCGTAGGTCGCAGACGACCTAATTCCGAGCTAGCGACTTAGAGAGATTTCTGCTATAAATAGGGGGGGTTGTTCTCACTTTTTGGGATCCGGATTTCGAAGCGACGAAGTGCTGCCATTTTGAGAGCTCGACTTCTACACTTCTTCACTTCTTCACTTCTTTTCTCCACTCTAATCTAGTGCTTCCTTTCATCCAAATCGAAGATCAAGATTGAAGATTCAAGAACTTAGATTTAAGATCTTCATCTTTTTCAAGAGAGATTTCTTCGTTTGAAGCGGATTCATGATAGATCAAGCTTGATCCCTCGCTGTCCAGATCTTAAGCGTGTTGATTTGGGTTTGTTAGGTGATTTGGTGAGTGGTGATTATCTCTCACACGGATCCAAAGGAGTATATCGGATTGTTGGCTCGTTTTGGTGTTAAAATAGTGATTTCCATGCATTTTCTTCATCCTAAGTGTAGATCCATATAGATCCATTGTTCATGATGATGTTACATCCAGTTTATCATATGTTAATCTATGCAAGTTCATTCATCAAGTTTGTAGGGATATAATTCATGTTTTCATGCTTATTGGACTTTCAACTCTTTAATTACGAAAATGCCATTATTGTGATAATTGTCTACTTAGATCTTATTTGAATGCTTGATTGTTTGGATTAATGTTTGATTTGATTGACTGTTATGAATTAGATGATTGATGGTTTGACTTAGACCGAAGACGATTCAATAGCTAAGGGAAAGGCTCTTGAATTGGGAAAGCTGCTCGTGGCATATGTAGCGGGATGATGAAGCTCTTATGCATAGATTTGATGATGTGATGTTGAGATGAGGCTTTGCGAGGATGTGATGAAGCGAAGCAATCATGTGATGAAGACTTGGTCTAATCCAGACGGGATCATTCCAAGCATGTTGATAACTCGGTGATATGATTCGAGTTGAGGATAATGAATGGATATGAGAATAGTCGTCGAGGAGGATGACTAGGAGGTTTGGATAGCATCATTGTTGAAGGTTCTAGCATGCTCTAAGCAAGAGTACGTTTGGGCAGATTCGATAGTCCCAACGACTAACTGTTGATGGTCGAGTACTCTGGGCAGATTCGATAGTCCTAGGCACGGGTTGCGACGACGTGCGGGAGTTATGTCTAGAACCAGGGTTTCCATTAGCCCTTGACGGACGGCTGAAAGAATGTGCCGGTCATTCAATTAACGGTGATATCGAAGCAATGATAACAGTGATAGCCAGAGTCATGGATGTTTGGTTGTATCGTCATTCGGACTCAAGAGCGGTATTTTCTGGGTGCTTATCTGATTTAGGCCTTGGTACTTTGAAAAACATCGCCCTTGACTCGAATGATTATTACTCTACTTTAAATTGCATGCTCTGCTATGTCTGCTTCTATTTAGTGTGTGTCTGGGGGCTATCACTGTAGAAAGAGG
Source organism: Allium fistulosum (assembly GCA_030737815.1). Taxonomy (NCBI): domain Eukaryota; kingdom Viridiplantae; phylum Streptophyta; class Magnoliopsida; order Asparagales; family Amaryllidaceae; genus Allium; species Allium fistulosum. The sequence goes on from CM060902.1 coordinate 1,438,476,698, forward strand.
TGGAGTGGGAGGGTTGTATTCCTATTCCTTTTCCTTTATGCTCTTTTGGTATGTTGTTAGTTAATTTACTGCTCACTAAGACTGTTGTCTGACTCAAGGCTTTATGTTTTAATTCTTATTGCCTTGGGCTGTTCGTCCATTTTTGGGACGGGCAGACTAGGTAGCAGGTGACAGGTGTCGTTCTCTTCTCACGATGCTGATATCGAAGACGAGCTGGAGGGTTGCATATTATCTTCTTATTATATGTACTGGATATTCCGCTGTTTTGTTTTCTCTGTGTGTCATGTAGTGAGGCTTGATGTATTGGCTATTTGGATGCTTGTATTCAACTATTATGGAGTTTTATATGATGTCATTTTGTTCTGTAAAGCTTCACTATACATATGTTCTATTGTATTTTGTCCATGCGCTGTGAGTAATACGATAGATTATGTTGTTTTAATTTTACCTTGACAATCGTCCATGGTCGCCTGGCACTCTTTACAGCGCATTTTCTCTGGATTCGGTGCAAGGGTCATGGGCGGTCGTCACAAATATTATCTCCATCCTATTACTTCACTTTCCATATATCAATCTTCATTTCATTTTCGTTCCATTCTAGCTGAGAAAACTGAAGTAAACATCATCTAAAACTTAAACATAATTCAATTAAAACAACAAAACAAATCAAGGCAAAACCAGAGATCAAGAAAGTTTCTAGCTTTCAAATTCAAGCCTGTTTCAACATAGAGGAAACTCTGTTCTTTCTTCAAAACCACTGTGAGTAAACTTTTGAAATTCTGGAATTTAAATTTGTTGTTTGGAATCATGCTCGAAGTTAAGTTGTGCAGTTGGTTGCATGTATGCAAAAATATATATACATATATATATATATATATATATATATATATATATATATATATATATATTGTGTGTGTGTGTGTGTGTGTGGATATGTTTTGTGCATGTCTAGAAAAACAAGAATTTGACTCTATTCCAGGTTACAGGCTCCAAACCTGTTATAAAATTCAAATCCTCCTTCTTTGATTCTTATTAAACTTTAGAATCTAAACAATATTTGTTTGTTTAACCATGATTTAAGTTTTTAAAATAAATTTAAGTAAATTAAATTAAAAGCTTTTCTGGAAATTAGAAAATACAGGAAAACCCAATATATATTGAAAATTCAAGCATCATGATTTCGGGTTTAATTTTATCATGTATAATGTCTTTGAAAACAATGATTTTTGAAAGTGAAATCAGGATTTCTAAGTTAGTAAATATGGAGAAATCTTGGGTTGATCGTTTTGGGTTTTTCTGGTGATTCCCGGCGATCGAAGCAAAACGAGTGACGGGGATTGTCGCTGAGGGTAGTCGGGAGGTTGCCGAGTTGGGGAAAAATGATCAATGATTTTTCCGATCATTGGGGAGGCAGTGCGGCAAGATTCTAGGGTTTTGTAACGACCCGTAAAATATAATGGTTTTAAAAGTATTTTTAACTGGAAATTTGTAAAATTTTAAACAATAAAATTTGAAAATAAAAATTTATTATTTGGAATACGTCTATTTTAATATAGCAACTGGTAAATTTTCATCTGGTAATATTGAAGTTTATTTTCCTGTGAAATTTTATTCAAACCAAACCGGTTAATAACAGTGAATTTAAAAGCTTTCCGAAACCAAAATGTGTCAACAGGAGAAAATTTATTCAGATCATTTTGAATCGGACTGCGAAATTCGTTTTTCCAAATTTGGACTTTTATTGCTCCGTTTATCTTAATTCTTGTAAAATAGCAGCATTTTCTGGTACCGGTTATCAACTTTTGATCGGATGATCGTACCACTGATATCTGTATACCGTTTTGATCGTCTCGTCGCGCTGATCACAACGGTATATTTATTTTTGTATTTTGAAATTCGAATACGCGATGGAAACAATAAAATGTTCGTTGTATCGGCACCACTTTCTGTGTCCATTCAAATTTTTTTTCAACGGCCGAAAAACTAATAGCCAATTGCATTTAATATTTTCTTGATTTACGTTTCTAACTTTTAACATTTTCACCGTTTGCTTTTATTTGCCAGTTCAGCTGCCGTTCAACTTCTAAGTATCTTTTCATATGGTTCATACGTTACTTTTGCTCTAATATTTTTTATTTCTTCCCTTCTCATTCCTCTGGATCAAATATCTCCCCCTCCTCTCTTCTTTTACTTTAGAAATTTTTTGCGCTCTGTTGCTTATCTTCACGTCTCCACTCATAACCAGATCCACCTTCATTTCCACTTGGTCCCTCTCCTCTCTTCTCTTCGCCCATCAGCTCCAATCCCCTCTCACTGCTCACGTGAGCACCACCAAACCCAAACAACGACCGAAAGCTCTCCGCCACGTCAAAGCTCCTCCACCCGTGCCAAAGCCACCACCGCCTTCCTCTACGCCTAACCCCAGGCCAACCAGCTCACCGTCCCTACCAAAACTCCTCCACCCGCGACCTGCCGCCAGCTCCTCCGCTCCACAGTAACCCGAGACTCCGCCACCCTCCTGTGCCACTCCCTCGCGAGATCTCAGCCACCCACTTCGACTTCCCTCCACGTGGCCACACAACCCAGATCTATCACCCAAAGCCGAAGTCCCCCTCTCCTCCAGTTCTCTTCCACGTCTTGTCCCCCTGTCCACCACGAGATCCCGTCCCAGCTCTTCTTCGCTTCCTCCCCTCACCGTCGCATGTTTATATATATGGTACGTTGTTATATGAAGAGATATTTATGGTTTTAAACAATGTTTGTTGTTTATATAAAGTATGTTGTTGTATATATTTGTTTATATTCATATCAGATTGATTTTTTTTATATATATAATGGTTTCGAATTTTATAAGATGAAGATTTTATGTAAGTCACGTATATTGTCTTTGCTGTACATGGTTATATTGGTTTATATAATAAAGTTTGTTCTGTTTTGCATGAAGAATCAGGGTACTGCAAGAATATATACATAGTTTATATTGACCTGTCATTGTAAAGGTTATAGGGATTTGAATATTAGTCATAGCTAAACATATGTATCAATATGTTTTGTTGTTCAATATATTTGAGTATTTCATGTATAAGTCTGGTCTGCATTTATTATGTACTGTCTGCATTGGTATATTATTGTGATAGTTTTATAGTGTATTTTACCTATGCATTAGCTGTTAAATTCTAGGCTGTCTGTAATATATACATATAACATCTACTCTAGTTTATATATATAAACATTTATTTAACATCAACTCTTACCTGACCTGCTCTGTTTTATGTCCTGGCACTCTATGTTATACGTGACGTATCTAGTTTACAAAAATTTGTTTAGAGGTGTGTACAGTCTTCATATGTGGTTGAGTAGCCTTATGTATATGGCTGCATATATTTTATTTGTGGTATAGGCGCATGCATATATTCAGTGTATATTTCATATGGGGTCTGCATATATATATATATATATAAATATATAAATGTGTGTGTTTACATATCAAGTAGGTATATAGATATACCGGTCTGCATAAATTATATAAATTTTGGAAGATTGTATATTTGTTATTTATACCTATGTTTATATATTGTTTTGTAGATAGGTAGATTTGAGTTTGGCTTCCTCATATGTGTATATATATATATAAGTTTAAAACTGATTTTGAAATATATATATATATATGTATATAAACCATATTTCGTTTCTATCAAGCAAAAAAAAAAAAAAAAAAATTGATTTGATCCATTCTCATCGATTTCTTATCTATCAGCTTGTCCGACGAATCCGTGTCCATTGTGCTTTTCTTTGCAATTCGTGCTTGGATTCGTAGCTCATTTCTTCGTTAAATCTATCTAGCCTCGAAAGGTGAGCAATCACTCACGATTAACGTTCTTTTATTTATTAAATCTGATTTCAATTGAAACGACAGTTGAAATATGCTGCTGTTAGTTAATTACATTGTTATATATGCTATTATCTATAACTGTTCACCTGTGACATCTGACACCAGTATCTAGTATTTATATGCCTGTTATTACTATTATCTGTATATGTTCACCTATGACATCTGACACCTGTTATTTATATTGATGATATATGCCTGTTGTTATATTTTATATTATCTGTTATCACTCTGCAAGTTCCCTGTTAGTATAGAATTCACTATGGGTTGAAATGATACATACCCGAACGGACTTTAGAATAGGAGAAAATCGTTATGGGTTGAAATGATAAACCCAAGCGATTTTCATTTGAATTGAAATTGGGATTACGGGTCGAAATGATATCTACCCGTATATATGTAAATTTCGGATTGAAATGATAAATATCCGTATCACTTAACCATATGATAAACATATATACAGACACCGTTGGTCCATATATATAAATATTTTGAAATTGAATTCTATGGTTTTGGAAAGAAATATATGGTTTTAATAAATGTTGATTCATAAATTTTTATATATAAATGGAAATGATATTTAATTTAATTAAGATAGAGTTAATACATATAATATGTTAAGTATAAAATTTATATTTCAAAATAGACTTTGGTAAAAATTTGAATAAGTTAAGGTTGGGATGATAATTTGAATTTAGTAAAGAATTTTATTAAATTAAACCAATATAAAGCTTATTGAAAGTGGAGTTTAAGATATGATTTATAACTTGAGTTTGATTTAAATAATTTAATGAATATTTCTTGTTTAAATAAATTTAAGGAAATATTTAGTAAAAATGAAATTTAGTTATTAAGTGAATATTCCTTGATTAAATAATAAACGAAGTTAAACCAAGAGTTATATGAAACTGTTAAAATTTAACTTTGAAATTGTTGAGTATTAAAGTTTTGAAATATATTGAAATTTAAATGGTATAATTAGAACTGAATTGAATTGATGGATAGAGCTTGAATAAAATTTGAATTTGGAATTTGAGTAAATTTGAATCGATTTGTGAGACTTGAGAAAATTAAATACTTTGATTTTAAATTATTTAACCTATATAGATATATACTAATTTGGAAAATAGATATATTTGAAATGAAATGATATTTTGGTTTTGAAGTATAAATTAATTTGGAATGACCATGGTGTTATAGTGTATATTTCCACCTCGTAGATAGTTCTGAAGATCCTTAGAGGATGGTTATCCCAAACATCCTTTAAGTTACTTGTATTTCAGTTGGTATTTCACTTGAGTTGGATTTATTGATATAAGAATGTTAATCCTGACTCGAGTGTTTTGTGTTTTGCTTTACGCTCGGGTCAGACCGAGTGATACAGCATTTGAGACTCACCCTTGGAGTTTGGAGCTTCCTTTGGAGATCCAACTATCGCCTCAGCTTTCAGCTCTTCTAGTTGATTTGTTCAGAGAAGTCATCTGTTGTACGGGAGACTTCACTGCATTTGAGATATTCTGTTGTATTTTATTTCTAACTCTGATGTTTATATAGTAGCTTCATGAACTACTATTTTATCTATTCCGCTGCGTATTATTGTATTACTCTGTGTCTGTGATTCTGTGATTGATTTATTTACCGCATGTGCTGAGTTTTTGCCAAATTTAAATTAACAATCTGATATTTTGAATTATTCAATTCTGACATGTGTGGATTTATTGTCGGTTTGAATGGTCCAAAATAGCGGGTCGTTACAGTTGGTATCAGAGCCAGGTTCTAGGCAAAACTTAGCATATATAGTAAATTTATTTACAGAATCACTTTCGTTCGAGTTTGAATCTCTTCCTTTTGACTCGATTTCCGTTGAACTTTGGAACGTTCCCTACGGTTTCAAAATTCATTCTTGTCTCTCCCTATTTGTATTCTTTTGATTCTGGAGTATCCCATAACTCCACTTCGAAGGATCTCTATAAGAATAGGATCCCACCAATCTTTGAATGATTTGTGAATGGGTGAAACTTCTTCACAATTGGCATTGATTCACCGGAGATTTCTGTATCTTTGGTTTAGATGCCGCTATCTCTTGCGATCGAATGTTGATTTTTCTTGGAATTCTGCATCGATCTGTTCTTGAAGTCACGGTTGATCCGGTTAAGGTCGCCCGCGATTTATATAAGTATATTCATCTTCTATTTTGAAATTTAATTATCTCATTTTCGTTCGAACTTATTTTCGAATCAGAATCATATTTGATTAGAGTCCCTCTAAGTTGAATTTCTATCTTTGTTTTGAAATCCATTCTTGAACATCCTTTGAAAAATCAGGCTTGTTTATATTTTAGAAATTGTTTTATATATCGAAATTATTATATTCTATATATAAAAGTTAAATGTTTTCGATAAAGATTATAAACCCTTTTAAAATAAGAATTTGAGGTTTTGAAAGGATTTGTAATTTTGAAAAATTATATAAGAAATTGATTTATATAAAAATGATTTATGACTAAAGGATTTTAAATTTGAAATTCGAGAATTGAACTCCGGTATGTTGAAATTGGTTTTAAGATTTTGAAATATATAATAATAATATAATTTAAAGGTATTCTTCCGAATAAGAAATGTTTCAAATGATTTTAATGAGTTTCGAATGATTTCGAAGAAATTTCAAAAGAAATTTGAGAAAATAGAAGTCCAGAACTCACTTATGTCGCTGGAAAATAATTTCGGTGATGAGTGCACGCATCATCGACATTGATTTTCGAGTTTCAGAGTGGGGGATAGGCCACTTCAGTAGCTTTGCTATTCGAGTGATTTTGTGAAACCATTTTGATTTCAAATTCCGAAGTAAGATTTGATATTCGAAAGATATATGTATATATATACTTGAAATGATTTGAAGTAAGACGGTGTTCAGTCCTCGAGTTTCGGATTTGATATGACCCTGTCTATTAAAATTGATTTACTGATTTGCTGCTGATTTCCAACTCTTGAATTTGAAAATGATTTCTTCAACTATTTCGAAGGTTCGAGCACTTCCAAATCAAGTTTAACTTTTCAAAAGCTAAATTTTTGAAAAGCATGAATTATTTGATAAAGTGTATAAATTTGTTTGAATGTTTAAGTATGAAGTAATATGATTTAAATAAGTTGAAACTGTTTTGTTAAGTAAATGAATAAGGCTATTTTGAAATTTAGATTTGAAATGTTTTGAAAAGAATTTGGTCTTCAATATATTTTGAATAAAATTTAGTTAAATGTTTTAACTGGGTAACATCTTTATGAAACTATATATTTAACAAGCCGGAATAAATATATAATTCGTGCGTATGCTGTTTTATTCGCATAATTAATTTGATCCAGGTTTGAGTACACAAGTTCGAGGTGGATTACACCATTTCGTGTTAGGATTTTTCATTCGATTCTTAAGGGCGAATATTTGATATAGATTTTTGGGCTAAATTCTAGAATTCTCTATCATAGTATATGGCTATGCAAGGAGACTGATGGCTTCTAGTCGAGAAACCATATCGAAGTCCGCATTAGGGAAGTCGAATGGACAATACTAGTTCGAAAGCGAACTTGTGTGATCGAACGAGCGATCAAAATGTGATTTTGCAAAATGATGGCGTATGTATACCTTATATTCTATTATCATTGATATATTTTGACGCTGAAATTGAAAGCTGTCGGGTTAGAATATCTTTGCTTACTAAAAGAAAATTTCCAAAATAAATTACAAAGATATATAACCCATAAAAGCAAAGATATTCAATCTCATATGGCTCTTGATACAGCGAAACTTATTTTTGGAAAATTTGATCCTTATATAAGATGGACCTTAGGTAATATAAGATGATTTTGAAAACCATTTGATTTTGGAAATGAATTGGTTGACTTAAATTATTGATTTGGAAATTTGAATTTATTTTCAAAATCTATTATTTTGGAACTTTGAAGCTAAAGATAATTAATTTGAGAAGAAATAATTTGGTGAAATTGTATATGATTTTGAAATTGAACTGATATTGAAACAAATTGAAATCTGAGAAACTTATATTACCAAACACTTGATTTGGGAGTTGTCGAACTTATATAAAATTGATTTGTATGAGTATGAAATTGATTCGAAACTATAGATTTGAAAAGGTACTCAACTTGAAAGTGAAATCTTATATAATTGAAGTCTATATAAGTATGATTTGATATACTATTGATTTTGGAAAAGTATTTGATTTGAAAATTTAATCTTATATATAATGGATTTTATATAAGTACGATATTTGAAAGTGATTTGAAAAGGTACTATATGATACATATTTTCGAAGTAAAGATATGGGAAGTGCCTTCTGCTTGATATCCGATTTGTGGCCACATCTTGGATTCATTCTATCGATATTATTCTCTCTGATTTTTGGTTTTCCGGATATGATACTCGAGTGTCCTTCGAATTCCATGGCGTTACCCATGGTCTTATCGTTCTCTCGTGACTGCACAGCGCAACTGCCTGGCTGAGTCTTGCCTAGGGGTACAGATTGTTTCCTAGGGGATCCAGGCGTAACCATTGTGTATCCTGCAATCTGTGTAGGTCGCGAATAGTAGCGCAAATGCTTGGCTGAGTCTTGCCTGGGGGTACGGATTGTTTCCTGGGGGATCCAGGCGTAACCATTGTGTATCCTGCATTCTACTAGTCATCATGGCGTAACTCGCAGGGCTGAGAAAGCCTACGGATATGGATTGTTTCCTGGGGGAACCAGGCGTAACCATTGTGTATCTGCGAACCATGGTTAGACAAAGGTTTTGTTCGTTTTGATTGGATTGTACTTTCCATATCTATTTTTAAAAAGTTTTTCCAGTATTTTCACTGGGTGTTGAAACAGGTCTACCAAGTACCTGGAGAATTCTAGTTTTGCGCCTGATCAACGCACTACCAGAGTCTACAGGAACAAGGATAAACTTGTTGAAACATCGAGTTATAAAAGTATTTTCGAAATGAAATTTGTTTCGTTATAAAAAAAAAATATTTTATTATAAAAGTATTTCTAACAAAGAAATTCTATATTAATATTTGAAATTCTAATGGTTGAATTAATTATTCATGCCCGATTCTGTTCTTTTGAATCTACCTTATCTACTCAGCTTTATTTATTCACCTATATTCAGTTTTTCCAAGTCCTCCTTCTTTTCCTTGTTGACTATATCCTTTTAAACATAATTTAATAGAAATTTTAGTGTTATAAATATTTTAGAAGTTATTAATTAAATAAAACAGATTTAAAGAAATGATTATTGATTTATTAATAATATTTGAAAAGTATTTTAGATAGAATTAATAAATCTATGAATTGTGGATTTAATAGCTTCTTTGTAAATATGAGTAATAATGTAAATAATTGTTTTCAAATGGTTTTAATACATTTATAAAGGTGTCATTTAAACATAAATGGTAGTATAAAGGAAGCAAGAAATTTTACAAATGGATTTTTGAAAGGTTTCAAAGTATATAAGATAATTGAATTGCAAATGAAGTTTTAAAATTTTTAGTAAAATTTATATAGTTCAAATTTATCGTTTAATCTTGACTTTCAATCTATCTTTTCTGTCTGGTTGTTTCTATTCTTCTACCTCATTCCTTTTCGGGGACGAAAAGTTTTGAGTGGGGGAGAGTGTAACGACCCGTAAAATATAATGGTTTTAAAAGTATTTTTAACTGGAAATTTGTAAAATTTTAAACAATAAAATTTGAAAATAAAAATTTATTATTTGGAATACGTCTATTTTAATATAGCAACTGGTAAATTTTCATCTGGTAATATTGAAGTTTATTTTCCTGTGAAATTTTATTCAAACCAAACCGGTTAATAACAGTGAATTTAAAAGCTTTTCGAAACCAAAATGTGTCAACAGGAGAAAATTTATTCAGATCATTTTGAATCGGACTGCGAAATTCGTTTTTCCAAATTTGGACTTTTATTGCTCCGTTTATCTTAATTCTTGTAAAATAGCAGCATTTTCTGGTACCGGTTATCAACTTTTGATCGGATGATCGTACCACTGATATCTGTATACCGTTTTGATCGTCTCGTCGCGCTGATCACAACGGTATATTTATTTTTGTATTTTGAAATTCGAATACGCGATGGAAACAATAAAATGTTCGTTGTATCGGCACCACTTTCTGTGTCCATTCAAATTTTTTTTCAACGGCCGAAAAACTAATAGCCAATTGCATTTAATATTTTCTTGATTTACGTTTCTAACTTTTAACATTTTCACCGTTTGCTTTTATTTGCCAGTTCAGCTGCCGTTCAACTTCTAAGTATCTTTTAATATGGTTCATACGTTACTTTTGCTCTAATATTTTTTATTTCTTCCCTTCTCATTCCTCTGGATCAAATATCTCCCCCTCCTCTCTTCTTTTACTTTAGAAATTTTTTGCGCTCTGTTGCTTATCTTCACGTCTCCACTCATAACCAGATCCACCTTCATTTCCACTTGGTCCCTCTCCTCTCTTCTCTTCGCCCATCAGCTCCAATCCCCTCTCACTGCTCACGTGAGCACCACCAAACCCAAACAACGACCGAAAGCTCTCCGCCACGTCAAAGCTCCTCCACCCGTGCCAAAGCCACCACCGCCTTCCTCTACGCCTAACCCCAGGCCAACCAGCTCACCGTCCCTACCAAAACTCCTCCACCCGCGACCTGCCGCCAGCTCCTCCGCTCCACAGTAAACCGAGACTCCGCCACCCTCCTGTGCCACTCCCTCGCGAGATCTCAGCCACCCACTTCGACTTCCCTCCACGTGGCCACACAACCCAGATCTATCACCCAAAGCCGAAGTCCCCCTCTCCTCCAGTTCTCTTCCACGTCTTGTCCCCCTGTCCACCACGAGATCCCGTCCCAGCTCTTCTTCTCTTCCTCCCCTCACCGTCGCATGTTTATATATATGGTACGTTGTTATATGAAGAGATATTTATGGTTTTAAACAATGTTTGTTGTTTATATAAAGTATGTTGTTGTATATATTTGTTTATATTCATATCAGATTGATTTTTTTTATATATATAATGGTTTCGAATTTTATAAGATGAAGATTTTATGTAAGTCACGTATATTGTCTTTGCTGTACATGGTTATATTGGTTTATATAATAAAGTTTGTTCTGTTTTGCATGAAGAATCAGGGTACTGCAAGAATATATACATAGTTTATATTGACCTGTCATTGTAAAGGTTATAGGGATTTGAATATTAGTCATAGCTAAACATATGTATCAATATGTTTTGTTGTTCAATATATTTGAGTAGTTCATGTATAAGTCTGGTCTGCATTTATTATGTACTGTCTGCATTGGTATATTATTGTGATAGTTTTATAGTGTATTTTACCTATGCATTAGCTGTTAAATTCTAGGCTGTCTGTAATATATACATATAACATCTACTCTAGTTTATATATATAAACATTTATTTAACATCAACTCTTACCTGACCTGCTCTGTTTTATGTCCTGGCACTCTATGTTATACGTGACGTATCTAGTTTACAAAAATTTGTTTAGAGGTGTGTACAGTCTTCATATGTGGTTGAGTAGCCTTATGTATATGGCTGCATATATTTTATTTGTGGTATAGGCGCATGCATATATTCAGTGTATATTTCATATGGGGTCTGCATATATATATATATATAAATATATAAATGTGTGTGTTTACATATCAAGTAGGTATATAGATATACCGGTCTGCATAAATTATATAAATTTTGGAAGATTGTATATTTGTTATTTATACCTATGTTTATATATTGTTTTGTAGATAGGTAGATTTGAGTTTGGCTTCCTCATATGTGTATATATATATATAAGTTTAAAACTGATTTTGAAATATATATATATATATATGTATATAAACCATATTTCGTTTCTATCAAGCAAAAAAAAAATAAAAAAAAAAAAAATTGATTTGATCCATTCTCATCGATTTCTTATCTATCAGCTTGTCCGACGAATCCGTGTCCATTGTGCTTTTCTTTGCAATTCGTGCTTGGATTCGTAGCTCATTTCTTCGTTAAATCTATCTAGCCTCGAAAGGTGAGCAATCACTCACGATTAACGTTCTTTTATTTATTAAATCTGATTTCAATTGAAACGACAGTTGAAATATGCTGCTGTTAGTTAATTACATTGTTATATATGCTATTATCTATAACTGTTCACCTGTGACATCTGACACCAGTATCTAGTATTTATATGCCTGTTATTACTATTATCTGTATATGTTTACCTATGACATCTGACACCTGTTATTTATATTGATGATATATGCCTGTTGTTATATTTTATATTATCTGTTATCACTCTGCAAGTTCCCTGTTAGTATAGAATTCACTATGGGTTGAAATGATACATACCCGAACGGACTTTAGAATAGGAGAAAATCGTTATGGGTTGAAATGATAAACCCAAGCGATTTTCATTTGAATTGAAATTGGGATTACGGGTCGAAATGATATCTACCCGTATATATGTAAATTTCGGATTGAAATGATAAATATCCGTATCACTTAACCATATGATAAACATATATACAGACACCGTTGGTCCATATATATAAATATTTTGAAATTGAATTCTATGGTTTTGGAAAGAAATATATGGTTTTAATAAATGTTGATTCATAAATTTTTATATATAAATGGAAATGATATTTAATTTAATTAAGATAGAGTTAATACATATAATATGTTAAGTATAAAATTTATATTTCAAAATAGACTTTGGTAAAAATTTGAATAAGTTAAGGTTGGGATGATAATTTGAATTTAGTAAAGAATTTTATTAAATTAAACCAATATAAAGCTTATTGAAAGTGGAGTTTAAGATATGATTTATAACTTGAGTTTGATTTAAATAATTTAATGAATATTTCTTGTTTAAATAAATTTAAGGAAATATTTAGTAAAAATGAAATTTAGTTATTAAGTGAATATTCCTTGATTAAATAATAAACGAAGTTAAACCAAGAGTTATATGAAACTGTTAAAATTTAACTTTGAAATTGTTGAGTATTAAAGTTTTGAAATATATTGAAATTTAAATGGTATAATTAGAACTGAATTGAATTGATGGATAGAGCTTGAATAAAATTTGAATTTGGAATTTGAGTAAATTTGAATCGATTTGTGAGACTTGAGAAAATTAAATACTTTGATTTTAAATTATTTAACCTATATAGATATATACTAATTTGGAAAATAGATATATTTGAAATGAAATGATATTTTGGTTTTGAAGTATAAATTAATTTGGAATGACCATGGTGTTATAGTGTATATTTCCACCTCGTAGATAGTTCTGAAGATCCTTAGAGGATGGTTATCCCAAACATCCTTTAAGTTACTTGTATTTCAGTTGGTATTTCACTTGAGTTGGATTTATTGATATAAGAATGTTAATCCTGACTCGAGTGTTTTGTGTTTTGCTTTACGCTCGGGTCAGACCGAGTGATACAGCATTTGAGACTCACCCTTGGAGTTTGGAGCTTCCTTTGGAGATCCAACTATCGCCTCAGCTTTCAGCTCTTCTAGTTGATTTGTTCAGAGAAGTCATCTGTTGTACGGGAGACTTCACTGCATTTGAGATATTCTGTTGTATTTTATTTCTAACTCTGATGTTTATATAGTAGCTTCATGAACTACTATTTTATCTATTCCGCTGCGTATTATTGTATTACTCTGTGTCTGTGATTCTGTGATTGATTTATTTACCGCATGTGCTGAGTTTTTGCCAAATTTAAATTAACAATCTGATATTTTGAATTATTCAATTCTGACATGTGTGGATTTATTGTCGGTTTGAATGGTCCAAAATAGCGGGTCGTTACAGGTTTAAGGGTTCGTTTCGATACATGGCAAAGACGAGATCGTTGCAACGTCGACGAGGCTTCGGGGGTAACCGGTCCATGGGGAAAAGCTTCGGGGTCCCTTAGAGCAGCTGTGGTTGGAGTCGCGTGGATTCCAGCGTCGTCACGCGGTGGGACAAAGCAAATTTTGGCGATCGAATGGGTTATAGGAATAAACGGTTGGCCTCGAATTAGCTCGATTTTGATTTAAAGATGATTCTATATATTTGGTTGTTTGAATCGATTTCGGTGATCATCGACGATGCTCGGGTGGCCGCGACGTTGATCAGAGATGGTTGTGGTGACTGTGCACGTGTACGTCCAGCTTCATGTATCCGTGTTTTGTGATGGTTGGGGAAAAAGATGGGGGACTCGAGTTCAAGCACGTGAAAACATGGGTTCGACTCGAAGCAACAGAGGGAGGCGAGAAAGTCGAAGTAAGGCTCGAGTTTAACTCAAATTAGCTCGGGTAGGAATTGTTACTGGCTTTCAGCCTGTCTGGTTTCCAAATTTAAGAAACTGGTTTCAATTTTATAAACCAAGGTTTAAACTGAGTTTTAAATTTAAGTTTAAATATAAGTTCAAGTTTAGTTTGGAAACAAATAAAGTTTTAAATTTAAATTGTTTTAATACTTAAAAATGTTTAAGTATGGAAAAGAAATTTGAATTTAAAATGAAATTTAAATGGTTAAGTTAGTTAAAATGGATAATTTATTTATTTAATTAATCAATGATTTGGATTAATTAAATAAGTTATTAAAGGGTTGAAGTAATTAATGAAGGTTTAAAGATTAATTAATTGGTAATTAAGGATTATGAATTAAATATTAATTAATGATTAAAGTCTATTAATCAAGTGGTTAATCAATAGCTAATTCAAAGATAATGTGATTAATTGATTAAGATGAGTAATTTGAGATAATGAATTCAAGTTAAAGGTTAATTAACTAATGAAAATGATTAAAGATTAATCATTTAGTTAAAAGAAATTAACTAATGATAAGAGTTAATTAAGTAGTTAGGGGTAATTACTCATTATGATTAATTAAGGATAATTAATCAAATGGAGATTAATTTAATTAATATGATTAATTAAGAATAATTTAATTAATTAAGTAATTGATTAATTAATTTATATCAAATTATTTGTAATTCATTAATTAATCAGGATTGGATAACTAATTCATCAGTAATTAATTTAATTGGAAGTAAATTGAATTAATTAGGATTAAACAATTAATTAATCCTGCTTATAAATGATTATTGAATGTTTGACCTTACTTGTGAATTGTTGATATTTCCTTATCTGTGATACTGTGTGATATATTCTGATTTGTGTGTGATCCGTACCGTAGTTTATTTATCTGGGATGAATGTAATATATTATCTGTGATCTGTGAACAAAAGATAAGCGTTATAGTTATACCGCTTATCAACTATATTTCTGTCTTCTGATCTGTGATGATTGAATGATGTTGCACTACTGTGTGAAACCCCTGGACTACACCATACACACACAAATATGGATTTCACGAGGAAATCGATTAAGTCACAGATTTTTAACAATTTTAGAAATTGGATTTTTGAATCCTAAATAGTTTTTTGAATTTGAATTGAGAACTTTTGAAATGAGTTTTCAAAATAAAAGTTATTTTAAATAACTTAATAAAATTTGAAATCTAAATGATTTGATTTAAATTTGAATTCAATATTTGGAATTGAATTCAATGATTTGAAAATATGGTCTAAAAAGACCATACCAGTTATAAATGTGTTTTATATGGATTTTTAACCATTTAAAAGTATGGTTTCGGAAATTTAAGAAATTTAATCCAAGTTTTATACTTGATTGGTTTTAACTTATGTAAATTGTAATTAGTTTTCCAGAATGGAAACTAATTGTTTCAAAGAATAAAAGCTTTCATATAAGAAATGAAATTCCAATTTAAGTTAAAGGAATTTCAAGTTTGAATTGAAAAATGGTTTTCCAAGTTATGAGTGAATTCTTTTTGAAAGCTATGAATTAAATCTTGATTTAAAGATTTAATGAGTTAATCCAATTGAAATGGAAATCGATTTGGAAATCAATGAATAGATCTTTGTGAAACTATGGTGAACCTTGTGAGATGAATCTTTTTGTAAAAGATTAAAATGGTAATGTGTTTAAACCATTTGAAAGAAAAGTTTTGGGTAATAAGTTGTGACTTAACTGAAATCCCATATCCATATGTTTTAAAATATTACACTCATTATTCGGTTTAGCCGGGAGAGGGCTTTGTGTCACATAACCCATTCCGAATAATGATACGTCGTATATGGATTGCATTTGAGGATCGGTGTTGAAGACCGGGTATTTGTGAGAACGATAGGATGACCTATCGATTGTCCCTGCACTGGGTAGCGCCCGGTATAGAGATTCCCTAAGTGATGGGAAGTCCGATCGGGATTGTGAATGCCCAGATTGCAAAGGCTTCTTAGGAAGTGCCTTTGGTTCTGTTCGAACCCAGAACAGACTTGTATGGTTGTATGGTTGTATGTCTGACATTACACTTTGAGATATAAAACCGATTTCTTTCAAATACATTTATGTTTGGTGGCGGAGAATGTAACGACCCGTAATTTTGGGCAATATATTTTAATAAATATAAAATCTAAATTTAAATATAATACGAGTACATAAAAATAAGTAGACTATAATATTTAATAAAGTATAAAATGAAATACATCTTACAAATTAATTAACAAAAATAAATATAACATGTATGGATAAATAAATAACATTACAAATAAACTATCGTTAAACGAATATTAAGTGAATCATCTTCTATCAATAAATTAAATCGTAAGTATAAATCAAATTGTAATTATAAAATAAAAGTAAACACTTATTATCATTTGAATATGTAAGTAATACAAGTATAAAATAAACAAAACAAAGATAACCTGTAGAATATATTTATACAATACAAACACAAGAATAAGCTATGAATCAAACAAAATTTAAAACAAATATTTTTAACAACCTGGGAACATTGCAATAATAATTTAAATAAGTTAAACACTTATATACATAAACCAGCTGCTCCCAAGTGCTCGTATAAGATACATAGTAGAATGTAAACATCTCCCCAAACCAGCCTACAAATAAAATGCTAAGTGTTAAGTGAACATAACAAAGCAGGTTACACTAGAAAAAGAATGAATAAAATAAAAATATAAATTGCTAAGTATAAAGTCAATAAAGCAAGGTAAGGCTGCACCATGTAAAAGAAAGAGAAAGTTGCACATTTTAAGCTTGTAATACAAGCCGGCTACACAAATTTATAAAATATAAATATATAGTACAAGTGATAAATTACATATTGACAAACATAATAAATGAAGCCACTATTCTTCTCTTATCAGCCTACAAATTTTGATAAAAATCTCTGGACATTTTCTTTTTCAAGTACGAAAAAATCTTGTTTACATTTCCAGCCTGCCTACCTTCTTGTACCAGATCATTTCATATTTCATTTTTGCGTTCATCACTTAAAACTGAAGAAAAGAAAATAAGATAGGAGCTACAACCTGAACAAGATATAACTTAAATCAAAAGTAAACTGGAAATCAAGTATTGCAATCATCTTGAAGACTGGGAAACTTCAAAACTGGAAACTAGGAAACAAAGAACAAGCCTGCCTGTGATCATCTGAAATTTTGTTCCTCTGTTCAATATTCTATTCTGGTGAGTAAACAATAATTTCAAAGATTTAGTTGTTAAACTAGATTAAGATGCATATAAAATCTGGTTTGTGCATAGTCCAGTTTGAATCTAATGATGTGCATATATATATACACTGCTCTGTATATTGTTTGATCTGCCTGTAGTTACAAAGTTTAGTAGGTGATCAACTTTTAAATATTACCACTTAAACATTATAGACTGTGATTTAAACAAAGTGAGTAGTTCCAACTATAAATCAAGTTTTTAAACCTGTTTCCAAATATTGGAAGAAGCAGATCAACTGGAAAGTTGATTTCAGGTTATCCAAATTTCTATGTTAAATTCAAATATTTTAAATTGCCAACTCAACAATATAGCTTGAATCTACATGTAAAGGTAAGATTTTTAAAACAACAATGGAGATTTTTAGATAAGTATTTAAGGTGTAGTTTATAAATAAACAAAAATGCTTCTTTTGTAAATTCCCTGGGATTCAACAAATTTTAAAGGTTGAAACTTAGTGTAAAGCAAGTTTAGGGAGTTTCTAACAAGGGAAAAATACTACGAAAATTTTCCAATGCAAGAATGTTAGGGACGAATCAAAAGTAGGGTTTTGTTCAATATTTTCTTCGTTGCTCTGTAGAAATTGATTTCGTCTTCCAGACTAGATCGAGCGGCTTGTGGTTGTGAGTGAGGGTCGAGGGAGGTATAGAGGTGACGTGGATGAGGTGGCTTCGCCTCCGGTGGTCAGTGTTGGTGGGGCGAAGCGATTTTCGAGAGGTTGCTCGAGTTCTGGTTCAAGCTGCAGGTGATTTTCGATTTTGATTTTTTGTTCGAAAATCTGGGTTGCGATATTGGATTGGAGTGTGATTTGTGGTTCGTCGAGAGTAGTGGGGGTCGCCGGAGGTGCGTCGAACCACCGTGCACGTGCACGGTGGCGTGAACGTATCGGGGAGGCCAGGTGGGCTTCGTTCTCGAGTGGAACTCGAGGGAAACAGGGAAGGTGCTTCGTGTCTTTTGGATGAGCGCGCGAGTGTTTTTGTTGACCAGTTAAATTATTCCTTAGCTTAAATATGAACTGAGAAAGGAAAGTAGAAGAAGAAAGAACAGGGCAGAAAGTAGGACGCGTGAAAACAGGAGAACCTCGGGGAAAATCGTGAAATTCTCGAGTAACCACTCGGGTTTTACAGTGAAGGGCACGAGTTTTTCCAAACTGCATTTCTTCTTAGTGAAATTAAGTTAAGTTGACAAATTTGCTTTAAACTTGAACACTGTAGCTTTTATAAATTTTGGAAATTAAGTTAAGTTTAGATACGAGTAAATTATTAGCTAATATTTTAAATGTTTAACTCGTAGTTATTGTTCTGATTTAGAAATTGATTTAAAATAAAAAAAAAATAAAAAAAAAACTTATTTAATAATCAAATTTTTGAATTATACCGGGTTATTTAATTTCATTGAAATCTAGTTATTTAAATTATTTAAAGATGAATAATATTTAAATAAATTATATCGTAAGCAAGCAAAAATGTTAATAAATGTGAAATGGTAATTAACGAAATAATCTATAAATACAAGTTGATCGACAAGAAAAATTAAGAAATTAATAAACGATATTGAATAAGTCGTTCAAATTGATGTTAGAGATAATTGCGGAATGATAAACGAAATATTTGGGATAAATTATTAAATAAATTAATAACTAAATTATCAAATAGTGGATTAATATAAATTGATATAATAAATAAATATTATATTGATAAATTGTCGAGTAACCTCGAGATATCTGAATTGTGATAGCTTTATGTGATATTGCTTTGTGACATACCTGTTCTGATTTTGTATATGATCATCTGTGATTGATATTTTATAAAATTGAATTGATAAGTTAAAATAGACAACTTGGCCTTAAAAGACACGTTTGGATCTGATGAGACCGGGATCGGAATAATCAGTTTTGATTCTCCGAAAACCACATCAATCCAAGTTAAACGATAGGTCGTAACTTATCAAGTGAAGATCGAGATGATGTTTTTGCAAGGGTTATCGTCGTTAACTCTGAGGGTGATTCCAAAACGAGTGTAACGAGATAATGCCTTCGGTTTCGTTCGAACCCGGAACGAACTTGTATGGATTGAATGCTTTCAACACATCGTCAGGCGGACGATGAACATTCTAAGTGATGAGTTCTATAAAGGTAATCGTGACCTCAAGCCTCATCAACCGGGAATGGCTAAAACAGGGGAGGTGCAGCAAGGCTTCGTGGGTAGCACCCACTTGAGAGTAGGATATACCCCTGTCTAGATGTCCCTTTATATTTTCGGTAGTGGGCAGTTGTTGGCCACAACTGCGGGGTTATCTTATTTGGAACTGTTCAGTAAGGAATGGTTCCGGCCTTGTGTTGCAGGGGACTTAGGGTGGGTCCTCGGTACTCTGATCTAGGCCAGGTACTGTGACGGGCGGTACCCCAGTAGCCCAGCCATTGATGGAAATCCAATTTCCCTACGTGACCTTACGGTTTTGATTGTAAACCTAGTATGCTGGAATTTAATGAATGTAACAATTTCGGCTATTTCTTATTTACTTGAAAACCCTAGACACTATTATAATATCACTAGATTTCCTATAAAATGTTTTGGTTAGCGTAAGGTAAAAACTTACCCGTATTTATTTGTGGGAAGTCTTACGTGATACCTTTATTTAAAAATGTTTTCAAAGTTAAACAATTTTAAACCGTTTACTCATACCAGACCCATGTCTGACCCGGAGTTTATTCTGTTTTTCTTAAACTCTCGGGTACTCAAATTTTTATGAGTAGCCGAGTAGTCAGGTTTTGGATTACTGATATCTGGAGGAGCTTGGAGCAGGAGTCCAGGCGTATCTATATATATATATATATATATTCCACTGCAGTAGTATGTACGTGATGTATTTTGGATGTGTAGTACAGATGTATATGTATGACTGTCTTATTGTACTATGATGTATGACTCTGATATGTATAATTATGTAATAGTTATGTGATGTATTATATTTTGTTCCATTCCGCTGTGAGATTCTGATTTTGTGTTGTTCTTTCTTCTTTCTTTTCTATTTTCTCATCTCTTTCTTTCTTAACGATGATGCGTCTTTCTGGGTTTAGAAAGACGGGTCGTCACAGTTGGTATCAGAGCACTAGGTTGAGTGAATACCTAGGCTTTGTAAAAGTATTTATCGTGAGAGTGCGTACTTGTATTTTTATATACTTATATACATATCTAAATTTATTTGGGTACCTTTCCAGGTTACCAATATGAGTTCTAGGAGAAGAGGCAGAGGCAGAGGCAGTTCATCAACTGATAATGGACGAAGTCAGGTTGCTAATGAGGCTGTTGATCCAGAACCGCCTCGAGTCAGTTTTGCTACCTTATGCAAAGATTTCACAAATCTTGGAGGCAAACCATTCAAGGGGTCTGAGACTATTATTGAAGTCCAAGCTTGGTTACGCTCGTGCGAGTGAATTTTTAAGAGTATGGGATTAACTGATGAGCAAAAGAGAGCAATGGCTTCTTGGCAATTACAGGAAGGCGCGGCAGCATGGTGGGATACCGTTATAGCTCATATTTCGGAGGATGACATGTCTTGGAATAATTTTAAAGAGCTGTTTGAGGAGAAATTTATACCCACAGCCGGAAGAACTCGTTTGTACCAGGATTTCCTGAATCTGAAACAAGGGAGTATGTCTATAGCGGAGTATGAAACTAAATTCAATGAATTATCATGCTACGGACCAGGGCTTATCGATACTCCTCTTAAAAAGAATGAAATGTTTGTGCAAGGCCTAAGACCCGAATATCATGAGAAGATGACCGCACATCTGAAGGGATCTTTTGTCGAGCTTATTGATATGGCTTTGCGATATGAAGATTTGATGAATAAGAAGTCAGTAGCATCTGCAGCAGCTTCGGGAGGGAGCTCAGCTAATCCTAATAAAAGAAAATTCAATCCAAATTGGAAAAAGCAAGGCAAAGGGAAGAAACCAGGAGGAAGCAATGAATCTCGGAAATGTTATAATTGTCATCAAGTTGGACATTTGGCTAAACGGTGTCCTCAAGGGAGATCTCAACAGCAGCAACATCAGTATGGGCCAGGGGTAGCGATGGTTCAGAAATCACTTTGTTTCAACTGTCACCAACCAGGCCACATGATCAAGGATTGCCCGCTTATGCAGAAAGTCCAACCGAATAAAGTATTTGCTTTGGAAGGAGCACCGTCAACTTCTTTCAAGGGCAAAGGGGTATTGGAAGGTACTTTACTTATTAATGGCATTTACGTTAAAGTGTTATTTGATTCTGGAGCTTCTCTCAGTTTTATTTCTTTGGAGACCGTAGAAAAGTTTTACCTTACCTCTTGTATTGCGGAAAATTTTGTTTGTGTCTCTAATCCTATTGGAGGAGTAACTCATCTTAATAGGGTTTGCAAAGGCTTGCGGATCACGTATCTTTCCCATAGTTTTGCTTGTGAACCTTATGTACTAGATTTCAAGGGTTTTGATCTTATTCTGGGAATGGATTGGCTTGATAGACATAAAGCCATCCTGAATTGCGAAGATAGAACAGTTTCGTTAGAGACTGATCTTGGAAGCATTGCTAAAGTATCTTGTGATAATTCTGAAATTCACCTGAGTAGTCTTCTTTGTGGAGTTGAGACTGTTCCAGAAAAGAGTGAAGATATTGATGTGGTTAAGGAGTTCCCTGATGTATTTGAAGAAGTTAAGTGTTTACCGCCACATCGGGAAATCGAATTTCGAATTGATCTTATTCCAGGAGCAGTACCAGTTGTTCAGCCTAGTCGAAGAATGGCACCTAGGGAAAAGAAAGAGCTGGTAAAGCAGACCCAGGACTTCTTGGAGAAAGGTCTGATCAGGCCTAGTTTTTCTAGTTGGGGTTCTGCAGTTGTTTTCGTCACCAAATCGGATGGTTCACTCAGATTTTGCGTAGATTACAGAGAGTTGAATAAAGTGACTATTCGAAACAAGTATCCATTGCCTCGTATTGATGATCTCTTCGATCAGTTACATGGGGCTTCGGTTTTTTCTCAACTAGACTTAGCGTCGGGTTTTCATCAATTGAGGGTAGCTGAGGACAGTATTCCCTTGACTGCATTCAGAGGGCCTAACTGTTTCTACGAGTGGTTGGTTATGCCGTTCGGTTTAACCAACGCTCCAGCTTACTTTGTTGATTTGATGAATCGAGTTTTTCGAGATGTGTTGAATAAATTTGTTCTGGTGTTCATTGATGATATTCTCATCTATTCTAAATCTGAAGAAGAGCACAAGGAGCATTTGAGGATTGTTTTGGAGACTTTGAGGCGACATGTTCTAAAGGCCAAATTCTCGAAATGTCATTTCTGGAAATCTGAAGTCAGATTTTTGGGTCATATTGTTTCCGGTGAAGGTATTTCTGTAGACCCAGCTAAAGTAGCTACTATTCTTGAATGGAAGCAGCCGAAGACACCGACAGAAGTTCGCAGTTTTCTGGGATTAGCCGGTTACTACAGGAAGTTCATCAAAGACTATTCTAAAATTTCTTCGCATCTGACCAAGCTGACAAGGAAAGGAGCTAAATTCAAATGGACACCTCAGTGTGAAGAAGCTTTCCAGGAGCTGAAGACAAGATTGACCAGTGCACCGGTGTTAGCTATTCCGGATGGCAAGAGTAAATTTGAAGTATACACGGATGCCTGTATTGTTGGATTAGGAGCAGTTCTAATGCAAAATGGGAGAGTTATTGCATATGCGAGTCGGCAATTAAAGCCACATGAGAAGAATTATGCTACGCACGATCTAGAGTTGTTGGCTATTGTTTTTGCTTTGAAGATCTGGCGGCACTATCTGTTGGGAGAGAAGTTTGAGTTATTCACAGATCACAAGCCATTGAAGTATCTTTTCTCTTAGAAAGATCTTAATCTCAGGCAACAACGATGGGTTGAATTTTTAGCATCCTACGACTTGGACATTCTATATACTCCGGGCAAAGGAAATGTGGTAGCTGATGCTCTGAGTAGAAATGCAGTTCTATCTATTCTAGAAGTTGTTCCATCTCTTATGGAAAGGATCGCGAGTAAGCAAGGGTCAGATAAGATGTTGAAGAGAATCATGGAAGGAGTTGGAAATGGACAGTGTTCTAGTTTTGAGCTTGATGATCAAGGAACATTAAGGATAAATGGTAGAATGTGTGTCCCGAATGATAGGGATTTGAGACAGGAAGTGTTGTCTGAATGCCATCGCTCTAGACTGAGTATTCACCCGGGAATCTCGAAGATGTACAAAGATATGAAACGGGTTTTCTGGTGGAAAGGCATGAGAGAAGATGTAGCTGCTTTCGTGAATAATTGTGCAAATTGCCAGCAGGTAAAAGGAGATCAGCAGAAGACAGCCGGTTTATTGCAGCCGTTGAAAATTCCAAAATGGAAGTGGGAGATGATTTCTATGGATTTCATAGACGGTTTGCCCAGAACCAGGAGAGGTAATGAAGGGATTTGGGTAATTGTGGATCGTCTGACTAAAAGCGCTCATTTCATTCCAGTAAAGGCGACTCGTACTGCTGCATCTTTAGCTGAATTGTTCTTGAAGGAGATAGTCAGATTACATGGAGTACCTGTCAGTATAGTGAGTGACCGTGACCCTATTTTCACTAGTAAGTTTTGGGAAGCTTTGCAGACGGCTATGGGTACGAGACTGAATTTGAGTACGGCATATCACCCACAGACAGACGGACAGACGGAGAGACTGAACCGAGTTCTAGAAGATATGCTACGGGCTTGTGTTTTAGATTTTGGTGGATCGTGGGAAGACCATCTTCATCTAGTGGAATTTTCTTATAATAACAGCTACCAAGCAACTATTAAGATGGCTCCTTACGAAGCTTTATATGGAAGACCCTGTAGATCACCATCTTGTTGGATAGAATCAAAGGATCGTCTTGTACTTGGACCTGATCTGATTCGTGAAGCTTCTGCTAAAGTCGAGTTAATTAAAAAACGGATGAAAGCTGCTCAGGATCGTCAGAAGAAATATGCAGATAGAAGACGGAGACCATTGGAATTCGAGATTGGAGATTTAGTTTTCGTCAAAATTTCTCCGATCAAAGGAGCAGTGAGGTTTGGGAAGTCGGGAAAACTCGCACCGAGATACATTGGACCATTTCCAGTGCTTGAAAGAATTGGTGCAGTGGCTTATAGAGTTGAATTGCCAGAACGAATGTCTGGAATTCACAATGTATTTCATGTATCTCATCTCAAGAAATTTATTCATGACCCGTCATTGATTGTTGAACAAGTTGATCAGGAGGATCTGGAAGTCGAACCGAATATGACTGTAGTCCGGAATCCAGTTCAGATTGTTGATCAAGACGAGAAGCAACTCAGGAACAAATCAGTGAAGCTTGTGAAAGTGCAGTGGAGTGAAGACCCTCGAGACTGTACTTGGGAAACACTGGACAGTTTTAGGAGATCTTATCCGGATTTGTGTCCGGATAGCTAGTGATGTTTGTTAGGATGCTCTGTTTGGTTTGTTGTAATATATGGATGCTATGTATGTTTGAATGGTTGTTATAAAAAGCTTTTAAATTAACTATTGTTTAAATTTCGGGGACGAAATTCTGTTAAGGGGGGAGAAATGTAACGACCCGTAATTTTGGGCAATATATTTTAATAAATATAAAATCTAAATTTAAATATAATACGAGTACATAAAAATAAGTAGACTATAATATTTAATAAAGTATAAAATGAAATACATCTTACAAATTAATTAACAAAAATAAATATAACATGTATGGATAAATAAATAACATTACAAATAAACTATCGTTAAACGAATATTAAGTGAATCATCTTCTATCAATAAATTAAATCGTAAGTATAAATCAAATTGTAATTATAAAATAAAAGTAAACACTTATTATCATTTGAATATGTAAGTAATACAAGTATAAAATAAACAAAACAAAGATAACCTGTAGAATATATTTATACAATACAAACACAAGAATAAGCTATGAATCAAACAAAATTTAAAACAAATATTTTTAACAACCTGGGAACATTGCAATAATAATTTAAATAAGTTAAACACTTATATACATAAACCAGCTGCTCCCAAGTGCTCGTATAAGATACATAGTAGAATGTAAACATCTCCCCAAACCAGCCTACAAATAAAATGCTAAGTGTTAAGTGAACATAACAAAGCAGGTTACACTAGAAAAAGAATGAATAAAATAAAAATATAAATTGCTAAGTATAAAGTCAATAAAGCAAGGTAAGGCTGCACCATGTAAAAGAAAGAGAAAGTTGCACATTTTAAGCTTGTAATACAAGCCGGCTACACAAATTTATAAAATATAAATATATAGTACAAGTGATAAATTACATATTGACAAACATAATAAATGAAGCCACTATTCTTCTCTTATCAGCCTACAAATTTTGATAAAAATCTCTGGACATTTTCTTTTTCAAGTACGAAAAAATCTTGTTTACATTTCCAGCCTGCCTACCTTCTTGTACCAGATCATTTCATATTTCATTTTTGCGTTCATCACTTAAAACTGAAGAAAAGAAAATAAGATAGGAGCTACAACCTGAACAAGATATAACTTAAATCAAAAGTAAACTGGAAATCAAGTATTGCAATCATCTTGAAGACTGGGAAACTTCAAAACTGGAAACTAGGAAACAAAGAACAAGCCTGCCTGTGATCATCTGAAATTTTGTTCCTCTGTTCAATATTCTATTCTGGTGAGTAAACAATAATTTCAAAGATTTAGTTGTTAAACTAGATTAAGATGCATATAAAATCTGGTTTGTGCATAGTCCAGTTTGAATCTAATGATGTGCATATATATATACACTGCTCTGTATATTGTTTGATCTGCCTGTAGTTACAAAGTTTAGTAGGTGATCAACTTTTAAATATTACCACTTAAACATTATAGACTGTGATTTAAACAAAGTGAGTAGTTCCAACTATAAATCAAGTTTTTAAACCTGTTTCCAAATATTGGAAGAAGCAGATCAACTGGAAAGTTGATTTCAGGTTATCCAAATTTCTATGTTAAATTCAAATATTTTAAATTGCCAACTCAACAATATAGCTTGAATCTACATGTAAAGGTAAGATTTTTAAAACAACAATGGAGATTTTTAGATAAGTATTTAAGGTGTAGTTTATAAATAAACAAAAATGCTTCTTTTGTAAATTCCCTGGGATTCAACAAATTTTAAAGGTTGAAACTTAGTGTAAAGCAAGTTTAGGGAGTTTCTAACAAGGGAAAAATACTACGAAAATTTTCCAATGCAAGAATGTTAGGGACGAATCAAAAGTAGGGTTTTGTTCAATATTTTCTTCGTTGCTCTGTAGAAATTGATTTCGTCTTCCAGACTAGATCGAGCGGCTTGTGGTTGTGAGTGAGGGTCGAGGGAGGTATAGAGGTGACGTGGATGAGGTGGCTTCGCCTCCGGTGGTCAGTGTTGGTGGGGCGAAGCGATTTTCGAGAGGTTGCTCGAGTTCTGGTTCAAGCTGCAGGTGATTTTCGATTTTGATTTTTTGTTCGAAAATCTGGGTTGCGATATTGGATTGGAGTGTGATTTGTGGTTCGTCGAGAGTAGTGGGGGTCGCCGGAGGTGCGTCGAACCACCGTGCACGTGCACGGTGGCGTGAACGTATCGAGGAGGCCAGGTGGGCTTCGTTCTCGAGTGGAACTCGAGGGAAACAGGGAAGGTGCTTCGTGTCTTTTGGATGAGCGCGCGAGTGTTTTTGTTGACCAGTTAAATTATTCCTTAGCTTAAATATGAACTGAGAAAGGAAAGTAGAAGAAGAAAGAACAGGGCAGAAAGTAGGACGCGTGAAAACAGGAGAACCTCGGGGAAAATCGTGAAATTCTCGAGTAACCACTCGGGTTTTACAGTGAAGGGCACGAGTTTTTCCAAACTGCATTTCTTCTTAGTGAAATTAAGTTAAGTTGACAAATTTGCTTTAAACTTGAACACTGTAGCTTTTATAAATTTTGGAAATTAAGTTAAGTTTAGATACGAGTAAATTATTAGCTAATATTTTAAATGTTTAACTCGTAGTTATTGTTCTGATTTAGAAATTGATTTAAAATAAAAAAAAAATAAAAAAAAAACTTATTTAATAATCAAATTTTTGAATTATACCGGGTTATTTAATTTCATTGAAATCTAGTTATTTAAATTATTTAAAGATGAATAATATTTAAATAAATTATATCGTAAGCAAGCAAAAATGTTAATAAATGTGAAATGGTAATTAACGAAATAATCTATAAATACAAGTTGATCGACAAGAAAAATTAAGAAATTAATAAACGATATTGAATAAGTCGTTCAAATTGATGTTAGAGATAATTGCGGAATGATAAACGAAATATTTGGGATAAATTATTAAATAAATTAATAACTAAATTATCAAATAGTGGATTAATATAAATTGATATAATAAATAAATATTATATTGATAAATTGTCGAGTAACCTCGAGATATCTGAATTGTGATAGCTTTATGTGATATTGCTTTGTGACATACCTGTTCTGATTTTGTATATGATCATCTGTGATTGATATTTTATAAAATTGAATTGATAAGTTAAAATAGACAACTTGGCCTTAAAAGACACGTTTGGATCTGATGAGACCGGGATCGGAATAATCAGTTTTGATTCTCCGAAAACCACATCAATCCAAGTTAAACGATAGGTCGTAACTTATCAAGTGAAGATCGAGATGATGTTTTTGCAAGGGTTATCGTCGTTAACTCTGAGGGTGATTCCAAAACGAGTGTAACGAGATAATGCCTTCGGTTTCGTTCGAACCCGGAACGAACTTGTATGGATTGAATGCTTTCAACACATCGTCAGGCGGACGATGAACATTCTAAGTGATGAGTTCTATAAAGGTAATCGTGACCTCAAGCCTCATCAACCGGGAATGGCTAAAACAGGGGAGGTGCAGCAAGGCTTCGTGGGTAGCACCCACTTGAGAGTAGGATATACCCCTGTCTAGATGTCCCTTTATATTTTCGGTAGTGGGCAGTTGTTGGCCACAACTGCGGGGTTATCTTATTTGGAACTGTTCAGTAAGGAATGGTTCCGGCCTTGTGTTGCAGGGGACTTAGGGTGGGTCCTCGGTACTCTGATCTAGGCCAGGTACTGTGACGGGCGGTACCCCAGTAGCCCAGCCATTGATGGAAATCCAATTTCCCTACGTGACCTTACGGTTTTGATTGTAAACCTAGTATGCTGGAATTTAATGAATGTAACAATTTCGGCTATTTCTTATTTACTTGAAAACCCTAGACACTATTATAATATCACTAGATTTCCTATAAAATGTTTTGGTTAGCGTAAGGTAAAAACTTACCCGTATTTATTTGTGGGAAGTCTTACGTGATACCTTTATTTAAAAATGTTTTCAAAGTTAAACAATTTTAAACCGTTTACTCATACCAGACCCATGTCTGACCCGGAGTTTATTCTGTTTTTCTTAAACTCTCGGGTACTCAAATTTTTATGAGTAGCCGAGTAGTCAGGTTTTGGATTACTGATATCTGGAGGAGCTTGGAGCAGGAGTCCAGGCGTATCTATATATATATATATATTCCACTGCAGTAGTATGTACGTGATGTATTTTGGATGTGTAGTACAGATGTATATGTATGACTGTCTTATTGTACTATGATGTATGACTCTGATATGTATAATTATGTAATAGTTATGTGATGTATTATATTTTGTTCCATTCCGCTGTGAGATTCTGATTTTGTGTTGTTCTTTCTTCTTTCTTTTCTATTTTCTCATCTCTTTCTTTCTTAACGATGATGCGTCTTTCTGGGTTTAGAAAGACGGGTCGTCACAGAGAATTTATTCTCTTAGCTTAACTCCCTTCTCTGAGACGTACGAGCTTAGAGGTTATGTAGTTGAAGGTTATCAGTGATATACTCCCAATTTGGTAGTGTGGCATGCTGAGTGCTTCTGTGTGTTGCTGATCATTTGTTGATCAAAGCATGACTTTTGTGTAAAGCGTAGCTTTGTGGACGAGACCTCATCGAGCCTCACAGACCAGAAATGGTCGAAACAGGAAAGATGCGGAAAGGTTATGAGGGTCGCTCCCTTTAGGGTATGTCATTTCCTTCTGGAAAAAGGTAGTATCATGGTATGGAGCCCAGATATTTACTTGTGTGGTTGCTCCAATCTCATTTACTGTGTGATTGTTGCTTTGTGATCGAGGGCCCTCGGGTAAAGGTCCCAAAGGACCGGGGGGTGGCATATTCGTGTAGTAGTTACCTAGTGTAAGGGGTAACCCGGCCTTGTGTTGGCAGAGAGCTAGTTAGTTCTCGGGACGTCCCTCCAGAGGCGTACCCATGTGGCAGTAGGAAGTTCCTTATCCTGACCATTAGTTGGAAAAATCCAAAGAAACAATACGAGCCCTTTACGAATGCAATTTGTATAACCTGTCTCCTCAGGCGGCGGCTATAGCAGGCATAATATAATGGTACCTATGCTGGCTAAGATTAATATTGTATTTTCGAAAGGATTCTAACACTATGCACTAATAATAATATCAAAAGAGTTTTCTTGCGTAGGAAGCATGTTTGACTATCATAAGAAGAAATCTCCTCCAAGTCTGCGATTGCATTGTGTGTGTGGTGGGAGGTCTTATGGTAGTTTCATTTTCCAAAAGCATTGCGGATTTCAATGTTTAAAATTCTTTTGTTGTTTGTTTGAAGATAAACTGTTTTTGTTACTCACACCAGTCCCATGGCTGACCTGGAGTTTATTGTTCCCTTCCTAAACTCTGGGTGCCCACAATTTTCCACACGGGCAGTCTAGAGTTGGGTTTTTCAGATAATCAGGTTTAGTAGACTAGTTGGAGCTAGTTCATTTTTAGAGTTCACGCATGACTGACGTTGCTTATCTTGGTGCAACGTGATGGTGGTTCGAGCTGATGTTGGAGTTATTGGTCTCATTCTCTTTGTCGGATCATTTGGAGTTATCACTTCTGTTTTCCGCTGTATCATTATTTATCTTTGATATTCTTGTATCATATTGATATCATTGTTGTATATCATTCTGGATATTGTATTTATTGGAGTTGTATATGATATCATCTATTTCTTTCTTCCATTGTGTTGTTATAATTATTGTGTTATAAGCTCCGGTGAGCCAGATTCGGCGTTTGAATCTACGGCATTCGAGTACAAGTGAGGTACGGGTGCCGATTTTCGAAGGCCGAGTTTCAGGACTCTTACAGCGCCCCTTAATCCTCAAGCGCATGCCCTAAAACTTAGCGTCGAGCTGCTGCTTCCCATCACGGATCCATTTCCAGCCTTCGCTTAATCCCATTCCTCCTCAATTTCAAGAAATCGTCAACCCTAGATGAAACCAAGCCCTGTAAAAACTATCGATGACCATAAAATGCTGCCGCACTCTTCAAAACAGATATCGAGATGAAGATCTTACCTCCAGGATCCTAAAGCTAATTTTTTTGCAATTTATTGTTAAGTGAATTGTAAACTATGAATTTTTGAAAGTGGATTTTCTTTTGGTTTCATTATCTACCGAGAGGGAAGAGACATTTTTAAAAAAGGGAGCTAGATACGGTTACAACAAGTAGGGTGGTTGATGGAGATGTAATAGGGTTTGACTTTAAAATTTATAATACTAATTAATTCCAAAATATCTCGTTTATAGTAATATAAAATGTCAAACCCCTATCGAGGCGTGCTACCTAGCGTTCCAAATATTATACCCCTATTTCGAGCGCAATGGAACAAGTTTCGGGAACTAATTTGATCGTATGCAGAAGATAGCTTTTTGAACCCAATTATAATATTAAATTTCTGATATTAATTTCAACGCATTTCCATCCCGTACGACCAAACGATAAGTCCAAACGCTACAAAATTTGGAATCTAATAATAATACACTATTACAGATCCAATGGAATTGGTTTCGTCAAATTCCGAGACTGTGCCCCGGATCGCTATTTTAAAGCGTCGATCAAAACGACGATTTTCAAAATCGACGAAATTACTTGAAATTCCAGTTTTAAAAACTTATTATCTAATCTCTAATTCAAATAGAACTTATATCCACTTAAAAATTCATTCTGATTCATATTCAGCTCAAATTCCAATTATTTGCACTATTCCTATTACGGTAATCGCTATATTTGAAATTCAAATCTTATTCCACTTATTCGATCGATAACTTCATATTAAAAAAAATCCATTTACATTTCAAATTCAACATTTAAAATAAATTAAATGTTCAAAACGACTGAAAATCCGAGTCGTTACATTCCTCCCCTATTAAAAGAATTTCATCCCCGAAATTTGCCAAGGTAGGAAAATGCTCCAAACCTTTTACTTTTCAAAACTCACTTAGTTAAAACTCGACATTTCACTTTTCTAAATCTTTTAGTTTCAACCAAAACAATTTGTTTCCATTTCTAATTCAAAACCCTTTATTTCAATTACAATTTAAAAATTAACTTTCTAGTTAACAAAAAAATTTCCAAAAATTTTCTAACACCCTAAATTTTCGAAAAATTTTGGCAGAGTCTCCCTCGTATGGAGAGCCTTTTGCAATATCACAAATATGATAAAAAGATATACAAATCGACTCCCATGGTCGGAAAACGCAATATATATCAATATTTTGTTCGCGCGCTAAATTCGTAACTGTACCTTATTTTAGCGTTATTAAGCGAGCTCGCTTAATTTATATGCAATTGCGCTACCAAAATCAAGACAATGGTCTTCTTGAACCCGTACTAACTCAAACAAAACACGTAAGTTCCAAAAACATGACATTTAATAACATTTCATTTATTTAACTAGTTAAACACGCCATTTGCATAAACCAAACATGTTATACATGAATGTATAAACCATTTTATAAACAAAACCCGTTACGACATGTATATTAGAATGTACATGAAAATACAAGGTTCCAACATCAAATTATGTACTTCTAATTTGATCCATACACATTCAAATTTTAATTGGTTCACACACAACTCACTTGAATTCAAGTCATAATCTTCCATTTGAATATTTACTTTCAATTGATTTATTATACCATTTCATTCAATTCGAATGATCACACACTAATTTACTGGCATCCAATCCATATCTACACACAATATATCCATATCCATTTCAAATGGATTCTAAACCAATTTATTCACAAAATCTTATTCACTTTATTTTATATTCAATAACAATCCAATCCATGCTAATTTATTTATGAATCACTTCATAAATTAGTTACTTATGTTGAATTTCATCCTTATCAACAATATTCCCAACCATATTCAATTTATTTACACTTAAATCAAGCTCATTTTAACTTAAGTTATCACCATTCCAATCCATTTTATTTTATTCTACAACATTTCAAAATATATTTAATTCGCTTACATATAAGTCGAATTCCATTTATAACTCAATTCTCATTTTCAACATTCAATTCACTACTTAATTCTCTAATTAGTTTACTTCCAATTTACACAACTAAGTTAAGTTTCATTTCCAATAATCACTTTATTTATCTTAGCTTGAATTCCATTTCATTTAACAGCCCATCCCATGAGTTTACTTGAGTCCAGATTCCATTCAAATATTTATATGAAATTAAGTTAATTTGTTATTATATAAACACTTCGACTATATACTTAAGTTCATTTTCATTGAAATCAAATCCCATTCCATTTGATTTTACTTAAGTCCAATCATCTTTTTTTTATTTGAGTTCACATTCACTTTATCACAAATCAAATCCAATTCCATTATATGATTCAAATTTGAATTTCCACTTCTTCACCAAAATATCAACCCATTTTTATTTTGGTTTTACCATTCCATTTTTCCAATTTATAAGTTACAGAACTTATTTTTCACATTTTCATAAATTCTATTCTTGAGCTGATTCCATTCAATATTTATTTATAACTTATAGTTATACAATCATTTTACAACTCAAATTTATATATAATACAAATTGATATTATCTCACTTCCTATTTCAATTCTATTTAACTCATCTTAAGTTAAATCTCAATTTATTCAATCCATTTAAACTTATTCAAGTTAAATTTTATTTCCAAAATTCAATTTTAACACCATTTTTCCCTTATTAATATCATTCTCAACTTATAAGTTCAAAAACTTATTTCTTGATATTTTTCTAAAATATTTAAATAAGTATTCCAAAATTCAAACACCCGGTATTTATTTCAAATCATTTTGAAATCATAAATATATATATAGCTCTTTTGGTTTAACAAACCATTCCTTTGAAATTTTCAAAATCAACTTGGTTTTATCGAAAACAAATTCCCTTCGAAATTTTCAAACAACACTTGTTTCCAAACAAAAATATCCATATCAAATTATACGGTAGCAATATGTCACTTAGAAACTCGAAAATGAACACCGTTGGTGTCGCGATCATCATCGGATTATTTTCCTGCGACTGAAGTGAGTTCAATGCTTTTTCACTTCCAAAATCCATTTGAAACAATTTTTATTCCAAAAATATTTTCAAAATAATACCATTTTTGCACAACACTTCGAAAAAAAATTTCCAAACTTTATGGAATTTTAATTTCCAAATTTTTGTTTGAATCCATTTTTATTTATAATTCACATGCATAAATCATTCTTATATAATCTTTATTTGGTTATATATATATAAGCATTTTAATTTTATAATCTTGTGGACTATAATGGTAACAACCAAACACACCAATATACTATAATAATTTCAGAAAATTATTTCTTTCATATCAAAATATAGTTTGGGTAAAATTATTTCATTTAACCGCTTCAAAACAATACTATGTCGAATTTCTGTGTTCAAGTGTTTAGAAACCCCTATGAATATAGTTGTACGGACTGCGCTGACCAGAATTCATAAACCACTCAATAAATCAACCAACACAATATAAAACATTTTATATTCACTAATAAATACGCGCTCATATCTATAATACACTCAACTCATTCTAGGGTACTACTGACCCTATCTCTAATGAGTAATCCTTACCAAAGCCTAGGTATTCGCTCAACCTAAGCTATTATACCAAGTGTAGCGCTGTGGGAATTTTGACCTTCGAAAATCGACAACAATACGTTCACTGTATAGCATGCCGAATATTCAAGTGTTGGAAATACCGATTGCTAGGGGTGAAGAAAGAAAAGGGATAGAAGAAAATAGAAACAACACATAGAATCTCACAATCGCAGCGGAACAATATATAATAGATAATAATATATCTTTATACAAAAAGAACTATAACTGTTATTATACATTTCATTATCAGAGTACAACAATCAACAAATCAATCTGAACAATTATAATAACTAGTCCTCACAAGTGCTGAATATACAGCCTACACACACAGCGGAATATAATCAAGTATGCGGAATACGCTTGAGAATCCCCGAGTCAGTCTAGAAACCCAGCGTGAGTAAACACACTCAATTTGAATTATTACTGTTATCAAAATCCTTTGAAAACAAAGGTATCTCGTAAGACCATGCCACACATAAATACGACGAGTTTTACCTTATGATAACCAAAACATTTTATATCAAATCACCTAATATTATAATAGTGTCTATAGAAAATAAACTATAAAATAGCTGAAATGATTGCATATCACGTTTCAGCATAGTTGGGCACATCTAAAACCGTACAGGCTCGTGGTGGATATTGGATTCCATACAATGACAGGGCTACTAGGGTGTCGTCCGCCACAGTACACCTCTAGAAAAATGTACCGAGATCGAACCAATTGATCCCTGCCAACACAAGATCGGCCTACCCCTTACTGGATAGTACCGAATATGATCACCACCAATGGGCCCCAAAATGCATACAAATGAAAGTGATGATAGATGTCCACTCTAGACGAGTGATGACCATACCCTAATGGGAGCGACCCACATAGCCTTGTTGCATCTCCCATGTTTTAGTCATTCTCGGTTGATGAGGCTTGAGGCTACATATTACCTTAAGAATAGCATTCATTCTTGGAATGCTAACACCGCCTTTCAGACAATGATGTAATGATAGCATTCATCCATACAATTTGTTCTGGGTCTGAACAAACCGAATCTCCTTCAAGATCACCATCTCCATTATCTTCGAGATATCACAATTCGTAATACACAAACCGGATCGAAGTGGTTTTCGAATAATTAAATCTGATCCTGGTCTCTTCGAAACGATTAACGAAATTGGCCAGATTTGATAGTTGGATATTTAACTATCAAATTACACACATAAGAAGTCACTAGGCCATATTATAAATCTTTCAAAACATTTATTTCAAAATATCTTTACAAAGATATATATTAAAATCTCTTCCGGTATTTCAATATTTGAAAATGATTTCAAATACTTAAATCCATAACAAGATATTTCTATTAGAACTGGACCAGCCCGTAGCGGAAGTTATGGGTGAATTTCAAAAAATTTACCTTATTGGATCTTTTATTGGGCCTATAAAGTCTAACTAAATTAGAACATTTCTAAATTTCATTTAAATAAAATCATTTATTTTATTTAAATTCAAATATATTAAGATATGAAATTAATTTTATTTGATTTAGTTTATACATAAATGTATTATATACATATATGTGCGAGTGCATGTGTAACATAATAACCCGTGAAAGATATAATATGCCCACATGTAGATGTTGGGATTTACATCGCAACAGACATATTATCTCATTTTGTATGTCATGTATGTTGTCCAAATATATGCATGTATATGTGTTACAAAATACACACACATGCATGTATGTATAAATATATTATACATAGTATATGAACATAAAACATTTATATATAGACAAATATATATATAGAAAGAGAGAGAGAGAACAATTATTAAAAATTATTTATAATTCAAAATTAACTTAGTTTTGAAAACATAATAATTTTAGTATTTTAATTTGTATATATTATGAATAGAATAATGTTTTCATCCATATTTGAAAACAAAATAATACCTTTTATTTCGAACAAGATTGGTCAAGAGTTAGATATATGTAACAAATTACATAATTGCCCCTAGGGCATACCCCTAACTCTATCAATCTCCCACTTGCACTTAGGGTCAATTATGGAATCTAATTCCAACTTCTCCAATCAGTTTTCTCAAAACCAATTAGGTAAGTCCCTTAGCGAATGGGTATGATATTATGTTTTAATTATCTACTTTGTCGATTAACTCTCTCTAACACTGATATACTGCCTTTATCATGTGCAACAATTTGAAGTATGTCTTTCGACTTCTAGTGAGCTTTAAGTTCTGTCATGACCAATTTCATGACATTGTTATCTTATAACAATATTATAGTATTCTCAACAATAGGAATCACCTTTGCCTCAATTATAAATTTGTGCGTTTATATCTATATACATTGGTTTATTGTAGCGCTATTAAAGTTAATGTTTTCAACATTTCGTTGAATCGACCACAATCACCTTTATTTTGAAACATTTTCAAATTAAATATTTTAACTTGAATTTTATCATTGACATGTTATACTCAATATCACTTATAAAAGTTTGTGTCCAAACGTTCCATCATAACGAGTTCGTTGTTTCTATAAACAATTCTCTAGTATTTCATAAATACACGAGAACACCTCAAACAACCATTTAGTGATACCAATTTGGATTTTATATTTGCTCCATGTATCAAATACATAAACAAAACACAATATCATACACAACATAACCGTATGATAATTCCTATTGCTAATGCATAAGGAATCCAACTTACATGTTCTCTTTTTAATAGGGTGCTCTTGTGTATCGTTTTGGGATAATCCCTTTATCTTTTATACTCACCATAAAAGACATCATTTACAATCCAAAATTGAGTATTAAAACAACTAAAGTTGATTTTAATACAAGCGTATTGTTAAAATCAACAACGTGTTGTTTACTTATAGTTTAGAAATATCAGTGTACCTTTTAACGTTCTTTCTTATGAACACACGCTTCCTCTGCACTTTGATTGAAAATCAAACTATTTGATATTTCTATCAAAATACTTATTTAATCTTGATTCTTATAAAATGATACATTCGTATCATTTCTTGGATCATATCCAAAGACTCACAAACCTAATATCGCTATCACTGACTTCGAGGCATTTTGGTTAATATGTGTAAACGGCTTACTCTAAATCATTATTTAGAATTTTCTATTTCAATACATAAGTACCAAACACTAAGTCTTATCGAGCGATAATTTTGTAAGTAAATCTGAATTAACTTGAGCATGTTGAATACCGAACCTGTTATGCTAATTTCAACAATTGAAATTTGTGATATTATTCTTATCAACATTGCTTATTTAATTCCAACCACATTAGTCTTTCCAATAAAGACACAATCTCGGCCGATGGATCATATCTCTTTGGTTATGACCACTAAAATCATATTTTGATAGCGTACTTGGAATTCTTTCAGATCTACGCATCATACCATATAGAGTCAACAATCTTAATGGTTTAATTGAACAACCGAGGGTAATATATATTTTCGACATTAATAAGAAACTCATAGTTTCTCTTAGATGTACGAGAATACTTATTAGACGTTCTAATGCTATGTGTTCATTTAGGTTAGTTAATTTCACTTCATCTCATATAATTATTTCTATCTATGGATCGGATCAAATTCCATTTAATTACCAAAAATTTCTCAAAGAAATTCCTTCACAATGAAGTTGATATATCTTGAAACAACAATTGTTTCTTAGTGCAAATAGAATAGGAATTCATAAACGCTTTATGAACCTTTTTATTTATAAAACTAATTTTAGTTTACAAAAATTATGTTCAAAACATAAATATGTCATTTGATGATAGACCTTTCCAAAAAACTTTTTGGAGATTCATACAAGATCCCTCATGAACGATTATTACGTGTAATCTTTCGACTCGTACAACCTGCCAACTCCTTGGCCTAGGGTATGTTGGGATTTCTTACAAACCCTTATCTTGAATGATTTTGTAAACTGTTGTTTAGATGAAATAATATCAACCTTGTGTACTACTCTTACGTACATGACCTTATAGAAAGAAACTAACTCAACTTCACTCACAATTAATCGTAAATTGTCCAACAATGTCTGATTACTCCTTATCGATGCATCATTATGTATCACAAGGAGGAGTAAATTTTGAGATTGAATCTATATTCATTTTTAGGTACATTTGGAACTCTTTCCAATATACTCACTTATTCAACCAAATCAAATCATTTTATTCTATTGCATGTTATTTTATTTACTTTTCTTTTATATTCTATGATTTTATCATAAACTTACTACATGTGTATCCAATACATATGTACATGTTGGTAATAAATCATCGATGGATATAACAAAGTATGTGGAACCCTTGTAACACTCCACATTTTTATATAATTAAATAAAATCAATTGAATTAACATAATTTCAAAACATAATATAAATGTCAAATATATGCATTTAAGAATTAAGAGGTTACATAGATTTATGCAAGCAATGAGTGTGTGGTTAATTGACGCATCAATCAATTGAAAGGGGAATTAATTAAGAGACATAGAGGCGTCAATTAGTCAGAGAATATGTCACTTTTATAACATTAATTAATTAAGGGGTCTTATAATAAAGGGAAATGTATATGGGGAATAAATTAAATGATAGCATACATATATTAATTTATAATTGACGCAATCAATTAATTAAAAAATTAATTAAAGACATTAAGTAAGCGTCAATTAATAAAAGAGGGAAACTTATATGTCAATTAATTGGGTAATGAATTGGCGGTTTAAATATATACAACTAATAAATGCATGATTGAGTGACGCATAAGAATTAATTTGGATTTCGATTAAAATGGAAAAACATGTCAATTAATTAATTGGCAATCAGTTGAATGTTTTAAAAAGGGTGTCAATTAATCAAAGAATATGCCTTTATTACACTAGCTAATAATGTAAATTATTAGCTAGAAGAAAACTGTAACGACCCGTATTTTTACGGATCGAAAGATCGTAAAACTGTTATTTTTAGGTCGTGAGTGTTGTTAGAACGTCCAGAGTTAGATCATTCAGAGTTTAAGTCGACCAGAGCATGAATCGTCCAGGGTTAAGTCGTGTAGAAGTTAAGTCGTCTCGTAGTTAGGTCGGGTGAACGACCTAAGAGGGTGGAGCGACCTAAAGAAGTTTGCAACCTAAGGAAGTGGACGATCTAAGGGTTAGCGACTTAACAAGGTTGGCGACCTAGGGGGGTTGGCGGTCTAAGAAAGTGAGCGACTTAAGGAGATAAGTTGGTTGAGCGACTTAAGGTAGATAGCTTAGGTCGTTTAGTTTAGTTCGTTGTGACCCTGCGTGTAGTTAGGTCATTAGACGACCTAAAGGTGTTAAGTCGTATCCCAGTTAAGTCGTTAGGTCGCGTAAGGACTTAAGTCGTTGGATCGTGAGTGTTAGGTCGACATTGTTGTTAGGTCGCGTGTGTGTTAGGTCGTGACTTTTGATAAGTCGTTAGGTCGCGCGAGGGCTCATGAAGTTAAGTCGTAGGATTTGCTAAGTCTTAAGTCGTAGGTCGGAAGGTTTGTTAAGTCGTGACCAACTTAAGGGGGCGGACAACTTATGGTTTAGCCTATAAATAGGCGGTTTTTCTTCACTTTTTGGGATCCGGATTTTGAAGCAACGAAGTCCTGTCATTTTGAGAGCTCGAGTGCTGCACTTCTTCACTTCTTTTCTTCACTCTAATCTTGTGATTCCTTCCATCCAAATCGAAGATCAAATCGAAGATCCAAGAGCTTAGATTGAAGATCTACAACCATCGAAGAGAGATTTCATCGTTTGAAGCGGAATTTTGGAGAATCGAGCTAGATCCTTCGCTGTCCAGATCTGAAGTGTGTTGCTTTTGAAGTGTTTAGGTGATTCGGTGAGTGGTGGTTATCTCTCACACGGATCCAAAGGAGTATATCGGATTGGGGGCTTGATTATGTGTTTAAAATAGTGATTTCATGCATTTTCGTAAACTTAAGTATAGATCCATTGTTCATGATGATTTGACATCCATTTTACTACATGTTAATCTATGCAAGTTCATTCATCAAGTTGTAGAGATATTGCTCATGATTCATGCTTGTTAGATTTGGACTCTTTATTTACAAGATTGCCATTATTGTTATAATTGTTTATTAGATCATGTTTGAATGCTTGATTACTTGGATTAATGATTGACTTGATTGATTGTTATAAATTAGTTGATTGATTATTTGATTTGGACAAGTTGGTCGAAGATGATTCAAAAGCTAAGGGAAAGGCTCTTGAATAAGAAAAGCTGCTCGTGGCATATGACGCGGATGATAAAGCTCATATGGATAGATTTGATGATGATGTTGAGATGAGGCTTTGCTATGATGAGATGAAGCGAGGCATGATGTGAGATAGCCTTGGTTAAATCCAGACGGGATCATTCCAAGCATGTCGATGACTCGGTGAAATGGTTCGAGTTTGAGGATAATGGTTGGCTCGAGAGGCGCTTGAGCTAGTATGAGAATAGTCGTCGAGGAGGATGACTAGAAGGCTGAGATTTCATCGTTGTTGAAGGTTCTAGTAGGCTCAAAGCAAGAGTACGCTGGGCAGATTCGATAGTCCCAAAAGACTACAGTTGGTGGTCGAGTACTCTGGGCAGATTCGATAGTCCTAGGCACGGGCTACGACGATGTGCGGAGTTCTGTCTAGAACCGGGGTTACCATTGGCCCTTGACGGACGGCTGAAAGAATGTGCCGGTCATTCAATTAACGGTGGTATCGAAGCAATGATAACAGTGATAGCCAGAGTCATGGATGTTTGGTTGTATCGTCATTCGGTCTCAAGAGCGATATTTTCTGGGTGCTTATCTGATCTTGGTTTAGGCCTTGGGGGTTTGTGCTTGGAAAACATCGACCTTGACTCGAGTGATAATTGCTTTACTTTAAATGTTTGCCTTACTATGTTTACTTCTGCTTAGTGTGTCTAGGAGGCTATCACTGTAGAAAGAGGTGGAGTGGGAGGGTTGGGTTCCTATTCCTTTTACCTTTATGTTCTTTTGGTATGTTGTTAGTTAATTTACCGCTCACTAGGACTGTTGTCTGACTCAAGGTTTTATGTTCAACTCTTATTACCTTGGGCTGTTCATCCATTTTGGGATGGGCAGACTAGGTAGCAGGTGACAGGTGCTGTTCTTAGTTACCGACGATGCTGATGACGAAGACGAGCTGGAGGCTTGCATATTATTTTCTTACTATATGTACTGGATGTTCCGCTACTTGTATATTCTCTGAGTGATATGTAGTGAGGCTGGATGTATTGACTATTCAGATTTTTGTATCAAACTACTATGAGGCTTATTTGATGCTATTCTGTTCTGTGTAGCTTCACTATGTATATTTTTCTCTATTGTATTTTATCCATGCGC
The DNA here is from genome assembly GCA_030737815.1 of Allium fistulosum. Lineage (NCBI taxonomy): Eukaryota > Viridiplantae > Streptophyta > Magnoliopsida > Asparagales > Amaryllidaceae > Allium > Allium fistulosum. The sequence goes on from CM060902.1 coordinate 1,438,518,743, forward strand.
TGTGAGTAATACGATAGATTCTGCTGTTTTAACTTACCTCTGATGATCATCCATGGCTGCCTGGCACACTTTTCAGCGCACTATTTCTATGTTTAGTGCAGGAGTCATGGGCGGTCGTCACATTTGGTATCAGAGCCTTGGTTAATCGATTTTACCCAACGCTCGCTGACGTAACTACGTATGAGAGACGTAATTGTATTTTGATGGATGATTACTATATATAATATAGTAGCTTAGAAGGATTTGAGTTCTTTATGCAGTTGTTTCTCAAGGTGTGATGATCATTTCTTTTATAGATATCAATAATGAGTCGAAGAGGGAGACCAGCTGCTAAGGAAGGCCGTGCTGCTGAGGGGGCTGCTGATTATGCTGTTATGTTTGAGGCTATGATGACTTCGATTATGAGAAGGATGCCAGCTCCGGGGCCATCAGTAGATGTTGGAGTTCAAGTTCAAACTCCAAGACCGGTGGATTTTGCTAAGCTGTGTAAAGACTATACTGCTCTTGGAGGAAAGGTTTTCTTGGGAACAGAGTCAACTATTAAAGTCCAGAGATGGATAGATGCTTGTAGAAGAATCTTTGGTGATTTGGGAATCGAGGATGCAACTAGAAGGAGGCTCGCATCAAGACAGCTTCAAGGGAGAGCTTCTGACTGGTGGAACTCTATCACCATTGATACTCCGGAGGAAGAAATTACTTGGGAGCAATTCCAAGCCAGATTTGAAGCTAAGTTCATTTCTACAGCTCAGAAATCTGTTATGTTTAAGAAGTTTGTAGAGCTCAAGCAAGATGGAAGACCAGTTCTTGAGTATGTTTCTGAGTTTGAAGCTTTGTCCAAGTACGCCCGGTCGTATATTGAATCTCCTTATCAGAAGAACGAGAAGTTTGTGACAGGCTTGAACATTTATCTTGGGAGGCAGTTGGTGGATCATCTGGACGATCCATTTGAGAAGCTTGTGGAGAAAGCTCTCAGGCACGAAAATCTGTTTCCTAAAGAAGGATCTGTTGTTGCTGTGGCCAAGGAAGAGTCTAAACCACAGCAAGGTGGAAACAAGAAGAGAAGCAGCAGCAGCAAAAGGGTATGGATGGCCAGAAGAATCCGAAGGGCGAAGTGACCTGCTACAATTGTCAGCAGAAGGGCCATTTCTCTAGAGATTGCAAGAATCCAAAGGTGCCGGTGAAGTGCCACAACTGTGACAAGCCGGGGCATATTAAGAAGAATTGTCCAGAACCGCGGAAGGACAAGCAGATTTTGCAAGCTTATGCTTTGGGGGCTGTTCCATCATCATCAAAAGCTCCTACCGCTGAAGAGAAAGGAAAGAGTGTGGTGGTTCAAGGTACTCTTTCCATTTGTGGTGTTCCAGTTAGAGTGTTATTTGATACTGGGGCATCGCATTCTTTTGTTTGTAATGAACTTGTATGCCGGTTGGGTTTAAAACCGGATATTGTTGATAGACCATTGGTTGTGACTAATCTAGTTGGAGGTTCGTCTTGTCTGTGTATGCTAAGTCGTGGTCTGATTGTATCGAGTCATGATTGCTCTTTTGTTTGTGATTGTTTTGTTCTGAACTTTGCGGGGTTCGGAATTATTTGGGGTATGGACTGGCTTAGGAAGTATGCGGCAAAGGTTGATTGTGAAAGGTTGGAGGTGACAGTCGAGAATGTGGAAGGGCGAAAGGTTGTGATATGATGTAAGCATGAGGAAGGCGTCTTCATGAGCTTCATGTATTCGCTGGTTGTTCCACGGGATGGACTGTCATTGGTGCCAATCGCTAATGGATTTGAGGATGTCTTTGATGAGGTCAAAGGTTTACCGCCGCATAGAGAGATCGAGTTTCGTATCGATCTAGTTGAAGGAGCCAGACCTGTTGTGATGCCTCTTAGGCGGATGGCGCCTAGGGAACAACAAGAGTTGAGGATGCAAGTTGATGATCTTTTACAGAAAGGATTCATTCGGCATAGTGTGTCCGAATGGGGTGCACCAGTTGTGTTTGTAACCAAAGCGGATGGATCGTTGAGGTTGTGTGTGGATTATCGTGAGCTGAATAAAGTGACTAAGAAGAACAAGTATCCATTGCCGAGAATAGATGACTTGTTTGATCAGCTTCACAAAGCTAAGGTGTTTTCTCAGATGGATTTGGCAATGGGATTTCACCAGTTAAGAGTGGCTAAGGATAGTGTGCCGAAGACTGCTTTCAGGACACCATCTGGTTTCTTTGAGTGGCTGGTAATGCCGTTTGGATTGACCAATGCACCAGCATATTTTGTGGATCTTATGAATAGAGTGTTCAGAGATCAGTTGAACAAGTTCGTACTAGTGTTCGTGGATGATATTTTGTTTTATTCCAGAACTGAAGAAGAGCACAAGACGCACTTGCGTATTGTTTTGGAAATCTTACGGAAACATCAGCTGAAGGCTAAGTTTTCGAAGTGTCACTTCTGGAAGAGTGAAGTGAGGTTCTTAGGCCATATTATCTCTGGAAATGGAATAGCGGTTGATCCCGCTAAGGTAATAGCAATCCAGGATTGGGTTAGACCTAAGAATGCATCTGATGTGAGAAGTTTTCTTGGATTAGCAGGATACTATCGTCGATTTATCAAAGACTTTTCCAAGATAGCTGCACCATTAACAGGATTGACGAAAAAGAATCAAGTATTCAGATGGGATGCTAAGTGTGAGCAAGCTTTCGGAATCCTGAAAGAGCTACTGACAAGTGCTCCTGTTTTGACTATTCCAAGTGGAAATGATGAGATGGTGGTTTATACCGATGCATGTGGTACTGGACTTGGAGCAGTGCTGATGCAGAAGGGTAAAGTTGTTGCATATGCAAGTCGACAACTGAAGTCGCATGAAAGGAATTATCCGAATCATGATTTGGAGTTGGCAGCGATTGTATTTGCTCTGAAGATGTGGAGACATTACCTATTGGGAGTTCGATTCGAGTTGTTTACAGATCATAAGTCATTGAAGTATCTTTTCTCCCAAAAGGATTTGAATCTTAGGCAGCAACGATGGCTAGAGATTTTGGCATCATATGATTTTGGTATAGCCTATACTCCGGGAAAGGGTAACGCAGTGGCAGATGCGTTAAGTCGAAGATATGCAGGATTGGGAGCCATGTTTTCAGAATGGAAGAATCTCGAGTATTTAGCTAGATTTGACTTCAGGCCCAGATGTGAATTGGAACCTGAGATGTTGGCAAACTTATCGATAAGACCGACTCTTGTAGAAAGAATTGGCGAGAGACAAAAGCGAGACGATAAGCTTGTCAAGATTATCCGTGATTTGGAATCTGGATTAGACCCAGAAAAGGATAAAGGATTCGAGGTCGATCGAGAGGATTGGCTTCGGAAGCAAGGACGACTAGTTGTTCCCGATATAGATGAATTGAGAAATGAAGTTCTCAAGGAAAGTTATCACTCGAAGCTGACAATTCATCCAGGTGGAAATAAGATGTATCGGGATATGAAGAGAACCTATTACTGGGAAGGTATGAAGAAGGATGTTGGAAATTTTATTTCCAAGTGCATGAACTGCCAGTTGGTAAAAGCTGAGCAGAAGAAGCCCAGTGGATTGCTTCAGCCATTAGAAGTTCCTACATGGAAGTGGGAGCAAATATCGATGGATTTTATTGATGGGCTACCTAGAACAAGAATGGGAAATGAAGGGATTTGGGTCATCGTAGATCGTTTGACTAAGAGTGCAAGATTCATTCCTGTTCGATCAACTAGGACTGCATCGAAATTGGCTGAGTTGTATGTTAAGTGGATAGTTCGATTCCATGGTATTCCGAAAAGTATAGTGAGCGATCGAGACCCATTGTTCACTAGTATATTTTGGAAGAGCTTCCAGGAAGTTTTGGGAACCGAGTTGTGTTTGAGTACAACTTATCACCCCCAAACAGATGGTCAGACCGAGAGAGTCAATCGAGTTTTGGAAGATCTCCTTAGAGCTTGTGTTTTAGATTTCGGAGGATCATGCGAAGATCACCTTCATTTGGTGGAATTTTCGTATAATAACAGTTACCAGTCAAGCATTGGTATGGCACCGTATGAAGCATTGTATGGAAGACCGTGTAACTCTCCGACATGTTGGTTAGAAACAGGAGAAAAGCTGATACTTGGGCCAGAAATGATTCGACAGACTTCAGATTTCATAGAAATCATTCGGCAACGAATGAAGGCAGCCCAAGACCGTCAGAAAAGTTATGCCGATAAGCGTCGTAAGGATTTGGAATTCGACGTAGGTGATATGGTTTTTGTGAAGATTTCTCCACTGAAGAATGTTATTCGATTTGGGAAGAAAGGGAAATTGACTCCGAGATTTGTTGGACCATTCCCGATCATCGAGCGAATTGGAAAGCTCGCCTATAAATTGGAGTTACCAGAAAAGATGTTGGGTGTACACAATGTTTTTCATGTGTCGTATCTACGGAAGTATGTGCATGACTCGAATACAGTAGTTTCTGCAGATAGCTGTGAAGATTTTGAGGTTGATCCAATCGATAAGAGACCTCGTAAGCCGCTTCGTGTTGTGGAAACTGACACGAAACAGCTTAGGAGGAAGGTAGTTAGGTTGCTCAAGATACAATGGAGTGATGATGTTAACGACTGTACATGGGAGGTGGAAGAGAGGATGAAGGCAGCTCATCCTGAACTCTTCGAGGTATGGCCATAAGGTATCGTGTCATCTCATGACATTGTAACTTGTTCTAGTTTTAGAATTCTGCATGTTAGGCTAGTAATTGGACGCATGGTTTGTTGATTGCTATGGATGGTAGGCATGCATAATAATTTTTGATTGCTCTTGTTTGTTTGGAATTTCGGGGGCGAAATTTCTAAGGGGGAGAGAATGTAACGACCCATATTTTTACGGATCGAAAGATCGTAAAACTGTTATTTTTAGGTCGTGAGTGTTGTTAGAACGTCCAGAGTTAGATCGTTCAGAGTTTAAGTCGACCAGAGCATGAATCGTCCAGGGTTAAGTCGTGTAGAAGTTAGGTCGTTTGGTAGTTAGGTCGGGTGAACGACCTAAGAGGGTGGAGCGACCTAAAGAAGTTTGCGACCTAAGGAAGTGGACGATCTAAGGGTTAGCAACTTAACAAGGTTGGCGACCTAAGGGGGGGTTGGCGGTCTAAGAAAGTGAGCAACTTAAGGAGATAAGTTGGTTGAGCGACTTAAGGTAGATAGCTTAGGTCGTTTAGTTTAGGTCGTTGTGACCCTGCGTGTAGTTAGGTCGTTAGACGACCTAAAGGTGTTAAGTCGTATCCCAGTTAAGTCGTTAGGTCGCGTAAGGACTTAAGTCGTTGGATTGTGAGTGTTAGGTCGGCATTGTTGTTAGGTCGCGTGTGTGTTAGGTCGTGACTTTTGATAAGTCGTTAGGTCGCGCGAGGGCTCATGAAGTTAAGTCGTAGGATTTTCTAAGTCTTAAGTCGTAGGTCGGAAGGTTTGTTAAGTCGTAGGTCGGAAGGTTTGTTAAGTCGTGACCGACTTAAGGGGGCGGACAACTTATGGTTCAGCCTATAAATAGGCGGTTTTTCTTCACTTTTTGGGATCCGGATTTTGAAGCAACGAAGTCCTGCCATTTTGAGAGCTCGAGTGCTGCACTTCTTCACTTCTTTTCTTCACTCTAATCTTGTGATTCCTTCCATCCAAATCGAAGATCCAAGAGCTTAGATTGAAGATCTACAACCATCGAAGAGAAATTTCATCGTTTGAAGCGGAATTTTGGAGAATCGAGCTAGATCCTTCGCTGTCCAGATCTGAAGTGTGTTGCTTTTGAAGTGTTTAGGTGATTCGGTGAGTGGTGGTTATCTCTCACACGGATCCAAAGGAGTATATCGGATTGGGGGCTTGATTATGTGTTTAAAATAGTGATTTCATGCATTTTCGTAAACTAAAGTATAGATCCATTGTTCATGATGATTTGACATCCATTTTACTACATGTTAATCTATGCAAGTTCATTCATCAAGTTGTAGAGATATTGCTCATGATTCATGCTTGTTAGATTTGGACTCTTTATTTACAAGATTGCCATTATTGTTATAATTGTTTATTAGATCATGTTTGAATGCTTGATTACTTGGATTAATGATTGACTTGATTGATTGTTATAAATTAGTTGATTGATGATTTGATTTGGACAAGTTGGTCGAAGATGATTCAAAAGCTAAGGGAAAGGCTCTTGAATAAGAAAAGCTGCTCATGGCATATGACGCGGATGATAAAGCTCATATGGATAGATTTGATGATGATGTTGAGATGAGGCTTTGCTGAGATGAAGCGAGGCATCATGTGAGATAGCCTTGGTTAAATCCAAACGGGATCATTCCAAGCATGTGGATGACTCGGTGAAATGTTTTGAGTTTGAGGATAATGGTTGGTTTGAGAGGCGCTTGAGCTAGTATGAGAATAGTCGTCGAGGAGGATGACTAGAAGGCTGAGATTTCATCGTTGTTGAAGGTTCTAGCAGGCTCAAAGTAAGAGTACGCTGGGCAGATTCGATAGTCCCAAAAGACTACAGTTGGTGGTCGAGTACTTTGGGCAGATTCGATAGTCCTAGGCACGGGTTGTGACGACGTGCGGAGTTTTGTCTAGAACCGGGGTTACCATTAGCCCTTGACGGACGGCTGAAAGAATGTGCCGGTCATTCAATTAACGGTGGTATCGAAGCAATGATAACAGTGATAGCCAGAGTCATGGATGTTTGGTTGTATCGTCATTCGGTCTCAAGAGTGATATTTTCTGGGTGCTTATCTGATCTTGGTTTAGGCCTTGGGGGTTTATGCTTGGAAAACATCGACCTTGACTCGAGTGATAATTGCTTTACTTTAAATGTTTGCCTTACTATGTTTACTTCTGCTTAGTGTGTCTGGGAGGCTATCACTATAGAAAGAGGTGGAGTGGGAGGGTTAGGTTCTTATTCCTTTTACCTTTATGCTCTTTTGGTATGTTGTTAGTTAATTTACCGCTCACTAAGACTGTTGTCTGACTCAAGGTTTTATGTTCAACTCTTATTACCTTGGGCTGTTCATCCATTTTGGGATGGGCAGACTAGGTAGCAGGTGAAAGGTGCTGTTCTTAGTTACCGACGATGCTGATGACGAAGACGAGCTGGAGGCTTGCATATTATTTTCTTACTATATGTACTGGATGTTCCGCTGCTTGTATATTCTCTGCGTGATATGTAGTGAGGCTGGATGTATTGACTATTCAGATTTTTGTATCAAACTACTATGAGGCTTATTTGATGTTATTCTGTTCTGTGTAGCTTCACTATGTTTATTTTTCTCTATTGTATTTTATCCATGCGTTGTGAGTAATACGATAGATTCTGCTGTTTTAACTTACCTCTGACGATCATCCATAGCTGCCTGGCACACTTTTCAGCGCACTATTTCTATGTTTAGTGCAGGAGTCATGGGCGGTCGTCACAAAAACGCCAGTTATAGGATTATTTTTTTCCAAGTTAAAAAGAAAAAAAATTGGAATGCGTACAAAAATCAAACGGAGTAATTAAGTTTATGATAAAGGTAAGTTAATATGAATAAATTAAAAGTATAACTTTTATATACAATCAATTAATAGGGGTATTAATTGAAGTGTTCAAATAGGTAAGAAATTATAATGTATAAGAATCAATTAATATTGGATATATATATATATATATATGATCTACTAATTGGATAATTAATGGGAGAATCTTATTTAGAAGGAAACGTGAATTAATAGGGTCGTATAACAAAGGAATATATGGATAACATTGGAGAATTATACGTTATAAGCTGACGTAAACAAATCAATAAATGATGGTGAGAATTGTTTTTAGGGTTAATCAGATGGTTCATAGTTGTTCACTACACCTATAAATTGAATGTAGATTAACCCTAGCCTACACTATTTTCTCTGAATCTGCTGGTGTCATTTACAGCAAATGTGAAGGCCCGCAAATCCGTACCCCTTTGAGCTGACAAAATTCCACAACAATTCAGCTCAAAGTGGAACAAAAGTACGAATCTTCGGGTTAAAGAAGAAAGAGGTAGAAGAAGAAAGAAAGAAAAAGAAACAGAAACAATATCAGAATCTCACATTCGCAGCGGAACAATATATAATAGATGAATGAATAATCTTTATAACAAAGAACTATATCAGTTTATACAATACATCATCAGAGTTTACAACAACAACACACATCACTGGACAGTTATATAAACTTGTCCACATAACATAATACACAGCGGAATAATACTAGTATAAGTGATACGTCTCGCCATCCAGCTTGCCTCCAGATCTCCACAGCAATTCATCCAGATCCAATTGATAACCTGATTCTAGGTTGCCCGTGTGGAAAATTATGGGCACCCAGAGTTTAGAAAGGGAACAATAAACTCCAGGTCAGTCATGGGACTGGTGTGAGATCTTAAAAACAGTTATTTTCACAAAGAAAATAAAAGAAATTCGCAATGCTTTTGGAAAATGAAACTACCATAAGGCCTCCCGCCACACACACAATGCAAACGCAGAATTGGAGGAGATTTCTCCTTATGATAGTCAAACATGCTTGATACGCAAAATCTTTTTAATATTATCATTAGTTCCTAGTGTTGAAAACATTTCGAAAGTATCATATTAATCTTAGCCAGCATACAACCATTATTGTATGCCTACTATAGCTACCATGTTTTATGGCAGGTTACCGCCACGCTGCATGGCAGGTTATACAACTAAACCGTACAAGGTTCGTATTGTTTATTTGGATTTTCCAACAAATGGTCAGGCTAAGGAACTTCCTATGCCTCATGGGTATGCCTCTGGAGGGACGTCTCGAGAACTTAACCAGCTCTCTGCCAACACAAGGCCGGGTTACCTCTGTACTTAGGTAACTACTACTCGAGTATGCCACCCCCCGGTCGTTTGCGACCTTTATCTGAGGGCCCTCAATCATAAAGCAACAACCATACAGTAAATGAGATTGCAGCAACCACACAGGTAAAGTATCTGGGCTCCATACCATGACACCACCTTTTTCCAAAAGGAAATGACATACCCTAAAGGGTGCGACCCTCATAACCTTGCCGCATCTTTCCTGTTTTGACCATCTTCGGGGTGTGAGGTCCGATGAGGTCTCGTCCACAAAGCTACGCTTTACACGAAAGCCATGCTTTGATCAACAAATGATCAACAAATGATCGACAACACACAGCAGCACTCAGCATGCAACATTACCAAATTGGGAGTATATCACTGATAACCTTCAACTACATAACCTCCGAGCTCGTACGTCTCAGAGAAGGGTGTTAAGCTAAGAGAATAAATTCTCCGCCACCAAACAGAAATGTATTTGAAAGAAATCTGCTTTATATCTCAAAGTGTAATGTCATACATACGACCATACAAGTCTGTTCCAGGTTCGAACAGAATCAAAGGCACTTCGTCCAATAAAGGAAGAAGCCCTTGCAAATCCGGGTATCCATAATCCCGATCGGACTCCCCATCACATATGTAGATCTCTATACCGGAGAAACTCAGTGCAGAGACAGTCGATAGGTTATCCTATCGTTTTTGAAGACACCCGGTCTTCATCACCGTCTTCAATTGCAATCCATAACGTCGTATCATTATTCGGAATGGGTTATATGACACAAAGTCCTCTCCCGGCTTAACCGAATAATGAGCGCTTGTTTAAAAAACAAATTCAAGTGCCATTTCTGAGGCAAATATTGATAGTCGGTTATTTAACTATCAAACAACATTCACAACAAACAACAAGCCTTAATAATTTCCCCAAATTGTTTATACTGATAGTTGGATATTTTACTATCAAACAATATTCACAATAATTATCCAATCTACATAATTTTTGTTCCAAATTATTAAATTTCAAAATATCTTTGCAAGATATATATTTTCCACACTTCGTCACTTTGAAAACCAATTTCAAATCACTTTTCACTCGCGAAATAAAATTCCCGATATTATTTATTTCCCTTTTTATTTATAAATTCCATTATGAATTTAAATTTCCAAATATTCACTTTCAAACACCAAATCAAATTCCAAATTGATTTCTAATTTCTTTTCAAGCACCAAATCAATTACAAATTGATTTCTAAGTTTAATCCCAAATACCAAATCATTTGCAAATCCATTTCTAAATTTATTTCCAATTACCAAATCATTTTCATTCAAAACACTAATCAATTTTCATATTGATTTTCCAAAGATTTATTTTCAAATACCAAATCAATTATCAAATTGATTTCAAAAAAAATTATTTCCTTTTTAAAATAAATCCCTTTATTTCTCCCAACTATTTAAAATCCAATTTTATTTATTTCTGGTATCCAACGATACCAAAAATACATACGGCTAAATTATAGCCTTCAACAAATTCAATCATCAATATAATCATTCACAGATTATCAATAAATCATCACACAACATATGAAACAAATTCATACAATTTGAGGAATCCAGTTGGATCCCTCCAACCTGTTTCCCTGCATCCACAGATGTTAGCACAGCAATTAAATACCCATTCCACTTCGAGGTGGAATATCGCGGTATTGGGATTTATAAAAATATCATCCGCTATTATGCGGCGCATAGGGTCTCATCCGCTATATAATGCGGGAAATCAACAGCTCCAAATATATATATATATATATATATACTATCATCAAACAGATAAATTATTAATTTCATCCAAGCACATCCAACAATTTAAATTAACTAGGCAACAAATTTGAGTGAGAAGATCTCACCTTTGCTTTTATTTTGCAATCCATTTCCATCCCAGCTAGTTTTCACGATTTCTAAACCTTGTATAAACATTTATACAATTCATTAATATTCGAAATAAATCTAATAATAAATTCCTATTGGATAAATTTAATCAACCAATGATTTTTAATTCCAAAATTGAAATTTGATTTTTAAACTAATTTCTTTTTAACAAAATATTTTCTTAGAAAATAATCTATATAGATTTTAAAATCTATTTTTTTCTCAACTTATCTATAGCTTACTGTAATTTACTGTTTTTAAATTTAAAACATGCATGTGAATTAATATATACAATTTTATTAAACAGATTTTTGCTTTACTGTTAATCCATTTCTAAATTAAATGCTCAGTAAAAAGATTACCAGAAAAAGAAATCAACATCTAAGACATAGCCTTGCCTTCACTGCTTCGCCAAGTTCGCCGACCTCCAATCGCACGCGCTTGCTCGAGAAGCCCATCGAACTTGAACGCCCGCCTATCGCCTCGTCACTGCATCCACAAGTACATGTGCCTTAACGCGATACCCACCGCCGCCCCAAATCCTTCACGACATCGCGATTTCTGCACACCTTTCCATAGTCGCACGACCCACCTCCTAACATTGCCCGATGCCACAACGTCATCTTGATCGACTGCGACTTGCTTCACCCAACGCCATTCGCCGACTCGCGGTTAAATTCGATCGATTCGAATCGGAATCGAAGAAGAGGAAGCCGTGGATTATACGATCGATTCGATTCCCTTTTATATATATATATATATATACCAACGTTTCGATTTGGTTTTGATTTGAGTTGGGGAGGAATTTATACTGGAGGGGTTTCTATTTTTTCTCGAACGAGATTTTCGTTCGCCATTGTTTTGATTAAAATGACTCGGCTACGATAATTAAAGAAGGAAAGCGTGCTATGGAATGTTGCCTGATGGAAGGGGGAACACGATGCTTTGAAAATGGAGAATAGACATGACAACATTATCAGGCTACAGTGAATATGTGATGAAAGGAAAAAGTTTTGACGTGAAATTAATTTGACTGGTTAAACAATGTATTAATTTGATTTAAATTTAATTTAAATCGACTCGAATTACACAACCTAAAACTTCACCTCCTATCGCAGCGTGCCGCAAGGCGTTTATAAGGTTATACCCCTATTCCAAATGCGCTGGAAAAGGTTTCAAGTCCAAATTGGATCGTATGGAGAAGATAGCTTTTTGAACCCAGTTATTATATTAAATTTCGATATAGATTTTAGCGCGTTTATATATCGTACGCTCACACAACAACTCCAATCACCACGAAAATTGAAATCCGATAATAATACACTATTACAGATCCAATGAAACTGGTTTCGTCGAATTTCCGAGATTGTGACTCGAAAGGCTATTTTTAAATATCGATTTAAACAATATATTTTCAAACTGAACAAAACAGTTTCAAATTCAATTCTGAAGCTTTAATTATCTTCAGTATTATCAATATAGATTTTCTAAGCCTTCATATTATTTTTTAAAAGGCTTAAAATTGAAGATTCAATAATTTACCCAACTTTCAATAAATTAAATTCAATAATTAAATTGCCAAATTCATTCTGATATTTGAATTTCAAATTAAACTAACTTCCAGATATTTAAAATCAATTAAATATTCTGATTTCCAATGTCAAAAATTCAGGGTCGTCACAGCAAACTCCTCTTCTCCCTCTTCCTTTCTCCTTTATCAATCAAATATTTCCCCAAATAAAAAATAAAATTAAGCAAGGATATACATAAAAGCAAATCAGAGAATTGCGCAGATAAATCAGGGACTTTACAGCAAATTAAAAAGGGGGGAAAGCGGAGAAAAGCGTAGCAAATTAAAAGGGATAGAGATTGAAGCTAAGGACGACATGTGAGTGGATTTAATTATATTTATTTTACGTTTATGATATATTATCGCTAGATTTCCATTAAATAATTTTATTCAGTAGTTCAATAATTAACCCTGTTAATTAGTTATGCTGAACTGTAAGAAATCCACAGTTATTTACATCTATTTTAAATTTATAATTTAGCTAAATGCTAGTTTCTTTTTATTCCCTTTTTAAGCGAATAATATAATTAGAAAGAGAATTCATGATTATGGATTAAAATGGGAAAAATACTAGATTTTATGAAATTAGATGTAAAATAAGAAAAATTGGAATAAAGTTAGAAAAATGGAATTCTGCAATAAATTATGCTAAAACGGGAATAATAAATCTAATAACTTAATTTGGAAGTAAGTAATAGATTAATTGGTTGGTTTAGAAAATAGGATACATTTCTATAATTTAATATTTAAAAGACAACAATGAACGTAATTGCTAGAATAAAAGAAAGAAAAAGAGAATTAGTGTAAAATAGAGAAACCGCTGTATTTTACACTATCCCAAAATAATAAAAGAAATATCTTGCAGTTACGAATTATTGTTTATAGTATTATTTAGTATTAAAATATGGAAATGGATATTTAGTATAATTTTCAACACCAACCAAGTAAAATAAAATTACTTCCTAGAATAGTAGAAAATAAAGTAAAGTGTGAAAGGAAACAAGTAAATTATTAGATAAAAATTTGAAGCTGTAAACGATAATGAACCTAGATATGCATTTACTACGCAGACTATATAATAAGACAGTTATTATAATAAGTAAAGTATACAATATAAGGGAATTAAAGAGAATTCTATATCATACTAAAAGAAGATAGGCAAGAATAGAAAAGAGGCACTTGTAATTATATACAAATTATAAAAGAAGATAAAAGTGACTATTACAAGTAAAATTATAACATAGGTTATAATTAAGTAAAAAGAATGGAAAGGCTTATTTTGAGACTTAGAATAAATAAGCAATGATAGCAAGGATAATAGTAGAGGCTTATTTAAAACAATTTATATTAAGTTAATAAGCAAATAGAACAAAGATAATATCAGATGCTTATTTAATAAACTTAAGACTTAAAATTGAGTTAATAAGAAAGGTAATAGAAGTGGCAATACCAACAGCATTCCCTATTAGATCAATGGTGGTCTCACAATAGCCAAAAGTGAGATGAGGGCAAGAATATGCTAATTAGGGTAAATAAGTGGCCAACAAAATAAGAAAAGTAAACTAAACGCAAAATAAAAGATTAGACTTAGGGTCTAATAAAAGGGTGAGATGCGTTTGGAGTAGCCCAAAAGAATGAAGAGCCTAATGAAGCAGTTCATCATAGATTTCAGCAAGAAGATGCACGTCCAACTTAGTTATTTTGGGCTAGAAGGAAGTACGAGACTTCAACGGGACGTGAGGATACTCTAAAATGGCCCTCTGGGCAGGCCTAACAAAGCTACAGCCTCGGAGGCAGGTCTGTAAATGTTCTATCAAGAGAGTATGCCTTGACTGCATTTGCATTGTAGGCCTAACGAAGCAGACCTTTGTAGGCAGTCAGAAGGGCTTGGTGTTCGGAGTAGGGTATTCATATGTCCAATACTTGAAAGTAAGTTTAAGGATAGTCACATGCGGATATCGGCCAGCATCAAGACCAAGAGCGATTTTGGGAAAGACTAGAGTTAAACCAACAGGCCAATGATTCTTTCACTATCGAGACATTGAATGAGCGGCACCGCCATTTGGATGTTAGATTGTTTGCAGTAGGGCACGGCCACTTAACTCTTTAGAAGTCTTTCGGTTAGTTGAGGGGTGGTTGCGTGGGGCCATAGCCACGATGAAAAAGAGACAGACCAACTAGAATATCTGTATTGTAAGCCTAACGAAGCAGTCCTTTACATATATAGAAAATCCCCGACTGAATTTTGTACAAGGTAGACCTTGTTGGTGGGATTCAAATAGTAGACAGAACGATTACGTAGTCCTCAATGTACGCATTGGGTGGTACATTGTGGATGTCCGAGCACTGGCATAGACTAGTGCAGACGCGATTTACGTTTTCATAGTAAGAAGTGGAGCATCTGTATTGTAGGCCTTACAAAGCAGTCCTTTACAGATGTAGTTACGGAATGCTCTCGAAGCAAGACGATGGAGCCCTTTTCGAGGAGGATACGGAAGGTACCATGAGTGGTACCTAGGACTAATATGGTCATTGGACTTATAGCTACATATATGTATATATTAGTTATTAGGTTTTAATCTACTATGGAGTAGATGGGCATGGTTCACGAACAGAGGCGAGAGTATTGTAACCTAATGAACCTAATATAAGAGTAAATGGAAATAAAACGATATATGTAGAATTAAGCCAAGAAGTATATAATTTATTCATTCACCAGAACTTTAGTCCTGACCCCCTCCTCATAACATCCTACAGGTTAGGTAGATGGCAGAGACTTCCCAGCTTTAAGACACTTGTTTAGAAAGTGTTATTATATTGGTCAGTATTTACTTACTATTATATTTTAGTCAATTTCCTCTATGGGATATTTAATTGAGCTCTGATATATTTGTCTTTGCCTATTTGCAGGATACCAGATTCCCAACTCGTGTTTTAGTGGGCTTGGGTTTTAGCATTTTTGCGAAAAATCTGGACCCACTGGAATTTGGGTTGTTACAACCCATTAGTATTAATAGACTTGTGATTGCATACATCAATATGCATTAATTCAAAGAGTTCATCAACTCTTATGATGCTCCCACTAAATGGGTGCATAGCCATTAATTGTTTGAGATATAATTAACCTGTATCATATGATTCATAATCATATAGTAAAATTATTTCTCAAAACTATGGCTTAGTCTATAATTCCAAAACAATTGTAAATAATATTAGACACATATGTATTTTTTGTTGCATCACTGTAACGACCCTGAAATTTCGACCCAATTTTAAATTTTTGAATCCACTATTTTAACATAAAATGATGGAACTTTCTTACGATTTCAATTAGCGTCCAAACTTTGCTTAAAAATTTCGCCTAGATAGTTATAGATATGGGAAAAGTTTCGTCGGAAAATACCACAGTAAATTTCGTTCGCGTTTACTTCACATCAGTTCATTTTAAACGCGAAAAATTTTATCTTCTGAACCGTAATATTTTTACCTAGAAAAATTCCAAACCATCTTTTGATCAAGACGTCATTTTTCGTTTTTCAAATTTCAGACATCTTCAGCTCCGTCGATCTTATTCTTCGGTGATTTTGCTGCATTTTTCACAATGGAAAATTTTCGAATTTTATAATTTAATCGTACCACCGATATCTTTATACCGTTGCGTTCACCTCGTCGCGCTGATCAAAACGGTATATTTATTTATAGCAAACGGAGTTCGGCGTTGCAAGTTAAATTGTTCAACGGAGTATAAACCGGTCCGTTACGCAACCTAAACCGGTACCCAACTGTCTAATTGTTCAGAATTCTAGGGGACTATTGACCATTCAGCTTTCTAGAAAACCCAATAGTCACAGCGGTTACCAAGAAAATAAATATTGTGACCCTTGGATTCTAGACATCTATGTATAAACCTGGTACACTGTGCATACAGCTATTGTTTGCTTCACCTTCTACTTCTCTGGTGCGAAGCTCACTTTATTCCCTCTGCATAATTTTCTTTTATCAGTTTGTCTTCTTCTTCCCCAACAAATGGAACTCCCCTCCACTGCCCCATGCAGCACCCCAGCCCCGCCCCGTCCCCTCCGCCCCACTGCCCTGCCGCCCAGCCTCTCCCCAGCCCCTCCGCCTACCGTTCCCAACCCGCTCCCACTGCCTTCCCCACCCCGTCCCTTCGCCTGCCCCTCCGTCTGAACCATCGCCTACCAGATCCACCAGCCCGAGCCACTCCCCTCCATCAGCCCAACCACCTCGCCTCCAAACCCGCCTGCCCCAGTCCCCTCCGCCACCGTCCCCAGCCTTTCGCCTGACACCTCTGTCCCACTACCCCAGTCCCCTCCCACCGCTCCGCCTTCGCCCACGCCCAGCCCATTCGCCCAACCCTCCGCTTTCGCCCACGCCCAGCCCGACCCACTTCCCTTCCGCCCAGACCTCCACCCGTCCCTGCCCCACAGCCATACAGCACCCCGGTCCAGCCCAGCCTTCGCCCGCCCTAGCCAGGCCTCTGTCCGCCTGCCACCACCACCTTCACCGCCTGCAGTTCCACCTTCTCCTACCGAATCCGTCCGACCACCCGAACCCGCCAACAACCCAGCCGAACCCCAACCCGCAACCGTCAGCGACCAGCCCGCTTTACACCCCGACCACCACGTTGTCCTCTGCTACACCGCCACTGACGTGCCCACCTTGACCGCGGTCGAATTTTCATTTGCACTTCCGTTATATATATAATTATATATATATGAAACTGTATACTTTATAGCAGTATATAGCTTTGAATTTCTGGTTACTCATATGCAGTGTTTTACTATGTTTTGTTCCAGCTACTGCTTCGGAGACTTAGGCTTCCATTCAGCCTGTCGGATCTATCTACTTTCTTTGCTTTGTTCGTGTTCGGATTCGTGTTTGTGTCGTCTATCTAGTCTATTCATTTTCGTGCTTCATCGTCGAATCTCTAACCACGCAAGGTGAATATTTCATTCACGACTCAATCTATTATGCTATGATAATCAAGTGATATATGTTATTGGTGTTAATTTGAATGTTAAAATAATTGATGTTAAATTGTGATTTGAAGTTAGATATGAGAATAATTATAACATTAAATTTGTTATGTGACGTTTGGTTGTTAATATAAGTGATAATATATGTTGAACTTGTCACTTTAAATGTTAAATAAACCGACACGTAGAAATGGATTTGTTATACTTTGGGCCATTGAATGTATGATTGCAGTAATAATTTGATAATAAACGCCAAGTGAAAACTTATAATGTAATAATCTTTAATCCGCATGAAATGATAGTGTGGATTCTATTAGTAATTTTATTTAATTTGCATAAATAAAAATGTAAATTAAATACGATTATTTCGGGATTATTTAAATAAACGGTCAAATTGTTATGTATGGTTGCTATGGATTGTTTATTTACTTTGACACCATCCCAGTTATCACACTGCAAGTTCCCTTTGTTATGCTTTGTTTTATTTATTTATTTATATTGGGTTGAAATGATAAATACCCAAATTGAACAACTTTGGCCTAGGATAGATAATTAAAAATAAGAAACCCGATTGGTCAACAAAATCATTTTGGAATTAAAATCCATTTGAGATTAAGAAATGAACCGATTTAATTGTAATAAATCAATAGATTTAATTGTAATGAATGAATGGATTTAATGGTAATAAAACGATGGATTTAATTGAAATAAATGAATGGATTTAATGGAAATGAATAAATGGATTTAATGGTAACAAAATGATAGATTTAATTGAAATAAATGAATGGATTTAATTTAAATAAATGAATGGATTTAATTGTAATAAAGCAATAGATTTAATTGTAATAAATCAATGGATTTAATTGTAATAAATGAGTAGATTTAATTGTAATAAATCAATAGATTTAATTGTAATAAAACGATAGATTTAATTGTAGTAAATGAATAGATTCAATTGTAATAAGTCAATGGATTTAATTGTAAAAAAAACGAATGAATTTAATCGTAATGAATAAATGGATTTAGTTGAAATAAATCAATGGATTAGATTCATAGGATTAATTGCAATAATTAATGGACTTAATTGTAATAACTTAATGGATTAAATTGAAACGGATTAATAAATCTATTTAATGAGATAAACGGATTGACACATTTAATTGAAATGAGATTTGGATAAGTAAGTTTTAGAATCTAATAAATTGAATTTATTAGATTCGAAATTAAACCTAAATTGGATAAATTTAATCAATTTGGAAATTGTTATAAATTTAATTTGAGATTAAGTAACAAAGTGACTTAAAAGGAATGTAAAACCCACTAAAGTTAAGGAGTTGATTTAGCTGTTGAAATTGGTAAATCAAAGTTTTGATTAAATTTAATGTAACGATAAATGGGAATAGGAATTAAGTTGAACTTGAATACTTAAGTGTTGTTAACTCAAGGACTTGAACTAAAACTCCATCTGGAAATATGATGTTTAAATGTTCGAAATAAATTGAATTGTGAAATGTCAAATTTTGAAAGTCAAACTTGCAACTTGACTTTTGGACTTTGATTTGTTTAAACTTTAATATTAAATGACCATCGGGTAATTAATACGTAGTTATTAAAGAGACCGGGATCGGTTATGGACATACTCTCTGTCGATACCGAAAATCACTTTAATAACTAATATACGCGGAGTGTTGATCCAAAATGAAGTGGATGATTTTGATGAACGCGTTGACTGAAGAAAGAGAACGATTTTGGATGACCCCTGATATGACTAAAACAGGAGCCGTGCCGGGCCTTTGAGGATCGCCATCTCTAGCGGACACACTTCTTCGATACCATATCTATTACTTTTGTGATTCGATTTGGGTGCACCCCTTGATTTGGGAGTGTTGTTTCGCGGTGTTGAGATAGTAGCTGCTATGCTCAACATCAGTCCGGATCAGGCAACTACTAGTATCCTAGTTGGTATCGCCTCATGTACCTTGTCATACTGATTATCCTATTCGCGACCACTACGTTGTGTTTTGTACCTTTAGTATATGGATTGCCCTCTGGTGACTTCCGGTTTTGGGGAAACTACGGTCTTGTATATGCTCTTGGGAATAAAAATGTGTTAAGGGTGGAATGGGCCACGACTTAACGCTATTTTGATATCATACTTTACTTATTAGACCTTATCTACTTAGCGTATTCTATTGTATATATAGATAGTTTATCGGATCCTTAAAGATGTGTAACACATTCATCTTTGAGTTATGAACTTTATTATTTGCACCTGATTATCATGTATAAGATTTTGAGTCCTGACTCGAGTGTTTCTTTTGTATATGCTAGGGTCAGTCTGAAGCTATCCAGTTGCTGATCAAGGTTGGTTGAAGATGCTGAAGACTTAGCATTTATCTCTATCAGTTATTTCCTTTCTATTATTTGATGAACTTATGTATTGAACATCTTGTATTTCTATTTGTCACTTTATGTTGAGACGTTGTTGTATTCCTGTAGTAGCTTCATGAACTACTATTATGATGATGTACTTTTCCGCTGCATTATTCTGTGACTATTCTGTGTCTGTGATGTTGTATTGATTCTCATTTACATATATGTATTCATAATCCCATAATGATTCGTGTTGTGTATTATTTAAGTTGACATGTGTGGATTATTGTCAATTTAAATGGTCCAAATATACGGGTTGTTACAGTTGGTATCAGAGCTTCGGTTTCCCTAAAAACCCTAGTTCGGGATTATGAAACTCATTAGAGATAGGGTAGCAATACCCTAGAATGAGGAGAATCGATTCAATATCCAAGCCCTTTCTATTCGAACTTCTTTTGATTCGTCGATTAAATTTCCTCTTGAGTTCTCTGATTTTATCCTTGGTCCTAAATTTCTTTTGGTATTTCAGGATGAGTGCCAGAAGAAACAATAGGGGTGGAAGAGGCAATGGTCCTGCTCAGGCTGCACCTGCCGTTCCAGCTCCTGTCAGATTCACCATTCTTAGTAAAGAGTATTCACAGCTTGGAGGTATTAAGTTTTCTGGATCCGAGAACAATATTGAGGCTCGGCAATGGCTTAAAAGCTTAGAGAAGATATTTTCGGGTCTAGAGATCACTGATGCTCAGAAGCGTCAGCTTGCTGCCTGGCAACTGCAGGATGCCGCGCAAGATTGGTGGGAATCAGTTATTTCTCGTATCGAGGAGGACACCATCACTTGGGCCCAGTTTAGGTATTAAATTTAATTAGATTCCGTATTCTAAATTCTCCTTTAATCTTTGGAATGTTATTCATCTTGCCTATCTTTTGATTAGGGATACTTTCTCTGCACAATGGATGCCAGCTGTTGGGAAACCCAACTTTATAGAGCTTTCATGGATCTTAAGCAAGGCAGTATGACTTTTTCTGAGTATGAGAGGAAATTCAATGAACTCTCAAAATTCGGAACTGGCTTGATCGATACACCACTTCTGAAGAACGAGAAATTCATTTTGGGAGCTAGACCTGAATATTATGACTTGCTTACTGGCCACACTCACTGCACCTTCACAGAGCTTGTTGACTATGCTCTTAGATATGAGGCGAAGCCTAAGGGACCTATTGCCAAAACCATTCCTACTCAGCCCTCTTCTAGCCAGCCCAGGAAAAGGAAGATGAACTTTGATCAACAAAAGAAAGCTTGGCAGAAGACTACAGGATTGGGATATGCTCAGAAAAGCCCAATCGACCTCGCTAATATCACTTGCTTCAAATGCGATAATAAGGGCCATTATGCTAATAGTTGTCCATCTACCGGAGCTGCTGTTCCACCACCTTCTACGACTAGAAAAGATTTATGCTATGTCTGCCTCCAGCCGGGTCATTTCAAGAAAGAATGCCCAATGTATAAGCGTGGCACACCATTTGGAGTATTTGCTATCACCACTCCTACACCACCTCCACCACCTTCTCAGGATGACCAAGGTATCTTACGAAGTATTTTTCATTTACATGCTACACCTGTTAGGGTATTATTCGATACTGGTGCTTCGCATAGCTTTATATCAGTTGACCTTTGTAATAAACTCAAATTAGAACCTACTCTTGCTACTACCTCCTTATGTGTCTCAAATCCTATCGGAGGACCCGCCTACCTCCGAAGTGTTTGCAAGGGAGTTGCACTTATGTATGATTTTTCTCGATTCACTTGGGATTTTTATGTACTTGGATTCCAAGCATTCGACTTTCTTTTAGGAGCGGATTGGTTAAGCAAATTTGATGCTGTTATTTCCTGCAAAACTCGTTCAGTTTCTTTGGTAAGCGACATGGATCAGCCGCTTGTCATTGAATGCAAATCACCGCAGAAATATGTCGGAAGCTTCATATTCTCTCTTGATGCTTATCCAGATGATCTTAATACTACCCCTATTGTTCAGAAATTTCCCGATGTATTTGGTGAGGTCAACTCTCTACCACCTAAACGGGAAATCGATTTCCGTATTGATCTTATTCCTGGAGCTACTCCCGTAGTTCTCCCACATCGAAGGATGGCTCCTAAAGAAAAAGCTGAACTAAAAACCCAAATTGATGATCTATTTGCTAAAGGTTTGATTAGGAGAAGTTGCTCTGAATGGGGCGCCGCAGTTGTATTTGTCACCAAATCAGATGGATCTCTTCGCATGTGCGTTGATTACCGAGAACTGAACAAACGCACTCTCAAGAATCGTTATCTGATGCCTCGCATCAATGATTTATTCGATCAGCTCCATGGAGCTAAACTTTTCTCACAACTTGATCTAGCCACTGGATTCCACCAACTTAGAGTTGCTGAAGATAGTATCTATAAGACAGCTTTCCGTACCGAGAATGGATTCTATGAATGGTTGGTTATGCCATTCGGTTTGACCAACGCACCTGCTTATTTCGTCGACTTGATGAATCGAGTCTTTCGGGACGTACTTAACAAGTTTGTTCTTGTATTCATTGATGATATTCTCGTCTTCTCCAAAGACAAGAAGGAGCATGAGACACATCTTGCTTATGTTCTGGAAACTCTCTGAAATCACCAACTTAAGGCCAAATTCTCTAAATGCCACTTCTGGCGAGACGAAGTGAGATTCCTGGGCCACATAGTTTCTGAAAATGGGATTTCGGTTGATCTAGCTAAGATCGCCGTAATCAATGTAAGATCTATCCTATTCGCTATTTTATTCAATTCCTCTTATTCCTTTCTAATTTTGAAATTTATCTACAGGATTGGGAGACTCCTAAAACTCCTACAGATATTCGCAGTTTCTTGGGTTTAGCCGGATATTATCGCAGATTTATTGAGCACTTTTCCCGAATTTCTGCCCCACTTACTGCTTTAACTCGGAAGGACGTTAAGTTTATTTGGAGTGAGAAGTGTGAATCAGCTTTTAATGAGTTGAAGCGTAAGTTAACTTCAGCCCCTGTTCTTGCGGTAATCGATGGAAGTGAAGGATTAACTGTCTATACAGATGCTTGCCGAGAAGGTTTAGGCGCTGTTCTTATGCAAAATGGAAAGGTTATTGCTTATGCTGGCCGTCAGTTAAAGACTCATGAATTAAACTATGCCACACATGACCTAGAGCTTCTTGCCGTTGTATTTGCTCTGAAACTATGGAGGCATCATCTTTTGGGAACAAAATTCGAATTATTCACTAATCATAAGTCCTTAAGATATATCTTTTCTCAGAAGGATTTGAATCAGAGGCAAGTCCGATGGCTCGAATTTTTAGCTGCATATGATCTTGACATCACTTATACTCCTGGGAAAGAAAATGTTGTAGCCGATGCATTGAGTCGTAGCAAAGCATTGTATTGCTGTAATATTGTTGAAGGCATGTTATTTCAGCTTGTCATCTCTCCCTCTCTTATGGACCGCATAAAAGCTAAACAATATGAGGACACTTTGCTCTATCGTATGAAGGAGTTAGTTCTTGGTAGAGTTGGAAATGCCGACAGTAAAATAGGAGCGCAGATTGATAGTAATGGAATTATAAGGATCGACAACCGTATTTTTGTTCCTAATGTCGATGGACTGAGACAAGAAGTACTTAGGGAGAATCATCAGTCATCACTTTCACTTCATCCTGGTGTCACTAAGATGTATCGTAATATGAAGCGTTTATATTGGTGGAGTGGGATGAAGAGAGATATTTCTATATATGTCAGTAGATGCACCACTTGCCAACAAGTCAAAGCCGATCACCAGAAGACTGCCAGTTTACTTCAACCGCTAGAGATTCCTTATTGGAAATGGGATCAGATTTCTATGGACTCATCGATGGATTACCAAGGACCAGAAAAGGTAACGAGAGTATATGGGTGATCGTCGATAGGTTGACAAAATCTGCTCACTTTATTCCTATTAAGACCACTCGTACTGCTTCAAGTTTGGCAGAGGTATATATGAGAGAGATTGTTAGACTTCATGGGGTTCCATCTAGTATTGTATGCGATCGAGACCCTATATTCACTAGTAAATTCTGGAAGGCATTTCAGGACGTCTTGGACACTAAACTGAATCTAAGCACAGCTTATCATCCACAAACGGATGGCCAAACTGAAAGGGTAAATCAGATTTTGGAGGATCTGCTCCGAGCTTGCATCATTGATTTTGGTGGATCTTGGGAAGACCATTTACATTTAGTTGAATTCACGTATAATAACAGTTATCAGGCGAGTATCGATATGGCACCGTTCGAAGCTTTATATGGACGGCCATGCAAATCGCCAGCTTGTTGGATTGAGCCTGGTGATCGATTAATTCTTGGCCCAGATATGATTATGGAAGCATCCAAGAAGGTTAATGAGATCAGAAGGAAGATGAAGACCGTCCAGGATAAGCAGAAGAGCTATGCTGATAGGCGTAGAAGAGATTTGGAATTCCAGGTTGGGGATGAAGTATTTCTGAAGGTATCACCTTTGAAGAATGTTATTCAATTTGGTCGTAGAGGGAAGCTTGCTCCAAGATTTGTCGGACCATTTACTATCACCGAGAGAATTGGCACACTGGCCTATAGAGTTGCATTACTAGAAAAGTTTGAGGGCGTGCACAACGTATTCCATGTTTCACATCTCCGAAAAGTCATGCGTGATCCATCCATGACCATTCCAATTGCTCAGTTGGATGAAGTAGATATCGAACCAGATTTGACTATCGAAAGGAGACCACTTCGAATAGTCGATCGGGAAACAAGGCAACTAAGAAGGAAGTCTATAAATCTCGTAAAAGTCCAATGGAGCGAAGATGAGCGAGATTGCACGTGGGAAACTGAGGATAACATTCGAGATTCAAACCCCGAATTACTGATTTCAGGTATAAATCAAATTTTCTTAAAAATCTATCTTGACTTTTCCGCTTACTCCATTCTTACTTCACCGTCTCGTTCTTTTCGAGGACAAAAAGTTTTGAGTGGGGGAGAATGTAACGACCCTGAAATTTCGACCCAATTTTAAATTTTTGAATCCACTATTTTAACATAAAATGATGGAACTTTCTTACGATTTCAATTAGCGTCCAAACTTTGCTTAAAAATTTCGCCTAGATAGTTATAGATATGGGAAAAGTTTCGTCGGAAAATACCGCAGTAAATTTCATTCGCGTTTACTTCACATCAGTTCATTTTAAACGCGAAAATTTTTATCTTCTGAACCGTAATATTTTTACCTAGAAAAATTCTAAACCATCTTCTGATCAAGACGTCATTTTTCTTTTTTCAAATTTCAGACATCTTCAGCTCCGTCGATCTTATTCTTCGGTGATTTTGCTGCATTTTTCACAATGGAAAATTTTCGAATTTTATAATTTAATCGTACCACCGATATCTTTATACCGTTGCGTTCACCTCGTCGCGCTGATCAAAACGGTATATTTATTTATAGCAAACGGAGTTCGGCGTTGCAAGTTAAATTGTTCAACGGAGTATAAACCGGTCCGTTACGCAACCTAAACCGGTACCCAACTGTCTAATTGTTCAGAATTCTAGGGGACTATTGACCATTCAGCTTTCTAGAAAACCCAATAGTCACAACGGTTACCAAGAAAATAAATATTGTGACCCTTGGATTCTAGACATCTATGTATAAACCTGGTACACTGTGCATACAGCTATTGTTTGCTTCACCTTCTACTTCTCTGGTGCGTAGCTCACTTTATTCCCTCTGCATAATTTTCTTTTATCAGTTTGTCTTCTTCTTCCCCAACAAATGGAACTCCCCTCCACTGCCCCATGCAGCACCCCAGCCCCGCCCCGTCCCCTCCGCCCCACTGCCCTGCCGCCCAGCCTCTCCCCAGCCCCTCCGCCTGCCGTTCCCAACCCGCTGCCACTGCCTTCCCCGTCCCTTCGCCTGCCCCTCCGTCTGAACCATCACCTACCAGATCCACCAGCCCGAGCCACTCCCCTCCATCAGCCAAACCACCTCGCCTCCGATCCCGCCTGCCCCAGTCCCCTCCACCACCGTCCAGCCTTTCGCCTGACCCCTCCGTCCCACTACCCCAGTCCCCTCCCACCGCTCCGCCTTCGCCCACGCCCAGCCCATTCGCCCAACCCTCCGCTTTCTCCCACGCCCAGCCCGGCCCACTTCCCTTCCGCCCAGACCTCCACCCGTCCCTGCCCCACAGCCATACAGCACCCCGGTCCAGCCCAGCCTTCGCCCGCCCCAGCCAGGCCTCTGTCCGCCTGCCACCACCACCCTCACCGCCTGCAGTTCCACCTTCTCCTACTGAATCCGTTCGACCACCCGAACCCGCCAACGACCCAGCCAAACCCCAGCCCGCAACCGCCAGCGACCAGCCCGCTTTACACCCCGACCACCACGTTGTCCTCTGCTACACCGCCACTGACGTGCCCACCTTGACCGCGGTCGAATTTTCATTTGCACTTCCGTTATATATATAATTATATATATATATGAAACTGTATACTTTATAGCAGTATATAGCTTTGAATTTCTGGTTACTCATATGCAGTGTTTTACTATGTTTTGTTCCAGCTACTGCTTCGGAGACTTAGGCTTCCATTCAGCCTGTCGGATCTATCTAGTTTCTTTTCTTTGTTCGTGTTCGGATTCGTGTTTGTGTCGTCTATCTAGTCTATTCATTTTCGTGCTTCGTCGTCGAATCTCTAACCACGCAAGGTGAATATTTCATTCACGACTCAATCTATTATGCTATGATAATCAAGTGATATATGTTATTGGTGTTAATTTGAATGTTAAAATAATTGATGTTAAATTGTGATTTGAAGTTAGATATGAGAATAATTATAACATTAAATTTGTTATGTGACGTTTGGTTGTTAATATAAGTGATAATTAATATGTAATTGGAATTGATATAGGATAGTCTAAAATTCAAAATAGATTATATATGTTGAACTTGTCACTTTAAATGTTAAATAAACCGACACGTAGAAATAGGATTTGTTATACTTTGGGCCATTGAATGTATGATTGCTGTAATAATTTGATAATAAACGCCAAGTGAAAACTTATAATGTAATAATCTTTAATCCGCATGAAATTATAGTGTGGATTCTAGGAGTAATTTTATTTAATTTACATAAATAAAAATGTAAATTAAATACGATTATTTCGGGATTATTTAAATAAACGGTCAAATTGTTATGTATGGTTGCTATGGATTGTTTATTTACTTTGACACCATCCCAGTTATCACACTGCAAGTTCCCTTTGTTATGCTTTGTTTTATTTATTTATTTATATTGGGTTGAAATGATAAATACCCAAATTGAACAACTTTGGCCTAGGATAGATAATTAAAAATAAGAAACCCGATTGGTCAACAAAATCATTTTGGAATTAAAATCCATTTGAGATTAAGAAATGAACCGATTTAATTGTAATAAATCAATAGATTTAATTGTAATGAATGAATGGATTTAATGGTAATAAAACGATGGATTTAATTGAAATAAATGAATGGATTTAATGGAAATGAATAAATGGATTTAATGGTAACAAAACGATAGATTTAATTGAAATAAATGAATGGATTTAATTTAAATAAATGAATGGATTTAATTGTAATAAAGCAATAGATTTAATTGTAATAAATCAATGGATTTAATTGTAATAAATGAGTAGATTTAATTGTAATAAATCAATAGATTTAATTGTAATAAAACGATAGATTTAATTGTAGTAAATGAATAGATTCAATTGTAATAAGTCAATGGATTTAATTGTAAAAAAACGAATGAATTTAATCGTAATGAATAAATGGATTTAGTTGAAATAAATCAATGGATTAGATTCATAGGATTAATTGCAATAATTAATGGACTTAATTGTAATAACTTAATGGATTAAATTGAAACGGATTAATAAATCTATTTAATGAGATAAACGGATTGACACATTTAATTGAAATGAGATTTGAATAAGTAAGTTTTAGAATCTAATAAATTGAATTTATTAGATTCGAAATTAAACCTAAATTGGATAAATTTAACAAATTTGGAATTTGTTATAAATTTAATTTGAGATTAAGTAACAAAGTGACTTAAAAGGAATGTAAAACCTACTAAAGTTAAGGAGTTGATTTAGCTGTTGAAATTGGTAAATCAAAGTTTTGATTAAATTTAATGTAACGATAAATGGGAATAGGAATTAAGTTGAACTTGAATACTTAAGTGTTGTTAACTCAAGGACTTGAACTAAAACTCCATCTGGAAATATGATGTTTAAATGTTCGAAATAAATTGAATTGTGAAATGTCAAATTTTGAAAGTCAAACTTGCAACTTGACTTTTGGACTTTGATTTGTTTAAACTTTAATATTAAATGACCATCGGGTAATTAATACGTAGTTATTAAAGAGACCGGGATCGGTTATGGACATACTCTCTGTCGATACCGAAAACCACTTTAATAACTAATATACGCGGAGTGTTGATCCAGAACGAAGTGGATGATTTTGATGAACGCGTTGACTGAAGAAAGAGAACGATTTTGGATGACCCCTGACATGACTAAAACAGGAGCCGCGCCGGGCCATTGAGGATCGCCATCTCTAGCGGACACACTTCTTCGATACCATATCTATTACTTTTGTGATTCGATTTGGGTGCACCCCTTGATTTGGGAGTGTTGTTTTGCGGTGTTGAGATAGTAGCTGCTATGCTCAACATCAGTCCGGATCAGGCAACTACTAGTATCCTAGTTCGTATCGCCTCATGTACCTTGTCATACTGATTATCCTATTCGCGACCACTACGTTGTGTTTTGTACCTTTAGTATATGGATTTCCCTCTGGTGACTTCCGGTTTTGGGGAAACTACGGTCTTGTATATGCTCTTGGGAATAAAAATGTGTTAAGGGTGGAATGGGCCACGACTTAACGCTATTTTGATATCATACTTTACTGATTAGACCTTATCTATTTAGCGTATTCTATTGTATATATAGATAGTTTATCGGATCCTTAAAGATGTGTAACACATTCATCTTTGAGTTATGAACTTTATTATTTGCACCTGATTATCCTGTATAAGATTTTGAGTCCTGACTCGAGTGTTTCTTTTGTATATGCTAGGGTCAGTCTGAAGCTATCCAGTTGCTGATCAAGGTTGGTTGAAGATGCTGAAGACTTAGCATTTATCTTTATCAGTTATTTCCTTTCTAGTATTTGATGAACTTATGTATTGAACATCTTGTATTTCTATTTGTCACTTTATGTTGAGACATTGTTGTATTCCTGTAGTAGCTTCATGAACTACTATTATGATGTACTTTTTCGCTGCATTATTCTGTGATTATTCTGTGTCTGTGATGTTGTATTGATTCTCATTTACATATATGTATTCATAATCCCATAATGATTCGTGTTGTGTATTATTTAAGTTGACATGTGTGGATTATTGTCAATTTAAATGGTCCAAATATACGGGTTGTTACAATCACTTTTACTATGAAAACAATTTCCATAATATAGTTCTATTTCATAATGAATATTCAAAATACTCATATTGAAATATAGTTATATCTATTTTTCAATCAATACAAAAAATAAACATTATTTCACAAATAATGTTCGGTACATTTTACGAAAACAATTTTCGTAATTTGATGCAATCATTAGGTGCTATATGGCATGCTCCCACTATTTCCGCCATTTCAATAATAGCGTACTAAATTTAGAGGTCCACTATTCACTTAATATTGTTAATATTGTTTACTTATTTCATATGCTGCAACTAGTTTACAGTGGAGAGTTCTTTGATCAAATATCTTGAACTCAAAGAAATAAATGTTATAGAAAACAATTTTCTATATGAAAAAACATTTCAGAATAAAAAAATCATATTTCATATTCCAATATTAAGTATCAATTAGTATTACAATTCTTGTTTCCAATGTTTCTCTATGAAGCAGAAGTGACTATTCATTCTCTTCATTCCAACTTTACCTTAAATTACATCTATTCTTATATATTCGTTTTTCTTTCAAATGTTCAAACTATTCAAAATAAAACCTTACTACAATATCATAACAAACCTTTTACAAAAGCGCATTCGGTTATTCTTAACATTTAAGACATCAAATATGTTGCACTTTATGTAAACTGATCAAGATGACATTTCAACGATCGAGTTCTTAGATGTATCTCGTAGTTCATGGTCTTGTGTTACATTAACACAATATGATCCTTTTGAAATCATTCAAGTTGAATACATGATCTTAAAATACTGTTTATTGGCTTACTTCGAATGAACTAACTTCATCGAAATATTGTACCCCACAAACTATGACTGTTCACCATATAACATTTATATGTGAAAGTACATGGATCAAATATCCATAGTCTTGAATTTCATTTAGAGTTCAAAAACTCATAAAATGCAATATACGGTCTAAACCAAATAAACATATAAGTGACCAACTTACGAATGTATTAAGTAGTTGAAATTAGGCACTTGCATAGGTATAGAAACATTATATAACATGCAATTAGAATTATTATTAAGTATATATTATATTTCTATTTGTCAACTTTCAATTCAATTTGTTTATATATATTAATTGACAAACGTTTTATCAATCATATTAAATGCACAAATTTATCATTATAGATGTATAACATTATATAACATATGTTCTTACAATATTAGAAAGGTTAAATGTTACCATTTCATTTTGCTAATAAGGCTTCCACTAGTCTTTTATGTTTCTCCAAACCCTAAGATGAAACATAGAAGTCTTACAACTTCACTAGTGGGTGTTAGGTCTCGTTTGTTTTGGTATTCTGACCTTGAGTTTGCTCAACAAATCATAACCCCACAAACGATGGATAACTCCTTATCGGTTGTATTATATACAACTCCTAACCCATTTTTTCTTGTTCTAATCTCATTTTGACCTTGTGTTTGCTCAACAAATCGAAAGAGATTATTCACTCATACCTCCATATCGTGATGGCCTAAGTATAGTATATGTACCTTGAGTTTGCTCAACAAATACATATAGTTATCTTACCTCATTTGTTCAATATATTAATAATACTACTTGAGTTTGCACAACAACTAAGGCGTATGTAAGTAATTTATTAATATAAATGGTAGAGGACAACATTATATTGAAGATTCATAATCCTCAATATATATATTGAGTGATATCGACTTATAGAATAATATATTTCTTATGAAATATCCCAGCGATTCAAGTGTCAGACACATCAAAAATCACGGTATATGTACATTTACATATGTATTTATTTCTCAAGTCTATTTGGATATCTTTAAGGTTCCACATTTAGTTTATACACATATCATATAAGTTTTATTGTTATATAACTTTTATATTTCATATTACTTATATGACTGTCTTACGTATAATATATCATTAATTAAACCTTATCTAATTAATTTTAATCAATTAACTCTTTAATTAATTTTAAATTAGTATTCCAATATAACTTTTATATTGGACATCTCTACTATAACATTTATAGTGTATATTATAACCTTTATAGTGTAACACACATATATCATATATATATGTGTGTGTTTTATTTAATTAATTTATTCAATTAAACAATTTTTATTAAAATTTATTAATTTCAAAATTTATCTTGTATACATACATGTATACTTATGTTATCTTAAACATTTTAAAATAACATAACATATATCAACATATATAATACATGCATATATGTATTAATTAATTAACATATTTTATTAATTTATTTTATTAATCTTATTAATAAATTTGAAATTTGAAATTATTATATAAATATTTTCAAACATTTTGAAAATATCATTATCCTTTCAAACATTTTGAAAACTTATGTAGTATTATAATTTTTATAATAAACATGTTTTATTTTAAATTTAACTATTAAATTTAAAATCTTTAACATTAATTTTCAAAACGATTTTGAAAATTAGCCCAAGGCCCAAATTAATTTGGGCCTTTTCTATTAGGAGCAACCTTTGGGCTCACTTCACCTTTCGGGTCAGGCCGGTAACCAGGTAGGACAGGATACTTGATTACCCAATTCCAATCCTAGACATTACCTTTCTAGACACCGTACTGAGTGGACAAGCTTAATTAGTTAGCCCTAATATGACTAATTTAGACCGTAGGGATATTGGGCTTTGATACCATTGTTGGAACTGGACCAGCCCGCAGTGGAAGTTATGGGTGAATTTCAAAAAATTTACCCTATTGGATCTTTTATTGGGCCTATGAAGTCTAATTGAATTAGAACATTTCTAAATTTCATTTAAATAAAATCATTTATTTTATTTAAATTCAAATATATTAAGATATGAAATTAATTTTATTTGATTTAGTTTATACAAAAATGTATCATATACATATATGTGTGAGTGCATGTGTAACATAATAATCCGTGAAAGGTATAATAGGCCTATATATAGATGTTGGGATTTACATCGCAACGGATATATTATGTAACAACCCACTATTTCAAACCATTCAAATCGACAATAATCCACACATGTCAGACTTGAATTGCTTAAAATAACAGATTGTTCATTTATAATTGGCAAAGCTTAGCATATATAGTAAATAAATTAATCACAGAATCACAGACACAGAGTTTTACAACAATAACCAGTGGAAAAATAAATAGTAGTTTATGAAGCTACTACAGAAATAACAAAGTCCATAACAGAATACAATAGAAATCCCAGTAAACAGAAGTCTCTAACACAAAAGCAACTGACAAGTCTTAAAAAATACAACTGAAAATAACAAAAATAAACTGAAAGCTGAAATAGATAAGATAGATCTCCAAGCGACTCCAAGCTCCAAAAGATGAGTCTCAAAAGCTATAAGACTTAGGCTGACCCGAGCATAAAGCAAAACACAAAACACTCTAGTCAGGATTAACGTTCTTATGCAGATAAATCAAACTCAATTGAAATGTCAAGTAAAACATAACGTAACTTAAAGGATGTTCGGATTCCATTCTTTAAGAATCCAATAAACTATCTAAATACATAGTACAATACGCTACATATATAATACCTATAGTAAAGTAAAATATCAAAATAGCGTTAAGGCATTACCCATATCCCCCTTAACACATTTTATATATTCCCGTAGTCTATACAGATACTGTAAACCCCACCAAACAGATGGGATACTTAGGGTGCATTCTTTAGGTACGGTACAAACAAACTCGTAGAAGGCGCGATAAGGCATGTGACAAGGCACGCAAGGCAATGCCTAGGGTAGGATTCTACCGTTTTGCAGAACCGGGCTAGTGGTAACGCATAGCAGCTACTACCTCCTACCTCAAGACACACTCCCAAATCAAAGGTGTGCACCAATCAAATCACAAAGTAATAGAATGGTTTCAAAGAAATGTGCCCGATCGGAGGTGCGACCTCACTTGGCCCAAGTATAGCTCCTGTTTTAGCCACATCAAGCTGACTCGTGTGAGTCAGGCTGCGTTAATACCTCATACAGAATCGTCGCCAAACCATCCTACTTTATTCTGGAATCTCCACCACGTACACAGTTGTTAAAGTGGTTTTCGGTATTGGCAGAGAGTATGACAGTATTCGATCCCGGTCTCTTTAACAACCAAACGCTTATTTCACACCGTGGTCATTTTATAAAATCACTTTATAAATATTCAAATAAAATCTCAAATTACGAAAAAAAATTGAGAAAAATGTGTGATCCTCTATAAATAGAGGAGAACACACATGCAACTATATATATCACAATAATAAGGCACTGCCAACATGCCTGGCAGGTAACAAAACTAAATACAAGTATCAAATAAGCTCAGGTACCCCTAAGATGAGTTCCGGCAAGGCCACCACCCATCACACCCCGATATCGAGTTCCGGCATGGCCACCACCCGTTATTAAGGTGTTAGAAGTACCTAAAAAACAAAATAAAAGCCAAAAAATACTGGATGTCATCACAAACTAAGAAGGAAGCTCCATGCATCTGGATCTGGAGGAATGGATAAGTAACTACTCTGATGTGGAAGTGAATGTGATGCTGAATGGAAGATCCGCTCTGAAGACTCTGTATAAAAGGAAGAAGTGCCAAGCAGAAAAGTAGATCCTCCTGAAAATAGTACGCCACAATGGAGATGACAGTGACCAGTATCTGTGGAACTGCTAGTGATCCTGAGAGGAAAACTCTACTCTGATGACCTCTCGACAAACCGAAATCCTGAAATCTGAAGACATAAGTACCTGCAAAGTGAACCTGACACCCTATCACCATACCTATGTCTGAAGGATAACTAAGAAAAAAGTTAGAATGATACATATATATGTATATTTAAATAATTTATATACATATATATGTATTAAGGAGGTAGGAAATAAAACCTAAATAAGACTAACTGAACCAATACTAAAGAATTAAATTACTTGTAAACTAATACCAACAATGACAAGTACACTAATTGAAACAAATCTTTAAAAAAATTCTTATGAACCTTTGATCATAAGTAAGTCATGATTAACTGTGAAATCATCATATAAATTTGAAAAAATATTAATACTACTATTGTGAATGTTAAATATATTAGTATTGTGTTTAAAAAGGTTAATATTATAACTAACCTTATTAAGATACCCTTTAAATAGATTATTTTTAGCTAATTTATATTTGGGATTTGAAATCCAATTAAAAGAAAATGAAGAAATTATAAAAATCAATTTGTTAAAATGACTACTACTATTATTAAAAATTCTTTGATTTCTTTCAAACCAAACATACCAACAAATAATAATGAATAAAGTGTCAAGTAAGAATCTAATATTCTTTTTGAACCTAAATCTAAAATTATTCCAGTAGAAGTCGCAATCCGAAATTTTAGTTATTATATTAAAGTCAAATTACAAATTTAAATCAAAATTACATATTCAATTTTAATTTTATTTAAATTTAAAAATATTCATTTAATCACCTTAAATTAAATCAAGCTATAAATCATACTTTAAAATTCCAAAATCATTAAGTTCAAAATAAATCCTTATTTAAATTCAATTATTAACCGATTTAAGTTACAAAT
This sequence comes from Allium fistulosum, assembly GCA_030737815.1. Classification (NCBI taxonomy): domain Eukaryota; kingdom Viridiplantae; phylum Streptophyta; class Magnoliopsida; order Asparagales; family Amaryllidaceae; genus Allium; species Allium fistulosum. The sequence goes on from CM060902.1 coordinate 1,438,553,629, forward strand.
AAATTCCAGTTTACCTTTCCAATTTATTAAAGTTATTAAAATCTATTTTAAATATTAATATACATTTTAAATATTAATATACATTTTAAATAAACATTTTAAAAATATTATATATATATATATTAATTAAATTAAATTTTGTAAAATTAAATTAAATTAAACCTTTAATTAATTCTATTCCGTATCTTATTTTACATATTTAAAAATAATAAAATTATAAGTAAAATTTTATAAATTACATTTAAACTAAACTTATAATTTTAAAATTTCCATAAACATATAATTTTAAAATTCTAAATTTTACAATATTAAAATAAAATATTTATTATATTTAAAAATCAAAACTCATATATTTCCTTTCAAAACCTTGGAAATCATTTTCAAAAATAGGCCAACGGTGTTCGTATATAATTTTCTATCCTATGGTCAAGTGATACAGATATTTATCATTTCAATCCGCAATCATTTTAATTTACGCGTTTATATCATTTAAACCTGCAATCCCATAATTTCAATAATCAATGAAAATCGCTTGGGTTTATCATTTCAACCCATAATGATTTTCCCCTAATCTAAAAGTCCGTTCAGGTATGTATCATTTTAACCCATAGTGGTTCCTAAAACTAATGGAACATGTAGAGTGAGAACAATGAAATGAAGCAACATAATATATCAATTACTAGCATATAAGATCGGTAAATACAATAGTCAGTCAACATGTAATGGTGTCAATTTACATAAGTGAACAAAATATCAACATGTCATATTTAACAGTTAAATAACTAACAATTCTAATTTAACAACATATTTAAACTATCATTCATATGAAATCAATTTACTAAGCATAAGAACATTTATCATGAGTGATTCTTACCTTTCATGGCTAGAGAACGATGGAAAACAACTACGACAAAGAAGGATCCAATGGACACGGACACGAATCAGGCACGACAAGTCAAATAGCTGCGACAAGCAAAAACAGATTTAGCACGAGAATTAGACGAGAACAAATATATATATATATATATATATATATATATATATGTGTGTGTGTGTGTGACATATATACATTTTTCTTATAGATATTAGAATGAACAATTATATATACAACATATAGCTTTCAATCGACAAAGTATACATGTGCAATATATACAACATATATAAACCTGGATGAAATGGATAAAATATGTATATATTCAACAATGTATATATACTTCTGTCGATACATATATATGTGCACAACACATATATACTTCGAATACAGTCACCTACTATATATGCGCAACACATATATAAGTAAATAACCCAGACAAGTTATATACAACAACAACCTATATATATATGAACTATCATATATATTTTGGCTAAGATAAAAATCAACTAGCACAGAGTACATGGACATCAAAACATGCACAGAACTCCTATGTCAGGTGGTGCAACATATATATTCAAACAATACATATGTAACTTCATATATATATATATATATGTGCGTGTGTGTGTGTGTGCACGCGTGTGTGTGGGTGTGTGTGGGTGTGTGTGGGTGTGTGTTATATATAACACATATAGGCTCAGATTTAAAACACAGTATAACTTTCAGCCACATCATACATATATAACTCATGCATATATATGTACAATTTATCAACAGAGGAGAAAGGTTTTCAGGTAATCTGCATCTCAAGGCTGTCAAGTTTTATGGCGTGGGTCATGTGATGGGTTGGTGGAAGGTGCAAGCTGGGTCAGGTGTTTTGGGGTGGCGCTTGGGGTTGGATGGGCAGTCACTTCGGTTTGAGGGTGGGGCGGCTTCGGTCTGGGTGGTGATGGTGGTTTGGGTCAGCTTCGGGTTGAGGCGAGGCAGGCGATGGCTATGCTTGGTAGGCCGAGCAGCCTCAGGCGGTGAGTGTTTGGGTGGGGCGATAGTTCAAGGCAGAGGCAATGTTTAGATCTGGGGATGTGGAGGGTGGTGGATGGGTTCACTTTGGGTTTTGGGCTTGGAAACACAGGTCAGGCATGGAGATGGAGAGGGAAGCGGTGAGGGTCTGGGTGGTCTCGGCCAGCTTGGGGTCAGAGGGGAGGCAACACGGGCAGTGCTTTGGTTTTTGAATGAGTAGGCGAGGGCTAACGTTTGAAGGAGAAGAAAACGTGCTACAGGGACGAACGAAAAGCTTACCCTTTTTTTCTCTTCAGAATGAATGAATGAAGCCAAATGAAAAGGCACAAGTAAATATATATCAAAACAAGGATATAGAAAAAGACACTTGTTGATTTTTCAGAAATTTATTAAAGCAAAGTAGCTTTTGATAGTACGGCTGACCAGTTGAAAAGTCAAGGAAAACAAAAAGGCACAAATACGGTACCGATATGACAAACCGTTACGCCGATTTCACTGCATATCGGACGTCAAAATACAGGAATGAATATACTGTGGAGATCGGCACGACGAGACGAACGGAATGGTACACAAATATCAGCGACACGACCAAGTTATAATAACTTGATTTTTCGCTGCTCAAAATGCTGCTAAAACGCCGAAAATAAGATAAACGGAGCAGAAGCAGTCCAAATTTGGGACAACGAAATACGACGTCTCACTCAGAAAATGATTTACATTTTTATTATATAAACATATTCAGTTTTTGAAAATATTTTATTTTTCAACAATTTAACTGATTAAAATTAAATTTTGAAATTTCACAAACTAACTTTCGTATTTTCCAAATAAAATTTACCATTTGCTATATTTAAATAGACGTATTCCAAATATCAAATTTTCATTTCAAAATTTTATTATTTAATTTCATGAAGAAAAAAAATTTAGTTAATTACGTTATAAAATCGTTAAAATTCTCAGGTCATTACACTCTCCCCCACTCAAAACTTTTCGTCCCTGAAAAGGAATGAGATAGAAGAATAGAAACAAACAGAAAGGTAAGATAAATTCAAACGAATAGTACTTGAGTCAAACAATTCAGGATTCAAAGCATGCATGGATTCCTCAGTTTCTCATGTTCAATCCTGATCATCCGTACTCCATTGTACCTTGACTAGACTGACAGATTTCCTCCGAAGCTGCTTCATACCTCTATCGACAATACGAAGTGGCTTCCTCTCGATAGTGAGATTTGGCTCGACGTCCAAATTCTCAAATAAAGCTGGCCGAACAATCAAGAATGGATCATGGAGATACTTGCGAAGGTGAGATACGTGAAACACGTTGTGCACACCCACTAGCTTCTCCAGCAAATCAACTTTGTAAGACAAAGGACCAACTCTTTCTAGAATGCAGAAAGGACCAATGAACCTAGGAGCAAACTTCCCTTTCCTACCAAAACGAACCACATTCTTCAACGGCGAGATATTAAGAAAGACCTGATCACCCACTGAAAATTCCAATCCCTTCTACACCTATCGGCATACTTCTTCTGCTTATCCTAAGCAATCCTCATCTTCCTCCTAATCTCCTTAACCTTTTCAGAAGTTTCCAAATCATATCAGGTCCAAGAACCAATCGATCGCCGGATTCAATCCAACAAGATGGAGACTTGCAAGATCGTCAGTAAAGAGCGACAAACGGAGACATCTCGTTACTTTCCTGAATTCAAAAGAATGGGATAGAATTAATAGATTGAAGCTTAAGATGATTAAAAATTCAAAGATAGAGTTATACCTGATAACTGTTATTATAGGTGAATTCAACGAGATGGAGATGATCTTCCCAAGATCCTCCATAATCAAGAACACAAGCATGAAGAAGATCTTCCAGAATCTGATTCACTCTTTTCATCTGACCATCAGTTTGGGGATGATAAGCCCTACTATGGTTCAAACAAGTACCCAAAGCTTCTTGAAAAGCTTTCTAGAACTTACTTGTAAAGATAGGATCACAATCACAAACAATGCTAGAAGGAACACCATGAAGATGGACAATCTCCCTTATATAGATCTCAGCTAAGCTCGAAGCAGTTCGATTCGACTTGACCGGAATAAAATAAGCGGACTTGGTCAATCGGTCGACAACTACCCAATATTATAGTTACCCCTTCTAGTCCTCGGTAAACCATCAATAAAATCCAAAGAAACCTGATCCCACTTCCAAATGAGAATCTCAAGGGGTTGCAGCAATCCAGCAGTCTTCTGGTGATCAGCCTTAACCTGTTGACAAGTGGCACATCTACTGACAAAGATAGAGATGTCCCTCTTCATACCACTCCACCAATACAACATTTTTATATCCTGACACATCTTCGTGACACCTGGATGGATGGAGAGTCTGGACAGATGATTCTCCCTAAGAACCTCTTGCCTCAAACCATCGACATTCGGAACACAAATCCGGCCATTAATCCTCAAAACTCCATTCTGATCAATCTGTGCTCCTAACTCACTCTAATCATCACCTTCCCTACTGCGAATATTCTCCTTTATAAGCCTAAGCATCACATCCTCATCCTGCTTAGCTGCAATACGATTTAAAAGAGATGGAGTAGCTACAATCTAACACAACAAGGCTTTCTTACGACTCAAAGCATCAGCCATAACATTGGCTTTCCCAGGGGTGTAGTTGATGTCGAGGTCGTAAGATGCCAAGAACTCGAGCCATCGCACCTGCCTCTAGTTTAAATCCTTTTGGGTGAAGATATACTTAAGAGACTGATGATCGGTGAAAAGCTCGAACTTGGTTCCCAAAAGGTGATGCCTCCACAACTTCAAAGAAAACACAATAGCAAGCAATTCTAAATCATGGGTGGCATAGTTGGCTTCGTGAGGCTTCAACTGACGACTATTATAAGCAATGACCTTTCCATCCTGCATCAATACAGCACCCAAACCTTCTTGACTAGCATCGGTATAAACAAATAACCTCACTCCCATTCGGAACAGTGAGAACAGGAGCAAAAGTAAGCTTTTGCTTCAACTCATTAAATGCAGCTTCACACTTATCATTCCAATCAAACTTGTCATTCTTACGAGTCAAAGCAGTGAGAGGTGCAGCTATGCGGGCAAAATTCTCAGTAAATCTCCGATAATAACCGGCAAGGCCCAGAAAGCTACGGATATCGGACAGAGTCTTAGGTGTCTCCCAATCCTGAAAATGGATAAGGTGGATGAGTTCAAAGATAAATAGGATAAATGAATTCAAAAGAGAAAAGGTGGATAGACTTACATTAATCGCGGCGACCTTAACCGGATCAATCGAGACTCTATTTTCTGAAACAATATGCCTAAGAAATCAGACTTCATCTCTCCAAAAATGGCATTTAGAAAATTTGGCTTTCAATTGATGACTCCTGAGAGTTTGGAGAACATAGCTCAAATGTGACTCATGCTCCCATTCAGACTTAGAAAAGACGAGAATATCATCAACGAAAACCAGAACAAACTTGTTGAGAACATCGTAGAAAACGCGATTCATAAGATTGATAAAGAAGGCAGGAGCATTGGTTAATCCAAAGGGCATGACTAACCATTCATAGAAACCATTCTCTGTTTGGAAAGCAATCTTGGGAATGCTCTCCTCAGCAACACGAAGCTGGTGAAAACCGGTGACAAGATCAAGCTAAGAGAATACTTTAGCTTCGTAGAGCTGATCAAACATATCATTGATGCGGGGCATAGGATATCAGTTCTTGAGAGTAAGCTTGTTCAGCTCTCTATAATCAACACACATTCTCAAAGAACCATCAGATTTGGTGACAAATACTACAACAGCTCCCCATTTAGAAAAACTCTGCCTAATCAAACCCTTGGAGAACAAGTCCTCGATCTGCTTCTTCAACTCCACTTTCTCTCTAGGTGTCATCTTTCTAGGAGGAAGAACAACTGGTCAAGCTCCAGGAATAAGATCAATGCGGAATTCAATTTCCCACTTAGGGGGAAGAGAAGTGACTTCACCAAAAACATCATGAAAATCTTTGACTACCGGTGTGGAGTCAAGATCACTAGGCTGAGCATCAAGGGAGAAAATAAAACTGCCTGCATAATCATGAGACATTCGACATTCAATCACAACAGAAGTACCCAGGTTGTCTACAAAAGAAATGGTTCGGGTTTTGCAAGAGATAACAACATCATATCGTTTCAGCCAATCACCTCCAAGTAAGATATCAAATGCATCGAAACCCAAAACATGGAAATCTCCGGTGAATCGACGCCTATTGTAAAGGAGTTTCACCCCTTTCCAAATCATACTAAGGTTGGCGGGACCACCAATAGGATTAGTCACACATAATGATGAAGTAGCGAGTTGAGGTTGCAAGATATGTTCAAATTTATCACAGAGATCAACAGAAATAAAACTATGCGAAGCTCCAGTATCAAAGATAACACGAACGGAAAAATTATGGAAAGTAAAGGAGCTCTGAAGAGTACCTTGGTTATCACTGGCAGGCGGAGGAGGAGTGGAAGAAGTCATGGAAAAAACTCTAGATGTCTTGCCTCTCTACTGAGTGGGACAGTTATTCTTAAAATGACCAGGCTTGAGACAGAGGTGGTAAAGGTTGTTTCTGGTAGCCTGAGGTGGAGGGTTAGGGGCTCCGGTAGGAGATGGACAGCTGTTGGCATAGTGACCTTTCTGGTCGCACTTGAAACAAGTGATGGCAGATAGGTCAAGAGATCGCTTCTGATGGGCATATCCAATACCATGAGAATCCTTCCACTTCTTCTTCTATTGAAGGAAATTGGACTTCCTCTTCTTCGAACCACTGGGAGTGCCCTGAGATGCTGAAACTGCCTGCTTACCTTTGGAAGTAGGATTCTTGAATCTAGTGGTCATATCCGTCGGAGAAGTAAAGGTGCCATGAACATGACTAATCAAGCAGTCATAATACTCAGGACAAGCACCGTGAATAAACTTCTCATTCTTCTTGAGCTGAGTGTCAATCAAACCAGGTCCAAACTTAGATAGCTCGTTGAACTTCCTCTCATACTCAGCAAAAGTCATATCACCCTGCTCAAGATCCATGAATGCCCTATACAACTGAGATTTCCCAGCTTCGGGCATCCACTTGGCCAAAAAGCATCCCTGAAAAGATGGATCCAAGATAAGACAGAGATAAAGGAGATAAATTTCAAAGAAATAGATTCAACAGAGATAAGCTAGAAAAGGATAACTAGGGATCTCACCTGAACTGCTGCCAAGTCATATTAGCCTCGACAGTCTGAGCGGTAACAGATTCCTACCAATCCTGGGCGGACTCTTGTAACTGCCAAGTAGCTAAATGACGCATCTGAGCATCGATAATACTCTTGGCTCCAGTGAACTTAGTACCCCCAAGCTGAGTGTACTCCTTACAAAGCTGAGTGAACCTAACAGGCTGAACCAGTGGAACATGAGCAACGGGTGGTACAAGAGCAACTGGTGGTGCGGGAGCATTCCCACGACCTCTACCACGGACATTCCCTCGGTTACTCATCTGGAAAAGACAAGAATTGATTTTAGAACAAGAATAAAGTTCCAAAATTCAAAAGAAACTTAATTAGAGAGAATTCTAACTTAAGATTTCAAGCATGAACGAATATGACTCGGTAATAAATTTAACTCATTCTAGAGTATTACGACCCTATCTCTAATGAGTTTTTTTACTACATATGCTAAGTTTGCCTAAAACAAAGCTCTGACACCAACTGTAACAACCCATTATTTTGAACCATTCAAATCGACAATAATCCACACATGTCAGACATGAATTGCTTAAAATAACATATTGTTAATTTATAATTTGCAAAACTTAGCATATACAGTAAACAAAATCAATCATAGAATCACAGACACAGAGTTTTACAAAAATAAGCAGTAGAAAAATAAATAGAAGTTCATGAAGCTACTACAGAAAAAACAAAGTCAATAACAGAATACAACAGAAATCCCAGTACACAGAAGTCTCTAACACAAAAGCAACTGACAAGTCTTAAACATACAACTGAAAATAACAAAAATAAACTAAAACCTGAAATAGATAAGATAGATCTCCAAGCGACTCCAAGCTCCAAAAGATGAGTCTCAAAAGTTATGACACTCGGGCTAACCCGAGCGCAAAGCAAAACACAAAACACTCGAGTCAGGATTAACATTCTTATGCAAATAAATCAAACTCAAGTGAAATGTCAAGTAAAACACAACGTAACTTAAAGGATGTTGGGATTCCATTCTTTAAGGATCCGATAAACTATCTGTGACAACCTGGATTTTAATGTCTATTTATCGGGTGATTAACTGATGTAATTATTGAAAATATTTATTTTGATTAGTGGAATAAATAAAATTTCAGATAATTAAGATATCTGAATATATAAATTGGGTTAAAAACTATATTGAATATTGCATCATATAATCTTTGAATCATACAAGAAATATAAATTTATGTATATATATATATATATATATAAAAAACCCCACCATATAGATTAAAGGTAAAATATCCATTAATATATAAATAGATATATACTCGCTTTATGGCATTCGATAGTATATATATATATATATAAATATATAAATATACAAATATATGAATGTATGCTGATATGAAATAATATATATGGTAATAACAATAATAAATGGGGAGGTGTGTATATATATATATGATGACAAATACAAGTAGATTTATATATATTAATTGAATAGTGAGAATATATGTGTGTAGGGTGACAACAATATATCTATATGTATATATTTGTCAGGAAGTATGTGTGTAGATGAAATTGAAAAGAGATTTAAACATGTAAGTATATATGTTAACATAGCTATGCATACATATACATTTGTAAATTCATATAAAATTATTTGTAAACAAATAGTGGAGACAAGCATTAAATGGTAGCACACAATATATCATTTCAAGCCTCCAAAACTCAAGTCAGGTTAGGCAACATCAGGAAATAAAAATAAAATAAAGGAGCTGGCTGTTTCAATTTTTGGAATTCGAACATATAAAAAAAATAAGTAGAAAAACAATTACCTTTGCAAACATAAGAAAAATCATATATGTACATAGATAAAGTGGGATAAGGATGAAAATATGAAGGACATTTGCATTTAATGCTAGCACAACATTAGGTCATTTCGAAATGTTCAAAATCATTTGAGTTTTATAAAATATTGCCTGGGAAGATAAGAATAAAAAAAATCTTGTACCTGTTATACATCAGTTTGTACATGTTGCTTCTATATATGTACATCTCTTAACCCATTCGTTCATCATAAACCTGAGCATCTTAAAAAAAAACAAGCTACAACCTGAAACACAACAGCATCATCAAACAAGCTAGGAGATAGCAAACCTGGACAACTTAAAGAGAAAAGAGAAAGTATAGTTCTACGACAATTAGCAGCATTTAAATCTATTATCATCAACAATCAGGCAATAAGATTTAGAAGAAAATCAAATAACAGCTTCCTGGATTTTGTGCTCTGTTCAATTATTTACCAGGTGAGTAAATCTATTCTTTTGAAATCCAAATTTCACTTTATAACTCTATTCTCAACCATGTGAGCAAACTACTGACCTAAACTGGATGCTTTTGATTTAATACTTGAAGTATATGGTGGAAATTGTTTGTATGGATGTAAATATATATATATATAGATTGTGTGTGTGCATGTCTGTACAATTCTCTGTTCTTAGTTTACAGACTACAAAACCTGTTTGAAATTCAAAAACTCATTCCCTAATCTTTTTTAGGCTTTGATTTCTGAAAGTAAAATGTTTGTATGTGGGTAATATCATTTCTAAAAATAATTTCAAGTGAAAATACTCAGTGAATTTTTCAAAAATAATATATTACAGTAAAAATAAATCAAAGTCATAAATTCGATGTTCGCAATTTCTTGTTTTGAATTTATAACTTGATTCGAGTTGCAAAATGATGAATTTTAATGATAAGGTCAAGAATTTTTAGATTTGAAAACTGTGTGGATTCTCAAGTAGAACGAAATTGTAAAAAGTGTCAATTCCCGACGACCAATGAGAAATTGAGTTTCGGGCTTGATGTCAGAGGAAGTTAGGTGATGGAGTTTATAGGAAAAATGATAGCTGATTTTTTAAATGATCGTGGAAGTTGATCGACGAGGTTGTAGGGTTTAAGGGCATATTTTTGTCAGTGTCGCTCTCGAATTGATTTCATTGTCGATGGATGATCGGAGGTGACTGGTCCAGGGGGATCGAGGCTGGAAGTCGAGATGAGGCTACGGTGTGGTCGGTGTGGATTATAGTGGTCTAGATTGTCGTCGGCAAGGCGATATTGTCGTTGGCAAGGCGATTTGGTCGAAGGTGTTGGTTCCAGGAAGAAGTAGATTAGCTCGATTTCATTTGACGACGAAATCATCGAATTTGGGTGGTTGGGCTGGATGACAAAGTCGTAGACGACACGTTGAAGGTCGCGGTGATGACCGGAGTTAACCAAATTGGTCGTACACGTGCACCACGTATCACTAGTATCTGGTATGGTTGATCGATTTAGGGGAAGACAATGGCTCGGGTTCGAGCATGAGAAATGGAAGGGTTGACTCGAAGAGAAATGGTGTTCGTGGAACTTGAGGCTTTGTTCGAGGAAAATTGAAAATGGCTCGGGTTATCTTGGGTGTTATTAGGTTTTCAAATTTTAAAAATAAACCTGTTCCATATTTTAAAAAAATTCAACCAGATTTTAAAATAAATAAAATATATGTTAATCAAAGTTTTCAAAAAACTAAGTAAACTAGTTTTCAAAGCTGATTATTAAACAAAAGTCAAGTTTCAACAAGATTCAAAAATTTAGATTATAAAATCAAATGTGTTTTGAATTTAAGTTGATTTGATTTGAAAATTTTTGTATATTAGGATAATAGTAAATTAATTCCTAAGTATTTTCAAATGGAATTTAATAATGATTGAATTTAGTAAGTGATTAAGATAAGTGTATTAAAATTTAATTAAGTAATTAAATAAGGTAAGGGTTTATCTATAATTAATTAAGGTCTTGATTAATGGATAATTAATTAATATGATTAATTAATGGATAATTAATTAATGTAAGTAATTAAAGGGTTAATTAATTAACTTAAGCAATTATAGGATAATTAGTTAAGGAAGTAATTAAAGAATAATTACTTAATGAAATTAATTAAAAGGAAATTAATTAATATAAGTAATAAAGAATAATTAATTAATGTGAATAATTAAAGGATGATTAATTAATTTCATTAATAATAAATGAGTTGTAATTAATTAATATTAAGTGAGCAGGATTCAAAAGTAATTAGAGTAATTAATTTAATTTATTTGGAGATTAGATTAAGTTAATTAGGAATTGGTTGACTATTAATCTTGCTTATGGATGATTAAATTGTATTGAATGTTTGGATTGATTAATATCTCTAGTCTAATAAATTATGGTGTTCTGTGATATGAAATGCTTTGGTTGAGCTATGATAATGTAAGTTATCGATCTGAAATGAATTGTTGTGTGAATGTGTTGTTCTGAAGTTTAATTGAATTATTTAACTTAAACAACTTGGCTTAAAAAGGATGGCATTTGAATTCGAAGAGACCGGGTCGGATATCAGTAATATCCGGAACCACTTCGATTTGAAATCTACAATAATTCTTTATAAACTTGATATGTGAAATCAATAGGCTGGAATGGGATAATATGGACCATTTAAACTAAGTTGGGTACTTAGATATTGGTTTGTGGAAATAAGTGTTGATTATACAAGTTGTTTGCTTGTAGTAAGGTACGAGTTACCCCGGGTTTTAAGTAAGATTTATGCAATAGTATTTCTTGTTAGATGGGTTTACTCACGCTGGTTTCCAGCCTGACTCGGGTGTTACTTTGATGTAATGCTCGGGTCAGACCGAGTATTACAGATTTTCAGGTAAGTACGTTCTGGAGCTCAGGAGACGAGCTGGATGGCAGGAACTTATAGAGTGTTTCCGCTATGATATATTGTTGTATATTTGGACATGTTGATTATATATGTCCAGTGTTTGTGTATATGTTGTAATGATGATGTATTAAAGTGTAATTTAACTGATACAGTTTCTTTATATAAATGATATTATATGATATTATATTTTGATCCGCTGCGAATGTGAGATTTTATGTCTTGTTTTCTGTTTTCTTCTTCTACCTCTTTTCTTCTTTTCCTAACTATCTGGAATTTTCGGGATCGAAAATTTCGGGTTGTTACACTTGGTATCAGTGCCAGGTTAAGCGAGAACCTTGGCTCTGGTAGGTATACCCATAAGGATAGGGTCAATAGTACCCTAGAATGAGTTGAGCGTATATATATATATATATATATATATATATATATATATATATATATGAGAGCGTACTTGTTATTTTCTTATATAAGGGTTTTAAAAATGGTTTTAAAACTGGATGATTTTATAAAAGCTTATATCATATTTATAAAGCAATAATTGGTTATTAAATAAGAAATTAAGTAACATATATATACATATCCACATAAGGATTGGATAAAATGAACTATATAAATAAGATGAATTAGAATTGGGTTCAAACCAGAAATAGAATGGTTATTGAGTTTAAATAGGATGATTGTTTCCAATAAACAAATAAATGTTTTAAGGAAGTAACCATTTGATGTGAATAACTTGTAAATTAGAAAGGATGTAAATCGAAAGTTTTGAAATTGTTTCAAATGTTAATAGAAAATAATAAAGAGTATTATTCAGAATATTTTGAATGTGATCATATTTTAAAATAAGAGTTGTTTGAAAGCATTAAATGAAACTATTTGAATTAAAACAAAAAGTGGTTTAAATTTTAACGATAACTTGAGTGTAAAGGAAATAATATGTATATATGAGGAATATACATAATATCAAACATGGTTTGAAATAAACTCTAAATGTTGAGTTTTAAATTTAAAATGAGATGCGATACCCAAGGTGAGAAGTTTTGAACTTATAAGATTTATTAATGTGAAGTTTAAAGTTTGAAATGGGAATTCAAATTGGGTAAGGTTGGCTAGATTAAGTAAATTGAATTTAACTTTGAAAAGGTTAAATAAGTTAACAAACAACCTGAAGTGGGAATTTCAAGATGAAAATTGAAATTTAACTCGGGAAGTTAAATGGTTGATTTTAAATGGGAGTTATGAGTGATCTCAAAATGGGTTTGAGAGCTGGAAATTGAAAATGGATGTTGTTAATTGGTGTCTGGATAAATTTGAATGTTTAACCTGATATCATTCTATTGGTATAAATAATCTATGAAACTGAGAATTGGTTTTGAAGTTAGAATGGATAATAAATTAGAATTTGAAGATTAAATTGTTTTTGAATTCTTATTTGAACTTTGTAATAAGTTAAGTAAAGATAATTTTAAGTGGAATTTTGGAATTTGGATTCAGAATTAAATGGTTTAAAGATTTAAGTTGTTAAATTAAAAATAAAGGTTGAGTTGATTTAAAAGTAAGGGTTAATTTGACTTAAGGGATTAAATCAACATTTAAAATTTTTAACTCGAATTTATATAATTCGAGATGGTTTTAAGTTGAGATTTGAATAGAATTAGTTCAAATTTAATTTGGTTTGAATTAACTAGAATTGAAGATGGATAAGTATAAAATTCAAATGGAAAATTTGAATTGGATTAATTTGAAATAAAATTGAAGATTGAAAGAGTTTAAATTCAAAAGGGAAATTGGGATTAATTCATATAGAAATTAAAATAATTTGAAATTGATGTGGATTCAATTTGAAATTAGTCTAAATTAATTTGAATAAGTTGGAATTGTAATTAAAATGAATATGTTTAAAATCAAATGGAATTTGATTTGAATTTGGAAAGAAATTGTGGATAATTCAACTTGAATTGAGACTAGATCAATTTAATGGGAAATTGATTAAAATGGAGATTGGGAAGTTGAACAGTTTGGCTCTAGACTATTTTCAAAATGAATTGTTTTAATATAAATCTATTTTTCCAAACTATCTACTACACAACTTTTCTTTTTAAACCTAAAACTATCTTAAACTTGTTTTACAATTACTTTTGGAACTATTTAACTATTTTACAACTGTTTTATAAACTAATTACTATCTTTCTAGCTACTTTATAACTAGTTACCATTTTACAACTAATTTGTAATTATTTTACTATTTTTCAACTATCTTACGATTTCTTAACTATTTTACAACAACTTTACAAACTAATAATTATTTTCCAACTATTTATTTATTTTTAAATTTTTCAAGCTATTTTCTAAATATAAACTGGTCGGAGTTCAAACTGTTATTGATTAAATACCCAACTGAGATAAGAATTGAAGTTATAATCCAAATGGGGATTAAGGAAAATGTGAATAAGTGAATAAAATCAAAGCAAGGATGAATAGAAAGGGAATTGATTTAACTGATAGTCAATGGATATAAATACGTAGGATGTACGTATATTATTCTATTCGCATAGTGATTTGATCCAAATTCGAGCATAGAATTTCGGGATAATATCATCGATCCGAGTTGGGATTTTTGGCTCGATTTTCGACGGCGAACCTGGATATGGATTGTTGATTGGTTCTGGATATTCTCTATCATTGTTGTGACTATGCAACGAGAATGACGGTTTCTAATCAAGAAACCAGATCTGAGTCTGCACTAGGAAGCCGGGTGGACAATACTAGTTCGGAAGTGAAATTGTGTGATCGAGTGAGCGATCAGATTGATATTGCGTATGAATGATATGTGGACATCGTACGGGGTTGAATAAAATTGATATTGAAATTTGTGGATAAGAACTGTAAATGATTTTTGAAATTGAAAGTATATTTTGTGAAATATATGATGAAGTAAAGTGGGAATTGAATATTTCTATGATTAAAATTTACTTCATGGAAGTAAGAAATATGGTGAATGACTTTATAAAAGAGTAATCAAATTTGAATATTTGAGTTGGAGTAAACAAAGTTATATATCTTTGTTATATATGGTAAACTCCCCTTAATGAATCTATTGCCAGGAGAAAAGGGTTTTGGAAGTATTTGAAGTATAAAAATGAATTTATACAAGTATGAATTGAACCAAAGATTTTCCAAGATTATTATATATATGTATATATAAAAAGGATTTGTGAAAATGATTTTGAGGAAAGGTTTTGGGAACCTATGGCATTTGGAAAAGCCTAATATGAGAATTATCGATTTTGGGAATCGATTTTGTAAAGGAGCTTTATATGAAATTCATACTCGGTGTATGATTTGAAAAATACTATATGTGTATAGTATAAAGTGTTTTGAAGTGGCTCTGGGAAAAAAGGTGCTCCCTTGAAATGAACTTCTCAGAAGTACCATAGGTTGGTACTGCCTTGAGCCTCTAAGGGGGAGGTTCTAAAGTTGATCCTATGAGGAGTCCGGACAAAACTAGTTCCTGAGGATTATTTGGTAGCGAAAGTCGAGGGGCTGATGCCTACAGAGGCATTTGGGTTATGCTGTGACGATAGTGTAACTCGATGTCACTGCGATCTACTGCAGACCATAGCAAAAGTCGTGTGTGCCGCTGAGAGCCAACAGTCTACGTTTGATTTTATATTGGTAGACTGCGACACTATGGTAATATAGCGAAAGTCGTGTGTGCCGCTGAGAGCCAACAGTCTGCGTTTGATTTTATATCGGTAGACTGCGACCTATGTGGAAGTGGAGAGGTTTCATTTTTGACAGCGAAAATCGAGGGCGCTGATGCCTACAGTTACATGGACTTTTGCTGTGATGGCAACGTAACCCTGGAATGTAACTGCGATCTGTTGTGGGTTCCATGGCGTAATCAAGGGGCATGGAGACCTACAGTTATATGGACTTTTGTTGCGATGGCAACGTAACCCAGGATGTAACTGCGACCATGGATAGGGGTGATGATTTCCAGAGCATTTTCACCAAGGATATTTCCTCTATTTTCGAAACCATTTTCTATATTTTCAATAAAATTATTTTTCAAGTATTTTCACTAGGTGTTGAAATGGGTCTGCTAAGTACTTATAGATTTTCAGTTCTACGCCTGATCAACGTATGACCGAATTTCTGTGAGGACAAGGATGGACTTGTTTAAACATCGAGTTATAAAAGTTCTTTTTTATAAAAACTATTTTAGTAATATTATATAGATTTTAAAGTGATTTAAAAATGATTAAAGAATATTTATCTGATTTTAAGCATTTTATTAATTCTGGATTCGTTCCTTTTCGAGGACGAAAAGTTCTAAAGGGGGGAGGAATGTGACAGCCCGGATTTTAATGTCTATTTATCGGGTGATTAACTGATGTAATTATTGAAAATATTTATTTTGATTAGTGGAATAAATAAATTTTCAGATAATTAAGATATCTGAATATATAAATTGGGTTAAAAACTATATTGAATATTGCATCATATAATCTTTGAATCATACAAGAAATATAAATTTATATGTATATATATATATATATATATTTATATATATATATAAAACCCCACCAAATAGATTAACGGTAAAATATCCATTAATATATAAATAGATATATACTCGCTTTATGGCATTTGATAGTATATATATATATAAATATATAAATATACAAATATATGAATGTATGCTGATATGAAATAATATATATGGTAATAACAATAATAAATGAGGAGGTTTATATATATATATGATGACAAATACAAGTAGATTTATATATATTAATTGAATAGTGAGAATTAATGTGTGTAGGGTGACAACAATATATCTATATGTATATATTTGTCAGGAAGTATGTGTGTGGATGAAATTGAAAAGAGATTTAAACATGTAAGTATATATGTTAACATAGCTATGCATACATATACATTTGTAAATTCATATAAAATTATTTGTAAACAAATAGTGGAGACAAGCATTAAATGGTAGCACACAATATATCATTTCAAGCCTCCAAAACTCAAGTCAGGTTAGGCAACATCAGGAAATAAAAATAAAATAAAGGAGCTGGCTGTTTCAATTTATGGAATTCAAACATATAAAAAAATAAGTAGAAAAACAATTACCTTTGCAAACATAAGAAAAATCATATATGTACATAGATAAAGTGGGATAAGGATGAAAATATGAAGGACATTTGCATTTAATGCTAGCACAACATTAGGTCATTTCGAAATGTTCAAAATCATTTCAGTTTTATAAAATATTGCCTGGGAAGATAAGAATAAAAAAAGTCTTATACCTGTTATACATCAGTTTGTACATGTTGCTTCTATATATGTACATCTCTTAACCCATTCGTTCATCATAAACCTGAGCATCTTAAAAAAAAAACAAGCTACAACCTGAAACACAGCAGCATCATCAAACAAGCTAGGAGATAGCAAACCTGAACAACTTAAGGAGAAAAGAGAAAGTATAGTTTTACGACAATTAGTAGCAGTTAAATCTATTATCATCAACAATCAGGCAATAAGATTTAGAAGAAAATCAAATAACAGCTTCCTGGATTTTGTGCTCTGTTCAATTATTTACCAGGTGAGTAAATCTATTCTTTTGAAATCCAAATTTCACTTTACAACTCTGTTCTCAACCATGTGAGAAAACTACTGACCTAAACTGGATGCTTTTGATTTAATACTTGAAGTATATGGTGGAAATTGTTTATATGGATGTAAATATATATATATATATATATATATAGATTGTGTGTGTGCATGTCTGTACATTTCTCTGTTCTTAGTTTACAGACTACAAAACCTGTTCGAAATTAAAAAACTCATTCCCTAATCTTTTTGTGACGACCGCCCATGACCCCTGCACCGAATCTAGAGAATAAGCGCTGTAAAGTGTGCCAGGCGACCATGGACGATTGTCAAGGTTAGATTAAAAACAACAAAATCTATCGTATTACTCACAGCGCATGGACAAAATACAATAGAACATATGTATAGTGAAGCTTTACAGAACAAAATGACATCATATAAAACTCCATAATAGTTGAATACAAGCATCCACATAGTCAATACATCCAGCCTCACTACATATCTCTCAGAGAATACAAAACAGCGGAATATCCAGTACATATAAGAAGATAATAAGCAACCCTCTAGCTCGTCTTCGATATCAGCATCGTGAGAAGAGAACAGCACCTGTCACCTGCTACCTAGTCTGCCCGTCCCAAAATGGACGAACAGCCCAAGGCAATAAGAATTAAAACATAAAGCCTTGAGTCAGACAACAGTCTTAGTGAGCAGTAAATTAACTAACAACATACCAAAAGAGCATAAAGGAAAAGGAATAGGAATACAACCCTCCCACTCCAACCTCATTCTACAGTGATAGCCCCCAGACACACACTAAGCAGAAGCAAACATAGCAGAGCATACAATTTAAAGTAAAACTACTATCACTCGAGTCAAGGGCGATGTTTTCCAAGTACCAAGGCCTAAATCAGATAAGCACCCAGAAAATACCGCTCTTGAGTCCGAATGACGATACAACCAAACATCCATGACTCTGGCTATCACTGTTATCATTGCTTCGATATCACCGTTAATTGAATGACCGGCACATTCTTTCAGCCGTCCGTCAAGGGCTAATGAAAACCCTGGTTCTAGACATAACTCCCGCACGTCGTCGCAGCCCGTGCCTAGGACTATCGAATCTGCCCAGAGTACTCGACCATCAACAGTTGGCCGTTGGGACTATCGAATCTGCCCAAACGTACTCTTGCTTAGAGCATGCTAGAACCTTCAACAACGATGCTATCCAAGCCTCCTAGTCATCCTCCTCGACGACTATTCTCAAATCCATTCATTATCCTCAACTCGAATCATATCACCGAGTTATCAACATGCTTGGAATGATCCCGTCTGGATTAGACCAAGTCTTCGTCACATGATTGCCTCGCTTCATTACATCCTCGCAAAGCCTCATCTCATCATCACATCCTCGAATCTATGCATAAGAGCTTCATCATCCCGCTACATATGCCACGAGCAGCTTTTCCAATTCAAGAGCCTTTCCCTTAGCTTTTGAATCATCTTCGATCTAATCTAATCATCAATCATCTAGTTCATAACAATCAATCAAATCAAACATCAATCCAAGCAATCAAGCATTCAAAAATGATCTAAGTAGACAATTATAACATGAATGGCATTTTCGTAATTAAAGAGTTGAAAGTCCAATAAGCATGAAAACATGGATTATATCTCTACGAACTTGATGAATGAACTTGCATAGGTTAACATATGATAAAATGGATGTAACATCATCATAGACAATGGATCTATAAGGATCTACACATAGGATGAAGAAAATGCATGGAAATCACTATTTTATCACCAAATCGAGCCAACAATCCGATATACTCCTTTGGATCCGTGTGAGAGATAATCACCACTCACCAAATCACCAAAACAAACCCAAATCAACACACTTCAGATCTGGACAGCAAAGGATGAAGCTTGATCTATCACAAATCCGCTTCAAATGAAGAAATCTCTCTTGAAAAGATGAAGATCTTCAATCTTGATCTTCGATTTGGATGGATGGAAGCACTAGATTAGAGTGGAGAAAAGAAGTGAAGAAGTGTAGAAGTCGAGCTCTCAAAATGGCAGCACTTCGTCGCTTCAAAAATCCGGATCCCAAAAAGTGAGAACAACCCCTCCTATTTATAGCAGAAATTTCCTTAAGTCGCTTAACTCGGCTATCTCCCTAGGTCGTTTCCGACCTAAGCCTCTCCGACCTAAGACTCTCCGACCTAACAGATAGATCTACGCGACCTAAATCCTAGCGACCTAACAACTTAGCAACCTACGCGACCTAACAGTGTTACGACCTAACACATAGCCTCTCTTAAGGTCGCCAACTGTTAACTCCTTAGGTCGCTAACAAGCTAACTCCTTAGGTCGCTAACACGGCAACTCCTAGGTCGCTAACAAGCTAACCCCTTAGGTCGCTAACACGGCAACTCCTAGGTCGCTAACAAGCTAACCCCTTAGGTCGCTAACACGGCAACTCTTAGGTCGCTAACAAGCTAATACCTTAGGTCGCTAACAAGCTAATACCTTAGGTCGCTAACAAGCTAATACCTTAGGTCGCTAACAAGCTAATACCTTAGGTCGCTAACAAGCTAATACCTTAGGTCGCTAACACGGAACCACTAGGTCGCTAACTCGGAACCACTAGGTCGCTAACTCGGTAACCGTTAGGTCGCTAACTCGCCCTGCCGACCTAACACTTAGCTCACCGAAACTCTTAGGTCGCTCACAACATTTTCTTAGGTCGTTGCCGACCTAACTCTACCCCAGAATACTAAGGTCGCCTACTACTCTTCCTTAGGTCGCCTAAGCCTCTTAAGTCGGTCACGACTTATCACTTAGGTCGGTCACTACCCTAAGTCGGCAACTCGACCCAGACTTACCTCATAACTTGCCTACAACATTTAGTTCTCTAGGTCGCGTACGACCTAGGACTTAGGCAATTTCAACCAAAGTCTGAAACAACTAGAAAATGCTGAAAATCCCAGATTTTGACAAACTTTTCGATCCGTAAAATACGGGTCGTTACATTCTCTCCCCCTTAGGAATTTCGCCCCCGAAATTCCAAGCAAACAAGGCAATCAAAGGCTATTCTGTACGCCTACCATCCATAGCAATCAACAAACCATGCATCCAATTCTAGCTTAGCGTACAGAATTCTAAGACTTAGAACAAGTTACAATATCGCGAGATGAGACGACACCTTAGGGCCATACCTTGAAGAGTTCAGGATGAGCTGCCTTCATCCTCTCTTCCACCTCCCACGTACAGTCGTTATCATCATCACTCCATTGTATCTTGAGCAACTTAACTACCTTCCTCCTGAGCTGTTTCGTGTCGGTTTCAACAACACGAAGCGGCTTACGAGGTCTTCTATCAACTGGATCAACTTCTAAGTCTTCACAGCTATCAGCAGAAACCACTGTATTCGAGTCGTGCACATACTTCCGTAGATAAGATACATGAAAAACATTGTGCACACCCGACATCTTTTCAGGTAACTCCAACCTATAGGCGAGCTTTCCAATTCGCTCGATAATCGGGAATGGTCCAACAAATCTCGGAGTCAATTTACCTTTCTTCCCGAATCGGATAACATTCTTCAGTGGAGAAATCTTCACAAAAACCATATCTCCTACGTCGAATTCCAAATCCTTCCGACGCTTATCAGCATAACTCTTCTGACGGTCTTGGGCTGCCTTCATTCGTTGCCGAATGATCTCTATGCAATCTGAAGTCTGACGAATCATCTCTGGCCCAAGCATCAGCTTTTCTCCAGTTTCCAACCAACATGTTGGAGAGTTACACGGTCTTCCATACAATGCCTCATACGGTGCCATACCAATGCTTGACTGGTAACTATTGTTGTACGCAAACTCCACCAAATGAAGGTGATCTTCCCATGATCCTCCGAAATCCAAAACACAAGCTCTGAGAAGATCTTCCAAAACTCGGTTGACTCTCTCGGTCTGACCATCTGTTTGGGGATGATAAGCTGTACTCAAACACAACTCGGTTCCCAAAACTTCCTGGAAGCTCTTCCAAAATCCACTAGTGAACAATGGATCTCGATCGCTCACTATACTCTTCGGAATACCATGGAAACGAACTATCCACTTAACATACAACTCAGCCAACTTTGATGCGGTCCTAGTCGATCGAACAGGAATGAATCGTGCACTCTTAGTCAGACGATCCACAATGACCCAAATCCCTTCATTTCCCGTTCTGGTCCTAGGCAATCCATCAATAAAATCCATCGACACTTGTTCCCACTTCCATGTAGGAACTTCTAATGGCTGAAGCAATCCACTTGGCTTCTTCTGTTCGGCTTTAACCAACTGGCAGTTCATACACTTGGAAATGAAATCTCCAACATCCTTCTTCATGCCTTCCCAGTAGTAGGTTCTCTTCATATCCCGATACATCTTATTTCCACCTGGATGAATTGTCAGCTTCGAGTGATGACTTTCCTTCAGAACTTCACTCCTCAATTCATCTATATCGGGAACCACTAGTCGTCCTTGCTTTCGAAGCCAACCTTCTCTATCGACCTCGAATCCTTTATCCTTTTCTGGCTCCAATCCAGATTCCAATTCACGGATAATCTTGACAAGCTTATCATCTCGCTTTTGACTCTCGCCAATCCTTTCCAAAAGAGTCGGTCTTATTGATAAGTTTGCCAACATCTCAGGTTCCAATTCACATCTAGGCCTGAAGTCAAATCCAGCTAAATACTCGAGATTCTTCCATTCAGAAAACATGGCTCCCAATCCTGCATGTCTTCGACTTAACGCATCAGCCACTGCGTTACCTTTTCCCGGAGTATAAGCTATACCAAAATCATATGATGCTAAAAACTCTAGCCAACGTTGCTGCCGAAGATTCAAATCCTTCTGGGAGAAAAGATACTTTAACGACTTATGATCCGTAAACAACTCGAATCGAACTCCCAACAGATAATGCCTCCACATCTTCAGAGCAAATACAATCGCTGCTAACTCCAAATCATGAGTTGGGTAATTCCTTTCATGCGGCTTCAGTTGTCGACTGGCATACGCAACAACTTTATCCTTCTGCATCAGCACTGCTCCAAGTCCAGTACCACATGCATCGGTGTACACCACCATCTCATCATTCCCACTTGGAATAGTCAAAACAGGAGCACTCGTCAATCGCTCTTTCAGGATTCCGAAAGCTTGCTCACACTTAGCATCCCAACTGAACACTTGGTTCTTCTTCGTCAATCCTGTTAACGGTGCAGCTATCTTAGAGAAGTCCTTGATAAACCGTCGATAATATCCTGCTAATCCAAGAAAACTTCTCACATCAGATGCATTCTTAGGTCTAACCCAATCCTGGATTGCTGCCACCTTAGCGGGATCAACCGCTATTCCATTCCCAGAAATCACATGGCCTAAGAACCTCACTTCACTCTTCCAGAAGTGACACTTCGAAAACTTAGCCTTCAGCTGATGTTTCCGTAAGATCTCCAAAACAATACGCAAGTGCGTCTTGTGCTCTTCTTCAGTTCTGGAATAAATCAGAATATCATCCACGAACACAAGTACGAACTTGTTCAACTGATCTCTGAACACTCTATTCATAAGATCCACAAAATATGCTGGCGCGTTAGTCAATCCAAACGGCATTACCAGCCACTCAAAGAAACCGGATGGTGTCCTAAAAGCAGTCTTCGGCACACTATCCTTAGCCACTCTCAGCTGGTGAAATCCCGTTGCCAAATCCATCTGAGAAAACACCTTAGCTTCGTGAAGCTGATCAAACAAGTCATCTATTCTCGGCAATGGATACTTGTTCTTCTTAGTCACCTTATTCAGCTCACGATAATCGACGCACAACCTCAACGACCCATCTGCCTTGGTTGCAAACACAACTGGTGCATCCCACTCGGACACACTACGCCGAATGAATCCTTTCTGCAAAAGATCATCAACTTGCACCCTCAACTCCTGCTGTTCCCTAGGCGCCATTCTCCTAAGAGGCATCACAACAGGTCTGGCTCCTTCAACTAGATCTATACGAAACTCGATCTCTCTATGCGGCGGCAACCCTTTGACTTCGTCAAAGACATCCTCGAATCTATTTGCGATCGGCACTAAAGACAGTCCATCCCGTGGAACAACTAGCGAATACATGAAGCTCATGAAGACGCCTTCTTCATGCTTACATCGTATCACAATCTTTCGCCCCTCCACATTCTCGACTGTCACCTCCAGCCTCTCACAATCAACCTTAGCCGCATACTTCCTAAGCCAGTCCATACCCAAGATAATTCCGAACCCCGCAAAGTTCAGAACAAAGCAATCACAAACAAAAGAGCAACCATGACTCGATACAACTAGACCACGGCATAACATACACAAACAAGACGAACCCCCAACTGGATTAGTCACAACCAATGGCCTATCAACAATATCCGGTTCCAAACCTAACCGGCCTACTAGTTCATTACAAACAAACGAATGTGACGCTCCAGTATCAAACAAAACTCTAACTGGAACACCACATAGGAAAAGAGTACCTTGAACAACCACACTCTTTCCTTTCTCTTCAGCAGTAGGAGCTTTCGAAGACGACGGAACAGCTCCTAAAGCATAGGCTTGCACAATCTGCCTGTCCTTCCTTGGTTCTGGACAATTCTTCCTGAAATGCCCCGGCTTGTCACAGTTGTGACACTTCATCGGTGCCTTCGGATTCTTACAATCCTTCGAGAAATGGCCCTTCTGCTGACAATTGTAGTAAGTCACCTCGCCTTTCGGCTTCTTCTGGCCATCCTTACCCTTCTGCTGCTGCTGCTTCCTCTTCTGGTTTCCACCCTGCTGTGGTTTAGATTCTCCCTTGGTAACAGCAACAACAGGTCCTTCCTTAGGAAACAGACTCTCATGCCTAAGAGCTTTCTCCACAAGCTTCTCAAATGAATCGTCCAAATGATCCACCAACTGTCTCCCAAGATAGCTATCCAAGCCGGTCACAAACTTCTCATTCTTCTGATAAGCAGACTCAATATATGACCGGGCATACTTGGACAAAGCTTCAAACTCAGAAACATACTCAAGAACAGATCTTCCACCCTGCTTGAGCTCTACAAACTTCTTGAACAGAACAGACTTCTGAGCTGTAGAAATGAACTTAGCTTCAAATCTGACTTGGAATTGCTCCCAAGTAATCTCTTCTTCCGGAGTAGTGATGGTAATAGAGTTCCACCAATCAGAAGCTCTCCCTTGAAGCTGCCTCGATGCCAACTTCCTCTTAGTTGCATCATCAATTTCCAAATCACCAAAGATCCTTCTACAAGCATCTATCCACCTCTGGACCTCAATAGTAGATTCTGTTCCCAAGAAAACCTTCCCTCCAAGAGCAGTATAATCCTTGCACAGCTTAGCAAAATCCACTGGTTTCGGAGTTTGGACTTGAACTCCAACATCAACTGCTGCCCCCGGAACTGGTATCCTTCTCATGATCGAAGTCATCATAGCTTCGAACATGGCTGCATAATCAGCAGTCTCTTCAGTAGCACGGCTTCCCCTAGCAGCTGGTCTCCCTCTTCGACTCATTCTCAATATCTACAAAAAGGAATGATCAGAACATCTAGAGAAACAACTGCATAAAGGACTCAAACTCTGCTAAGCTACTATATTATATATCGTATTCATCCATCAAAATACAATTACGTCTCTCATACGTAGTTACTTCAGTGAGCGTTGGGTAAAATCGATTAACCAATGCTCTGATACCAAATGTGACGACCGCCCATGACCCCTGCACCGAATCTAGAGAATAAGCGCTGTAAAGTGTGCCAGGCGACCATGGACGATTGTCAAGGTTAGATTAAAAACAACAAAATCTATCGTATTACTCACAGCGCATGGACAAAATACAATAGAACATATGTATAGTGAAGCTTTACAGAACAAAATGACATCATATAAAACTCCATAATAGTTGAATACAAGCATCCACATAGTCAATACATCCAGCCTCACTACATATCTCTCAGAGAATACAAAACAGTGGAATATCCAGTACATATAAGAAGATAATAAGCAACCCTCTAGCTCGTCTTCGATATCAGCATCGTGAGAAGAGAACAGCACCTGTCACCTGCTACCTAGTCTGCCCGTCCCAAAATGGACGAACAGCCCAAGGCAATAAGAATTAAAACATAAAGCCTTGAGTCAGACAACAGTCTTAGTGAGCAGTAAATTAACTAACAACATACCAAAAGAGCATAAAGGAAAAGGAATAGGAATACAACCCTCCCACTCCAACCTCATTCTACAGTGATAGCCCCCAGACACACACTAAGCAGAAGCAAACATAGCAGAGCATACAATTTAAAGTAAAACTACTATCACTCGAGTCAAGGGCGATGTTTTCCAAGTACCAAGGCCTAAATCAGATAAGCACCCAGAAAATACCGCTCTTGAGTCCGAATGACGATACAACCAAACATCCATGACTCTGGCTATCACTGTTATCATTGCTTCGATATCACCGTTAATTGAATGACCGGCACATTCTTTCAGCCATCCGTCAAGGGCTAATGAAAACCCCGGTTCTAGACATAACTCCCGCACGTCGTCGCAGCCCGTGCCTAGGACTATCGAATCTGCCCAGAGTACTCGACCATCAACAGTTGGCCGTTGGGACTATCGAATCTGCCCAAACGTACTCTTGCTTAGAGCATGCTAGAACCTTCAACAACGATGCTATCCAAGCCTCCTAGTCATCCTCCTCGACGACTATTCTCAAATCCATTCATTATCCTCAACTCGAATCATATCACCGAGTTATCAACATGCTTGGAATGATCCCGTCTGGATTAGACCAAGTCTTCGTCACATGATTGCCTCGCTTCATTACATCCTCGCAAAGCCTCATCTCATCATCACATCCTCGAATCTATGCATAAGAGCTTCATCATCCCGCTACATATGCCACGAGCAGCTTTTCCAATTCAAGAGCCTTTCCCTTAGCTTTTGAATCATCTTCGATCTAATCTAATCATCAATCATCTAGTTCATAACAATCAATCAAATCAAACATCAATCCAAGCAATCAAGCATTCAAAAATGATCTAAGTAGACAATTATAACATGAATGGCATTTTCGTAATTAAAGAGTTGAAAGTCCAATAAGCATGAAAACATGGATTATATCTCTACGAACTTGATGAATGAACTTGCATAGGTTAACATATGATAAAATGGATGTAACATCATCATAGACAATGGATCTATAAGGATCTACACATAGGATGAAGAAAATGCATGGAAATCACTATTTTATCACCAAATCGAGCCAACAATCCGATATACTCCTTTGGATCCGTGTGAGAGATAATCACCACTCACCAAATCACCAAAACAAACCCAAATCAACACACTTCAGATCTGGACAGCAAAGGATGAAGCTTGATCTATCACAAATCCGCTTCAAATGAAGAAATCTCTCTTGAAAAGATGAAGATCTTCAATCTTGATCTTCAATTTGGATGGATGGAAGCACTAGATTAGAGTGGAGAAAAGAAGTGAAGAAGTGTAGAAGTCGAGCTCTCAAAATGGCAGCACTTCGTCGCTTCAAAAATCCGGATCCCAAAAAGTGAGAACAACCCCTCCTATTTATAGCAGAAATTTCCTTAAGTCGCTTAACTCGGCTATCTCCCTAGGTCGTTTCCGACCTAAGCCTCTCCGACCTAAGACTCTCCGACCTAACAGATAGATCTACGCGACCTAAATCCTAGCGACCTAACAACTTAGCAACCTACGCGACCTAACAGTGTTACGACCTAACACATAGCCTCTCTTAAGGTCGCCAACTGTTAACTCCTTAGGTCGCTAACAAGCTAACTCCTTAGGTCGCTAACACGGCAACTCCTAGGTCGCTAACAAGCTAACCCCTTAGGTCGCTAACACGGCAACTCCTAGGTCGCTAACAAGCTAACCCCTTAGGTCGCTAACACGGCAACTCTTAGGTCGCTAACAAGCTAATACCTTAGGTCGCTAACAAGCTAATACCTTAGGTCGCTAACAAGCTAATACCTTAGGTCGCTAACAAGCTAATACCTTAGGTCGCTAACAAGCTAATACCTTAGGTCACTAACACGGAACCACTAGGTCGCTAACTCGGAACCACTAGGTCGCTAACTCGGTAACCGTTAGGTCGCTAACTCGCCCTGCCGACCTAACACTTAGCTCACCGAAACTCTTAGGTCGCTCACAACATTTTCTTAGGTCGTTGCCGACCTAACTCTACCCCAGAATACTAAGGTCGCCTACTACTCTTCCTTAGGTCGCCTAAGCCTCTTAAGTCGGTCACGACTTATCACTTAGGTCGGTCACTACCCTAAGTCGGCAACTCGACCCAGACTTACCTCATAACTTGCCTACAACATTTAGTTCTCTAGGTCGCGTACGACCTAGGACTTAGGCAATTTCAACCAAAGTCTGAAACAACTAGAAAATGCTGAAAATCCCAGATTTTGACAAACTTTTCGATCCGTAAAATACGGGTCGTTACACTTTTTTAGGCTTTGATTTCTGAAAGTAAAATGTTTGTATGTGGGTAACATCATTTCTAAAATAATTTCAAGTGAAAATACTCAGTGAATTTTTCAAAAATAATATATTACAGTAAAAATAAATCAAAGTCATAAATTCGATGTTCGCAATTTCTTGTTTTGAATTTATAACTTGATTCGAGTTGCAAAATGATGAATTTTAATGATAAGATCAAGAATTTTTAGATTTGAAAACCGTGTGGATTCTCAAGTAGAACGAAATTGTAAAAAGTGTCAATTCCTGACGACCAATGAGAAATTGAGTTTCGGGCTTGATGTTAGAGGAATTTCAAGTGATGGAGTTTATAGGAAAAATGATCGCTGATTTTTTAAATGATCGTGGAAGTTGATCGACGAGGTTGTAGTGTTTAAGAGTATATTTTTGTCAGTGTCGCTCTCGAATTGATTTCATTGTCGATGGATGATCGGAGGTGACCGGTCCAGGGGGATCGAGGCTGGAAGTCGAGACGAGGCTACGGTGTGGTCGGTGTGGATTATAGTGGTCTAGATTGTCGTCGTCAAGGAGATTTGGTCGAAGGTGTTGGTTCCAGGAAGAAGTAGATTAGCTCGATTTCGTTTGACGACGAAATCATCGAATTTGGGTGGTTGGGCTGGATGACGAAGTCGTAGACGACACGTTGAAGGTCGCGGTGATGACCGGAGTTAACCAAACTGGTCGTACACATGCACCACGTATCACTAGTATATGGTATGGTTGATCGATTTGGGGGAAGAAAATTGCTCGGGTTCGAGCATGAGAAATGGAAGGGTTGACTCGAAGAGAAATGGTGTTCGTGGAACTTGGGGTTTTGTTCGAGGAAAATTGAAAATGGCTCGGGTTATCTTGGGTGTTATCAGGTTTTCAAATTTTAAAAATAAACTTGTTCCAGATTTTAAAAAAATTCAACCAGATTTTAAAATAAATAAAATATATGTTAAACAAAGTTTTCAAAAAAACTAAGTAAACAAGTTTTCAAAGCTGATTATTAAACAAAAGTCAAGTTTCAACAAGATTCAAAAATTTAGATTATAAAATCAAATGTGTTTTGAATTTAAGTTGATTTGATTTGAAATTTTTTATATATTAGGATAATAGTAAATTAATTCCTAAGTATTTTCAAATGGAATTTAATAATGATTGAATTTAGTAAGTGATTAAGATAAGTGTATTAAAATTTAATTAAGTAATTAATTAAGGTAAAGGTTTATCTTTAATTAATTAAGGTCTTGATTAATGGATAATTAATTAATATGATTAATTAATGGATAATTAATTAATGTATGTAATTAAAGGGTTAATTAATTAACTTAATTAATTATAGGATAATTAGTTAAGGAAGTAATTAAAGAAAAATTACTTAATGAAATTAATTAAAAGGAAATTAATTAATATAAGTAATAAAGAATAATTAATTAATGTGAATAATTAAAGGATGATTAATTAATTTCATTAATAATAAATGAGTTGTAATTAATTAATATTAAGTGAGCAGGATTCAAAAGTAATTAGAGTAATTAATTTAATTTATTTGGAGATTAGATTAAGTTAATTAGGAATTGGTTGACTATTAATCTTGCTTATGGATGATTAAATTGTATTGAATGTTTGGATTGATTAATATCTCTAGTCTAATAAATTATGGTGTTCTGTGATATGAAATGCTTTGGTTGAGCTATGATAATGTAAGTTATCGATCTGAAATGAATTTTTGTGTGAATGTGTTGTTCTGAAGTTTAATTGAATTATTTAACTTAAACAACTTGGCTTAAAAAGGATGACATTTGAATTCGAAGAGACCGGGGTCGGATATCAGTAATATCCGGAACCACTTCGATTTGAAATCTACAATAATTCTTTATAAACATGATATGTGAAATCAATAGGCTGGAATGGGATAATATGGACCATTTAAACTAAGTTGGGTACTTAGATATTGGTTTGTGGAAATAAGTGTTGATTATACAAGTTGTTTGCTTGTAGTAAGGTACGAGTTACCTCGGGTTTTAAGTAAGATTTATGCAATAGTATTTCTTGTTAGATGGTTTACTCACGCTGGTTTCCAGCCTGACTCGGGTGTTACTTTGATGTAATGCTCGGGTCAGACCGAGTATTACAGATTTTCAGGTAAGGACGTTCTGGAGCTCAGGAGACGAGCTGGATGGCAGGAACGTATGGAGTGTTTCCGCTATGATATATTGTTGTATATTTGGACATGTTGATTATATATGTCCAGTGTTTGTGTATATGTTGTAACTCTGATGTATTAAAGTGTAATTTAACTGATACAGTTTCTTTATATAAATGATATTATATGATATTATATTTTGATCCGCTGCGAATGTGAGATTCTATGTCTTGTTTTCTGTTTTCTTCCTCTACCTCTTTTCTTCTTTTCCTAACTATCTGGAATTTTCGGGATCGAAAATTTCGGGTTGTTACACTATCTAAATACATAGTACAATATGCTACATATATAATGTCTACAGTAAAGTAAAATATCAAAATAGCGTTGAGGCGTTAACCATATCCCTCTTAACATATTTTATATATTCCCGTAGTCTATACAGATACTGTAAGCCCCACCAAACAGATGGGATACTCAGGGAGCACTCCATAGGTACGGTACAAAACAAACTCGTAGAAGGCGCGATAAGGCATGTGACAAGGCACGCAAGGCAATGCCTAGGGTAGGATTCTACCGTTTTGCAGAACCGGGCTGGTGGTAACGCATAGCAGCTACTACCTCCTACCTCAAGACACACTCCCAAATCAAAGGTGTGCACCAATCAAATCACAAAGTAATAGAATGGTTTCAAAGAAATGTGCCCGATCGGAGGTGCGACCTCACTTGGCCCAAGTATAGCTCCTGTTTTAGCCACATCAAGCTGACTCGTGTGAGTCAGGCTGCGTTAATACCTCATACAGAATCGTCGCCAAACCATCCTACTTTATTCTGGAATCTCCACCACGTACATAGTTGTTAAAGTGGTTTTCGGTATTGGCAGAGAGTATGACAGTATTCGATCCCGGTCTCTTTAACAACCAAACGCTTATTTCACACCGTGGTCATTTTATAAAATCACTTTATAAATATTCAAATAAAATCTCAAATTACAAATTTAAACCAAAATTAAATATTTAATTTTAATTTTATTTAAAATTAAAAATATTCATTAAATCACCTTAAATTAAATCATGCTATAAATCATACTTTAAATTTCCAAAATCATTAAGTTCCAAATAATTCCTTATTTAAATTCAATTATTAACCGATTTAAGTTACAAATAAATTCTAATTTACCTTTCCAACCTTAATTTATTAAAGTTATTAAAATCTATTTTAAATATTAATATACATTTTAAATAAACATTTAAAAAAATTGTATATATATTAATTTAAATAAATTTTATAAAATTAAATTAAATTAAACCTTTAATTTAAATCTATTTCGTATCTTATTTTACATATTTAAAAATAATAAAATTTTAAGTAAAATTTTATAAATTACTTTTAAACTAAACTTATAATTTTAAAATTTCCAAAAACATATAATTTTAAAATTCTAGATTTTACAATATTAAAATAAAATATTTATTATATTTAAAAATCAAAACTCATGTATTTCCTTTCAAAACCTTGGAAACCATTTTCAAAAATAGATCAACGGTGTCCATATATAATTTTCTATCATATGGTCAAGTGATACGGATATTTATCATTTCAACCCGTAATAATTTAAATTTACGGGTTTATATCAATTAAACCCGCAATCCCACAGTTTCAATAATCAATGAAAATTGCTTGGGTTTATCATTTCAATCGATAACGATTTTCCCCTAATCTAAAAGTTCGTTCGGGTATGTATCATTTCAACCCATAGTGATTCCTAAAACTAAGGGAACATGCAGAGTGAGAACAATGAAATGAAGCAACATAATATATCAATTACTAGCATATATGATCGGTAAATACAATAGTCAGTCAACATGTAATGGTGTCAATTTACATAAGTGAACAAAATATCAACATGTCATATTTAACAGTTAAATAACTAACAATTCTAATTTAACAACATATTTAAACTGTCATTTCATATGAAATCAATTTACTAAGCATAAGAACATTTATTGTGAGCGATTGCTACACAGATATCAGTGATACAACCAAGTTATAATAACTCGATTTTTCGCTGCTGAAAATGCTTCTAAAACGTCAAAAATAATATAAACGGAGCTGAAGTAGTCCAAATTTGGGAAAACGAAATACGACGTCTCACTCAGAAAATGATTTATATTTTTATTATATAAAAATATTCAGTTTCCGAAAATATTTTATTTTTCAACAATTTAACTGATTAAAATTAAATTTTGAAATTTCACAAATAAACTAACTTTCATATTTCCTAAATAAAATTTACCATTTGCTATATTTAAATAGACGTATTCTAAATATCAAATTTTCATTTCAAAATTTTATTATTTAATTTCATGAATTTTTTTTTCAGTTAATTATGTTTTAAAATCGTTAAAATTCTCAGGACGTTTCATATTAGTTCATTTTGTATGTTACGTATGTTGTCCAAATATGTGCATGTATATGTGTTACAAAATACACACACGCACATATGTATGTATAAATATACTATATATAATATATGAACATAAAACATTTATATATACATAAATATATATATAGAAAGAGAGAGAACAATTATTAAAAATTATTTATAATTCAAAATTAACTTAGTTTTGCAAACATAATAATTTTAATATTTTAATTTGTATATATTTTGAACAAAATAATGTTTTTCAGCCATAAATAATTAACATAAAATAATCTATTGATGAAGATTCGAATTTTACAATTTTCAAAAATCTAGGGTCATAAAATAGAGCTTAGAAAAAATATGACGAATTTTCAAAGTTGAAATATTATTTTTAAAAACAAATACATTGATTTTGGCAATAATTATTTAATATAAAATAATATATTATTAAAAATTAAAAATTTTAAATTTCAGAAATTCTAGGATCAGGAATGAAAGGTTTAGAAAAATTTTGAAGAATTTTTCAATTAAATTATTATTTTTAATAAATCATAAACAGTTTTTCCGAAATAATATTAATTATTAAAAATAATAAATTTTTATGAAAAAATCCTAATTTTTTTCAATACGTTTCTGGAATGATATAATATTTTTTTAAATATAAAATTGAATTTTTAATGTTATAATTATTTTATATATAATAAAAAATTCAAAATTCAATAAATGTTAATTTAAAAATATGAATATATGTATGATAATTAATTTTCGAATTTGTAAATTCATATTATATATAAATAAGTGTACTAAAAATTTTAAATCATATATATATATATATATTATATATGCATATATGCTATTATGAGAGAGAAATATACACTAATATATATATATATATATATGAATTTATTAATAAATATATATAAAACAATTATTAATGACAAAAATTGATTTCATACAGTAAACTACATCTGTAACAACCCGCATATTTGTTGATTTTATATTTAAATATTTTATTTAAACATTTTATCGTTAGTCGGATGTTAGCCCGAAAAGCTACTTTTTGCATACGGTCAAATTAGGACTCGAGACCACCTTCATTGAGTTCAAAATGACGTTTGCGATCTTTTTGAGTGTAAACTTCGATATGTTTGGAGTTAGTGAGATTCTCGCTACTTTTTCCCGCTTGTGACTTTGGTTTGGACTGCACCTTCTTTAGCTCAGCCCAACCCTCTTCCCTTCATTACTTCATCTCTTCACTAAAACATTCAAGCTTCTTCAAAAATGGTGGAGGGAATGGGAAATTAAAACTCCAAACTCAAATTAAATTGCAAATCCAACATTCAACTCCAAATTCAAGTAGAAGATATTGGATTCAAGCTTTGGATTGCTTCTCCTTGCTTTCAAGCTTCATCTTCATCCATTTTAGTGAAATGGTGAGATTTTTAATCTCACATCTTGCCTATAACTATCATTGGACTGTTGGGAATGATTCCCTATCGCATTAGCA
Source organism: Allium fistulosum (assembly GCA_030737815.1). Lineage (NCBI taxonomy): Eukaryota > Viridiplantae > Streptophyta > Magnoliopsida > Asparagales > Amaryllidaceae > Allium > Allium fistulosum. Next base: position 1,438,587,757 of record CM060902.1, read on the forward strand.
TCTTAGTTTGCTTTTGGTTTGGATTGAATGGGTGAAAAACTCCAATTTTCAGCGTTGTTGGCAAATTCTGGCCCTAAGGTCGCACTGCCTCGTAGACTAGCCCTGCAGATTTTCGTTCGTGCTTAAGTCGTTCGAAATTAGGTCGCTAGGTCGTAGGTCGCTGGGCCATAGGTCGCTCTGGCGTGGAGAAGACTCTGCCTGCTTTTAGCCCGTTCTGGCCTTAGGTCGCTCGCCTGGAGTTGGGTCGTAGGTCGCTCGGGGAAGCTAGGTCGTAGGTCGCTCAGCTTCGTGAAGCCATTAGGTCGCTCAGCCCACCCGCATGTTAAGTCGCACACTCTTTGCAACGTTAGCTCGCGTGCCTAGTTAGGTCGCGAACTCTTTTAGGTCGCGTACCCCTTTAGGTCACATGACCTTGTTTTATGTTAGGTCGCTCGGCTCCTCTCTGTTAGGTCGCTGGCCCTAGGTCGCTTCCTCCTTTAGGTCGTTTGACCTATTTGCTTTTAGGTCGTTCGACAATTAGGTCGTTCGATAGTCCTTAGGTCGCTCGCCCCTATTTTGCCGTTCCACTGTTTAGCTCGGCCACTTTGTTAAGTCGCCCACCTTTTTAAACTTAGGTCGCATGACCCATTAGGTCGCATGGCCCCTTAGCTCGCTTGGCTTCACAAGGTCGCTTGCCTATTTACACTTAGGTCGTATGACCTGTATTCCATTAGGTCGCTCGACCTATTCTTCTGCTAGGTCGCATGGCATTTTAACCTTTGGTCGTTCGACCTATTTGACTTGAAGTCGTTGCACTTTAATTCGATCACGTTAGGTCGCAAGTATATTCCTACTTTGATGGTTTTGGGATTGATTTCTTTGGACTTTACTCACGTCTTCGAACATGAATTTATGTGATTCGATTTGTTTCAACAATTGTTTTGTGACTTGTCACTCTAAAGATATGAAGGTTTCAATACTAGTAGTAAATATCAAAACTCTTTCGTCAAAACGATTTCAACACTATTTTAAATATAAAGCACGTTTTCTCAAACCGTTTTTCTTCAATCTACTAGTATATACAAGCCTTTACTTCACTCGGATGAGAAATCGAATTAAACGACTTAGTAAAACGAGTGGAATGAAACGCTTGCGTTCACTTCGTCGGTTAGCTCTTGGACTTGTTCGATTGAACCCTTTTGTGACAATTTCCTAGTGGAGATCTACACTTTGTTCGTAAATATTTAAGTTAAGCTAGTGGTTATGGGACATGAAGCTAAACTCATATATTTACTGGCTTAGTGTAATTGACACTTTCTTATGATCATGACGATCATTTTTGTGATTTAGACTAGCGATTGAGCGATGTCTCTTTGTCTACGAGGGAGACTAGACCCCGCTTTTGTGATGTTTCGCCATCACATATATGGGGTAGCACCCCATGGTCTTCGGGCCGTTCATGTGTTAAAATTTAATGGATAGCTTCTCGTTCAGGTGTTATACGCGTTGGTGAGTTTTCATGCTCCCGTTCATGTGTTAGGCCTCCCCCGTTTTTTTTATGTGTTTTCTGGATTTCTTGTGATGATTTCTGGAATTTTGTGCTTCACCAATTTTCGTGATTTTCATTGATATGATATCAATTTTTGTGCATTGGTGAATTCATGTGTTATTGACTTGTTATGAATACAAGTTTAGGGTATGATACCCTATTTTATCTTTGAGAAGATTCTTGTGATATTGATTTATCTCTTGTTGATTTTCAGTTATCTACTTATAGTAGTATGCCACGATGGTTATTACATGTTCATGTCATGCCTTGTACTTTATACCATATCATCTGATATTTATTGCTAGACTGATCCGTTTATTATTTTCTTATAAATAATACTCGGGTCAGACCGAGATGTTACAGGTGCTTCTGCTTGACTTCTCTTCAGGATTATTCTGACTTTTGGCTAACTACATAGATTAGTAGTTTTTGGATGTACACCTTTGAGATATAGATTCTATGTTGTGTACTTACTCTTTTGTATATCTCGTGTTGCTATTCTTTTGCATTATCGTGGATCTTTCTGACCACTATTCTGATGTACACTTTCATGTGTTATATATTTATTCATATCTTCTTCCGCCTTTGTGATATGGATGTCTGTGACTGATTTATGTTATGATTATTTCTATGTTTGTTTCCGAAGATTTTATATAGCCACCGTGTGACAGCTTTGAGTTTGTATCGGTATGTCGGATTTTCTCCTTAAATGATATGCACTCTATTCTATCTGACATATCGGTGCTCGCACAAAGAAGTTACATGGATGGTCGCTCCTCCACAGCCTCATTCTCCATTCTAATTGACGGCACTACATCGTAGTGTTCTTGGTTAGCGTGGGTATAGAGGTGGTGCGTCACAGCTTGGTATCGGAGCCAAACTTCGGAACAATGTAGAATAACTTAACAAGGATCATCGTTCTAAGTCCACCTTAGGAGTTGTGTTTCAGGATTTAGTTCGAGTCTTCGAACCGATTCATCCTGTTTTCTTTATGATTCCTTGTTTCATCTATCAAGATTGCTTGATATTCATTTGGTGAACAACCTTTTTCTTCTTCTCTCTTTCTTAAAGAAGAGAATGTCTAGACCAGGCCGTCCCAGAGCTGAACCATCTACTGTTACTCCCCGGGATGGAGTTTTCATGACTGCTCAGCAGCTTCTTGATTTAGTAAAGAATGCTCAAGTAGCTGGTCCTAATCAGGAACCTACTCATCCTAAGTCTGGATTTGCATGTTTGTGCAACGATTATACCAACTTAGGTGGGAAACCATTCAAAGGTTCCGAAACTATTATCGAGGTCCAGGCTTGGTTAAGAACATGCGATAGAATCTTTTCTCGCATGAATCTTGTCGATCTTCACCGTGTTCAGGTGGCCTCCGGTATGCTCCAAGAGAGAGCATTGGATTGGTACGAACTTCTTATTTCTGAGATTAATGAAGCGGATCTCACCTGGGAGCAATTCCGGGAACGCTTTGAATTGAAATTCGTACCAGAAGCAGAGAAAGTGACATTGGCTCGACGTTTCATAGACCTTGTTCAAGGTGAATCTTCCGTGATAGATTATGTCGCATCCTTCGAGTCACTATCCAAATATGGGGTTGAATACATCAATACCCCATTGAAGAAGAACCAGAGGTTCGTCTATGGCTTAAGCAAGAATCTCAAGAAGCCATTACTTCTAAAATTAGAAGTTTCTTTCGATCAACTGATTGATATCGCTCTTCGTCTTGAAGAAGCTGATAAGGACAGTGATGTTGAAGTAGTAGCTGCCAAACCAAACTTCAACAACAAGAAAAGGCCTAACAAGTTCAAAGGTTCTTATCCCAACAAAAAAGGTAAGCAAGCAACTCCTGCTGCAAAGGCATTTTCTCCCAGTGATAAGAAATGCTTCAACTGTGGTGCTAAGGGCCATTTTTCGAACAAGTGTTCAAAGCCCCGCTCTTGCCGCTATTGTAAAAGTCCAGATCATTTTATGCACCAATGCCCTAAGCTTCAAGACAAGGAGGGAAAGTTAAACGTTGCTCAAGCCCCTGGCAACACATCTCGCGGTCAAGGTATGTCTCATTCTGTCCTTGATGGCATTATTATATTTCATGATCAACCTATTAGAGTTCTCTTTGATACGGGTGCATCCCATTCTTTTATATCAAAGGAACTTGTCGATACTTTTTCCTTAAGTGTTGTTGCTTTAATGACTTCTTTAAGAATTGCGACTCCGGTTGGTGGATCCGCAACTCTTAGTTTTCTTTGTAAAGATGTGGAGATTATTTTGTGTGATTTTTCTTTCCTAGCTGATTTGCATGTCATGCGTTACTTAGGCTTTGGAATGATTTTGGGTATGGATTGGCTTACTCGTTATGAAGCTCATATCCTATGTCCTGAGCGGACTATTTATCTCCGTCATTCGCAATCTGTTAAGCAGATTTCTATTGTTCTTAAAGATTCGGATTCCTCTTTGGTTGCATCTTTATATTCTTTAAATCCTCGTGATGATGATAATGATGATGAGGAGGATGTCATTTCTCTTATTCGAGTCGTTCGTGAATTTTCCGACATCTTTGAGCCCGTTTTAGGACTACCACCTAAGCGAGCAATTGAGTTCAAAATTAATCTAATACCTGGAGCTCAACCTATTACCCGTCCTCCTTATCACATGTCTAATAAGGAGAATGAAGAGATGCGCAAACAATTATCCGAGTTAGAGACGAAGCAACTTATTCGTTCTAGTTCCTCGCCTTGGGGAGCTTCAGCTATTTTCGTAAATAAGTCCGAAGGTACACTTAGGCTTTGCGTCGACTACCGCAAGCTTAATGACCTTACTATTAAGAATAAATATCCTTTACCTCGGATTGATGATCTGTTTGATCAACTTAGCGGTGCTAGAGTCTTTTCACAATTGGACTTGGCTACCGGTTTTCATCAGCTTCGCATTGCAGAGGATAGTATTCCTTAGACTTCTTTCCGTACTCGTTATGGATCTTATGAGTGGTTAGTTATGCCATTTGAGTTAACGAATACTCCGGCTTATTTCGTTGACCTCATGAATCGAGTTTTCAAAGATTTTCTCGATCGGTTTGTTCTCATCTTTATTGATGATATTCTTGTGTATTCCAAAACCGAGGAGGAACATGAAAAGCATCTTCGGATTGTATTGGAAACTCTTAGGAGAAATCAATTAAAGGCAAAATTTTCTAAATGCCACTTTTGGCAATCTAGTGTGAAGTTTCTCGGTCATATTATTTCCGAATCTGGAATATCAGTGGATCCTTCGAAGATTGAAGCAATTCAAAATTGAAAGAGACCGGAGAGCGTGACAGAAATCCATAGTTTTCTCGGATTGGCAGGTTATTACTGCCGCTTCATAAAAGGCTTTTCTAAGATTGTCGTGCCTCTTACTGGCTTAACAAAGAAAGGTGTTAAATACATTTGGTCGGACAAATGTGAAACTTCTTTTCAGAAATTAAAAGAACTCCTTTCTGATGCTCCTGTTCTTATTATTCCCGAAGGGAATCAAGATTTTGTCGTTTATACCGATGCTAGTCGCGTTGGTGCGGGTGCCGTTCTTATGCAAAAAGAACGTGTTATTGCTTATGCTTCTAGGCAATTGAAGCCGGCAGAGACTAGATATGCCACACATGATTTAGAACTCGCGGTTATCGTTTTCGCCCTTCGAATTTGGCGACATTATCTTTTAGGAGAAAAGTTTATACTTTATACTGATCATAAGTCTTTGAAATATTTATTTTCTCAAAAGGAACTTAATTTGCATCAACAGCGTTAGCTCGAATTCCTTGCCTCTTACGATCATGACATTCTTTATACTCCCGGAAAGGGAAATCGAGTTGCCGATGCACTTAGTCGCAAGCAACAAGCGGTTGTTTCGATGATGATATCTGAATGGAGGGATCTCGAGGTTTTATCCACTTGTGAAATTCGAGATCGTGTCTCTGATTTATGTTCATCTTTTGTCTTGTGTAGCCTTGAGGCTCGTCCTTCTCTTTTTGACCGCATTCTTGAAGCTCAAATGCTAGATCCTGAATTGGCTTTGCTTAGCCAAAATATTGAGAATAAAACCGATACTGAAGGTTTGAAAGACTTTGATATCGATTCTCAAGGCGGCATTCGAAAATTTGGTAGACTTATCGTACCAAATATTAGTGGTCTTCGTAAAGATATTCTTGAAGATTCACATCGTTCCAAATTTTTCATTCATCCCGGTAGCAGTAAAATGTACGCAGATATGAAGCGACTTTATTACTGGGAGGGGATGAAATCTGATATTGCTAACTTTGTTAAGTGTTGCATGACTTGCCAACTTGTCAAGGCTGAACATCAAAGGCCCGGTGGGTTATTGCAACCATTGGAAATTCCAGTTTGGAAGTGGGATCAAAATTTCCATGGATTTTATTGATGGCCTTCCCCGTTCTCGTTCGGGTCATGATAGCTTATGGGTGATCGTTGATAGACTTACTAAATCCGCTCATTTTATTCCCGTTCGGTCGAACCGAACCGTTCCTCTCTTGGCCAAACTCTTTATCAAAGAAATTGTTAAATTACATGGAGTTCCTACTTCCATTGTTAGTGATCGTGATCCATTATTTACTAGTGGATTCTGGAAGAGTCTTCAAAAAGCTTTGGGAACGAAGCTTAATTTTAGCACCGCTTATCACCCCCAGTCCGATGGACAAACCGAGCGTGTGAATCAAACTCTTAAAGATCTTCTTCGTTCTTGTGTGCTTGATTTTGGTGGAAGTTGGGAAGATCACATTTCACTTGTTGAATTTTCTTATAATAACAACTTCCAAGCTAGTATTGGTATGGCACCTTTCGAGGCACTCTATGGAAGGCCATGCCGATCTCCTTCTTGTTGGCTTAAGGCCGGTGAGAAGCTGGTCTTAGGTCCAGATTTTATTCGAGATTCCATAGAAAAGATTGATCTTATTCGTCATAGGATGAAAGAAGCCTAGAGTAGAAAAAATCCTATGCCGATAACCGAAGAAGAAAATTAGAATTTTCTGTTGGTGATCTCGTATTTATTCGTGTTTCACCTATGAAGGGTGTTGTACGTTTCAGTCGATCGGGAAAGTTAGCGCCTCGATATATTGGGCCATTTCCTATCGCTGAACGTATTGGTTCCATGGCTTATCGCCTTTTATTACCGGCTCAGTTTTCTGCCATGCATGACGTGTTTCACGTTTCTCAATTACGGAAGTGCCTTCGGGATTCCGATTCTATTCTTGAGCCCGGTGCTGTGGAAGAGATAGAAGTTTCGCCTAATTTAACTTATGAGCAGCATCCTATTCGAATTATTGCTTCGAAGGTCAAACGACTTCGAAATAAGATGTTCCGCTTGTTAAAGTTCAATGGTCCTCAAATCCTAAGGATTGCTCTTGGGAAACTAGAGAATTCATCGAGCGTACACATCCGGAATTACTTTCTTATGCTCATTGAGGTAAACTTCTTATTTCAAATTTCTTTTGTGTTAATATGCTTTTATGGTTGTTACTTCTTATTTCCATCTTATATATTGCGAGGACGCAATTTCTTTAAGGAGGGGAGTCTATAACAACCCGCATATTTGTTGATTTTATATTTAAATATTTTATTTAAACATTTTATCGTTAGTCGGATGTTAGTCCGAAAAGCTACTTTTTGCATACGGTCAAATTAGGACTCGAGACCACCTTCATTGAGTTCAAAATGACGTTTGCGATCTTTTTGAGTGTAAACTTCGATATGTTTGGAGTTAGTGAGATTCTCGCTACTTTTTCCCGCTTGTGACTTTGGTTTGGATTGCACCTTCTTTAGCTCAGCCCAACCCTCTTCCCTTCATTACTTCATCTCTTCACTAAAACATTCAAGCTTCTTCAAAAATGGTGGAGGGAATGGGAAATTAAAACTCCAAACTCAAATTAAATTGCAAATCCAACATTCAACTCCAAATTCAAGTAGAAGATATTGGATTCAAGCTTTGGATTGCTTCTCCTTGCTTTCAAGCTTCATCTTCATCCATTTAATGAAAAGGTGAGATTTTTAATCTCACATCTTGCCTATAACTATCATTGGACTGTTGGGAATGATTCCCTATCGCATTAGCATCTTAGTTTGCTTTTGGTTTGGATTGAATGGGTGAAAAACTCCAATTTTCAGCGTTGTTGGAAAATTCTGGCCCTTAGGTCGCACTGCCTCGTAGACTAGCCCTGCAGATTTTGGTTCGTGCTTAAGTCGTTCGAAATTAGGTCGCTAGGTCGTAGGTCGCTGGGCCATAGGTCACTCTGGCGTGGAGAAGACTCTGCCTGCTTTTAGCCCGTTCTGGCCTTAGGTCGCTCGCCTGGAGTTGGGTCGTAGGTCGCTCGGCTTCGTGAAGCCATTAGGTCGCTCGGCCCACCCGCATGTTAAGTCGCACACTCTTTGCAACCTTAGGTCGCGTGCCTAGTTAGGTCGCGTACCCCTTTAGGTCGCATGACCTTGTTTTATGTTAGGTCGCTCGGTCCTATTAACCTCGTTAGGTCGCTCGGCTCCTCTCTGTTAGGTCGCTGGCCTTAGGTCGCTTCCTCCTTTAGGTCGTTTGACCTATTTGCTTTTAGGTCGTTCGACAATTAGGTCGTTCGATAGTCCTTAGGTCGCTCGCCCCTATTTTGCCGTTCCACTGTTTAGCTCGGCCACTTTGTTAAGTCGCCCACCTTTTTAAACTTAGGTCGCATGACCCATTAGGTCGCATGGCCCCTTAGGTCGCTTGGCTTCACAAGGTCGCTTGCCTATTTACACTTAGGTCGTATGACCTGTATTCCATTAGGTCGCTCGACCTGTTCTTCTGCTAGGTCGCACGGCATTTTACGCTTTGGTCGTTCGACCTATTTGACTTGAAGTCGTTGCACTTTAATTCGATCACGTTAGGTCGCAAGTATATTCCTACTTTGATGGTTTTGAGATTGATTTCTTTGGACTTTACTCACATCTTCGAACGTGAATTTATGTGATTCGATTTGTTTCAACAATTGTTTTGTGACTTGTCACTCTAAAGATATGAAGGTTTCAATACTAGTAGTAAATATCAAAACTCTTTCGTCAAAATGATTTCAACACTATTTTAAATATAATGCACGTTTTCTCAAACCGTTTTTTTTTCAATCTACTAGTTTATACAAGCCTTTACTTCACTCGGATGAGAAATCGAATTAAACGACTTAGTAAAACGAGTGGTATGAAACGCTTGCGTTCACTTCGTCGGTTAGCTCTTGGACTTGTTCGATTGAACCCTTTTGTGACAATTTCCTAGTAGAGATCTACACTTTGTTCGTAAATATTTAAGTTAAGCTAGTGGTTATGGGACATGAAGCTAAACTCATATATTTACTGGCTTAGTGTAATTGACACTTCCTTATGATCATGACGATCATTTTTGTGATTTAGACTAGCGATTGAGCGATGTCTCTTTGTCTGCGAGGGAGACTAGACCCCGCTTTTGTGATGTTTCGCCATCACATATATGGGGTAGCACCCTATGGTCTTCAGGCCATTCATGTGTTGAAATTTAATGGATAGCTTCCATGAGATAGCTTCTCGTTCATGTGTTATACGCGTTGGTGAGTTTTCATGCTCCCGTTCATGTGTTAGGCCTCCCCCATTTTTTTATGTGTTTTTTGGATTTCTTGTGATGATTTCTGGAATTTTGTGCTTCACCAATTTTCGTGATTTTCATTGATATGATATCAATTTTTGTGCATTGGTGAATTCATGTGTTATTGACTTGTTATGAATACAAGTTTAGGGTATGATACCCTATTTTATCTTTGAGAAGATTCTTGTGATATTGATTTATCTCTTGTTGATTTTCAGTTATCTACTTATAGTAGTATGCCACGATGGTTATTACATGTTCATGTCATGCCTTGTACTTTATACCATATCATCTTATATTTATAGCTAGACTGATCCGTTTATTATTTTATTATAAATAATACTCGGGTCAGACCGAGATGTTACAGGTGCTTCTACTTGACTTCTCTTCAGGATTATTCTGACTTTTGGCTAACTACATAGATTAGTAGTTTTTGGATGTACACCTTTGAGATATAGATTCTATGTTGTGTACTTACTCTTTTGTATAGCACCTGTTGCTATTCTTTTGTATTATCGTGGATCTTTCTGACCACTATTCTGATGTACACTTTCATGTGTTATATATTTATTCATATCTTCTTCCGCCTTTGTGATATGGATGTCTGTGACTGATTTATGTTATGATTATTTCTATGTTTGTTTCCGAAGATTTTATATAGCCACCATGTGACAGCTTTGAGTTTGTATCGGTATGTCGGATTTCCTCCTTAAATGATATGCACTCTATTCTATCTGACATATCGGTGCTCGCACAAAAGAAGTTACATGGATGGTCGCTCCTCCACAGCCTTATTCTCCGTGCTAATTGACAGCTCTACATCGTAGTGTTCTTGGTTAGCGTGGGTATAGAGGTGGGGCATCACAACATCTGTCTATACATAAATCAAATAGTATAATAAACAAATTATGCACATAACCAAACTGATTTGTGACAACTACATCGACTTACAAAATCTCACATAACTAAACATATAGTAGGAATATATTTAAACAGATATGAAATTGCTCATTATAGGATCATAGAATATAATTTAATTGCTGTAATATGAATTAAAATTACCAATTTAATGATGCCTTTGAATCCACGTTGAAGCAATGACTTCCCTTCCTTTTACTTATCTTGATTCATCAAATTGCAAGTCCGGAATCACCGACCTCTAACTATCGAATAGTATTATTTTAATTTGAAATATATTTGAGAATTTTGGAGTGGATTGAGAGCTATGTTTTAACCAGCAATGTAGAAGATAATGGCAGCCAAAAAGGCTAGTCATTATTTTTAGAGATACATACATACATACATACATACACACACACACACACACATATATATATATAGTTGTATTAGAGAGAAACGAGGAAAACCTTTTTACCCATTCTCACTTTTTCTCAACCCATTATCTCCAAGCCAATTTCCTATGTTTTAACCACCCCTAGACCTTCCCAAAACCGAAATTTTGCAGCCCTAATGAAGGGCCTTAAACCCATCTAAGCCCAAGCCATAATACTATGCAACTAAATCTAATTTAATCGCTGGTTGATATTGTATATCGATCGATATATTTATAACTGTTATAAATATATATAACAATATTTATTTCTCAAATCATATTCAAATTTTATAATTAATATTTCATAAATATTAATTAATTTAATTAATTTATAACAATTATAAACTAATTAAATCATTCAGTCTTAAGGGAATTCATCATTTCGGGTGTGTAACTCTTAGGTGTAAATTTGGTCAACGATTAACATCGAACTATTCTAATGTTAACATTCACACGTCACTTAGCAGGTGGTGTGACATTATGACCAAATTTATCGCTTACTCATTTTCGGTAAAATCCAATTTTAGTTTAATAAGCGTTTCCCGGTTGTGACATTTGTTTACACCAATTCTCTTCGTCAAAACTATATCACTTTGGACTTATGGAATTTGGTAATGTTAAAAATTCCAACCTCATCCACATTCAACTTTATAGTCCAAATACAAAGCTCTTGGTTCAATAATAACAATTACTATTAACCGAAATGCTTTGGCCAGAGACTTTGACTTTGAGTTGACTGTGATGCTAACCGCATATAATTGAGGAGACGAATCCTCCCTTGAATAGTGTTTCACTTCCAATATTTCCACTCGACCCAACTATAGTCACTCGATGGACGCCATGCCATGATTTGGCTATAATCAAAGCGGAGCTTTCAAATTGAAGATCCACGGTATTCTCAAGTCGAGAGAACTGTGTAAATCAGTCACATTGATATTTTCTATTTGACCTTAGTTATATTAACCAACGGAAAACTATCGAGTGAGTTGTTCCATAGTTATCCAATAACTATTAGTACGTAACCCCTAGGTGCCCCCATCAGTCATGAGTAATACACTGCCCAACATGTGGAGAGCGTTACGTACTCCGGTCTCAACTGATACATCGATATCCAGTCTCGATGCATCTTGACTAGGAACATTTAAAATGGTATATTTGTTTCGTTGTGATAAATTACTCACGGTTACAACATTTTGTAACTACTATCACAAAATATACCATTTATGGATTTTTCTATTAAATATACTTTTAATTAAATTAATTAATTAATATAAGCACATTATATCAAGTATATAATAGGAAGAAAACACATTTTATTTTGAACAAGATTGGTCAACGAGTTAGATATTTGTAACAAATTATATAATTGCCCCTAGAGCATACCCCTAACTCTATCAATTTCAACCCATATCAACACTTAGAAATATTTTCGAATTCAATTTATAACATTTAGGAAAATATTTCTATACCATTCATTTCACACTTAAAATATTTCCAAAACCCTCTTTTCAATACTTAGGAAAATATTTATAAACAAATTTCCAAAATCATTTTAATATCAAACTTAGGAAATATTTCATAACTTATCTCATAAATCTCCGGAATTATTGATGAATTCCTTTTTACAATTTCCAAAACCGATTATACTCTTCTATAAACCCAACCTATAATTTATAACTTCTTTTATGAATTCAAATTCATTTTCGAAGTTCCCATATTTCAATATTTTGGAAATTCTATTTTCTCCCAAAATCCCTTATAAGATTCCTCTTATCAAAATCATATTCGTTAAATAAACCTCGTTTACAAATCTCGAGAGGATTTATAAATAAATTTTAATCATTTCAAAACTCTATATATATGATAAGTATTTTTAAAGAATAATAATTTATTTTTAAAACACGTTTGAGTAATTATTTAAAATATCAAACCACTTTAATAAACATCGATAACTCATTTCCAATTCATTTTTAAATAAAACTAATCGATTTACAAAGCTTATTATAAAAATTTGAATTCATTTCAATAAATATTAAATATTTGAATAATCCACTTTCCAAAATATTTCAATACTAAAACAATTTTAACCCACATAGTTTAATAAATAAAATCACTTTCTAACAAAACTTAACTTCTCGATAAAAATTTAATTTTTTTTAAAAATTTAACCCAACCATTCTTATATTTATAAATCTCTCTCGATTTATCCCAAATCGATTTTCATTTCTAATTTCACAACTATTTCCAAATTCCAAAATAGAATCCATTATCTTTCCCTAAACCGATTTCCATATCTCACTTTAAATTCACACGGTTAATTTATATTTCCAACTTATCAAATGATAACCATTTTACTTTATTTATAAACATCGTTTATAAATTTATAAACTCATTTTCGGTTGTTCTCTATTAATAACAGATTTATATTAAACAAATCTCATTTATAAATCGATTTCTATTTAAAATTCCATTTAGAAATATATTTCTTATAAAATCCAAACTATATTCCAAAACCGTATCAAACTTCGTTTACGACTTCCATGCCGTAATTTAAGAATCTCATTTAAAAATTTATTATTTTAAAAATCCTCAATTTAAAATTCTCTATTTGAAACCATTGTATGAAATAGCTAAATAATTATCCAAAGTCTGGAAACTTTAATTAGAACACTTTTGCAATGCCAAACCCTACTACATACATTGTCCATGACACTTTACATGCATCTTTTCGGCCATTTTTTTTGTAATGATTTGATAGATCAATAGCCATTATGCTTATAGCTGCTGTGATAGTATAGCCGACCAATGTTCCCCAAAGTTGTATCATGTATGTATTGAATAACTCCACACAGTTCCCCAGTTAATTAAGAACACTTCAACTTCACCACATCGGCTAATGAATCACCACCGGGATCAAATCCATTAGTTGCATTCTTATCCTCCTTTATCTTTTATTTTGATCTATTTTCATCAATTTTAGCTTGCCCATCCAATTCCTCATAATTAAATTGGTTCCCATTTAATTCATTATCAATTTCTGGAACAACATGCTTATCTTCAACTTTAAGCTTACCACTCTCACCATTGCATATACTTGACTGAAGGACATTACCATTACTTGTATCATGTTCAGTCTCAAAATCGAGTTTACCACTTTCATCTTCAAATTCAATAACGAAAGGAATGAGAATTCTTGGCTTTGAATGATGAACTGTTGGCATAGGAATTGAAATGTTAGTGGTATATGGGTTAGGCGGGAGAGGTTCTTGATGGTATACAAGAGGTGGTTGGGGTATAACAGCAGTCCGATTCTTGATTTGTTGTAAGTCTTAGGCAAGGGTGGTGAATGAGTTATGTAGAGGAGGTTCTTGAATGTGTACAAGGGGCAGTTGGGGTACTGGTTGTGGTGCAACTGGAGGTTGGTTCTTGATTTGCTGGAAATCTTGGACATAAGATGAAACTGATCCTACATTAATACCACAAGTAGTAACAGCCAGTGTAGAATTACTAGAAAAATCAGCAATATATGAATTCTTTAATAGTTCAAGATCACAGCGAAGAGCCCAAATTCAGTGAGATATAAGTCATAACCTTTTGGATATTGATTTGTTAATTCGATGCAAACATTCCAAATTCTATAAGAAAGCCCATTGATCTTTTTTTCTCAATCTTTGAGATGTTGCTAATAGGCTACTTTGAAGGGAAGTGATAGTATCACCAATCTTTTAGTTGATAGATTCGATGAACATCATTAAGGTACTTAACTCCATTGATTCGAAGATCTTGATTGAATGCTCCAATTCAAATATTAGCCATGATGGTGATTCAAAATCTTGGGTTCGAGGGATGTTAAGGGTATTGTTAGCAATAGTTACTGGGCTTAGGAAATGATTTCTTGAATTACTGGGAAGAAGGGGTTCTTGATGATTTGGAGCAAGGGTTATTGGAACTGGTTGATGGGGTGGTTGTTAAGGGAATGTTGGCATAGGAAGGGTAGTGAATGAGTTTGGAAGATAAGGATCTTGATAGTGCATAGGTGGTTGTGGAAGAGGATTGAGGGACTGGTTCTTGATTTCTTCTTGCCATGTCCATGCTAGACCTTGATTTGGATGGAAGGTTTAGGAATAGGTGCTGGCGAAGTTAGGATTTGACTGGTTGTCAAAGATTGCCCTAGTCAGTGGCTCTGATACCAATTTGTAAGGCGCTGGTGGGTCTGAAGCCATTGTTATGGAGATGGCAGCAATTTCTGGTGATGTTGTATGGTGTTTTGATGAAGAAGATGATATGGTGGCGGTTTATGTGTGCAGGCCAAGGAAATGAATCAAGAATGGTGGAATTGAATTGTACTTGAGAAAAGAATGATGCAAGTATTGTATTGATGAAAATATTTGAGGAAATAAAGATCAGTACCTATGAACTGACATTGCTAATGAACTGAAATAACAAGGATTGAACTGAATATGGATAAAACATCAAATTAACAGGGACTAAATAGGTATAAGATCAACTTGCAAAAGAAATAAAAGTACTAGAGCAATGATTTGTAAGTAAATGAAAGAACATGATATGCTACAATTGTAAATTGCAGAAAATGATATACAAATATAAAGATGAACTGATACAAAGAAAGCAACAAGAACAAGATTTTTAAAGCAAGAAATGAATGGTATAAAAAGACAGTAATTTTTTACAACTGGAACTGATAATTGCAAAAAATGAAATGAACAAGGAGAACTGGAATCAATTCAAACTACAACTAGTAATTGATAGAGCTAACTAACGAAATTGAAGAAGAAAGAACTAAGTACCAAAGATTGCAATGGAACAAGATAAACTAGAACTGAATGTGAATTACACAAATCACAAATACATGCACACCTATATACAACATTCAGGCACATGTTTACTTAACTCAACCAGACTTTAACCCACTCTGGTTTGACCACACAACAACCTGACCTACTCAACACAATTTTACAAATATACAAGACCTAGCAACAGATTTAAACCAAGCATGTACCAATATGCATGTGCACGCACCGATACACCACATTATCTCACTCCTCAGGCCATGACTGCTACAGTTTCAACTCCTGTCGCCCCTCTGTCATCACCAGATGCCACTGCTGATGATCCTACAGCCATCTCCGACGAACTTGGCCAAAATCTAGAGCTTTTTAGGTTTCTGCCTATCAAAACCAAAGCTTTCATTTCAGGAGTGTTACGAAAAGCTCGGGCCACCAGATCTGTGTAAACAACCTTACCCATTTTTATCAAATTCGATCTTCTCCTCTGACCACAGACAATCTACCATCTTTCTTGTTTCCCACATACCCTAGATCATATGCCCAAGTCCTCAAATCAAGCCACCCAGATCTTCCTCCATTCACCTATGGTCGATCTTCCTTCACTCGCCCAGTGCCTAGATCTATCCCTGAATCGACCCAGCCAGTCGCGACATCACCCTCCTTTCACCATCATCATTGGATTTTGCGAGCTAATCGCAACTTAAAACTGATGTGCTTTTATTATGGGGATAAAAAGCATCGAGCCACAGAGTGCCAAGATCCGATTAGATGCTTCTTCTATGGGGGATTTGGCCACAAGCAAAGCAGATGCGCACTTCGTCAAGTTAACCATCACACAACAACATCAGCACTCGAAGTCATCCATTTCACCATCAGACTGTTATTCCATAATCAAGTTTGCCTTCACCTGATCCGGAGATTAGGAGATCCGAAGATCATGACTTCGAGTTTAGTATTAGCTATTTGGAACATAGACGCCTAATTTAGAGATTTACTATAGGTACCGCTTACAACGACCTTCTTCAACAATCTAACAAGCTCCTAGTGGCAGTCGAAACCTTGTTGGCCAGTGCAAAGTCCTCGACTTCTGTTAAGAATCCAGCTGCAATAAAAGATGCGAATCAGCAACATGTCGATGGCTCGGCCATGGTTATTGCGCACAGTTCACTTGACAACACCATCATCCCAAACCCTACTGAGGTCAAGGAGTGTTTGGTAGACCCGATGCTTCCAGACCCGGATACTCAGCGATACTTTTCGACAGTTATGTCTTCTTGCTCTGGTGATACCAGTGATCGCATTCTTGACGAGGACGATGCCGCAGCAGAACCGTTCGGGCTAACTGCTACCGAGGGAATTGACATAGCTGGCAAGGGAGAAATGGATATCGTGGTCGATAATTGCTTATATGCTCCTTCACAAGCTTGTGTGCATGTTGCTGTTACAACTAAATTAACTCCTTCCGCATTCATAGACATAGCAAAAGATACAGATAATGTTTATTCAGCTGCGCAGGAACTATGTGCTTCTCCTACACCCGCTGCTACCTCCCTGATTGAGGGTGATCTTAACCCTCCTTGCGATTCCGAATCTGCCCCCTACTCTCTGAGATCCTCCAATGCATAAATACAAATGCATGTGCGACTTTAGTGAATTCGTACGCAGGAGTGCGAGGCATCTCTGACCAGATTCAGCTCCAGATTCATCACTATCAGGTAGTCATGTTCTTTTAGGAAGTATTTTTACACCTGTAGTATTAAAATTCGCTAAACCCCGGTTAGGCATATCATATAGCTAAGAACACTGGCTTCTTTTATAACCAAATAGATGTGGATATTGAATATATTAAAAACTTAAAATTAGAGATGGCCATCACCACCCATAGATGAGAGTATGGAGTTGGAACGTGAGAGGCCTAGGCTTGCCTATGAAAAGATCTAGAATCAAAAGATTTTTGATATATAGTAAGATAGATGTAGCACTAATTCAAGAATCTAAAACTAAATTGCCTAACCATAGCTTCTTTAGGTCAATTAGAGGAAACCTCCTTACTAAATGGGAGTCGTCCCAGCCTATAGCAGCTTGGGGGGGATTGTATTGATGTGGCGTGAGGATAGATTTAAACTACTTCAGGCGATAACTAACTGTCATTTGCTCCATATAATTCTACAAGACTATCAAAATAATCAAATCATTAACATCATCAATAATTATGCACCAAATAATTGAATCCAAGGACAACTTTTTGGGCTAAGTGTATTGATTTCCGTAATCTTTCCTACAGACCTTGGCTCGTAGGCGAAGATTGCAACGTGACCAGATATATATAGGTGAGTGAACACCTAGAGAAGGGAACTTTGTAGACAATGAAGAATTTAACAAGTTCATTAACCAAAATAGCCTTATTGAACTTCCACTTATTGGTAGGAAATACATCTGGTCTAATGTTATAGAGACTCCCTCGATGGCTTTTCTAGATAGGTTTTTCACTAATGAAGACTAGGAAGACTCCTTCATCCTGTCCAGGGAAGTCGGTTCAACTCACATCCTTTCTGACCACTACCCCATCACCCTTAACACTAACAACTAGATTTCTACAAATAGATCATTTAAATTTGAAAAAATGTGGCTTAAAGAAGAGAACTTTTAAAATCTTGTAATTTTGAAATGGAACTCCTTAAATAACATAGTTACGAATAATGCTGCTGAAAATCTTATTTTCCAAGTTGAGAAATCTAATATCATACTTAAACAATTGGAACATTAATGTCTTCGGGAATATAAACATCAAAAGGCAAAATACTACTAACGAAATTCTAGATTTAGATAAGATAGGTACAAAGGAAACTAACCACAGATGAAATCTCTAGATTACATACCTTAAAAATGGAGATAAATAAAATAGTGGACCAAGAAGAAACTATGTGGAAACAACGATCCTGATTTCAATGGATTAGGGAAGGAGACAAAAACACTAAATTCCTTCATCGTATTGCTAATGGTAGAAGATGTAAGAATACCATAAAATCGATCAAACTTAATGATATAGAATATAAAGAACAAAGTGGACTAACAATACTTTTACCAACCAGTATATAGAGATATACAGTAACATATGTAGAAAGTGAATCCAAGAAAACCGGCCGGCTCTTTATCCGACTATGGACACCTCCCTAACCGATCTCGAATCTCCGTTTACTTAGGATGAAGCCTGGTCTACAATTAAAGGGGCTTGCGAGCGACGAAGCTCGAGGGCTTGATGGCTTCCAAATTCTTTTCTGTTAGAAATTCTATACCCTTATTAAAAGAGACATCATACATCTTTTTGAAGAATTCCACATTGATACTTTTCAGTTAGGTAGATTTAATCAAGCATACGTAATTTATTCCCCAAAAACGAGAATCCTTAAGAACCATCCGACTTCAGACCATCTCCTTGATTAATTGTTCAGATAAAATTATTGCTAAAGTTCTAGCTAACAGTCTAAAACATAAAATGAGTAACTTAATTGAAAAACACAAACAATCTTCATTCAAGGCAGATACTTCATGGATGGGGTCGCCACGGCCCAAGAATTCATCAATTACTGCCATAAAGAGAATACTTCATGCGCTCTACTTAAATTAGACTTCGCCAAAGCTTTTTCCTCAATCGATTGGAGCTTCTTGCTCGACGTCCTTAAAGCCAAAGGATTCACAAACAAATTGATCTTTTGGTTTAGTCTTATCCTGAAGTCTAATGTCTCCTCTATATTTGTAATGGCATCAAAGGAAACAAAATTTAGTTGAAGAGAGGCCTTCGTCAGGGTGACCCTTTGTCACCCCCTCCGTTCAACCTAGCGGTTGATGTTTTCTAAAGAATTATCTCCCTTGCAATCAGAAATAACATACTTCCTAACAGAGGGAATGAAATTTCTCTAGATGGGATTTGTACTCTGCAATATGCAGATGACGCTCTCTTATTATGTTCCTATCTTCCTCATCATATAGCTTCGCTCAAACTAATCTTATATAATTTTGAACTTCTTTCAGGCTTAAAAATCAACTTTCACAAAAGCTCAGCTCTAGTGCTTAATGACGCATCAAATAGCACAGCTGAAGTGGCAATGCCCTTAACTGTAAAATCATGAGCTTTCCTTTTAATTACTTGGGTATATCAATTAATTACACAAAACTGAAAATAGAAGATTGGAACATTATCATTGATAAAGTTAACAATAGATTGCCAACTTGGAAAGCTAGCTGCTTGTCCAGAGCAGGTAGAGCAGTTGTAATTAACTATGTATTATCATTTATTCTGGTTTACTGGATGTCATATTATTAATTCCCTAATTGGGTAATTAACAAAATAGATAGAACCAGAAGAAACTTTTTATGGAAAGGAGGAGCGGATAAATCTAATTTGAGCTGTCTTGTTAATTGGAGCCATATCTGCAAACCCAAACCCCAAAAAGGCATGGGTATCATCAACATAAAAGCTTTAATCACTTCTCTGCTCTGTAAATGAATTTGATAATTTCTAGGAGACGAATCCTATACTTGGAAAGAAATTATCTGTAACTTCTACTACAATGGATTAAAAAATCTTGACTCAAATTATAATAAAAAATTCTACTTCTTTTGGAAAAAAATTCAATTTATATCACATATTTAAAATTGAAATTAAATAGAACGTTAACTCTGGAGATACGACGTCCTTCTGGAACGATCCTTGGATATCATCTATCGCATTGAAACACGAACAACTAGAACTATTTTTGAACTCTAATAATAAAAATAACCTTATCAAAGATGTTTATAGACCTCAGGCATCCTTTAATTAGGGTCTCTCATTTAACCAAAATCTAATAAGGAATGTACTAAGACAATACCTAAAATTAATTAATATGATCGAAAACTTTAACATCAGGGAAAATCCTGATCATTGACATGGTGTTGGGATAAAAAAGGAATTTATACCTCCAAATCGATATATAAATTCTTAATTTGTTCAGGAATAAAATATTTTAGTTACTTCAAGCCCATACGGAGAATCAGTACTCCCTCTGATATGCACGTAAATGTGCATATTTTTACCACCATATTTAATCTATTTAAATTAAATAAATGATCATATCGGGCATTTTAACTTGTTTAAACCAAAATTCATATTATTTTCAAATCGTCACATATTCATCTTCACCCAAGGGCAAAATGGTCATTTTTGTGCATATATTAATTTTCTAAAATTTAATTGAGAATTTCTATATTATTTTGTAGGAATTTAAATTCATATACAAGTGGTTTCATGATCACATATGCATGCACAAGAGTGAAGAGAACAAATGAAGATGAAAATAATTCAAAGTGAAGATAATGGAGGACCCCACCTACCCACCTACCTTAATGTACAAATTAGAGGCTAATGCACATGCTTATGGAATTAATGGCTTCATGTACACTTAAATGATGATTAGTAGAAGCTAATGATTACTTGGCCTCCACACTTTCTCAAGGGTATTTTGGGCATTCCCCAAAAATATGAATTAGGGTTTAACACATGTATAAAATCCCCTTATGTTTCATGTACTTCTCTTCTTCCTTAGTCTCTCTTTAGTAAGTTTTTAGGCTCAAAATAAAAGAAAGCTTCTCTTTCCTTTTCATGGCTACTTAGCCATTTTCTCTTTTTGTAATTTTTTTATGCAACTTTAATACATTGCTCTTTTCTTTTCTTGTTTATTTCCTTTCATGCTAGTAGTGTAGTTTGATTTTCATGCAAGTAGAATAGTTAGTTTTCCTTTCATTTTTCTCTCTTTTTTCCTCTTGTTAGTTTCATGTTGTTTTCTACATTTGTTGATTTGATAACAAATATGAGAGCTTAATCCCTACAATTTAGGGGTAATGAAGCTCTCTAATATGTAGATGCAACATTTTGATGTTTATACTCTCTTTTTGTGCTTTAATGGAAACACTTGAAGTGGTTTAATGATGTTATTTAGCTTTGAATTTGATAGTCTATATTGTTCATAACAAATAGGCTATGCTTAAACAAACATAACATAAATTGACTCTTCATCTAAATATGATTATGGCAAAGAAGTGAATGTTGAAATTGAAATTTGATAGCCTATATTTCTAAACAATAGTTAATAGGCTATGCTTAAAATAGATTTTTATTTCAACTTTGTTGTCATATTTCATAAGAGTTAAATATGTATTAGTGGTTGGGTTATAGTTTGATGGTTTATATTGGGCTAATTAATAGCACAAATATACTATACTTATGATAAGCACATCAACTAATTACACTAATGACAAGAAAAGAGAGATCATAACTTCATTTTGTTGATTTATGTGATCTAGAGAGTGGATTTATCTCTAAATTGCCTTCACACTCTCATATTTTTATCAATTTTTTTGTTAGTTTCTTACATTTTTGGCTAATCACATTTTCAACTTTGGTTAATTTGATTGAATAGAATTTTAAAATCATCAATTCCCTACGGATCGACCCGTACTCGCCACGTACTTCAATAGTACGTTGTGCGCTTGCGGTTATATTTTTATTACAAAATTCGTTCGACTTTCCGTCGACGAAAAAGTTTTTGGCGTCGTTGCCGGGGAATTGCTTTGATCTTAATTTTCTATTCTTCGAATTATTTTCTTTTGATTATATTGTGTGTTTGTTTTGTGTGTTGAGTGCATTTAAAAAAATTATATTTTTTTTTCTGTGTTTGATTTGTGCTTGCATTTGTTTATGTGTTTGTAGTTTTTCATTTTGCATTTGCATTTCTATTTCTGTATAAAAAAATAAAAAAAACATACAAAATTTCAAAACAAAAACAAAAACATTTTATTTCCTATTCAGTTTCTTTACTATTTCAGTTACAATTTTCCATTTCAACACACATTTTGTTTTTCTACATCATTTCTGGCCATACTATTCACTGTTTTCTACCATTTCATTGTGCACTGTGCACACAGCCTGCACACACCCTCTTGAGCACTTCAACTCACCACAAACACTTCTGCTTGCCACAATTCTATTACTACTGCCTTATTACCACTTCTGCTTGCCAAACTTCTGCCATAACACATCACCAAAACAGCAATCAGACTTCTGCTTGCCATTCCACCATACTTGCCTGTCAACAAACTTCATCCACTTCTCACTATCTTCATTCATACCATAACAACTTCAAAACTACTTCCCATTCCACTAAACTTCTTACTTGCTTCGACAACCCCTATAGCAAATAATTCCACTCACTGCCATCCAATCATCCCACTGCATACTCACTGCTCTAGTACACCATAAATAGTCGACCATAGTGCCAAACCACATAGCTTCTGCCATCAATACCAAACTTCCACTTCCAACCATTACTGCCAATTCCATCACAGTCATTCACTGCCAATCACACCACAGTCATTTACATTTACATCTGTTGTTACAGTTGCACTTCACTCTCAGCTCACATATCAAACTCCCTACACTCGCTTCTCCCTGCCACTCCTTCTACGACAACAATTCACATTGCATTCATCATTCCATAAAACATCACAAAGAAATACAACTGCTTCACCCTGACCATATTACCTTCCCACTTCCTCAACATTCATCACAAAACTGCACAACCCCCCTATAACCAAACTCTCTGCAACATCACTTTCTTTTCCATCAATCACCTATCTGCCTTGCTTCTTCACTCACCACCATCTCCACTACTGTCTGCAAATCGCCTCCATTCATACATACTGACAAACCACCTAAACACTGCATAACTACAGTCCATACAACCACTGCACAACCTCAAAACACTTCACCCAAATCAAATTCAACGCCGACAACATTCTCCGATCATCTACTCCCAACCCATACAAGCTCCTCGACATCACTACTACTTCACAGCCTACAGACTGCTCTGCTCCTCTTCAACAACCGACGGTGCAACTTCAACATCACAATCCAACCACATTTCAAATCGATACAACACTGCTTCTACCATACTTCTCACCCATAGTCTACAGCCAAATCCTAAAACTGTTCATCACATCAAAAACTTACTCTACCCAGTTTGACTTCCTCTCCTTTGCAACTGCGATCGGACAAAACTCCATCAACATCTTTTCCAACTGTTACAATTTACAAACCTCTTCCACTTTCGGTAGCCACTACAACTACCACTGTCAACCTCCAGCTCGCCCAATTCCACTGCACGTTCACTCTCGACCTCGAAAAAAATCACCGAACCATTGATACACCTCGCCTGCAATCCATTCCTCACCTCTAACCAGCACACATCACTACTTCTCCAAGCCTTGCCATTCACTACTACTCAGTTTCCATCAAACACTGGACTGCCCCGAACACGTACATACATTCGTTACTTCACCGGATTGTCATAACAGCGTTGCCAACAGTAACTCCATCACTGCCGTCAATATATAAACACTCCTCAGCACCATAACAACATTCCTCTACCACTAACCACAGCAAAGCACAACCCTGACACTCATATAACTGATGCCTCCTCTGTCATAGTCCATCATTACATCAACAAACCACATATCAACACCACAAGCTACGACTACCAATCTCACCGACGCAATTCACGAGTTCGAACAACCCCATAGTCCACCTCCACTCCTCGCCAAACAAATCAATCCCATGTCGAGCTCCACTCCAATCCCCTCAAACCCAAACCACAATCGAACTCGCAGCCAATCGTGAACCCACATCAAATCTCCACTTCCCAAATCGCCGAACACCCAGTCAAACAACCCGACCCTCCCTTAAAAGATTAAACCAAAAACCCTTCTCACTGCTGGAACAATCAAACTGCTAGAAAGACATCATCCACAAACTCGCAACTCCAATCACGAAATCACCGCACCCCATCGAATCATGAAAAACCAGAATTGGTTGGATCAATTTGAACAAGATTGGAATTGGTTTTGGGAAGTTCGAAATCTGGGAAATTGAAAGAATTAAATGAAAAACGCATTCAATCAAGTTTGAGAAGTTGAGTTTGTTCGAGAATTTCGATTTGTGTAGCCGTGTGTTTTTTCTTTTTGTTTACCGTGTGTATTAAAGGATTGGGCCGGGTCGAAAATAAAAAATAAAAAGAAGAGACAAACGGGCTTTTAAATTTTCAATGTGTATTGAGTTTCTTCCTTTTTAGTTTCTTTTTTTTAGGTTTTTTTTTGTGTTTTTAATCGTCTTGTTTCCTTTGTTTTTAATTTTGTTTTTCCTTTGGTGTATGTTTTCCTTTGGGCCGGGCCCTTAAGTTCTAAAAAACATTTGGGTGTTAAAGTTTGAAATTTTGTGTGTTTTGTTTGAATATTTTTTTTTTGCTTCCTTTGATTTCAATAGCTTTTGATTTTCCTTTGTTTAGTTTCTCCTTTGATATATATTTTTTTAGAATTTTTTTTTAAGTAAAACTGCACTTTTAAGTTTCCTTTTCAAAAAAAAACTGTATATATATTTTGTTTTTATTTCAGGTTGCTAAAGCAGAATTGCAGAAGTGCTTGCTAAAAAAAATTGCTTGCGTGCTGAGCTTGCCAAACAAAAACTGCTTGCTTATTTATAATTTTCTCTTTATTTGCCTTGCATTGTATATATCTATTGTTTTTGTTTGTCTTGCATTGTTGTTTACTTGCATTTAAAAAAAATATTCAGAAAAAAAAACAAACAAAAACAAAATCCATTCGTAGTTCCATTGTTAATACACGTTTAATTTCTTCTTTGCATTTCATCCTAGAATTTTGATTAGTAATAACGGTTAGACATAGATAACACTTAATTATATATTGACAAGTTGTCTTCTTTGAACAATTTAATTTCTTGGTGTCTAGGCTACGGTAGAGCAATAACCATTTATAAATATTACGGTGATTCGTAAATATTATAGTGGTTGTTTCTCTGAAGGTACTTAAACCTTCGGTTGCATTGCTACGGTGATTCGTGGTGCACCGATAAATCATGTACGTTACCTGGCTGAGAACTATCTTGTTTATCTAAGACAATGTGTAATTATACAATTTTGGGTTAACTTAGGATAAATCATTTGTAATTACCCTTGCATTCAGTTAGTTGCATTAATTCATGCATATTTTAAAACCAAAAAAAATTCAAAATCCAAAACTAAAAAAATTGTAAATATTCCTTTTCCTTTTCAGTTTTTAAATCCTTTTTCTTTGAAATTTCAAAAATCCAAAAAATTATAAAACCTTTTCAAAAAAAAAAAAAATCAATTTTCCATTTTGAAAAATAAATTCTATTTGTAAATATTTTTCCTTTATAAAAAAAACCCAAAAACACTCTTGAAAATGTCCGAGTTTCCCCACTCACATGAATTTTACAATAGTTGTGAAAATCAATATAATCCATATGATTTCACTCCAAATTCGTATGGATATTTTAACAACAACTATTTCTTAAATGATTCAACTTTTGAACCACAAAATTTTCAAAACGGTGACCAACCCTCAAGTCTTGAAAAAAGCATTTCGTCTTTACTTGAAAACTCTACACAACAAATGATAAACGATTTGTGTAATTCATATTTGGGCAATGATTCAATCAAAGTTTTCAAAATAATCAAAATTTGAATTCACTTCAAAATTCAAACGATTTCGATTATAACCCATGCCAATTCAATTTCGAACTCCAAAATGAATTTCAAAGTCAAAATGAAAATAGAAACAACTTTTCAAACGAATTTGGCAATGGGAATAATCTTAACCACGTTACGATTGAAAATCATTGTTCTCAACAATTTCAAAGTGAAAATCCTCATGTTAATAATTATAAATTGGATTTTGTTGAACAAATGAACGAAATTTACGATGATCACACGGATTCGTTGTTTGAAACATATATGAAACAACATGAAGAAAAAACAAATTCCAACGTATGATGAGTCAAATAATAATCCATCTTTTACCCAAATCGATGATTTTCAAATAACAACTTTTGAAATTGAAAATAACAACCTTAATGAAGTTGTTGAAAATACGGTAATTGAGTTGGATTTCAATTCTTTTGAGGGTGTGGAACCAAATTTAAAATTCGATCTTCCTTTTTTCGATTTCGAAAATTCGAATACAACAACTTTGAATTTTTAACTTGAGATACACAATGAAGTTGTTGGTAATCCAAATAAGGAAGACGAATTCAATGAACACGATTTCTTTGGACTTTTCGAAAACGAGTCGTCAAATACCGACGGGGATGATTTAAATCACCATTTTGATTTTGAATTCAATAATTTTGAAGAAGTATTCAATGGTAAATTTGAATTTCAATTTGGTGATAACAAATTTGAATTTCAATTTGGTGATAACAAATTTGAATTTCAATCAATTATTCTATCAACCCCGAATATCATCGAAAATAAAACAACTCGTACGATTTTCAATAAAACGGCATTCATTTTTCCAAATCAACATTCAATTACGAAATCTTTTACGATTTGGTTTTTCGAGCTTAAGCCGTGTCTCGCATATTTGATGAGACAAATGAATCAGTCTTTGGAAGACCGTTTCATTTACGTTTTGACGATATACTTTATGATCTCGTGTAAGTACCGTTAATTTTCATTTAAATAAAGGTCATGTTTTCATTTTTATTTTTCTCCTTCCACTTGGGTTGACTGTGGGGACATAGTCAAAATCAAGTGTGGGGGGAGACTCATCATCATTTTTAATTTTTCATGGTTTATTTATTTTTATTTTCTTTCCAAAACTTAAAAAAATCTCAAAAAAAAAAATTAAAAGCATTTTGATTTATTTTTAAAGAAACACTATATGATAAATATATGGTTTTGGTTTATTAAATTGAAATTTTTGAAATTTAATTTGTCTTAACAAAAATAAAAATGAAGTTTGATTACAAATAACAATGGTTTAACTTGTATATAGGAAGGTTTATACATGATAATTATGAATATATCCTAATTGAAAATCTTTGTTTTAAAAAGTGGTTGATTTAAAGTAAATGATATAACATTTTTTTTATCTTCTAAGTTAAGTGGTGCTAAGATGATTTTGCAAAACTCTCTCTTTCCAAAAAAAAATAAGAAAAAAATTTTGAAAAAAAAACATATATAAAAAAACATTTGTATATATGTAAATATTTTCTTTTAACACCTACGGTCGACAGGTGTTCACACTTGTGTGTACACTCGCCATACTCTGTACCTTTCTTACGTAAGCCCGAAAGGCGGTGCATGATTGGTATATTTGGCCTCATTTTATCTGAGCTAGGTGTATGTATATAAAAATTCTTTTATTAATAATGCCTACAGTCTATAAGTGTTCACTCGCCACGCTCTGTATTCCCCTCACATCAGTCCGCAAGGCAGTGCATGGGTAATATATCTGGCCTCAGTTTATCTGAGTTAGGCATATGTAAATATTGTAAATATCAATAAAATTTTCAAAAAAAATGGAGAGAGTAAGCAAATGAAATCCAAGCACTATTTTAATTTATTTGATTTGATTTTTTATTGAAATGAAATGAAATACCACTTTAATAAACTTTGATGATCAACTAAGGACCTATTTCATGGTTACACTTTGTTATCAACTGAAACAACGAGTTAAACTATTGTCTATTTGTTATGATAACTTAATTTTTGTTGGAAATTTTGACGAGTAAATGACTTAAATTTCAAGATAATGACCAAACCTATATTTAACATATTTGTGTTAATTTAAAAGTAAATCCTTCATTCGTAAATATTTTCAAAAACTTTCATTCACATCTTTGTAAATAAATCTTGCATTTTGTAAATATTTTCATTCTGCATTTGGATTTTATGGGTAGTATCCGCTGAAAACCCTCACGAGACAACACTCGTCCTACTGGGGACACCCAGAGGTTTAACGGCTTGTTGCATACGCTCAATGCAATCATGCTCCCTACGAAAATGGATTTATCTTAGTTTTTTTCCTTTATTCGAGGACGAATAAAAAGATAAGTGTGGGGGTATTTGATATGCACGTAAATGTGCATATTTTTACCACCATATTTAATCTATTTAAATTAAATAAATGATCATATCGGGCATTTTAACTTATTTAAACCAAAATTCATATTATTTTCAAATCGTCACATATTCATCTTCATCCAAGGGCAAAATGGTCATTTTTGTGCATATATTAATTTTCTAAAATTTAATTGAAAATTTCTATATTATTTTGTAGGAATTTAAATTCATATACAAGTGGTTTCATGATCACATATGCATGCACAAGAGTGAAGAGAACAAATGAAGATGGAAATAATTCAAAGTGAAGATAATGGAGGACCCCACCTACCCACCTACCTTAATGTACAAATTAGAGGCTAATGAACATGCTTATGGAATTAATGGCTTCATGTACACTTAAATGATGATTAGTAGAAGCTAATGATTACTTGACCTCCACACTTTCTCAAGGGTATTTTGGGCATTCCCCAAAAATATGAATTAGGGTGTGACGACCCGCCCTTCTCGACCCTCGAAAATCGACACAAAATACTCAACAGTATAATATGCCGACGATCGAATGCCGGAAAAGACAGATTGTAGAAGAAAAAGAAAGTAGATAGAAGAAGAAAGAACTAAACAAAATCAGAACCTCACAATCGCAGCGGATAAAATATAATATATAGAACAGATCTTTACACAAATGAAAACTATATCTTTTTATATACAATACATCATCAGAGTCCATCACAACACAAATCAATAGTAATCAGATACATGACTAACAACAATCATAGCAGCGGAATATAAACAAGTACGAATAATACGCCTCGACTCCAGCTCCTCTTCTGCTCCATAGCAACCTATCCTGAAATATACTCGGTCTTACCCGAGCATTATAATAAAATAACACCCGAGTCAGTCTGGAATACCAGCGCATCATAAATACACCCAATTGATTATTAAAGTTTCAAAAATCCTTTGAAAACAAAAGCATCTCGTAAGACCACGCCACAAATAAACATGTCGGGTTTTTACCTTACGATAGCTAAAACACTTTTTATAAAAATCCTCTGATATTATAATAGTGTCTATTTACAAATACTTATAAAATAGCCGAAATTGTTACATCTATTAAATTCCGGCATACTAGCCACAACGTGGGTAATACAAACAAAACTCGTACAAGGCACATAGGGAAAATGGATTTCCAACGAATGACTAGGCACTGGGGTACCACCTATCACAGTACGTGGCCTAGATCACAGTACCGAGGAGTACGCCCGCTCCCCTGCAACACAAGGCCGGAATCATCCCTTACTGGATAATTCCAAGTAAAATCACCCCACGGTTGTGATCAGCAACCGCACCACTAAGCCGAAATAAAAGGGACATCTAGACAGGGATGACCTTACTCTCAAGTGGGGGCTACCCACGAAGCCTTGCTGCATAACCCCTGATTTTCAGTCATTCCCGGTTGATGAGGCTTGAGGCTTAGCGTTACCTTTACAGAACATTTCACTTTGAATGCCCATCGTCCACCTGACGATGTCCCGAAAGCATTCGTCCATACAAGTCCGTCCCGGGTCCGAACGGAACCGAAGGCACTACTCCTACTACATCCATTTTGGAAATATCCTCAGGATTAGTAGCGACTAGCCCTTGCACTTCACAGCTCCATCTTCGACTCTGAACACGATACACGAAACGTACAAACCGGATCGAAGTGGTTTTCGAGAAATAAATCTCGATCCCGGTCTCTTCGAAACGATCAGCGCTTTTGGCCAATATTGATAGTCGGTGATTTAACTATCAATTCACATTCACAAGCATCCATAAGCATCCATCACACAATAAATAATCTCACACATTATTTATTCTTCCCTTTAATATATTTAAAAGATATATTCACATTTCAAAACTCATTTTAAACGAATTCCCAAATTTCCTCCTTTACATGGTAAACCATTTTACCATTTTTTTCCATTGGAAAAACCAAGCTTAAACATTTTGCATTTAAAAACAGTTAAAAATACTTATACTGAAATATACTTTAAAATATGAAAATTACCTCTATTTATTTACTCAAAATATAAATTTAAATATGTGAAGAAAACTAGTTATTAACACATAAACTTTGATTTTAAAAATAAGGGTTTTAGTTTAACTAAATTCAAAATAGCGTTATAAGAAGAGAAATGCTAATTTTAACAACTTAAGCTAAACCAACTTTTAAATAAATCCATTTGTAAAAATAATTGCTAATATACTCCCAAATTATTACGGTATTAAAAATTATTAATTTATTTCTTTAAAAATAATGATTTCTTAAAAATACTTTTTTAAAACGATTTAAAACTTAACCTTTAGTTAAATAAAATCTTTTTTATAAACATTTACTTGGTTTTTCCCAGGGAAACACTTTCCCGTTTCTAAACATTCCAAAGTACTCTTTCATATAAATCCACTGATTTATTTCAAGTCAATTATGTTTTACAACATAAATCCCAAATCCCATATTTAACTATGACTTCATCCGAAGTCCACACCCAATTTCCCATATCCGGAATTTCACTTTTAAATATACCATTTAAATCATTTTTCTTAAATAAACAATATCGGAGAATTTCTTACTGAAAACCATATCTACCATTTACTTAAATAAATTCCCAATGAAATACGGCATTTCAAATTATTCTATTTTCTTTTGAAACTTGTTAATTTATAGTTGACAACTCCATTTAAACATATTTTTAATTTCCGGATAACATCAGTCATTATTAAAATAAACATCGTTATTTTAAACAATTTATAATTTCATAAATTTAATTTCCAGAAAACTATACTTTCCATTTACCCATTTCATAAACTTCTCATTATATTCAAAATCCCAATTTGGCCCAATTTACATTTTCCTTTCAAATCCGATTTCAAATTTTATTCTTTGAAATTCTAAATTTAACAATTCATTTTATTTTGTAAAAACACAATTTATCCATTCATAATTAAATTCTGTGATTATACTTTATACAACAATGTCACAGAACAACTAAATTTCCAGATTTATCAATCACATCATATAAACAGGTATCACTATCAATTATAAAATAATTGCTACAATTGTGAGGAATCCAGTTGGATCCCTCCAACCTGTTTCTCCCTGCATCCACAAATATTAGCACATCACAATATAAATATCAATCCAGACTGATAATAACAATTATATTTAGCCATCCACACAGATATTTAAATATTAACTATTTAAAATGCCTAGCATCCAGATGTGAGTGAGAAAAACTCACTTTGAGTTCGGCGAGCGTTCGAAATTTAAATTAAACCGGACGACGTCCGATTTAACCCAAATTCCTACTTGCCCGGAATGACTCCGGATCTACACCATCACGTAGCACGCGTTCCTGCGATTCCAACGCTTCCAAAATCGCCTCAATCTGATAACGTATGAACTCATTATGGTTTTACAAAGTTTTGAAATTAATTTAAAAACAATTTCTAATTAATTTTTCCTTTTAAAGACATATACCATAGAAAACGCAGCCTGCCCCTAGCCTATTTCATCTTCCTTCACGCGACATGCTACAGAACAAACGAAACCCATCCTCGTCGAGATTAGGGTTCGCCGCCGCCCCCCTATAACTCGTCCAGAGATTGATCGACCATCGCCAAACGGAAGCCCCAAGTGATGCACACCCATCGCCGAGAGCACGATGAACTCGGCGCTAAACCCGAGGCGAAAAACGAGCCCCATCCCTTGGCGAACGCGGCACAACAACTCCCTCAACGTCACGCTAAAATCGATCTCCACCGTTCAACTAGAAGAGCTCGACATCCCCTTCGACTTTCCAGTTGAAAATTTTTGAAATCGGATTGAGGATTAGGAGAAAAAGGGGGATGAACGACGTACAATATCGGCCATTAGAGTATATCGTGGCGGCTGAGGAAAATGTCTTAGGGTTAGGGTTCCTTAAACGTGAATATATACGTATAACATTATTTATTTAATATTAAATTTAATAATAATGAACATTTACAACCGAACTCCAAATTTCATGTTCCGACAGGCTATCCTGGGGTTTTTCTACGTTCCGGACACGATGGAACAGGTTTCGTAAGCTAATTTGATCGTATGTGCGAGTTACGGAATTAAACGGTCAATTTAAAATTAAATCGGTTAAATCGATATCTATGTGTTTCGAGATGCCACGGTCAAACGACAACTCCGATCGCTACGAAAATTGAAATCCGATAATAACTAACTATTACGGATCCAATGGAACTAGTTTCGTCGAATTCCGAGACTGCGCCCTGGAAGGCTATTTTAACTCGTCAATTAAATCGGGCAATTCCCAAAATTGACGAAAACGCTTAAAATTTCACTTTTAAAATTTCCTTAACTTAACAATAAATCATATAAAATTTATAATCACATTAAAAATCATTCTGGCTCATTCCGGACCAAGATCTGATTAAACTGCATTTTAATAATATTAAATTCATTTTTAAATTAATATAAAATCCCAAATATTAATTTATTCACTTTAAAATTCATCTAAAAATC
The DNA here is from genome assembly GCA_030737815.1 of Allium fistulosum. Taxonomy (NCBI): domain Eukaryota; kingdom Viridiplantae; phylum Streptophyta; class Magnoliopsida; order Asparagales; family Amaryllidaceae; genus Allium; species Allium fistulosum. The sequence continues at coordinate 1,438,620,578 of CM060902.1, forward strand.
CAACAATATTATTTATGTCCAAATAGACTTTAAAATAAATTTTAAAACCATTTTATAGCTATTTACACCCAGATTCACCTTTTTATCCTAATCCCGAATATTTAATTATTATTTTTCGATTAATCAAATTCAACCAGAATTGCTATAAATTAAAATTATAGCTCATTTTCATTGATTGAACCCAAATCCATTCATTTCAAAATCAATTAAGGATCCAAATTAACATTTAAAACGAATTAAATGTTCAAATTCAATAGCTTAAAAATACGGGATGTTACATTCCTCCCCCCTTATAAAAATTTCGTCCCCAAAATTTGCTAAGGTAGAAAATACTCTCCAACCTATTTACTTCCCAATTTGCTTAGTTAAAAGCTTATATTCACTTTCCAAAAAGTTTCAGCTCCATTTCAAAAATCATTTGCTTTATTTACTCTAAAGCCTTTATTTTAACACTCGCTTTCAAAATTACTTTACTTATTAATAAATTTTCCCAAAAACCCCAAAAATTTTCTAACTCCCGAAATTTCTGGAAAATTTTGGCGGAGTCTCCTTTGCACGGAGGAGCTTCTGCGATATCGCAGGATACACAAATATATATATATCGGCTCACATGGCCGGAAACCAAAATATATCACAATATATATATCATTTTCCCAATTATATTTGCGTAGGCGTACCTTTTAAGCAAATTTTAATAGCGAGCGGCTAATATAACGCATATTCGCGCTCCAACTCTCTCGAACGCCTCCCGTACCTGTACTTACTCAAACAACTTATCAGTTTTCAAAGACATGAGCATTTTAATAATATTTCCAATACAAATGCAACCCAAACATATTCATTGCATAACCAATCCAAGCAATTTCATCATTTAACAATGTTAACCATATCTTATTAACAATTCAAAGATTTCAATCACCTTTCAATTTACTTATTCAAGTTCGACTTCATTTTATTCCACTTGAATGATTTACACTCAAATTCTCTATATACCATTCATATTTGTTACAACCAATTCATTTCTATTCCAATATGATTAACATATGCCTTACTTACATCTCTTATTTAAATTTAAATTCCCTATTTGATTCACCATCAAATTTTATTTTAAATTTGAAGCATTTGCATTACTTTTATGATCCACCTCCATTCACATGCAACATTACTCATTAAAAGGTCAATTCATTCCTATTGATTCAAAATCAATTCCATTCGCTATTTTGGAATCAATTCACTTGCATTTATTTACAAACCCTCTGAATTGGATTCCAATTCATATCAATTTATTCAAAATTCAATTTCAATTGCCTGTTAAACAACTCAATTCCGATTGCTTTTAAACACTCAATTGCAAATACATGCAAATTTCATTTCATTCAAACAAAATAATCACCACTTAAGCTTATAACCATTTAAAATTAATTTCAACTTAGATTTATATTAATTTTATTCCGTTTGCATGGTTCACAATCCCACTATTTTTATTCCAATGCAATTTGTTAATTAAATTTCCCTTACACCTTTATTTCATTAACAAACTCAAGTTTATATTAATATCATTCCATTTTGGATTGTTTACAACCCATACATCCTTATTTCATCTCAATAATTAATTAAAACTCATTTCACTTGCTTTCCAGTTTTATTATCTAACAAATTGCACTCAAGATTACTTAATAAAGCCCATTCAAAATCACTTTGTTTTTCTTTCAAGTTACTTAAGTTCTTTCACAATAGATTCATTATCTTCTTATATCAATTTTATTTTATTTCCATTTGATTCTCATCCAATCAAATTTCAATTCATTTACAACTTTAATGCTCTTTGTTTATTTATCCAATCCATGTACAAATTTATTTTATTAACAAAGAGACCACTTAAATTATTTCTCTCATTTGAATTTACTTACAATTCAAACCACCACTATTATAAGTTAATTCCATTATTCATCCTCACTTCCAACACTTATTACCAACTTAAATTCCATTCCACAACTGGATTTTTACTTACTTTCTAAATTTTAACCCAACTATCAAATTCTATTCATTACCATACACCTTCCATTTAATTTAACTAATTCATTTCCAAACAATCATTTTGTATTTAGTTGAGTAAACATTTACTTCATTCATCATCACCTCAACTAAATTAAATTTCCATTAAACTAAATTCTTATCCCATTTTAATTCAAGGTTAACTAAATTATATATGCATTTTCAATTTAATTCCTTTCCAGAATTAATTCAAGTTTATCTAAATTTTATTTAGCCCACCTGAATTTAAACCATTTCCTTTACTACCTTAAATAAGAATTTAATTACATTCATTTATAACCATAACACAACTAAATTTAATATTCAGCTTAACTCTATTTTAGTCGAAGTTAAACCCAATTCAATTTAATCTTAATCCTCCATATCCAAGTTCAACTTATTTACTAACTTCAGTTCACTTACCTCTTTTATATTTTATAATTGTCTCACCTTACTTTGCATTCCATTTAAATTTAAGTTCGAATTCACCATTCCATTTATTATTTCCATTTGTGATTATAATCCCATTTTACTTGAGTTAAAATCAAATCTTCCATTCTCAAGTTCTCCAACTTATTTACTTGTAAGTTTATATTGCTCATTTCAAACCAATCCACATTTTTATAATCACAATGTCAAATTTTAACACTTAATAGCTTAAGAATATGAATTCATTTGCACAATCACAAGCATTTACATTTCACCGTTATCTCAACTTCCATTTAATTCCAATTCATTTAGATTTAATTCAATTTCAAATCCTTAATTTTATTTAACTTATCATAAGTTAAATCCAGATATATTCCATACACCCTCATTTATTCAAAGTAAATTTACATTCCCTATATACTCAATTCTTCTTTAAATCAACTTTCCTTTATAAGTTATATAGTTGAATCATTTCAACTTTCACATTTTTTTATTTAAAATAGAATTCCCAGAATTCAAATTACCCGGATTTATTTCAAAACCAATTTGAAATAAAAATCAACACATTTCTCTTTGATATTCAAATCAAATACCAAATTCCAAAACAAACTGCTTTTACCAAACAATTTTCCTTTGAAAATTCCCAAAATCACTTGTTTCCCAAACAAGTCCAAACAATGTCATAACCAACTATTTTGGTAGCAATCCATCACTTTAGAAACTCGAAAATGAATTCTAATGATGTGGCCAGCATCATCAGGATTATTTTCCAGCGACTGAAGTGAGTTCAATGCTTTCCACTTCCAAAATCCACCTCAAAACAATTTCTATCCAAAAATATTTCCCCAAAATATACTCCATTCTTACAAATGCTTTTGAAAACATTTTCTAACATTTCCAAGATTTTAAATTCCCAAATCCTTTGTTTATATTCATTTAAAAACACTTCTCAAAATTTCCGGGTATTTAAAATTCTGGTTTAAATCAAATTCTTCCTACTTAACTCATATTTAATTAATTCTGTTTAGTTATAAACCATTTTAATATTTTAAATTCTTAGTGGCTTATATATCATTTCAAATTTTAGATCATGTTTTAATTTCTTATTTGATTACTGTATCAACAACCAAACATCCAATACATAATAATAATTCAGAAAATTATTTCTTTTTATCAAAATATAATTTTGGGTAAAATTATTTCATTTACCCACTTTAAAAACAATACTATGTCGGTTTATCTTGTTTAAGGGTTTAGAAACCCCTATCGATACGGTTGTACTTCCCGTACCGACCAGAATTCATAAACACTCAACTGATAAGTCAACACAGTACAAAAACAATTTTATATCCACTAACAAGTACGCTCTCATAGCTATTATTACACTCAACTCATTATAGAGTACTTTTGACTCTATTTAACATGAGAATTTTCCCACCAAAGCCTAGGTTGTCGCCAATCTAAGCTCTGATACCAACTGTGACGACCCGCCCTTCTCGACCCTCGAAAATCGACACAAAATACTCAACAGTATAATATGCCGACGATCGAATGCCGGAAAAGACAGAGTGTAGAAGAAAAAGAAAGTAGATAGAAGAAGAAAGAACTAAACAAAATTAGAACCTCACAATTGCAGCGGATAAAATATAATATATAGAACAGATCTTTACACAAATGAAAACTATATCTTTTTATATACAATACATCATCAGAGTCCATCACAACACAAATCAATAGTAATCAGATACATGACTAACAACAATCATAGCAGCGGAATATAAACAAGTACGAATAATACGCCTCGACTCCAGCTCCTCTTCTGCTCCATAGCAACCTATCCTGAAATATACTCGGTCTGACCCGAGCATTATAATAAAATAACACCCGAGTCAGTCTGGAATACCAGCGCATCATAAATACACCCAATTGATTATTAAAGTTTCAAAAATCCTTTGAAAACAAAAGCATCTCGTAAGACCACGCCACAAATAAACATGTCGGGTTTTTACCTTACGATAGCTAAAACACTTTTTATAAAAATCCTCTGATATTATAATAGTGTCTATTTACAAATACTTATAAAATAGCCGAAATTGTTACATCTATTAAATTCCGGCATACTAGCCACAATGTGGGTAATACAAACAAAACTCGTACAAGGCACGTAGGGAAAATGGATTTCCAACGAATGACTAGGCACTAGGGTACCACCTATCACAGTACGTGGCCTAGATCACAGTACCGAGGAGTACGCCCGCTCCCCTGCAACACAAGGCCGGAATCATCCCTTATTGGATAATTCCAAGTAAAATCACCCCACGGTTGTGATCAGCAACCGCACCACTAAGCCGAAATAAAAGGGACATCTAGACAGGGATGACCTTACTCTCAAGTGGGGGCTACCCACGAAGCCTTGCTGCATAACCCCTGATTTTCAGTCATTCCCGGTTGATGAGGCTTGAGGCTTAGCGTTACCTTTACAGAACATTTCACTTTGAATGCCCATCGTCCACCTGACGATGTCCCGAAAGCATTCGTCCATACAAGTCCGTCCCGGGTCCGAACGGAACCGAAGGCACTACTCCTACTACATCCATTTTGGAAATATCCTCAGGATTAGTAGCGACTAGCCCTTGCACTTCACAGCTCCATCTTCGACTCTGAACACGATACACGAAACGTACAAACCGGATCGAAGTGGTTTTCGAGAAATAAATCTCGATCCCGGTCTCTTCGAAACGATCAGCGCTTTTGGCCAATATTGATAGTCGGTGATTTAACTATCAATTCACATTCACAAGCATCCATAAGCATCCATCACACAATAAATAATCTCACACATTATTTATTCTTCCCTTTAATATATTTAAAAGATATATTCACATTTCAAAACTCATTTTAAACGAATTCCCAAATTTCCTCCTTTACATGGTAAACCATTTTACCATTTTTTTCCATTGGAAAAACCAAGCTTAAACATTTTGCATTTAAAAACAGTTAAAAATACTTATACTGAAATATACTTTAAAATATGAAAATTACCTCTATTTATTTACTCAAAATATAAATTTAAATATGTGAAGAAAACTAGTTATTAACACATAAACTTTGATTTTAAAAATAAGGGTTTTAGTTTAACTAAATTCAAAATAGCGTTATAAGAAGAGAAATGCTAATTTTAACAACTTAAGCTAAACCAACTTTTAAATAAATCCATTTGTAAAAATAATTGCTAATATACTCCCAAATTATTACGGTATTAAAAATTATTAATTTATTTCTTTAAAAATAACGATTTCTTAAAAATACTTTTTTAAAACGATTTAAAACTTAACCTTTAGTTAAATAAAATCTTTTTTATAAACATTTACTTGGTTTTTCCCAAGGAAACACTTTCCCGTTTCTAAACATTCCAAAGTACTCTTTCATATAAATCCACTGATTTATTTCAAGTCAATTATGTTTTACAACATAAATCCCAAATCCCATATTTAACTATGACTTCATCCGAAGTCCACACCCAATTTCCCATATCCGGAATTTCACTTTTAAATATACCATTTAAATCATTTTTCTTAAATAAACAATATCGGAGAATTTCTTACTGAAAACCATATCTACCATTTACTTAAATGAATTCCCAATGAAATACGGCATTTCAAATTATTCTATTTTCTTTTGAAACTTGTTAATTTATAGTTGACAACTCCATTTAAACATATTTTTAATTTCCGGATAACATCAGTCATTATTAAAATAAACATCGTTATTTTAAACAATTTATAATTTCATAAATTTAATTTCCAGAAAACTATACTTTCCATTTACCCATTTCATAAACTTCTCATTATATTCAAAATCCCAATTTGGCCCAATTTACATTTTCCTTTCAAATCCGATTTCAAATTTTATTCTTTGAAATTCTAAATTTAACAATTCATTTTATTTTGTAAAAACACAATTTATCCATTCATAATTAAATTCTGTGATTATACTTTATACAACAATGTCACAGAACAACTAAATTTCCAGATTTATCAATCACATCATATAAACAGGTATCACTATCAATTATAAAATAATTGCTACAATTGTGAGGAATCCAGTTGGATCCCTCCAACCTGTTTCTCCCTGCATCCACAAATATTAGCACATCACAATATAAATATCAATCCAGACTGATAATAACAATTATATTCAGCCATCCACACAGATATTTAAATATTAACTATTTAAAATGCCTAGCATCCAGATGTGAGTGAGAAAAACTCACTTTGAGTTCGGCGAGCGTTCGAAATTTAAATTAAACCGGACGACGTCCGATTTAACCCAAATTCCTACTTGCCCGGAATGACTCCGGATCTACACCATCACGTAGCACGCGTTCCTGCGATTCCAATGCTTCCAAAATCGCCTCAATCTGATAACGTATGAACTCATTATGGTTTTACAAAGTTTTGAAATTAATTTAAAAACAATTTCTAATTAATTTTTCCTTTTAAAGACATATACCATAGAAAACGCAGCCCGCCCCTAGCCTATTTCATCTTCCTTCACGCGACATGCTACAGAACAAACGAAACCCATCCTCGTCGAGATTAGGGTTCGCCGCCGCCCCCCTATAACTCGTCCAGAGATTGATCGACCATCGCCAAACGGAAGCCCCAAGTGATGCACACCCATCGCCGAGAGCACGATGAACTCGGCGCCAAACCCGAGGCGAAAAACGAGCCCCATCCCCTGGCGAACGCGGCACAACAACACCCTCAACGTCACGCTAAAATCGATCTCCACCGTTCAACTAGAAGAGCTCGACATCCCCTTCGACTTTCCAGTTGAAAATTTTTGAAATCGGATTGAGGATTAGGAGAAAAAGGGGGATGAACGACGTACAATATCGGCCATTAGAGTATATCGTGGCGGCTGAGGAAAATGTCTTAGGGTTAGGGTTCCTTAAACGTGAATATATACGTATAACATTATTTATTTAATATTAAATTTAATAATAATGAACATTTACAACCGAACTCCAAATTTCATGTTCCGACAGGCTATCCTGGGGATTTTCTACGTTCCGGACACGATGGAACAGGTTTCGTAAGCTAATTTGATCGTATGTGCGAGTTACGGAATTAAACGGTCAATTTAAAATTAAATCGGTTAAATCGATATCTATGCGTTTCGAGCTGCCACGGTCAAACGACAACTCCGATCGCTACGAAAATTGAAATACGATAATAACTAACTATTACGGATCCAATGGAACTGGTTTCGTCGAATTCCGAGACTGCGCCCTGGAAGGCTATTTTAACTCGTCAATTAAATCGGGCAATTCCCAAAATTGACGAAAACGCTTAAAATTTCACTTTTAAAATTTTCTTAACTTAACAATAAATCATATAAAATTTATAATCACATTAAAAATCATTCTGGCTCATTCCGGACCAAGATCTGATTAAACTGCATTTTAATAATATTAAATTCATTTTTAAATTAATATAAAATCCCAAATATTAATTTATTCACTTTAAAATTCATCTAAAAATCCAACAATATTATTTATGTCCAAATAGACTTTAAAATAAATTTTAAAACCATTTTATAGCTATTTACACCCAGATTCACCTTTTTATCCTAATCCCGAATATTTAATTATTATTTTTCCATTAATCAAATTCAACCAGAATTGCTATAAATTAAAATTATAGCTCATTTTCATTGATTGAACCCAAATCCATTCATTTCAAAATCAATTAAGGATCCACATTAACATTTAAAACGAATTAAATGTTCAAATTCAATAGCTTAAAAATACGGGATGTTACATAGGGTTTAACACATGTATAAAATCCCCTTATGTTTCATGTACTTCTCTTCTTCCTTAGTCTCTCTTTAGATAGTTTTTAGGCTCAAAATAAAAGAAAGCTTCTCTTTTCTTTTCATGGCTACTTAGCCATTTTCTCTTTATGTAATTTTGTTTATGCAACTTTAATACATTGCTCTTTTGTTTTCTTGTTTATTTCCTTTCATGCTAGTAGTGTAGTTTGATTTTCATGCAAGTAGAATAGTTAGTTTTCCTTTCATTTTTCTCTCTTTTTCCTCTTGTTAGTTTCATGTTGTTTTCTACATTTGTTGATTTGATTACAAATATGAGAGCTTAGACCCTACAATTTAGGGGTAATGAAGCTCTCTAATATGTAGATGCAACATTTTGATGTTTATACTCTCTTTTTGTGCTTTAATGGAAACACTTGAAGTGGTTTAATGATGTTGTTTAGCTTTGAATTTGATAGTCTATATTGTTCATAACAAATAGGCTATGCTTAAACAAACATAACATAAATTGCCTCTTCATCTAAATATGATTATGGCAAAGAAGTGAATGTTGAAATTGAAATTTGATAGCCTATATTTCTAAACAATAGTTAATAGGCTATGCTTAAAATAGATTTTTATTTCAACTTTGTTTTCATATTTCATAAGAGTTAAATATGTATTAGTGTTTGTGTTATAGTTTGATGGTTTATATTGGGCTAATTAATAGCACAAATATACCATACTTATGATAAACACATCAACTAATTACACTAATGACAAGAAAAGAGAGATCATAACTTCATTTTGTTGATTTATGTGATCTAGAGAGTGGATTTATCTCTAAATTGCCTTCACACTCTCATATTTTTATCAATTTTTTTGTTAGTTTCTTACATTTTTAGCTAATAACATTTTCAACTTTGGTTAATTTGATTGAATAGAATTTTAAAATCATCAATTCCCTGCGGATCGACCCGTACTCGCCACGTACTTCAATAGTACGCTGTGCGCTTGTGGTTATATTTTTATTACAAAATTCGTTCGACGGTTTTCTAAACCGATAGAATTTCCATCGACGAACACCCCCTAAATTTAAATTTATTGTGTGGATTATCCTACACGATAATTTAAACACCATAACAAGGCTTAACTCGGATATTATCTCTAATAACGATTGATATTTGTTACCTTTGTAATTTAATGTTTAAGACTATTCCTACCTGTTGTTCGACTGTCACTTCTCCCAATATATTATCTATAGGTTTTAGAGGTTTTTAACATTAATATTATCTCTTCCGTACCCCTCTAAGGATTATTGCAATAGCTTTGGATTAAACTTCACCAAACCAACCAAGAGAACTTTAGACTCAATCAATTCAATCACTTGCGGGAGCTCATGGTCTGAACGTAACCAAGGAATTTTTAAGAATATTTATAATAGCTACACCTCTATTATTTACTCCATCATTTTGTACATTTCTCTTTGGACAGGCTCAGATTATAATCACACAAACCAGCGAACTCACCTTGAAAGGATCGGGGGACCCGATAACGACGAGTCCCTACCTATAATTGTCTGAATCCCCAATTGATATTGTTCCTCTGAAATTATATCTTTATCCATTAGGCCATATATTTCATGATATAGTTAGGTTTTGAAGTTCCATATTATATAACTCCCTCCTAATGATTTTTAGGGATCACTTGTTTTCTCAATTCAAATATAATTAACTTGTATGTTTTTACAAGCATTTTATAAATTAATCTACTGACGAAAGTTGCATTTGGCAATTTCTATTAAACATTAATTTTCAAAACCCATTTGTAATATTAATATATCGTAGGATATAGTTAAGTATGAATTTCCAGATTATATAACTACCTCCCAATGATTTTTTTAAAGATCACTTATTTTCTCAAATCATTTATAATTAACTTATATATACCTACAAGAATTTTATAAATTAATCTATTGACGTAAATTACATTCGACAATTTCAGTTAAAGATTAATCTACAAAACCCTTTTGTAATAATATATGTATTTCTTACCCATTTTATATTATGGTCTAATTAATAGCGAAGTGTGTGAGAATAACCGTAGTCACTTACATAAAGCTTTAAGACATATAATCACATATATATATCAATATATAGTTACATAAACATATAGCATTAAAATTAGATATCTCTGGGTATAATTCCAATAGGCTTTCATATATACACGTACATGTACTCATTCGCCATAAATTTAATATAGCTATAACTATAACTATGCTTTGCAAAGCTTTATTAAATAATTAGATATAACTATATATATAAGTATATAATAATAGATACATTTATATGTATATATGCGTGTGGGTGTATAAACACACATACGCACATGTGTTTATAGACATAAACATATAATAAATTGCTTTCGAATTTCATGCTTAAAAGTTAGACACCTCTATGATAAATACAATTGATCTTTGGACACATGCATATGTATATGCCTATTACCAAACCAGTTATAAATTTAGTATCCCTATTGCTATATATTGACTACTTCGTACAAAGCTTTGATTAATAACTTTAGTTATGATATACAAATAACAAATAAATCCTGGATTATATGCTACAACTTAGATATTTCCATGTATTTAAACCTACGAAGATACAAGACATATATACATACAATAAATATATGTACAAATGCAGTAGGTTGTTTCTTTTCAGGTATGTGCTGCTCAACTGTACTTCAACCACTCAACTCCCTTGCTCGGAGCTTCAGTTACCATTCAAATCTGGACAGAGCTTGTCATTCTCCCTTCCTCATGCAGTACAAATGTGCTTTAGCATCCCCTCTACTAAGAGCTTCAGCTATCATTCAGATCTGGACTGAGTTTATCTTACTAACTTCATCAATACTACTTACCTCAACGGTGCCATTGAGATTACTCCTTTTCTGGTGCAGACCTGTAGCATTTTCAATGTCAGCATTGTCACATTCATCAATAAGTCCACTGTCGCATTGCACCAGTTCATGTTCCCCTACTTGATTAGGTCATTGCACCAGTCCATCTTTGCATTGCATCATTTTCGCAACAACAAGTCCATTGTTGCAACTCATCATACTTACATCAATGCAACAAATCATTATCTTCAGCTCCCTTCTTCATGCACATCGGAGACCACTTTTTCATGTCCAGGCCCCGTTTGCATTTCTCCTTCATGTCCGTCTCAAGACTGAAGTGATTCACTGTCTTCCACTACTTGATACACCATAATATGCAGCAACTACAATGCAGAAACATCAATGCAGCAACAACAATTGCTGTTTTAGATGAAATATCAATCCCATTTTAGATGAAAGAGCAACATGCAGCAATGATCATCAAAGTGATGATCTTGCATAATTGTAATAACTTAATCCATTCAAACATATGGTTTTTTATTTATATTTAATAATATTACGAGTGCTCTCTTATCATTCTTTCATCAAAAAAATTCTATATTTCAACCTATAAATTTATCGAGCAGCCCCTAAAATATTTCAAAATTAGTATAACAATTAAATTGTTCAGCCAACCCCAATATACGTAAATATTCCAAAATTGTCTCCACTAATCACTTCATACTTCATTTCAAGATATCATTTGTTGCTTCAAATTTCACTTTCTAAGACCGTAACCCTGAAATCCCTTGGTCCTCTTTAAAATAATTTTAATTTTAGGTTATTTCAGTACATTTTATGTAATTTTAGGTTGATTCTTTATTTCAGTTCTATTTTAAGTTAAAAGAAAAGGATTAGAGTATACGTTGAGTTATCACATGGTGCAAATGTGTGATAAACAGAGAGTGTCACTCAAACGCGGTAGTCATAGTTTTGGTTACCTATATGTTGATCGGTTACAATGGTGGGGCCTATCAATATACAGTAAGTCACACAACCACACTATTTCTATTGCAATACTAGTTAATTCTTTCTCATGATTCATTCAGAGAAGATTTTGAATTTTTAAGTTAGAGTTTCATAGAAGGTTTAAAATTTTGGTAAAGTTTGATTTAGGCTACGCTTGAGAGTTTTGTAGTACTATTTATAAGGAGTTTTGAGAGTATCGGTTTTGATTGTAGCGATATTGGTTAATCTATATAAAGCATTGTTATAGCTGAACAATACATACTTGGAAGTTTAACATAAACTAGTTTTAAAAGTTTTCCATAAAAGTAATGTTACATGTATATTATTGTATTTATACTTCTAATTTACTTTTGAATGTAAAGATTAATTTTCAAATATGATTATTAGAGGCATAATTTCAAATATAAAATTAAACCCTTCCAAACATCCTTGCAAGATGGTTGAGTCTTCTCTTTTATGTCATTACAAAAAGGCGAGCAGAGAAGGAATCCAAAGCTGTGCATTGATTTTTAAAATAGGTAAAAAGCAATAAAAAAAGAGTGTTACTATCAATGCCAAATTTTCCACTTGCTATATTACTCTATGACCAATTCTATTTGTACACCCAAATTTTCCTTCCATACATCAAAACTTATTATAAAAAATTATACACCAATTTTTATTTTACCTACAACCTACCTTTTACAATTCTGCCCCAAAAGTAAATTTGACTTCGTTTCTCTTTTACTTTCATAATGTCTTTCATTCACTAACAGCCACCAAAACCCTAATCCCTCTTTCATTCAATCGAACAAGTCAACATGTCACATCGTGATTCTCAGCCGAAGCCAAAGTCAACTCGCACGTCTACAGAGGAGGGGTCGTCACCGCGTTCTGGTATATTTTCTGCTGATGTCGCGTCTAATACTGAGCAAAAGTGTTAAACCGTTGATGCAATTTTTGCCCGTAGTAAGTGTGCGTGGATAATTTTTATCCTCATGGGGCTTATGCATGGATTTTATTTTTTGCTGGTACCTATTGTACGTGGTTGTTTATTTTAAAAAAAATGAAAATTTGGAAAAAAGTTTAAATATTTTTAAGTTCTTAATTATCAAGTATTGATTGTATATGTATATATCTTTGTAGGTTCATTTGGAGGTCTTGTACAATGGTTGCCCACATCATTAAGAAGTAATCGAGCAAAAGAAAGAACAGCTGAGGTGAATGAAGAAGAATTGGAAAGTGAAAGATCGTTGGTGGTACTGAGGAAGACGATAGCGATGATGCTGACGAAGAGATTGAGGATGATGAAGATGAAGGGATGGGGGATGACCAAGACGAGAATGATGAAGATGTGGTTAATGATGAAGATGGACAAGGAGAGGAGGAAGAACATGACAAAGAGGAAGAATATGGTGGTCCGACGATTAAAGATGTGATTAAAGACTATGAAACTCATGTTGCTTCGGCCATATGGGAAGGGAAGGTATATCTTAATTTTTTACACGTTGATATTATCTATTCCATTAGCATATTATATGATTTAATATTGAAAAATATAACTATGTTTAATAGGAGAGAGCCGCTTACGTGTATCAATAATGGCAAGTTTTAGAATGGGAAATACCAGAAAATGCAATGACTTTTGGAAGCTATGTAGAAGCTTCGAGTTTGTTTCCTATTGTACAGACTAGCTATCATAATGTAAGCAAAAATCTTATATCTGCCTTTGTAGAACGATGGCATCCGGAAATGAATACTTTTCATATGTCATTTGGTGAAGTGACGATTACTTTAGATGGCTTAGCTAGTTTGTTACACAATCCTGCAGAAGGAAAACCAATTGATGTTCACTCATTCACTATGACGATGCTACTGACATAGCATTTAGATTGCTAGATATGAATAAGAATGAAACTAGTGCTGATATGAATAAGAAGGTCGATTATAAATTAAGTCTCAGTAAACTTCTTCAAATATTTGAAAATGTCAATTATGAATGGACTGATAGAAAAATTAAACATGCAGTGAGGGCTTATTTGTTGTATGTACTTGGCAACACGTTATTTGCAGATAAAAGGAAATCTCATGTTTACTTGTTGTTCTTGAAGCCATTAGCATCATTGCAAGATATCACAACATATTCCTGGGGTTTTGCTGCTCTTGCTTTTTTATATAGACAACTTGGTTTAGCTAGTAGAGTTCAAGTAAAGCAGTTTGCTGGTTATCTTTGTTTGTTTGAAACTTGGATTTTCAAGCATTTCCCATATTTCCATCCATGTACACGAATGTACATAGAAAATATGCCTAGAGCGGTGCATTGGAATCCATCATCGGATAATACTACGTCTGTAACAACGATACGGATTTTCCTTGATAATATTGAGGTTGATCAGGAAATTGTTAACTTATCAAATATAGTATATTTATTCTAAAGAAAATATTGTCCTTACTTTATTATTATTTTTCTTTTCTCTATTAGGTTATATTTGATCCGTATGCCGGTGCTCGTGCATTCGATCCATTTAATGATAGTGCTTAGTATAATGGATGTATTCTATGTCTTAATATAGTGGAACCATATCATCCCACAAGAGTGTTAAGGAAATTTGGAAGAGTGCAAAATATTCTTAGGCCCATCATTCCTCCCGTAACCATTAGTACACGATGGGGTCCAAATCATACGTCTTATAGTAAAGTGTGCTCAATTCTTAGAAAGTATATGGGAGGAATGGCATAACCATGTAGTCGCTGATAGATATAGATCAATACCCATTGTATCTTCGCATTTAAGTTGAATTAACGACGATTTAGATTGGTTTAGGCCTCGAACCATCATACGTGTTCCAAATCCAAGAGATCTTCCAAAAAATGTTATCCTTGCACCATCAATGGAAATTTGGTCAATACCTTCATTGAATGCGCTTGAAAGTAAGGACTTAACTTTTGGGCCGTGAGAATTAAACAGTATGCTAGTTTCTCAATAACTAGATATCAGATTTTGGCATCCTTCAGCCTTCTGCTTACATAATAAACCGGTAGTTGCAATTCCTTGGTTTTCCTGATCAATACTGAGCTTACCGCGTGTTCCGAAATGACCATATACAAGAATAGATCCTCCCCATCTTCAGGGCTAGATAAGATCGAAGGTTTTTCCAAATTCGATTTCAACTCCTAAAATGCCTTTTTGCCACTCAAAAATTTTCTTCTTCTTTATAACCTCAAAGAATGAGATGCACTTATCGGTGGCCTTTGAAATAAACCTACTTAGCGCTGCTACCTTTCCATTCAAACTCATAACATCTTTACTTGTCTTGGGCTCTGCCATATCCCTTATGGCCTTAATCTGTTCCGAACTAGCCTTAATTCCTTGTGCACTGACAATATAGCTTAAGAATTTTCCAGAATGAACTCTAGAGTTGCATTTTTGGGGGTTGAGTTTCATTTAATACTTTCGGTGTACTTTTAACATTTTATCCAAATCTTCAAGATGATCCTTTGCCTCTTGGGATTTTACCAACATGTCATCTATGTAAACTTCCATACTTTTTCCGATTTGATCTTTAAACGTCCGGTTAACCAATCTTTGGTAAGTTGCTCCAATATTTTTCAACCCAAATGGCATAACTTTGTAACAATAGGTTCCTTCATCTGTAATGAAGCTGGTATGCTCCTCGTCAGGTTTAAACATAGGGATTTGATTGTATTCGGAGTATGCATCAATCAAGGAGAGCAGCTTATGTCCACTAGTTGCGTCAACCAATTGGTCTATCCTTGGCAGCGGGTAATAGTTCTATGGGAAAGCTTTGTTTAAATCCGTATAATCTATGCAAGTTCGCCACTTCCCATTAGATTTCTTTACCAAAACTGGATTCACCAACCACTTGGGGTAGAAGACTTCTCGGATAAACCCATTTTGTTGCAATTTCTTGACTTCTTCCTTTAAGGCATTGGTCCTAACCTTATCAAACTGTCTCTTCCTTTGCCTAACCGGAGGAATGTTTGGATTGACATTTAGGGCGTGACTCGTAATTGCAGGGTCAGTTCCAATCATGTCAAAGTGGGTCCAAGAAAAAATATCCTTATTGGTTTTTAAGAATTCCACCAATTCCGATTTTAAGTGCTCCTCGAGATCTTTCCCCACTCTTACTATTTTGGTAGAATCGGTAGAATCTATTGAAATTTCCTCGATTTTCTCAACCGGCTTAACTCTTTCAACCTCCCCTTGGTAGTCTTGCTCAGTCATAATTTAGCTTTCCTCTATTGAATTGGTACCTATTCTCTTTCTCTTTCCATAAACTGCAAAACATCTTTTAGCAATACGCTTTTAGTTCTATTAGATTTTTTTCTTCGCTTCGAATGATGGATGTAGAAACCCATCATTCGAAGGCTATAAAGTAATGGAAGAATCAAAGTAACAAGTAAACTCCCTGTTATATTGTTCCAAAGTTGCGAAGTACATTTACCTTGATGAAAATTGCTCGCTCCGGATAGTTACCCAGCCATTCTTAGTAAGGAATTTGAGCATCGGATATTTGGGTGAGACAAAAGCATCCACTTTGTCCAGCGCTGGACGTCCGAAGAATGCATTGTAAAATGATGGCTGGTCTATGATTACAAAAGTTGTTTCAAAAACACGAGAGTACGGAGGGAGTCCCAACTGTACCAAGAGCTTCACATGTCCTAACGAAGTTGTTCCCTTGTTGTTGAACCCGAAGATGGGTTCAGAACTAGGCTCAAGTTTGTCTTTAGAAATCCCCATTTGATTGAATGCACGTCGAAAGATCACGTTTACAGCGCTTCTAGTGTCAACTAGGATATTTATAACCACTGAGGATCCTATCTGAGCCGTGATCATAAATAGGTCATTGTAGGGGTTATGGATTCCTCTTCTCAATTCCTGGCGATTGATCACCAACGTGTGCATGTTGATATTATACTTTGGGTTTTTGAGCGGTGGTTCTTCTTGCACAGAAAACGCACCCTTCCTAGCTTCACGAATGTATCTACTCCTAGCATTCTGACTCCTGCCTGCAGGATGTGGTCCTCCATATATAACGTCGATTATGTTTTGAGGTGGACTTAGGTTCAATAGATCTTCATCCTCAATCACGTTAATAGTGGTACCGGTAGGTTTTCTTGTCTCGGTCTCTGGCAAGGAAGTTTGTTATGGGTTTTTCACAAACTCCTTTAGCTGTCCTTCTCGAATTAGTTTTTGAATTATCCCTGCCAGCACTTTACACTCATTGGTCCTGTGGTTGTTTTCCTTATGATAAGTACAGTAGTTATCTCCTTTCTTTTGCTCTGGATAATTTCGAGCTTTGAACAAGGTTGGGAAATTGACCTTGTCTTGAGTCATTGCATAAATGTAGGGGATCGGTCCGTTTAACGCCACCGCGTTAGCATTAGCGTCTTCCCATCTAGACTTTTTGTAAACCCTTTCCGAGTTGAATCTTCCAATGTCCTTCCTCTGACTAGACTTCTTCTTTGAATAGTACAATTCATCCATTCGGATAAATTTGTCAGCCTGAAAATGAAAGTCTTGCAAGTCTCAGCAACCATGGATGAATAATTCCTTCCAGAAAGGAGAATTGACTATAAGGCCTGAATGAACTGCAATAAGCTTATCCCTATCGTTCATTCCCTTGGCTTTTAAAGCTTCAACGTTAAACCTCTTCAAGTAATCTCCCAATAAACCACCATGATTCTGTCTTATATTGGCGAGCACTATATAATCGATCGATGGGTCTTTGCGAATGCAAAAATGAGCCGAGAACTCATAAGAGAATTGTTTCCAAGAATAAATTGTGTTCTTATGGTACTGTCATTACCACTTAGCAGTAGCTCCTTGAAGGGTGACTGGAAAAAGGCGGCACCTAACGGTACCGGAAGCATTGTATAAATCCATTTGACTGTCAAATGCCATCAAATGGTCGTCGGGATCAGATGTGCCATGATATTTCATTGTAGGGACTTTCACGTGAGAGGGAATAGGTGTTGACATTATCTCATCAATGAAAGGGGCAACCCTCTCATTATCATCTACCCTCTCGTCTGTTGTTCTCTTACACTTAATATTCAACAGATCCTTCACGGCCTTCTCTGCTATGTCCTTGAGGTAAGCTTCATTACTTAAGCAGTCTTTCTTATTTGGTTTGTAGCCATCTGAGGTAGAACTTGGAGAACAGTCCTTGTCTTCCTCTAGGATCCTTCCTTGATAGTTTGCCTTTAGTGGGAGACGATCCTTCTTCTTGGACTGGGAAATGTTAGTTTTGCTTTTTGCGGCATTAGTATTGATTTTCAAGTTTCTCCTTGGAGAGACAACTTCCTCTCCTACTGTGATAGCTTTCATGGATGACTTGGGGGGTAGGACTTCATTTAGGAGATTCTTCATTTCTTCCATTTGCCACTCTAAGTGTGTGATTTTAGAAATATGATCCTTTGGCGGAAGATTCTGAGTTGGAGCCACTTGTGGAGACAGTTGAGTTGGTGCAAAAGACTGCCCTTGTTCCTTATTCCCAGGATTAAAAGATGGCGAAACATTTTCTTTTAGTGAAGTTGCATGTTAGGCCCTTTCGTTTAAGGTGGAAAGCCTTTTTGATTTCATTTTCCTACAAAAAAGCAAGTTTCCATAATTAGTTGTGTTAAGATAACAAGGCCGGAGGTTCGAGCCATCCATCTAGCGCCAAAGATGTTAACAAGAAATCTTGTCAACACCCCCAATGCTTGATATTATATTATTTTACATGGACTCAATCATGAGGTTGAGGTAAGTCATATCATTGAGAGCATATCTTTCGAATAGAATGATTAAGTCAAAAGGATCTGAGGTGATAGCTCTGACTTTCAATTAGGATGATCTAATCGAAAAGAGAGACAAATTGCCAAACCTTTCGACATCAAAAGGTTGAGGAAATCGTTCCTGACTTTATTGGTTAGATAGTATAATAGGAGAATAGCTCATTCATCAACCATGTCAAAGGGTTAAGGTTCCGCTCCAACCTTTCAACTTGGTTGGGATAGTAATAGGTTATCAAACCTTTCAACCTTATCGAAAGGTTTATGAGGCCAAAGGTTATCAAACCTTTCGACCTTGTCGAAAGGTTTATGAGGTCATTAAAACGGCTATCAAACCTTTCAACCTTGTCGAAAAGTTTATGAGGTCAGTAAAATGGCTATCAGACCTTTCGGCCTTGTCGAAAGGTTTATGGGGTCAATAAAAAGGATATCAGACCTTTCGATCTTATCGAAAGGTTTAAAAGGTCAGTAAAAGGTTATCAAATCTTTCGACTTTGTCGAAAGGTTTATGAAGTCAGTAAAATGTTATCAAACCTTTCGACCTTGTTGAAAGGTTTATGAGGCCCTTTCAACCTTTCGACTAGATTGTCGTAATAGTAATTGCCTCTTGAAGCTATTCACATTCATATAACTTTCAACTCTATCACTTTATAAAGTCTCATCTTCCCTGGAGGTTGAAAGTAATCATTCGTCGATATTTTTTACCTCTTTTCGATCACGCCGAAAGGTTGTATTCAAAACCTTTCGACCTTATCGGAGAGGGATGCTTTACTCAACTATATATTCCTTTATTGCTTTCAACCTCTTGGGTCGATAATCCTTTCGTGGAATCCCTTCAAAAGGATTACTGATGCCATAAAGAGTTGATATAATATGTCACAAAACCGTATCAGGGATCTAATATTGTGTATCATAAGTTGTATTCCCTTTCGTAGTTGAAATCATAAAGTTAAGGAAATAAAACTCATGAAAATATCCTGTGATGGTTCTATGACATATTGTTAATCGACGGATTTCTATCGGATTAGAAAACCGTCGATAAATTTCAAATTAAAATATAACCGCAAGCGCATGACGTACACTTGTAGTACGTGGCGAATATGGGTCGATCCGCAGGGAATTGATGATTTTAAAATTCTATTCAATCAAATTAAACCAAAGTCGAGGGATAATAAACTAACTAAAAAGGTAAGAACAAGCTAGAACTAAGGAGAATAAAAATATGAGATTAAAGAGCAATTTAGAGGTAAATCCCCTCTCATGATCACATAAATCAACATAATGAAATTTTGATCTCTTTTTGGTCATTTGTGAGTTAGTTGATGCATTTATCATAAGCATGGCCTAATTGTGTTATTAATTAACACACTTAAACCATCAAACTTTAATGCACCCTCTAACCCACTTACTAACTTCAATGAAAATGATATGAAATTAAAAGTAGAATTTATTTTAAGCATGGCTTATTAACTATTGAATTAGAAACATAAACCATCAAATTTTGATTCTAAATCAACTTCCATTACCATGATCATATGTAGATGAAGAGGTAATTAGTGATTCATATGACTAAGCATAGCCTATTTGTTTTGAACAACATAAGCTATCAAACTCAATATTAAACACAAATCACACAAACATCCAACTTTCCATTAAGCACAAAAGAGACATAAATGAGAAACTATGTTGCATCTACATGTTTCAAGAGAGCATCATTACCCCTAAATTGTAAGGATTGGCCTCTCATTTGTGTTATTATGTCAACACAAGTAGAAAGCAACATGAAATAAACAAAAATAAAAAGAAGAGGAAAATGAAAGCTAATGGAAAAGAGAACTAATCTAATTGCATAAAATAAAAGAGATCTACACTACAACATGAAAGGAAATAAACAAGAAAATGAAAAGAACATGTATTAATTGCATAAAAAGTTACATGAAAAGAAGAAATGGCTAAGTAGCCATGAAAAGAAAAAGAGCACTCATTTTATTTTCCTAAGAGAAGAGAGCCTAAAAGAGAGACTAAGGAAAGAAGAAGGTTACATGAAGATATGAGGTATTTATACAAGTGTTAAACCCTAATTCATATTTTTGGGGAATGCCCAAATTGCCCTTGAGGTGGTGTGGTGGCCAAGTAATCATTAACATCCACTTATCCCCCACTTAAATCTACATGAAGCTTTAATGTCCTTTTATCATGTGCTTAGCTCCTAATTGAAAATCAAGGTAAGTGGGTGGGGTCCTCCATGATCATCACTTTGAATTATTTCCATCTTCATTTGTTCTCTTCACTCTTGTGCATGCATATATTATCATGAAGCCACTTGTAAAATTCACCAAATTTACTATAAAACAACATAGAAAATACCAAGTAAATTTTCACAATTTAATAAATGCATAAAAATGACCATTTTACCTCTATATGAAGATGAATACGTGACAATTTGAAAATAATTTGAATTTTGGTTTAAACAAGTTAAAATACCCGATATGATCATTTATTTAATTTAAATAGATTAAATATGGTGGTAAAAATATGCACATTTACGTGCACATCACATATACTTGGAATGAACGAAGAAGTTAAGAAATAAATCATATATGATCAGCCGTTAATGTTAAATTAACGCCTGATCATGATCATCCTCAAATTCAAAGTTGATCACAAGCCATCATCCTCTTTATTTTCTCATAATTAAGTTTGATACAAAGTTTAAGAGGTAAATCCCCAATTTAATTTCTAAATTAGGGTTACAAACATAGTGAGCGGGAGCAGAAGTTATAGAATCAGAGCAGAGTGAGAAAATCCGATCCCCTAAACTGGACCCCTTGGTTCTTATTTATAGATGTAGACGGCCCTCTTTTCGACTTCATGCTCTCAACTGGGTCGGAAGGTCTCCCTTTTATATGTCGCCTTAAACCCTTCGTCTTCATCGAAAGGTATGCTTTTTCATCTGCTATTATGAACCTTCCGCCTTTGTCGAAAGGTTTGTTACTCTTATGTCTCCATGATCCTTCCGCCTTTATTGAAGGGTTTGTCTTCTTTATACTATTATGAACCTTTCGACCTTGTCGGAAAGTTGCTTTTCTTTTGGTTGTTGTGAGCCTTTCAACGTTGTCGGAAGGTTGTTCTTCTCTTGTTTATTGTGAACCTTTCGACCTTATCTGAAGGTTGCTCTTCTTCAATGATGTCGAAAGGTGGTCTTTCATTCTCTGTTGACTTGTGAATACTGCTTTCTTCATAAACCTTTCGACATTGTCGAAAGGTATTTTGTATATGTTCCAACCGGTTCGAAAGGCTTGCTATGCTTTCGAAAAGGTCATTACAGAGTTGCCTGCTCTTTCTTCGACTTCTCCACCACCTTTGGAAGGTAAGAACTCTTTGAATATTGAGAGATGCAACCTTTCGACTCCTTCGAAAGGTCTAGGGCTGCTATACACTATTGACTGCATCTCTTCGACTCCTTCGAAAGGTCTGATCTAAACTTCTTTACTTTAGCCTTTGTTTTATGATGATGGTTGTGGGACTATTCTTCTATCCCAACCGGAAGGTTCTTGGCAGTTCTGTACCTAGCTATTTCATTTTGCCTTAGTAAGTCTTTCTTTCATGCTTACAAAAGTTTTGCTCCAAGGTTCTTATGTGCTTCTCTTTACTAGCATTGAACAATCCTTTCGACACCGTCGAAAGGTGACTTTACTTGTTGCTCTTTATTCATGCAGAAGCCTTCTGAAAGGCCTTCTTTATCTTTATTCATAGTTTATGGTTAACAACGGTTTAGTTAGAGACTTACTAACTAAAGAAATTCTCTTACAGGGTGATATAGTGAAAGGATTATACAAGTTTAGATCGATTAATTGCAAAAATCTTGTAAAGAGAGAAAAGCATTGTAACTTTTATGAAATATCACAAATTGAGAAAGATAGAACCATCTTTGATCTATGGGATTACAAATTAGGGCATCCCAATGTAAATTTTGTAAAATAGGTTCCTGTAGAGAATAACATTTCTTTTGATAATTTTACCTTACCATACATATGTACTTACTGCCAAATAGGCAAAAGTCATAAACTGGCTTTTGCTAATTCCTAAATTGAATATAATATGCCATTAGAATTGGTTTCCACTGATCGTCGGGGTCCAGCACCCATCAGTTCTGATTATGGTTAAAATATTATGTATCTTTTGTTGATGCACACACTATATACACATGGATTTACTTCTTGAAGTCAAAGTCAGAAGCATATAATGCAGTAGTTTACTTTATTACTCAAGTTGAAAAGCAGACTAACCATCATGTCAAAATTATTCAAAGTGATCTGTGTTCAAGTCACTTAACAAATTTTTTCTAGACAAAGGAATAGTGCATAGAACCATTTGTCCTTATACATCTGAACAGAATGACCATGTTGAAAGAAAACATACACATATAGTTGAAACAGGCCTTACACTACTTGCTCAAGCATCTCTACCCTTAAAATTCTGGTTTGACTCATTTAGTACAGCTACATATCTAATATATAGACTACCCACAAAGGCTTTGAAAGGGATAATCCCAATAGAAAAGTTGTTTGGGCTTAAACCAGATTATCAAAGTTTGAGAACCTTTGGTTGTCTATGTTTCCCATATCTAAGGCCATATAATTCTCATAAATTAAACTTCAAATCATCACCATATTGAATGTGGGAAATTCCAATTTGATGATTGTATTTTGCAGGAGTTTGGGTGTTTGATGGTTTGGTGGAGTAAGATGGCCTGGGGAACTTGAAAGAATGCCAGCAGTGTTTCTTGATGTGTCAAAAGGCGAGTTTGGATTGTTTCTTGATAAATTAGTGTGGTTTTGGGGGCGTGCTTCGATCATGGAGCTATCTTGATTAATTCTTGCTTGGTTGCGCTGTGCAGGTGGTACATAGGGTGCTCTGGTTTGATTCTTGAATTCTTTTAATTCCTTTGCAATGTTGTTGATCACCTCACTGATGATGTCCACTTTAACATTGAGTTCTTGGGTACTTTCTTGAAAATTTTGATTTGATTCTTGCAATTCTCTAATGGCTATTGTAGTCTTGAGATTGATTTGCTATTGTCTCGTTTCTGCCGGTGAATGATCAGGTGTATCCCCTGATCTGTCTACATTTTCTTCATCAGAAAGATCAGTGTGAATCTATGAATCTTGTGGCTCTGATACCAATTTGTCATGCCCCTGTTGCTTCATTTGTGACCGGGTCATCATGGGTTTGCTGAGAGTGACAGTGGTGGTTAATCTCTGGTGAAGTTTGTTTACAGCGACAAGTTTTACAGAAGAGCAGATGAGAAGTAGTGCAGGAAATTGTATGAATTGAGAGATTTAAGAATAGAAGAATAATTCAGAAAGTTTAGAAACAGTAAAAGAGAAGAACAACAGTTTTTAAGAAGAAGATTTCAAAATAAAATCTTTATTAATTTTCTCAACATAACTATTACAAACTGTTCTAGCCACTATATATAAAGTTCATACAAAGACCAATTCATCATCGACTATCATAACAGGCCTTGAGTAGGAAGCCCAGAAGATCAGATTGCATCCAGTTTTACTTTGAACTGCTGTACATGTGCACAGCCTATGCACGTGCACAACTAACCAAGGCATATCTGGAGTCGCTGCTTGGCACCTCAACATTCGCCACACCAAGCTCATATGTTCCATGTTGGCAGTGAATCCCCCTTTGACCTGGATCACCGACGATAGACGTGGAAGTCTCTGGAACAAATGTGTTTGATGAAATGCCACCCTTCTTCTCCATTAACTCCAACATGTTCGATTTTTCTCCTTCAACCCTAACATCTCCAAAAATAATAAGCAACGAATAAAAAAGTGTTTATTCCCAATTAGCAACTTTAGATAAATCATTCCATGCTTTTCTTCGCTCGGTAAGTAGGTTTTTCTAACCATCGGCTTCAGACTTGTGACAAACAATCCACTTTGAAATGATTGGAGGAATCAGATGGTTTGGTTCCAATTTCACCTACAATAATGCTTTGTTAAAACATGTTTGAAGTAAAAAAAGAAAAATCACATGTTAATACCTGTACAATATGACCATTATGTACAAAAGCTATCCCCATGTTTTTTTGTTACATGGTATCGGAGCCAGGTTGCCTACAAGGTGTTTGATTTTATTCTGCAAATATGAATAGTGGAAGCAGTCCCTGCGTAGACAAACTCGTCGGCAACAACTATCGGTACTGGAGGTTGTGCATGGAATCATATCTTAGATCTATGGGATTTAATTTCTGGTGTAGAAACGATAATTCCGGAAGATACTCCACAAAACGTCGAAATGCGGAGAAAGTGGAAGATCAAATGTGGAAAATCTATGTTTTCATTAAGAACATCGATTGATAAAGACTACATCGATCACGTTCATGATATGGATTCACCAAAGAAAGTGTGGGAAACTCTTGAAAGGTTGTTCACTCAGAAAAACACAATGAGGTCGCAATATTTAGAGAATGAGCTTGCAGCGGTGACTCAAGGTAATATGTCTATTTTTGAGTATTTTCTTAAAGTGAAAAATCTATGCGCTGGAATTTCAGAATTGGACTCGGACGAGCCTATCATCAAAGCACGGTTACGTTGGTACCTAATTTATGGATTCCGCGAAGAATTCATGCCATTCATCTCCTCTATCCAAGGGTGGGCGGAGCAACCATCTATTGTAGACTTGGAGAATCTACTTTCAAATCAAGAAGGTTAATTAAGAAAATGTCTAAAAATTCGATCTTTGATGTTGATGATGTGCTTTTAACTAAGGATAAGGTTAAGTGGAAACATAAAAATAATTTAAAATCCTTATCATGTGATGGGAAGCAGTCCGGAAATAAACCGCAATCTGGAAATAAGCCGCAGTCCAAAAATGAGTGGCAGCCTAGAAGCAACTCTACTGTTTGTTTTAGATGTTGGAAGCCGAGGCATATAAAACAAAATTGTCGAGCAAAAATTGTTTGTAACAAGTATGGAAAACCCGATCATATCAAGCCAAATTGTCGTACTAAACTGCCAGAAGAGAGTGCAAATGCAGCAAATGAGATCAAAAACATGGAAGATCCAAAGTGGGAGCAATGTTTGTCCATTGAAATGATTGATGATCCAGAGGTTGCAGTTTCTGGAAATGAAACCCAACTTATGCAGCAGAACAACACCAATATGGAGACTAATGTTTCTATTAACTATAAAAAGGAGTGGATCATAGATTCAGGTTGCTCTCACCATGCTACAGGAGATGTTTCTTTACTTTCAGATGTCCATCCTCATGTCCGTAAGCGTTCCATTATTAATTCTGATAATTCAGTTCATTAAGTGCTTCATGAAGGTGATATTGAAGTTGAAAACTCATTCAGTAGCACAGTCTCATTAAAGGATGTTTATCATGTTCCTGGATTAGCGAAGAATCTTGTTTCAGTTTCTCAAATAACTGATAATGGGAATTATGTACTATTCAGTTCAAATAATGTTCAGATTCTTGCAAATTTGAAGAATATGGATGCTGATGTTCTCTTCAATGGGCGAAGAAATGATTCATTGTATGTTTTATCTGCATCTAAAGCATACGTTGAGAGGACAAGTAAAAACAATAATGCTTCACTTTGGCATGCTCGACTTGGAAATGTCGGCTATCAACTATTGCAACAAATTTCAAGAAAGGGGTTGCTTGAAGGAATTCCCCCCTTTAAAATAACACATCAAAAAGGGGTTTGAGCTGCATGTCAATATGGAAAGTCACATCGCCTTCCATTTCAGCAATCAGTGAGTCGTGCCTCTTCTGCTTTTCAGTTGGTGCACTCAGACCTCATGGGACCGACTAGAACACCAAGTTATAGTGGTGTTACATATGCGATGGTTATTGTTGTTGATTTTTCTCGCTATAGCTGGGTTTATTTTCTAAAGAACAAGAGTGAAGCTTTCTCTTGCTTCTTACAGTTCACGCAAATGGTTAAGAAGGAATTCAAGTCCACATTAAAGTGCTTGCGAACGGATAATGGAGGAGAATTTTCTTCACTTGAATTCAAGCAATTTTGCAAGGAAAATGGTATTCTTCGTCAAATGACATGTCCCCAAACTCCCAAACAGGACGGAGTTGCTGAATGCAAGTTGGCACATCTTACATTGGTACTTCTATCTTGGCTACATGAAAACGACCTTCCCCGTGAGCAGTGGGCTACTGCTATGCAATGTGATTGCCACGTGATAAATAGACTTCCTTCATAGCCAGGTATATCAAATTCTCCTTTTGAGTTGCTATATATTAGCATGCCCATTGTAAGTTATTTTAAAGTTTTTGGTTCTCTTTGTTACGTACATACACCTAAATATTTGCGATCAAAGCTTGATCCAAAAGCTAGAAACTGTGTGTTTGTTGATTATGATGCTCATAGGAAAGGATGGAAATGCATGGATCCCATCACTAAAAAGATTGTTACCTCTTGGGATGTTGTGTTTGATGAGTTAGCAAATTTTTATTCAACTTCCATGCATGAGGAAAGTTCAGATCATGCTCCATTGACTAAATCAATTTTGGAGCCCTTTCCTACTCAGCCAGAGTCAAGAGACAGGGGGGAACTGAGTCATTGTCGTTGGTTAATAACCCACGACAGGAGTATATGCAACAAAGAACATCTAGACAAAGAAAACCACCAAATTATTTAGCCGACTATGAAGTTTAGTTAAATCCATGCATTGTTTCTTCTTGCTTTATGATGGGAGATTCAATTGACGATGAACCAACTACTTACATGGAAGCACGAGGATATTCTAACTGGCAAGAACCAATACACGGTGAAATTGATGCATTAGTGGAAAATTCTACCTGGGAGCTAGTACCCAAGCCAAGGAATGTTGATCTTGTCACTTGCAGGTGGATATATAAAATAAAAAGGGCAGCGGATGAAATCATTGCAAGGCATAAGCTCGCTTAGTTGCTCATGGATTTTCTCATTAGTATGGCATGGATTATGAAGAGACTTTAAGTCCCATTGCAAAAATGGTTACTGTTCGAACTATAATTTCTTTGGCGGCAAACAAAATTTGGTCTCTATGGCAACAGGATGTGAAGAATGCATTTTTGTATGGCGAATTAGATCGTGATATATATATATGGAGCAACCATGGGGATTCATCTCCAAGGAGTTTCCACATTATGTATGTCGACTAAAGAAGGCGTTGTATGGCCTCAAGCAAGCCCCTCATGCATGGTATGGTAAAATAAGTGAATATTTTTTGTTTTGTGGCTTTCATCCTTCAAATGCAGACCCTAGCATGTTTGTTAAGGTTAACGAATCCTTGTCGATAATAGTTCTTCTCTATGTGGACAATATGATAATTACTAGAGATGATATAAATGGAATTAAACATCTTCAATATGGATTGTCTATCCGTTTTAAAATGATAAATCTAGGCAAAGCTCATTGTTTCCTTGGCTTGGAAGTGGAACAATCAAATGGTTATTTTCTCTCTCAAAGAAGCTAGGCTATACAATTGTTGAAATAATTTGGGATGGAAAATTCAAATGCTGCGGCTACTCCTATGGATTCAGGTCTTAAATTACATAAAATTGAAGGAGAAAAATTAAAAGATGTTATAAACTACCGCAAGCTTGTAGGGAGTTTGTTATATCTAACAGTTACTCGACTTGATCTTGTATATTCTGTTGGCGTAGTATCTCAGTTTATAACTCAGCCATGTATTGGACACATGATTGCAGCGAAACGCATACTTAGATATCTAAAAGGAACCTTAAATTATGGATTGTTTTATCAACATAAAGCTATTTTTTCTCTACTTGGTTATGTTGATGCTGACTGAGCTGGAGACGTAAATGACAGGCGCTCGACTATAGGTTATTGTTTTAGTACCGGTTCAGCTATCATTTCTTGGTGCAGCAAAAAACAGAGTACAATAACACTTTCAAGTGCATAAGCCGAGTATGTAACAGCCACAATGGCTACTCGGGAATGTGTTTGGCTTAAAAGTTTATTTCATGATATAAAAGAAACTGTCAATTATCCGGTATCTATATGTTGTGATAACGAGTGCGCTATCAAACTTGTAGGCAATCCATGTTTTCATGCTCGCACAAAACATATTGATGTTCACTATCATTTTGTTTGAGAAAAGGTACTCACTCATGAGATTATCCTGGAAGCAGTGTGGAAAAATGATCAGGTTGCAAATGGTTTTACTAAAGCACTTTGTAAAGCTAAGTTTGAAAGTTTTACAGATGCACTTGGGCTTACTAATGGAATAATGCACTAAGGGGGAGTGTTGCAAGTTAGTGCATATTGTTTTTAAAATGTTTTCCTTTTATTTTGAATCTGTGTCTTGAATAATTCATGTTGATTTGGTCTTGTACATGGTCTCTGTGTGTGTGCAGCAAAAGGAGTTGTGGTCTATTTCTCAGGTTGTTAGTCCTAGTTTTATGGAAAACTTTAGATATAAGTTAGTGACATTGTAATTTAGTTCAAGATCAGAAAATTAAGAAAATAAAATTTCTGCTTTCCTGCTTATTGTTCAATGAGTTGCAGGTTTACCTTTTTTTTATTACAGAACTTGTCCACTTAAATGTGGTATTGTTAATAATAACACTGAACTTATATTAAAAACAACCACTTGGTATCGAGTTTCTATAACGTAAGCAATATCTGGCATGGACATCCACTTCAGTGGAAGTGCATCACCATTGCCATCGAAGTCAAGTGATTCAAGTTGATCGTCAACTTGGCCATTTTCAAAAAATACTGGTTCGTATAGTTCTTTATTATTTTTAAGCTCATCGATTAAATCTTTCTGCACTTGAGACCAACATGATTCGTCTAGCCCAAGTAAAGCAACAACACAACAAAAACCACAATTTCTATCCCACTGTACATCACAAATTTCTTTCACATATGGTTTCCATTCCATGGGAGTCTGCTCAATATATCGTTTGGTATCAACAGTTAACTCTTCTACCTACAAAATTATACATAATAAGATACAACCACAATGTTAATGGAAAAAAAATTATTTTTACCTTTTTTGGTCTTTTTATCGACAGCTATTCTACCTTTGCTTTCTTTATGTTACTACTTACTTGCGTAGATTGTTGTTGAGAAAACATAGTGTTCACTAACTCAAAAGATGAAAGCATTTTTTGTTGATGTTTTACCTTTTTTTACTTGTTCCTTCTCTTCCATAGTTTTAATTTTACTTTATGGAGATGCAAGAGAAGATATTTGAGATACAACAACTTCCATTATTTTTTTATACAACTGCATTTGATATGGAACATCCAATTTTTGGACTTCCATTAATAAATCTTCCATCTTTTCCACAATTTACACATCCTCCTTCTTTCCTCTTTCAACAAGATGAAGTCTTGTCCAATGAATATCAATTAGTTTTAGCGGTATTTATACATGTGAACTAAGACGGGCTAGTTCGTGGAAAAAAGGAAGCCCATGAGTTTTCTGAAGTGTTCCACAACCCTATTTTTTTGCACCAATATGTTTCACCTGAAGAAGCTCCGAATGAAGTAACTCTAAAGCAACCGTAGAGACTACGCCCCGTAGATTTTTGAACTCTTTTATATGATAAACATGAACAACTTTTGTTAAACTTTTTTCAAATAAGGCCTTTAGCTTTGTGAATGAAAGTTCTAATGATGAATGCATCTTTGTCCAAGTTTGTTCAAAGTTACATTGACAAGTTGCTAAATGTTTTTTCAAGTTTGAATGTGCTGCCTCAGTCCTACAATAAAAATGAATTGTAAACAAATTAATACATATGATTATTAAAGAAACATAAATTAATTCAATATAAAACATTATTACCTATTTGAAGTGTAATTACCAAAATGCATGTGCTCATCAGTCCATGCATGAACAAAACGTTCTTTCCATGGATCCAACCAATTCTCGTAAATATACATCATAAGCTTCGTATGTGCATCGTATTGTTCATGCAATGCCTATAAATTTTGGTTATAGAGTACAATGTTTTCTAAGTTTACAACCTTGTTCCAATCATTTAAAAATGACTTAGTATCATGCACATCTATTGCTTTTACTTTTCTTTTTATGAAAGTAAGAACATTGTTTTTAATATGCCACTTACACAACATATGTGTAGATTGGGGAAATAAAATTTGAATTTAGTAATGCAGTTTCTCTATATGTAATAATAACACTAGGCATATCTACTTGACAATCAATCATAATTGATTTTAACCACTCCAAAGGCCAAAGATAGTTGTCTTCATGTTTTCCAACTAAATATGCGATTAGGGTTGCACAAAGGTTGGGTCGAGTTGGGTTGGATCAAATATTACATCGACTCGCATGGGTATGGGTTAAATATAGTTCAATCCATACCCCACCCCATATGAGGTTGGATATAGTTTGGGTTAAAGTATGAGTTGAGTTGGATTTAGTAAGGTTGGATTGGGTTATATAAACGTAAATAAAAATGAGAATTTGGAAAATGAATTGAAAAATAAAATATTTAAATATTTAATTTAAAATTGTAGATTTTAGCTATTATAATGCCTTAAAAAGAACCGACTCAGTACAACATGTATTTATTAGAATTTCATATTAACATACATCATATAGAATTTATTCACTACATACTTAGTTAAGGGTTTCATTCTAAAATACAATAAAATTCTTTTAGAATATTCCTCTAAATCTCGCAATAAACCCTATGGGTTTTGACCACTATAATTTTACTTGAGTGGACATCGAATATGACTTTTTAAGTATATTTGTTCTAGAATACTTATACTTTATTTTAGGTTTTGACTAATCTGAATTTACTTGGATTGATCTTGAATGAGTTTTTTAAGTAGGGTCGGGTTGGGTTAAAATAGGGTTGGGTTGAACAAAATATCACACCCGACCCATATATAGTATGGGTTGTAAATTATAATCAATATCCGACCCAAACTAGGATGGGATGATTTGGGTTCATGTGGGTTGGGTTGGGTGGCTGGGTCGGGTCTAGTATGGTGAGACGACCCGCAACCGCCACCCTCTGAATCCGACAATAAACCACACATGTCAGAACTAGAGTGCACCGATTGCAGATAATAATGAGAAAGAAAAGAGAGGGTGAGAAGAAAGAGAGAAGAAAGAAGAAGAGAAGAGAAGAAAAGAGAGAAGAAGAACCAAAACAATATAGAATCTCACATAGTAGCGGAATAACATATAATATAGATCAACAATCTTTTCAAAGAGAAACTGTAATATACACAAGTCAATATCAGAGTACACAATAAATAATCATCAGCTTGGACGGTTATAATAACATGTCCTCACAATGCTGATAATTTACAACAACAACAATCAATGCAAAGCAATGCAGCAAAATAATAAACATATACGTGTATACGACATGAAGATCTCCAGCTCGCCTGCTGAAGCTCCAAAAGCACCAAATCTGAACCTATAAATATACTCGGTCTGGCCTGAGCATTGAAAGGGAAGAACGCCCGGATTAGTCTGGTAAACCAGCGTGAGAAAACACACCTCAACTGAATTTATAAAGTTATCAAAACTTTTCCTTTATCAAAACAAAAGGTATCTCGTAAGATACGCCCACACATAAACACAGATGGGTTTTTCCCTTACGATAACCAAAACATCTCATATCAAATTCTCGTTATATTATAATAGTGTCTATTGCACACAAATAATATTAAAATAGCTGAAATTGTTACATTATTAAATTCCAGCATACACCTTGTAATACAAGGCTTTCTACAATAGAAAATGGCAAGCACGTATTGGATTTTGGATTTCCATACAAATGACTAGGTAAAGGGACTACCTTTCCGAACCAACATAGTACACCTCTAGAGGGATGTACCTAGGGGGCAGATACTGACCGCCTAAACCAACACAAGACCGGACTACCCATACTTGGATAGTACTGAATATGTCATCACTTTGATCGTTACCAACCTTTATTCGTGGCCACGAGCATACACAACAATAATCAGATACACAACGTCATAGCATGTAAAGATATATCTAGAAGAGTGATGACATCTCCTAATGGGAGCAACCTATTTTAGCCTTGCTGCTTCTATCCTTGTTTTAGTCATTTTCCGAGGAGTGAGGCCAAAAAGGTATCGATTACCTTCACATATCACATCACATCATCTTATCGAATGCCACATTGCCATTTCCATTGACTACTAATTGCCTTTCACAAAAATACAATCCTTGAGCTCGTACGTCTCAAGGAAGGGTGTTAAGCTAAGAGAAGTTGCCTTCTCCGCCACCAAACAGATGTACGTTTGTAAAAACCAATGTACGTAATCGTTAGAAATGCAATGTCAGACACTCGTCCATACAAGTTGTCCAAGAACAGGACAAAATGAAGGCACTTTCCTACCACATTCTGTCAGGAAATCCCTAGGATTAGTAGCAAATAGTCCTTGCATTGGATATTTCATAACGAAGAGACTACTGCTACTATATGTATCTTGGGACTTTAACCCCAAATGATCAACAAGCAGTCCTTCACTATGAAAATCCTAAACATCAATATCATCGGCCAACCTGCACAATCGTCGTATATATGTTGGTCCGAAGTGGTTTTCAGATAAATATGATCCCGGTCTCTTCACACCAACAACGCAAAAGCGTTTCTCAACTTCACACAGAAACTAAGTCTCAAAGACTTATCATGTTTCCAACTTTCAACTTCCTATCCTTCGGCCAAGAAGGAAGCTCGATAGATTGGAGTAATCACTCCGCACTACACGAATCAACATCCTCAACACAAACGATAAACAAGCCTACACAGATGGCTACGTACTAAGTGTACGACTAACTAGTTCCCACATCAAGTTGAGAAACTAAAATGGCCAAATTTGATAGTCGGTTATTTAACTATCAAAGCAACAAACAAAATCTAGCACTTAAGTAATCACTGGGCCTGATTTCATTAATCGTTTATAATTCAAAACACTTCCCAATTATTCACTTCAAAATATCTTTAAAAAGATAATATTCAAAACCATTTCCCTTATTGGATATTTGGAAAACATTTCCATATACTTATTTTAAAAATAAGTAAATTCACAACTTATTTTATTTTCAAACCATTTAAATTCCCTTTTATAATATCACATTCCAAAACATCCATTTTATTTAAAGGATTATTCACTGTCCAAAATCATGAATAATTCTCTTACCAAATTCATTCTCCTACACATTTTATTTAAAGGATTATTCACTGTCCAAAATCGTGAATATAGTTCCTTTAATAAACTTTCATATTTAACTTATCAAATTAAATTGATTTCACATTTATAAAACAGTGTTTATAAATTTCATTTATTATTTTATAAACTCCCATATACAAAATTCCTTTTCTAACCAATTCCATTTATATCTCATTTATAAGTCAAAATCCAATTATAAGTTAATTCACTTATAAATCTCTTATTTACAAATTCATTCTTTTTACAAATTTATAAATCTTATTTACTTATAAGATTCAACTATAACTCCATTTTAACACTTACAAAATTCATTTATAATGCCATTACTTGTTATTTACAAAATATCAATTCTATAAATCTCATATATATATAAACCATTTATAATAAGTTAAAAATCCCAATTTAACTTATTTTAACAATTTTATAAATCTTATATATAAACCATTTATAATAAGTTCAAATTCTCAATTTAAGTAATTTTAACAAAATAGTTAACTTATATTTCCAAAACCATATTTTTGAATATATTTCATAAAGCCATAATTTTTATAACATAAAAATTATAACTTTTATTTATTTAAAATAAATCCATTTCCTTAATCATTCAAAAATTATATATTTTCAAAATCACTTTGAAATCCTTTTTAAATTGAAATCATCAATTCAATATTTTAAATTTCCAAAACATGGCCCAAAGCTACAACAGCACTAAATAAGGAGATTCACATCAATCAAATCAATCATGGCATCCAAATATCATATATCACATGATAACAGCATATATATCAATATCTGTAACAAAATCAACAACGGTGAGGAATCCAGTTGGATCCCTCTAACCTGTCACCTGCAACAAATATACATATTAGAAAATATGTACAATGTCCGCTTCGAGGCAGACGCGCGTACAAAAGGTCATCCACTCATACACGGGAACATATAGGGTCTCATCCGCTAAAATATGCGGGAATATATCCAAACCAATCAATATATATATAATATCATATATCATCCAAACAATCATCAATCATTATAAATAAAATTTATTCTCACTTATATAAAAATATAAGCGAGACAGAGAGAGTGAGTTGTACTCACTTTGCTTGTAGTCGTCATAATAGCGATTTATTTCAATTAAAATTAAACAAGCGTTTAATTTTAACCAAAATTTTGACTAGCTCAAATAAATCCCAATCCAGCTCTAAAATGTAATACTCATCAATACGAACCCAACGCCGCTTGTTTCGTGCGATTTCGACATCGTATGAAGAAGTTATTTTTAAGATCACACGATTTAAAATATAAATAATTTACAATTCTTTTTTTTATTAAACCTTCAAACAAAAATCTGGTCGTTCCATTCTCTACTGCAGATCTGAGGCGCTTGTGTTCTTCTTCCCCATCGTTCAGGCATATACGCACGCAAATAAACCCATCACCGCCGCCATTTGCCATCAATTATCGCGACCACCATCGTCCACTATGTGATGATCAGCAACCACCATATCGAAGCCTATCCCTACGCACACCTCCAGCTTAAACAACATGAAGCGCGGTTGCCTATTCACCTTGAAAACGCACATGAATGCACGGCCTTTGAACAAAAATTGTCGTCGATTTACTAAGTTATATTCGATCACAACCGTATGGATTGAAAGATCTAAACTAGCTCTACAATGTTGTAGTTGAATGTTTTTGTTGAAAGTGGATTGATTTTGAGATATTGGGGGAGGAAGATCGAATGATTTCGGCCATTAAACCCAAAGTGGCGGCTAGGGCTTCTAGGGTTAGGGTTTGGTTGAAAAAAGTGAATTTTGAGGTCCCTTTATATAAAATTTTCGTGCACTATTCACCCGAAAACCTTTCGAACTCCAATCGAAGCATGCTGCCTGGCGTTTATAATATTTTACTCCTATTCCAAACACAATGGAATATATATTGAAAGCCAATTCCATCGTATTTGGAAGATAGGTTTTCAAATCGAATTATTTTAATTAAAAATTTACTTAAATAAATTTCTACGCGTTTCAGCTTCGCATGACTAAACCTTAAGTCTGATCGACACGAAATTTGAAATCATACAATAATATATCATTACGGATCCAATGAAACAGGTTTCATCGAAATCCGAGACAGTGTAAAAAATGACTATTTTTACATGATAATTAAATATTAAAATTTCCAATTTCTATAATTTAACTTTTAATTCAATTTTAAAAGTTTACTATCACTATTCTAATCCAAATAGGATTTAAAACAATATTATAATTCATTTTTATTCACATTAGATTTAAATTTCAATTATTTCTGCAATTTCGAATATTAAATTAACAATTTAATTATCCAAATAAATCACTATATTCGAAATATAAGTTATTCAATTTATAAATTTTACTTTTCAACATTTAAATCCAATTAAATATTCTAAATTCGAATGACTAAAAATCTGGATCGTTACATATGGGTTGTGTGCATCCCTGTATGTGATGGCAATACAAAAAGTATGATTTGTTGACGTCACACCAATAATTTCAAGCAATGACATTTTATATTTATTTTTTTGTACAAACAATCCATAATAATAACACGAGGAAATGTACGTAAAAAATCTAAGCTAGATGAATGAGCCTAAAAAGTATCTTTAATAATACCCGTGCCATCTAAATTCCTCCGACGCCATTCGAAATATCCAAATTCTTTAAGTTTACATAGTATATATTGGACTTGAGATCATCAAGCTCTTTCGATCTTATTTTGAGCTTGTATGACATTGTAAATTGTCTTAACTGTCGTACAATTTGTTGGGTTATTTGTTTTCAAAGTATGCAAAATTTCTTTCAGTATAACTAAATTTTTATGCATATCAATAACTAATTTAACCTCCTCCTTACTCAATTTACCAGCAAAGGAATGGACCTCTTTATTTTTTAGCTTAGCATGATTATGAACCTCATCCACCACCACTAAACTTCATTCATCAACATTTGAAAATTTAACACTTTTAAACTTTAAATGGACAATTGCATTTTTGTAAAGACCCGGAATTTTACCGCCATGATTTGTGAATATTTAATAAATTTTAAATATTCAAATAATAGGTTTCATAAAAGAAATATATAACTCTTTTAAATAATAACAAATGATGGTAAAATAGATTTGGGACGACCGAAGATTTTGCCACTTTAAAATATGCTATTTAAATATATATCTTATATAATCAATAAATGGATCTTTATTAGCAAATAAACCTATTTTAATTATTTAATAACGATGATAAAATAGTTTTCAATTTTTTTTTACCAATATACATAGTACAAATAAAAATAGAAAATGTGACCGAAGAACGTTCTCCGAAATTTCGACTTTTCGACATTCGAAAGTCATCGGGAACGTTGTGCACACTTGGTACATCATGCACGCATATATATGATAGGATTTGTGATAATAAACACTTTTATTTATATCTTAACACATATTTAATTAAGCATAAAAGTGGATGTGACAAATTATGTTATAAAAGGCATATATATACACATAAATACACTTATATATATATACAAATGTCATGCCATACCTTAAGTACCCTACAACATGGCCAAGGAGGGGGAGTAACGTGTATATGTGAGGGAGAGGGGAGGTATGGGTGCATGCATGTATATGTTATTTTATTAAGTCACTTTATATATTTTAATAAATTCCTAAGCCTGTAAATACCCCTCTCATTGCTATATCCTCTTCTTTGTTTTCATTTACATTCTCATGTCAAAACCCTCTTCTTATCTTCATGTATTTCAATGGCTTCCATCTCAAAATTACTAAGAAAAAAGATATAGAAAGTAGTATAAAAACATAACTAAACTTCTCCATTTCACTTCCAAACCCATTCTCTACTAAACAAGGCCCTATACTCCACTAAACCACCAAGGTCGAGCCTTGTTCTAGCCATGTCTGAGCCAAATTTGTCCTAGGCCAAGCCCATTTAGCCTTCCAAGGGTTCACATCTTCACTTTGTTGAGCTAGGAGCAAGAGAGCTAGGTCGAGAGCAAGTTAATTTTATTTAGTGAAACTTTGGTGAGTAAAGTTCGTGTTTTGAAACTCAAGTTACTAACTTTTAAAAGTTGTAAAATTTATGAGTCAAAATTTATGAGTTAAACTCAAGTTACTAACTATTTCCAAATCTGAAACTTGTTTTCATCTAGAAAAATATTTGAAAGATGTTTTCTAACATTTTTATAAGTTTTAAAGGGTAAAAATAGAGTTTTGAAGTTAATTTGCTTAAAAACCAAGTTTTGAAATTACGGGTCCGTATAGCAATAGTCGTTATACGCGCAGTTCGGAAAATCTAACTATTTTTCTAATCAAAACTTGTTTTCACTTAGGAACCTTTTTGAAAATGTTTTCTAACTTAAATTTAGTAATTAGAGAACAATTATTTAATTAATTAATTATTTAATGATTATTTAATTGATTAATTAATTAATTAAGTAATTAGTACTTAATCATTTGTTAATAATGGTATTTATCTTAAATGTTAATCAATTATGTTAATTGTGATTTGTTACTTAATTAAAGTCAATTATTATTTAATTATTAATTAAGGATTAATTCATTATTATTTTAAATAGAGATTTTATTTAATTAATAGTTGATTAAAGATAAGCATGTTTTAATAAGGTTTAATTAAGGTTTAATTACTATTTAAGTAATCAGTTTTGTTTTAAACTGTTTTCTTTTCAAATTCGTTTTAAGTCAAGGGACTTCTATGTCGCTTACCCTTAAGTAACCGCAGATGATTAGGAAAATTAAATGGCATATATTAGTAAAGCAAAACACCATTATGCTATTACAATTAATTTGGACATTTGTTTAAATTGATTGTTATGTGTTGATCCCTTATATACCTATTGTTATGGGATGCCATGTTAAACTGGATAAGTAAAACCAAATTAAAAGCACCATTGTGGTCATTAAGCCTTAATTTGATTTTGTAAGGGTAAATATTTCATTTTCTTTTTGAAATGGTTTCAAAGTTAGTGTATTTGAAGATATTTGAAGAATGATTTGATAAATGGTTTTACTAAAGATGTTTTTAACTAATGGGAATGGTTTTCTATGTTATAAATAAAGTTTTTATAAAGAGTTTTATAAAGGGATTTAGAAATTTATAAGGTGTTTTAGGTAATGAATTTGAGTTTTTAAGCAAAGAAGATTTCATAAATAAGGGATATTTATAAAGTGAATTTGTTTATTAAAGAAAGCTAATTTGACTTAAGGTTATTTATGAAGTTGTTTAAACAGGAAAGGTTTATAAGAAGTTTATAAATGATTTTGGGTTATTTATAAAAGAAGTTTTAAAGTTGATTTGGATATTCATAAAGGGAGTTTATAAAATGGTTTGGATATTTATAAGAAATTTATATAAAAAGTTGGGATATTTATGAAAGTAATTTATATAAATGATTTTGAATATTTATAAAAGTTTTTTATAAATGAATTTGGAAGTTTGGAAAGTATTTTGAAATGGATCTGGATTTCAAGTAAAGAGCACTCATGAATGAAATAGATTTTTTTAAAAGGATTTATCGAAAGAAATATAAAAGAATTTGAAATCTGGGTTTCTCTAAACTGACCTTTTAAAAAATGGTGGTATAGAACATCCATTCCACACTTCACATCGAGGGAATAGTGTTTAGGGTTGTCCTTACCTCCAATTTAAACAACATTTGTTTAATCCTTTTTAACATGACTTCGAAGTAAGAAGTTATTCGAAAATGTTTTGTGAATATACTTATGTCAGAGAGATAAGTATATGAATGTTTTAAACAAACGTTTTTGAAAAAGATTTATTAAATAAAGATTTGTTTTGAGGCTTAGTGGTTACTATGGATAAAAAAATCTCAAATGGAATTTGTTGTTGTTTGTTTATTTGATAATTAAATAACCGACTATCAAATTTAGACCTGTTTTGACTTAGGAGGTATGTCGGGTATATTTGAGTTCCCCGGTGAGGACTCGATTGCTTGGTGTATACTTCCAAAAGAACCGGAATTGAGTTAGCCAGAAGTTATCACTCAGTTTTGGAGACACCGGTCTCCGGATTTATCCTAACAACTCCAAACTAATAACGAACGATGTTAAATCATATTGAAGTATGCTATGGAGTTATAATATTCTTCTTGATGGTGATTCCAAAATGAAAGATAGTAATGTAGAATGTTTGTTCGATCCTGGAACAACTTGCATGGATAAATGCTGGCATTGTAACTCTACCTGGAGAGCAGT
Organism: Allium fistulosum; assembly: GCA_030737815.1. NCBI lineage: Eukaryota > Viridiplantae > Streptophyta > Magnoliopsida > Asparagales > Amaryllidaceae > Allium > Allium fistulosum. Next base: position 1,438,661,066 of record CM060902.1, read on the forward strand.
GCTAGCATTCCAAGATGGTCTGTTAAGAGGAAGAAGGTAAAAATGTGACCTCAAGAGCCTCACAAACCGGGATATGGCAAAAACAGGGTATGCAGCAGAGGTATGTGGTCAGCTACCATTAGGAGCCGCCATCCCATTCTAGATTGTCCATATTTGAGACGTTTTGCGCACAAGTACCATGGTAGTATAAGGCCTCGGTATCAAAAAGCGATGAGGTAATCCAGTTCGCCATGTTAAAAGGGAAACCGGTTGTGTGTAGCAGAGGTACAAGAAGTTCTTGTCAAACTCCGATGCATTTTCTAAGGTGTACCATCGAAAGGTAGTCCCTTACCTTGTCGTGGTATGGAATCCAATCTCCAATATATGCCTTTACAGTTTTTGATTTTAGAGCCCAATATGATGGAATTTAATATGGTAATATTTTCAGCTATTTTAATATGTATTTGAATCCTTAGACATTATTATAATATCACTGGATTTCATATACAAATGTTTTGGCTATTGTAAGGTAAAATTCCGTCCGTGCTTATGTGCGGCGTGGTCTTATGAGATGCCTTTGATTTAAAGGTTTTTATAAAGTTAAAGACTTATGCTTTACTCACACCAGACCCATGTTTGACCCGAAGTTTATTTTCCCTCTTTCTAAACTCTTGGGTGCTCAAATTTGAATGGGCAGCCAAGTACTTCATGTTTTTTCACAAATTTACCTTGGAGGAGCTTAGAGCAGGTGGCTTCATCGATAGCTAGTTAATTTTCTTGTCTTCTGCTGTATTATATGTATACTATATCAGCCAGGTAGGGACAAACTATTATAACTGTCCTAGGGTAGAATTTGTATTAGTATGACTCTGATGTAACATTTTTGAAATGACACTGTAATATATTATGCTGAGTAATATATATTGTTCCATTGCATTGTGAGTTTCTGTGTTGTTTAGTTTTCTTCTCTTCTATCGTTTCTTTCTTTCACCCCTAATGACCCGTCTTTCGGACGACTAAATTAGCGGCGCATGAATACCAAGGATGTATTGAGTGTCATCTTTGGTAGTAAGGAAGGCGGTTCGTTACATTTGGTATCAGAGCATAGGTTTTGCAAATACCTAGGCTTTGGTGGGGTAAACTCATTATAGATAGGGTCAATAGTGCCCTACAATGAGTCTGAGTGCAATATATATATATATATATATATATATGTATGTATGTATGTATGTATGTATGTATGTATGTATGTATACATGTATATATATATTAGTGTGTATTTATTAGTGAATAACAATATTTTATATTGTCTTGTTTGACCAGTTGAGTGGCGTGCCTGACCAACGTTATCGATAGGGATTTCCTAAACACTTGAACAAGTTAAATTGACATAATATTACTTTAAATTTGGTAAATGAAATAATTTTACCAAGGAATATAATTTCTATATATAAAAAGGGATGATTTTCAAAATCTATGTAATTATCTATGGGAAGAGTGGGTTAGGAGTTAATAATATTTAAGTTTTTAGCATTTAGGGTTTAACTAGTCATGCTCATCTAGTTTTTAGCATTGACTATTGTCAGATTTAATAGTAGATTTCATTTTTCCATCCTGGTTTGGGTAAATAGAATTTGTAGGAACATTAAATCGAACACCTTGTGAATTAAGTTTCACAATTTGATTATAAGGCGTTTGACGATATGTAGGAGTAAAATTTGAAATTTAATAAAGGTGTTTATTAAAAGAAAATCTTCAGATAGTTTTATAAGATGAATTAAGAGGGATGATTTTACAAATCAGAGCTATTAAATCTGTTTTAAAAATGAAAACGGTTTTGAGAATGTTAAATCCCGGTGGCTTTGATAAATTCCAAATGATTTTGGAATAATAGTAATCTTTCTTAAGGATATTTTCAGCTATAGATATTTTAAAATTAAAGTTTGAGAGTAAGGTTTTCTTTGGACAGTTCGGGAATAAATCTTGATCTATTTTGTGATGATCAGAATAATCTTCTAAGTGACAATCGAATGTTTGCTTAGGCGGATATGATAGTGCACTTAGTAAATTATTCTCTTTTATTATTGTACAAATCGAAACAAGTTCAAATCCAAATGAATCTAAAGCAAGTGGATGATTTTGTTAAAAACTATTTGTCTACAAATAGTATTGTTTCAAAAAGAAACTTGAAAATATTTATTTATTAACTAATTTGACTGAGATGTGTTAGAATGGCAAGCACTTCTCTTGAGTAATTCCCTTCTTAGCAAAGGGGTATATGGTACTATTTGGTATCACCTAGTTCCATGACATTGTTTTGGAGTTACTCGAGCTATATGTATGTTTTCAAAAGGTTTTTGAAATAAAAAAACCCGGGTATTGTGTTCTTGGATCCCTTAAAAGGAAGAGTTTTCAAAATAAAAGGATATTTTGATTAAAAAAGTGGATTAATAAATGAAGTTTTAATTAGGTTAAATTTAATAAGGATATTTAATAAACTTTGTTTATTTAAACTGTGACTTTTAATTTTAACATCTAGGTTCTGAAGAATTATTTGATGTTATTAGGCCGGCTAATAAACATTTTTACCTTAGTTGTGTCTAAGAAAAAGTAAAATCTAGGATGGAGTTTGGATACCAGCATCCTACTCTTCTTAGCTACTTACCAGACCAATTACGGTAAAGAGGTTGATTTGGTCGACTTAGTTTCAAGACCTAAATTATTTTTAGCCTACATCTAATAGTTAAAAATTAAATAGAATTAAAAATCAGATGTTCGTATATACTCTTAGGAGGTAGAAGAGTATTATACAAGTTAATTAAATTTAAAAATTGATTCGTATGAAGCATGGTGGGAGGCTAGAAAGTAGTCAGATAGTAAGAATCGTTAGATCGGTACTTAGATTGTATAAGGATCATTTCTCCTTTGACGTAGTTCTCGATCATAGATTCGAGTATGTGATTGGAGGTGTTTTACACCATTCCGAATAAGGATTTATCACTCGGTTTTTAAGGGTGAGCGTTGGTGAGGGTTCTTGCGTGGAACCAAGGGTTGTCTATCATAGTTTATGGCTATGCAAGGAGAATAGAGGTTTCTAATTAAGAGGCATGATCAAAGTCCGCACTAGGAAATCGGGTGGGCGATACTAGTTCAGAAGTGAAGTTATGTATTCGAGTGAAAGATCTAATCAGATTTTACATAGGAATGATCTATGTACATCATACGCACTGATGAATAGTTTAAGTATTTCTAGGAATTAGGGTTGTGGTACAATTTCAGGGACGAAATTCTTTTAAGGGAGGAAGAGTGTAACGGTCCAGAATTTTACCTCCTTGATTTGCGAATATTTAATAAATTTTGAATATTAAAATAATAGGTTTTACCAAAAAAAATATAACTCTTTTAAATAATAACAAATGATAGTAAAATAGATTTGTAACACCCTAGGATTTTTCCACTTTGAAATAGGCTATTTAAATATGATAGGCTATTTAATAACTTTGAAAGTCGTCGGGAATGTTGTGCAGACTTAGTACATCATGCACACACATATATTATAGGATTTGTGATAATAAACACTCTTATTTATATCTTAACACATATTTAATTAAGTAAAAAAGTGGATGTGACAGATTATGTTATAAAAGGCATATATATACACATAAACATACTTATATATATATATATATATATCATGTCATACCTTAAGTAACCTACAACATGGCCAAGGAGGGGGGTAACGTGTATATGTGAGGGAGAGGGGAGGTATGGATGCATGCATGCATGTATGTATGTATTATTTTACTAAGTCACTTTACATATTTTAATAAATTCCTAAGCCAATAAATACCTCTCTCATTCCTAAATCCTCTTATTTGTTTTCATTTACATTCTCATGTCAAAACCCTCTTCTTATCTTCATGTATTTCAATGGCTTCCATCTTAAAATTTCTAAGAGAAAAGATAGAGAAAGTAGTATAAAACATAACTAAACTCCTTCATTTCACTTCCAAATCCATTCTCTACTAAACAAGGCCCTATACTCCACTAAACCACCAAGGCCGAGCCTTGTTCTAGCCATGGCCAAGCAAAATTTGTCCTAGGCTGAGCCCATTTAGCCTTCCAAGGGTCCACACCTTCACTTTGTTGAGTTAGGAGCAAGTGAGCTAGGTCGAGAGCAAATTTAGTTTGATTTAGTGAAAGTTTGGTGAGTAAAGTTTTTGTTATGAAACTCAAGTTACTGACTTTTTAAAGTTGTAAAATTTATGAGTTAAAATGTTTCTTAAGTATATGGTAATGTTATATGTTGTGTATGCATGCATATATGTTGATTTGGAGTTGATTGCTTATGCCGAAGTTTGAGTAGGCGATAAAGATTACACCTTGAATATTGGAAAAGCTGGTTAGTATTTGTGAAGTAATATTCTTGCTTATGATTGTGCTATATATTAGGATGTGGTAATGTGTTAGAATGATGTATGTCGGTTCATCACAAAGGTAGCGATTCGCTAACCAAAAGCGACGTAGAAATCCGCTTTTTATCGAAAGTTTGATTATTGTTTCAAAGCGAAATGTTTTTAAGTTTAAACTTTGATTTTGGTTTTCAAAAGTTTATTTCATGTTTCAAAGAAGAAAAGAGTTCGAATTTGAAGTTTTAAAAGTTAGAAAATCAAAATTTCAAGCTTTGAAATTACGGGTCCGTATAGCGATAGTTCGTTATACGCGTAGTTCGCAAAAACCAACTATTTCCAAATCCAAAACTTGTTTCCATTTGGAAAACTTTTTGGAAGATGTTTTCTAACTTTGTTATAAGTTTTAAAGGGTAAAAATAGAGTTTTGAAGTTAATTTGCTTAAAACCAAGTTTTGAAATTACGGGTCCGTATATCAATAGTCGATATACGCGCAGTTCGGAAAATCTACCTATTTTTCTAATCCAAACTTGTTTTCACTTAGGAACCTTTTGAAAATGTTTTCTAACTTAAATTTAGTAATTAGAGAATAATTATTTATTTATTTAATGATTATTTAATTGATTAATTAATCAATAAAGGTAATTAGTACTTAATCATTTGTTAATAATTACATTTATACTTAAATGTTAATCAATTAAGTTAATCGTGATTTGTTACTTAATTAAATTTAATTATTATTTAATTATTAATTAAGGATTAATTAATTATTATTTAATTAGTTATTTAAGATAATTATTAATTAATTATTATTTTAAAAGGGGTTTAATTAATCTTTGATTAAAGATAATTATGTTTTAATAACGTTTAATTACCTTTAAACTAGAGTTTAATTACTATTTAAAAAGGATTTGATTCTCATTTATAAGGGTTTTAATTTATTTTAAAATCACTTTGAGTTTAAGTAATCAGTTTTGTTTTAAATTGGTTTTTTTTAAATTTGTTTTAAATCAAGGGACTTCTGTGTCGCTTGCCCTTAAGTAACCCCATATGATTAGGAAAACTAAATGACATCTATTAGCAGAACAAACCACCATTTTGCTATTACAATTAACTTGGACATTTACTTAAGTTAATTGATGGTTATGTGTCGATATCTTATATACCTGTTGTTATATGATTCCATATTAAACTGGATAAGTAAAACCAAATTAAAAGCACCATTGTGGTCGTTAAGCCTCCGTTTGATTTTGTAAGGATAAATATTTCATTTTCTTTTTGAAATGGTTTCAAAGTTAGTGTATTTGAACAAGATATTTAAAGAATGATTTGATAAATGGTTTTATTAAAGATGTTTTTAACTAATGAGAATGGTTTTCCATGTTAAAAAAAGAAGTTCTTCAGGTCCAACTCTGCTTCAGGTAGGGTCGTTGGCAAGCTTAAATCACTGAGAAGACTGCTTAAACCTTGGGCCAAATCTATTTGGGGCTCGCTCAGAAACCGTATCTCCTCAACCCAAGATGAAATCCTCAATTTAAATATCCTAGAAGAATCACACCCTCTCAGTGACTCTGAGATTCTCAAACTTAGGAATCTGGAAGCAGAACTCGAAAGACTTCTGAAATAGGAGGAAATTGGATGGAAACAGCGCTCTAAAGCCAGGTGGCTAGCAGATGGCGACAAAAATACGGCTTACTTCCACAGGTTAGCGAATGGCCGTCGCAGATCCCTGTTCATCCTAGAAATTATCCACAACAACTCGCCAGTCTCGGATCAGTCGGAAATTCTGCAACTGTTTACCCAATACTATCGCTCGATCCTTGGCAAACCATCACCACCCCTACCAACCATAGACTGGAACCTTCTATACCCCAATCCTTCAGTCATCGCAATAGATGCTCCATTCTCTGAAGAAGAAATCCTTTCCGCCCTTCGACATATGGACGATAATAAAGCACCGGGCCCAGACGGCTTTGGCCCTTTTTTTTCAAACACTTTTGGGATGTTATCAAATCCGACATTCTTGACCTATGCTCAGAATTTTATGCCAACCCTGCATCCATAGCCCGGCTCAACTACGCCAATATTATCCTCCTTCCGAAAACTGCTGGAGCCAATTCCCCTTCAGCCTTCCGACCCATTAGTCTCCTTAACACCACCTTCAAGCTCATCACCAAAGTCCTAGCCAACCGCCTTCAGCTTTTCATGGATCAGCTGATAGGGCCAGAGCAATCAACATTCATTTTGGACCGTAACATTCTAGATTGTGTGGCGGCTACACAGGAAGTTATCTCCTACTGTCATTCCAACAACATTCCAGGTGTCCTCCTTAAACTTGACTTCTCCAAGGCCTTCGACTCGGTTAATTGGAACTTCATACTCGAGCTCTTATCCCATAGAGGTTTCCCTATGAGATGGTGCGATTGGATATCATGCATTTTTACCTCCAGTCTCTCTTCCATTCAGATCAACGGTTCTTCCAGTGGCCTAATTAAATCTGCCCGTGGCCTCAGACAAGGAGACCCCCTCTCGCCGCTGTTATTTATGCTAGTTGCAGACGTCTTTAATCGCATGACCAAATTGGCCATCGCAAACAACTACTTAGCTGGTATTGGCCCTCCCAATTCTAATCTGATGATCTCCAATCTCCAGTTTGCTGATGACACTATCCTATTTGCCTCTCCCTCGCCGGATCATATCCACTGTCTCAAAGTCCTTCTTTACTCCTTCGAACTCATCTCTGGCCTCTCCATCAACTTCCACAAAAGCTCCATCATTATGCTTGGCTCTGCTGATATTCTCGCACCCTCCATCTCTTCCATCCTAAATTGCAATATTGATCAATTCCCTATCTCCTACCTGGGTATTCCCCTGTGCCCTTCCAAACTGCATCGAGCTGATTGGGTCCCCCTCGTTTCTAAGATTGATGCCAGACTTTCGAGCTGGAAAGCGGAGGCCTTATCGGCCGCAGGCAGGCTGGTGCTTGTCAAATCGGTGCTCTCTTCCTTACCCACTTACTGGCTCTCTTTTCACAAACTACCTGCCTGGGTCTCCAAGCGAATCGATTCCGCTAGAAGATCCTTCCTCTGGAATGGGGGAAAAGTCAAATGCCTTGTCAGCTGGAGGATTGCCTGTTTGCATCGTGACCATGGTGGACTTGATATTCTTAACCTTCAAACCTTCAACCTTGCTCTTTTGGCCAAATGGTTATGGCGTCTTCTCTCACCGGGCCATTTCATTTGGAAAGATTGGATCCTTTCTGTTCACTATCATAATAACCCTTTTCGTGTCCTTCACCTCACCCCCCCTCTCTAAGCCATCCCCTTTCTGGTCTGGTGTACTTTCTTCCTTAGCCCGGGTCAAGCCGCTCTTTCAAGTAGTTTTAGGCAACGGCTCGAATTGCCTCTTCTGGCAAGACTCATGGTCTCAACACTCTCCTCTTTACCGCTGCTTCCCTACTCTCTTCGCCTCCGCACCATTACAGTACCTCACAGTAGCCGACGTAGTTTCCTTAGGCCCTCTCTCGTTTTGTCCTGCTTCCCTTTTTGGTGATTGCCTGCTTCGCGAATTCCTTGCCATCTCCAACCTGCTTCTGTCCATTAACCTGCCTACCTCCACCCCTGACCTATTCTCGTGGCCCCTATCCCCTTCCAAAGGCTTCTCAGTATCCCAATGCTATACCTACCTGAACCACCCTGGCAGACTTTTCTCCTTCGCCCGCATTTGGAAATGCCACCTCCCCCCGCGAATCCTCTTCTTCCAATGGTGTCTGATTCACGGTCGCATTAACACCAAAGACCGTCTCTCTCGTCTCAATATCCTTTCGGATCAGGTCTGTGCTCTTTGCTGTTTGGAAGTCGAAACCATTAACCATCTGTTCGTAGATTGCGACTTTGCTCATTTCGTTTGGGTCTCTTCTTGTGCGCACATTCTTGGTTTCATCCCCTTCATTTCTAGCTTCTTCGACCATTGGCAGTACAACGCCCCGGATTCTCTTCTGGATTCTCTACTTGCAATTTTCTGTTGGGTCATTTGGAAAGAAAGAAATGCCCGTGTCTTTAACAAACCCGCTAGTTCGAGAGTGCTTTTATGCAACAGGATTATTAACATCTTTGCTTTTTGGACAGGCTCCAGCTTCTCTGCCCCTTTCAGGCTCCGTCTTCCGCCTGCGGATTCTCCACCAGATGAGTCGGTGGGCAGCACATCTTCCGCCGCACCGGTTGGATATCATCCTTTTGGGCATGACTACTAGCTAAGACAGTATCACTTCATTTTCACTTTAATCTGACTGCTCTAGATGTATATATTGTACGGTAGTTTCATTTCGGGTACTCTTTTTTGATGCTACTACTGATGTAATTTGACACTATCTTTTTGGCTAACGATCAAGCATGTTAATCGTAATATTTATATTTAGTATCTATCACTAATCGGCTGTGTAGCTCCACGCTACACATCCGTTCTGCTCAAAAAAAAAAGAAGTTCTTATAAAGAGTTTTATAAAGGGATTTGGAAATATATAAGGTCTTTTGGGTAAATGGAATTGAGTTTTTAAGCAAAGAAGATTTCATAAATAAGAGAGATTTATAAAATGGATTTGCTTATTAAAGGAAGTTAATTTGACTTAAGGTTATTTAAGAAGTTGTTTAAACAGGAAAGGTTTATAAGAAGTTTATAAATGATTTTGGGTTATTTATAAAAGAGATTTTAAAAAATGATTTGGATATTCATAAAGGGAGTTTATAAAAAGGTTTGGATATTTATAAGAAATTTATATAAAAAGTTGGGATATTTATGAATGTAATTTATATAAATGATTTTGAATATTTATAAAAAGGTTTTATAAATGAATTTGGAAGTTTGAAAAGTATTTTGAAATGGATTTGGATTTCAAGTAAAGAGATTTCATGAATGAAATAGATTTGTTTAAAAGGGATTTATTAAAAGAAATATAAAAGAATTTGAGATCCGAGTTACTCTAAACTGACCTTTTAAAAATGAGAGTATGGAACATCTGTTCCACACTTAACACCGAGGGAAAAGTGTTTAGGGTTGTACTTACCTTTAATTTAAACAACAGTTGTTTAATCCTTTTTAACATGATTTGGAATTAAGAGGTTATTCGCAAATGTATTGTGAATATACTTGTAACGACCCGTAATTTCGCTACTTCGAAAATAAAAGATTTTGCTTATGTTTAAATTTAAAAAGGTTTAAAACTTAAATAAATAAGTTATATATAATAAATAATAATAGAGAAATTATTTATTCTTATAGTTAATAATTTAAAAGGTATAAATTTGGATTTTATCGCAAATCAGCAAAAGTTAAATTTTGTTAAAAATAAATAAATACTTAAATCAATAGGTTTAAATATTTATTTGAAAAGTTAAATTATATTAAAATCACTTAATAAAGATAATAGAAGTATATTAAAATATTTAAAAATATGTTTATAATCGTTTTACAAAAATGTTCAGATTTTGTCGCATTTTGTCAGTTTTACATACACTGTAAAAATAGAAATTTTGATATTATTCAAATGTGATTTTAAAATATTAATAGACATGTTTTAATTTATTTAAAGAAGTAAAAAATTTCATTTTTAAGTTTGGTTTACTTTAATATATAGTTTAACAGAAACGTCAAATTTTGATTGTAAAATTTATCAACAAAACACTGTTTTCAACCAAAACAAGTTCTCACTACATTGTTGCAACATAATACATTTCCTAACATACATATATGCATATGTACACCTTTACAAACTATAAATCACATATTCATTTAGCATATAAGACAAAAGTTTATATTAGAAAAGTTTATATAAAAAATAAAAGAAACATGATTTGACATAAACCTATAAACAAAATCTATACTAAACATCATCATTATACAAAGGACTAACCTATCTCCTCACCGCTAATGCTTAAGTCATATCACTTATGGAAAGGAGAAAAAGGGATTTTACTCATTTTCTAATTTATGAAAAATGTACAACATCATTACTACTTCAAATCCAAGGATCTTATCTCATTAATGCCAAGTCTTTTCATGCATGGAAAATAAGCTAAAGTATATTTAAACATTTTAGAAATTTATAAAAAAGAGGCATAATCATTTCATCAAGTACAAATTTACATCCTTCCATCGTTTCACCATTAATGCTCTTCATATCATGCTTAAACAAAAGTCAAAAAGTAGCCAAGGGCATTTTAGTCATTTGTCATCCAAAACTCAAGTACAAATAAGCACCTCGACTCCTTCATTTTTTGCACACTTCATTCTTTACCTTTCTCTTCACTTTCTCCATCTTCTTCACCTCCATTTCTATGGCATCCAACTTCTCTTCCACTTCCATAACTCTCATCACCTTAACCAAGCTCCTACACACCCAAACCCCACTTCTACAACCCATACACGCATCCACACCCCTCTACATGCATCCAAACACACGCACCCACCTCCTCCAAGCCACACACGCCCCTACCCACCTCTCTGCCCTCGGCCACATCAACTACCCGCCTCCTCCAAGCCTCCCACACCACCAAACCCGAGCCACCCTAAAGCCTACCCACCTCCACAAAAGCCGTACCCCACTCCACACCCTACGACCAAAGCACCTACCCACCTACCCACCTACCCAAGCCCATACCACCGCCAAATACCCACGACCTAAATAAAAAAAGAAAAGAAAAGGAAAAGAGAGAGAGGAAAACGAAAGCGGTTAGGAAGGAAAATAAATTAAGGCGAGAATTCGAGACGATCGAGAAGGAGCACGCTAGTTCAGATAAAAGTTAGACGGAGTGGATATGAAGGTGAGAAATTATCATCGCTTTTTGAATTATATTGGTTATCAAGTTTAATTGTTATGTTAGATAATCACCATTTGATGATATGAATGTTTGATTGATTGTTTGAATATGTTGGATGATCCGTTTTAATATGGCACTTATCGTATTATACCCATTATTGTAATTTTAATGACATGTGATTGGTCATATGTTTGTTATGTTAATATGGACATCAATTACTATCATTATTGATTTAGTAACCCCTTTGATAAATAAGACCCAATTTTGGTGATATGAAAGTCTCTTTTTAAGAGAAATTGAAACTAAAGTTAAGGTAAAATAGAATTTGAATTTAAAAGTGAAATTGGATTTGAAATCGAAGTTAAAATCGAAAGTGAAATTGAAATTGATTTTGAAATTGAAATTGAAATTTAAGTTGAAATTAAAGATGGATTTGAAATCAAATTTGAAATTGAAGTTTTAATTGAGTTTAATTTGAAGTTAGAATTAAAATTGAATTGAAATTGGATTTTAAAATTTAATATTAAAATAATAGGAATAAAATAATATTATAATATGGAAATAGTGAAAATACACTTTAAATACTTTAAAAAGTAAAAATATTGATTTAAAATGATTTGTAATAATTTTATAAGTAATAAATTTCAATTTGAATAAATTAATTCAAGTATTGAAAAATAAGTTAAAACTAGGCGCGTCGTGCAACGGTAGTTCGCGATTTCGCGCCGAAAAGTTCAAACAAGTTTACAGAGTGGAATATAGCTCGGAATTCTTCGAGATAAGAAAATTCTGGACTAGTATATCCATATCTTCTAAACGAAGAAGGAAATTCAAATTTTCGTTAAGTAGATTTTGAATTAAGTCCAAATCAATTTTCTAATAAGATCGCGCCAATGTAGTTAAGTGACCATAATAGGAAATCTTTTTAAATGGGCATTTTTAATTATGGAAAAAATGTAATAAATTTGATATATCTATTCAAATGGTTTAGAAGAGATTTGAAGTGGAAAATATGAATTTTCAAATATTATAAAGTTGTTTAAATCAAATAAGCTTATATAGCACTTTCCGCAGCACTTTTATGCTGCGAATTCTATAACACTCTTATGCTGCGAATTCTATAACTTTTGGAAAATGAGTTTAAACGTAACGATTTTTCCTAGAATCTATTATGAATGTTTTTAAAAGGAAAATTAAGCGTTTAAAAGATAATTTGGAATATTTATAATCAATTTCCAGAATAAAGCTAATAACTGAGTATGCGGAAACGACTAGTACATTTGTCCCGCCTGTGAGATCTGGGAAGATAAAAAAAGATGTTTAACTAAGGTTAGTGATGGAGCAACCAGTGCCCTGAACTTACCTAGCCTATGTTTTCTCTTCTTAGGCGAGGGGTGGAACAAATCGAAAGGAAAGCCCGGATGCTCTAAAAAGATTATATTAAGTTTTTCCAAAATAAAAGAAGATTAGTATTATCCAAAATTTAAGCAATCTCCAAAATGAATAAAATACAGCTTGGATTGCATAGAGATAATCTTCTTATATTTGGTATTAAAATCCGAAGAGGGAACTCGTCCTATTCGTGGAATTTAAAAGGTGATTTCACCGTTATTCCGCCCATAGCACTTGTTGAATCCGGAAATTAATATTGAGTAAAATTAGAATGATTTCTATGATCCTATTTACTCAATAATGTTTGCTAAGGTTTATTTTAGGGTTTACATTAAATGATGTGTTAAATAACGTTGTTTTTGACCCGCCTAAAAGGTTAAGGAATTTTGGATCGAGTGTTAAGTTAGGAAATTTGAAATATTATCCAAAGCAAAAGAATGAATTAACTTAGAATTACTCTAAAACAAAAGGAAGAGATTTTGAAATCATCCGAAAAGAATTAAAGTGAAAAGAGACTTAACAAACCCTGTATACTCATATTCACTTTTTTATCGATAATTGGATTTCGAAGGAACCGGGGTCGGATTTGGGTGATTCATATTCGAAAACAACTTCGAACCAATTTACGGGTTCGAAGAATGAAGATGTTTGAAGATGGAGATATTAAGACGAATAATAACGACTACTTGTTGATTAATTGGGGATAAACTCCCAATTCACTATATTGTAGCAGTGGTCTCTTTGTTATGAAAAACCTCAGAAACACAAGGGCTTCTCGCCTAGTAATGGCCGAGAAAAGTACCTTCGGTTTCGTTCAGTCCCAGAACGAACTTGTATGGATGGATGTCTGACATTGCATTTTCTGAGATTACGTACATTGGTTTTTATAAACATACATCTGTGGTGGTGGGGAAGGCAACTTCTCTTAGCTTAACACCCTCCTTGAGACATACGAGCTCAAGGGTTGTATTTTTGTGGAAGGCAATTAGTAGCCAACGGAAATGGCAATGTGGCATTCAAATATGATGTGATATGTGAAAAGGTAATCGTTCCCTCAAGCCTCATCAACCTGAAATGACCGAAACAGGGTAGATGCGGCAAGGCTAAGTGGGTCATTCCCATCAGGGTATGATCATCCCCTTCTAGATATATTTCTTCCCACTATGACATTTGGGATGTAAATTAATGTGGTTTGTATGCTAGAGCACGCTCGGTTAAAGGTCGGTAACGACCGGGGGATGACATATTCGGTACTATCTAGTTATAGATGTAGGTCGGTCTTGTGTTGGTAAAGGAGCTTTGTGATGGTTCCTCAAGACATCCATCTAGAGGTGTACCCATCGGAAGATAGTCCCTTTACCTGGTCATTTGTATAGAAATCCATTCTCCAATAAGAACTTGCAGTTTTGTTTGTATTGGCGTAATGAATAGCTCCGAAATGTTATATGGGTAACCATTTCGGCTAAGATTAATAAGTTTATTTGCAAAGGTTTCCAAAGAATGTCATTAGAAATAATATCAAATGTTTTGATATGAAAGTGTTTTAGTTATTATGAGGTAAAAACCCGTCTGTGTTTATGTGTGGGCGTGGTCTTATGAGACACTCTTTCTTTTCAAAGGATTTTATTTCCAAGGCTGATATATGACACTGTCATTTATTATTGAGTTTTTCTTACGTTGGTTTATCAAGCCTGATCTGGGTATTTCAATACTCGGGTCAGATCCGAGTATTTTCAGGTTTAGTCGAAGACGGTTGGAGTTTACAAAGGAAAGCTGGAGATATTCATCTATGTATGGACGTATTCTATTATCCGCTATTGTCAGTTTGCTTTTGTTTGATATTTGTCGGCAATTGTAAGGATAGATGTTTATAACTGTCCAAGCTGAATCTAGGTAGACTCTGATATATGTATTTTAAAAGTTTTCTGCTGTAAAGATATTTGTTCAATATTATATGTTATTCCATTCGTGTGCGATTATGTTCTGTCTTTTTTTCTTTATTACCCTTGATAATCCATACTTCCGTGCAATTTGGGTTGGACATGTGTGGTTTATTGTTGGCACAAAGGGTACGGAATTGCGGGTCGTCACATTTGGTATCAGAGCTTTTGGTAGAGCAATTACCGAAGCCTGATAGGGGTAAGTCGCATCAGAGATAGGGTTAGTAATACCCTAGGATGAGTAACTCATTAGGGATAGGGTAAGTGACACCCTATAATGAGTTGAGAGTATTATATATATGAGCGCGTATTTGGTAATTTTAAAAAAATGGTTTTGTTTTAAAAGATGGTAAATGAAATAATTTTACCTTAGGTTTATATTTTAAATATTAAAGGGGATATTATTATTTTTGAGTAGAAATTAAGGATTTTTTGTAATTTAGCATATTAAAACTAAAATATGAATATCTTATGATTAAAATTGCACGATTTGACTATAAGATATTCCATATAGAATCAATTAGTTGAAAGCTAGAATTTAGAACTTTAATCATATACCCCTAGACATTTGGTTATTAAGAAATAATGATTAATGATCATCAAAATTGATGGATTTAAAAGCTAAGTACAAATATCTTGTGAAGTAAAATTCACGATTTGACTATAAGATATTTGATGATAATATTGAAGCTAGAAGTTGTAATTAGAGAAAGTAAAAAGAAAATGCACACTTAGAAAAATTCTTATCAACATGATAGGAGAAGATAAACCTAAATTGAGACTTTGGGTAAATATAATATAAAAGGGTAAGTTCTATAACTTCTAAAGGAGATAAGATAATTTGAAATTTAGACACTTTGATTAGGTTAGAATCAAAGTGAAATTTAGGAATAAGAGATATAAGAAATATCATCCTAATATAAAACTTTGAATTAGTGATATATTTAAGGTAACATTTGTAATTCAAAATGAAGTAAGATTAGAAGTGGATAGTTTTGAATAATATGGTTAGTAGGGTAATTGTTGGATGAAAAAGGTTAATAACAAATACCATGTGAATTAAGTTTCACAATTTGACTATAAGGTATTTGATGGATTTAAGGTTAAGAAATTTGATTCAGAAAATGGATAGGTAAATAAGTTAAGTAGATAATCATAGAATTAGTAAGAAAAAGTTGTACACTTAGTAAAGTTGTCTTATTAATATATGGATAAGATAAATAATATTGGCTAAATAAGACCTTAGGTAAATAAAACTAAGGATTAAGTTTTATAACTTATTAATTTGAGATAATAGTAGAATTCCACATTTGTTAAACGCCCTAATTGAAGTAATAACGGTTTGAAGTTTGGGAATATGTATATATACTCTTAGGAAGTAAAGGTATATTATACAAGTTTAAGTCATATTTGTATGCTTAAGTAATAATGGATTTTGTAGAAAGTAAATGGTTGTGAAATAAACTTGGATTAATAGAAATTTTGAAGAAACACATTGTTAACTCCCTTTTAACAACGAGTTACGAGTTAAGAAAGGAGCGACTCAGATTATGCCACGACTTATAAGAAGCCAACGAGTTAAAAAGCCTAAAGCTTAAGTGGACTGAACGACTTACGACTTAGCTGCTGAAAGAGGATCTACGGCTTGAGCGACTTACGACCTACCGGGTTAACGAGTTACGACCTAAGGGGAGTTTGCGACCTAACTACAGGAACCTCACGACCTAACGAAATTAGCGACTCAATGAAGTGAGCGACCTACGAGTTAGTGAAGCAGCGACCTAGCTACAGGAATGTCACGACCTAAGGAAAGTCGCGACCTAAGGAAAGTCGCGACCTAAGGAAGCTTGCGACCTAAGAGAGTCTACGACCTAACTGCTGAAGGTAACTTTGCGACCTAGCAATGTTGCGACCTAAAGACTTCGACTTAAGAAGGATACGACTTAACAGTCTACGACTCAACAGGCCACGACTTAGCAGTTCACGACTTAGTGGGTGTACGACTTAAAAGCTTCACAGCCTACGACTCATGGTCCTAACGACTCAACGAGTTAAGCTATCTACAACTTAAAGAAAGGGGTTCCAGCTTAACGACTCAGCGAGTTAAGGTTTTACGAGTTAAGGTCTTACGACTTAAGGGTCTTACGATTTAAAGGCCACGAGGTTAAAGTCCAGAGCCCATGCTTATACTTGTCTGATAAGTCGGCTACGACTTAACACTTGTCGAAGACAAAGCCACAGGATAAGCCCAGAACAACCCAATCCCTTAACTCGTCACTGACCTAACCCAATCCCTTAACTCGTCACCGACCTAACCCAATCCCTTAACTCGTCACCGACCTACCCTAAGTCGGCTACGACTTAGGACTTAGGAAGATTTCCAGAGTTCAAATCGGCCCCTATAAATACCCCACCACTTCCAACTTGAGGGGGACTTTTGGCCATTCATTTCTTCAAG
Organism: Allium fistulosum; assembly: GCA_030737815.1. Taxonomy (NCBI): domain Eukaryota; kingdom Viridiplantae; phylum Streptophyta; class Magnoliopsida; order Asparagales; family Amaryllidaceae; genus Allium; species Allium fistulosum. The sequence continues at coordinate 1,438,678,060 of CM060902.1, forward strand.
CGCCGTTACGCTGTCGAAGTCTCCTCTCATTTAGCAACCAAAGATCTTCAAGCATTCGAGACACTACAACAAGCTTCGAGAAGAACTCCTTACATCCAACACGGATTCGTCGAGTTTCATGATCAAAGATTGAGCTAGTAGTCAAGAGTGATTTCGTGATCAAGTTGTATTGTATTTTGAAGGATATTGTATCAAATTGTAACCGAATCAGCAATAAAAGATTATAAAGTGGACGTAGGCTCAATTATGGGCCGAACCACTATAAACATGTTGTTCATTTACTGCTTTTCTGCTATTTTCAGCTTATATTCAGTTCCCGTACCAACGGGTGGTGCTCAAACGATTCAATTACACACACCGGGTGTTAGCGTTCACATTTTATCGTTAACATTTTGGTGCTTTCATTGAGAGCCCAACTCAGGCGATCATCCACCGTTGCTTCGCAAAGATTCATAAAAAGAACCTCTCTTAAAGACCAGACCCGAAATAATGGCTCCTGGAAGAAGAGGTAGACCTATCAGATCCGGAAATGCTCGCGAAGGGACTTCCGCTTCCCCGACGGCAAACCAAGCAACTCCAACCGTTGGAGTCACCAGGGCTGAATTGGACGATGCAGTTTCTGGATTATACCAACAAATTGAAACTCAAAACGCTTTGATGATGGATAGATTAACTGATTTGCTCGGGGCAAATCGTCAACCAGAAAACCATCAAACTACTCTTCCTGAAATGCCACCTTTCCAAGCCGATGGTTCTATGCCGCAACCAACTTGTCATGAACATATGCCCGGGCAAACTTCCGAGGGAAGAACTGATGCTTGCCCGGGGGTGTCTTTGAACAATAAAGAGTACCTGTCTGAAATGGTTGGCCGCATCATGAAAGAGAGCATGCAAAGGGAAGAAGATGAGGCTGACTGGGGATTCGCGCCAAGCAGAACTCCATTTACTGAAAGGATCCTGAGAGCGGAGTTTCCAAGGAAATTTGCACCTCCTACTATCCAAGCCTATAGGGGAACCAGTGACCCTAATCATTTCTTATACAAATACGATTGGCATATGACCGGTGCAAGAGCATCAGACGAGATCAAGTGTCGGTACTTTCCAGTATACCTGGAAGGTGTGGCTTTACTTTGGTTTACAAAGCTCCCAGTACGGTGTGTAGATAAGTTCTCCGACTTAACGCAAAAGTTCAAAGAACAGTTCAGATTGTATGCTTCAAAAGCTAAGGATATAATGTCACTATCTAACCTTGAACAAGCGCCCAGAGAATCAATCAAATCTTTCTTGAGCCGTTTCAATATAGCTTTAGCCGAAGTAGAAAATGCAGAGCCACGCATGATCCTGACTTATTTGATGCGAGCCATTGATAAATCGAGTAAATTTGGAATATGGCTAAAGATGAAGGAACCGAACTCACTTGATAAATTTTATAAAAAGGCCGACGAGTTCATTCGCCTTGAAAGCCTTTCTACGACGTCGAAGGTGGTTACTGCCCAAACTAATAATAACAGTGTCCCATCTAAGAAAAGAGAATCTGAAAGTCAGAAAAGGGAGAGTGAAAGAGGAAAGAGCCAGGGAAATGAAAAGAAACCTCGCCGCTTTAATCCTTCGGACTTTACTCCTTTAATTGATACACCAAGAAATATCTTTTTTGCAACAAAGGACGTTGTCAAGTATCCTAAGCCACCTGAGATGACGAGAGGTGCAAAGCGTAATGGAAAATTCTGCCAGTTTCACAATCAACCTGGCCATGACACTGACCAATGTCGCCAATTAAAAAATGTGATTGAAGAATTGCTAGAGCAGGGTAAACTCCAACAATACGTTAAAAGAAGCGGAGTCAATCCAACCTCATCCACTCGGGATCAACAACGTCCTACCCGTCAATCCGATTCTCTCGACAACACTGCAGTGCAAGATTCAGGAAAGCTTGTCATTAATGCTGTCACAGGAGGACCATACCCAGCAAGCAGAAGTTGGGACGACTACTAATTACCCACAAAACTGCGGCTGGGGCATCTCTCACTTTCTCTGGCATAAAAATCCAAAAGCTATGAATCAAGCACAAATGGAAATCCAGCTTGGAGATTTTGAAACAACAATAACTAGCATTCATTTTTACTTAACAGCATTGCTTGAATTTGTAAAGATAATGATGGATGTGTAACTTCTGCATTGTAAACCGCTGAGAAATCAGCGCGACTCAATAATGAAAAACTATGCATTCTGTGTTTTGTATTATAAAATGCCTGTTATATTTCGATGTGTAAATACTCTAAATGTATTGCTAAAATGTCGATCTAATATTGCAGGTCATTAAAGCAAAGCTCACCCATCGCAAAGCTAAGCGAGCCTTACAAATCATTCATTAAAGCAAATTTCAAGCAACAAAAAATTCCAAACTCAAATCCTATACAAGAGGAACTTCACATAAAAAGTTGATGGCTCTACTGTGTCAAGCCCTTGTTAACTGGTTGCGATTGTTGATATAAAAAGGCATCCAACCAAATAACTTGCGTTTACTCTGTGGAGTCATTCAACAGTGAAGTCTACTTCTTCGGATAAAGCAGTTTACTTGCAAAAGAAAGGAAGACGCGCTTGGAAACGATGATAAAGGATCGCAGATTGGCAGATGATGATACAACATGAGCGGGCAAACATGGAAGCAGCCAAAGGGAGGTATGCCTCTCAACAGGAAAGCCGGTAGATCGACTAAAGGGATACCTTCCCAAGCAGAAGGAATAAGACCCTCGCTAACTGATTGTGATGCATCCGATCAGGCAGCTTGTGTCCATCCCATGGATCTACTTGCCCCTAAGATGCAACCTTCCTGGCACACCAACCAAAGCCCTCTAACGAGGCACGCCAATAAATGGGAGTGCTTTACTTAATCAAAAAGATTGGTAGGACCACCGAAGGGGCACCTTGTTAATTGATTGCGATCGTTTGTACAAAGAAACATCCAATCAAGCAACTTACGCCTGTCCCGTGGACCCCTCCGACCATGAGAAAGTAACTTCCAGGCAATCACAAGCCCTCTTCGGAGGCACAAGCCCTCTTTGGAGGCAAAAGCCCTTTTCGGAGGCACATTTCACCCGTGTAGAAGTGCAAAATGCTTCTCTTCGGAGACCCACTTCACCAGTGATGAAATACTAAAAAGCCCTTTTCGGAGGCACATTTCACCCGTGTAGAAGTGCAAAATGCTTCTCTTCGGAGACCCACTTCACCAGAGCTGAAATGCCAAAATTGCTTCTCTTCGGAGACCAAAAATGCTTCTCTTCGGAGACCAAAAAATGCTTCTCTTCGGAGACCAAAAATGCTTCTCTTCGGAGACCAAAATTGCTTCTCTTCGAAGACCAAAAATGCTTCTCTTCAGAGACCAAAATTGCTTCTCTTCGGAGACCAAAATTGCTTCTCTTCAGAGACCAAAATTGCTTCTCTTCAGAGACCAAAAGACCTCTGCAGAGGCGTACTTCACCTTGCTTGAAGTACCAAAATGAACCCTTTACTGGGGCACAAAAATCAAAACCTTCTTCAGAGGCTCATTTCACTATGCAGGAAAATTCATTTTTAAACAAATAAAAGTGATCATTCCCAAAAGTCGAAGTGTTCTTCTGACAGAAAGAGAAAGTAAAAAATTTCTCCAAAAAAAAAACGAGATATACTCTATTAAAAGCAGAATGATTCCTGCCTCAAAAATGGAGTAGTTATTCTCTAATATAAGAGTATCAGTCTTGTAAAAGCGAGAAATATTGCAATGCACTTGTAGCATGGGGGCAACATTATACAATTCAGTTACATTAATAAAAGTAATATACAAGCGACACACCACAAGTTCATTGCAATATCACATAAGGAAGATGTGGAATAAATGCGTTCTTGAAACACAGACAAAAGTTTGTACAAGTAAAAAGAATCGTTTACTCTACACTTCAAATGAAAAACAGATATATTCCTACATACACAAGAATTTGTACAAGTAAAATAGTCATTTTATTCAATACTATGGAAACTTTTTACATTGTGCAGATTACAAAAAAGGCGGAGACCGGTATCCGCACAATCCCCGGTCAATACAAAAAGCAGAAAAGACAAAATCAGACTCATTTCTCCTTTTTCCCACCCTTGGAGCTTTTACCCGGCCTGGTAATTAGTTTCGAAGGCCGTATCGAAGAAGAAGGAGGAAGAGACTCAGCCGGATCAATCTCTGCTTCATCTCCAGCAGCAGAAGAACTCTTCTTTCCTTTCTTCGAAACCGCACGCTTTCCCTTCTTCTTGGAAGAAGATTCACTCCCCGGAGCAAGAAATGTAGAAAGCTTTGTGTCGTAGTCAAAAGACCGCTCCGGGGTCTTCTCGCTATCTTCCAGACCTTCTGCCTTCTGCTCTTCGGAAGCAGGTGGTTCGTCCAAACCTTGAAGGGCTGCTATTGGTTCTTCCTGTGAACCTGGTTGAGAAGCTGGAAGAGGAATAACTTGAGAAGGAGGAGGAACGGCAGCTGAATAAGAAAGAATTGGGGCAGTTTCCGGCACGTCTGCTGCATAATAAAAGAAATCAAAATCAGTATTCTTCGAGAAAAAAGAAGACCAGTTTTAGAAATCCTCAAATTGAAGAAGCTAAGTGCATATAAGTGCCAAAATTCTAAGTGTGTGTGATGTGCAAACTACGCGCGTCAAACTACAAACCACTTTTGGGTGTAGAAATGGCAATAAGTTGTGTGGAAGGCGTTGTGGTTTGTTGCAAAGAAGAAGTTGCTTCGATAACAGGAGGGACCACTTTAGAAACATCATCTTTAAAGAGCTCCTGAGAGGTTATCATGATGTCGCTCAGACTGTCAAAAGTATCATCGCCATGGTGCATGGGAGAATTATCTTTTTCAACTTCCACCTCAGCCGTCTTTTCAAGAGTGTGAAGATTTTCCTCCTCTTCAACAACCGGAGCAAGTGCTAACTTACTGGACGATCCAGCAATGTCGGTAGGAGTATAACACTTTACCAATGAAGTCCCAGCGGTAAGTTCTTGCGGTAAAAGTTCTTTAGCAGGAACAGGGGCATCTGACTCCTCAGCAGGAGAATCAGGGACTTCATGTGGCTGAGTGGAACGGGAAGGATGTAAGAGTCCAAATTCGTGGAGGAACTCATCTCTCAATAGAAATTGAACACTCCTCTCCTCGACCGGCATGGCCATAAGCCTCTCGAAGGTAGTTTTGTGACGAGTTTCCCTAGAGGGGGGAGGGAGCACTGAAACAGTAGAGAAAGAAGTTAACATTTGACAATTTGGACTTCAAAGAATTTTAGAAAACGCAGGGAAAAGATAGATAGTCTTACTTCCCACTCTCCAAATGGCGTAAAATCCCGGGGGACAGCGAACAAAGAAAAACTGGCTTAGAAACCCAGGAACGCTTTCAGGAAGACCAATAATCAGTTTACGGTTCCTGGCACTCCTTACAACTGTGATAGAGGGATGGTCTTTGTTCTTTGTAAATGAGCACAGGAAGCAAATTTCTCCAAAACTGGGAAAACGGTCCAACGTTCTCCTGAAAAGCACACACAATCCCAGCAGGATGGAGTATCCATTAGGGTGTAGTTGAAAGGGAGAAATAGTTAGCCGAAGAAGAAGTTCTCGAAGACAGTCATTAAAGGGGGGAATCGCTCCACTCAAGCACATTTGGCGGTTCACTGCGACAAAGCCGTGGGGCGGCCTATCAGCAGTGTCATTTACTCCAGGGAGCAAAGCGTCAGATTCAGCAATGCCAAACTGGGTGCATAGTTGACGGAAGACTTTATGACTCAGAGTGGTAGGAGTCCTTTCCGGGGGATCATTCGACGGAGTAGCAATTGGAAAAGCTTCTCCAGTTGGTTCCAAGTCTTCTTGATGAGATGCCATTCTACACAATCAGCTGAATGTTCAAAAGTGAAGGTGCACGTTTCCTAAAAGTGTGAAGTGCTGTGCAAAACTAATGAAAACAAGAAAAAACAAGTATAATTGGAATTAAACTAACTGACAATCAGTCGATTACGAGATTTCAGAACTTGTTAATACTCGAGTGTAGTGTTAATGCAGACAAATAAGTTTTAGTTTACCATTACGATTTTGCTTTAATACTTCACTTGGGTTGGTCATTGTGTAGCATTTCACTCATACAGTTCATTTATTTTAATTTTCTCTTTATCAACTAATCTGTCATTCGATGTGGGCAGTCAGTGGCAGTATATTCGTCCCAGTATTCTGTGAATGTTGTGTTAAGCAGGTTATTAGCATTAAAGTCAAGACAGTGTGAGAGGTAACACAGCACAGTTCAAATTCAGGAGTTCAACCAACTTCTGTATCAAAATCATCTAAGTCGTGAGTCGTTAAACGACCTGTCATAAGTTGGGACTTTTAGGTCGTATTAGGCGAGTCAAGATGTTCAAGGCATGTTCTCTTAAGTCAGATCATTCAAGTCCAAGAATTCGAAGTCATAGAGTTCAAGTTATTAAGTCGTTCGGATGGGTTCGCGAGTTACGAGTTAAGGGCTATCTCATCCACGATCTAGTCATTCAGATGTGCTTGCAAGATTAAACCTTAAGTGCTAACTCGTCCACGACCTAAGGGGCAAGCTATGAGTTAAGTCAAGTCGTCAGTCCTTAAGTCGCACTGCAAGGAAAAGTTTCAAGTCTGAATGCAAAAATGCAATGTCCTAGGTCGTTACCGACCTACGACCTACTTAAGGTCGTCAAAAATTAAGTCGCGATTTCTGTTCAAAGGTGTTAAGACGTTCATTCTCCCCAGTACATCAATTCGCCGAACTCCTAACCCGTTAACCCATTAGCCTCTCCTTCAACCAAAACTCTCGTCCCCTCAACGCATTCAATCATCCCGAAATCACCATACACCCAGTGCAATGATATTCCATCACAAATCACAAATCGGTCAAACTGAATCGCCGCAATCCATCGCCTTGTTCACACAAGACTGTCCAAGGCTAAGACAAAACATCTTGAATCCATCAATAATCGATTGAAACAAGGATTGCAGAGAAGTACGGCATGAGAAAAGGGGGTCGATGGCGAAAATGGGATTCATAATTCAGTTACAGTCGGGGATTGAATAATCGAGTTCACTTACGCAATATAACGATGGGGATAACTGGCGATCGAGTATTTGAATTCGTCTTAGAAGAGCTCGAATGCTTGCAAATGGCATAATAAGATGATAAGAACAAGTGAAGGAGAAGAAGGAACGACCTAAGCTATTTATGCCCTGGGACAGTGAAAGGTGAATCGACACATCCGACTTACGACTTATACTAAGTCATTCGCGACCTACGACTCATCAAGAAGCGAGCTAAGGAAATCGAAGCACACGACTTACGACTTAAGGCGTGTACTTCGAGGGGCAAATGTTAACTCCCTTTTAACAACGAGTTACGAGTTAAGAAATGAGCGACTCAGATTATGCCACGACTTATAAGAAGCCAACGAGTTAAAAAGCCTAAAGCTTAAGTGGACTGAACGACTTACGACTTAGCTGCTGAAAGAGGATCTACGGCTTGAGCGACTTACGACCTACCGGGTTAACGAGTTACGACCTAAGGGGAGTTTGCGACCTAACTACAGGAACCTCACGACCTAACGAAATTAGCGACTCAATGGAGTGAACGACCTACGAGTTAGTGAAGCAGCGACCTAGCTACAGGAATGTCACGACCTAAGGAAAGTCGCGACCTAAGAAAAGTCGCGACCTAAGGAAGCTTGCGACCTAAGGAAGCTTGCGACCTAAGGAAGCTTGCGACCTAAGAGAGTCTACGACCTAACTGCTGAAGGTAACTTTGCGACCTAGCAATGTTGCGACCTAAAGACTTCGACTTAAGAAGGATACGACTTAACAGTCTACGACTCAACAGGCCACGACTTAGCAGTTCACGACTTAGTGGGTGTACGACTTAAAAGCTTCACAACCTACGACTCATGGTCCTAACGACTCAACGAGTTAAGCTATCTACAACTTAAAGAAAGGGGTTCCGACTTAACGACTCAGCGAGTTAAGGTTTTACGAGTTAAGGTCTTACGACTTAAGGGTCTTACGATTTAAAGGCCACGAGGTTAAAGTCCAGAGCCCATGCTTATACTTGTCTGATAAGTCGGCTACGACTTAACACTTGTCGAAGACAAAGCCACAGGATAAGCCCAGAACAACCCAATCCCTTAACTCGTCACCGACCTAACCCAATCCCTTAACTCGTCACCGACCTAACCCAATCCCTTAACTCGTCACCGACCTACCCTAAGTCGGCTACGACTTAGGACTTAGGAAGATTTCCAGAGTTCAAATCGGCCCCTATAAATACCCCACCACTTCCAACTTGAGGGGGACTTTTGGCCATTCATTTCTTCAAGCGCCGTTACGCTGTCGAAGTCTCCTCTCATTTAGCAACCAAAGATCTTCAAGCATTCGAGACACTACAACAAGCTTCGAGAAGAACTCCTTACATCCAACATGGATTCGTCGAGTTTCATGATCAAAGATTGAGCTAGTAGTCAAGAGTGCTTTCGTGATCAAGTTGTATTGTATTTTGAAGGATATTGTATCAAATTGTAACCGAATCAGCAATAAAAGATTATAAAGTGGACGTAGGCTCAATTATGGGCCGAACCACTATAAACCTGTTGTTCATTTACTGCTTTTCTGCTATTTTCAGCTTATATTCAGTTCCCGTACCAACGGGTGGTGCTTTCACGATTCAATTACACACACCGGATGTTAGCATTCACATTTTATCGTTAACACACATTAGGTAAAAATGAATGTGAATAAATACACAAGTTATACGTAGATCATTTCGGCACATAAATTTTTGATCTAAGATTTGAGTACAGAACTTTGAGGTGTTTACACCGGTCCGAGAAAGGATTTATCACTCAATTCTTGACGGTGAACATTGATGAGGGTTTGTGATTACGTACTTGAGTTTTTTTTTATCATAGTTGAGAGCTATGCAAGGAAAGCAAGGGTTTGTGATCAGGAAGTCTGATCAAAGTCCGCATTAGAAAATTGAAGGATCGATACTAGTTCGGAAGTAAAGTTGTGGATTCGAAAAATAGATCAAATCAAATATCACATATAGTATGATGTTTTGGGTCTGTCTACATAGTAGTTGGATAGTTATCTTAAATGCATAGTAGGCACTAAGATATGGGGGTTATACTTCTGTTTTGGTGTGTGTGTGTGTGTGTGTCTATATATATATATATATATATATATATATATATATATATATATATATATATTATATATACCTCAGGTATAGTACATGCTCAGGTCACGGGATGAGTTATATGGATGTATTCATTTATATTGATATAGTATCAATGTGGTTGTTTTTGGATGTATAGTCTTGTTTGGTTGTTGTCTATATTATCTTAAGTGTGCAGTACGCACTAGGATGGGTAGGATAGAAGTCTGACTTGATGTGTATATATATAACCTTAAGTACATGATAAGTACTCAAGTTAGTATGAGGAATCTCTGTATGTTTGGTATCATTTGTTTTAGTGTTGTTATGGTATCAACCTTCTTTTTATATATGCATTTTTCTATCATCGGTATAAATAAGCCAGGATGTTTAAGGATACGAGTATGAGATAGATTTCTTTATCTAACTTTCATTTCAAGGATGAAATGCTTTTAAGTAGGGGGGAATGTAACGACCCTTAATTTCGCTACTTTGAAAATGAGAGATTTTGATTATTTTTAAATTTAGAAAGGTTTAAAACTTAAATAAATAAGTTATATATAATAAATAATAATAGAGAAATTATTTATTCTTATAGTTAATAATTTAAAAGTATAAATTTGGATTTTATCACAAATCATCAAAAGTTAAGTTTTGTTAAAAATAAATAAATAGGTTTAAATATTTGTTTCAAAAGTTAAATTATATTAAAATCACTTAATAAAGATAATAGAAGTATATTAAAAGATTTAAAACTATGTTTATAATCGTTTTACAAAAATGTTCAGATTTTGTCGCACTTTGTCAGTTTTACATACATTGTAAAAATACAGATTTTAATATTATTTAAATATGATTTTAAAATATGAATATACATGTTTTAATTTATTTAAAAAGTTCATTTTTAAGTTTGGTTTGCTTTAATATATAGTTTAACAAAAAGGTCAAATTTTGACTATAAATTTATCAACAAAAACACCGTTTTCAACCAAAACAAGTTGTCACTACATTGTTGCAACATATTACATTTCCTAACATACATATATGCATATGTACACCTTTACAAACTATAAAACACATATACATTTAGCATATAAGACAAAAGTTTATATAAAAATAAATAAAAGTAACATGATTTGACATAAACCTATAAACAAATCTATACTAAACATCATTATTATACAAAGGACTAACATATCTCCTCACCATTAATGCTTAAGCCATATCACTTATGGAAAGGGAGAAAAAGGGATTTTATGCATTTTCTAATTTATGAAAAAGGTACAACATCATTACTACTTCAAATACAAGGATCTTATCTCATTAATGCCAAGTCTTTTCATGCATGGAAAATAAGCAAAAGTATATTTAAACATTTTAGAAATTTATAAAAAAGAGGCATAATCATTTCATTAAGTACAAACTTATATTCTTCCATCATTTCACCATTAATGCACTTCATAACATGCTTAAACAAAAGTCAAAAAGTAGCCAAGGGCATTTAAGTCATTTGCCATCCAAAACTCAAGTATAAATAAACACCTCCACTCCTTCATTTTTTGCACACTTCATTCTTTACCTTTCTCTTCACTTTCTCCATCTTCTTCACCTCCATTTTCATGGCATCCAACTTCTCTTCCACTTCCATAACTTCCATCACCTTAACCAAGCTCCTACACACCCAAACCCCACTTTAACAACCCATACACGCCTCCACACCCCTCTATATGCATCCAAACACACGCACCCACCTCCTCCAAGCCACACACGCCCCTACCCACCTCTCTACCCTCGGCCACACCAACTACCCGCCTCCTCCAAGCCTCCCACACCACCAAACACCAGCCACCCTAAAGCTTACCCACCTCCACAAAAGCCGTACTCCACTCCATATCCCACGGCCAAAGCACCTACCCAAGCCCATACCCCCTCCAAAATACCCACGTCCTAAATAAAAAAAGAAAAGAAAAGGAGAGAGAGAGAGTGAGTGAGTGAGTGAGAGGAAAAATAAAGCGGTTAGGAAGGAAAATAAATTAAGGCGAGAATTCGAGACGTTCGAGAAGGAGCAAGCTAGTTCTGATAAAAGTTAGACGGAGTGGATATGAAGGTGAGAAATTCTCATCGCTTTTTGAATTATATTGGTTATCAAGTTTAATTGTTATGTTAGATAATCACTATTTGATGATATGAATGTTTGATTGATTGTTTGAATATGTTGAATGATCCGTTTTAATATGATACTTATCGTATTATACCCATTATTGTAATGTTAATGACATGTGATTGGTTGTATAGTTGTTATGTTAATATGGACATCAATTACTATCATTATTGATTTAGTAACCCCTTTGATAAATAAGACCCAATTTTGGTGATATGAGATACTTTGGAAAAATAAGTCTCTTTTTAAGATAAATTGAAATTAAAGTTAAGGTAAAATAGAATTTGAATTTAAAAGTGAAATTGGATTTGAAATCGAAGTTAAAATCGAAAGTGAAATTGAAAATGAAAGTGAAATCGAAAATGAAATTGAAAATGAAATTGAAATTTAAGTTGAAATTAAAGATGGATTTGAAATCAAATTTGAAGTTTTAATTGAGTTTAATTTGAAGTTAGAATTGAAATTGGATTTTAAATTTTAATATTAAAATAATAGGAATAAAATAATATTATAATATGGAAATAGTGAAAATACACTTTAAATACCTTAAAAAGTGAAAATATTGATTTAAAATGATTTGTAATAATTTTATAAGTAATAAATTTCAATTTCAATAAATTATTTCAAGTATTGAAAATTAATTTAAAACTAGGCGCGTCGCGCAACGGTAGTTCGCGATTTCACGCCGAAAAGTTCAAACAAGTTTATAGAGTAGAATATAGCTCGGAATTCTTCGAGATAAGAAAATTCCAGACTATTATATCCATATCTTCTAAACGAATAAAGAAAATCAAAATTTCGTTAAGTAGATTTTGAACTAAGTCCAAATCAACTTTCTAGAAAAATCGCGCTAGTGCAGTTAAGTGACCATAACAGGAAATCTTTTTAAATGGACATTTTTAATTATCGAAAAATATGGAATAAATTTGATAAATCTATTCAAATGGTTTAGAAGAGATTTGAAGTGGAAAATATAAATTTTCAAATATTAAAAAGTTGTTTAAATCAAATAAGCTTATATAGCGCTTTCCGCAGCACTTTCATGCTGCGAATTCTATAACTTTGGAAAATGAGTTTAAACGTAACGATTTTCCTAGTATCTATTATGAATGTTTTTAAAAGAAAACTTAAGCGTTTAAAAGATAATTTGGAATCTTTATAATCAATTCCCAGAATAAAGCTAATAACTGAGTATGCGGAAACAAGTAGTACATTTGTCCCGCCTGTGAGATCTGGAAAGATAAAACAAGGTGTTTAACTAAGGTTAGGGATGGAGCAACCAGTGCCCTAAACTTACCTAGCCTATATTTTCTTTTCATAGGCGAGGGGTGGAACAGATCGAAAGGAAAGCCTGGATACTCTAAAAAGATTATATTAAGTTTTTCCAAAATAAAAGAAGATTAGTATTATTCAAAATTTAAGCAATCTCCAAAATGAATAAACTACAACTTGGATTGCATAGAGATCATCTTCTTATATTTGGTATTAAAATCCGAAGAGGGAACTCGTCCTATTCGTGGAATTTAAAAGGTGATTTCACCGTTATTTCGCCCATAACACTTGTTGAATCCGGAAATTAATATTGAGTAAAATTAGAATGATTTCTATGATCCTATTTACTCAATAATGTTTGCTAAGATTTATTTTAGGGTTTACAGTAAATGATGTCTTAAATAACGTTGTTTTTGACCCGCCTAAAAGGTTAAGGAATTTGGATCGAGTGTTAAGTGAGGAAATTTGAAATATTATCCAAAGAAAAAGAATGAATTAACTTAGAATTACTCTAAGACAAAAGGAAGAGATTTTGAAATCTTCCGAAGAGAATTAAAGTGAAAAGAGACTTAACAAATCCTTTATACTCATATTCACTTTATTATCGATGATTGGATTTCGAAGGAACCGGGGTCGGATTTGGGTGATTTCTATCCAAAATCCACTTCGAACCAATTTACGGGTTCGAAGAATGAAGATGTTTGAAGACGGAGATATTGAGAGAAATAATAACGAAGGACTACTTGTTGATTTATTGGGGATAAACTCCCAATTCACTATATTGTATCAGTGGTCTCTTTGTTATGAAAAACCTCAGAAACACAACGGCTTCTCGCCTAGTAATGGCCGAGGAAAGTACATTCGGTTTCGTTCAGTCCCAGAATGAACTTGTATGGATGGATGTCTGATAGTGCATTTTCTGAGATTACGTACATTGGTTTTTACAAACATACATATGTGGTGGCGGGGAAAGCAACTTCTCTTAGCTTAACACCCTCCTTGAGACATACGAGCTCAAGGATTGTATTTTTGTGGAAGGCAATCAGTAGTCAACGGAAATGGCAACGTGGCATTCAAAGATGATGTGATATATGAAAAGGTAATCGTTGCATCAAGCCTCATCAACCAGAAATGACCGAAATAGGGTAGATGCGGCAAGGTTAAGTGGGTCATTCCCATCAGGGTATGATCATCCCCTTTTTGATATATTTCTTCCTGCTATGACATTCGGGATGTAAATTAATGTGGTTTGTATGCTAGAGCGCGCTCCGTTAAAGGTCGATAACGACCGAGGGATGACATATTCGGTACCATCTAGTTATAGAGGTAGGTCGGTCTTGTGTTGGCAGAGGAGCTTTGTAATGGTTCCTCAGGACATCCATCTATAGGTGTGCCCATCGGAAGGTAGTCACTTCACCTGGTCATTTGTATGGAAATCCATTCTCCAATAAGAAACTGCGGTTTTGTTTGTATTGACGTAATGAATAGCCTCGAAATGCTATATGGGTAACCATTTCGGCTAAGATTAATAAGTTTATTTGCAAAGGTTTTTAAAGAATGTCATTAGAAATAATATCAAATGTTTTGATATAAAAGTGTTTTAGTTATTATGAGGTAAAAACCCGTCCGTGTTTATGTGTGGCCGTGGTCTTATGAGATACTCTTTCTTTTCAAAGGATTTTATTTCCAAGGCTGATATATGACACTGTGATTTATTATTGAGTTTTTCTCACGCTGGTTTATCAAGCCTAATCCATGTATTTTCAATACTTGGATCAGATCCGAGTAGTTTCAGGTTTAGTCGAAGACGGTTGGAGTTTCCAAAGGAAAGCTGGAAATATCCATCTACGTATGGACGTATTCTATTATCCGCTGTTGCATGTTTGCTTTTGTTTGATGTTTTTCAGCAATTGTAAGGACATGTGTTTATAATTGTCCAAGCTCAATCTAGGTAGACTCTGATATATGTATTTTAAAAGTTTTCCGCTGTAAAGATATTTGTTCAATATTATATGTTATTCCATTCGCGTGAGATTATGTTCTGTCTATTTTTCTTTCTTGATAATCCATACTTCCGTGCAATTTGGGTCGGACATATGTGGTTTATTGTCGACACAGAGGGTACAGAATTGTGGGTCATCACAATACTTATGTCAGAGAGATAAGTATATGAATGTTTTAAACAAACATTTTTGAAAGAGTTTTATTGAATAAAGATTTGTTTTGAGACTTAGTGGTTGCTATGGATAAATAAATCTCAAATGGAATTGGTTGTTGTTTGTTTGTTTGATAGTTAAATAATCGACTATCAAATCAGGACCTATTTTGACTCAAGAGGTATGTCGGGTGTATTTGAGTTTCCCGGTGAGGACTCGATTGCTTAGTCTATACTTCCGAAAGAACCGGAATTGAGCTAGCTGGAAATTATCGCTTAGTTTTGGAGACACCATTCTCCGGATTTATCCGAACCAACTCTAAACTAATAATGTTCGATGTTAAATCATATTGAAGTATGCTGTGGAGTTATACTATTCTTCTCGAGAGTGATTCCAAAATGGAAAATAGTAATGTGGAATGTTTGTTCGATCCCGAAACAACTTGCGTGGATGAATGCTGTCATTGTGTCTTTGCCTAAAGGACAGCGTTAGCATTCCAAGATGGTCTGCTAAGAGGAAGAAGGTAAATACGTGACCTCACGAGCCTCACAAATCGGGAAATGATAAAAACAGGGTATGCAGTAGAGCTATGTGGCCAGCTTCCATTAGGAGCCGCCATCCCATTCTAGATTGTCCATATTCGAGTTGTTTTGCGTGCAAACACCATGGTAGTATAAGGCCTCGGTATCAAAAAATGATGAGGTAATCCAGTTTGCCATGTTAAAGTGGCAGTCGGCTCTTTGTAGCAGGGGTATAAGAAGTTCTTGTCAGACTCCGGTGCATTTTCTAGGGGTGTACCATCGAAAGGTAGTCCCTTGCCTTGCCATAGTATGGAATCCAATCTCTAATACGTGCCTTTACGGTTTTTGATTTTAGAGCCTATTGTGCTGGAATTTAATATGGTAACAATTTCAGCTATTTTGATATGTATTTGAATCCTTAGACTTTAGTATAATATCATTGGATTTTATATACAAATGTTTTGGCTATCGTAAGGTAAAACCCGTTCGTGTTTATGTGCAGCGTGGTCTTATGAGATGTTTTTGATTTAAAGACTTTTATAAAGTTAAAGACTTATGTTTTACTCATACTAGACCCATGTCTGACTCGGAGTTTATTTTTCCTTCTTTTTTTAAACTCTCAGATGCTCAAATTTGAATGGGCAGTCAAGTAGTTCAGGTTTTTTGTACGGATTTACCTTGGAGGAGCTTGGAGAAGGTGGCTTTATCGATAACTAGTTATTTTTCTTGTCTTCCGCTGTATTATATGTATACTGTATCAGCTAGGTAGGGACAAACTGTTATAACTATCATAAGGTAGAATTTGTATTAGCATGACTCTGATGTAACATTTTTGAAATGACTTGTAATATATTATGTTGAGTAATATATATTATTCCGTTGCGTTGTGAGATTCTGTTTTGTTTAGTTTTCTTCACTTCTATCTTTTCTTTCTTTCACTCCTAATGACCCATCTTTCGGACGACTAAATTAGCGGCACATAAATACTGAGGATGTATTAAGTGTCGTCTTTGGTAGTAAGAAAGACGGTTCGGTATAATTTTTTAGTACCCGTTACTCTTAATTTCAAAGTAATTTTCTTCGATTTGACTCCCTTAAACACCCCACTGCGTTCAATCCAAGGAAAATTCACAATTTAGATTGAGATTCAATTACATCACAACTTAATATAATGATCACAAAACCAACCCGTTTTTCAGTATTCCACGATTCCACCAACTTTTCTCTGGTCGAAAATATATGCATAGTATCATACTGTCAAGTAACAACCAAATTAATATAAACATACAAAAAAAATAATGCAATCATACGATACATCGTATGTTGTAAATTAATTACTGTAGTCAATTAGTAATTCTGTACTGCCAACATCATCTTAGTTATTGTCAGAATTAAGCTGCAGGGAAAAAAGTTAGTCATCATAACCCTAGGAGGCTAACTGTGCGGAAAAAATAAGATCCTAGTAGTTGGGGTGCAGGGCAAAAAAATCTAATCCATGTGGTAGTGTTGTGCGGTTATTCAGAGGGCCTCCCACCACTGCCATGATCGTCAATTTCAGTTCCCCGTCCAACCTGCTGTACGAACGAAAAAAGTTCACCTCCTAATCTGTACATTCTGCTCCAAAATCACGATTCTCTCCTATTTCTGCATCAAAATTATAAGCTTCTAATGATTTTAACCCTAGATTATCCTTTTTTCAACAATTTCCATTGTCAAAAGTTAAGAATTTGATTTTGTATGTTTAATCAGATTGATAAATGTTGTAGGGTTTAAAACAGTACAAAATAAAATATTACAACGTATATTTTATTGCCATTATATCTAAGAATATTTTTGTCCTTGGTTTTTTTAATAAAAGCCAGGTGCAAGAAAAATAAATTTAGGTAATTTTAGGTTTACAAATAGAATTAGCTACTCATATTTCTAAAAGACTGACTGCGATGCTGAATGGCCATTTATTGCCATCTGTAGTAAAGAAATCGAGTAATTTGAGAAGATTTCTTCATCACAGACAGCAACAAGATGCCGATTGTTGTTCATCGCAGTCAGCATTTTGTTGCTGTGTGAAATCTGGATGGTAGAAAGCGGAATATTTGATGATAGAAAACGGTAATTTTGTTCACCAACTGCCCAGTCGAGCAATTTCGGCTCCTACTCACTCCCTTGGCTAAACAAACGCCACAACCCCACCTAGCCCACTCAGATTAACCCTCAGTAGCACCGTCGTCACTGGTGAACGCCGCCTTTAACAAACTCCTTGGAGGCCACCTTTACGGGTTATTCTCACTCTAGCGCAGAGAGCTATTTCCCACTCAACATCAAGCCGCACATCAAGCCGCCTGTGCTTCCTCTTCCTTCCCCCGTTATGAGTTGCATGAGATGTCTCCTTTTCAAGTTGTCTAGAACATGCTTGATGAAATGCCAATGACGTAGCTTTGTATATTTGTTCATGAGGTGTTCCTAAAGTATTGTCTTAATAGCTGAGTTCATCAACGATTGATATATGCAACCATACGTGTGAATGAATGAGTCGTATTGATTGAATTGGTAGTCCCTTTTATTATTATTATTACTATTATTATTATTATTATTATTATTTTTTGGATGAATAGTGTTGTTAGTGTTTGCCAAATAATATACTGACATGGTGACTGTATTGAGCGGAGTTGGAAAATTTGTTGCTTAGAGGGGGGATCGATCAGAGGTGGTATACAATTGACGCAGCGGCGGAATACAAAAATTGATGATACGATGAACGTAGCAATCGGTGGATTGATGAATACTGAAATGCCCAAATTCGTTGATCCGAAGATGCCGAATTTTAGCTATCTACATCACGTTGATCGATCTCGATACCGTGAAAGTAGATCTTCAATTCTTCGAGCGTTGATCATGCGCACTTGATACCGCGAATTGGCTTCACGATCGTTGAATCGAGCGCACTCGATTGACCGAAGGTGGAGATAGGAGATCACACTCGACTACCAATTGGATGAAAGCACAAAGCTAACAAAGGAAATTTTATTCAAAAATCAACAACCTGTTACAAATGATATAACTCGCCTATTTATAGGCATACAACACAACGCTTACAACACAACTCATAGGTCTTGAAGGACCTAACACTTAGAATATTTACAACACTTAATCAAATACGAGCTACAATACAAACGACTCAAGAAAGCATAGTACCGACTTAACAATACTGTTTGATAACCTAAGGTAACAGTCGACATCCGACTTATAAACCTTGCGACTTATCAAACCAACTCTCGACTTATCATCTTCGACTCGCGACTTATCAGAAAGTTCTCACGAGTTAACATTTTCACTTCCGACTTATCATCTTGCGAGCTATCCACTTCATCTCTTCGATTTATCAAATCTCGCGAGTTAAGGGAAGTTCGGTCACGATTAGTGGAGGCGCTTCGCGATTTAGGCTGGAGAAGGTGCGACTTAAAAACAACATTCGTCTTCAATGCTTTGCAATTTAGGGCTAGAGAAAGGGACGAGTCACTGGAAAGGTTTAAGTCGGGTGGTGTTATGTCGTAGGGGTTATGTCGTGGAGGAATTAGGTCGTAGGTCGCGATGGAGGCTGGAGATAGGTCGGAGGCATTAGGTCGTGGGTCGCAGTGGAGTTTTAAGTCGTAGGTCGCGATGGAGGCTGGAGATAGGTCGGAGGCATTAGGTCGTGGCTCGCCAAATCGTAGCTCGCTGAGTCGGAGCTTGCTAAGTCGGAGCTCGTTGGGTCGTAACTGGTTAAGTCGGAGGCGATTCAAGGTAAGCGTCGCTGCATCATCCTCCCCTTGTTGGAAAGAATTCGTCCTCGAATTCACACTCTCGTCATCTTCGACAAGTTCCTCCCCATAATACGGAATTAAGTGTTTGACATTGAAAACATTAGCCATAAGGAGCTGATCCGGCAATTTCAACTTACAATTATTCTCACCAATTTCCTTCACAATTTCCAAATGACCCATTCCACCGGCATCTAGCTTGTTGTATGTACCAACAAGAAATCGTTCAACCATCAAGTAGATAGATTCGTTGTCCCTTTGCGTCTTCATCAAATCCGATACAGAGTCCATACTTTTGTCCACCCATGAACTAGTATGTATAGGTAATGACATACATAATTCTGACTTCGTCGCGGTCTCTTTTGAAATTTGATAACTCTGACTCTTCTGAACAAGCCTTTCGACCACTTTTCTGATTGACGGTCCAAAACAAAACATTGTCACCAACTGCTTGGTATGATAACTGTCCATGTGTCTTTCTACACGCACATCTTTGATAACTTTTATTCGCCAACTGTGATCAGGAGTATACAATTGCTTTCCTTCGAATAGAAACCCATCAATCAATCTTCTCAATTCAACATGCTCTGTCGGACACATATGTCTACGTGGCATACACGGTACAATAGCACTTGACATTTTATTAACATGATGTACGTTCCTTAGTGGCAGTAATTCTTTGAACATTTCTGCAGAAACTACATCTTTACGTTCATTTACCATTGGCTTAACCTCTTCGATAATTTCAACACTTTTGCTGGTTTCAATTTCATTCAACAAGAATACTTCTGCACTACCCTCCACTTCTTTAACAAGCTCTTTTGTAGATTGTAGACTAGTCGAATCCACCTCCTTCATCAACAAATTACCCTCTTCATCTCCTGACTTACTTTCTTCACCTTCATCCAACTTTGCTGACTGTGAATTTTCAACCTCATGTTCATCGGATTTTGTTGGTTGAAAATCAACAACTTCATCTCCGTCAAACTTTGGTGATTGAACACTATCGACTTCATCCTCCACATCAACAAATTCCTTTAAAAACAACAAAGTTTTTAGCTCCTCGATTTCCTCCAATTTGTTTTCATTTTGTTGACGTCTTTTAGGAACCAAAATGATTCGTGTATCCTCGAACATAAAACTGTAGCTGTTTGTGCGTCCATCGTGTTGCATAGCTCTATCGTATTGCCATGGTCTTCCTAACAATAGATGGCATACGTCCATGTCAACCACATCACACCAAATTTCGTCTTTGTATTTCTTCCCAATGGAAAAATTAATACAAGCTCTTCGATTAACCTTCACTTCCCCTCCTTTCCTCAACCAAGCTAATTTGTAGGGTTTAGGATGCTTCTCTGTTTTCAATGACAACTTCTTTACAGCTTCTGAAGAAATGATATTATCACAGCTTCCTGCATCGATGACAAATTTACAAACTCTTCCCAAGATAGTGCACGTTGACTGGAAAATGTTACTCCTCAACCAACTTGAATCATCCTCTTGCTTTGGTGTCAAACACGATCTCCTCATCAATAAACTACAACCCTCATCTCCAGACAATAATTCTTCGTCTTCAACTGGTAATGAATCGACACATTCTACCTCTACATTTTCATTCTCAATCTCCGCAATCATTGCTCGTTTCTTTGGCTTTGGACATTCATTGCTTTTATGGCCCCACTCTTGACAATTAAAGCATTTTAGATTACTATTGACTTTTGCTTTGCTGGCTTCATTCACATTCGACTTACTGACGACTTTGGAAACATCCGCACTGTTACTAACATCCTTGTTCTGGTTGTTGGAATTTGTAAACACACCACCTCCTCGTCTTCCCTATTTTTCCCAAGCCAACGCTTTCTGGTGTGCTTCCGCTACAGATCTGGGATCAAACATGTTAACCATATCTTGAATATGCATTCGCAATCCCCCAATGAATCTAGATGTCAGTTGTTCTTCCGTTTCCATAATATCATTCCTTGCAATAAGCTGATAAAACTCATCTGCGTAATCATTAACAGTCTTTGTGCCCTGCCTTAAGTTCTGCAAACGTTGATACATCAGAGTTTGATAATTGTAAGGTAAGAACGTTGCCTTCATCAATTTCTTCATCTTCTCCCAAGATTCAACTTTTGACTTCCCCATTTGTTCACGTGTAAGTTTGGTTTGCTGCCACCATGCCAAAGCTCTACCCCTCAACCTTGTAGCAACCAATTTTACTCTCCGATGTTCGGGAACTTCTTTGAAATCAAAAATTTCTTCAACATTAGCCACCCAATCCAAAAACTCCTCAGCTTGCATACCACCTTTGAATTCTGGAATTTCAGTCTTCATCCCGATTCCCACTTGTGATCGTACTCCGACTGATTCCTTCCTTGTCCACATCCTCGTCCATGAACACTACCACCATCATACTCTTCGTCACAATCCGATGTATATCGATGTCGGTCCTGACCACCAACATCTCTACCACCACCATTTCTTCCACCAACATTCCTACGATCTACATTCCTCCGATCTCGATTAGTCACATTTCTATCACGACTTCCATCATCAACATTTCTATCATAATCTCGATCCACGCTTCTATGATCACTATCAACACTTCTCTCTCGATTTGAATGTGGTGAAACTCTACTTCTCCCATGGCTCGATTCAGGTGATACTCTTCTCTGATTTTGACTCATCTCCAACATCATCCTCTCTAATCGACCAATCCCTTCATTAATCTTCTCATTAAAATTGTCGTTAATTCTTTGCTCCATCTCATCCGCCTCTTCTCTCCCATACAAAGCATCAATGTTGCGATAACGGTTAGCTCTTCTCGGAGGCATGATCACTCTTCAACAAATTCCAACAAAAACTTCACTTTCGGACTTTGATCCAAAATGAAATGGATCGAAAACTCCCACTTTGTTGCTACTTCGCGATGAACACGATGAACACAACTTCTCCAAATGATGCAAATTTGATCTCCCACTCTTCTACTTAGCTCGGCTTCTCACTTCAAGCTCGGCTATCACTTGATCTCTTCAAAACTCCAAAATGATTAGGCTCCAAGTCTCGATCTAGCTATGATTGGCTAGAACAAGCTCTGATACCAAATGACGCAGCGGCGGAATACAAAAATTGATGATACGATGAACGTAGCAATCGGTGGATTGATGAATACTGAAATGCCCAAATTCGTTGATCCGAAGATGCCGAATTTTAGCTATCTATGTCACGTTGATCGATCTCGATACCGTGAAAGTAGATCTTCAATTCTTCGAGCGTTGATCAAGCGCACTTGATACCGCGAATTGGCTTCACGATCGTTGAATCGAGCGCACTCGATTGATCGAAGGTGGAGATAGGAGATCACACTCGACTACCAATTGGATGAAAGCACAAAGCTAACAAAGGAAATTTTATTCAAAAATCAACAACCTGTTACAAATGATATAACTCGCCTATTTATAGGCATACAACACAACGCTTACAACACAACTCATAGGTCTTGAAGGACCTAACACTTAGAATATTTACAACACTTAATCAAATACGAGCTACAATACAAACGACTCAAGAAAGCATAGTACCGACTTAACAATACTGTTTGACAACCTAAGGTAACAGTCGACATCCGACTTATAAACCTTACGACTTATCAAACCAACTCTCGACTTATCATCTTCGACTCGCGACTTATCAGAAAGTTCTCACGAGTTAACATTTTCACTTCCGACTTATCATCTTGCGAGCTATCCACTTCATCTCTTCGATTTATCAAATCTTGCGAGTTAAGGGAAGTTCGGTCATGATTAGTGGAGGCGCTTCGCGATTTAGGCTGGAGAAGGTGCGACTTAAAAACAACATTCGTCTTCAATGCTTTGCGATTTAGGGCTAGAGAAAGGGACGAGTCACTGGAAAGGTTTAAGTCGGGTGGTGTTATGTCGTAGGGGTTATGTCATGGAGGAATTAGGTCGTAGGTCGCGATGGAGGCTGGAGATAGGTCGGAGGCATTAGGTCGTGGGTCGCGGTGGAGTTTTAAGTCGTAGGTCGCGATGGAGGCTGGAGATAGGTCAGAGGCATTAGGTCGTGGCTCGCCAAATCGTAGCTCGTTGAGTCGGAGCTTGCTAAGTCGGAGCTCGTTGGGTCGTAACTGGTTAAGTCGGAGGCGATTCAAGGTAAGCGTCGCTGCATCAACAATTTATGAGTGGTTATGAAGTGAGTGGAAATCGCTTGGAACATTAGTTGATTGATGCAAGATTACTGTGGATGTGTATGAAATGAGTGTAAAAATGGTTGTGTTGCTATTTAAATTTATGCATTGAGGTCTGAACATCGGTTTCTCATATGTATGGGTTAACATGGACATATCTATGTCAATTTTTAAAGTGGCGGATTATGAAAATACTATTTGAATGATTTCATGGAGTTTAGAGTCTTAGAGCGATATAATTTGTGGATGCAAACACGAATAGCTTGTAGTTTGGAGCATAAATAAATGGATTTGGATCATAACTTGGATTGCTGGATTCTTTCTTTTGCTTATGTGAGTAATGCTTACCTTAAATCTCTAGAGCCCCCATTTCATTTCATTCTATTATTCGTTCGCTTATTATGCATGTTTGCTCGATATATTAGATAAAGAATTAGTATATTAGTTCACTATGTGATTGTGATGGGGTTAAGACATTGGGTTAAAAACTTAAAATGCGACACACACACGCGTGTGGGTGTGCGCACGCGTAATGCTAGATGGTTTTGTTCCAAGATCGAGCATATGTGATAATGGTGAACGTTAGGTTCCAAATGGTTGAGTTCCAAGATTGATATCGTTTGATGATTTGTTAGCAAGGTTTTAAATCTCGAATTTCGGTCACATTTCGCCTCAGAATTTTCACACAAGCTACCTTGTATCGGAGGAGATCTCGATTGAGATGAGTGTATCTTGGGTGTATATCTCAGATTGACATCTCGGATCTTAATTAAAGTCTCGGGAATATCTTGGAGAAACTTATGTTTCTAAAATTAATATTTTAATAATTTATTTAACAACTATAATTTTCAAAGTAAAATAAAAATTATAACAAACTTATTTGTAAAAAAAGAATTGAAATTAATGGTTTGGAGTAGAGTGTTAGCTTGATTAACTTAATTTATTTAGTAATGATTGAATAATATCCTTTTATTTAAACATAAAAACAAATGAAGTCTTTTGTTGTGACTCGTCAAGATAACAAGTAAAAAATATGTTCAAGAAGTTGGTAAATTAGTAATTGGATCGAGTAGTTTTTTTATACTATAAACGAAAATGAAAAAAAAATTATGTAAAAAAAAAGACTAGATGAGATATTGGATTGAGATTTTGATCCATATTCGAATGAAATTTGAATATTTCGGACGAGTTGAGTGTCGGTAGAGATATAAATGAGATTTGATGTTTTGTTTCGTTTAAGTGTGAAAAAGAGATCTCAAGTAAGATATAGAAGATTTAAAACCATGTTTGTTAAGGGCCGAGTCTCTATGGTTGAACTTTGAAGTCAGATGCAAGGAGCTCGAGTAATGACGTTTGCAGCCCTTTAGATTCAAACAACTTGATAGGTTGACTTATTGGTGAGTTTTGCGGTTGGGTATGCGTAGATTTGTCAACGGATATCTTCGAATACAGATAATGTCATATCTACATCCGCATTCGAAATTATTTTTGAATATCGGATATCCCTATCAGCGGATACAGATGGATATCGGATAATTATCCTTTCCGTTAATGATCGATAAATCAAGAAACGTAAATAGAAAATTTTGATTTAACATAAATATTTTTTCAATTCCATTAATTATAAACGTATGAAAAATCAATAAATATGATGATAACAAATAATTTTGAGTAGTGTTTAATGCATATAATATAAACAAGTAACTTAATAATAATAAATACATATATTTTATTGTGGTAAAATACACATAAAATTATCTATAAATTTAACAAAAACCGAAAAGATAATTTTCGAATGTGAATGCCTTCGTATCCGCATCTGTATCCATTTTTTCGGATATCGGCAATTTATCCATTTTTCGGATACGGATACAGACTAATTTCATGTTTTTCGGGTATTCATTGATTTATGGGATCAAGTTCGCATCAATTTTGGTGGTTCTTGGAACCTGATGTCTGAACTCCATGTTTGAGTTCGTGTGGTGAGCTGCAAGTACTTTTGTCAGGATGGTCATGTTCTAGAATCGAAACATCATAAAAGTATGAGTAGTGTAGTTCGGATAGTCTTCACTCTTGACCGTACGTTGGATTGACCATAACCAGGAGTGTTCATTGCCATTGAATCACCTAACGTATGGGGGATGAATGCGGGGATGAATGCATTAGTTTAAGCTGAATTAATTTAGGAAAATTTTGATGAAACATCAGCCATCTGAATTTTAGGTAAATATTGATCATAGAATATCAACCTAAATTTACTAATATTCCAGTCTGAAATCATCATTTCTTTTAGAATATAGTAGAATATGAGTAGTTATTCCAATGCATGCAATTGCTGAATAATATAAGTACTACCGAATTAAACTTCACATTTTAATGATGAACGACCCATCATAAAGTGAAAAAGAAAGAAAGAAAAAAAGAAAGAAAAATAGAATTGATCCATCAATAAGCTTTTAATTAGCCATGAATGCTTCTCTCACATTATCTTCATTCTAGCGTGATTTGCATTAACCTCACTTTTTTTGTCTATATTCATAACACATTCATCACAATAATCCTCACATTTTTATAGATTATTGTTCACCCTTCTTCAACTGATAGCGATATTAGTTACTTAGTGTTCAAGTATCCACAATGATATTGTCGTGTAAGGTTTCGTATTTTAACCCTTGGTCAACTCTCATGCGTGATAGTGTTGCACTATAGGTGTCAAGCATGTGCTTTGACGAACCAGATTGTTCTTGGTCAGATATCTTTTGTGCATAATGTGTTTTGACTTGGAGCAATGGCCAACTGATGCAATATTATGGTGGAAAAATATGAACCTCAATTTATCATTTTCAACACTCTTGATTCCGATTGAAAAATGAGCATCAATCACGTTGGTTCTTCACGGTTATGAACGTGGAATGAATGCTGAAGGATTTAAATATGATATTTTATACTCATGATTTCAACCGAGGAATGTCTAAATTACCTTTTGCCAGGTTGATAATATTCTCGATTGCGATTGATGAATGTATCGTAAGGGCATTAAATGTGTTCACTCAAGATTTGGATTAAGGGATGCGTGTAATATATATATATATATATATATATATATATATATATATATATATATTATTGTGCCATTTATATTGACGTATGGGGTGGTTGGACTCATGTATTCATACAATTCCACTCAATTAAGAACATGTTCCATTATGGTTATTTTTAAGGTTCGAAATTTAATTTTCTATCATGTCTCATCTTGGGATTTTTATATAATATCTCGTATTTGATGAGATCTATAATGAGATGAGTGTATCTCAAATTATCTTTGTTTAACATCTCGCGTCTGTTACAGAGTAACCTACGAATTTAAATTTATTTTTATATGCTATCTACACAAGTAAAAAAATTGTAACATACTTGATTTGCATTAAAAGATAGTTAATACGGTAGAAAGAGAAGATTAATCTTTTTTTTAAGGAGAGTAGTAGCTTGATTAGTTTGGTTGTAAGTGAAATTCTTCTCATTTAGAATATTGATAAAAGAAGAAGAAAAACAAACTCATAGGAATATTTTTGATAAAAAGTACAAAAAATTAGATTAGAGAAATTATTAAGATAGCAATTGGTAGGATTATTTCGTTTGGACCGATATAATAATTAGAAATGTCATATAAAAAATTAGATTAGAGAAAATCTCAGATTGAGGACTCGGTCCAGATTTGGTTAAGCTTATAATATCTTGAGCAAGAAAGATTTGATGTTTCATCTTGCTAAAGTGCGAAACGAGATCTTGGACGAGATTGATGAGATTTAAAACACCGTTATTGTGTACATACCATTCTTTGTTACTCCTTTTTTTGCATGAGGGTGAGTGGACACGTGTATACGTACCATTCTTTGTTACTCTCTTTGTTTGCATGAGGGTGAGTGGACACGTGACTCACTCTTGAGACAAGTTCATGTATACCATCTATTCATATGATATTCTTTCTATATTAGCAGAGCCGGCCCAGAGGGCAGCCCACCAAGCCCGTGGACTGGGGCAACCCACTGGGCTAGGGCAAGATTCAATAAAATTTGAGTTGTATTATTTTCAAAAATATATGTATTTAGTTACAAACTATAAATGTCCGTATCTTTGCTGTAGTGGAAATTTGTACAGTTTGCATAGTGGTGTGCAGGGTTCAAAACCTGTAGGGCGATATTTGCCCTGTATATTAGCTATATCGAGAATCACTTGCATTTAGATTAGCATCCTAACTCGAAGGATTTACGTTTTTTGGATTCTTGAGTACACCCATTCATGCCGATATCCTTTTTGTGCTTTGTCCTTTGTTTGGCTATACTAGAATTGGTGTGGTCGAGGAATCTTTTGCTGGATAGTTATTTGCGCCAGCCAGTTGTGGGTTCAGGGCTGATCCTAAGAATTCTAATACTTAAGTCTAGTTGTAAGTCAAGGCCCTATTAAAAGCACTAGTTCGATTAATAAAATTAAAGCATCAAAATCGTTTATATATGATATAGGTAACAAATAGATGAATAAAAAGAAACAGCTGTCTTGGTAATAACACTTCAAGTTATAAAAAAGTTCAAAATAAAAATTATTTTTTAGCAAATGATTTGTGTTCGAACTATTAATCATTAAATTTTAAAGAAAAGAAACTTATTTACCATGAATTTAACATTCAAATCATATTATATAAATAAAAATTCATAACATAAAGGCAAATAAGTCTAACCTTTCCTTTCAGTTTCTTTCGGTGAAAATAGATGTTGAAAATTATGAATTTGTGCAATTTCTGAAAATTGTGATTTTTAAAATTAGGGACTATGAGTTCAAGGATTGGTGCTTGTTTTTCTTGTGTCGAGCGTCTACTTTTATTTTTGTACAATGGTTTTTGTTGGTGTCTACTAGAAGTTTTTACATCTTGATTTTTTTTTTCTATTTTGGTGACCTGGTGTGAAATGGACCCAAAGCCATGGATTTAGTGGCTTTATCCGAGGCCGAGGGTCACCCTTGAGTGGGTTTGCTTTGGATGTGAGATTTTGACTTCCTTTTATTCCTATGTTTTCAAGATGGAGCAGTTTTTTATATTTCTCCATTTGATGTTTTGAGTTCACCGGATTCTGTGTGTTCTGTATCATCATTGGTTAGTATTTTTGAACTATTTTTTATTGTTGTATCAAATGGACGGTTGTATAAAGTGGATTGATTAAATATTAAGCTTAAATTTGATTTTAGGTTGTGTTATCACACTATTATATTATCAGCGTTTAACAAAATTTAGTAGATTCATTCATCCAATTCAGTAAGCATTAATTAGACAAACATGTTTTAATTAATAAAAATAGCAGACACTGGAGTCACCTCTTACATGGCCAGCAAATAACTCTGAAAACACATGACCTGCATCCCTGGACACGCTTCTTTGTTAATTAGTTTAATTCAGTCAGCCTTGTTACATAAGCGCTGACATAAACATAATTTTATCACATATTCAACATAGTATTGTTCATTCACTATTCCTGTTTGTTGTTATTCTTTATTTATTCCTCTTTTTGCCTCATAGCTAAAGTCAATAGCTACTTTTCAACTCGTAATATATATGAAGTGATTCCCTGCCCAGTTTACTTTTTCTCATTATAAAACAATGTTGCATTTGCACTGGCATAATGCTTTCACATAGATTGTTTTAGTAAAAGTTCAGAAATGGAACAGGAGTTAAAAGAGATAGGAAGAAGTATACAATCATCGTTTTCTCGAAGAAGTTCGAGTATTGGGTCAGCAAGAGATCAGCATGAATATAATGATGATGAATATGAACTCCAGTGGGCAGCAATTGAGAGAGTGTCAACATTGGACAGAATTAGGGAATCAGTGGTTGCTATTAGTGACGGTGGGCAAATCGAAAAAAAACTGATTGATGTTACACAACTTAGTGCCATAGAGAGAAGACTGCTTATCGAGAAGCTCATCAAGCATATTGAGAACGATAATCTTCGACTCCTGCTGAAACAAAGGGAAAGAATTGACAGGTAAGTATTGCTCGTACGTTTCTTTTAGTTCTTTTACTTTCTTTTATATGATTTCATAAAAACGATAAGTTTTAAGTATTAAATATTGCTTTGAGGGAATCATCAAAGGAAATCTCATGATTTTGAATGCTCAGAAGATAGTTGAAAACAGATTTTGTCGTCATACCAGAAAGTCAAATATTTTACTACACAGCCTTGATAGGATGTTATGTTACAGAATGCATTTCTTTCGGGTAGCTAATAATGTTTGTAGTCATATGGAAGCTTATATGCATAGACATTAAGATAATGTATGTGAAATTCATGGAACTTTAGTTAGTACCCTGTAAAGAGTTACCCTGGCCTAATTTTATCATGTACCACGTGCCCTTTTTATACTTAACATTCGCTGACATCAAGTTTGATTATCTAAAAAGAAGCGTAAAAATGTATGCTTGATACTATGTGGGCACACACGAGGATACAAAAAAGCAGGGACAGAGGAATGGTGATAAAAAGTTACCCAACTAAGCATGCATGTAAATATTCTTAGATGTGGCCAATGTGGGCACATACATTATTCTGTTAAATCAAGTTTTAATTGCTGAATTAACAAAGGGGTAAATTGTGCTTACAGAGTGAACGTACAGTTACCCAACATTGAAGTACGATACAAGAATTTGCATGTGGAAGCAGAATGCGAAGTAGTTAAAGGAAAGCCTCTGCCTACCCTATGGAATGCTACAAAAGGCTTCTTTCTAGTAAGTTGTTTTATTCAAAGGAAAGCCTCTGCTCACATTTATAGTTCTTGATCAATAATTTGAATCTGCACGCAAACCGAACAGAGTCTTGTAAAGGTACCTGGCTTGTATGCAGAAGAAACAAAGATTAGCATTCTGCATGATGTTAGCGGCGTTATTAAGCCATCTAGGCAAGTACCATATCATTCAAAGCCTCCTTGTATATATAACATTTTGAAAGTGGTTTTTGAAATATTAAAAATTATAATAATACGAACAGTATGTCAACATAAATTTGATGTTGAATCTCTGTAGGATGACACTATTACTAGGACCACCAGGATGCGGAAAAACAACATTATTGCTAGCACTAGCTGGGAGACTTGACAAATCTCTCAAGGTTGATTATAAGTTATAACATACTAATTATATAAGTAAATACGCATTAAGAACCATTACGAAAAATGAGTTAATTTCAGGTAACAGGAGAAATTTCATACAATGGCTTCAGGTTAAACGAGTTTGTTCCAGAAAAAACATCTGCATACGTCAGCCAACATGATTTGCACATTCCTGAGATGACTGTAAGAGAAACTCTGGATTTTTCAGCTCGCTTTCAAGGTGTTGGAAGCAGAGCAGGTGATAATATACACTATTGTACGTTGTTATAAAACAACCTTTGTTGAGGCTTAGTATTAAAATTTTCTTCTTCTCCCTGATGAAGAAATTATGAAAGAAGTAAGTAGAAGGGAGAAACAGGCTGGGCTTATTCCAGAAGCGGATATAGATACGTACATGAAGGTAACACAAGCACTGATCTACGTATATCAATGCAGTTCAGTCATTCAGTTATCTTATACTGTATACTGCCAATGAATGTAATACGGATATTCAAATATGTAGGCTATATCCGTGGAGGGGTTAGAAAGAAGTATCCAAACAGATTATATACTCAAGGTACTTCTATATGGCATCAGACATGATAAATCTCTGATTTAACATTTTCAATTAAAGTAATGAGAGAAATACAACCATTCTTAATGATATTGATAAGAGAAATACAACTATTCTTAATGAAATTCTACACAGATTATGGGATTGGACATATGCTCTGATACAATGATTGGAGATATCATGAGAAGAGGAATATCGGGCGGTCAGAAGAAAAGGTTGACTACAGGTAATTAATGTACAAGTGATGAGTGTATTAAGCTTTAATAACCATAACTCTTAAGACCATATTACATTTTAATCTCCTTCTCTGGTTATTTTCTTTTGTTTTAAATAAATCGGGCTTTGTACGACAAGTTCCTATTTTTAATTAAAATAAACAAAACACCCCTAAGTAATAATTTATGTAAATTAGGTCCATGCACATGCATTTCTTTCATATGTGGCTGTTATTTTTTCTCTTATTTAAAATCTGCACTCAATTAATTAAAAATCTTTAAAGCACAACAAAATTTTTCTAGAAACATCGGATTAACAAACTGTTTTCAACATTAAATCACAAATTTTATTATCTTTCTAATAATTGTATTATGGATATGTAAAAATCAAAATTTCAAAACTTAATTCTTTTAAATTTGAATTTTTGAAAATTTCAAAACACAATCATATTTTTTTAAATTATACCACTTGAAAAAATCATAACAATTGATACAGTTAAAACTGCATCTTAGTGATGCAATTATAGTTGCATCCAAGACATGCAGTTTTTAACTGCATTTTAGTGATGCAGTTATAACTGCATTTACTAGCATTTTAGTGGTGCAGTTTTAAACTGCATTTTAGTGGTGCATTTTTTAACTTCATTTTAGAAATGCAGAGTGCAGTTTTTAACTGTGCAGTTTTTAATTGTATTACTAACATGCAGTTAAAAACTATTATGTAAAATTATGTTTTTTAAAATTTTATTTTTAGATATTAACAATGGATTCCATTGAAAAATTTATTAAATTTGTGATTTAATGGTGAAACCGATTCTTAAATCCAATTAATCTACAAAAAATTATTACATTTTAAAGATTGAAAATAAATGAGTTGAGGAACATTAATAATTCTCGGGTGTGATGTTTGGAAAGTAGAGACCTAATTTATATAATTAGTGACTAAGAGATCCCTTTTACGATTCAATTATTAAATAGGGACCCGAGATTAATATTCTATAAATAATATTGTGCACATTACAAATTGCAAGTAGGCAAAAAAATACAAAAAATTGTGGAGCTTAATTACACTTACCCAGTATGAACAGGCAGATTACATAGGACTCTCATAATTTTTTTTATCCAACTGCAACTCCAAAATTAAGGGCTAACTCAACCACATTCATTTTCTAACTCAAGCTCTCTGGTTGAGAACTTTAAAGGAGAAGAAAAAAGAAGAAAAAAATCACCTGTGAATTTTGGATATTATACCATAATATCCGATTGGTTCATGTTATGATGATTTTGTTTATGTACTACACAAACTGTATAGATTCTTAAAAGAATATTATTTTAGTTATGTAATACACAAACTGTATAGATTCTTAAAAGAATATTGTTTTAGTTTGAAGCATTGGATTATATGTGCCAATGGTTCAAATGCAGCAATGAACATTTTTTGTTTTAAAGTAGAAAATAAGATCTGATTCCAAAGACTATTTATAATTGATAGTTGGCAAGAGGCCATCTAATTACTTACTAGTATCACTAAGGATTGAGATCACCTCCAGTTCTAAAAGCCTGTTTGACAACGGTTTATTTTGAAACTCCTTAAAAGTAATTTTGAATAGTAACTTCTAAGTAATTTTAAATAATGATTATAAGTAAAATTATTTGGATGTATTTTGACTTCTAAGTTAGATTAAGTTAGTTTTGGTATTTGACTAGTATGACTTATAAGTAATGAATGTATGATAAATTACATCATTGGGCATCAATTGTGCATGAAACATGCATTTTACACATGCATAAGACACTACTTCAATACTGGTATGATTATAAGAAACAAAAACATGCTTCTTATCATAAATGTACCTCTCAGTCATTTGCAAAATACATGAACATGTAATCCAGATAATTAGACATAAGAAAAAAGGACTTGCACACCATGCAGTTGGTTTATGTATGTACTTTTTAAACACAAGAAAAAGGAATATGTTTGGAAATTGGCTTCTTTTGAGACCCTGCATTTTGAACTTGTTGCGTTCTTCCTATATGTCAAGTCCAGTTCATGATTGTTGCATTATTTCTTTACATGCTTTATTTATTTTTATTTTCTTGTTGTAACAATTTGTTCCTTTCTTTATTTTTAAGTCATTGCTGATTCGGTGTTTTCTAATTTGGTTTCCATTTTTTCTTTACATGCTGAACTGTAGAAATATGCTTCATGTTCATGTTTCCTTTCACTTTTGCCTCCTTTCCATCTGTTTTTTGATTATTTAAAGTTTATGTTTGGGTAATTTTGCAATTTTGTTCTGAGAGGGTTCTATCTGAACTTTCTTATCTATGAACAAAAAAATAAAACCAAGTTCTTGAAAGTACTTGTTAGCTTCTTGTATCCGGAACTTTGATTATAATGTTTCTTTTCCTGTGAAATTGTGCTTGCTTTTAAATTTGAATATTATGACGTAACCTCAAGTATGTGTTGAGAGGGTGGGATGGTTGGAAAGATGGAATTTGTTTTACTGAAGTATACAAAAAGCTACCACCATGAATTCAAAATAATAGTATTTTTTTTTAATTGTTTGAAATCATTAGGGTCGTTCTAATAATTTGTTTGATCAAAATTACTTATGAAATTTTATCACCAGTCATATGCAACAAATAGTTGTTTCTCATATTTCAACTTTTAACTAACTTTTGCAAGTTCCTTATTAGAAGTTGACAAACATAATTAATGAAAAAGTTACTTCTAAGTAGTTTTGACTACTTTTAAGTAGTTGTCGGACTCTTAAACTTTAAACAATGCTGATCATTAGATCTAAGAAACATTGGTCTTTGAATATACGATGAATTTGATTAGAATAAGTGATCTCAACCCTACTATAAAAGGCATGCGCCAAAATTTTCAATAAATCGAAAACTTTATATAGTACGCTAGTAAAAAGAAAACCTCATGGGGACTGTTGCATCAGCCGCCACCACACAAAACCGTAGTAGCTTCACTCATCTAACTTCTGCTTACTCACTGGACCTCGTGAACATAAGGAAGCTTAAAAACATCTTTTATTAATACATATTTATCTGAAATCATCTCAAAGAGCTCAGCGATTTCCTAAGCTAAAGGAATTTTGATAATTAACTAGTATAACTAGAAAAGAACATTCAAAGTTAAATATAACTCCAATCTAGAAAAGAACATTCAAAGTTAAATACAACTCCAATCTAGAAATATGGAACATCTTATACTACATATTTCTGAAATTTCCCCATCGTAGTACTATCCACATTTCTAGAAGTAGAATTGCCTTCAAAGTATAACAGTTAGTCCGGTACCTGTTAGATTTCGGTGATGTAATATTCCAATATTAAAAAAGATTTGAAAGATATTTAAGACAATGATTCAAATATATTGTCTTTTTTATCGCATTAAAGATGACAATAAATTATTTACATGAGAAGGAGAATTAACTGAATGATTGAAGTAATCAACCAATTTCATAATCATCAGATTAAAGAACTTATCAGGCGCGTGCAAATCGAATGAAACTGAAAAATCAAACGGATAAACGTTTCCTATATGAATAGGAGAATTGATGAGGTATTGATTTATAATCATAAATCAGTTAAGTAAAAATCTCTGTATAAAGATAGTCATTCTGTAGATTTTAGATCATCCTCTCAATTTGTATTTCTTATTCTTCTTTTTAGCCTACATTATTAATCTTGTAAAATTTTCTCCTCTTTCTAAAGTGGATGTACACTATATCACGATATTGGAATCACTATAAATCTGTGTGTGTACTCTCTATCTGTTTTCTATGATTTGTTGTTTAGATTCTCTTTTGATGTTTGTTTCATAGCACTACAACACGATCTTATTGCTTCCGCGTTTATTTGACCTGATTTACAGTATTTGTGTAAATCTACCCCAACAGTCTAGTATCAAAGCTTTGAAAGTTGTTGTTGAAGTCTAGGAGATCGATAAAATGGCAGGATTTGGAGATGGAAGTGAGGTTAGACCCACCCAAGAGTATGCACCCTACATTAGGGTTCATATGCAGTAACCGTTCGCAGTTAGCTATAGAGAAGTGGAATAGAGATAATGATTTTAAGAAGTGGCAGTAGAAGATGAAGGCAGTGTTGAAAAGAAATCTTGTTTACCAGGTTATGTTTGATGCAGAATCGTTGCCAGTGGATTTCTGAGAATTAGAAAGGAAGGAGATGGAAGATGAGCATTTACCATCCTTCAATTAGCCATAGGTGAGAACGTCATTCTAAGGATTAGTAGTGAAACCACCGTAGAGGCTTATGGAAGAAATTGGAGGATCTCTAAGTTGCTCACGAATAGGCTAATTTTGTTGAAAACTTTCTTCACCTACAAGATGAGGGAAGGTACATCGTTGAAAGCACATGTTAACTTTTTCGACGACTTGATGCCGAAGATGAAAATTGTTGATTTGAATGTGGACGAAGAACAATGCTATGGTTGTATTATGCTCTCTTACAGAGCGATACATGATATTCGCTAACAGCTTAATTTATGGCAGATGCACGCTGACATTAGAAGATGTGCAGATGGGACTTCCGAGTGAAGAGATGATGGATCAAATGAAGCTTATGATCAAGGGTGAAAGCTTTAACCGTTTGGAATTCTGTGAGGAATGTGTATTGGGGAAACTGATGAAGGTTTCTTTTGGTGTTTGTAGATATGAGTCCAAAGGAGTACTAGAGTATGTACATGCGGATGTTTGGAGACCAATAGCTAAAGCTTCAACTGGCTGAGCTAAGTATTTTATCTCTTTTATCGATGACTGCTCTCGGAAGGTTTGGATGTTCGTGATGAAAGCCAAGTCAAAATCGTTTGAGTAGTTCAAAACTTGAAAGGCACTGGTAGATAATGAAGTCGGAAGGAAGTTGAAGGTGCTAAAATCCAACAATGGCAATGAGTTTGTTTTTAAGGAGTTCACCGATTTCTGTAAGCAACATGGAATTCAGAAACACTTCACTACACTCGAAGATCCGCAATCAAACGGAGTCGTTCAAAGGATGAATATGACTCTACTGGAGAAAGCTCGTTGTTCGAGATTGATAGCGGGTTTATCTAGAGGCTTTTTGACTGAAGCTTTATCGAATGCAGCATATATTATCAATCAAATTTCGTGCTCAGCCATTGATGGGAAGGTTCCAGAGAAAAGGTGGAAAGGTACACATACATCTATACATATCAATTATTTTCGTATATTTGATAGTCATGTGTATATTCATTATACGAGAAATGACAAGTTAGAGGCTAGAGTCTATCAATGCATATTTTTGGGCTATACAGAAGACATCAAAAGATATCACATTTGGAACCCTGTTGATAGGAGGATAGTGCATTTGAAACATATCACATTTGATGAGTCCGCTATGTTCAAGCCGAAGGAGAATCCACCTATTTTAGTACATTCAGAAGCTGAAAGGCTCAAGGAGATGAAAAATATTCTCACATATCAGCCTAATAGTATACTTAGAGCTGCAAAAGAAGACATAGTAATTGCAGTCATTGACACATCACATAAAGGTCCACAAAATTCCTCTAGCAATGATAGTGATGGTCGTGAAGCTAGAGATGATTGAGAGTTGATAGAATCTTAGGCGAAGTTAAACCTATTTGGGCTAGCTCTAGAGTTAGAAGGCCGCCAAATAGATATGGAGACTGAAACTATGCAACTCTTAGCCTTGAAGATCAGTTTAACTATGCACTGCATATAGTGCAAGATGAGCCTTTCGAACTTGAAGAAGCTATGAGTTCAAGTGCCAACTCGAAATGGATGCATGTTATGGAGGAGGAGATTGATTCGTTAAAGAAGAATCAGAATTGGAAATCAGTACCACCCCTCAAGGAAGCTGAACCATAGGATGCAAGTGAGTATATAAGGTGAATGACGATGGAAGATACAAGATTAGAGTTATTGCAAAATTCGAGCATTGCTCGAACTTGATTTGTTTGCTGAAGTGTTGGGTGCCACTTAATGGCACATTGGAAGAGTGAGTTGGTACATGGAGACGTTTGTGGAGATTGATAGGTCCTGCATGAAGATTGTACTTTCAACACTTTGTTGGCGGACAGTGGTTATGTCGGAGTTCGTTGACAAAGTGCAATGGGTGATGATCATGTCGAATCTCATTGTGGAAGTATTCGTGGTGTCTTATCCGAGAGTTGCTTGGAGCAAAAGAACGTATGTAGAGTTGATAGGCTTGTATGTAAGATATTCCTGATTTCGGTGATACAATATTTTCAATTAAAGAAGATTTGAAAGCTATTTGAGATAATGACTCAAATATATTATCTATTTTATTGCATTAAAGATGACAATAAATTATCTACATGAGAATGAATCTTATCAGATGCGTGCAAATTGAAGAAAACTGAAAAATTAAATAGATAAACGTTTCTCATATGAATATGAGAATTAATGAGACATTGATTTATAACCATAAATCAATCACTTCAGGTCTAAGTAAGATTCTTTATATAAGTATAGTCATTTTGTAGAGACTGGATCATCATATCAAGTTGTATTTCTTATTCTTCTTCTTTGCCTACATTACCAACCTTGTAAAATTTTCGTTTTTTAGAAAGTAATAAAATATCATATTTCCAAAGTGGATGTACACTATCTCGTGATAGTGGAACCACTATAAATCCGTATATGAACTCTCTGTCTATTTTCCGCGATTTGCTGTTTAGATTCTCTTGTTGCTGTTTGTTTTATCGCACTACAACACGATCTTATTGTTTCCGCATTTGTTTGGGTTGATTTACGGTCATTTGTGTAAATCTATCTCAACAGTACCACCATAGCATCTGTTTGATTCAACGTCTCTCACAACCACTTGTTTAAGAAAGCAATATGTAGATCATAGAGATTCGTCACTCCTAGACCTCATGATTCTTTACCTTGCATGCTATCTCCCACAATACTAAATAACTTGTTGAGCTACAACCACGACCTCCAGTGCATGGAAAACTCCTTCGAATCCTATTAATCTTCTTCAAAACATATTTAATATTAAATCTGAAACAGAACGGAATATCAAAATTGCCCTTAAGAAAAATGCAGCCTTTTCTAGGTCAGTGTGATTGTTATTTTTCTTGTGAGACTTTATTAATTCATCCTGAGATAACATTTAGTGAATCAACTAGGTGAAATTATTGTTGGACCAACAAAAGCACTGTTTATGGATGAAATATCAACTGGGCTGGATAGCTCCACCACATTCCAAATAGTTTCTTGTCTAAAACAGTTGGCTCACATAACAGAAGCTACAGTTGTAGTTTCACTTCTTCAACCAGCACCTGAGACATATGAACTCTTTGATGATGTCATCTTAATGGCAGAAGGAAAAATTGTTTATCATGGTGCACGCTGCGACATACTTGAATATTTTGAAAGTATTGGGTTCAAATGCCCAGACAGAAAAGGTGAAGCTGAATTCTTACAAGAAGTAATGTCAATAAAAGATCAAGAGCAATATTGGAAGCACCCACATGATCCATATCGGTATGTTCCAGTTGATCAACTATGCAAGAAATTCAAAGACCATGAAATTGGTAAGAGAACTGAAGAAGAGCTATCAAAGGAATATGATAAGTCAATGTGTCACAAAAATGCTTTATCGTTCAGTGTCTACTCCTTGACTAAGTGGGAACTTTTTAAAGCTTGCATGGCTAGAGAGCTGCTTCTCATGAAGAGAAATTCTTTTGTTTACATATTTAAAACAACTCAGGTATATATAAAGCTATATATACGGTACTAGAAACAATATTCATCCAGTAATAATCTACAATTCTCTGTTCTTTGCAGCTTGTGATAATTTCAATCATCACAATGACTGTTTTTCTGAGGACACAATTGGGTGTAGATGTTCTTCATGCAAATAGCTATCTTGGTGCACTATTCTACACGATTATTATAAACATGGTAAATGGATTCCCGGAGTTAGCAATGTCGGTATCAAGGTTACCAGTGTTTTACAAACAAAGGGACTTTTACTTTTATCCTGCATGGGCTTATGCTATCCCTGCCTTCATATTGAAAGTTCCAATTTCTTTCATAGAGTCTTTGCTGTGGGCATCTATTACTTATTATGGCATTGGATACAGCCCAGAAGGAGTCAGGTAAATTTCTTTTACATCAATAATTAATATTCATGCTTCACCAGATATATCGTGAGTATGTATTTCTGCTTAACCTACATATTATCATTGTAGATTTTTACGCCAGTTCCTTCTTCTCTTTGTTGTGCATCAAATGTCACTATCGATGTTTCGTTTCCTAGCTTCGTATTTCCAAACAGCGGTGTCTGCTTCAATGAGTAGCACATTGACACTATTGGCAGTCCTTTTGTTTGGTGGCTTCATTATCCCATACCGTAAGTACATCAATTTTCTAATTTTCAATACATAGTATAGTACATGCAGGTGACGGATTTTATAATATATGCAGCATCTATACCTGGTTGGTTGAAGTGGGGGTTCTGGAGTTCTCCATTAACATATGCAGAACTAGGCTTGGCAGTAAATGAGTTTCTTGCACCAAGATGGCAGAAGGTGATGCACTAAAATAACTGCTTCTGATATTTTGTTCTTCAAATTACCTTATTTTATTTCTTAAAACTGAAATTTGTCGATTAACAGGTTTCTTCAGCTAATACCACTTTAGGGCATCAAGTTTTGGTTAGCAGGGGACTGGATTATAATGCCAATATATACTGGATATCAGTTGGTGCCTTGATCGGAT
The DNA here is from genome assembly GCA_030737815.1 of Allium fistulosum. NCBI lineage: Eukaryota > Viridiplantae > Streptophyta > Magnoliopsida > Asparagales > Amaryllidaceae > Allium > Allium fistulosum. The sequence continues at coordinate 1,438,718,070 of CM060902.1, forward strand.
ATATTTTGCTGTTTAATATATTATTCACTCTCTCCTTGACATTTAAAAAACGTAAGAAAACTAATTATAAATTAATTTTGTATCATGATAAGTTTTCTCTAGTTGTGTACTTCTCCAAATGATTGAAATTATTTAATTACAGCTCCTGGAGTGTCTCGTGCAATTCTGTCTCGTGAAAAGCTTTCTCAAATACGGGGAGAAATAGACCCGAACAAATCAATAGAGCTTAGAAATACTTCAATTGGTAGTTCTTCAGGAACTGCAAAGGAACCTAAGAAGACAGGTAAGAAAAATGTATATGAAGTCAAGGAATATCAATGGATATATGATTCCAAACTATGATTGTCACAGGAAGAATGGTTTTACCCTTTATCCCTCTCCCAGTAACATTTCAGAACGTACAATACTTCATTGACACTCCTATGGTATGGTCAAAAATACAACTGCATTTTAACCTTCCCATATTATAATGATATTATTACAGCTTAATATACTAATGTTGATGTAGAGTAACATAATGGTATAAATGTAACTGCCAGGAAATGAGAGAGCAAGGTTATCAGGACAAACAGTTGCAGCTTCTCCACAATATTACAGGCGTATTCAGACCTGGCGTTCTAACTGCACTAATGGGTGTAAGTGGTGCAGGAAAAACAACCCTATTGGATGTTCTTGCAGGGAGAAAAACAGGAGGCAAAATAGAAGGCGACATAAAAATTGGAGGGTACCCTAAAGTGCAGGAAACATTTGCACGGGTGTCAGGTTATTGTGAACAAAATGATGTACATTCTCCATACATTACTGTAGAAGAATCGGTAGTATATTCAGCTTGGCTTCGCTTGCCATCCCAAACCGATCCAGTGGTCAGAAATGTGAGTGAGTTTCATAATTTTGGTCCAATAGTTGGAAAATCGATGCTTCCAATCCACCTTACTTTGAAATAATTTATATACGGAAGTAGTTTGCAGTTTAGATAATTTGTGCACTATACCTACAGACATTATACACAAACGGTTATATGCATATTCTAATAGTGGGCAAATTGATGCTTCTTTTCCCATTTACTATCCACAATCCCATCACGGAATAGGCCTTGGTACAGTCTACATTGATCCACACCTGCCAACAACAATAATCTTGTATCCAATTTGATCATCTTGTTCCATTTGGCCAAGTCAAGATTATGCCAAATTTTGTTCTTCAAATGGCCTCAATTGTATTTGAGTGTAGGATGGTATATGTGTATTCTAATGTTAATTCTTGCAACATGGGACTATTATTTCTAAAGTTGTTACAATACAACAACAGTTTCTGTATCAGCATTCATCATGCTTGTCTTGTAATCATCAGGAATTTGTAAACGAAGTTCTTGAAACAATTGAACTAGATGCAATAAAAGACTCAATAGTTGGAGTACCTGGCGTGAACGGATTATCTACTGAACAAAGGAAAAGGCTAACAATAGCTGTAGAACTTGTTTCAAATCCATCAATTATATTTATGGATGAACCAACATCAGGTCTAGATGCTCGAGCAGCTGCAATTGTCATGCGTGCAGTTAAAAATGTTGTTGGAACAGGACGAACAGTTGTTTGCACTATTCATCAACCTAGTATTGATATATTTGAGGCATTTGATGAGGTGATTGTAGTTGCTTAATTTTGAACAAACATTTTGATATTTTGTCAGTAGCTCAATTAGCAAGTATAAGTGAAATTTACTTCTAAAATACTCGACATTTATGGTAAAACTTGTGTTTATTGCTTTCATGCAGCTAATTCTGATGAAAAGGGGAGGTGAACTAATATATGCTGGAGCATTGGGTCTAAATTCAAGCAAAGTTATAAAGTACTTTGAGGTAACTTTCGGAAGTAAACTAATTAAAGTAGTGTATATGTCTATTTAATACTGTTTATGTAATGCTATGGTTCAGCAATGCTGGTAGCCGAGATGTGAATGCTTCTTTTTTATGATGTATGTAGTAGGAATGTAGGTTAATGCATACATGCAAACTTTATTTTCACCTTTCTTTTTTCAGGGCATTCCTGGAGTACCAAGTATTAAAAACAATTACAATCCAGCAACATGGATGTTGGAAGTGACTTCTACATCTGTGGAGGCTCAACTAAGTATCGACTTTGCACAAATATACAAGGAGTCCTCACTTTACAGGTTGGGTACCTAACTACCGGACTATCTATTTTAGCGGGAGATGTTGTTTGTGGTCCTTAATAAATTTTAAAATACATATAAACATTATTTATGAGAGCATCTCCAGCAGTTGGAATGAGCGTGGTGAAGCAGGGAAATGAGAATCTCTCCAACTTTTTTTATAGCGTGGATGGTTAAACTGTTTTCTGAGTAGTATCTAAACGGTATTCAGAATGCCTTTTAGCAATTTTTTAATATTAAATACACTAAAAAGTTTTCTAAAATTCGTTTAGAGCCTAAATAGCTTTTTAAAAACTAATTCACCATGAATGATTTTTTTAACTAAAATAAAATAAAATATATGTTTACAATTGGAACGCTGCTAACTTATTTTCCTCCTCGCCATGCCAAAAATTGGCGCTTTGATGGAGATGCATCAACCAAAAATAAAATGTTGATCCCTGCTCTTGAATCACAATACCAAATCATGTTATGTACACACCACCGTTCTTTTCATCAATTGTAATCTCATATTATTAAATACAAAACACAATATCTTTTTGAACCTGTAGTTTTGTCTGAAAAAGTTAATTAGATAGACGTAACTAGGCTTTTGATCCCGTGGTTTCGATGTTTTTGGCAAATGACGATTGTTAGTCTCAACATCTATGTACTGTGTATATACATATAGATACACGCACAGTGTGTGTCTCTCCATTCTGATGCTAAAAAAGAATCCAAAATTTTGTAATCATGTATCATAAATTTCAACTAGTGACTCTGAAACAGGGAGAATCCAGAATCTTTTTCTAGAGGGGTCGAAGAGAATTCAAAATCAATAGAAATTTATTATATTAGCATACTAGTATCTCTGTATCCTTTATTGCAGGTTTGCATTTAAATAGTATATATGAAAACTCACTAAAATTATCGACAGTTAAGAAAAGAACACTGAAAATACTGAATTCCATCATTTCTAGCACTTAAATGCTAGTATTTCATCATCAATCATTTATCTTTGCTTCAGCTTCAATGAAATAAGCAACAAATAAGGCTACAGTGGCGGTAGCTTTTGGGAAAGAAGACAAGTGAAATTCGCTAACGGCTCGCTTAATATCTTTATAATCTCAGAGATGTCATCGCTGTACAATATTCAGTGCTTCTAGCACTTTATAAGAACTTGAGGGGGATCAGCCGATCACCCTTAGATACATGCAAATTCGCCCTTGCTCCGAAACTTAACCGTGTGTAATCAGTTCTATTTTCTTTTCAGCATTAATCAAGAACTTGTTTGGCAAATGGCTATTCCACCGTCCGAATCAACTGACATATATTTTCCAACTCGATTTCCACAAAATAGTTGGGGGCAGTTCAAAGCATGTTTGTGGAAGCTGTACTTATCATACTGGAGATGTCCATCGTATAATTTAATGCGTATGCTATTCATCATCATCTCATCGATAATATTTGGTGTTCTGTTTTGGAAGCATGGGAGGAGGATGTAAGTCTGTTCTTCAAGTTTAGTATCCATATTTCTTTCAAATGGTTCGTCACATGTGCTTTAATTAGTAGAATGTGCAAAACTAACACATTCTATCTACATATAGAAATAACCAACAAGATTTATTCAACATTCTTGGAGCAATGTACGCTGCAACAAACTTTTTCGGCATAAACAACTCTCAGTCTGTTTTGCCATTTGTATCATTGGAGCGTGCTGTTTTGTACCGTGAAAAGTATGCAGGAATGTACTCTCCATGGGCTTATTCTCTTGCACAGGTTATTCCCCTTTTTTTTGGGTTATATATCACACATAACCTGTCAAAATACATACATGACATGTAAATCTCTTCAGATGATCATAGAGATTCCTTATGTATTCATCCAAGTGGTACTTTTTGTGGTCATCACTTACCCTACAGTAGACTATTATTGGACAGCTTATAAGTTGGTATGGTTCTTCTATACAATGTTTTGCGCATTGCTCACATTTGTTTATCTGGGAATGTTGCTTGTTTCATTGACCCCAAATATACAAGTAGCTTCAATATTGGCATCCCCTTGCTATGCTCTTTGTAATCTCTTTTCAGGGTTCATGGTACCCAGCCCGGTAAGTCCCTTTACAAATTACTCTTTATGAAATTTCATTTTATTTGATATGTGCTGTAAGTGCGGAGAATATTTTCGCATCTTGTAATTAATACAATTATCTCTCCATTTATATTATCTCCATAAATACTATGAGACCACTCTTTACATTATCACTTGGTCATGTAATAGCTCAACGATCCTCTAATATTGCAAATTTTACCATTCCCCTTCTTTTTTAACATGGTATCGAGTTAAGCCTGATATTCACACGTGTCCTATGTTAACCACCTTTCCATGTGTATTATTTTTATCATCAACGCATGCTCCATTTCTCTCTCCCTCTACCCACACTAAATATGCATACATATACACACAAATTAAATATGCATACATACACATACGCACACACATGCATACATATATATGAATGTGTGTGTTTGTGTTTCTGTGTGTGTATGTGTGTGTTCAAAGGCACTCGTATGTGTGTGTTCAAAGGCACTCGAGTGCCTTTGAACACACACATACATGCACACACATATCTATACATTATATATGCATACACACACGTGTATGTGTGTGTTCAAAGACACTCCTCATTACCAATTGATTTTTTTTGATAACTCAAGTGATTTTGCCATAACCTTTCTCATCACCAATTGGTTTTGTGAACATTAGGCGATTCTCTATTATCGTCATTTATATTCTTACCTACTTAGAGAATCAAGCCTTGCTTATAAACTCTAGAAAAGAATGTGCTTGCCAAAAACATACTCTGGATACCTGTTCCAGGATCGTCGGTTTCAAAAATTCAAACTCACGATCTTTGGTCTCGAAATCTGAACCATCAAACCTTATTTAACGCTAAGGACATGTATGTTGAACTTAACTACATTAAGGAAAATGCTACCTTGCCATAATTTTGCGTACGATCCAAAGTACAGAACCTTGTGTATTATCCAAAGTATGTATTGCGCGTTCAATACATACTTTCTTCGGGTTTACAAGCAAACTTTAATTTTCTAATACTAGTACTAGTACTAATACTAATACTAACAACAACTGCTGCTGCTACTACAAGTTCCCATTTATATTTTATTTGGATGCTTTTGTAGCATTAAATTTATTGGGTTACTAATAATTAAAATTTGATAACTTTTTGCAGCAAATTCCAAAGTGGTGGATCTGGTTATACTATTTGAACCCCATGTCATGGAGTTTAAATGGCCTTTTTACTTCACAATATGGAGACATAGACAAAGAAATCATGGTGTTTGGAAAAAGAACATCAATTTCTTCATTTCTAGAGGACTACTTTGGCTTCCATCATGATCGTTTGTGGGTTGTTGCTATCGTTTTGTTTGCCTACCCTTTCATTTTTGGTATGCTGTTTGCATATTGTATAGGCAAACTAAACTTTCAGAGGAGGTAGAAGTTAACTCCTGCATTAGAAAGTAGAAACAGTAATGCTCAAGGGCGCCAAATTTATTGGGGTCCGTATCTATGTATAGTTTATATATTTGACAAAAAAACAAAATTAGGCTGGTGTAATTTAGCACTAATTTCAGCAGTCCAATACAATGAATAACTTCTCTACTTAGCAAGGCATGCAACAACTGTTTATATTGATCGTATTTCTTATTTACTTTGCCTAAGATGTGGGATTATGTAAAGCAGTAAACACCAACTTTGCACAGCATATGGTATTTATTTTGCTTACCCATTTAGGAAATCTAAACAAATCAGCAAAAAACATACAAAGATCAAAGGGTCTGATGGTTACGTTTTTTATTCCATTTGTTGTCAAATCTCTGCTATTTTGTATGTTTATTTCTATTTTGAGTTAAAACTGCTACTTTCAAATTTGTGTTGATTTCTATTTATGTTTTCCAAGCTAGCACATTCCTTATATTGCGAAATACATACAAATCTAAAGGTACATGATCGCGTAACTTTTTCTTTGCAGTATTTTTAAAGTTAACTTTGTCTACTTTCTATATGAAATACGATTCAAGACGTTAAAATACATCAAAAAATGACAACGGATAATTTTATTGTTTCCAAAAAAAAAATGGAAAAATCTAAACAATGAAACTAGAAAATCAGAGTATGATGATTGCATGCCGTAGTCCGAACAGAGGGTTATGACAAGCGTTACGGCACGCGCTTCGTCCATGATGAAGACATTTGAATTGTTTTTTTATAAATTGTATTTATTTAATACGTTTAAAAGAAAATCGTTTCCACAAATATTTAGCTATATTTTTGTGTTGAATAATACGTAGTTAATTTGAATTTTTATTTCTAAGTTACAATTTTTAATTTTTTGTCAGTTTAAATTTTTATTTATTTTATTAATTAATAAAAAAACGAATTTGTAAAGTATTTTACTTGTTAGATCTTATTTTTAAGTAATATTAAGACTTAATAAATATTCGTAGAGAAAATTTTGAATTTGTAAAGGAAGCTTAATTGTCAAATTATATTTTTAAGTGATGCTAAATCTTAGAGATATTTTTGATACTTTATGCTGACATTAAATGAGTGTGGGGGGGAATTAATTTAAATGACAAAAATTTGTATATTTTTAGCCTTAAGGACACGACCTCAATATTTTAACCACAAGGACAAACATTCTCATAACAATTATTCATAAGGACAAACATTCTTCCAAAACTGCTACCGAACTAAAAACTGATACCTAAAAACTGTTACCGATAACTACAAACTGATACCTAAACTGTAAAAACTGATACCTAAATAAAGTTGTCCTTCAGGCTAAAATACCGAAGGTCTGTCCTTGAGGCTAAAATGCTGAGAAATTTTGTCCTTGACAATAATTTTCTGTTTAAAAATTGCGTTTTTATTCCAACTATTAATAAAGATATAATAATTTATTATAATTATGTACAGGTATCACTTTGTAAATTTGCCCAAGCCCCTAAGCTCGTTAAACGACCCTGCAGATGTTTAAATATTAGGAGACATGAGAAGGTTTATAACAGTGATCTTTATAATGGACATCACTGAAGAATTCTTTGGGTAAAATCTAAACACGTATATACGGAATTAGCGTAAAGAAAAAAAAAACCTATGATCACTTTTAGTTTGAAAAACAAAAGTTTTGAAGTTTGGTCTGTTGGACAGCAAAATGTTATATTCACAAAAAATTACATATATATAATGCTATAGGCGGTTATGCTCCACACAACTTATTTCAGGCCATAATTTCCTAATTTTCTTGGGCTAAAATGTTGTCCGATTATGTCTTAATTCAAGGAGTTGGGCCACCATTTTTTGGCTTCAATAATGAACCCTAAACTTTATTATTTTGCTGGATTATTTTTTCATTAAGAAAGCCTATAATTCCTTTCTTGGAGTTTAACAGATAGATGAATCATGCGATTGTAAAAGAAGAATTTCCTAACTTTGCAAGTCTATTAAAATCAATATGCGGTTCTGCTGCCACATCTTTAGTTTCATGTCCACATTCTGACCATCATTTTTTTAATATTTGAAACCATTCATCTATAACAAAAAAAAAAAAAAAGTTAGATAATCTTATAGGTAATTACGCATTTCAACCTGTACAGTTAAAACGTGTAGCGGTTCTGTAGCGGTGGAGATGTAAAAAAGTTATAGCAAGATAAAGCAGGGCTATCGTGAAAAATAGTAGAGGTGCAAAATGCTTCAATTTTTTTTTATAAAAACAAATATTTGTAATTAATTTATTCTCATTCTCACGTAACTTGTGTTGGAAAAATAAATGTTGTTTAATCTTATATAACAAAACCGAAGAATACCATTATTTATACAAACTAGATTTGGTGACTACAATCGATTTCTAACTTATATTAAGTACTTATGTCTTAAAAGTATGTCTTTACTCTAACTTTGTTGATTTGGTTTAAAAGGAAATTAGTCAAACAAACTTTTGTATATTAATATTGCTAAAGCCGGTGCTAAAAAGCCTTGATTTAGTAGAAAATATCGGGGCTTAAAGCGGGTCTACCGTTTAATAGTGTTAAATAGAAATAACGTAGCTGTCGGAGAGCGCTACGTGCTATAACGGGGATATTGCAAGGCTTTAACTACACAGATTTCAACGCATTCATGTTTACCTTACCGAAGCACGTGTTCAAGTTTAAGCTAATTGATTTTAAGCACTCTTTTTTGTCCTTTTTTGGAGTGGAAACTTATATATGAACATTACTTCATATCATGAATCAAGAAACATTTCATATTACCTAGCCATTAGTGCCTAATTATGAATATTCCATATTCGTGTAATGTTATATGGATATAGCATTCTGTTGTCCTTTAGATCGAACTTTAAAAGTTGTATCCTTCAGACTAAAATTGGTTTTAGGTTTTTCCTTTATACTGATTCCCTCTGAATGTTATATGATGAACAGTCGCGGTTGGTAATGTACGAAACTTCTATGAACTTAGTTCATTAGGAATAAGCAAATAAACCATAATGCAAAATCGTGTATTCAGTATGATTTATTACAATAAAGATCTTCAAAGAACGGTTCACCATTTTGTAAAGGAAAGCGAATGTATGAGAGTGAATGTAGCTTAGACCCAGTTCAGATAAAAGATAGTAAATGGTCACGTATACTTCATAAACGGACATTTGAAACGAGAATTGTATAAAATGCTAAAAGATAATTAATATGGAATGAGAAATGTGATTTTTGTTTCAATTGTGTGTTATAATATACAAAATTATTTTCTATAAAGGTTATTTCTATGAGTTTAAGATATTTGATCAAAAGCTCTCGACTATAAACTAGTAATAGTAGAAAAAATTGCCCATAATGAGTATCTAAATGAAGCTTCATATTTCATACGATATTATAATAATGACGGAAATAGTGAGAGCATGCCCAATAATACTTATTAACAAATGCATTAAGATACGAATAATTGTTTTCATATATATACCAAATATTATTTATGAAATAATAATTGCTTTCGGTATTGATCAAAAATAAATATAGTTTTATTTTGTTATGAACATTTTGAATATTCATTATGAAATAGATCTATTGAAATAATGTTATTTTTTCATCAGCTACACAATACAGAAGTATATAAAATTTTAATAGTTATTTTTGGAATTATGGACTAAGCCTTATATTGGAAGAATAATTCTTTAAATCATATGATTATGAATATGGCAAAGCACTCATTCAGTGGGAGCGATAAAAGAGTTAATGAACTCTTAGGATTGATACATGTATGTAGCAACTCAGAATTTTAGTCATTTGAATTTGACATATCTAATTGATTTTAAATATTGAAAAGTTAAAATTTATAGGTTGAATAACTTAAATTTCAAATATGGCGATTTGTTCGATAATTAAATTGTTGAATTTAATTTTTGGAATTGCTTAAATAATTGAATCCTGAATTTAATATGAATAAAAATGATTTCAAAAGTTAATTTAAATTCTATTTAAATAAGAATGAAAATAGTAAACTAGTAATTTAGATTTAAAAGTGACTTATTTGGCTTTTATAATAATTCGTTTTAATTAACATGTAAAAATAGCCTTCTGGGGCACTGTCTTGGATTTTGGCGAAAGCAGTTTCATTGGGTCCGTAATAGTGAGTTATTATATACCGTCGATTTTCGTGGCAATTGGATCTATCGTTTGGTCGTGCGAGTTCAAAACACATAGAGATTAATTTCAGAAATTTATAATATAATTGCGTTTGAAAAGCTATCTTCTGTATATGATCGAATCAGGTCTCGAGGCTAGTTCCATCGCATTCAGAATATGGGTATAATATATAGAATGCCAGACGAAACGTCTCATTTGGAGTTCGATATGTTCGAACGTTTAAAGATGAATATTTTAAAATTAAATAATATATATATTCCTTAAATTCAGCCATGCTTCCCCATACCCATGCCATACTCCTCATGTACACCCATAACCCCATCACATGGCTGCCATACCTCCTTCTTATATGGTGTTGCCTATAACCAAAAATGGAGCTTCCTCTTTTGAAATACAAACTTCAAAATTCAAAAACTAAATATATATTCAACAAAAAATCACAAAACAAAGTCCATTGAGTTTCTTTGGATGTTGGCTTCGGTGTTATTGCCTCGATTTGGTGAGCGATGATGCTTAGGGAGGCTCGACCGTAAGGTCATCAAGCTAAGGTTGGTTTTTAAGGGAATTGTGGTCGTCGATTCGACGAATGAAGTTTTGATTCAAATCCGGGTTATTGGAGTGCAGCTTGTCGTCGAAAATGATGGAGTGCGGCTCGCGATTGGGAATCGCGATATTGGCAATGACAATGGGAATCGTGGTCAAGTCACGTTTTTCTTGGTGGCTCCGGGGTTGTCGCGGTGATGATGGACGCATAGAGGAGGAGATGAGAAGCTCAACGATGAAGACGGAATTGAATTTCGTCGAGTTCTACTCTGTATCACTGCTGCTTCGTGCATGGTCACTTAGGTTCATTGACATTGCTATGCACGTTTATATTGGAGGAAGAAGATGATGATTTGTTTTAGGGGAGGATGGTAATTAAAAGAATGAAATTAATTAACTTTATTATTTAATTCGTGAAACTTATATAATGTATATCTCACTCATACGAGGTCGATTTCAAACGCCAATTTTTGCGTTGGACTCATATTGACGAATACACTATGGAGTTGGATTAAATGAGATCAGAGCTTGTTAGAATTTAGGCTAAAATCGAATGGCCATTCGGTTTTAGTTCCAAACCAGAACGCCTCGGCGACAATTGGAATAATTATGAGTTAATCTCACCTTTTTGGTTGACCAGAAACGTTTTATAATTAATAAAAATTGTTGATTGAATGTTTGGATGATTTACTATTTTATTAGTTGGTTTGGATATATTCCTGCCCCTGGAGCGGATGAGAACCTATTACGTTTCCGTGTAAGAGCGGATGACCCTTTGTATATGAACCCGCCTCGAAGCGGTTAATTCATGCTTTTATGATTATATATATTGTATGTGATGCAAGGAGGACAGATTGGAGGAATCTAATAGGATTCTTTGCTATTGTTGATTGATTTCAATAAAATTCATGTTATATGATTATTGAATATGAACCTCATTGTAGACACTATGGTTTATGACATTGTTATATGTTTAACTAAAACCGCGTAGTGATAGAAAATCAATATTGATATTGGTTAAGCGTTTGTTAGCGGTTGGTGTCAAATTAGTATTTTAAAATATACTATAAATTGCCATTTGAGTAGGAATGGGTTCTTGAGACAGGAAATGATTTTTAATCCAAAATTGGGTTTCGGAAATATTTTTCTTTAAAAGATTTAATTTCTATTTTGTTCCAACCTATACACCTATCTTTTTCTAAGTTAATTATTATATTTAATATTGTTTCTAAGTTAATTATTATATTTAATATTATTTTAAAGGTATTTATTCATATCAATATTATTTTAAAGTTATTTATTTATATCAATATTATTTTAAAGTTATTTATTTATATCAATAATTTTTAAAGTTATTTATTTATATTTAATGTTGTTTTAAAGATATTTACCAATATTTTACTATTTTGGAAAAAGTTAATTATTCAAATAATTAAGATGATATGAAATTAATAATATTGATTATTATAATATTTTGGTAGTTAATTATTATTATTTATGGTAATGATAAAGATTAAGTATTATTGTTTTATTTATGATGTTTTGAATTATTAATTATTATTTTTAAGATAATCCAAAGTTAATAATTATTTATAATGTTTACTATTAATAATAATAATTATTATTACAATAGTGTTTAAAGTAAATGATTAGAATTTATTTATAAATGTTTTCGAGATTTATAAATAGAGTTGTATAAACAGTTTTGGGTTTTATAAGAGGAATCTTATAACATGGTTTGGGAAGCTTAAAGGAAGACTAGTAGAATGGTAAATAAAAAAGGGTTCTATAAATGGTTTTTAATATCTATAAAAGTATTTAAGAAAGTAGTTTATAGATCTATTAAAGGAGTTTGTATTTAGTTTTATGGATTTATAAAAGATTTATAAATGCTTTTAGAAATGTACAAAATGAATTTATAAGTGATTGAATTTTATAAAAGAGATTATATATGGTTTTTTAGAGATTTATAAAATGGTTTATAATGGTTTTAGGGAATTATAAGAGTTTATAAATAATTTTAGAATCGAATAAAAGAAAATCTTCCTAAATTTTGTAAATATACTTATACCATTGAGATAAGCATATGAGTGCATTTTCTAAGTTACAAGGTGTAATGTGTGTGAATATACTTATACCATTAAGATAAGTATATGGATATTTTTCTATGTATTGAAATATAGGCATTGGTGGGTATATCTTTGTAAAGGTATTTTTATGCAAGCAGTGAAAAAATGATTTTGTTAATGAAAAGGTTTATTAAAGAGGTTAGTGGTTGCTTATGTGCTTAACCAATATTGGTTTTTCCTTTTGAGATAAATCTCTGATTTGGATGTGTGTTTGTTGACAGTTAAAAACTGATTATCTAATATGGACCCAAAAATGCAACTTTGGAAATATCTATAAGAAACACGTGAGTTATATGGCACAGTCATCTCCGATGATGTTGTACTGTGCGTATAAATCTCATGTCGTCCTCCTAGAACAAACGATAAGGAAATCCGTTCAATAACGGTTAAGATGTGATCTCCCTCTTATCTTTAACTGTTTATTTCCTAAAGAACCGGGGTTGAGTTTACCGAAAATTATCGAATATTGTTTCGAAGAGACCGAGATCAGATATGTTATCCGAAAACCACTTCAATCCAACTCAAGCGTTCAAAGTAAAGACATCTTGAATATGATGGAATTAAAGAAAGAGTTCTCAAGCGTTTCGTTCGGTCCTAGAACGAACTTGTATGTATGAATGCTAGCGTTGCATTATAGCTCGGAGGGTAGTGTTAGCATTCCAAGTGGGAAGTGCTATATAAAAGGTAGAAAGTTCCTCAAGTCCATCAACCGAGAATAACTAAAACAAGGGAGATGCAGTAGGGCTAAGTGGGTCGCTCCTAAGTAGGGTATGATCCTCCCTATCTAGAGTCGATATTATCTCTTATTTGTATGCTTCGAGGCCCATTAACGTAAGGGTGATCATATTCGATACTACTAGTCAAGTGGTTGGCCGGTTCTGTGTTGGCAGGGGATCCAGGCAAGTTCCACGGTGTTATTTTACCTAGAGATGCACTATGACGGGCGGTACCCCAGTAGCGGAGTCATTGTATGGAATCCATTCTCTAATATGTGCCTTTACGGTTTTAGTTGTATACGTATTATGCTGGAATTCAATTAATGTAACAACTTCGGCTAAGATTAATATGTATCTGTATCATAGACACTATTATAATATCAGAGAATTTCATATGAAATGTTTCGGTTATCGAAAGGTAAAAACCCGTCTCTGTTTATGTGCAGCGTGTTCTTACAAAATACTTTTGGTTTCAAAGGTTTTTATAACTTAAAAATCCAGTTGGGTGAGTTTTCTCATGCTGGTTTTCCGGACTGACTCGAGTGTTATTTTATTATAATTCTCGGGTCAGACCGAGCATATAACAGATTTCATTTGGATGTTTCAGAGCTTTAGAAGACAAGATGGAGACCCAGAGACAAATTCACATATATGGTTATTTTTCCACGGCATTCATTGTTGTATTTATCAGCAAACTATGAGGATAGGTTGTTATAATTGTCCGGGCTGAAATATGTTAGTATACTCTGACTGATGTTTGTATATACATATATTATAGTTTGTTTTTGTGTAAAGATTTGTTGTATATTATAGATTATTCTTTCCGCTGTGAGATTTTGTGTTGTTATTTCCTTTCTCTCTTCTTTCTGCTTCCTTCTTTCTTCTTTCTTATTCCCCTAACTATCCGCCTTTCCATTCAATTTGGATGGATCATGTGTGGTTGATTGCCACTTAAACTGTATGGAAAAGTGGTTTGTTACAATGTGGTATCAGAGTGCAAGGTTAAGCGAGAACCTTGGCTTTGGTGGGTAACTCATTAGAGATAGGGTCAGTAGCACCCTAGAATAAGTTTGAGTATATACATATTTGAACGCGTATTTGTTAGTGATATAACAATGTTTTAATTGTGTTGGTTGATCTGTTGAGTGGCTTATAGATTATGGTCAATATGAGTAATTAATGTTATTGATAGAGATCTCTAAACACTTGAGCACAGTAATTCGACATAGTATTGTTTTGAAATTAGGTAAATGAATAATTTTACCTTGATTATATTTTATAAAGGAACAATTTTTAAAAAATTATTATAGTATATATGATATGTTTTGTTGTTAGTAAATGATAATATTTGATTATTATCATTTGTTGTTTGTTGTTTGTATTCTAATAAAAGTTGTTATTATTATAATGTAAACAAAGATAACTAATTAAGGAATGGTTTTATATAACCAAAGTGAAGCTATATATATAAGAAAAATTTATAAATAAGGTTTGTAAAGGATTTAAAAGCCGAGAAATTAAGGATTTAAATCTTGTTGATTTTGGAAATGGTTTGTCACAATTTTGGAAGAATAAAAATAATATTATTTGGAAAACATTTGAATGGAAATATTTTTAAATGGGATTTAGAAGAAATAGAAAGCACTGAACTCACTTCGATCGTTGGAAAATAATTTTGATAATGACTACAGCATCATCGACGTTCATTTTCGGGTTTTCAAGAGAGGAATTGCTACCATGGGAGTTTGTTTGGTAAAACAGTTTTTATTTTAAAATTCAAAATTATGATTTGAACTACAAAGAAATTATTTATAGTATTGTTTCAAATAGTTTGAAATAGGAACGGTGTGTTTAAGACTCTGGAAATTTTCATTTAAGTGTTTTATGAAAATATGAGAAAATAAGTTTTATAACTTATAAATTTTTGGAATTAGTAAGTTAAAGCAAAATTTTAAATTGATTAAATATGAATGTTAAGAAAAGAAAATTTTGAAATGAAATTTAACTTAAGTTAAGTTAAATAAAATGAATTTTGGAAAGAAATTTAACCTAAGTGAGGTTAAATGAAATAATTTATGAAATGAAATTGAATAGGGTTTGGAATGTCATTGGTAGAATTGGATATGAACTTAAGTTATGAAGTGATAATGAAAATGAGGAATGTTGTATAAAATGTTTATAACAAACTTAAGTGAAATTTGATGGAATGGTTCTTAAGTGATATTAGTGTTGAAAGAAATATACTGAGTAATAATTGAATATGAATAATGATTATGAATAAATGAGTGTAAATAAAAGAATCTGAATAATAAGAAACCAATTGGAATAAATATGTAAGTTGTACGTATATTATTTTATTCGCATATCGGCTTGATCCAAATTCGAGCACAAAGTTTCAAGATGATTTACATCGGTCCAAACAAGGAAATTTCACTCGATTCTCGACGGCTAATGCTGGATATGGATTTTTGGTTAATTCTGGAGTTCTCAATCATAGTATATGGCTATGCAAGGAGAGTGGTGGTTTCTATTCAAGAAACCGGATCTGAGTCCGCACTAGAGTGGTTGTGTGAACGATACTAGTTTGGAAGTGAGTTTGTGTGATCGAGCGAGCAATCTGATTTGGTATTATGTATGGATGGTATATGTACATCGTACGGGATTTGGTAAAGTAAATATTGATAATTGAAAATACAAAATAATATGATTATGAAATATATGATTGGCTATCATTGGTAAATAAGATGCAGGTATATAGAAGCAAAAGCTAGTTTGATGTCTTTGGTCTCACGAGTAGAATTTGGTTGCCCGACAAATAGGTGCATGTTTATATTGTTGTTTGGTTTGATGGTTTTATGATTGAGCCACTTGGATTTTCTTTTCTTTTGTTGGTTTAGTCCCGTTGTGGTGATTTGTAGTTGTTCTGATCTAGCCGCGCAAAGGAGACGCTGGCGAAACTTTCCGTAAATTTAAGAGTTAGAAAATTTTTGAAGAAATTTTTTATAACTAAAAATTGATGTTTATATTATAACTTGGAATGATATTAGTTGGGATCTATGAATGAATTTATAGACTTAAAAGAATTTGGAAATATATTTCAACTAATTGGTTTGGAAAAAGTTAATGGTTTAGGGCATTTTTCTTACCTTGGAAATTTCGAGGACGAAATCCTTTTAAGAGGGAAAGAATGCAACGACCGAGAATTTTAGTCATTTGAATTTGAAATATAGAATTAATTTTAAATATTGAAAAGTTAAATTTTATAAGTTGAATAACTTGAATTTCAAATATAGCGATTTGTTTGATAATTAAATTGTTGAATTTAATTTTTGGAATTGCTTAAATAATTAAATCTTGAATTTAGTATGAATAAAAATTATTTCGAAAGCTGATTTAAATTCTATTTAAATATGAATGAAGATAGTAAACTTGTAATTTATATTTAAAAGCGATTTACTTGGTTTTTATAATAATTCGTTTTAATTAACGTGTAAAAATAGCCTTCCGGGGCACTATCTTAGATTTTGATGAAACCAATTTCATTGGATCCATAATAGTGGGTTATTGTATGCCATCGATTTTCTTGGCAATTGGACGTATCATTTGATCATCCGAGTTTGAAATGCGTAGAAACTAATTTCGGAAATTTATAATATAATTAGGTTTGAAAAGCCATCTTTTGTATATGATCGGACTAGGCCTCGAGACTAGTTCTATTGTGTTCAGAATAGTGGTATAACATACAAAACACCATGCAATACTTCTCGTTTAGAGTTTGAGATTTTCAAACGTTCAAAGATGAATATTTTAAAATTAAATAATATATATTCCTTAAATTCAGCCATGCTTGCCCATACCATGCCATACTCCTCATGTATGCCCATACCCTCATCACATGGCTGCCATACCTCCTCTTATATGGTGTTGCCTGTAACCAAAAATGGAGCTTCCTCTTTTGGAATTGAAACTTCAAAATTCAAAAACAAAAATATACTCAACGAAAAATCATGAAACAAAGTCCATTGAGTTTGTTTGGATGTTTGTGTCGATTCTATAGCCTCAATTTGGTGATCGATGATGTTTAGGGAGGCTCGACCTTAGGATAGCAAGCTAGGGTTGGTTTTTAAGGGGTTCTGGTTGTCGATTCAATGAATGGGGTTTTGATTTGGACTTGAGGTAGCGGAGTGCAGCTTGTCATTGAAAATGGTGGAGTGTGGCTCGCGATTGGGAATCACGCTATAGGCAGCGACGGAGGGAATCGTGGTCAGGTTGCATTTTTCTTGGTGGCTCCAGGATTGTCGCCGTGGTATTGGATGCGTAGAGGAGGAGATGAGAAGCTCAACGGTGAAGACAGAATTGAATTTCGTCGAGTCTTGCCCTGTATCACTACTTCGTCGTGCACGGTCATTTAGGTTCATTGACATTGCTGTGCACATTTATATTAGGGGAAGAAGATGATGATTTGTTTGAGGGGAGGATGGTAGTTAAAGAATGAAATTAGTTAAATAATTTTATTATTTAATTCGTGAAACTTATAAATGTGTATCTCACTCATACGAGGTCGGATTCGAACGTTGTTTTTTACGTTGGACTCGTATCGACAAATCTTATGCTATGGATTTGGATTAAATGAGATCAGAGCTTATTGGAATTTAGGCTAAAATCAAACGGCCGCTCGGTTTTAGTTCCAAACCGGAACGCCTCGATGATAATTGGAATAATTGTGAGTTAATCTTACCTTTTTGGTTGACCAGAAACGTTTTATAGCTAATAAAAATTATTGATTGAATGTTTGGATGATTTACTATTTTATTAGTTGGTTTGGATATATTCCGCCCTTGGAGCGCATGAGACCTTATTACATTCCCATGTAAGAGCGGATGACCATTTCTGTATGATCCCACCTCGAAGCGGTTGATTTATGCTTTTATAATTATATACTATATGTGATGCAGAGGGGACAGGTTGGAGGAATCCAACATGATTCCTCGCTATTGTTGATTGATTTTAATAAAATTCCCATTATATGATTATTGAATATGAGCCTGATTGTAGACACTATGTTTTATGACATTGTTATATGTTCAACTAAAACTGCGTAGTGACAGAAAATGAATATTGATATTGGTTAGCAATTGTTAGCGATTGGCCTCAAATTAGTGTTTTAAAATATACTATAAATTGCCATTTGAGTGGGAATGGGTTCTTGAGACAGGAAATGATTTTTAATTCGAAACTGGGTTTCGAAGATATTTTGCTTAAAGGATTAAATTTCTATTTTATTCCAACCTATATACCTATCCTTTTCTAAGTTAATTATTATATTTAATATTGTTTCTAGGTTAATTATTATATTTAATATTATTTTAAAGTTATTTATTTATATCAATATTATTTTAAAGTTATTTATTTATGTCAATATTATTTTAAAGTTATTTATTTATATCAATAATTTTCAAAGTTATTTATTTATATTTAATGTTGGTTTAAAGGTATTTATCAATATTTTACTATTTTGGAAAAAGTTATTTATTCAAATAATTAAGATGATATGAAATTAATATTATTGATCATTTATAATATTTTGGAAGTTAATTGTTATTATTTATAGTAATGATAAAGATTAATTATTATTATTTTACTTATGATGTTTTGAATTATTAATTATTATTTTTAAGATAATCCAAAATTAATAATTATTTATAATGATTACTTTTAATTATAATTATTGTAATAGTGTTTAAAGTAAATAGTTAGAATTTATTTATAAATGTTTTCGAGATTTATAAATAGGGTTGTATAAACAGATTTGGTTTTATAAGAGGAATCATATAACATGGTTTGGTAAGTTTAAAGGAGGACTAGTAGAAGGGTAAAAAAAGAGTTTTATAACTGGTTTTTTGATATTTATAAAATAATTTAAGAAAGGGATTTATAGATCTATTAAAGGAGTTTGTAATTAGTTTTATGGATTTATAAAGGATTTATAAATGCTTTTAGAAATGTACAAAAAGAATTTATAAGTGATTGAAATTTATAAAAGAGATTATAGATGATTTTTAGAGATTTATAAAATGGTTTACAAATGGTTTTAGGGAATTATAAGGAGTTTATAAATAATTTTAGAATCAAATAAAAGAAAATCTTCCAAAATTTTGTAAATGCACTTATACCATTGAGATAAGTATATGAGTGCATTTCCTAAGTTGCGAGGTGTAATATGTATGAATATATTTGTACCATTAAGATAAGTATATGGATATTTTTCTAAGTATTGAAATATAAGCAATGATGGGTATATCTTTGTAAATGTATTTTTATGCAAGCAATTACAAAATGATTTTTGTCAATGAAAAGGTTTATTAAAGAGGTTAGTGGTTGCTTATGTGCTGGTTTGCACTTTAGTATGGAGGAACACAACTTAACCAAATTAAATTGCAAGACCTTAATGAAGAACCTTCACATATTTAAAATGCTACTAAAATTTAACCATACATAAAAGGATAAGTAGAAAGATGTTTAGTTATATATATACAGATATATATAAGAATTGTAGGTAATACAAAATCTGAATAGATGATAATGGTGATCTATCTTTTGCTTGGACACATGACTTGTTTTGTGAAGTAACTTAACCTGATTAAGAAATGATGCCTGAATTCGAGGCATCTAAACCTTCGAATTATGTAACCCTTCCCTTCACCTGATTGGTCCACTCCAATGGGATCTAGTGCAGCTGTACAAAGAATAAAGTAACTTATGCTACCAATGTAGCAACTGTGTGTTGTGTGTGGGTATAAAGATTAGAAGAACTACTAAATATTGTTTTGAAGACATTTTCTTGGTAATTTGCTTCACCAATCTAGGTTCCAACGAAGAAACTAAGTAGGTTTCCTTTGATTTAATGTTTGGCTGATGTAATAGTATATTATGTGAAAGGCTTCCTTTGATTGAAAGTTGAAGACAATACCTCAAATTAGAGTCATCATATAATTCTTTGCTCCTTGTAATTTGGATATTAAATTTTTAACAATAATAAAGCAAAAATGAAGAAAACCAATGAGTTGCTCTATAACATATACAATGATAATAAAGTAAGTTGCTTTAGCACGTCACAATGATAATACAGTGAGTTGCTCAAGCATATATAATGTAATTTTATATATTTTTTACTTTAAAAATAATAGACAAACATGGAGAAAACATTGAGTTTTCTATAGCATATACAATGATGATTATATACAAACATGGATAATATACCTACTGATTATATTGTCTTATATATATAAAATAACTCTAGCTTTACAGTGAAATTAATGACAGTGAAAACAGTTTAAATTATAAATGCCTACCATTAAGCATACATAAATCAAAATTGTGTAATAATAAACATATAATTATGGGTAATATATCAACTGATTATATTGTCTCATACAATTAAGGAAAAAATTCAAAATCTAGTTTTATTTTTTTGAATATTTCATCACAGCCGTTTATATAGGTATTTTTAATATAATTTTGAAATTTTATCACTGAGATGATAGTAAATAAAAGTTTAAAACTATAAATAATTCTATTTCTAACAAATAGAGATTCGGCAGACTAATTTCATAACAATATACAATTGAAAATGATAAAGAACTGAAATTTCATAGCAAATCCCGAGATATATATCTATGATAAAAAATAGTCACTAACCATAATTTATAACCAAATTTAATCTACCCTTTGTCGTGATCATATCAATGGTAGTAAAAGAGAGTGCACATTAGTACCTAAATCAAAATAAGTGTATCAAAACAAAATGATTACCTTTTAGTGGTCTTAATATGACAATATAGATAATAATATAGACGTTGATAATCAAGCAAGTGCAAAATATATTGGGAAAAATATGAAACTTTGGCAATATGTTTATCATTCACTGTAAAGTTTGTTCAACTATACTTAATGACGACAAGCACCATTGTCCTAGTGGTTAAATCATTCGGTTTTGGTGCGAGAGGTCACAAGTTCGAAACTTGCGTAGCGTGATTTGAACGTTTATTAACATGTGATATGCTGTCCCAGTGACATGTTGTATATAAAGTACCATTTCAAAAAAAACTATACTTAATGACCTCATTTTTAAATGTGTCAACTAACACGTTTATTGAATTGCAAATTTCAATGCATAAATTATCCGTTATGATAAAACAGAAGAATCCGGAGATTAGGCAAAAACCCAACTCAAAGAGATAGCTGATACTTTCATATTAATGGATTGTTTTTCCACAAAAAAATCATTTTTTTGCACTATATCAAAACCTCAAAACATAAAGTAGTTGAAGAAGAAAACATATCTCCACAATAGAACACTGTAGTGTTTCTCAAGAATATAAGCCGCTAATGTGATTGTTTAAAATGAAAAAATGTGAAAAAGTCACATATAGTAATTAGCAGTCCTACTTGATGTTGATGAATGGAAATTAAAACATGTAGCTAAAGGTTCAAACCTGAATCAATAGAGAAGCAGCAGTTGAGGTAGATGATAAGCATTTAACAAAGGCTGGAACATAGCTACCGGATGTATAGTGCACATAATCAAGTTGCAAGTGATCTAGCTTCCAAACCCTGTGTATACCATTAATTTTTTATTATTATTAGTAGGTCATACCATTATGAAGCAGGACACATGAGTGATAAATAGGCAAACATTGTGAGAATTAGTTGCGCTGAAAGTATAACATACTGCTTTGTATGCATTCATATAGAGTTATAGACTCGTGATATGTTGGCATGTTCATATTTATATTTAGATGCATGAAATATATGTCAGTGCATATAGAAGAAATATAAAGACATATATGAACATAATTTTCTTATATTTTCCAAGTAGGTGTAATTTTTTAATGGTTACCCAATGTTTTCCGATTTACGATCTTTACCTAAAGTTTATCAAGAAAACAAAAGTTATTGCAAAATATATACTCTTTAGATTTGAAATTGTGTCATAATATTTTGCAAAGTATTATTTTCTGTACTCTTCATTTACACTAAAAGTTGGTATCAATTGTTAAAAAACAAAGAGGTGTGGAGTAACTTTTTAAATAAAGGCTATTGTAGCATCTATGCAGCAGTTAGTGCTTTATCATTAAAAACAACACTGAAGGGTTAGCAACTCACGTGATGTAGCTCCAATATTGAATCTTGTTGATTTAGTCTGGCCATGTGCAAGGTTTCAGAGAGGGTTCTTAGAATTTTTCAGCTGTTCTTTTTCATGCCTCTTATAAATGTCATGCAATGCAAACATAGCTTGCATGCTAAAGCAACCATATACCTAATGCATGCTAGTAAAAGTAAACCAAGTTTAGTAACAAATGAAATAATATTATAATAACATGTAAATTAAATTTTGTTACTATTTTTTAACTTTCTGAAGTATTTAGCAAAGAAAATGCTCAAATAAAACCTTTTTAGGCTTAACCATTAAAACAACCAAAATATACAAATCCTTTGTTTGATTAGACTAACATAAGTACACTAATTCCCATAGAGGGAAATGTTTACTTTTGCAAATGTAAGCTATTTTTACAGTCTTGCAACTAACATAAAAAATTGTCATACTGATATCCAAATTAAGAGCCAAACCCTACAAATCATGGTAAATTATTGGTCCTAGTTAAAATTGTAGGAGGTATTTATAGAAATTCAGAGCACACAAATAGTCAAAACAGTTATGGAAATAAAGTACAACCTATTGCCATAAAACTTACATGCGTACAGAAGAAAACTATTCGCATGATTGAACATGCGCAAATAACCAAGCTATGTCAACATTGCAGGTTAAAAGTAAGGAGTATGTCAATAAATTGTATAGTATACTACCACAACTACTCAACCATGGATGTAATATGCATGTTATGTCTCTGTGTTAAGGTGAACATCACCTTTTTCGAGTCCATATACTTCCTGTAAAACTTAAAAAAATAATTCGTGATTAAAAATAAAATGTATGACTGAGTATCATCAACAATGCATGATATGAAATTAATCCTGAAGCATTAATTTAAAAATTTGGAAAATATGAACAAATATTATCAATAAACAAAGCACACGTTAATTTAGAAAGATGCCTCATAAGCATCATTGTTTCAACATCTTTCCTCCTCCAAGTCCCAATTTCTCTAACATAAATACAACTTTGTATTTCTATCTTGCAGACTCCTTGTAGTTACAGCCTGAGTAAGTACAAAAATCTCACAAATTTAAAATCAGAAATAGAATAATAAAAAATAAAAATTTATCTTAGTAAATCAATGTGGTGGCACTTAGTAAATAATTAAGCATGAGCTGATCATGGACCTTTTTTTACAGTCTTGCAACTAACACAAAAAATTGTCATACTAATATCCAAATTAAGAGCCCAATCCTACAAATCATGGTAAATTATTGGTCCTAGTTCAGATTGTAGGAGGTATTTATAGAAATTCAGAGCACATACGAATACTCAAAATAGTTATGGAAATAAAGTACAGCCCATTGGCATAAAACTTACATGCATACAGAAGAAAACTATTCGCATGATTGAGCATGCCCAAATAACCAAGCTATGTCAACATTGCAGGTTAAAAGTAAGAAGTATGTCAATGAATTATATAGTATACTACCACAACTATTCAACCGTGGATGTAACATGTGTGTGTATGTCTCTATGTTAAGGTGAACATCACCCTTTTCGAGTTCATATACTTCCTGTAAAACTTAACAAAATAATTTATGATTGAAAATAAAATATATGACCGAGTATCATCAACAACACATGATATGCAATTAATCCTGTAGCATTAATTTAAAAATTTGGAAAACATGAACAAATATTATCAATAAACAAAGCACGCGTTAATTTAGAAAGATACCTCATAAGCATCATTGTTTCAAAATCTTTCCTCCTCAAAGTCCCAATTTCTCTAACATAAATACAACTTTGTATTTCTATCTTGAAGACTCCTTATAGCTACAGCCTGTAGTAAGTACAAAATTCTCACAAATTTAAAATCAGAAATAGAACAATAAAAAATAAATTTTTATCTTAGTAAATCAATGTGGTGGCACTTAGTAAATAATTAAGCACGAGCTGATCTTTTTTTGTGGTGCGGCTATCTATAGCCTAAGTACACTGGTGGATGCAAATTCTAACCCAAAAAGAAACACCTTTAAGCGTGGAATTCACTGTTCAAGCGCGAGATCGAGCATCCAACGTCTAGGAGAATATCTTAATTGGAGATGAAATTAATTGATTAGGGGAGAGAAAAATTTATGTATTCCACATATCGACTTAAGAGATTGATTGAACCGAATGTAACAAATTATCGTTGAGGTTGAGATAGGAAAAATGAAATCAGATCGCATGCAAAGTAGTATACTTAAGAATAATCAAAAGAATAAAGATCTAACATTATTCTATAAAAATCAATCGATTTTGAAATCAAACAAAATTGAGTGATTATTATCTCGCTGTACACCCATTATATTCTTAATTTTCAAACTTACTCATTATATACCCAAATCAAAGTGACAAATACGATGACAAAATGTTCGATGCGATAACGTTTCGATTCTTTATATAAATAACTACAATTATCAAGAGGACAAGAATATTACCTCTTCTCCATCGACTTCAGGCAAGAATGAAATGAGGGTAAGGTGATGGGTAGCCATGTATTTGAGTTTAGAGATTGAGTTAAAGAAGAGGATTAAAGAATTTTGGCTTCTGGAATTCATGTATGGAAGAAGGTACAAATGAACTGCACAAACGAACGTGGGAACTGTTAATAAACGTGTGTTTGCACTGTACTTACGTGGTTGATTGTACATCATTAAATGTCTTTTTATGTATTAACCAGAACATTTCTTTGTATCTTTTGTTTTGTCCTCGTTAGCATGAGAGGAAATTTGTTATATAGATATTTCAGTTTGTTTTTGTGTAAATATTTGTTGTATATTATAGATTATTCGTTCAGCTATGAGATTCTGTCTTGTTGTTTCCTTTCTCTCTTCTTTCTGCTTCCTTCTTTCTTCTTTCATTTTCCCCTAGCTATCTGCCTTTCCATTCAATTTGGGTGGAACGTGTGTGGTTGATTGCCGCTTAAACTGTGTTGGGCGAGATTCTACCGAACCAACCTTCATTCATCCCTGCCGATCCAACTCGAAGTAGCACCACCGAATCACCTAGCGCCTACCGAACCAACCTATACCGGACCAACCTACCCACCCATGCCGAACCGAAGAACCACCGGTCCACCATTCTCCTACCACCGAACCAAAGTACACGAGCTCCACCGGCCCACCATACTCCTACCACCGAACCAAAGTACACGAGCTCCACCGGTTCACCATGCTCCTACCACCAAACCAAAGTAAAACCGGACCAACTCCACCAAGCCAGATTACATCAGCCCAGGCCCGCTAGCTGCTGTATACATCCAAGACCCCTGCCCCCAACCTCACTCTATAAATAGAGGGGCAGGGATACAACAAAAAAGGACAAGTTTGAGAGCTCAAGCACGGAGAGAACTTTCAAACAACTTTCAGATACTTGTATCAAAGCTTTGTACTTGTAATCTAAACAAAAAAAGAGAAATAATATATAAAGTGGACGTAGGCACATTCTGGCTGAACCACTATAAATCTGCGTGTCTTTTACAGTTTAGTCCCTGCTTTTCATATATTTGCATAAATCACCCAAATCACTAAGAACAACATAAAATCAATTAAATCAAACGACTTTGAGGTGTTTGTCCATTTTTTGTGCAAACATTTTTGGTGCTTTCACTGAGAACTAGAAGCTCGAAGCTTCAGCTTCTTCCACTTAACCTTCTTCCTAACAACATCGTTCATTGCTTGGAAAACATGCCTCCCAAGCAGAAGAAAGATGTTAAAAAAGGAAAAAACATCGCAACCAGCAGTCTTCCAGATCCAGTGGTCACAGATCAAGTAAATCGTCCCCCTCCAGTAGCAGTACCAAATGAAGGTCAGGCAAATCCGACCATCCCTGCCGCAGAACAACCGGCGACAATTACTAGGGCATATCTAGACAGGGTTGTGGCTGAAGTGACTAACCGCTTCACGTCCCAGCAGGAAGCCTTGGTGGACCATCTCATGTCATGCTTAAGGGATGCTGAAGAGTCCAACCGCAACACTGAATCATGGGGTGAGTCCTAGTCTGGAGGATCTCAGAGACAACAAAGATCTTCCTTCTTCGAAGGACCTAACAACAGAAGCGGCCATGGTAGGAGCCGAGATCGAGCATAACCCGAAGTTAGGCCCGAGGAAACGCTTGGAACCGAACCCAACGGGGGAGGTACCGGGCGGAGGTCAACTGTAGCTGAGCCGGTTGTACTGCCTAACCACGGAAACGCCAATGAACAGGGCCGAGCTAGAGTCCAGCCCGAAGTTGAACCCGAGGAAGTGCTTAGATCAGAACCCGGCAGGGGAAGATCAAGGCAGGGGCCAACTGTAGCTGACCCTAGCATGCTCCCAGAAGACCAAAGACAGCCACTGGAAAATATCAGGAATGATAGACGATACCATCCCTACAGGTCATCTGGACGGAATCAATCTCACAGAACAGAACCAAACTCATTTCTATCTGCTCCAAATTCTGATGAAAGGATGGCACGCTTGTTCAGAGAGTGCGTCCAACAGGATCAAAGAGATCGAGGGATAGGCGCTAGGGTAACCAGCCCTTTCGCCCGCAATATCGAAATCGCTATCACCCCCCGAGAATGGAAAATGCCAACAATGGAACCTTACAAAGGAACCTCCGACCCCGTTGTACACTTACAGAGATACACACAGCATATGCTCATGAGTGGAGCAACAGAGGGAGTACTGTGCAAATGCTTTCCACTATTCTTAGCAGATCTAGCTACCTCCTGGTTCTGTCATTTACCCTAGGGATCCATCAGCTCGTGGGAAATGTTGAAAGAAAAATTTATCAGTCAGTTCCGCATTCATGTGGAACAACCCAAGGACGCTTATTCCTTATCCAGTATCAAACAGAAACCTGGAGAGAAACTGCAGCAATACCTAACCCGATTCAATGCCGCAGCGGCCGTAGTCCAAGATGCCGATGAGAAGTTTATCTTAATAGCCCTCTGTAGTGGTGTGCATCCGGATACTAAATTTGCTAGGAGGTTGACAAAAGAAAAACCCGCTACTTTACCCGACTTCTTCCATGAAGCCGGGAAATATATGAGGCTGGAAGATGCTGCCACTAAGGGGCATTCAGGGCAACAAAATAAGGCAGCTCACGGCAACACGCCCACTGCAGCGAAGGACGTTCGAAGAAATGATTCTAGAGACAACGCTAGGGGCAAGAAAGGAGAAAAGCGCCTATACAGGCCAGGACCAAGCTTCGACACTTACAGTCCTTTGAACGAAACCATTGAAAACATCTTCCTTGCCACTCAAGACGAAGTTAGATACAAATGCCCACCATACAAGAAGGAATCAGATAACACACAGAAGTCTGGAAAGTTCTGCCGCTTCCACGAATCTCATGGGCATGATACCAATGAATGCCATCATCTCCGGGACTTGATTGAAGAACACATCAGAAGGAAAAGACTGGAACGCTATGTAAGAGGTCAGAACAGGACTCCAGCTCCTGCCAATGAGAACCTAAGGCTACCCTCACCAGAGATAGGTAGAGGAAATCGCAACACTAGCGGCTCTAGTCAAGAGAAGATAGTGGTCCATACCATCTCGGGAGGACCGCACATCGCCGACAGAAGCTGGAAAGAGATGGAAAGATATGGAAAATCGCTTAGAAACAATGAAGACTGTGTCAATTCGGTTATAGAAGAGCGCCACCCAAAGCGGAAAGAAAGTGATGACATCACATTCGGTAGGCGTGACCTAGAAGGAAGGCAATAACCTCACATGGATCCCATGGTTATCTCTGCCCGGCTCGGTCCCGCCGAAGTTTTCCGAATTCTAGTAGACACTGGAAGCTCAGTAAATATCCTGTTCAAACATGCATTGGACAAAATGAAACTATCAATGAAGGATGTATCTCCCTGCAATAAACCACTACACGGTTTCACCGGAGATGCGAAGATGCCCCTCGGGCAACTGGATCTCTTTGTTAAAAGTGGAAGCCATCCCCGCTCCGTTGTACGGAAACAGACATTTGTGCTAATAGAAAACCACTCGGCCTACAACGCCTTCTTAGGAAGTCCAGCCTTGTCTGACTTCCAAATTGTCCTAGCCCCATGGTGCCTAAAGATGAAATTTCCAACGGACAATGGAGTAGGGGAAGTAGAAGGAGACCAGGACGTTGCTCGAGACTGCTATGTGACTGAACTTCGCAACAACCACAGGAAGGATAAAGGGAAAAGTGTAGAGGTTGCCCTCTGTGCAAAAAGTTTGGAAGCATAGCAACTAAAGAAAGCCCCTCCTCTTCGATATACCAGCGACTCTTTCAATGAATTAGACCCCAGGGACAAAGAGGAGGAGGCCACCGCCGAGCCCGTAGAGGCTATGGAATTTGTATTTGTAGACAAACATGACTCGAGTAGACTATTGAAAATCAGGTCCCAACTAAAAGCTGAGTTGAAGGAGCAACTCATTGACTTTCTCCGCCACAACTGGGATGTATTCACATGGTCACATGCTGACATGACCGGAATCTCCCCTGACATAGCATGCCACGTACTAAACATTGATCCTACCAAGGCGCCCGTAAAACAAAGAAAGAGAAGTATGGGGGCGGAACGATCAGCATCCCTCGATGAAGAAGTAAAAAATCTACTTGCCAATGACTTTATACGGGAAGCCATCTACCCAGAGTGGATCGCCAACCCGGTGCTGGTAAAGAAGGCTAATGGGAAGTGGCGAACATGCATTGACTTCTCCAACTTAAATGACGCCTGCCCGAAAGATTGCTTCCCACTTCCCCGAATCGATCAACTTGTAGACAGCACAGCCGGACACGAACTCTTATCTTTTATGGACGCATACTCGGGATACAACCAAATTCCTATGCACGCTCCCGATCAAGACCACACTAGTTTCATCACTAACCGGGGGCTGTACTACTACAAGGTAATGCCTTTCGGACTTAAAAACGCAGAAGCCACCTACCAGCGCCTCGTCAACAAGATGTTTGCAGGGCTAACAGGACAAACTATGGAAGTGTATGTGGATGACATGCTGGTAAAGTCAAGGAAAGCCGACGATCACGTAAGCCACCTGGGCAAGATGTTTCAAGTACTTCGCCAATATGGAATGAAACTTAATCCTCTAAAATGCTCCTTCGAAGTATCATCAGGAAAGTTCTTGGGATTCATCGTCCATGCCAGAGGGATTGAAGCAAACCCTGAACAAGTCCGAGCTCTAAAAGATATCAAGATACCTTCCACTCGAAAGGAAATGCAAAGCCTGAATGGGAAAGTGGCCGCCCTAAGCCGATTCATCTCCAAAGCAACGGACAAGTGCGTCCCTTTCTTCGAAGCTCTAAAGAAAGACAAAGGAAAGTTCGAATGGACTGATGAATGCTTAACCGCTTTCCTTAACTTAATCAAACACCTCCAGAAACCGCCGGTACTCTTGACTCCAAGCGAAGGCGAAGAGTTATACCTATACCTTGCTGTGTCATCTCACGCCCTAGGCGCTGCTTTGGTAAGGGAAGACAACCGCACGCAGCGGCCAGTTTACTTTGTAAGTAAGAGGTTTACGGGGGCAGAAGTCAGGTATCCTAAACTTGAGAAGCTAGCATACTGTTTACTGATCACATCACGGAAACTGCATCACTACTTCCAGTCCCATTCCATCAAAGTTCTGACCGATCAACCACTGAGGCAGGTACTCCATCGTCCCGACACTTCTGGGCGACTACTTAAATGGTGCATTGAACTGAGTCAGTATGATATCACCTATCACCCTCGCACCGCCATCAAGGGACAAGCCATGGCCGATTTCATTGCAGAATTCACTACCAACGAAGGTAAGGAGCAATCGGAAATAGCAGAAGACATCAAGTGGAATCTCTTCATGGATGGGGCGTCAAACGATCAAGGCTCGGGGGCAGGTGTGGTAATAGTCACTCCTAGGGGAAATAAGCTGCACTATGCTATAAGGTTGGAGTTCGCTGCCACTAACAACGATGCAGAGTATGAAGCAGTGATAGCTGGATTAGAACTTGCCTTAGAAATCGGAGCCAATTCTTTGTGTCTTCATAGTGATTCTCAACTTATTGTTAATCAAATACTAGGAGAATTCCAGGCTCGAGAAGAACGACTCATAACATATTTAAAGAAGACCAAGTTACTTCTCAATCGATTGGACCACTACTTAGTCAAACACATCCCTCGGGAAGAGAACCGAGAGGCCGACGAATTGGCGAAGCAAGCAAGCGTGAGAGACGGCACTATTTCCGGAGCAGTAGCCATCTCAAAGCAACTGACTCCAAGTTTTGAGCAAGTGAATCTGATAGCTGCAACCGAAGAAGCAACTTGGATGACTCCCATCCGAGACTACTTACAAAGCGGCACACTACCCAACGAGCGTAACAAAGTCAAGAAAATCTTGAGGAAAGCTTCCCGCTACGCAATACAAGAGGACATCCTCTATCGGCGCGGATTCTCTAACCCCTTATTAAGGTGTGTCGCTGGAAGGGAAGCCAAGGAAATCTTATCCAACATTCATCAAGGAAGCTGCGGAGATCACACCGGAGGGCAAACTTTAGCAAAAAGGATACTCCGATATGGATATTTCTGGCCCACCTTAAGCAAGGACGCCTTAGATTTCGTCAAAAAATGTGATAGATGCCAGAAGTTTGCTAAGATTCCGCGGCTACCAACAACTGAGATTACTCAAATGACCAGCCCTTGGCCCTTCGCAGTATGGGGAATTGACTTAATCGGCGAACTACTAATGGGCCGAGGCGGGGCCAAATATGCTATAGTGGCAGCCGACTATTTCACCAAATGGGTGGAAGCAGAACCTCTGAATAAAGTATCTTCAGCAAAAGTTATTAACTTCTTGATCAAAAATGTTCTGTGCAGGTACGGAGTCCCATTCAAAATCATATCAGACAATGGACTTCAGTTTGACAGCGAGGAATTCGCCAACTGGTGCCGAGAGCACGGAATTCACAAAAGCTTCTCATCCGTAGCGTATCCCCAGGCAAACGAACAAGTCGAAACCGTCAACAAAATTCTGAAAACTCTAATAAAAAAGAAACTCGAAAAGTCAAAGGGCGCTTGGGTGGATGAACTCCCTACGGCACTGTGGGCCTATCGCACATCTTTCAGAACATCAACAGGGCATACTCCTTTCTCTTTGGCATACGGATCGGAGGCTATGCTCCCAGTTGAAACCATCGTGCCTTCCCACCGTAGGATCCACTATAACCCAGAAGAGAACGAAGAACTCCTTCACATGTATTTGGATCTAATTGAGGAGAGAAGAAATGATGCAGTCCTCAAAGTAGCAGCCCACAAGCAAAAAGTGGCAGCACAATACAACTCCAAAGTCAAGCATCGTACCTTACAAGAAGGGGATCTTGTCCTCAAGCGAATCTTCCCTCGCCCCGGAGCGCTAGATCCAATCTGGGATGGACCATATGTAATTCATAAAGATCTCCACAATGGAGCTTATATTTTGTCAACAATGGACGGAGAGGTGTTCCAGAGGGCATGGAACATCCAACACCTCCGTCGATACTTTTCTTAACTTGTACTGCCCATATGAAGTGAATTAACAAAGAGAATCAGTGGACGTAGGCATTTTCGTGCCGAACCACTTTAAAAAACCTTGTCTCTTTTTTAACTTGTCCCTTTATATCTTGGCTGCTTGTTAACTTTATCCTTTTCTGTTGAACAAAATCCTATGCATGTAACATTTCCATTCAAAGCACTCCACAGCGCAACTTCACCTGGACAAGACCTAACAGGTACTATGCGAATCTATGCCCTCGCCAATGAGACACTTTTGCTCCGGCATCCCTCTGCTGCGGGTTAACTCATTGCTCGCGACGGCCCTTAAAGCCAACTGTAATGAGCCGATTATAAGCCACCAAGAAGGCCGACTATAGCCGAGGCAGCTCATTATGGCGTTCGGCTCGCCGGCAACTGTGAACCGACTATAAGCCCCAACATAAGGTGTGGCCAGCCAGGGGCAGTTCACGGTTGAGGATCGGCATCCACGCTAGCCGGCCACAGTAAATCGAATAATACCCACGATTACGGGCCATAATGGTCCGGGTAGTTACTGTGCGCGATCTCGGCTCCGATGTGTCTTAAGTACGGCTGTGGTAAAAAAGAATTAACTCCCCGCGGAGGCGTAAGATGGGTGACAAATGTCTCCAAGACCTACAGCTAGGGAAAGTGACTACAAAGCCCGTTTGCCATGAACTTAAGCACATCGAAGGCCTTCCGTGATTGGAAGTTTTACTATTTCACATATTTCAATTTTATTTAAGAAACTTTTCTCCTATCCTCTGTAACAATCCCTGAAGTACAGGACACAGAACAAGAGACATTCGCTAATGGAAGCGGATACTCACAGCAAGATACTGGACCGCATTCCATACTCGGTCACACAAGACATTCAAAGCCGCCATCTACAAGCAAAATATAAAGGGCGGTATTTCCTTCTTTCATGTGAAAACATGTGACTATAATTTATTCACACCTCACGCTAACATTGCAAGTCATGAAATTATGTTTTAAACAAGAACCTAACGTCAAACACAATTTAATTACAAGAATATGCATAGCTATATTCTTGTACAACATGTCAAAATAGCAAAAACATTCAAAAGACGATAAAATCAGCTTAAGTTAAAGAATTACACGTCAAGAATAGTGCTATTTATTACAAGTAGCATATTTACAACCTAAGAGTTACATTACTGTTTTAAGACTAACATATACAATAATGTCAAGTCCACAAAAAGATTTCCAGGTCTAATCAAGGAGCCGGCTGCGTCGGAGTCTTATCCTTGTCCTGTTACCCACCTGTCCGGTCAGAGAAAGAATTCATTGGTGATAAGCAACCAAGTTAACGGAAAGACTAGAAAGGAAGACTTACCAGCATCTGCTCCTTGATCATCTTGATCATCATCCTCCACTTCCACACCTGCCTCCTCAGCTGCAAGCAACCGCATGCCCTCCTTCACCGCCACCTTCTCCCCCTTAGTAAACTGGGCGGTAACCACATCCATCCTGAAGACCACACCACCCTCCTTATCCGCCTCAGCCTTGGCCTCCTCTAGAGCCCTGAGATAGATCCTAGCCATAACCCATGGGTAGTCATCCATCCAGGACAAGTTACCCTGCCTCCAAGTACGAAAGTACATATCCTGGAGCATCCCATCCATCATCCCCTCGTTCTCTTCAAACTCCCTCATTCGGACCTCAGAAGCCCGCAGCTTTGCAACAACAGCATCCCTCTCCGATTGATACCGTAAACGGTCGGCCTGAAGGGACCTCCTCATCGCCTCCATCTCCTCCTTCGACTTGGCCTGAGCAAGCTCCGCAGCCTCAAGTCTCCCCGATAGTTCCTCTACCCGCTCGAGGTCCGCTTGCCGAACCTCATCCACCGTGGCAATGGCCATGTCAATCCGCTCCTTACAAATGGCCTCCATCCTCCGCAACTCCGCCATACTGGCCTCTTCAATAGTCTTCCTCAATTGTCGGGATGCGGCCTCATGCTGGGAGATTTGGATGGCTTGGTCGGCAAGTTGTTTAGCCTTGTCGGAAACCATCAACTGCAGCCGAATGTTGGCACTTCCTATCTCTTCCCCAGCCTTGACCAATCGAGCATGGTGCCCCATCAATTTCCTGGTCTCCTCAGCAACCCGGTCAATATTTGCCTTAGCCTCGTCTCCCAGAGTTACAACCCGGGTAGTAAGCAGATCAAGGTTCAGGGACTTAGCTTCGTCAAGCACCCGTACCATAGGGTTACGAGGAAGGAGATGCTCACCAGTAACCTCATCGAAGGAGATGTCGTGAGATGCCGGGTCCAGGTCCGGATGACCCGCAAACGGATTGCAAACTGAGCGAGGATGATCTATCGGGATGACGGTTGGGTTCTCAGACGGATGGGGGGAAGGTATAAACTCGGTGTCCTCCTCCTCAATATCATGAATAGGCTGGAGTGGGGCCGGAGGACCAGGAAGAGATTCAAATATAGACCGACTCCTCTTCTTCTTTTGTATATCTTCTTCAATAACTCCAAGAAGAGGACGATAACCGACTACGTCTCCAGGACGGTTAGTAGGGGGCTTCGGCTTGGCGGAAGCTTTGAAGAGTTTGTATTGTTCAAGCCTGTGCCGAAGATCTGAGGTCTTGGCCGTTTTTCCCGCTCTTGATATGAAAACCAAGTGTCACCAACATGTATTGAGCCATCATTCAAGAACTAAAAAGAGTAAAGAGAAATTCACCTTGAACCGCCGAAGTTGCTTCAATAGAGGCGCTCCCGGAAGATAAATCGACGCCGGTCCCAACTTTCTCAGCTTTCCTGCACTTCTCCGTTCCCTCCAAACCTTCGAAGGCTTGGCGGAAAGCGTCATCCGTCCACTCTTGTGCCCAGAAGACAAAGCCCCGACACCGTCGCCACCTCCAGTGCCTTCTCCTCCATCTCCACCTTGCTCCTCCTCCACATCTCCCTCCTCCGGGATATCTGGACATGTGCTGGGAGAGGGACCGTCAGACTTTTTGAGCTTCTTCCCCCCGGCAACCGGATGTTTTGGAAAGGGCCTCTTTTTGCTGC
Source organism: Allium fistulosum (assembly GCA_030737815.1). Lineage (NCBI taxonomy): Eukaryota > Viridiplantae > Streptophyta > Magnoliopsida > Asparagales > Amaryllidaceae > Allium > Allium fistulosum. The sequence goes on from CM060902.1 coordinate 1,438,753,092, forward strand.
TCTTCGACTCGGTCCCTTCTTTAGCTTGGGCAGCCCTCTCTTCGGCCGTGTCCCTCTGCTTAACCACGGACTGCTGTGGAAGGATCAAGTTGTGCTCCAAAAGTGTAGCGTTCCTGATCAGGTAAGCAGCCGACCTATCTCTTCCAGTAATAGCTTCTATTTCTGCTGCCGTCTGAACCAGGCGATCATTCTCCACGACCGCAAAACCACCTGTCGCTAGCAATATATAAAAACACATAAGAAGAAGCATTGCAACCAGAGTGGAAATTGTAAATAAGCTTTGACTTACATCCGGAGGTAAAGCGACGGATAGAAACGGAGTCGTCCCTGACAAAAAACCATTCCCTTTTAAACATGCTGTACTTCGAGTACAACTCCAGGACTGGCTTGAAGGATACGGCCGATTCCAAGCTGATGTATGGAGATCCCTTCTTATAGCCTCTCAAGTTGTACAAATACCGGATCTCCCGGTTGGAAGGAGGACGCCCGTATCTCCTCTGGAAGATGACAAAAAGGCTCACCAGAATGGCATAGGAGTTAGGCTGAAGCTGAAGTGGAGCCACCTTTAGGTATGTGACGAAGCTAACTATCCAGGCATTGAGAGGCGGGATGGCACCAGACATACAGTGATACCTGCTGTAAGCAAAGTAGCCTTCAGGGGGGTCATACGGCATCACTCCTTCCCCCGACAATAGCATGCTTGCTCTGTCAATCCCAAAGGAGCGAGAAATAACATCAAGTTGCTCCTCTTTAAGTGAGCTAGGGAAGCAGTCAGGAGGTGAGTTCAAAAGCTCCTGAGGACTGTATCCATCTACCAATGATCTCGGGGTGGGCCTATAACGTCCCGGTCCTGACTGGGTTGGGGGCACGGTGGGAGGCCCTTCTCTGTCCTGAGATCTCTTCTTCTTTGATCGGGTTTCCACTCTTTGAGACATTTATCTGCAGACATAAGAAAGTATATCGTTAAGACACATAAACTTTGTAATCTAGAGTTTCACTGATGATTCAGGTACAAAAGTCCATCCGGTAAAGGGTTCATTCAACACTCGGAATCCCCGAATTCATTCAGTAAGGCTCAACCAAGGGTTCGTTCGGCATTCTCAGTATGAGATTCATTCGGCTTCCTCAGTATAAGGTCCATTCGGTATTAAAACTTTATGTTCATTCGGTAAGACAAAGAAAATCAAAAAAGGCCATCCGGCAATCACCTGATTCGGCAACACGTCTGATTCGGCGATATGACTGATTTGGTAAAAAATAATGATTCGGCTGTCTCGTTCGGTAGGAAGTAACGGAAGGCCTAGGCCCTTACTTATAGGCGAAGGTGAACCACCGACCAACTGGTTCGGCACTAGGAACCGGATGGGAATGACAAAATCGGATAACCTAAAACAAAGCATGACATGTGCATGCACATGCCCTCCTTTGGGGGGCAAGTGTTGGGCGAGATTCTACCGAACCAACCTTCATTCATCCCTACCGAACCAACTCGAAGTAGCACCACCGAATCACCTAGCGCCTACCGAACCAACCTATACCGGACCAACCTACCCACCCATGCCGAACCGAAGAACCACCGGTCCACCATTCTCCTACCACCGAACCAAAGTACACGAGCTCCACCGGCCCACCATACTCCTACCACCGAACCAAAGTACACGAGCTCCACCGGTCCACCATGCTCGTACCACCGAACCAAAGTAAAACCGGACCAACTCCACCAAGCCAGATTACATCAGCCCAGGCCCGCCAGTTGCTGTATACATCCAAGACTCCTGCCCCCAACCTCACTCTATAAATAGAGGGGCAGGGGTACAACAAAAAAGGACAAGTTTGAGAGCTCAAGCACGGAGAGAACTTTCAAACAACTTTCAGATACTTGTATCAAAGCTTTGTACTTGTAATCTAAACAAGAAAAGAAAAATAATATATAAAGTGGACGTAGGCACATTCTGGCTGAACCACTATAAATCTGCGTGTCTTTTACAGTTTAGTCCCTGCTTTTCATATATTTGCATAAATCACCCAAATCACTAAGAACAACATAAAATCAATTAAATCAAACGACTTTGAGGTGTTTGTCCATTTTTTATGCAAACAAACTGTGTGAAAAAATGGATCGTTACAATGTAAATGTATGCAGTCATATATCTAATGATACCAAAAAGGTTTCACATACTTCGTTTAATTCACAAATGAATTAACATAAAATAAACATGTGTATTTGATACACATGTAGTATGTCTATGATAAGTTCATCATAGAATATAAAACGAAAGTAAATAACATGACATGCAAAAATTAATAAAACTATTCGATTTAATTGAGTAGATGAGTATATTAGAAAGAGTTACAAATGTGCCTAAAAACGAATTAGATTCGATCTCAATAATCTTTACTCCTTATGATACATAATGGTGTACTAATAATCAGACTTGTTGGATAAAGCACGATTAATGATAAATGAAGTTAACTTCTTTTGTAAGGTCATGTACTTAAGAGTAAGCACATACGGTCATTATTAATTTCATCTATAACCCGAGATATCATAGGTCAAGGAGTTGACATGTTGTGTAAGTCAAAAGACTATACGTAATGCTCGTATGTGAAGAATCTTGTGTGAACCACCCTAAATGAGTTTGAGATCGATCAATATTGATTAACCAATTTATGTTATGAACATAAGTTTCATAAACATAAAAACCAAATCAATTTGTGTATATATATATATATAGGTGATTTATAAAATGATTATGAATATCTATTCCATTGCACTGAAAAACAATTATTCTTTTAAGAAACACCCACTTTATGATGAAGAAATTTCTTTTAGAAATTATTCATAGTAAAATGGATTTGGATATGGTCCAAGATTAAACTAATTTCGAAGGATGAAATAAAATCGACTAAAACCTAAACAGACACAAATAATTTAAATGACTAATAAGAACTCTCGCATAATAAAGAGAAACTATGATTTTCTTATCGATGTCGAGAAAAGAATTTTATCAATTATCAATAAGACATTAAGAGTATTGACTATACCATATGGCATGATGCACAAATCTAAAAAAGATTCCAAGCACATTAGCAAAATACGTTTTTGATAGTTGTATCAAAAAGGATATGATCCATTGAAGCAAATATATCTCCGAGAAGAAGACCAATGCATTCGAAATATAAGCTTCATTAATACAGTAACACTAAATTTCAATTGTTGGAGTTAATATAACACATTTATCATTCTACTTACTTAAGTTAATCCAGATTTTTAGCATAGAATTTCTTTCTCCATATGACTTTAAGTTTTGATACATATATGTTGAAATAGAAATTATAAATAATAATTTGGAATAATCTATTTGCACACAACAACCAAAATGTCTCGAAGTTAGTGAGAGTGATAACTAAGTTTGTAAGTATTGGGTATGATCCAAGAAATGATACAAAAGTATTATTCAATAAGCATCAGAGTTTATCAAGTATTTTGATGGATAAGTCAAATAGTTTGGGTTTCAATAGAAATGCAGAGGAAGGGTGTATCTATAAAAAACACTATAAAGGTACTAAAATATTCCTAACAATATAAGAAAACAACAAACTTATGGTACCTGTGTTAAAACCATTTTAGTTTGGTTGTCTAGTTCTCGGTATAGGATTAAAAACAACATCTTTTATAATCAGTATAAAAGGATGTTAGGAATGTTCGAAAACTATATACACAGATACTAAATTGAATCATTTAAAATAGAGCATGTAAGATAGGTACCTTATGCATTAACAATATGAATTATCGTACATGCTATATTTTCTACAATATCGCACTTGGCTTATGTATTTGATACATAAGGCATGTACAATCCTAATCAAGATTACTATATGATGGTTTAGAATGTTCTCAAGTATTTATGAAATATTAAAGAATTGTTTATAAAAAAAACACGAAATTCTTATGAAGGAGTGCATTAACTCGAAATAAGTGATATCGAGTATAGTATGCCAATCTTAAATTCATGTCCAATCATAGGTTAAGAACTTTAAGTGGGAAGTGTTCCGAATAATAAGTACTGGTTGATTCAACAAAAGGCTAAGTACATCACCCTGAATAGTATTACATTAAAAGAAGTATAAATAAATGCAAAAATTTATAATTGAACTAGACGTGACTCCATATGTTGAGAGTCCCATGACATTGTTATACGATAAAAATGTTGCGATACATTTCGTATAAGGGCTTAAAGATCACTAGTAGTTGAAAAATATACTTTGAGTGGTTCCACATGATAAAGGCAGTGTATCGGCATTAGAGAGAGTTAATTGACAAAGTAGATAATTAAGCGAAAATAGCATACATGTTCACTAATCGACTGACCCAATTAGCTTTGAGAAAATCGATCGAAAAGTTAAAACACGATTCAACAATTGACCCCATGTGCAAGTTGGAGATTTATAGAGTTAAGGGTATGCCTTAAGGGCAATTATCTAATTTGTTACATATACCTAACTTGATAACCAATCTTGTTCAAAATAAAATATGTTTTCTTTCTATTATATACTTGTTATGCTGTGATATAATTAATTAAGTAATTAATTTAAAGCACATTAAATAAAAAATCCTTAAATGGTATGTTTGTGATAGTAATTACAATGTTTTGTAATCATGAGAATTTTATCATATTGAAAAATAACATATTCCTCTAATATTCCTAGTGATATTGATTCATCTATTGAGACTAGTTGCATAAACATTCTTCAACCGTTGGGCAGTGTATTACTCATGCTTATTGAGGGTATTAAGGGGTTACACACAGATAGTTATTGGATAATTATGGAATAACTCACTCGAGAGTTTTATTTTGGTTAATATAACTAAGGTCAAGCAGAGAATCTTGAAGTGACGATGTCACACAGTTCCGTCGATTTGAGAATACTTTGGAACTTCAATGTGGATACTCCACTTTAATTGTAGTTAAACCGTGGTATAGTATCCATTGAACGACTATAGTTGGGTTTGAGTTGAAGCATTGGAAGTGAAACATTATTCAATAGAATTTGTCTCCTCAATTATACAGGGTTAGTACCACGATTAACTATAGTCAACTCAATGTCAAATTCTCTAGTAGAGCAGTGTGATAAATAATAATTATTATTATTGAACCAAGGACTTTGTTTGGACTATTCTAGTTGAATGTGGACAACACTGGAATTTTGACCAAAACCAAATTTCATAAGTCCTAAAGTGATATAGTGTTGATCAATAGAATTATCGTAAATAATTAGTATCACCGGTACTGTTATAAGTAAATTTGGATTTTACTGAATAAGCGATAAATTATAAAGGCCCGTATCTTCGTTCCCTTTAAGTAGACAATAAATCACACATGTCCAACTCAAATTGAATGGAAATACGAATCTTTAGGGGTTAATCAAGAAAAATAAGAAAAGAAGAAGAAAATAAACACAGAATCTCGCAGCGGAACGATAAAATATAATAGTCAAATAAACAGTTCATGAAGCTGTTTATACTATACATTTGATTATAATCTATACAACATTTATCAGAGTTATATATATACATCAGAGATAAATAAATAATGCCGTAGACAACATGATGCAGGGATAATAATAGTAATAGTGATCAAAATCTTCGTCTTTATCCTCTAGAATAAATCTTCAATAAGCTGAAAAACTCAGGACTGACCCGAGCGTAATGAAAAGACAAAATACTCGAGTCAGGACTAAAATATCCTTATGTAAGTCAAATCGATATCGCATATAACATGAGTGTAACGGCGTCAGAGATGTTTATGGGTTTTCACATCTCCTATCCAGTGTATAACGTGCGTGCAATAACTCATGAGATGTTACGGGATTTTCCATCTCTTAAGGATCCATCAAAATATTTATATGTAATAGAATACGCTACATATATAATGTCTAATCAATAAAATAAATATTTTTCTTAGCGTTAAGGCTTTACATTGATCCCCCTTAATGCATTTTTAAGCATTGGCGTACAGTTTGCATTTGACACCACCAGTAGCACGTTGGTAGTCAGGGATGCTCCGTGATACGACAACACTAAACCAAAATTGTATGGGTCTCGTATAGGGATAAAAGTATGACAAGGCACGTGAGGCAATGCCTAAGGTAGGATACTACCAGTTCGGGTCGTAGGGCTGGTGGTAACGCATCATAGCCATGACCGCCCACCGCGTCCATCCATCCCATATCGAGTCAAAGGGAGGCTATCCCAAATCAAGGTGCCCCAATCGAAACCAACAACAAGAGAAATAATATGGACTGAGTCCAAGAAAATCGAAGAACAGATGTCCGCTTGGGGTAATTAGCCCACTTGGCCCTGTCAAGCCGTCCTGTTTTAGTCATTTCAAATTGGCACAAGTGCCGAGGTCTATCCACCATCGTTCCCTTTCTTTAAATCCAGCAATCGTTACCAAATCCAGCCACTTCGTTCTGGAGTCTCCTCCACATACACAGTTGTTAAAGTGGTTCCAGTATCGACAGAGAGTATGCCCATATCCGGCCCAGGTCTCTTTAACAACCAAACGTCGTTTTACACACCGGTTGGTTCTTTTACATTTCGAAAACAGTTCATACTTGATATCAAAATATCATATTCGCTTCGAAATCAAATCCATTTCGAAATCATCATATTTACTCAAAATATACCATTTCAATTCAAAATCATGTTTGTCTTAATATCTCAATTTCGATTCCAAAATTGTTTCGAATTTCAATTTGGGTAATAACTTCAATTTAACCCTATTTGTATTTAAATCCATGATTTAAAATAAACATTCCACCCTTTACCAGTTTGAAAATTTTGAAAAATAGTTTAAATAGTGTAAATAATTAAAATAGTTAAAATCGTTTAAATGGTTAAAAATAGTTAAAAATAGTTTAAATGGTTAAAAATAGTTTAATATAGTTTAAATGGTTAAAATAGTTTAATATAAAATATTTTAAATATTAAAATGGTTTATATAGTAAAATAATTTGGAAAACCAAAATAATTTGAATATTTAAAGAATATAGATTTTAAACAGTTTATACTAAATAATTCATTTGAAAAATAGTTTCAAAGTCAAACTGATTCAATTTCCCAATCTTCTCAATTCAAATCAATCCAAATTCCATTTCCATTTATATCGATTCAATTCCGATTTCAATTAGAATTAACTTCGATTCCAGTTCATATTCAAATCAATTCCAATTCCATTTCCAATTAATTCAATTTCGGTCTCAATTCCAATTAATTCAATTCAATTCCAATTTGAACTAATTTCAATTCAATTTTCAATTTAAACCGTTTCGATTTATAGATTTCAAGTTCGGTTTTCAAAATATCGATTTAAAACACTTAAATCAAATTAACCTTCCACATTCAGTTTAAAATCTCAATCTTCAAATAAAATTCAATTTCGAGCTCAATTTCGAAATATCGTTTTATATCACTTTTACTTAACAATATTCAATGTTCGAATATAAATCCGATCTTTTAAAAAACAAATCAATTTATGAAATTCAATCATATTTCAATTTTAACTTCAAAATCTCAACCTCAATTTTAAACCATTTCGTTTAACACAATTTTATCCTACAGTTTGGACTCAAGTTTGAAAGAATTCAATTTCCATAAACTTGATTTTATTTCTTTAAATCCAAATCATTTTAAATAAATTTCAATCAAAAATTCTAAAATCATTTAATTTAACCAATCCGGTGTCCGTATATAATTTTCTATCCTATGGCCAAGTGATCAGTTATTTCAATTTAATTTCAGTGATGGATATATATCATTTCAATCCAAATCAAAGTGTCATAGGTATATATCATTTCAACCTATTTCTTAATTTATTCGAAATAATTCAATTTACAGTTTATATACTATAATTAATATACATGGTGATAATAGGATATATATAAAATAAATAAACATCCAATCATCCAAATATCAATCAATTGGCATCCATCACAATCAATCATCTAAGCAGTCAGTAAATCACAACCATTACCCAATTATCAATAAATGGGAATTTTATTAAACAATTTAGTTCAAACTCTATTTAACCGTCAATTTAATTTTTTGTTAGTTGAATTAGATATCAATTTAAATGTCAATTAAAATTATCAAACAACAATCAATCAATTCATACCACTTCATAATTTCAATTTAACTAGCATAACAATATTTTAGTACGTGTGAGCATTATAAAACACTCACCTTGAGTTTTCAATTTTATATCAAATCGAACGACGTTCGATTTAACCTAAAATTTTAACTAGCTCCAAATGACTCCAAAATATTTCTAGAATGTAGTGCTCGTCGCCACAATTCCAACGCTGCTTGTTTCGTCCAATTCTGATAACGTATGAAAAAGATATACAGTTTTAAAGATTTCATATTATATAATATAATTAATGTTCAAATTTTTTATACAAAATCAAATCAAGCCGTTGATTCAAACTACAGAAGATCTGGGCCGCACCCCCCAATCTTCATCTTCCACGATCGCGTTCCAGGCTGTAGCGCAAACGAACCCATCATGCCTCCATCTCTTCGATGTCGCACCAACATCGCACGACTAGAGCTTGATCGAACACCGGCAAACGAAAGCCCTCCACGAGCCCCACCTTCGGCCACGAACTGGTCGCGCCATCCCCTCTAAAAACGTGAACGAACGGAACCCCTTCAAACCCCTATTTTGACCGCCACGAAGCACCATTTCCGATCTCTACCGTTGGATCTGTAGATCGCTTCGGGCTCTACGATTTCCTAGTTGAGAGTTTTCGACGATTGTTTACGGATTGGGAGAAATTTGAGGAAGAAGATTGAAGAATTTCGCCATTGGTGATAAGGTGGAGGCGCGGCTCTGATATTAGGGTTAGGGTTACTGTGCAGAGTATATTTATAAATGTGCAAACATATTATTTTATTATTATTTTGACTTTTCATATATTTTTCGGACGAACTCCAAACGAAGCGTGCCGCCAGGCGTTTATAATATTTTATCCCTATTCCGAGCATAATGGAACATGTTTCAAGGCCTAATTCGATCATATATGGAAGATAGCCTTTTGAATTGAATTAAAATATTAAATTTTCGATATTAAATTCAACGCGTTTCTAACCCGTACGACCAACGATAACTCCAAACGCTACGAAACTTGAAATCCGATAATAATACACTATTACAGATCCAATGGAACTGGTTTTGTCAAATTTCGAGACTGTGCACCGGATCGAATTTTAATGTCTCGATTATAATATAAAATTTTCAATTTTTAATTATTCACTTTTAAATCCAATTTTAACTGTTAATAATCTTCATTGTTGTTTAAATAAAATTTACATCAACTTCCGATATCATTATCAATCATATTAAACTAAGAATTCTGTTATTCAAATAATTTCCCATATTAAATTTAAACAGTTTAATTGTTCAATCTTCAACAAATTGCAATATTAGATTTTAAGTGAATTTTAGTTATCAATCAATTACTTTATTTACATCTAATGAATTCAACAATATTATTCAATCCAACTTTTGATTGTAAACACATTCAATACATAACATTATCTTTCAATACTTGTTATTACTTAAATCTTCAAAATTAGTTTATTTCAAAAACAAATTTCAAGTTCATATCCAATACTTACATTCAAAATCATTAAATCTTTTTTTAACCATCTTTATTTAATAATTACATTAAACTTAATAATTTAAAATAGCTAAAAATACGGGTCGTTACATAAATTCAATCAAAATGTCACACCACTAACTTAGGTGATGTGTGAATGTTACTATTCGAATTGTTCGATACTAATCGCCGACTGAATTTACACCTTCGAGTCACACAACCGTAATGATGAGTACTCCAAAAAACATGTGATTTAATTAATTTTTAAGCACTGTAAATTAATGAAATTAGTTAATATTCATGAAATATTAGTTATTAAATTTTACTTGATTCATTTTAATACCACTAGAATTAATAATGTGTGTGTATAAAAGTTATAAACACATGTATCGATATATTACATCCATAAAATATTTAAATTGGATTTAAATAGATTAACTACTAAGTGTTTTGTAAAAAAAATTGAGGCCACCGAGTTTCTTTTATGGACGTCCATGCATGATGAAAAGGGGAGAAATTTCAAATATGATTTGGAAATTCAAAGGAAATATTAAAGAAAGGAAATAAATCTCTATCCTTTACTCTTCTTTATAACTCACTTAAATCTCATTTATGAAACAATTTTTTCCATTTTCTTTTTGTTTCTAGTTTTCTATAGAAAATATGAAGAGGAAGGAGATGATTTAATGAGATTTAATAATGAATTAAAAAGGGAAGATATTAAAGGAAGGAATTGAAAAGTTTTGATGTTTCCTTAAAAACAAAACCTTCTTTCATTCATTTCACGATTATTGTTCTCCTAACAATTCACTTTTCTTTCTCTCCTCTCTCTCCCTCATGGCTGAAAATCTATCTTTATGAATGGAAAAATTCCCAAAACAAATTAAAATAAAACCAAACAAACAAATATAAAGGTGGTGCTTCAGATCGTTGCAACTTCTTAAGGCTGATTTAATAAAATCTAGGAGTTCTATTCTACATTAAAGGTATGACTTTTGGCAACATCCTAAGGTACTACTTGATAGAGTTAGGAGTATGCTTTAGGGGTAATTATGTGATTGTTATATATATCTAACTTGATAGCCAATCTTGTTCGAAATAAAAGGTGTTTTCTTTTTATTATATACTCGATATAATATGTTATATTAATTAATTAATTTAATTAAAAGTATACTCAAAAGATAATCCATAAATGATATGTTTTGTGATAGTGGTTACAATATGCTATAACCATGAGTGATTTATCACATTAAAATTAAACATACTGTTTTAAGTGTTCCTAGTCAAGATGCATCGAGATTGGATATCGATATATCCATTGAGAGTAAAGTGTGTAACGCTCTCTAAATGTTGAGCAGTGTATTACTCATGACTGCTGGGGGAACCATGGTGCTAATATTGATAGTTATTGGATAATTGTGGAATGACCCACTTGATAGTTTTATGTTGGTTATATAATTAGGGCTAAACAGAAAATATCGATGTGACAAAATTACACAATTCTCTAGACTTAAGAATACTATTGATCTTCAGTGTGGAAGTTCCCCTTTGATTATAATTAAATCATGGCATGCCATCCATCGAACGTCCGTAGTTGGGTCTAGTGGAAGCATTATAAGTGAAACACTATTTAAGAAAGGATTCATCTCCTCAATTATGTAAGGTTAGTATCACGGTCAACTAAAGTCAACTCAAAGTCTATAGCCAGAGTAGTACATTTGATAATAATAATTATTATTATCATTGGACCAAAGATTTTTTATTTGCAATTACAAAGTTGAATATGAACAATGTTGGAATTTTGACCAATACCAAATTCCATATGTCCTAATATGATATAGTTTTGATGAAGAGAATTGATGTAAATAATTATCACTATTGGGTAATGGTTAAAAAGGTAAAATTGAATTTTACTAAAAAGATGTGAAAGCGATAAATTCGGCCAAAATGTCACTCCACTAGCTAATGTGACCAGTGAACGTTAAAATTGGAATGGTTTGATATTAATCGCCGACTGAATTACACCTATGAGTCGTGCAATCGCATTGATAGATTCTCCAAAATACCACATGATTTAATTGATTTATAAATTATTATAAATTAATTAATATTTTTAGAAATATTAATTAATATTTTTTAAATATTAATTAATATTTTTTAAATATTAATTAATATTTTTTAAATATTAATTAATTATTTGTTTGATGTATTAGATGTTATCAGTATGTTTTTATACTTGGGTGCGTATATAAATAGTTGTATATATACAAATCGACATAAGATATCAATGGGCGTTTAAATTTGATTTAGATGCAACTATTTGTAAAGTGTAATTGAACAAATTGAAGGGCCATAAAACCTCATTCATTATAATCCACATGAAGAAAAAAGGGCTTAAGATCCAATGGTTGGATATAGAAAATGAAGGGAGGAGGTTAAGGAAGGTTGCCTCTACAAATACCTTGCCTTTTATTCACTTATCTCTTTTAATCACTCTCTTTCATAATCCTAGTCACCATCTTCTTTATTCCACTTTCATAGTTGAAATTTTCAGATAAATAATATAAGAAAATTATTATTTCAATAGCATCCAATTAAATCAATCAAATAAAAGGTGCTACTCGATGTTGTTATAGAGTTAGGAGCTAGGTGATAAGATCTTGGATTTAACCTATCAATCAAGGTGCATTGAAAAAGAGCAACATCAACAAGGTATTTTCCATTTAATTTTATCCATATACATTATTGTTTTGTAGATCTCAATTCATTTACTTTAATGAATTTATATGCGCATTTGTTGTCCCTTTTATATGTATGCGTAGATCTGATAATTTTATAATTTGTCAACATTTGATTTGGGTTTAATTGATAATGATGGTTTCTATTGATAATTTTATTATTAATTTCTATTAATTTTGTTGTTTTAAATCTATATCTAAAAGTTAATTTATTATTTTATGTATATTTATTTATTTAAATATCATTGTTAATTTCCATTGATTCACAATTGGTTTTCTGTTTCAAAACACACACACACACCCACACATATATACATATATATTAAAATTAATTTTAAAATTATTTTACAATAAATGGTTTTTATTATAAAAAACTAAAAAGGGATTATATATATATATATATATATATGAAAGGAGATTCAAAGTATTAATGTCGCATTGAGCTTGATGCCCTAGCTATGGCCTCCTCCTTCATCCCTTTCCTCACTTTTGGTTTTCCTCCTCTCCTTACTATTCAACCCCTCCCCCTTTCCATCCTCCTGACCCACCCCCTCAATCGAATTTTTCCCCTATCATAGCTGTCCATGACCATAACCCCCTTTCCTCATCCTTTTCTCCTAGAAACCCAAGCATTCCTGTACCCGACCTCACCACATCCATCCCTCCTCATCCATCCAACCTAAACCTCACTACTGCATCCTCTCTTGCTCCGTCAGTCCCTGTTGGATGTAGCACTAACTTTCCCTGGTCATCTCTATTCAAGAACGTAGGCAAATACGAGCACAAGAATTTTCAGGTCTCTTTGTCAAAATCCGATTCCATTATTCCACCTAAGGAAGTCATCGAAGAAGGTACTAAATTCTGGGAGAACTACTTGGTATGATTCTTTCTTTACAAACCCCTCTCTTACACCATGGTATTGTATTATTTAATCTTGTTTGCGTAATTTAAATGGAATTTAAGTTTAATCAGATGGAAAGCCTTTTATCTTTCTCTTTGAAGATGGAAAAAGAAGAACTAAGGTTCTTGAGTCGGATCTTATAATAATCAAGGGAAAAGTATTGATCATGACACAATGGAACACGACGATAGACAGTATACAAGAACAAGTAAATTCAGTACCGATTTAGTCTACTTGACTAAAATTCCTTCCCTTCATTAGACGTTGGTAGGTATCGATTTGATAGCTAGTTACTTAGGGAAAGTGATATGCTTTGATGAATTAACGGAACGACTTCAGAGATTCGAGTTTGCAAAAGTTTTCGTTGAAATTGAACCTACAAAGCTATTGCCGAGTCGAATCCTAATCCAATTTTCGGAAGATAAGGATGTAAATGGTTAAGTGGAGTATATGTGGAAGCCGAAGATTTGCGAGAACTGTAAGGTGTTTGGCCACAATATGTCATCATGCCAATGTAACCCTAATTCAATCTCCAAACTTATAATCAAATATGCCAGTACATCCAACCCTCTTGGATGACTTTACATAATCTCTCAGAAGCTCTTCAAGGGAGAATTCTTATCATGTGGAATCCTAAAATTTTCCAAGTCACTCCTCTAACTATGTCTAACCAGTTATGCTACTCTTTGGTTCTGCACAAACCATCCATATGTGAATTCCTGTGCTCTTTTATTTATGCTTAAATTCACCTGGTGCAAGACAACTTCTTTTAGACTCCCTTCCCAATCTTAATCCCCTTAACAAGCCTTGGGGACTGGAACAACATGCTCCAATCTGGTGATAGAAGTGGAGGTAACATGTCTCAAAAGGAACTATTACCTTTGAATGAGGCAACCCTTAACTCTAATCTTTTTGAATGCAAATCTAGAAGATTGTTCTTCACATGGAACAATAAGTCGAGATCTGCAATTAGAACATTTTTCAAGCGCGATAGGATTTTCATTAACCAGCAAACCCTCTCTTCATGGCCAAACATCATCTATGATGGCTTATGTGACGCCCCACCCTGAGACCCACATTAACAAAGAGAATTACTGAGTAATTATGTCTGCTAATGCGGAGAATATGGCCGGTTAAAGGCGACCATCATAGTCTTGCATTAAATAAGAGCTAAGTATGTCGATTTGGTACTCATTTTTTCTTTTTGTTTCCCTTTTGGCTTAAGTATTCGACATACTCAATTTCTATCTAATACATTACTATGGTGGCTACAGGATCGATTCAGAAACAAAACACAATAACAACATCAATCACATGTCACAGAACAACAACACAGATAATATTCATATGCATATATCAAATGTAATACAACCCGTCACAAGTGGTATTCAACCATAATATATACATACATCCCCATAAAAGAATATATACATCACAAGTTCCCAACAAAAAGACTACAACACAAAACAAAGCCATCTATCCAAAGACAAAGGAGAAATCGAAATGATATAGCTAGCAAAAGGGGTCCAACATCCTAACTTGCAACTCGGTCTGACCCGAGTAATAAATACAGGGGTCAGGCTAACAAGAACTTGATATTAACATAAGATAAAGAGATATGACTGCATAAGGGAAGTATTCCTTTAATTCTAAAGGAATAGTATAAGTAATATCTAGTTATACATACATGGGTGGAAGCTACATAAAACCCATAGTTAACTCATAAAGGTTTAACATGTCATAAATGGTTCATGTTTAATAGAATTCAAAATAAGTGAATCTAGCAAACTCATGAGCCATAGAAAAAGCATCCAAATCCTCAAAATTAAATATCATGGAACTCTAATACGAGTTCAAAACCTCATTATCGAAATCACCATAAAAATGCATATATATATATAAGCCTATTTCTAACTCAAGGCTACAATAAAAATCATCATCTCAAAATGGTGAAATTGAAGCAAATCAAAATTTATAAAAATCCTCGGATCGGCCAAATCCCCGATTGCATGCCGAAGCAATGCTGCATGTGCCAAACTCAGAACAGTACTATATATATTATAGGTACCCATCTCAGAAGACCGTAGTCGCAATACATCGTGACGACCGAAGTCGTAATACATCGTGACGATCGAAATCGTAGAACATCGTGACGACCGAAGTCGTAAAACATCGTGATGACCAAAGTCGTAGAACATCGTGATAACCCGAAGATCTATAGTACTGGTAAACATCGTGAATGCATCACAAAATCTCATATAGGAACCTGAAAAGTGTTAACGTGCGTCCCATACCACACATTCGCACTTAGCGGTTTACTAATTGCTTGTCGATGCCACACTAGAAAACATCATTAAATCAAAATACTCAGAAAAGTCATATCTCGCCTTATCTTATTGGCGAGTAGTAAAAAGCATCAGACTTATCTCATCTCATCGACAAGTATAAGACAACGTGATTTATTTATAAAAACCATACTTCTCAAAAAGGAAATCTCCATCTTAAAACTTGCCTCATTTCATCGGCCAATAAAATACATCATGATGGTTCCCATCGATTATACTCCTAAATAGGAGATCTAGAACCATAAAGTTCACCAAATAATGACCATCTCGGAAGATTCCCTAATATAGGGATTAAAATTCTCAAAATACGCCATAATATGGTAATTCCCAGAAATCATCTCAAATCAATATACTCGAGAGGTTTCGATCGATACAAGTCCGGAATTAACCGATAAAATAAACTCACGTGTCCCATACCACGTGTTTTACTAAATCGTTTAATTCTCTTTCTCATGTGTCCAAAAAGTGAAAAAAAATATTATGTATAAAATATTTTACTTGAGAAAACGGGATTTTTAAATAATTTTCTGAAATCATTTTGAAGACATTTTATTGAAATTTCTCCTTATTATAGGAAATATATATTTAAAATACTTCGGAATAATTTATAAATGGTTTGAAAATATTTAATAATAATGATTTCAAAAACCAAATTATTTAGAAATTTTCTCAAAATTTATTTGGAAGAAATAGTGCTTGAAAATCGAGAAAACGTTGAAAATACACCCAATCGATATTCAAATTCAAAACGAATTTAAATTCAAAATTTTAAATTTCAAATTCCTCCAAAACTTGGCTAATCCATTGATGGATACTATAGCCCATAATCATTATCAAAAACATCTCAAAATTTGCATAAAAATTGGCCACAAAAATAATAGAAATAGGTAAGCAAACAAGGCAAAAGGGTTTAGATCAAAAAGCAGAACAGTCACGTACCTGGGCCGACAGGGGTCGACCCAGAGTAGTGGCTAGGTCGACCTCCAGGTCGATCTGGAGACTGCTGGGTCGACCTGCCCGTCGACCCAGGCTACGTATTTTCTTCCCTGGGTTTTTTCTATTTCGGACTGAACTTTGAACAGTAAATTGGAGTAACAAACGATCAAGTTTTGCAACAAAAATTGACATGCACAAAGTTTAACATCTAAACTATAATCTAGAAAAGATTTGGCAGCAATTCGAGTTAAAATCAAGAAGTTATGGCCACTCAAAGTGGCAACCAGAAGCAAGGAATTCAAATAAACACAGACAACAAGATAAACGTATACAGTAAACTTTTTACTGAACGATTTCTTTACAGGCAGCATTTTCCAGTTAGCAAATGTGATTTTTTACTCACCTATACTTGGATTTGCAGCAATAAGCAATGAAAGATGCTAACTTTTAGCTGGAAGGAAGCTCTCAATGACCTGTAGAAATTGAAACTAGAGCATGCAAACAAAGAACAAAAAGTTACAGACTGTATCAATTCAAAATCACTGATTTGATGAAATTGTTGAGAGTTTGGCTTTGATTACCGGTATTACTCTTTTATTAGCTTGAATTTCCCTTTAGTTTCAGCAAATTTTTATGTAAGAACTTATTTGAAAGAGGGATGACCATTACTGTTTTACTATAAGTATTTTTCTTTTCTTTCTTTTGGTTGAGAAGAAACAAAGGAAATCTACGTACAGGTTTCCTGATGTCTCTAGAAAATGGGTTTGGATCCTCTTCTTTGTCGACCAAGCCCAATTGTAAATGCTTAGAAAAATTCCTAAGTAAAAATGCATATTTCTCTTCTTTTCTTAATATAACACATATATACATGCTTATAAAAACCCAAATAAATTGCTATAACTCATTCTTATGTTAACAAAAAAATGTTTTTAACAACAAATTAAATGATTTTAACTATAAAATTTAGTTTCTAATATAAAAATCATGTTTTTACTTAAATATGACAATTTACACTTTTTATCTTATAAAACACCATTTTTAACATAAAATTTTATACGAAAATTGTTTTCTTGTCAAATAAATTACAATAAATCATTCTAACATTATTTAATCTTCAAAATAACATTTTTAAACAATATTTCATCTTTTATATTAATAAATTACATAGTTACTTCAAATTTCTCCTTTAAATTCAATAAAAGGCTAATACAAAGCAATAACTTACAATATTATTGCTTTACTCAAACAAAAATCTATAATTGATCATTTTCTATCCAAATTATCAAAATAGAGTTTTAAAACTTTATTTTCATCTATTTAGATTTATTTCAACAATTTAATGTTGAAATACATCACTTATTTAATTTATTAGCTCCAAACTAATAAAAACCCAATATTTGCAATTTATTTAACCAAATACTCCAATCTAATTTTAAACCCAATATTTATTCTCAAACGCATTGTTTATTTAAAATAAACAATTTTTAACAAAATTTATCTTCTCCAATTTATTTTTTCTCAATATTAAATTATAACTATCGTTTTAATTTAATATTATAGGTAATCACCAATACTAGTGTTGTTACAGACTCCTCCCCTTATGAAAATTGCGTACTCGTAATTTCTAGAGGAAATCTGTATTCAACACACTTTTTTTCATCAGACAAAGGAAATATAGATAGATTAAAATGGAAAATTCTTACCTTCGTCGTGAGAAGATAAATTTTCCGGTTTCCCAAGTGCAGTCATTGGGATTATCGGACCATTGAATCTTCACGAGCGGAACACTCTTGTTTCGAAGACGTCTAGTCTTCGAAGCAAGAACTCTCATAGGGTGCTGCACAAAAGATAGATCAGGAGAGACCTCCAACTTCTCTAAAGCACGAGAATCAATCACAAAATCTGAATCTCGTAGACACTTCCTCAACTGAGAAACGTGGAATACGTTATGAACTCCAGAAAACTGATCGGGAAGTGCTACACGATATGCAACATGACGATACGCTCTGTAATAGGAAATAGCCCAATATAGCGTGGTGCCAATTTCCCCCACTGGCTGAAGCATATCACTCCCTTCAGAGGAGAAGCCCGGATATAAACAAGATCGCCCATTGAGAATTCAAGAGGCCTCCTACAGTTGTCCGCGTAGAATTTCTGTCGACTCTGAGCCACTTTCATTCTCTCTCGGATAAGATGGATCTTCTCAGATGATTCACGAATAGACTCGGGGCCTAGAATGAGCTTTTCCCCCGACTCAAGCCAACAAGATGGAGAATGACACGGCCTTCCATATAAGGCTTCGAAAGGAGCCATGCCGATAGAAGATTGGTAGCTATTATTATAAGCAAACTCAACTAGAGGAAGATGATCCTCTCAGCTACCTCCAAAATCTAAGATACAAACATGGAGCAGGTCTTCTAAGATACGATTCACCCGTTCAGTCTTTCCATCTGACTGTGGGTGATAGGTTGTGCTAAGATTAAGCTTTGTGCCCAAAGCTTTCTGGAGACTCTGCCAAAAGTGACTCGTGAAAAGAGTATCACGATCACACATAATAGATGAAGGAACACCATGCAATCACACGATCTCCTTAATATACAGCTTCGATAAGAGAGGTGTCATCCTATTAAACTTAATAGGAGTGAAATGTGTAGACTTGGTAAGACGGTCCACAACAACCCAAATACTACTATGGCCTGACCTCGAATGAGGTAAGCCATCGATGAAATCCATAGAAACTTGGTTCCATTTCCACAATGGAACCTCTAAAGGCTGAAGGAGACCGCTAGGCCGCTGATGCTCGGCCTTAATAAGCTGATAAGTCATGTAATTGCTTACATAATTTGCAACATCACGCTTCATGCCTTCCTAGTAATAAAGATGACGCATATCAGCATATATCTTGTTGCTACCTGGATGAATGGTGTACTTAGAACGGTGACATTTAGCTAGAATGTCCCGCCTAAGTTATGGAATAGGAGGCACGACTAGACGGTTCTTCTTTTGAAGACACCTATGAATATCGATGTTGAAATCCCTCATCTCAATATCATCTTGGGATTCAGACTTACACTTCTGAATAAGAGGAGATATCTCGGAATCTTGCCACTGCTTCTCGGCAATCAGATCTAGGAGAGTAGGACGAGCTTCCATGCTATATAATAGAATAGGAGAATCGGAAGTGGAAGCACGATCCTGAATATCACATATGGAAAGAGTCATAAGAGCTTTCCATTCTGTAATCATCATGGAAACAATAGCTGAATGCTTTCGGCTCAAAGCATCAGCTACTCGATTCCCCTTGCCAGGGGTATACTGAATATCAACATCATAAGAAGCTAAAAAATCGAGCCAACGTTGTTGTCGCATGTTGAGATCCTTTTGGGTGAACAAATATTTGAGAGACTTGTGATCGTTGAAGAGAGTAAAATGTTCACCCAACAGATAATGACGCCATAACTTCAAAGCAAAGACAATGGCGACAAGATCTAAATCGTGGGTAGCGTACCGAACCTCATTTTGCCTTGAGGCGTAGGCAACTACCCTATCCTTTTGCATAAGAACAGCACCGAGGCCGTTGTGACTGGCATTGGTATAGACTATAAGATCTTGATTCCCTTCGGGAACCATAAGAACAGGAGCATCAGTGAGAAGCTCCTTCAATCTCTGAAAGGAAGCCTCACACTTTTCAGACCATAAAAAGCGAACGCCTTTCCTCGTAAGGCTAGTCAAGGGTAGCACAATACGGGAAAAGTCTTTGATGAAACGACGGTAATAACCTGCCAAACCCAGAAAGTTACGAATCTCATGAACATTCTCAGGCCTCTTCCAATTCTGGATGGCTTCGATCTTTGACGGATCGATCGTAATGCCTTTGGAAGAAACAACATGACCTAAGAACTTAACTTTTTTTTCCCAGAAATGACACTTAGAAAGTTTTGCTTTGAGTTGATGCTGACAAAGAGTACTCAAAACAATTCTAAGACGTCGAGCATGATCAGCTTCAGACTTAGAATACACAAGAATGTCATCGATTAAAAAAAGAACAAACTTATCGAGATATTCCTGGAATACTCGATTCATAAGGTCGACGAAGTAAGCAGGAGCGTTCATCAAACCGAACGACATGATGAGCCACTCATATGATCCATATCGAGTGCGGAATACTGTAAGTGGAATGATGTCTTTCGCAACTCGGAGCTGATGAAATCCGGTGGCGAGGTCAGGCTGCGAGAAAACCTTAGCGCCACTCAATTGATCGAACATATCGTCAATCCTAGGCAGAGGATAACGATTCTTGATGGTTAAATCATTAAGCTTGCGATAATCCATGCATAACCTAAGAGTCCCATCGGACTTCCTCACGAATACCACCGCGACTCCCTACGGTGAAGAACTAGATCGAATGAAATGCTTGGCTTCAAGCTCTAGGAGTTGCTTCTTGAGTTCCTCATTCTCTTTGGTAGACATCCTCGTAGGAGGACGACTAACAGGCTATGCCCTTGGAATAAGGTCGATGAGGAACTCGATATCCTGCTTAAGGGGTAATCCCAAAACAGGCTCAAATAAATCTGGAAAGTCACAAACAACAGGAATCAGAGACACATCATCATCATCGTCTCGAGATTCAAGAGAGAACAGCGAAGCTTCGGAATCACGCTCGATATCCCAAAGAATAAGAGACAGCTGAGCAGGAGAGTCAGGATGTTGAAGATATAAGACTCTCTCTAAACATAAAATACTGGCATCGTATCGAACTAGCCAGTCCATACCCAATATCATATCGAATCCAAGACAAGGAATTACATGCAGATTCGCATGGAAAGAAAAGCCACAAATAAGAATCTCAACATCATCACAAAGCATACTAAGGGTTGCGGATCCCCCGATAGGATTCGCAATCCTCAAAGAAGTAATCAAGCAAGAAACATCCAATAGCAAAGCATCAACGAGTTCCTTCGATACGAATGAATGCGACGCACCCGTATCGAATAGAACTCTAATAGATCGATCATGGAAAAGAATGGAACCTTCTAAAATATGAGATATACCTTGAGACTGAGAGGCACTACCAGAAGCCTTCGCAACATTGAGATTTCCCGAACTAGGACCTCCCTCCCTCTTAGGACAAGCAGAAATCAAATTCCCTTCCTTATACAATATAAGCACCTCTTAGGATTAGGACATTCCCTCACAAGATGATCGCGAGAACCACAATTATAACATGCCACAACCTTGGCTGAAGGAGGCATAGCATGAGAATGAGAAGTAGAACCACCTTGCTTCTTCTTCTTACTAGGCTAGAACGGCTTGGATTTGCAGAAAGGAAACCTCTTCTTTTTCAGATTTCTTCGAACCTCTGCCTCACCATCACTATCTTTGTCCTTCTCGACCGTTTCAAGGTGAAGGGCCACATCAACAAGTTCCTTAAAAGACAATTTGAGTTGGAGCATAAGCGATTTCTTCAGATATTTCTTAAGTAAAAAAACGAACTTAAGATTCTTCTTGTAAGGAGTGCTAATATGCTCAAGACCATACTTGGACAAAGCCTCGAATGAAGCCACATACTCTGAAACTATCGATTTCCCTTGCTTAAGATCAAGGAAACATCGAGCTAAGATACCCTTCTCGGATTCTGGGACAAACTTAAGCTCGAATCTCTCTATGAAATGCTCCCATTCTAAGGTAGACTCATCAATCTCTGCAATGAGCAATTCATACCAATCCAATGCACATTCTTGCAACATACTAGATGCAACAAGAACACGATGGTGGCTAGAAATCTCCACGCGAGTAAATATGCGCTCGCATGTACGGAGCCATGCCTGGACCTCTAAGACTAACTCCGTGCCTTTGAATGGTTTGCCTCCAAGATGAGTATAATCGCTACTCATGCATGCAAATACAGATTTGCGCGGAGGGAAAGAATGGGTAGGAGCTGGAGGCTGAGTGCTCCTAAGCAGCTCAAGAATTTGATCGGTTGACATACAAACTCCTTCGGGACGAGAACCACTGGACGGTCCTGCCATCGAAGTGCGACCTCTTCCTCTTCCTCTTCCTCTTCCAACCATTACTGAAAGTTAAGATAAGGTAGGATTATTCACATGGGTAGATATTAGCAATTCAAATTACATAAGGAATACTACAAAATTAAAATTAACATTCCTAGACATATTCCTTTCTATCTACCACCAAAGGACTCAACCGGTTAAGGACAAGGTCGGGATTGAATATGATTGGGGATGATGTTTACAAGTGTATTATACTTGATGTATGATGATCGTATATACCGTTATGTGTTTATTACATTTTGTTCTGAATCCTGCTCTAATACCAAGCTGTGTTGCTCCACCCCAAGACCCACATTAACAAAGAGAATTGCTGAGTAATTCTGTCTGCTAATGCGGAGAATAGGGCTGGTTAAGGGCAACCATCATAGTTTTGCATTAAATAAGAGCTAATTATGTCGATTTGGTACTCATTTTTTTCTTTTTCTTTCCCCTTTGGCTTAAGTATTCGACATACTCAATTCCTATTTAATACATTACTATGGTGGCTACAGGATCGATTCAGAAACAAAACACAATAACAACATCAATCACAAGTCACGGACCAACAACACAGATAATATTCACACACATATATCAAATGTAATACAACCCGTCACAAGTGGTATTCAACCACAATATATACATACATCCCCATAAAAGAATATATACATCACAAGTTCCCAACAAAAAGACTACAACACAAAACAAAGCCATCTATCCAAAGGCGAAGGAGAAATCCAAAAGATATAGCTAGCAAAAGGGTTCCAACATCCTAACCTGCAACTCGGTCTGACCCGAGTAATGAATACAGGGGTCAGGCTAACTAGAACTTGATATTAGCATAAGATAAAGAGATATGACTGCATAAGGGAAGTATTCCTTTAATTCTAAAGGAATAGTATAAGTAATATCTAGTTATACATACACGGGTGGAAGAACCTATAGTTAACTCATAAAGGTTTAACATGTCATAAATGTTTCATGTTCAATTGAATTCAAAATAAGTGAATCTAGCAAACTCATGAGCCTTAGAAGAAGCATCCAAATCCTCAAAATTAAATATCATGGAACTCTAATATGAGTTCAAAACCTCATTAACGGAATCACCATAAAAATGCATATATATATATAAGCCTATCTCTAACTCAAGGCTACAATAAAAATCATCATCTCAAAATGGTGAAATTGAAGCAAATCAAAATTTATAAAAATCCCCGGATCGGCCAAATCCCCGATTGCATGCCGAAGCAATGCTGCACGTGCCAAACTCAGACTAGTACTATATATATTATAGGTACCCATCTCAAATGATCGTAGTCGTAATACATCGTGATGACCGAAGTCGTAATACATCGTGAGGACCAAAGTCGTAGAACATCGTGACGACCAAAGTCGTTAAACATCGTGATGACCAAAGTCGTAGAACATCGTGATAACCCAAAGGTCTATAGTACTGGTAAACATCGTGAATGCGACACAAACTCTCAGATAGAAACCCGAAAACTGTTAACGTGCGTCCAATACCACACATTCGCACTTACCGGTTTACTAACTGCTTGTCGATGCCACACTGGAAAACATCATTAAATCAAAATACTCAGAAAAGTCATATCTCGCCTTATCTCATTGGTGAGTAGTAAAAAGCATTATACTTGTCTCATCTCATCGATAAGTATAAAACATCGCGATTGTTTTATAAAAACCATACTTCTCAAAAAGGAAATCTCCATCTTAAAACTTGCCTCATTTCATCGGCCAATAAAATACATCATGATGGTTCTCATCGGTTATACTCCTAAATAGGAGATCTCGAACCATAAAGTTCACCAAATAATGGCCATCTCGGAAGATTCCCTAATATAGGAATTAAAATTATCAAAATACGCCATAATATGGTAATTCCCAGAAATCATCTCAAATCAATATACTTGAGAGGTTTCGATCGATACAAGTCCGGAATTAACCGATAAAATAAACTCACGTGTCCCATACCACGTGTTTTACTAAATCGTTTAATTCTCTTTCTCATATGTCTGAAAAGTGAAAAATAATAATATATATTATGTATAAAATATTTTACTTGAGAAAACGGGATTTTTATATAATTTTCTGAAATCATTTTGAAGACATTTTATTGAAATTTCTACTTATTATAGGAAATAAATATATTTAAAATACTTCGGAATAATTTATAAATGGTTTGAAAATATTTAATAATAATGATTTAAAAAACCAAATTATCTAGAAATTTTCTCAAAATTTATTTGGAAGAAATAGTGCTTGAAAATCGAGAAAACGTTGAAAATACACCCAATCGATATTCAAATTCAAATCGAATTTAAATTCAAAATTTTAAATTTCAAATTCCTCCAAAACTCGACTAATCCATTGACGGATACTTTAGCCCATAATCATCATCAAAAACATCTCAAAATTTGCATAAAAATTGGCCACAAAAACCATAGAAATAGGTAAGCAAACAAGGCAAAATGGCTTAGATCAAAAAGCAGAACAGTCACGTACTTAGGCCGACAGGGGTCGACCTAGAGCAGTGGCTAGGTCGACCTCTAGGTTGACCTGGAGACTGCTGGGTCGACCTGCCCGTCGACCCAGGCTACGTATTTTCTTCCCTAGGTGTTTTCTGCTTGGACTGAACTTTGAACAGTAAATTGGAGTATCAAACGATCAAGTTTGGCAACGAAAATTGACATGCATAGAGTTTAACATCTAAAATACAATTCGAAAAAGGTCCGACAGCAATTCGAGTAAAAATAAAGAAGTTATGGCCACTCATGCACCTAAAAGATACGTCCCATGCACCGCCTCATTGAGCTGATTGCTCCACGAACGGTCAAAAGACCATGGGTCGCTACCCCCACCAAGTTGAGCCAAAGCTCCATAGAATAAGTGTAAATTACACTAAGCTAGTAAATAAATGAGTTAGGCTTCATGTCCCATAACCACTAGCTTACCTTAAATATTTACGAACAAATTGTAGACTTCCACTCGAAAATAAGTGTAAATTACACTAAGCTAGTAAATAAATGAGTTAGGCTTCATGTCCCATAACCACTGGCTTAACTTAAATATTTACGAACAAATTGTAGATTTCCAATCGATAATACAAAATGATCATCATTGATCAAAAAGAAGTGTAAATTACACTAAGCTAGTAAATAAATGAGTTTAGCTTCATGTCCCATAACCACTGGCTTAACTTAAATATTTACGAACAGATTGTAGATTTCCACTCGAAAATTGTCACGAGAGTTCAATCGAACAAGTCCAAGAATTAACCGACGAAGTAAACACAAGCGTTTCATACCACTTGTTTTGCTAAGCCGTTTAATTAGATTTCTCATACGAATGAGGTAAAGGTTTGTATATACTAATAGATTGGAAAACGGTTTTAAAAACAAGCTTTGTATTAAAAGTAATGTTGAAATCATTTTTGTGAAAGAGTTTGAGTATTTGCTACTAGTATAGAAACCTTTGTATTTTAAAGTGACAAAACACAGAAATGATTGTAAAAACAATCTATCACCAAAATCCACATTCGACGACGTGAATTAAAATCATAAAAATCGATATCAAATCCATCAAATGGATATTCCAAAAAATCCATAAAAGAAGTCATCAAAGTCGATAATAAATGACAACAACTATCTGGAATGATAAAAATTGAAAATCCACTAAAAAACAGCCAAAATAGGCAAAATTGCACAGGACCAGACGTCTGGTTGGGTTTAACCAGACGTCTGGATTTTGTCTCAGCCATTTTTTTTCTGCATTCGTTATTTTTTTTCTTTTTCCAGGGACCCCTACCAGACGTTTGGATTTTCCTGCTAGGCAAAAATCAGCCTAGCCCAAAGAGGGCAAAACCCAAACCGGAAGCGGTTGAACGAGCGATGGATGCTAGGGATTTATGCCAATCGACAACCCAGCCTTATAGGCTCTTCGATACACCACCAAAAACATGTCCAAATATCCAAGATATGATCATTAAAGATTTTGACTTCAAAATACAAAAATTGGAAAATTCACCAAACCAATTCAAATCAAAAGCAATTGAACATGAAATAGATGTTAGGAATTCATACCTAACAACAATGAAAGCTATAGACATAGATGTGAGTTCAAGAACTCACCTTTAAAACTCAAAAACAATGAATGAGAAGCTCTAAAACAAAGGATGATGAATTCCTCTTCAACTACTCCTCTAAGATCTTCAATCTATTACCACATGCAAAGATTTCCTAGATTAGGTTATAGGAATTTCTGAAAATTGAAGAGAGATTGAGATGGAGAAGATGAAGAGGATGCTTAGCTAAGCTTCTCTTTTATTTTAGAACTAGAACTTGAATTTCCTAAGAAAACTAGGGCTTAGGAATTTTAATTTCCTATCTTTTCCACCATTCTTTCCATTAGCTTAAGTGTTAGGAAATGTTATGGATGAATGAAGAGGAGTGGAGTGGGAGTTATTTGGTAGAGGAGTTGGGATTACCTTGTTAGGTTAGTGGGCTGAAACCCAAACCCAAAGCCCCAAACGAAAATATCAAAATTCTAATCAACTACAAAAATATCGATGTTTATACTCAAAAATGTCGCAAACGCCGTTTTGGACTCAATGGAAGTCGTCCCGAGTCCGGATTCGACCGTTTACAGAAAGTCACATTTCGGACTTTAAATTCAACTAATGATGCTATATTTAAATCTAACATTTAAATATATAATCGTAAAATATGCGGGTTGTTACAGACTCCCCTCCTTAAAGAAATTGCGTCCTTGCAATACTTAAGAAGAAAATAAAGAGTAACGACCACTCTAAGGCATTACAACACAAAAGAAAATTTTGAAGTAAGAAGTTCACCTTAAGGAGCACGAGAGAGCAAGTCCGGATGCGTTCGCTCGATGAATTCTCTGGATTCCCAAGAACAATCCTTAGGATTTGAGGACCATTGGACTTTCACAAGTGGGACATCTTTATTACGAAGACGTTTAACCTCCGTAGCAATGATGCGAATAGGATGTTACTCATAAGTCAAATTAGGTGAAACCTCAATTTCTTCAATAACACCGGGCTCAAGAATAGAATCGGAATCTCTAAGGCATTTTCGTAGTTGAGAAACATGGAATACATCATGAATAACAGAAAATTGAGCCGGTAATAAAAGGCGATAAGCCATGGAACCAATGCGTTCGGTGATGGAAAATGGGCCAATATATCGAGGTGCTAATTTTCCCGATCGACTAAAACGCAAAACACCCTTCATAGGTGAAACACGAATGAATACCAAATCTCCCACAGAAAATTCCAAATTCCTTCTTCGGTTATCGGCATAGGATTTTTGTCTACTTTGAGCTTCTTTCTTCCTATGACGAATAAGGTCATTCTTTTCTGTGGCATCACGAATAAAATCTGGACCTAAAACCAGCTTCTCACCGGCTTCAAGCCAACACGATGGAGATCGGCATGGCCTTCCATAGAGTGCCTCGAAAGGTGCCATACCAATACTAGATTGGAAGCTATTATTATAGGAAAACTCAACAAGAGAAATATGATCTTCATAACTTCCACCAAAATCAAGAACACATGCACAAAGGAGATCTTCAAGAGTTCAATTCACCCGCTCTGTTTGTCCATCGAACTGAGGATGATAAGCGGTGCTAAAATTAAGCTTCGTTCCCAAAGCTTTTTGAAGACCCTTCCAAAATCCACTAGTAAATAATGGATCACGATCGCTAACAATAGAAGTAGGAACTCCATGCAATTTAACGATTTCTTTAACATAGAGTTTGGCCAAAAGAGGTACGGTCCGATTGGATCGAACGGGAATACAATGGGCGGATTTTGTAAGTCTATCTACAATCACCCATAGACTGTCATGACCCGAACAAGAAAGGGGAAGACCGTCAATAAAGTCCATGGAAATTTGATCCCACTTCTAAATGGGAATGTCTAAAGGTTGCAATAACCCACCGGGCCTTTGATGCTCGGCCTTAACGAGTTGGAAAGTCATGCAACGCTTAATGAAGTTAACAATATCAGATTTTATTCCATCCCAATAATAAAGTCGCTTCATGTCCGCGTACATTTTACTACTACCGGGATGAATGGTAAATTTAGAACATTGAGAATCTTCTAAAATGTTCTTATGAAGATCACTAATATTTGGCACAATAAGTCTACCAAATTTTCGAATGCCTCCACGAGCATCAATATCAAAGTCTTTCAAACCATCAACCTTATTTTTATCCCTACAACTTTGGCTAAGAAGAGCCAATTCGAGATCTTGCTTTTGAGCTTCAAGGATGCGGTCTAAAAGAGAAGGATGAGCCTCAAGGCTACATAAAACAAGAGATGAACATGAATCGGATTCACGATCTCGAATCTCACAAGTGGACAAAGTCTCGAGATCATTTCATTCAGATATCATCTTGGAAACAACCGCTTGTTGCTTACGACTAAGGGCATCGACAACACGATTTCCCTTTCTGGGAGTATAGAGAATATCAAGACATAAGATGCAAGGAATTCGAGCCAACGTTGTTAACGCAAT
This sequence comes from Allium fistulosum, assembly GCA_030737815.1. Lineage (NCBI taxonomy): Eukaryota > Viridiplantae > Streptophyta > Magnoliopsida > Asparagales > Amaryllidaceae > Allium > Allium fistulosum. The sequence goes on from CM060902.1 coordinate 1,438,782,285, forward strand.
TAAGTTCCTTTTGAGAAAATAAATACTTCGAAGATTTATGATCGGTGTAGAGAACAAATTTCTCTCCCAAAAGATAATGACGCCAAATTCTAAGGGCAAAAACAATGGCCGCGAACTCTAGATCATGAGTGGCATATCTAGTCTCGGCAGGCTTTAATTGCCTAAAAGCATAAGCGATAACACGTTCCCTTTTGCATGAGAACGACATCCAAACCAATACGACTAGCATCGGTATAAACAATCAAGTCTTGGTTCCCCCCGGAAATTACAAGAACGAGAGTATCGAAAAGGAGTTCTTTTAACTTTAAAAAAACATCTTATATGCTAAATCATTTATTCCATAACCCTCTTTCTCGAAAAGCTAAGACATTTCAAAATTGTAATTAACTTTATGTAATCATCCTTTTAAAAAAATTACTGTGTCTGACTGTCTCATCATAGCGTTTAGGAGACTCCTATCGATAACGTTGATCAGGCGCATCAACTAGAATTCTAAAGCACCCAATGGGCAATACAACACAAAATCATCTTCTATATGATAAACATTTCTCTTATAAAATTTTCAAATACTCTTCGCTTGTCTTAATAACAGAATCCAATTATACTTATAAATATATCTTATTAGAAAGATTTGCAATTTTAAATTGCTGTTTTCACCCATAATCAATGAATACAAGAACAGACTCATCGAGATATTCACAGAATACTCGATTCGTAAGATGGATGAAATAAGCTGGAGGGTTTGTCAAATCGAATGACATAACAAGCCATTCATAAGATCTATAACGAGTACAGAATGACATCAAAGGAATGCTATCCTTTGCAATACGAAGCTGATGAAAACTGGTGGTAAGGTCGAGCTGAAAAGACCTTAGCACCAATCAATAGATCGCTTAGGTGGTAATCCTAAGACAAGCTCAAAGATACTGGAAAATTCACAAACTACTTGAGTGAGGGAAATAACATTTTCCTCATCATGTGGGTTTAAAGAATAAAATGATGCCACCGAATTGGAATTGAAATCATTAAGAACAATAGAAATCTGCTAACAGATTGAGGATGTAGAAGATGGATAGTCCTCTCGGGACATAGGATATGGGCTTCATATCGATTAAGCCAATCCATTCCCAAAAATCATTCCGAAACCTGAGTAGCGCATAACATGCAAATCGGCACATAAAGCATAATCACATAGAATAATTTCAACATCCTTACAAAATAAACTGAGTGTTGCGGATCCATCAATCGGATTTGCAATTCTCAGTAAAGTCATCAAGTCAATAACATTTAAAGACAAAGTATCAACAAGTTCCTTTGATATAAAAGAGTGAGATGCACCTGTATCAAAAAGAATTCGAATAGGATGATCACGAAACATAATAATGCCATCAAGGACAGAATGAGAAATACCTTGACCAAGAGAAGTGTTACTAGGGGCTTGCACAACATTCAACTTTCCCTCTTTCTTGCTTTGAAGTTTGGGACATGAAGATATATAATGATCCGAACTTTTGCAATAGCGGCAAGAAATAGGCCTTGGACACCTATTTATATAGTGGTCCTTAGAACCACAATTGTAGCATTCTCCACGATTAGGGATTGGAGTCTTTGCTACCGAAGTTTCTTGCTTCACTTTCTTGTTGGGATTAGGACTTTTGAACTTAATATGCCTCTTCTATTAGTCCATGAGATTATGGTTTTGATGACAACAACCTTAGAATAGATTATAAAATATAAATACTAACATTACAAGTTTAGATATATATGTATATGCAGGATCTAACCATGCAGGTATCAAGAATAAAGACTGTACAGTATAGAGATTCAAGATATAGAGATAGAAGACTCATGAGTATCAAGATTATCAAGAGTTCAAGATTTCAAGGTTAAGTTTGTTTTATTAGAAATATTTGTTAAAACTCATAGAAAAGCACTGGCATCTTAATATCCAATTTATTCGTGGAATGGAATCCACTTCGAGCCCGTTAAAGGGATGGAACCCTAAGTAGGATGGAACCTACGAAAATCTAGTGGGACATTGTTTTGTATCCACTAAGTTTAATTCAAATGATTTTTCAAAATTATCTTGTTTTCGAAATGATTTCAAAACTTTCCTTTTAAAAAAGATTCAAAACCCTCGATTCTGTTTTTAAAATAATTTTAGCCTCAAAACATCTTTATTTTCAGAGTCAAAATTTCTCCTGATTTTAAACTATCTTTTCAAATAATATATTTAACTTTTAAATTATTTATACTTTGATTTAAATTATAGTTAAATAATATATATATATTGTTCTTTATATTTAGTTATGAATTTCAACTATATTCAAGTATATTTATCAAGTTTTAATATAAGATAAATATTATTTTTATAGAAATTCAAAACATCAAATTTGGCTGAGGGATGTCGACACGCCCATAGGCACCATGTCGACATGGTGACAGTTTAATTCAAAATTCAAATTTCAAAAGAAGTGTCTATTCGCCATAACTTTTCATGAATGGTCATGGCTGTTGTTCTTCTATAAATAGGGGTCAGTTTCAACGAATTTTATACTATTTTTCTCTGATTTAACTTCTCTTCTTCTTCTCCACTTTCTTATTTACAAATTACACCATTACTCTGCCGAAATCAATATCGAATCTAACTAGATAATTTCTGGTTTTGATTCTCTTCACTATCTCCACAAGATCCAAGTGCTAATCTGAGTTATAGACTTTTTGTAATCAATTGAGCGAGAGAAGGTGTGATTGTTGCCCTGGAAATCAATTGGGTGAACTTGTTGCCTCGAAAATCAAGTATCTCTACCCAGAGGATTGTGATTCTGGAGGGTGTACCTCGTAGCCTTGAAACCGAGGGTTGTAATTGTTGAATTGAGTTTGAAAGGAAATCTGTACTTAGTTGTGCAGGACTGGATGTAGGGTAACTCCAAACCAGTATAAAATCCAGTGTGTTCTTTCCTTTATTGCTTTTGCTTTATATTTACATCTGTGTTTGATTCTGTGTTCATATCTGTGTCTGATTAGTGCATACATTGTTAACAAATTAAGATAAACTCAAAAAGATTAACAAATTTCTTAAAACACTATTCACCCCCCCTCTAGTGTTAATTCTAGCCTTAAGATCCTTAATCCGCATTTCTCACATTTGGTATCAGAGCTTTGTTTTCAAAAGTTTCATAATCTGAATTTTGAAAAGTTTTAAAATGGCTATTTTTGAAAAATCTGTTAAAACTAGTTTGGAATTGTTTAAATCTTCATTGTTCCATGAGTCTGCATATGAATGTTATTAAAATTCTAGTTGTCTACCTAAATTTTATAATGTGCAGGAAAGATGCTTTATGGGTATTAAGGAATCAATCCATAATGGACAATCTGTGCAAATCAAAAGGAATAAGTGGATACTTTATAGTGGATGCTCTAGACACATGACTGGTAATCCGGATATGCTGAATAATATTATATACAAAGACGGAGGACTGGTTAACTTTGGAGACAACTCGAAAGGATACGTGATTGGCATCGGCAATGTCGGTAACTCTGAAACTCCTATTATTACTAATGTTTTGCTAGTTAAGAATCTAAAACACAATCTGCTAAGTATAAGTCAACTATGTGATAAAGGATATAAAATTAAATTTGAAAAAGATAAATGTCATATTGAAGATAATAACTCAACCATAATATTTGAGGGAACTAGGAAAAAGAATATTTATATTCTTAGTATGAAAGTTTCAAATGATAACCTATGTCTTCTGGCAAATACAAGTGACCCTTGGATTTGGCATAAGAGATTTGGACATTTGAATTTCAAACTCTTATCTAGACTGTCAAAACATGATCTAGTAAGAGGTCTCCCTAAAAGTAATTTTAAAGTAGATAGTTTATGTGATGCATGTCAATTAGGAAAGCTTAGAAAAAAGTTCCTTTAAATTAAAAGATATGATTTCAACTTCAAAACCCCTTGAGTTACTTCATCTTGATTTATTTGGTCCATCTCAAATTCAGTCAATAAATCATAGTAAATATGTTTTTGTAATTGTAGATGATTATTCTAGATTTACATGGACAATATTTTTGAAACATAAAAGTGATACTTTTGAATGTTTTAAGAACTTTACAAAAAGGACTCAAAATCAATTATCTTTAAAAAATTATAACTATTCATAGTGATCATGGTGGTGAATTTGAAAATGAAAAGTTTGAGGAATTCTGCAATAAGAAGGGAATAACTCACAATTTCTCATTTCCAAGAACTCCACAACAAAACAGAGTAGTTGAACGTAAAAATAGAACGATACAAGAGTGTGCGAGAACTATGCTTTCAGATAGTAATTTACCAAAACACTTTTGGGCAGAAGCTGTTGCTACCACCTGTTATATTTTAAATAGAATTTTAATTAGACCTTTAACTGATAAGACACCTTATGAACTTCTTCATGGAAAGAAACCTAAGGTATCATACTTCAGAATTTTTGGAAGTAAATGCTTTATTTTAAATACAAAAGATAATTTGGATAAATTTGATCCTAAATCCGACAAAGGAATCTTTATCGGGTATTCTAATAGAAGTAAAGCTTATAGAGTTTTTAATTTAAGATCTAACTTTCATCGAAGAAACAATGCATGTTTCGTTTGATGAAAATTTAAAAGATTTTGAAATTACAAATGATGAAGAAGATTTAATTACTCAAAATCAGGAATCAACCAAAATTAATAATGAAATTAATCATCCTAATAAAAGGATTAAACTTTTAAAAGATCATCCTATTGAAAATATAATAGGAGATATGCAATCTATTGTTACAACTAGAAATCAACTAAGTAAAATGAGTAATGTAGCATTTATATCATCTATTGAACCCAAAAATCCTAAAGAAGCATCAATTGATGATTCATGGATTTTGGCTATGCAAGAAGAATTAAATTAATTCACTAGAAATGAAGTTTGGGAACTTGTTCCTTGACCTGAAGATAAAACTATAATTGGAACTAAATGGGTCTATAAAAATAAAATGAATGAACAAGGTGAGGTCGTTAGAAATAAAGCACGATTAGTCGCCCAAGGTTATTGTCAAGAAGAAGGTATAGATTGTGACGAAACCTTTGCTCCTGTAGCAAGATTAGAAGCCATTAGGATTCTACTTGCTTTCGCAAATCATAATAATTTCAAATTATTTCAAATGGATGTTAAAAGTGCATTTTTAAATGGATTTGTAAAAGAAGAAGTATATGTTGAACAACCACCACTTTTTAAAGATGAAAATTTACCAAACCATGTGTACAAACTTAAGAAAGCTTTATATGGTCTAAAACAAGCTCCTAGAGCCTGGTATGATAGACTAAGATCTTATTTATTACAATCAAATTTTGAAATTGGTAAAATAGATAATACTCTTTTTATTAAATGAAATAAAAATGATATTCAACTAGTTCAAGTATACGTAGATGATATCATTTTTGGTTTAACTAACTTCGAAATGAATAAAGAATTTTCTGAAATAATGACAAAAGAGTTTGAGATGAGTCATATGGGTGAATTAAACTTCTTTCTAGGATTGCAAATAAAACAGTTAGATAATGGTATTTTTATTAGTCAAGAAAAATATGCTAAAGAACTAGTTAATAAATTTGGTTTGACTACTGCGAGTGGAAAACCTACTCCCATGGCAACCAATGAATATCTAAGTAAAGAAGATTTCTCGAAAGATGTAGATCAAAAGTTGTACAGAGGAATGATCGGATCATTGCTCTATATCACTGCTAGTAGACCTGATATCATGCATAGTGTATGTCTCTGTGCAAGATATCAATCTCATCCTAAAGAAACTCACTTAAAAGATGTAAAACGTATCATAAGATATATTAAACACACCTCTGATTATAGCATATTTTATCCTAAAAATGATTCATTTGATTTAATATCATACTGTGATGCTGACTATGCTGGATGTAAATCAGACCGAAAAAGTACCAGTGGAACTTGTCACTTTTTGGGACATTCTCTGGTTTCCTAGTTTAGTAAAAAGCAAAGTACAGTTTCTCTATCAACAACTGAAGCAGAGTATATTTCTGCTGCTTTGGCTTGTTCTCAAGTAATATATATGCAACAAACCTTAAGAGATTTTGGATTAAATATCTCAAAATCGCCAATTTATTGTGATAATACTAGTGCAATAAATTTATGTAAAAATCCTACTCATCATGCTTGAACTAAACATATTGATATTCGACATCATTTTCTTAGAGATAATATAACTAAAGAAGTAATTACTCTAGAATATATAAACTCTAAGAATCAAATTGCTGATATCTTAACAAAACCATTAAATGAATCTATATTTACTAAATTAAGAAGAGAATTAGGTATTTGTTCTATAACTGAAATATAAAATATAAATAACAAGTATAATTAATAATTAATATTAAAATAAATCATAGAGTTAAAGTATAAGGACCATGTCGACATCCCCTAGGAAGACATGTCGACATGTAACGTTTTTATTTTTTTTAAATTTTCCCACCAAAATTCAAAAATTTAGTTATATATTCTTCTCTATTTCGAATTCTTATTCATCTCTCTGTTTTCTCTTCATTTTCTATTTTGAAATATATAAAATAATGGCATCTTCCTCTAAATCAAACATAAAATCAACTTTCTTATTCCCCTCTCCTACTTTTGGTCCATTCCAATACACTACTCTCGCACATGTAACTAAATTGGAGGAGTCTATGAAGGATACTCTTCAGATGTTGACTGAAATTCAAGTGACTCAACTTCGTATGGCGAAAGAGCAAGAGAGGCAAGGCAAGATTCTTAGGAATTTACAAAAATTCCTAATGGATAACCAGGCCAATCCTATCTTGATCGATGAAGACTCTTCACTCAATCAAGAACATGAGGTCAGCGACGAAGAAGAAGAAGAACCAATGGAAGAAGCACACGAGGAGGATAATGACCAAGTAGTATGCGCTGGAGAAGTGTGTTTCGACAAAAATGGGAATCTTGTCGAACAACGTGGAAATTTCTGTTTCCACTATCCAAACTGTTCAATTCATAAATCTCCTATGTTCAGAAACACACATTAGTTTCTTATCTTTCTTTCCGTTGTTATTTGTGTTTTTATGTTTTTCAAACGCAAATGTAAATACAACCATACTCGTAATAAATATGTGTTAGTATTATTGTGAATTCTTAGTTAGGATAGTTAATAGTTTAGGATTATATTTTAGTATTAGATTTAAGTGTTAATTATTTATGATAACACTATCATTATAATCACACGTCATAGAGTGATAAGTTTTAGGGGGAGTTATATAGTTTGGAGTTATCTAGTTTAGAGTAAGTTTTTGCTGATGACAAAGGGGGAGAAGTATAAAATAGGATAGTTAGGCATAGATTAAGGGGGAGTTATTAGAAGTATTAGGATAGAAGTGATAATTTATAAACAAAGGTTGTCATCATCAAAAAGAGGGAGATTGTTAGTCCATGAGATGATGGTTTTAATGACAACAACCTTAGAATAGATTATAAAATATATATACTAACATTACAAGTTTAGATATATATGTATATGCAGGATCTAACCATGCAGGTATCAAGAATAAAGACTGTACAGTATAGAGATTCAAGATATAGAGATAGAAGACTCATGAGTATCAAGATTATCAAGAGTTCAAGATTTCAAGGTTAAGTTTGTTTTATTAGGAATATTTGTTAAAACTCGTAGAAAAGCACTGGCATCTTAATATCCAATTTATTCGTGGAGTGGAATCCACTTCGAGCCCGTTAAAGGGATGGAACCCTAAGTAGGATGGAACCTACGAAAATCTAGTGGGACATTGTTTTGTATCCACTAAGCTTAATTCAAATGATTTTTCAAAATTATCTTGTTTTCGAAATGATTTCAAAACTTTCCTTTTAAAAAAGATTCAAAACCCTCGATTCTGTTTTTAAATAATTTTAGCCTCAAAACATCTTTATTTTCAGAGTCAAAATTTCTCCTGATTTTAAACTATCTTTTCAAATAATATATTTAACTTTTAAATTATTTATACTTTGATTTAATATAGTTAAATAATATATATATTGTTCTTTATATTTACTTATGAATTTCAACTATATTCAAGTATATTTATAAAGTTTTAATATAAGATAAATATTATTTTTATAGAAATTCAAAACATCAAATTTGGTTGAGGGATGTCGACATGCCCATAGGCACCATGTCGACATGGTGACAGTTTAATTCAAAATTCAAATTTCAAAAGAAGTGTCTATTCGCCATAACTTTTCATGAATGGTCATGGCTGTTGTTCTTCTATAAATAGGGGTCAGTTTCAACAAATTTTATACTATTTTTCTCTGATTTAACTTCTCTTCTTCTTCTCCACTTTCTTATTTATAAATTACACCATTACTCTGCCGAAATCAATATCGAATCTAACTAGATAATTTCTGGTTTTGATTCTCTTCACTATCTCTACAAGATCCAAGTGCTAATCTGAGTTATAGACTTTTTGTAATCAATTGAGCGAGAGAAGGTGTGATTGTTGCCCTGGAAATCAATTGGGTGAACTTGTTGCCTCGGAAATCAAGTATCTCTACCCAGAGGATTGTGATTCTGGAGGGTGTACCTCGTAGCCTTGAAACCGAGGGTTGTAATTGTTGAATTGAGTTTGAAAGGAAATCCGTACTTAGTTGTGTGGGACTGGATGTAGGGTAACTCCGAACTAGTATAAATTCCGGTGTGTTCTTTCCTTTACTGCTTTTGCTTTATATTTGCATCTGTGTTTGATTCTGTGTTCATATCTATGTCTGATTAGTGCATACATTGTTAACAAATTAAGATAAACTCAAAAAGATTAACAAATTTCTTAAAACACTATTCACCCCCCTCTAGTGTTAATTCTAGCCTTAAGATCCTTAATCCGCATTTCTCACATCTTCTTGGAAACCCCAATATCACCATCACTTCCTTTATCGGCGTCTTCAAGTCGAAGAGTGATATCTACAAACTGGTCAAAAGGCATTTCTAATTTCAGAGGTAAAACCTTTTTAGGGTTCTTATTCAAAGCACAGATAAACCTTTGATTCTTTACAGGATCCAAAAGTTGTTGGGCAGACATGAATACGCCATCCAGAGGAGGACCACTGGATTGACCAGCGCTAGGACTGCCAGATCTAACCATCTCTTCTTCTTTAAGAAAGAAAGAAAGAACAAAGAGGAAAAAGGTTATTGTCAGAATGAATTCAAATAAGCTTGATTGGTAAAACAAAAGCATCATAAAAGAAAATAGGATAGAACGGGTCCTAAGACTCGGATTAAATCCTAAGGCACGATTCCTAAGAGAGACTTAGGACAATGATCCTTGTTAGATTATTCTACATTGTTCTGAAGTTTGGCTCTGATACCAAGCTGTGACGCCCCACCTACTCACACTAGCCAAGGACACTATGGAGTAATGCCGTCGACTAGCGTGAAGGATAAGGCTGTTGAGGAGCGACCATCTGAGTAACTGCTTTGTGCGAGTACCGATATGTCAGATAGTATGTCATGCATTTCATTTCAAGAGGAAATCTGACATATCAAATACAAACTCAAAGCTACTACACAGTGGCTATGAGGCCTTCGAAAACAAATATAAAATAAGCATAAAACAAATCAGTCACAGATATTCATATCACTAAGGCGGAAACAGATATGAATATAACACATAGATATGTACATCAAAGTAGTGGTCAAACAAGATCCACTACATCACAAAAGAATAAGTATACATCAAGGAGTCTCTATCTCAAATGTATAAAAGCAAAAACTACTAAGCTAAAGTAGTTAGCCAAAAGTCAGAAGCTAGTCCCAGCTAAGAAGTCAAGTGGAAGCACCTGAAACACCTCGGTCTGACACGAGTATTATTTAAGAAGAAAAATAATAAACAGATCAGTCTAGCTATAAATATCATATAATCTGAGATCGAATAAGAGATACGACAAAAATATATGATAACAATAATGCCATACTGTGACAAGTATATATTTGATAATAATGAAAATCATACAATATCTCAAATCTCCTTAAATATCCAAAAAGAATATCATATTCTTTAACTTATTCACCAAACCTCAAATATTGACAAAACATATCAATGCAAATCACAAAAATTGGTGAAACACAAACTCTAGAAATCAATAATTAGAAATCCAAAAAACACAAAGGGGGAGGCCTATCACTAACGGGAGTATGAAAACTCACCAACACGTGTATCACAAACGAGACGCTCTCCCACGGGCCGCTAACCCATAAAATGAACCGAACATCGATGTACCTAAAAAGATACGCCCCATGCACAGTCGAACATCGACGCACCTAAAAAGATACGCCCATGCATAGTCGAACATCGACGCACCTAAAAAGATACGCCCCATGCACAGACTTATTGAGCCGAACATCGACGCACCTAAAAGATACGCCCCATGCACCGCCTCATTGAGCTGATTGCTCCACGAACGGTCAAAATACCATGGGTCGCTACCCCACCAAATTGAGCCAAAGCTCCATAGAATAAGTCTAAATTACAGTAAGCTAGTAAATAAATGAGTTAGGCTTCATGTCCCATAACCACTAGCTTACCTTAAATATTCACGAACAAATTGTAGACTTCCACTCGAAAATAAGTGTAAATTACACTAAGCTAGTAAATAAATGAGTTAGGCTTCATGTCCCATAACCACTAGCTTAACTTAAATATTTACGAACAAATGGTAGATTTCCACTCGATAATACAAAATGATCATCATTGATCAAAAAGAAGTGTAAATTACACTAAGCTAGTAAATAAATGAGTTTAGCTTCGTGTCCTATAACCACTGGCTTAACTTAAATATTTACGAACAGATTGTAGATTTCCACTCGAAAATTTTCACGAGAGTTCAATCGAACAAGTCCAAGAATTAACCGATGAAGTAAACGCAAGCGTTTCATACCACTCATTTTGCTAAGCCGTTTAATTAGATTTCTCATATGAATGAAGTAAAGGTTTGTATATACTAATAGATTAGAAAATAGTTTTAAAAACAAGCTTTGTATTAAAAGTAATGTTGAAAACATTTTTGTGAAAGAGTTTGAGTATTTGCTACTAGTATAGAAACCTTTGTATTTTAAAGTGACAAAACACAGAAATGATTGTAAAAACAATCTATCACCAAAATCCACAATCGACGACGTGAATTAAAATCATAAAAATCGATATCAAATCCATCAAATAGATATTCCCAAAAATCCATAAAAGAAGTCATCAAAGTCGATAATAAATGACAACAACTATCCGGAACAACAAAAATCGATAAAAATTGAAAATCCACTCAAAAACAGCCAAAATAGGCAAAATTGCACAGGACCAGACGTCTAGTTGGGTTTAACCAGACGTTTGGATTTTATCTCAGCCATTTTTTTTCTGCATTCTTTATTTTTTTTCTTTTTCCAGGGACCCCTACCAGACGTCTGGATTTTTCAACCAGACGTCTAGATTTTCCTACTAGGCAAAAATCAGCCTAACCCAAAGAGGGCAAAACCCAAACCGGAAGCGATCGAACGAGCGATGGATGCTAGGGATTTATGCCAATCGACAACCCAGCCCTATAGGCTCTTCGATACAACACCAAAAACATGTCCAAACATCCAAGATAGGATCTTTAAAGATTTTGACTTCAAAATACCAAAATTGGAAAATTCACCAAACCAATTCAAATCAAAAGCAATTTAACATGAAATAGATGTTAGGAATTCATACCTAACAACAATGAAAGCTATAGACATAGATGTGAGTTCAAGAACTCACCTTTAAAACTCAAAAACAACGAATGAGAAGCTCTAAAACAAAGGATGATGAATTCCTCTTCAACTACTCCTCTAAGATCTTCAATCTATTACCACATGCAAAGATTTCCTAGATTAGGTTATAGGAGTTTCTGAAAATTGAAGAGATATTGAGATGGAGAAGATGAAGAGGATGCTTACTTAAGCTTCTCTTTGATTTTAGAACTAGAACTTGAATTTCCTAAGAAAACTAGGGCTTAGGAATTTTAATTTCCTATCTTTTCCCCCATTCTTTCCTTTAGCTTGAGTGTTAGGAAATGTTATGGATGAATGAAGAGGAGTGGAGTGGGAGTTATTAGGTAGAGGAGTTGGGGTTACCTTGTTAGGTTAGTGAGCTGAAACCCAAACCCAAAGCCCCAAATGAAAATATCAAAATTCTAATCAACTCTAAACATATCGATGTTTATACTTAAAAAGGTCGCAAACGCCATTTTGGACTCAATGGAAGTGGTCCCGAGTCCGGATTCGACCGTTTACAGAAAGTCACATTTCAGACTTTAAATTCAACTAAATATGCTATATTTAAATTCAACATTTAAATATATAATCGTAAAATATGCGGGTTGTTGCACAAGCTCTCCACCAAAATCCAACAACAATTAGCTTAGGTACATCTTGAATTGTTTCATAACCCAAATGATTCCACTTTGTCTATGCAGGAATATCTTTTGTTAGAACAATTAAGTGATGCCCATAAACTGGAAGCCAACACGACCAAACAAAAATGCAGGAACAAGTGGGAAGAGCAGGGCGACAAAATAATTCTTTCTACCATAATTTCCTGAAATGCAAAACCAACTTTAACCTAATTCCAGCTACTCTTGATGAGTGGAACTAGTTTCAAGAAGGTCAAAAAGTTATTTCTAATGCCTTTCTTCAACACTACTCCAATCTTTTAGGCACCATCGAATCCCAAGCTATCAACACCAAAAGCATCAATTCCCTCCCCTTTCCCTATTTGACTGAAGTCTAGTCTATGAAGCTGCAGGGTAATATATCTGATGAAGAAATAAAAGAAGCCCTGTTTGCTATTCCAAGATCTAGTGCCGAAGGTCTTGATGGATACAACTCTTTCCTCTTTACTTTCCGTTGGGACTAAATTAAGGAAGACTTCTTGAAGGCAATGCACAATTTTTCAATAGTAGCAAAATGCTCAATTGTACCAATGCCACAACCATTTTCCAAATTCCTAAAATCAAGATCCCATCTACTGTTAACCATTTTAAACCAATAAGCTATTGTAATACTATATAAAAATGCATTTCAAAAATTCTAGCTGGTAGACTAAAATAAGTACTGCCGAACTTAATATCTTTTCACCAAAGTGCCTTCTTAGTGGATTGAAGCATAATAGATGTCTCATGAATTACTAATAGGGTATGAAGGTAGCTACTTAAGTCTGAGATGTTGCTTAAAAATAGATTTGAAGAAAGCATATGATACTGTCAAATGGCAATCTATATCGCATGCCTTAATCAAAATGGGCTTTCCCTCGATTTTTTTCAATTGGATCGAAGTTTGCATCGGGGCTGCAAAATTCTCAATTCAAATAAATGGTTAGCTCAAGGGGTTTTTCCAAGGAACTCAAGGTATTCGTCAAGGGGATCCTTTGAGTCCCTATATTTTCCTAATTATGATGGAAATTCTCGCTATTTTGCTGCATGACAAGTTCACAAAGAAACAAATCGACTTCCACCCCAAATGCCGAGAACCCCCTATCACATCCTTATACTTTGCGAATGACCATATGACCTTCACCAAACCTAACTAGAATTTCCTAGGAACCATCTTCTTAATCCTTTAGGAACTCAACAATGTTGCGGGCCTCACAATAAATCCCCATCAATAATTATTTTAGGGATGAGTGAAATATCCAAAAATATTATGGAGTTTCGTATGACATTCAACTCCAATAGCCCGGCATCACATATTTAGGTGTCCCCCTCACTTCCTCCGAAATCCAAACGCAGCAGTATCTGCAATCATTTGAGAAAACACCGTAAAGATGTTACTGTGGTATAATAAATTGCCGTCGCAAGCGGGCAGATTAACCATCATCAAATCAATCATTTTCTCCATGCAATTATATTAGTCTAGAATCCTTATTTTCCCTAAGAATTAGTGCACATGATTGACAGAGCTTGTTGCTACTTCCTATGGTCAGGTAATCCACACTCTAGAAAACAATACCTATAGCCTACAACAAACTTCACAAATCAACCAAGCAAGGAGGGCGGGGTATAATTAACCTTGTCAAATGGAACGAAGCAGTGTTTTCAACTCATCTCAACAACATTTTAAATGACAGGAATTCGATCTAGACAAAATGGTGCCACAAACACTACATTGGAAGTAAGGATTTTTAGGGGATAGAGAAGAAACAAAACACTAGCTGGATTTGGAGAAGTGTCTTAGATTCAAGAAACAATTTGAAACATCTTATGTAGCAGGCAATATCACCAAATTCGTCCGCATCTTTCTGGAATGCTCCATGGGTTAAGAAAGAGTTTGTCTTGTCTAATGTTCTAACTTACAATGAAAGAATACAGAGTGGTATCCCACTACTAGCTAGATCCTTCGAATACTTCAGCAATGGATAATTCTTCCTACCCCTCACCGACAACCCGAGAATCCATGAAGTATGGCACCTAATCCAATGAAATCATCCTATGCTAGCTAACTCTGACACTCTATTATGAGGTTTGCCTCCTACCAACATCTAGTAAGTCTAGTATATAGGCTGCTAGTTCATGTGAACCTACACTCTAGAGTTTGGGATGACTTTGGAAGTCAGAAACAAAAATTTATTCTTTGGAGAGTGCTCAAAAATGCGATGCTCATGCAAGATAAGATCTATTATATGGGATTGCTGAATGTTTCCTTATGCATGTTATGTGAGAATGAAAGTGAATCTAATTTGCACCTGTTTTTTCCAATGTGGGTACGTTCACAAAATCTAGAAAGGGATTCTGAAGTATGGTGGTTACCATCATCCTACTATTAATAGTCCTCAAGAATGGTTTACCATTTTCTTGGCTACATGATGGAAGACTGGGAAATCAAAAGTGATTCTTCTTGCTTTGAAAACCGTCATCCATGCAGTATGGAAGGAAAGAAATGGAAGACTATTTGAGAATAGCACAAGATCTTTGAAGGATATGTCGCTTTACTATTTACCTAGTATCAGAAGAAAAGTTTTATCTTGGAGTCAGCACCTCAATTCGAATACGGACGATAAAGTTGGTCTTAGAGAGATGGCATGGTTTTTGTATTTATTCCAAGTATATTTAATTACTTGGTTTTTGTCTATAATCTAAGCCAATATTTGTATACGAATTGGTTTTTTGATTTATTAATACAAAGAAGTAAGGGCCCTTTATAAAACCCTGCTTAAATTGAAAAAAAGGAGATTCGTCTTAGTGTATAAACATACCTAAATTAAGATCCTAACTTTGTTTGATAATGATTTTCTTTTGGATTAAAAATGAAAGGTTATTGTTTTGGCAAATGAATATTATTTACAAAATATCTTTATTTTTATTTATTTCAAATCATTGATATATAACTTATTTTGAATTTGTAGATCTTGATCTGTTTTCATATTGTATTACCAAATCAGACAACATGATATTTTGGTAATAAAAGTTTGTATTTGGATTTGTTGATTTGGTGAAAACCAACTTAAATTTATGTAGAGATTTAAATAAAAAGAAATCTTCTGAAATATTCATATATATATATATATGTGCACGTAATATTTTGGACAGCTAATGCATATATATAAAGGGAACCTGTGTCTGGTGCGGTGTAAATCTCAATACCTAAACAAGTACACATAAACTATTTACATGATTTGAAATGTTGCACTTGCACTATATACACTTGAGTATATTTAGATATGCTCACAAATTATACCAAGTATAAATTTGCTAAAACTATCATTTAAGTAAACCAGTCAATCAATTTAGTTAAGGGAGAGGAATGAAAAGTTTTTCTCTCTAAATAAAATAAAACCTTCCTCTAATTAGTGAGAGGGCTTTAAGACAGAGAAACGAAATGTTTCTTTCTCTATATAAATAAAACCTCCCTCATTCATTTAATTGAATTTGATTCACATTAAATGCACTTAATTAATGAGAATAATTACGTAAAGCAATGTACATTCAAAATAAAATTAGATTTTATTAAAACAAATCGATTGGATCTAGTGCTAGACATTAGACTTCATAGACCCACTATGATCCAAATAGGAATTTCTTTTTGAAATCTACCTATTTCACCCATTTCGGACTGACCCAGTTCCTTCACTGCTATGATTTACTTTGTTTATGTATTTCTCTTGTTCATATGCTTGGATCTTATATAATTCATTTTTTAATTGTTCATCTTATAACATGTAATTCAACTCCTCTTTTGTCCACCTAAATTAAAAATATGCTTATTATGTTAATTTGATTTAGATTCACTTTTATTTTTATCTCCATTCATTGTATGTTTATATAATTTAGATCCTCAATCTCCTATGATAATTAATTATTGTTCTCTACATTACTTGAATATGAATATTCTTACCACGAATTTACAAGTGCGCAAGTTGTCCAATTCCCTTTTCTTTTGTTTTGAAAATTTTATTAACAAAAGCTAATCACTATTTTATAATTTTATACAGTATATGTTAGTTATTTGAATTTTCCTTGAAAATAAATTTGTTATGTTATATGGTTGATGTTTTGAATATAACTGTTTTCGGAGTTATTTTCATTAGAATAAAAGTGTTCAATAAAGAATTCATGTGTGGACTTTTGTGTAAAATCCAAATTATTTGTTCTTTTCTATATTTAAAGTTTTATGTAAAATTTAATATCTTGTTTTTCTAAATTGAAAGCTTGATTTAAATTGATAATTTTAAATTTAAACATATCTATACATATATTATAAATTACAAGGTTTACATATATAAGTTGTTTTAAATCTAGAACATTATTTGCCATATTTATATAAGTGGAAACATCTATGTGTTACCTTAATTCAAATTCATAAGATGGACTTTATGTAATGATGTAATATTTAATTTCAAACCTTTCCCTAATTGACAATAAATTCATTATTGTTAACTTTAAATTTCAAATCATATAAAATTACCAAATACAATTTCAATACACACACACACTCTCTCTCTATTATACACCTTCTATTATGTACGTGTTTAACTTAAAATCTTGGACAACAAAGACATATGTAAAGGGAAAATGGGTCTGTTACAGTGTAAATCCAAGCACCTACGTACAATCATATTAACTATGTACACGTTATCTCTATAGCACGTTCACTTCACATAATCAAGTATATTTGATATACTTGATTTTTATTTGATCGCTTCTAAAATAATTCCTTTGTATTTCTAAAAAAATGGCATCATCTACTCCTTGCTTCCAATATTCATCTTCCCCGTTTTGCCTCCCTTCTTATTGAATTCACCCAATTCTTTCTCTTATTTAGATTGTGATTCCTTCTTTAATCGATCCTATGCTCAAGTGGTCAAGGATCTCAAGTTTTCTCATCCGCGTTCTTTAAATCAAAAACCAAAATTCAGGAACTAGGTTGAAACAAGAAGAGGTAGGAATTTCTGTTATCGTTGTGGGGATTGTAATCACTTGGCTAACGAATGTCACGACCCTGTCAGGTGTTTTGGGTGCGGCAATTTCGATCATAAGAAAATGAAATGTTCGGTGAAATTCGTTTATATCTCTGATAGAAATTTTAATCTTTCTTTGTCTAATCACAGGTTTCTTTTTGTACTAAAATGTATGAAACTCAAGAGGATTTTGCTCAATCACTTATGGTTGCAGAGGAATGAGGGAATTAGTTTTTTTAAAGGAAATGTTCGAACATTTTGATGTGATTAATTCGGCTAATATTGGTAAGAGGTATAAAGATAAATTTGGGGATCCAAAAGATTACTTTGGAAAATATGAATTTTCTTTTTGTGGTGATGGTAAGACTGTTGATAAAAAGGCAGTTTCAAGTGTGGATAATGGTATTCTGTGCAGTTTTGCCGATGTTGTTGAAGCTTCTAATATCGGTGTCACTTTTATGAGGGAGGATTTTAATGTCTTTGATCCTTTTCTCTTAAACCCTGCTTTATTGCAATGTAGTGTGGACTCTCATTCTATGAAAATAAATGATGCGGTATTGGATTGTAAATTTGTTGATTTTTCTATGGGTGATTCTGATTCTGTTGCTCATCCAAGTGAATCGAATAAAAAAATTATTTTTGTTCATAATAAAAGATCCAGAGCAGAATCTACTAAGATGGGGAGTTTCGAGTTATCCGTTGCTAATCGATTCGACTGTCTTACATCTATGGAAGATTTTGGTTTAAATTATGAATTGATTGAAGATGATAGCAGTTTTGAAATCCATACTCAGGTATGCAATGTTTCTCCTATAAGTCAGTTGGAGAAATTTGTAGGGAGAAATGTTGATGTGGTGGTTGAGAATAGAGAAAGACTTGCTGATAGTAAACAGTTAATGGATACTCATGTCTTTGATGACTGGACTGTTTCATATGGATGTTTAGATAATGATAGTGCTCATGGTGTTGTCAGTGTTCTTTGTGATTCACACAAGGCTAGTGTTTCTCTTGTTGATGCTCATAAATCTAGTGATGACAGTGTGCATGGTGATGTTACACACAAGAATAGTGATACTCCAGTTGATGAGATGCACGGGGTTAATGATAGAATATCAAACTGCTTGGTGATCTATGGTGACAACTTATGTGATGTGGCTGGGGATATTAAAGAAGCGGGTAATATTACACTATCTATTTATGATGCTTTTCTGAATGGGGTTGGTTTGCCAGAGAGTTATATTGTTGATACTTGTAGTGATCAAGTATGTGAAAAGGTGGGGGTTATTGATGATTTGGTTGGGGGAAGTTTGTCAGTCTCTGATGTTGATGCTAGTGATTATCTTGTTGATGCTCGCAAATCTTGTGATATCAGTGTACATGGTGTTGTTACACACAAATATTGTGATTCTCTAGTTGATTAGATGCACATGGTTAAGGTTGGAATTTCAAACTGCTTAGTGACCTATGTTGAAAATTTATGTGATGTAGTTGGGGATAATAAAGAAGCGGCCGATAGTTCATTGTCTGCTGAAGTTTTGCTGGAGGGGGTTGGTTTGCCAGTGAATTATGTTGTGGATGCTGTTGGTGTTAAATTATGTGAGGAGGTGGGGGTCATTGATAATTTGACTGGGGGAAGTTTGCCAGGTTCAAATGTTATTGAGAGGCAACCAGAGGTTGTGGGCTTACTGAATGATGATGTTAATGTGACTTATGACATCCATCATTATAAGGATGGTTCTGGTGATGATCAATCGGAGGTTGTAGGGACACTGATCGAGGTTGATTGTTGTAACATGGCTGCTGACACCACTTTTGTAGTGAGTAATGTTAATTTTAGCACTATGAACGAAGAGGTGGTGAATATCGTGATTCAGCGTGCATCATGCATATCAAATGCAGGTTCTAGTGTTTATAATATTAGCAGCAAATCTGCATCTTTTGCTTCATCGTCAAGGAGAGGTAGGTGTAGGAAATCTGTTGTTGTTAGTGGGTCTATTCGTCGTAGTGCCAGGATCTCTAGTAGTCATTCTTCGTTTTTGGGCGAGTTACCTGATTCGAGTGCCATGAGTGGTACTAAGAAATAGGCTCAGGTATGACTTTTGATTTAGGCCGTACTTATTCTTCTTATGCTTTAGGTAGTTTGTCTTCCACTGAGTTATGTCAGTTAGCTAGGGATAATGCTTTTTTTACTGATACTAAATTAGATACTGCTTATATTAGGAATAGGGAGATAGAGAGATCTTCTGGTTTATGAGGATTATTGGCTGGAATAATTAGGGGTCTGCATGATTTAAATAAATATGATAAAATTAGAGCTCTTTTTAAAGATTATTTTATTGATATTGCAGTCCTACAGGAAACTAAAATAAAGTGTCCTGATATTTGTTTTATAGAAGATTAGGAGGTTATCACTTTAGGCATTGGCCATATTTACCTTCTGTTGGAGCTTTTGGGGGTTTACTCATAGGGTGGCGGGATAATTCTTTTAAACTTCTTCAACGTATTTCTAAGCAACACTCTTTACATATTATTCTCATTAACCTTAGCGATAACTCCTTATTAAATATTTCTAATGTTTATGGGCCAAACTCGAAAATTGTTCATCGAGTTCTATGGAACGA
This sequence comes from Allium fistulosum, assembly GCA_030737815.1. Classification (NCBI taxonomy): domain Eukaryota; kingdom Viridiplantae; phylum Streptophyta; class Magnoliopsida; order Asparagales; family Amaryllidaceae; genus Allium; species Allium fistulosum. The sequence goes on from CM060902.1 coordinate 1,438,802,417, forward strand.
ATGTTTAGAATTTAGATCATTTGCTCATGGTTCTTGGATTATGGGGGGTGACTTCAATGTTGCGTGTTTTTTGGGAGAGCGTTCACCACGGGAAGGTGATTTTTCTTTTATGAAAGAATTTGACCAATTTATTATTAATTCTAATTTGATTGAATTACCTCTTACTAATAGAGAATTCACATGGAGTAATACTAGAGAGTCCCCTTCTATAGCTCTTCTAAATAGATTTTTCGTCAGCGATGAAATTGAGGATAAATTTCCTATTTGTAAAGTCTTTGGTTTGTCTTATACTTATTCTGATCATTGCCTTATCATTCTAACATGCGATCATCATAAAATTGTTAATAGAACTTTTAGATTTGAAAAAATGTAGTTAATAAAATCCAAATTCTCTAATCTAGTTAAAAATAAATGGATTTCATGAATTTTTATAATATCAGAAATACGGATAACTCTGCTAAGAATTTTGTCTTAAAACCGAGGGGTCTTAGGAATTTTCTTAAAATTTGGGGTAAGAATTTTTTTGGTAGTATTAAAATTAAAAAAGAAAATTTACTTTCTGAAATGCTTAATATTAACAAGATAGAAGAAACTAGACAAATAAATCTTGGAGAGCATAATGTTCTCGCTAATTTAAAAGAAGAGCTTAATTCACTTTTAGTAAAAGAAGAGGTTATGCGAAAACAATGATCTAGAATTCAATGGATTAATGAAGGTTATAATAATACTAAATTTTTTCCTAATATGGCTAATGGTAGAAAATGTAGTAACATGATAAATTCTATTTTTGTGAATAATGTAGAATTGGTTGATCAAAGGGATCTTAATAAGGCATTTACTGATTATTATAGGGATATAAGAATAAGCATAGAATTAATGTTAGATGGAATGATCTTTATCCTACTGAAATAAGAATAGATCTTACTGATTTTGATAATCCTTTTACTGAAGAGGAAATTTTGAAGGCTATTAATGATATACCTAGTGATAAAGCACCGTACCCTGATGGGTTTCCTATTTTATTTTACAAATTATTTTAGTATGTTTGGAAGTATGATTTAATTAGTATGTTTAATGAATTTTATAATGGGAAACTGCAATTAGGAAGATTTAATTTTGCTAACGTCATTCTGCTACATAAAAAAATAGGTGCTAATAACTTAAAAGATTTTAGACCAATTTCTCTAATTAATTGTTCCGTTAAAATTATCTCAAAAGTCTTAGCTAATAGACTTAGCACAAGAATGAATGATTTAATTGATTGTTCACAAACTGCTTTCATTAAGGGCAGAAATATCACAGATGGAGTGGTTGTTGTTCAAGAATACATTAATCATTGTTGTAATAATAACATTACATGTGCTTTGCTAATACTGGACTTTGCGAAAGCTTTTGATTCGGTTGATTGGGATTTTTTAATTGATATGTTACTGGCTAGAGGTTTTAGACACAAATGGATTGGTTGGATTATGACTTTGCTTAAACATGGTAATTCTAGTATAATGGTTAATGGTATTTTAGGGAATAAAATTCAATCTAAACGAGGCTTAAGGCAGGGTGATCCTTTATCGCCTCTTTTGTTTAACTTAGCCGCAGATGTTTTCGCTATGATAATTAAAAAAGCAGTTGGTAATGGTTCTTTAGGGAGTGTTGGTTGTGAAATCTCGCGCAATGTGAGACTACCGTTTTGTCTAATAAGGAATGCTATTTGGTACACGTCCTACTTTCATCTTTGCTTATTAACTTAGGTAAATTATTTAAATAAGCCTTTACACTTTTCTCTACTCTCTGTGCTTACTAATTTATCCTAAGTCTTAAAATAAGCCTTATTCAGTTCTTCTTCTTATTATAACCTATGCTATAATCATGCTTATTACTTAACCCAAGGTCAAAGTGTGAAAATAAGCCTCTTTTATCTTTTACTCTTTTTAGTTATAATTCTAAGTTATAACTAGGCCCATCTTTTTAATTCGGTCCAATTAATGTCATAATTAGGCATAATTTTAGTCCAATTCCATTTATATTACAGTCTTTGAAATTTACGTCTTATATTCCATTATTCCAGTTTTCTTACAATTTAATCCATATTCGCGTTAATCCTATTCTGATCCATATGCGAAGAAGAAGGAGGAATAAAAGAAAACAGAAAATAGAAGAAAATCCGAAGCGCAGAAAGAAGATGTAAATAAACTTAAATACTGTAAATAAACTGTAAATAAACGAAAAAACTATAATTAACAGAAATAAACTGAAACTACTGAAAAGAATAGCTGAAAAGAAATAGACTGAAAATAATTCTAAAAACTGTAAATAAACTACTGAAAAGGCTATTCCAAAAATCATAGTAAAACTACAACTATTGGAAACCCTATTATTTTAAATTACTTAAAGAAATCTTAAATAATTACAATCACTCACCTCCGGTCCTAAGCTCTTCCATTGGTCTTCCCGGATCCACTTGGAGTTGTAAAATAATTTAATTTATAACGATTTTCTCCTTTGGAAAAATTATTCCGTTTAGGGTCCTTCCTAGAAAGGTGAACCCAATTGGAGAAAACCTAGAATGAGAAAAAGTGTTAGGTCTAGGGGTCTATTTATAGGGATAGAAGTGGATCTCGGACCGTTGGATTTGGGGATTGAATAGGATGCAACCACGTCATAGGTTGAATAGGAGCCATCGGATGCAAAAATAGATGGACCGGATTGGTCAAAAGAATGCAAAACACGTCATCAATAACCTCTGGAACGTTTGTTCGTTCGAAATTAACAGAGGTGGGTCGATCGGGCGGTCGACCGCATTGGTGCCCAGGTCGATCGGTCGGTCGACCTGCCCTTATTATTATTATTATTATTATTATTTCCTTCTTGATTTTTTTAAATTTGTTTCTCGTTCATATTAGCTCGATTTCTGACGTTCTATATATGGAAATTGACAAGAAAATTACCACAGACACAATGGTGCAATTCTCGTGGCTCAATTCTGATAATTTCATAAAGTTATTTTATTATGCAATTAATTAACGAATTAATTATTACGGGTTAAATTTCGGGTTGTTACATTCTTCCCTCCTTAAGAGATGTCGTCCCCGAAACCTCTAAGGATAAAAGAATGTACTAAATGGTTTCATCCAATTCTACAACCAACTACTCAATCATCAACCATTCATCCATTGTCCTTAAGATTTTCTAATGCCACTTATGATACTTATGCAATTAGTGTAGTGTAAATGACCCTAAATAATGTAAAAGATTAGGTGGTCCACTGATTTAGTTGACCTCTTTTTATGCAATCATGTCCGTGCCATGTATCCAAATGAATGCAAAAGTTCCTAATGATACTGATAGTTCTATATGCGTGCTACAACCATCATCCAAATGCAAAAATCATGTGATAAACATACATTTATGGCAACCATGGAAATAAAGTAAAAATGCGCACACATCCATATGCATATGCTCTAGTGTCCTAATTAGGACGATACCTGTAACGACCCGATATTTTCAACCATTCGCATCCATTATAAGTGTATAGGTAGACACTCATGCCGAAATTGAATTGCTCAAAATACCACGTTGTAAATAAAATTTGGAAAATCTCAGAATATGCAGTAAATAAATATAATCACAGATCACAGACACAGAGTAAAATAATGCAGCGGAAGTAAAAGAAATAGTAGTTCATGAAGCTACTATATAAATATATCAGAGTACATAAGATACAATAGAAGAAATAGAGTACAACAAAAGTATAAATAAGATAACCAAGTACAAGCTGAACAGAGCAACATAACTGAAGTAGATAGAACAAGACTAGTAGATAATCTCCAGCGATTCAAATCTCCAGAAGGTGGAAATCCAAATCTGTGAATACTCAGGCTGACCCGAGCGTAAAGCAAAACACAAAACACTCGAGTCAGGACAATATATACTTATATAATATAAACCAACTCAAGTGAACTGTAATAAAGGTACAAGTAACTTAAAGAATGCTTGGGATCACCCATTCTTTAAGGATCCGTTAAACTATTTACTATGTAGTAATATATGCTATATACAGTAGTGTCTAATTAGTAAAGTATAATCATATAGAAAATAGCGCTAAGGGGATGGAGAACCTTAACGCGGTCGGATCTAAAAATCATAATCGTAGTAAAGCTCGATATGGTAGGTGACACGGCACAACTAGGCAATGCCAGGGTAGATATACCAATTACGCATCCGGACTAGTGGTGACGCATAGCAGCCACTACCGCCCACCTCGAACAACACTCCCAATCAAGGGTGGCCACCAAATCAATCACAAGTAATAGAATGGTATCGAAGAAGTGTGTCCGATCAGAGGTGCTACCTCATTGGTCCGTCAATCGCTCCTGTTTTAGCCACCTTATGCCAACTCACGGGAGTTGGGTCCACGTATATACCTTAGGATCGTCGTCACCATCCTACTTCATTCTGGAATCTCCACCGCGTACACGGTTATCAAAGTGGTTTTCGGTATCGACAGAGAGTATGTCCATATCCGATCCCGGTCTCTTTGCCAACCAATCGTTATTATAACCCGTGGTTATAACTTTTAAAAACAATACTTTACTTCAAAATAAAATATCATTTCAAACCATATCTTTATCAAAATAAAGATTTATCATTTCCAAATCATTTCAATATTCCAAAATATCATATCTTCCAAAACTTAAATTTCAAATCATCTCAATATCAAAATATCATATCTTTGATAGTTATACTTCGAAACCAAAAATCATTTTTATTTCAAAACTATACCCATTTCAAAACAATATCATTTCCATTTCAAACATATATTCACCTTTCAAATAGTCTATACTTTCAAAGTTATAATTCTTTTGAAACTAAAACATTTGAAATCATTATACTTTAAAAATCACAACATTTCGAAAACATATATTTGAAATCATCTTTTAATTCTACAAATTTACAAATTTATTAAATTAAACCCAAATTCCAAATTTTAACTTTTATTTCAAACCATCATTTTCAACTCAAATTCAGTTTACTAACAAACCATTTCAAATCTTATAAATTTCAAATATAGGTTTAATTCACAAAATACAATATTCAATCTTTAGTATATTTCAAAGCTTAAATATCCCACATTTCATAAATTCAAAATCATATATATAAATTTCAAAATATCAAAATATTATTCAAAACATCATTCATTTATATTTCATTTAAATACCATTTGAATCCATTCTTTTTATTAAATTTAAATACCATTTTAAACTCACATAAAATCAAATTCTTCCATTTAAATGTCTCTTCATTTTCTTTAGCATTTTTAACATTTTATTTCCAAAATTATATCATTTTCCAAAGATTATTTTTCATTAAAATTTATTAAAACAACAAAATATAGTTTCCGTAGCACTTACAAAATGCTATGTAAAGTTATAGTTTAAAATAGTTCATTTAACAAAACGACAGCACTTAAATGCTGTAATATATTTCCATTAAAATTAAAATAAACTTAAATGTTAAGTTTAACCACTACAGCACTTACAAAGTGCTATAATAGCCTTTATTCCAAATTAACTCTTTAGTTCATTTAAACAACTACAACAATTACAAAATGCTTTAATATCTTTTACATACATTTCAAAAATGCTGTCAAATCAAATTTAGAGCTTAATTACCATTTCACAAATTTAACTAAATTTGCAATTTTATTTAATTAACTTAAACCTTTAATTAAAACCAAATTTCACATTTCCTAGTCAAGTTATATTTTAAAAGATCACTTTTAAACATTCATTTATTTAACCACTTAAATTCATAGAAAAATCAATAATACTTTAATAAATCACTTAAATTCAAATTTAATAAAATTATCATATTTACCATTTCCAAATAAAATTTAATATCCATTTTATTTATATAACTTAAATATCATTTTTAACCAAAATTCCAAATTTCCACTTAAATTATATTTCAAAAATCCAGTTAAACCATTCATTAATTTCATTTTTAACACATAGAAAAATCATAATTTATTTAATTCAAAATATTTCAAAATCATTTTAAATTAAATTTCCTAAATTTATATTTTTAAAATACTTAAAATAACCAAAACACTTTATAAAATAACCACGGGCCTGTATATAGTTTTCTAGCCTAGGTCAAGTGATACGGATATGTATCATTTCAATCCGTAGTTTAAAAATAAAAAAATCCGGGTTCTATCATTTCAAACCCGCAATCCCAAGTTAAATAAAATAAATAAAAACCATTCAGGCCTATCATTTCAGCCCATAACGATTTTTCCCTATTCTAAAGTCCGTTCGGGTATGTATCATTTCAACCCATAGTGATTCTAATCTACAGGGAACTTGCAGTGTGATAAACAGATATAAATAACAGAATAGCATGAAATAACAGTAACATATGATATAATAAGTGTAATAACAGGTGTGAACATCATATGATAATAATATAAACATATATGACATGATGATATACATTACAGATTCAAATGGTGTCGGTTTATCAGTTATATAGGTACATATTGTCTGGTGAGAATAACTCACCTGTATTGAGCTGGAGATTACAACCAAGGCACATAACACAAACACAATGAAGGCACGACAAATCGAATACAACTTGAAAGTGGAGAGCCAAAGCTAATAGCCTTGAATACATTTATACAAAACAATACAATTTATATAAGTTTCAAAACAATTCAACACTAGACAATGTTAGAAATCAATGCCCAAAACAAAGACAAATGTTTTGCACTTGTTCTCAACTTCACATACTTCAGTTATGGACTGAAATAGCACAGCAAAGGCATGAATTAAGGTCTGGTTTGGGTCCCTATAGGGTTGGCCTAGCATGGGTTTGATGGTGAAGAGAGGTATAGGTGCAACAAATCTACACTACAAGGCAAATACAAGGAAAATATCAACATTTCAAGGCTATGAATGGGCTCGACCAGAGGCTATGTGGGTAAGGCTTGATGTCCAGATGGTGGTGGATGATGTGGCAGAGGGTGGAGGTCAGGTCAGAGGTGGTGGTGGTGGAGGAAGTGGCGGCAAGTAGTGGGTAAAGGTGATGATGCAAAACTAGGTCTAGGCTTTCATGTAAGTGATGGATTTTTGGGTTTTTGTGGTGATGCATGCCATAGGGGTGCTCGGCCTGGAGTTGGTGATGATCTAGGGTGGTAGTTGGTTGGAGCATCAGGTGGTGGACGTTGGCCAAGGGCTGGAGGAGGAGGAGCCAATCAAATCTAGATGAGAACAAGTGCAAATTCAAGTAGAAAACAATAGAAAAAGCAAGTGGAAGAAGAAGAATTTTACCCAAACTTTTCCACAATGAAGATGGCCGAAATTTTTGATGATGAGAAAGATAATTAACGTGAAAAATAATGTGAAGTGCAGCTGAAAGAAAGGAGTAAAGGTACGGCCAAAAAAATTTAAGGTGGAGGTTGAGAAAATGAAGAGACGGGAAAACAAAGAGACAAGAGCAACTAAAGAGACACAAACCTTTTCAATTTCTTTTATATATATTTGTAATTTATAAATACATAAAAAAAAACTGAGAAATAAAGATAACAACTCAGAAATAAAAATAAATATATAAAATAAATAATTAAATTTTGAATAAATAGAATTTAAATTAAGAAAATGGCTTTAAAATGCAAACTAGGCTTTAAAAGTTAGAAATAACTTCAGTACACTTTGAAAAATCTATTTTAATTTAAATACATATAAAAATGAATATAAATAAAGTAAAACACAGCAAATAAAAGTGAATGCATGAAATAAATAAATAAATTTTAAATTAAATATAATTTTAATGAAGAAAATAATAGAAAAATGGAAACTAGGCTTTATAAATTGAAATAAATTCAAGTAAACTTTAGAAAAATTATACCATCACTTTAAAATTATTAAAAGATAAAAATATACATAAAATAACATATTAACACATATTGAAATAAAATATGACAAAGAAATATAATTTATACAATTTAAAATAAATAATATTGCAAAATAAACAGTTTATACACAAAATTGAAACTTACATAACTTCTACAATATAAGTCCATTTTCAATGAAACGAAAAGCATTATTCATGGAATTAAACCTATTTTCATAATAAAAGATAAAATTTAAGAATTTGAAATATTTAAATTTAAAGTTTAAAAGTCAAAGTTTGACCAGTTTGAACAGAAATTCACTTTACAGTAAAATATCCAATTTTTACTAGTTTGAAACTATAATTTACATAACAATCAAAATTTATATTTAGAAATGAAATATTTGAAATAAAACAAGTTTAAAATAATTTCAAATTAAAATAAAGTTTTAAATCAGGAAATTCAATTTAACAGAAATAAAATATAAAATAAAATAAGCCTAAAATGTAGGGTTGTTACAATACCTAAGGGATAATAGTGCCTAGTGTACCTATATGAATCCATTAGCATCCACTAGCAAACACTTGCACCCACTAGCATACACCATTCATAACATGTTCTATTAACATGTTTACATCAAATCCTACCATCCATAGGTTAAATCCTAAGTTCTACCCTCCCAAATGATAATAAAGGAAAGAACCTATTCAAAACTAAAGATGGAAAAAGGAATTCTAAAACTTACTATAAAAAAGATGAGGATAGGAAGTACGAATCTTCTCTTCTGCTTCCCAAGTGGCGTCTGCATCATCATCTCTCCATTGCACCTTCACCAGTGGAACCTCCTTATTCCTTAGTCGCTTGATATCTCTTCCAACAATCTTTGTGGGGATACGCCGAACAGAAGCTTCCCTTTCTACCTCCACCTCCTCCAACTGACTAGGATCCACAACCTCCGCAGAGTCATGTAAGCACTTACGCAAGTGCGAAACATGGAAAACGTCATGCACTCCTGCGAGCCTATCAGGTAGCCTTACTCGGTGAGCCATCTTCCCAACTCTCTTTGTGATAGGAAATCGTCCAATAAATCTACGGGCTAACTTTCCATTTGATCCGTACCTTACCACCTTCCTAAGCGGGGATACTTTGATAAAAACTAAGTCTCCAACCTCAAACTCTAAGTCTCTCCTCCGCTTATCCGCATAAGACTTCTGCCTGTCTTGAGCTGTCTTCATCCTCCGCCGAATCAAATCCACCCTCTCAGATGTCTCTCTGACCATATCGGGCCCAAGTAATAACTTCTTCGTAGACTCTACCCAACATGATGGGGACTTGCAAGGTCTTCCATATAAAGCCTCAAATTTTGCCATTCCTATACTTGTTTGGTAACTATTATTGTAGGCAAACTCAACCAATGGAAGATGCTCCTCCCAAGTACCTCCAAAGTCCAAAATGCACATCCGTAGCAAATCCTCAAGCACCCTATTTACCCTCTCCGTTTGGCCATCTGTCTGGGGTTGATAGGCCGTACTCAACCTAAGTTGCGTCCCTGGCGCCTCTTGTAAGCTTCTCCAAAACTCACTAGTGAAAATGGGATCTCTATCACTAACAACGCTAGAAGGAACTCCGTGTAGATGGACTATCTCTTGAATATACAAGGATGCCAAATATGAAGCCGTATGCTTACTCTTAACTGAGATAAAGTGGGCACTCTTGGTCAATCTATCGACAATCACCTAAATGGTAATGTTCCCCTTCCTAAAACAGGGTAAACCATCAATGAAATCCATAGAAATACTGTCCCACTTCCACTCCGGCACATCTAAGGGCTGAAGTAATCCACTAGGCTTCTGCTGCTCTGCTTTTACCCTTTGGCATATGAGACACTTAGCTACAAACTCCACCACATCCTTCTTCATACCACCCCAATAGAACATCCTCTTCATATCCTGATACATTTTGTCACCACCTGGATGAATAGTCATACGGGAATGGTGCGCTTCCTCCAAAACTGCTCTCAACAAGTCACTTGCGCGTGGAACACAAAGCCTCCCATTTCTCTTAAGCCACTCTCTGCTATCAATGGAATAGCATTGGAGATGTCTCGAGACCTCTCCTCGGCTAATCCTATCCATAATGTCCATGATCTCCGAATCCTCCCGCTGCTTCGAGTCAATCTGATCCATAAGAGTAGGCCTCACCTCTAATGTCGCCAACAATCCGGTAGTAATGTTCGTAGAGGGCTTAAAATCAAAAGTAGAAATAAACTCCAAGCTTCTCCACTCTACGAACAAAGGATTGAGGGTTTCTTTCTTTCTACTCAATGCATCCGCAACCACATTACCCTTACCAGGGGTATAAGCTATCTCAAAATCATACGAGGCTAAAAACTCCATCCACCTCTGTTGCCTCAAGGTCAAATCCTTCTGCGAGAATAGATACTTTAATGACTTGTGGTCGGTAAAAAGCTCAAACTTCTCTCCAAGCAAATAGTGCCTCCAAGACCTGAGTGCAAAAACTATGGCAGCCAACTCCAAATCGTGGGTAGGCTAAAAACTGCCTACTACCATAACACACTACCTTCCCTTCTTGCATCAACACTGCTCCTAGACCCGTCCCGCATGCATCAGTGTATACAATGAAAGGCTTAGCTCCGTTGGGGGTAAAACTAACACTGGTGCACTAGTAAGGGCTCTCTTAAGCTTCGTGAAGGAATCCTCACAATCCACGTCCCACACGAAAGCTTTATTCTTCTTGGTAAGGCGCGAGAGTAGTGCCGAAATCTTGGCAAAGTCTCTAATGAACTTCCTGTAGTAACCAGCCAATCCTAGGAAGCTCCTAACCTCAGTGACATTCTTGGGGGCCTTCCAATCTTACACTACAACAACCTTGGGGGATCAACAGCCAAACCTTCCTTCGGAACTACGTGCCCCAAAAACGTACCTCCTCTCTCCAAAAATGACACTTCGAAAACTTAGCTCTCAAATGTTGACTACAAAGTGTGCGAAGAAATTATTTCAAATGAACAACATGCTCCTCCATATTCTTGGAAAATACCAAGATGTCATCCACAAATACCACCACAAACTTATTTAGGACTTCCCTAAAGACACGACTCATCAAATCAATGAAATAGGCTGGAGCATGGTTAGCCCAAAAGGCATAACCAACTACTCGAAGAATTCGTCCGGTGTCCTAAAGGCAGTCTTATATATGCTGTCATCAGCGACTCTAAGCTGATGGAATCCCGTGGCTAGATCAAGCTGAGAGAAAACCGAAGAACCTACTAACTGGTCAAACAGATCATCAATCCTAGGGAGTGGATACCGGTTCTTCTTCGTGAGCTTATTTAATTCTCTATAATCCATGCAGAGTCGGAGAGAACCATCTGCCTTAGTGGCGAAGATGATTGGTGCTCCCTACTCCGATAGGCTCCTTCTTATGAATCCCTTCTCCAAAAGCTCACGAATCTGCTTGCTCAATTCTTTCCTCTCCCTAAGTGCCATGTGCCTCACAGGTAACGCTACTGGCTTAGCATTCTTGGTCAAATAAATCCTGAAGTCAATCTCCCTCTTAGGGGGTAGTCCCCTAACCTCCTCAAAGACATCTGCACAATCTCTGACAACAGGAACCGAATGCAACTTTGATGACGATGAATTGAGGGAGTATAAGAAGCTCAACATAACCGACCCTTGCGGGTCGCAAGATACTCTAGAGTCCTACCACTGCAAGTCTCAAGTCTAACGACTCTCCTCTCGCAGTCTAAGATAGCTCTGTATGTGGATAGCCAATCCATCCCTAAGATCATCCCATACCCCGAGAATCCCAATACATAGGCGTCATAGTCAAATTCTACGCCTAGAATAAAGATTTTCAAACCCCTACAAACCATAGGTAAGTGTGCTGATCCTCCTATGGGGTTTGAAACAATAATGGGGTCTACTACTAATGATATGTCCAAGTGCAAACAATCTACTAGAGAACTAGAGATAAAAGAATGTGATGCTTCAGAATCGAATAAAGTCCGAATGGGAAAATCAGATATAGAAATCAAACCTTGAACTATGACTTTCCTACCTCTATCTGGAATGCTACTGGAAGGTGCTGCGTCTAACGCCTGAATCTATGCAAGTGGTGCACTCGCTCCCTGACCAGCTCTCTGGGGACAACTCCTACTCATATGACCGGGCTGCACGTAAACATAGCACTTACCCTTCATCTTATCCTTCCTACAACCCTTGGCAATATGTCCAACATTCCCACAACTATGGCACTTTACTCCCTTCTTAATCTGCTTTTGAGGACCATCACCTTTCTTCTTCTTCTTATTCTTTTCCCACCACTTCTTCTTTGAACCTTCTGACTTAACCTCCTCTTTAGACTCTCCCTCCTTGACTGTATCCGACATAAGTGCCACCTCGACCAAAGACTCATAAGTAGGTCCCATCGGTACATGAGTCAGCAATAATCCCTGAAGGGGTTGATTCAATCCCTTTGCAAACTTCATAGCTTTCTTCTGCGGTGTGTTCACCAAATCCATACCAAACCGTGACAGCTCATTGAGTTGATTGATGTATTCCTTAATAGACGAACTCCCTTGCTTCAAATTGATAAACCTCTCCAGCTGAACACTCTCTTCCGCCTAAGACAGAAACTTCCTATCAAATCGCTCCCAGGATCCATCCAAGTAATATTCCTTCCCTCCAACTCGATCACCTCCCACCAATAAGATGCCTCTTCCTTCAGCTGCCAAGCAGCTAGCTGAACTCGCTGCTGAACATCCAATCCCAAAAGACCAAAAATCCTCTCTATGTCCCTAAGCCAAGCTCTAGCCTCTACAAAAGTCTCCTTGCCAGAAAAGTCTTCCCGCCCAAACTCGCAAAATCTTTACAAAGCTTAGAGAAATTGATGGCAGCAGGTGGGTTGATGGGATTCCCACCCGTTGGTGCAGGATTGGGCATAGGCCCATGCACCTCTGGAGTCGTGGCTTGTAAGTACCTACGAAACCAGGCTGGGACTGGAATGCCCTCGGGAAGGTTCGGGGCATCAGCTATTCTACGGAAAGAAAAATATAGTTTAGGAAAGAGTCAAAGGGAGATTGAACTGGACTTATGAGGGGATTTTTATAAAAACTCTTTTATACTTAAAATCATTTCTAAAAGCTCTTTTCTGAAAAATACCTTTAAAACAAATTATCTAGAAAAAGAATTTACTTTTAAAAATAATTTTTTTAGGAATCCTGTAACCTTAGGCTCTGATACCAAGTGAAATACCCCACACCCCTTAATATACCCAAAAGGACACATTAAAAGGCGTGGTGCGTTGTAGGTATAACTAAAGCTAGCAGAGACTAAGATTCACAAGACAAAAATAGATAAAAACAGCGGAAACTTAAAATAATAACTTAAATAAAACAAAACTTCATAATTGCTTCATAAATAAGTCAAATACCAAATACAACATACATGTCTAAAAATCCAATATGTCTTATGAAACAAAAACTCATAGTCTCAAAAATCAGAGTACATAATATCTCTCATAATAAGCCAGTACATAGAAAGAACTAAAGCTGAAATAAAAGAAATACATAGTAAAGAACTCCTCGAAGAAACCACCAAGCAAATGCAATCTACTGCCCTCTCCCTTGATTGCCTATTGGGGGAGAAAAGGGGAAAAATAGAGGAGTGGGTCAGACAAAAAGTCTGGTGAATGATAGTAATTACTAGAGTCTTTAAGCAAACTAAAAGTAATAGACTCTACAACAGTTCTAGTATATAAAGAGGAAACAAAGGAAATAAGAAAGAGATAAACTGGAAATAAATACGATTAACTATAAGATAGGTTAATTTTGATTGCTTGCACTTGTCCTTGATTTCTGCTTTGATTAGGATGAATTCTTAATCCTGTAATTAGGATGTAATCCTAATTCTACCATTTTTGATCGGCCTGCTACTCCGTAGACCTTACTGCGGACCAGATGATATATAACTCCCAACACGGCAGCTAATGGTATCTACAAAAGATGCACAAAGCACCCACTATGGATCCGGACGACATATATAGCTCCCTACACACAAGGCAATGGTGTCTACGAAAGACACCCACACTAAGCGCTTGGAACGCATAGCGATTACTGAGCACCAGAATGGAAGTCGCACGCGTAACTGCAACCATAACCATGCTACCTTTTGCTCCACCTATTGGGTCTTCTTATTACCTCGAATCCAAGCATAAGCGTGCCCCTCATCTCACTTCAGGCTAATGTGATATCACCATATGTCCATATAAAATAGAAGAAATGTTGTTGGTACTGGCCCGACATCCAAACAATATCTAGTTGCGCCCCTTATCCAAATCCCCCGTGATTTGGACTTCTATTTGACCTATTACTACCATTCTTAGCATAAGTGTGCCCTTGTCTCACTTCAGGTTAATGTGAGACCACTGTTTTGTCCAATAGGGAATGCTATTTGGTACAGGTCCTACTTTCATCTTTGCTTATTAACTTAGGTAAATTATTTAAATAAGCCTTTACACTTTTATCTACTATCTGTGCTTACTAATTTATCCTAAGTCTTAAAATAAGCCTTATTCTGTTCTTTTTCTTATAACCTACGCTATAATCATGCTTATTACTTAACCCAAGGTCTAAGTATGAAAATAAGCCTCTTTCTTCTTTCACTCTTTTTAGTTAAATTCTAAGTTATAACTAGGCAAATCTTTTTAATTCGGTCCAATTAACGTCATAATTAGGCATAATTTCAGTCCAATTCCATTTATATTACAGTCTTTGAAATTTACATCTTATATTCCATTATTTTAGTTTTCTTACAATTTAATCCATATTCTCGTTAATCTTATTCTAATCCATACGCGAAGAAGGAGGAGGAATAAAAGAAAACAGAAAATAGAAGAAAATCCAAAGCGTAGAAAGAAGATGTAAATAATGTATAAATAACAGTAAATAAACTTAAATACTGTAAATAAACTGTAAATAAACGGAAAAACTATAATTAACAGAAATAAACTGAAACTACTGAAAAGAATAGCTAAAAGGAAATAGACTGAAAATAATTCTAAAAACTGTAAATAAACCACTGAAAAGGCTATTCCAAAAATCATAGTAAAACTACAACTTTTGGAAACCCTATTATTTTAAATTACTTAAAGAAATCTTAAAATAATTACAATCACTCACCTCCGGTCCTAAGCTCTTCCTTTGGTCTTCCCGGATCCACTTGGAGTTGTAAAATAATTTAATTTATAACGATTTTCTCCTTTGGAAAAATTATTCCGTTTAGGGTCCTTCCTAGAAAGGTGAACCCAATTGGAGAAAACCTAGAATGAGAAAAAGTGTTAGGTCTAGGGGTCTATTTATAGGGATAGAAGTGGATCTCGGACCGTTGGATTTGGGGATTGAATAGGATGCAACCACGTCATAGGCTGAATAGGAGCCATCGGATGCAAAAATAGATGGACCAGATTGGTCAAAAGAATGCAAAACACGTCATCAATAACCTCTAGAACGTTTGTTTCTTCGAAATTAACAGAGGTGGGTCGATCGGGCGGTCGACCGCATTGGGGCCCAGGTCGACCGGCCGGTCGACCTGCCCTTATTATTATTATTATTATTATTATTATTTTCTTCTCGATTTTTGTTTAATTTGTTTCTCGTTCATATTTGCTCGGTTTCTGACGTTCTATATATGGAAATTGACCAGAAAATTACCACGGACACAATGGTGCAATTCCTGTGGCTCATTTTTGATAATTTCACAAAGTTATTTAATTAATTAACGAATTAATTATTATGGGTTAAATTTCGGCTTGTTACATGTTGGCAGTGAGGCGTTCTTTCTGGATCATCCAGGTTTGCAATGAGGCATTCTTTCCCTGGTGGAGCTGCTTGTAGGTGCACTTGGTCACACCATGGATCTTCTGAGTTTGTAGAGTGACGTTCATTCTGGATCATCCACATTTGCAGTGCACTTGGTCACACCATGGATCTTCCTAGTTTGTAGAGTGATGTTCATTCTGGATCATCCGCATTTGCAATGCACTTGGTCCCACTATGGATCTTCCGAGTTTGTAGAGAGTTGTTCATTCTAGATCATCTGCATTTGTAGTGAGGCCTTCTTTCTGATTCATCCGCGTTTGTAGTGAGGCGTCCTTTCTTTGGTGGAGCTGGTTAAAGATCTCTTTTGCTGATATCGTTTAGGTTCTTCTAATACCTCATTATCGAGCGGTGGCCTTGCCAGAGTTCGATATTGAGGTGTAATGGGCGGTGGCCTTGCTGGAGCTCATTTAAGACGTTCCCTGAGTTTGTTTTTCTTTATTTTTGTTATTACGATTTGTCACCTGCCAGGCATGTTGGCAGATCCTTTGTTATTAGTGTTATATATTTATGTACATGTGTGCTCTCCTCTACTTTAGAGGATCACACATTTCTCTCAAAAAAGAGTATATTTGATATACTTTTAAGATATAAAAAACAATTTTTTTCAAACGTATATAATAAAATAAAGATTTTATTTAAAATATTTTAGATTAGATTCGAAATCCATTTAGGATTCATAGGCTCCACAAAGATCATTTTTTAATTTACCCATTTAACCCATTTCCAACTGGCCTGCACCCTTTAGAGTGAAAGTATTCAAAACATGAAGCAACTGACATGGAGAGTTAATGATAACCTGGAGATGTGTAACGACCCGAAATTCTGGACAGTTCAAGCTGAAAATAAACCACACATGTCCAACTCGAACTGAATGGGAAGTTGGATAGTTATGGGAAAGAAAGAAAAAAGAAGAAGAGAAGAGAAGAAGAAGAGAAAAAGAAAACCAAACAACAACAGAATCTCACAGCGTAGCTGAACAACATATAATATAATATCATGATCTTTACAAAGGAGAAACTATAATATACATACATCGATCAGAGTACAACAACAAATCACTAATCATCAGCCTGGACTGTTATAACAACTTGTCCTCAAAAATGCTGATACTTTTACACAACCAATGAAGCGAAAAAGAAACATATATGTGAATACGACTCGAAGATCTCCAGCTAGTCTTCGAAAGCTCCAAAGCATCCAAACTGAATATGTAAATATACTCGGTCTGACCTGAGCATTAAAAAGGGAGAACGCCTGGATCAGTCTGGTAAAACAGCATGAGAAAACACATCTCAATTGAATTTTTAAAGTTATCAGAAAAAATCTTCGTTTTCAAAACAAAAGGTATCTCGCAAGATCACGCCGCACATAAACACGGACGAGTTTTTACCTTACAATAACCAAAACATTTCATATCAAATTCTGTTATATTATACTAGTGTCTAGTATACAAATAATATTAATCATAGCCGAAATTGTTACATTGATTAAATTCTAGCATACTAACTACAAAGTAGGTTCTACAAACAAAATGGCAGTCACATATTGGAGTTTGGATTCCATACAATGGCAGGTAAGGAACTACTTTCCTACAGTACATTTCTAGAGGAATGTACCGAGAATCAACAACTTTGAAACCTCTGCATCTGGCAAGAATGACCTAACTGCAAACCCATCTGGTGGCGGATAGAACTGAATATGACATCTCTTTGGTCATTTTCGACCTATACGTGGCCACAAGCATACACAACATACCCAATATATAGAGGGTAATCTAGAAATGTGAGGACCATACCTTAATGGGAGCAACCCACATACCCTTACAACATACCCTGTTTAATCCATTTATGAGTATGCGCCTTAAGGTAATGTTTACCTTTCATATGGTACATTTCACTTTGAATGCCACATTGCCGTTTCTAACAACACACTAATTGATTTTCATAAAGTGCAACCTCTGAGCTCGTACATCTCAGAGAAGGGTGTTAAGTGTAAGAGGGGTTACCTCCTACACCACCAAACAGATGTATGTTTGTAAAAGCCAATGTACGTGGTTCTTAGAAATGCAATATAAGACATTCGTTCATACAAGTTGTCCATGAACTGATCAAACCGAAGGCACTCTCCAACTGCATCCTATCGGGAATCAACCCTAAGATTAGTAGCAAGCAATCCTTACATCGAAGATTTTCATAACAGAGCACTACTGCCACCATACATATAAAATCATGGGGCTAGTGGCAAGTAGCCCTACATCATGAAGATCTTCGTCTTCAAAAATTATCATCTTCAACAAACCTGCACTTTCGAACTCATACGTTGGTCCGAAGAGGTTTTCGGATAAATTCGATCCCAGTCTCTCCGAACCAACAATCGATAAGAGGCCCTCAACCTCATATGGAAACCAAGTCTCGTAGACTTATCACGTTTCCAACTCTCAACTTGCTATCATTCGGCCAAGAAGTAAGCTCGTTAGATTGAAGTACCGTAGTCACTCCACACCACTTGAATCAACATTCTTAACACTAAACAATAATCAAGCCTACTCAGTTGGCCTCATACTAAGTGCATGACTAATCAGTTCCCATATCAAGTCATGGAACCAAAAATGGCCAAAGATACAATCTAGCACACCAGCAGTCACTAGGCCTATTTAATTTATCTTCTATTAATTAAATCACATTCCATATATTTATCTCAAAATATCTTTAAAAAGATATGTTCTCAAAATCATTTTAATCTTTCGATATTTTGAAAACATTACCATATACTTATTTCAACGATATAAGTATATTCACATACCATTTCATTTCCAACACTTAGAAAATATCTTTATATACTTAAATCCATAATAAGTATATTTAAAAATCTTTTGAGGAAAGCTTCATATTTATCCAAAACATGCTTAATTGGGTCAAAACAAATGTTGCATAAAACATCGTTACGACAACCCAAAACAATAGTATAGGGATTCGCCTATTTATATTTGTATAAATACCGTATACTATATACAACACTTCCTTTTGGAAATCACTTACTATAACAACAGTGTTATAGTCTATGCCTTTCTTGCTTTCTCGAAAACATCTATCACAACAATAAATGTTGAAATTGCTATCTTCATCCTTTAGTACATTTTAAATCACCTTTTAAAACCATTTAACTCCATCGAAAAATATTACTTTCAAAACATTCCTTTAAAAGATTATTTTAGCTTTTAAAATGTGAATGTATTCCCTTTATAAGAATAAATATTCAAATCTCAACATAAATCATTTACATATTTATAAAACTATGTTTATAAATCTACATTCTATTTTATAAAACTTCTCTTTATAAAATCTCTTTATTTATAAAATTCTATTTATAAATCCATTCCTTTATAAATCCCATTTATACATCTATTTACCAAATATCAATTACAAATCCAGTTTTAATATTTATAAAACTTCGTTTATAAATCTATTACTTCATTTATAAAATATAACTTCTATAAATCTTTTATATAAACCATTTGAAAATATTTGTTTCAAATTATTTCTATCTTCTTTAAAACTAGATTTCCTTTATAATAAAAGATGGACTTATTTATTAAGCTTTTAAAACCTTTATAGTACAGTTCAAAAATCTCTACTTAACATATTTCTCAAACTATCGGTTTATAATACCAAGAATCATACCTTTTATTTTATTTAAAGTAAACTCCTTCTTTTAATAATTCAAGAATAATTATTAACAACATATTTTTTTCAAAAATAACTTTAAAATCCTTTTAAATCGAATCTTCACTTTATAGTATTTTGAAATACTAAAAATAAGGCCAAATGCTACTATAGCACTAAAGATGCAAAGTCGTGTCCATATTATCAAATATGGCATCCAACAAATCGTATATCACAATATATATGAAAATTAAAATCAATAGTGGTGAGAAATCCCGTTGGATCCCTCCAACCTATTCCCCTATATCACATATAGTACATAATCAAATAATATAAATCAACTGCTTCAAGGTGGTATCATATACAAAGGGTCATCCGCTCTTACATGGGAACGTAGTAGGGTCTCATCAGCTCCAATAGCGGAACTATATCCAAGCCAACTGATAAACGGTAAATCATCCAAACAAGCAACAAATAGCAACAACAAAAATATCCACACATATATAAAATATTAGTGGACTGGAGAGGTGGGTTTACTTACCGAAATTCCAATTATAGCCAAAACGTTCTGGTTTGATTTAAAATCAAACAGGCGTTCAATTTTAACCCAAATTCTTACTAGCTCTAAACTAATCCAATCTAACTCTATAATGTAGATTTTGCTGTAACGATCGCAACGCAACTTCCCGAGCTCGATTCCGACCTCGTATGAATTAAATATTTAGTTTACAACATTCATAAATATAATATTATAATTTTTTAAATTAGTTTAGATCATTAACACCAATTAACCTCAGTTTAAAACCCTAATTCATCGCATAATCATATCTAGACATTGCGACTTTACACGCCGACATCGACTCCATTTAACTTCGAACCGTTCCGCCTCTGGTGAATTCCAACCGCCGCCTGCTCTTGGAAGGAAGCCCTAGCTCCCCTATATCCCATGTCGAAGGTTCGAACCCTTGAAGCCTCATCGATCGCTGGGAAATTGGCTACGAACTGCTTATGAATGGAGAGAAATTTCAGTCATTGTGCTTGTCTACTGACGATCATGACCGTTCATCTTCTTCATCTAGTTGAGCTCTTCATCCTTGCTATTGAAGTCGATGGCTGAAAGTGAATGGAGTGGTGCTGGGTGTTGGTGGCCATTAGATGGGTAGATTTATAATGGCGGCTAAAGTTATTTTGTTTTAGGGTTTCTAAATGAAGACGATTAAGGTCCTTACAAAGAAAAAGTTTATGTCACCATTCACGTTCTGAAATTCTGAACTCCAATCGAAGCATGCCGCCTGGCATTCTATATGCAATACCCCTATTCTGAACACAATGAAACTAGTATCGGGATCCAATTCCATCATATAAAGAAGTTAACTTTCAAAATTAAATTATATTAATTCAAATTCCTTTAATTAATTTCTACGCATTTCAAACTCGCACGACTAAACGGTATGTCTGATTGCCATGTAATTCGTCAACATACAATAATTCTCTATTACGGATCCAATGCCACTAGTTTTGTCGAAATCCGAGACATTGTCCCCAAAGGCCATTTTCACACGTCAATTAAAACGGTTTATTATTAAAATCTATTTAATCACTTTTATTCAAATTTAAAAGTTTACTATCTTCATTCTTATCCAAATAGAATTTAAATCAGCTTTCAAAATCATTTTTATTCACATCAAATTCAAGAATTAATTGTTTAAACAATTTCAAATATTCAAATAACCATTATATTTGAAATTCAAGTTATTTAACTTATAACATTAACTTTTCAATTTTTAAAATCAAATAAATATTTCAAATTCAAATGACTGAAATCCTGGGTCGTTACAAGATGCAAAGTTTATGATTGCAAGACATTTGGAGTAAAAATGGAGTTTTGGTCAAGTTAAAGAGTGGTCAGTGGAGGGAGGACAAGTGATCAGTGGTAGCGACTTCGATGCTTAGAAGGTTGGACTTCGGGGACCTTTGAGCAGAACTTCGAGTTGGAGCTTCAAGTACTTCAAGGCATGCAACCATTAACATATTTGGGATACTCTTAAACAATTTGAAAATGAGTGTTTTGGAGGCTTTGGGGCTAGAATGCTAATGCTCTGGGCTTAGATGGTTAGGGCTATGGCGGTCAAGAACTTAGATAAGAGGTTTGGAGTTTTTCAACACTTAGCCAAAAATGGCTAAGTGTTGGCCTCACATGGTCAGTGCTAACCACAATTGTTGGTGGAAAACTTTTGGGGATTGAATGGGCCTAGAAAAGCATGCCACAGTGGATCACATATTCTTTTGATGCTTGGTTCAGATGTAATGGCCAGATGATGGATGTTTTGCATGTGAAGAGATGACATGATGCTTCAGCTTGTTGACTTTGGGCTTCACCTAGAAGAATTTCCTAGTTACTTCCGGACCCGCCTAGGGATTTGTAAGTAGATTTCGGGACATGGTGGTAATGATTCTACGACTTGTGTGGATGCCTTGAGATATTCCAAATTTATACGACTCATGATTGGAGTTGTGATGATGATCCATAAGGGCAAGTTCATTGATGTGAACTTGTGGGTAGAAAATTGATGTGTTATGCTATGGAGATGTATGAAATGGAACGATGATGTGTTCTACTATGGAGACGCGTGCAAAGGGATTGTTGATAACTTAGAGGTTTTTTGTGTGTTCATAAAGAGGAGTTATATGAGGATGCTCACCTAAGTTTATGATATTGATCCCAGATCATTTACCGATCTACCTTACTCTGGATTTGTTTATGTTAACTCTAATTCCTTACCTTTCGAAGTGGCGTGGAGTCGAGCATTGAGTAGACGAGATGTTGAGTATTCTCTGGCCGTTGATACGGCTATACAAGCTATCATATATCCAACGCAGTTAAGCAAGTAATGTGAGGATTGGTTGATGGTTGGTATGCTTGCTCTGTTTGTTATATTTTGGTAGGTATGTCACACGATGTGGGTATTATTGTCTTAGATGCTCAGGCACTCGACATTTTACTTTGACTTGTAGTACACCCATATGATGATTAAGTAGATTAGCATATACTGTTATGCACTAATCTTTTAATATACGAACATGCAAGGTATGATTCTCTATTCTCCATACCCTATGTCTTATTTTTCTATACCAATTATTATAGTATTTTAAGATTGTAGATCACTCATACTATATAGTTGTTTGACTCAAGTTTCTATGCCTTCCTCCTTATTATCTCAAGTACTCTTTTGTGAGTAGACTCGATAATAGGTCTTAGATGGGTCATGGAGTAGTACAAAGGACTAGCAGGAGGCTACGTTGACAGAGTTAGGGGTATGCCCTAGAAGCAATTATGTAAATTGTTACATATATTTAATTCGATAACCAATCTTATTCGAAATAAAAGGTATTTTTTTTACTATATACCTGATATAATGTATTATATATTAATTAATCAATTAAATCAAAAATATACTTAATAGAAAATCCATAAATGGTATGTTTTATGAGAATAGTTACAAAGTGTTGTAATCATGAGTAATTTATCACAATGAAAATAAATATACCATTTTAAGTATTCCTAGTCAAGATGTATCGAGACTGGATATCGATATATCCACTGAGACTAGAGTACATAACGCTCTCCAAATGTTGGACAGTGTATTACTCATAGCTGTTAGGGGCACCAAGGTGTTACGTACGGATAGTTACTGGATAACTATGGAATGACTCACTCAATAATTTTCTGTTGGTTAATATAACTATGGTCAAATAGAAAATATCGATGTGACTAATTTACATAGTTATCTCGACTTGAGAATACTTTGGATCTTCAATGTGGAAGCTCCACTTTGATATAATTAAATCATGGCACATTGTCCATCGAACGACTATAATTGGGTCGTGGAAGCATTGTACATGAAACACTATTCAAGAGAGGATTCGTCTTCTTGGTTATATGAGATTAGTGTCACAGTCAACCGAGGTCAATTCGAAGCCAAAGCCTCTAGGCAGAGCATTTTGGTTAAAGATAATTATTATTCTTGAACCAAGGACTTTGTGTTTGGACTATAAAGTTGAATATGGACGATATTAGAATTTTTACCATTACCAAATTCCTTATAAAGTGATATAGTTTTGACGAAGAGAATTAGTGTAATAATTATCACTAATGGGTAATGCTTATAATGAGTACATTAGGGTTTTTCCAAAGAATGAGTAAGCGATAAATTCAGCTAAAATGTCACACCACTTGCTAAGGTGATGCGTGAACGTTAATATTTGAATTGTTCGATATTAACCACTGATTGAATTTACCCCTTTGAGTCATACAACCAAAATGATGGATATTCTGAATCAATCACATGAATTAGTTAATTTTGATTATTGAAAATTAAATAGATTAATTAATATTTAAGATATTAATTATTGATTTTTTTACTTATTGAATGCCATTAGTATTAAGTAAAGTTGTGTATAAAAGTTATAAATGCGCGTATCGATATACGATATCAGCATAATATTTAAATTTTATTTAAACAAGATAAATACTGAAATGGATTTTAAATAAATTAAACTAATTAATATTTGTGAAATAATAATTGATGATTTTTTTTCTTATTTGATGTGTTTGATTTCCTTTAGTATTTAATAATGTGCGTATATAAAAGGTTATAAACGCACAAATAGGTATACGCTATCGATGGGAAATTTAAATTAGATTCAAATGGAAATAATACTGCAACAACCATGTTGTTAATTACCTAATTAATTAAGTTTAATTATGAATAATTAATTTTTGTTTTTGATTTGTGAAATTTAATCTAGTTTTGAGAATAGTTGATTTATTTAATTAACAAATGAGTTTCATTTCTTAAAGAGAGTTTCAATTTAAATTTGAAATATGATTAAACCAATTATTCAAATTTGGAATTTGAGTCAATTGTTAATATTGAGATTATTATTAAATGAGATTTTTGGAAATTTATAATCCATCTTCGTTAAAATGATAATTTCTAACATATTAGTGTTTGTCAAATATTTATGAAACCAAATAGGTTAAATAAATCATTGTTTAGTATAAATTGGTGTTTTAATAAGTGATTAAGCAAAAATTAAAATTAGCAACACTTTTCTTAAAAGGAAATTAGTAACACTTGGCTTATTAGATCTACATCTCACCCTCATAGCCCATTCAGAATAGTTAGAAAAGAGAAATATAAGTACGTATACTTTATTCCTCAATCATTTCGTTCCAGAAAATAGAAACAAATACTCTCTTCCTCTCATTAACTCTAGCTCAAGCAATCCCCAAATTCTAGTTGCAAAACATAGGGCTTTTGTCAATAAATATAGAAATCAATCTCAGTTTTAATTTTCTCTATCTTATAATGAGTAATTCATTGATTAATTTCAGTTTTGGTATAGAGTTGTGATCTTTTCTCTTTCAATTTCTGAAATTTGTTTTAGGTTGTAGCTAAAAGTAATTGGTCTAGGTGAATCCGAGTTTTAAAACATCAATTCAAGTTTTAAAGGCGAGTTAAACACTCACACAACTATCTCTAGGTTTATATTGGGTGTATGGTACTGTTTGGATGAATTGTGTTTGAATATACTATTGAAATGATCCTTAATCTTTGTGTTATTTGCATTTCTGGATAAGTAACTTGCTACTTTTGCAAACCCTAGTTGTTTAATCACTTGAACATCAAATTATAGATGAATTAGTGTTGCATGACGCCAAAAATTAGTGCCCTAGGAGTCAGAACTATCACCACCAGAGAAACCATCGACATCGAACTACCGAGGAGGCGACGAAACTGCATGGAACTCTGTTCAGGCAGTGCCACCAGTCTATGTGGACTGGTGCACTGGTCACAGCCAGGATAGAGTTCCTGGTCATGCCATGCTTCCTCCCCGATCGTTCTTTTGGCCTCCCATTTGCTTGTTTTGTTCTTATTAACTTATTACCTTACTTCTATTGCCTATATGTGATGATTTTGGTGCATGGTTTTATGTTTAAACTATTGAATTTACGAATTATTTTGGGAATGGTTATGCCACATAGTCCATAGCACAACACTAAAATTCTATCGCATGTTTTCAACGAGAGTTTTTACAAAGGGATTGGTTTTCAAATCGAACCATTTTCTTTAAATCTTTTCAAGTTAAATTATTTCTTATATAAAGAATATTTGAAAGTATATATATCTTTATTGTTTATAATAATAAAGATTTTGAAATATAGACAAAGTTATTTCTAATTAAAGGTTTAAAAACATACACGGATTTGGATAAGAGTAATTATGGATTTATAAACTACAAGGATTTTTATAAACAAGTTTTGGAATATGGTTTATTAATTAAATATAATATATGGAATTTTGAGACAACTATGTTTATACAAGTGCATTTTTGAAATAATTAGGATTTATATAATGTTTTATTAAATAATGAATATTTATATAAAGTTGGAGAATAATTAAATTATGGATTTTAAATAAAGGAAATTGAGAATAATATTTTATGTAAACTAATTTTAGAAAACTATTTTATATATATAAAATTATAATTAATTACTTTCAACCCTTAAATCCTTATAAAATTTTCTACCACTAGGCATTTCCATGTGATTTTGGATTTTTAAATCAAAATGTTTTGAGAGACTTAGTTCTATAAGATAGGAAGTACCATTAATCGACTTAGTGTTACCGATTGGTTAAAATGCTCTCGAGGAACACTTTGTCGAATGTGGTATAACTCATTGAACAGAATGTTTGAGTGGAATTTATCAACCCATTAGAGAACACTTGAATTTCACCGGGTAGTATGGGATACTTGGGTCAAATTCTTATGATTGCTTATAGGAATGTATTTAACACTTTAGAGTTGTATTCTCTTTTGGTGTTTGGTGGGACCGATAGATCCTTAAGAGAATATAGTTCAGGTTTTCCAGTGGTATCCATAATGAGTGAGATTCACTAGCTTTTAGTAAATACTGGAATTTCACCATGCGGTATGGGAAGTTTTGGTTAAGCTCTAGTCATTACTGAAAGCGATAGTATCTGCCACTTTAGAGTGTATTCCTTTGGTGTTTGGCCAGGGAATGATAGACCCTCACAGAGTATCCTCCTGGTTTTTTTAAACAATCTTTTATGTTGTGCTATGTATTCTACGATCATTTGGATCAATATGAACAATCCTTACGATTGTCTAGGGTTTGTTTCATAGTAAAGACGATCCTTAGTATCAGATCAGTACGAGTGATACTAGATGTGACGACCCACAAATCCATCACATCTAGAGCTGACAATAACCACATATGTCCAGACCCAAACCAAACGGAAACATGAATAATCATGAGAAAGAAAGAAGAGAGAAGATAAGAAGAAGAGAGAGAAGAAAGAACAGACAAAACATAAGAAACTAAAACAATACAGAATCTCACATACGTAGCGGAAAAACATATAATATCATATCAATGATCTTTACAAAATAGAAACTTTAATATAATATACATATATCCATCAAAGTACAACAATCAATCACAATCATCAGCCTGGACGGTTATAATAACATGTCCTTACAATTGCTGATAATTTAAACAACAAGGCAGTGGAAAAATAAACATATACGTGAATATGACCAGAAGACTTCCAACTCGTCTGCTGAAGCTCCAAAGCATCCAATCTAAATCTGTAAATATACTCGGTCTGACCCAAGCATTGAAAGGGAAGAACGCCCGGATCAGTCTGGTAAACCAGTGTGAGAAAACACATCTCAACTGAATTTATTTTAAAGTTATAAAACTTTTCTTTATCAAAACAAAGATATCTCATAAGACCACGCCTACACATAAACATGGACGAGTTTTTACCTTATGATAACCAAAACATTTCATATCAAACCATGTTATATTATACTAGTGTCTAGTATACAAATAATAATTCATCATAGCTGAACTTGTAACCATTATTAAATTCCAACATACTAGGCTTTACAAACAATGGCAGCACATAGTGGAGAATGGATTCCATACAAATGACCAGGTGAAGGGACTATCTTCCAGCAGTACGTCTCTAGAGGAATGTACCAAGGCCCAACAGATGGTCCTCTACCAACACAAGAACGACCTACCTCTTCCTAGATAGTACCGAATTTGTCATCACCCCGGTCTTTACAGACCTATCTGAGGGCTCTCATAGCATACGTCCATAATAATTTATATCCCTAACTTCATAGCGGGAAGAAATATATCTAGAAAGGGATGGTCATACCCTAATAGTGGCGAACCACATAGCCTTACCACATCAACCCTGTTTCAGTCATTTCACGGGTGTGAGGCCAAAGGTCACGATTACCTTTCACATAGCACATCATTTATCTTTGAATGCTACATTGCCATTCCATCAATCACTATTGACTTTCACAAAATATAACCTTCGAGCTAGTACATCTCAGAGAACGGTGTTAATCTAAGAGAAGTTGCCTTCTCCGCAACCAAAAAAATATACGTTTATAAAAATCAATGATGTAATCTAAAAAATGCACTGTCAGACATCCGTCCATACAAGTTGTCTAGGAACAGGACAAACCGAAGGCACACTTCTACCACATCCTGCCGGGTATTACCCTAGGATTAGTAGCGATTAGTCCTTGCATTGGATGTTTCATAATGAAGAGAACACAACTACTATAGTATATTGGGAGTTTATCCCCAAAGGATCAACAAGCAGTCCTTCTTTACGAAAATCCCAAATATCATTGTCTTCCAAACCTGCACATTCAAATGCATATACGTTGGTCCGAAGTGGTTCTTGGATAAATCCAACCCCAGCCTCTCCAAACCAACAATGATAAAGAGGCCAAATATTTGATAGTCGGTTATTTAACTATAAAAGCAACAAACAATATCTAGCACCATAAGCAATCACTAGGCCCATTTAATTAATCTTTTATTAATTAAATCAAATTCCAAATATTTTCTTCGAATTATTTTTAAGAAGATATATTCTCAAAACCATTTCAAATCTTCTATATTGGAAAACATTTCCATATACTTATATCAACAGTATAAGCATATTCACAAATCACTTCATCTCAACACTTAGAAAATATTTCAGTATACTTATATTAACGGTATAAGTATAATTAATAACACTACCATTTGGAGACATGCCAAATAGGTTTCTATAACCATACAACTCCAGAGTCCATACGCCTTCGGATGGGTGTTAAGTATAGGAAGCAATGCTCCTACACCAACAAGCCTTTAGTAGGACCATAAGAACCGATTCATGTATTTCACGATGTAAGGTTAAAACATAATTTATTGGGTCAAAACGAATGTTCTGTAAAACATCGTTACGACAACCCAAAACATTAGTAATGGTATTCAGTAAATAAATATAGAGATAAATCCCATATACTATATAAAACATTTCCTTTCGGAAATCATTTACTATAACGACGGTGTTATAGTCCATGCCTTCCTTACTTCCTCAAAAACGTCTATTGCAACAATAAATGTAGAAATGTATGTTTCTGATGCATACCTTATTTTAAAAAAATTTCAAAACCATTTAATTCCATTTAAAAATCAACACTTCCCAAAACATTACTTTTAAAAGATAAATTACTTTTAAAACATTTAACTCCATCAAAATATTTCTTTCAAAACTCCTTTGATTAAAAATCCATATTTAAATCTCAACATAAGTCACTTCCAAATTTATTAAATTATTTTTATATAACTCCTTTCTCTTTTATAAAACTTATTTATAAAAATTCCTTTATTTACAAAATCCAATTTATAAATCCATTCTTTTATAAAACTAATTTCACTAACAAAATTCATTTATAAAGTCCATTTACAAAATCAACTTCAAATCCGTTTACAAAATATTTATAAATTTCAATTATAAATCTATTTCTTTATTTATAAAAATATTACCTTTATAAATCTTTTATATAAACTTTTTCAAATATCTCAACTCAAAAACCATACTTTATAACATCAAAAACCATATTTTATTTCTTTAAAAACAAATTCCTTTCCTTTTAATAATTTGAAAATTATTAAAACATATATACTTCCAAAATCACTTCGAAATCCTTTTTAAATCAAAATAATCTTTCCAATATATCAAAAAATAAGGCCCAGTACTACCATAGCATTAAATAAGTCAAATCACATCAAAAACATCATCATGACATCCATCACATCATATATCAGCATATATACGAAAATAAAATCAACAGTGGTGAGGAATCATATTGGATCCCTCCAACATGTCCCCCTGCATCACAAGCATCATATAATCATAAAATAAAATCAACCGCTTTGATGCAGAATTCGTATACAAAGGGTCATCCGCTTATACATAGGAATGTAATAGGGTCTCATCCACTCCAATAGGCAGGAATATATCCAAACCAACTAATATAAATAATATGTCATCCAACAAGCATCAATCATCATAAATAAATTTATTCCCACTTATAAAAAAATATAAGCAGGCCAGAGAGGTGAGTTCACTCACAAAAATGCCAGAAATCACATAAGCGCTCTGGATTGAATTAAAATTGAACGGGCATTCAATTTAACTCAAAATTCCAACTAACTCTGAATTCGTCCAATCCAACTCCATAGCGTAGTGCTCGCTGATAAGAACGCAATGCAACTTGCCACGCTTGAAATGGACCTCGTATGAATAAGTTATGAATTAATAAATATAATGAGATAATTAAAACTAAAATTACTTAATTAAATTTATTTTAAATTTTTAACCTCTTCTTCCATCACGCGCTTTCCCTCTTCCAGGCCCGTGCACGATATTTTCATTTTTTCTATTCGCGCTCGCCAAATTGCGCCACCACTTGACCTCCTGCATCGCCGATCGACCAACCCCATAGCCGCGCCGCCACCTCTAGTCCTCCCTGAGCCTACGCGCGCGTCGCATCGCCCAAAGTCGAGTCGAAAACCCATTAAGGCTGCAGTCAAACGGAGGTGATTTTACGTCACCTCGATCGACGATTCGTCGATCCAACCGTATAGTAGCTTCGTATCGTTGCCCTCTACGTTTTCCTAGTTGAAGTTGTTGGCTAATTTTGCCCCTAGCGGCTCCGATCAACAATGGCCATCGGATGGAAGTTTAGAAATGGCGACTGAAGTTTATTTCTAGGGTTAGGTTTATAAATGAGAGAAAGTGAAGGCTATTTATTGAAAATATCGCTTGGCACTATGCATTCGTGAAATTCCGAACTCCAAACGAAGCGTGCCACCTGGCGTTTTATATGTTATACCCCTTTTCTGAACACAATGGAATATATATCGGAAACCAATTCTATCATATATAGAAGATAGCTTTTCAAAATAAAATTATTTTAATTAAATTCCTTTAATTAATTTCTATGCGTTTCGAACTCGCACGATAAAACGATAAGTCCAATCGCTACGAAATTCCACAGCATACTATAATTCGCTATTGCGGATCCAATGAAACTGGTTTCACCGAAATCCTAGACAATGCCCAAAATGACTATTTTTACTTGTTAGTTAAAATATAAAATTTCCAATTTCTATTTAATCACTTTTAAATCAAACTTAAAAGTTTACTAACTTCATTCTTATTTAAATATAATTTAAATCAACTTTTGAAATCATTTTCATTCATTTTGAATTCAAGATTCAATTATTTAAACAATTCCATATATTAAATTAAACAATTTAATTATCAAATAAATCTTTATATTTGAAATATAAGTTATGTAACTTATAAAATTAACTTTAAATATTTAAAATCAATTAAATATTCTAAATTTGGATGATTGAAATTATGGGTCGTTACATTCTCCTCTCCTTAAAAGAATTTCATCCCTGAAATTACCAAGTAAGAAAATACCACAAAACCCCATTAACTTTTTAGAAACAATAGTTAAACTTCTTATAAAAACTTTTTCTAAGTTTTCAAATTCATTCGTAGTTATTTACTAATACTCTTCCAAAAATCAGCTAATATCATCCAAGTTATAACTCAAAATCAAAATTTTAGTTATCAAAATTTTTCCCCAAATTCTCAAAAAAGAAGAAGAAAACAAACACATAATCTCGCAGCGAAACGATAAAATATAATAATCAAATTAACAGTTCATGAAGCTGTTTATATTATACATTTGATTATAATTTATACAACATTTATCAGAGTTATATATACAACAGGGATAAATAAATAATACAGCAGAACAACATGATGCAAGGAATTATAATAGTAATAATATACCAAATCTTCGTCTTTGTCCTCCAGAAAATGATGTTTGGTGCGTTGAAATACTCAGGGCTGACCCAAGCGTAATGAAAAGACAAAAAACTTGAGTTAGGACTAAAATATTCTTATGTGAGTCTAATCGATATCGAATATAACATGAGTGCCATGGCGTCAGAAATGTTTACGGGTTTTGCATCTCCTATCCAGTGTATAACATGCGTGCAATAATTCAAGAGATGTTATGGGATTTTCCATCTCTTAAGGATCCGTCAAAATATTTATATATAGTAGAATACGCTACATATATAATGTCTAATCAGTAATATAAGATATCAAAATAGCGTTAAGGCTTTACATTGATCCCCCTTAACGCATTTTTAAGCATTGTTGTACAGTTTGCATATAAAACACCAGTAAACCGTCAGTGGATAGGGATGCGCCATGATACGACAACACTAAACCAAAATCGTAGGGGCCTCGTATAAGGATAAAAGTATGACAAGGCACGTGAGGCAATGCCCAAGGTAGGATACTTCCAGTTTGAGTCGTGGGGATGGTGGTAACGCATCATAGCCATGACCGCCTACCGCGTCCATCTATCCCATATCGAGTCAAAGGGGGGCTATCCCAAATGAAGGTGCACCAATCGAAACCAACAACAGGAGTAATAATATGGACCGAGTCCAAGAAAATCGAAGAATGGATGCCCGCTAAGGGTAATTAGCCCACTTGGCCCTGTCAAGCCGTCATGTTTTAGTCATTTTAAATTGGCACAAGGGTCGGGGTCTATCCATCATCGTTCTCTTTCTTCAAATCCAGCAAACGACGCCAAATCCAACCACTTCATTCTGGAGTCTCCTCCAAGTACACAGTTGTTAAAGTGGTTCCAATATTGACAGAGAGTATGCCAATAAGAGGCCCCGGTCACTTTAACAACCAAACATCGTTTTACACATAAGTTGGTTCTTTTACATTTCGAAAGCCATTCGTACTTGATATCAAAATATAATATTCGCTTCAAAATAAAATTCATTTCGAAATCATCATATTTACTCAACATTTATGATTTCAATTAAAAATCAATTTTGCCCCAACATCTCGATTTCAGTTCCAATTCAAAATTGCTTTGAATTTTCCATTTGGGTTATAACTTCAATTTAACCCAATTCGTATTTAAATCAACGATCTAAATATAAACCCAGCCTTTGACCAGTTTGAATTTTTGAAATAATTTGAATAGTTTTAATAGTTAAAATAGCTTAATAGAAAATAGTTTGAGTATTGAAAAAAAAAATTATAGTAAAATAGTTTGGAAAATCGGAATAATTTGAATATTTAAGAAGATGGATTTTAAACAGTTTATACTAAAATAATTTATTTGAAATTAGTTTCAAAGTCAAGCTAATTCAATTCCAAATTTTCCAACTCAGATTAATTTCAATTTCCATTTTGATTTAATCGATTTGATTTCGATTTCAAGTCGAATTTTACTTCGATTCCAATTTCAATTCAAATAAATTCGTTTTCGATTTCGAATTAATTCAATTATGCTTTCAATTCTAATTGTTTCAATTTCAACTCCAACTTGAATAAATTTCAATCCAATCCTTATTTAATTTCAATTTCAATTTCAAATATCTGATTCAATGGTTAAATTTCAACTCAATTTTTAAATTTAAACCGTTTCGATTCATATTAATTTCGAGGACGATTTTCAAAATATCGATTTAAATCATTTAGATCCAATTTAACTTTGATGTTCGATTCAATGTTCAAATCTTTTAAAATAATTCGATTTTGAGCCAAAGTTTGAATTATCAATTTAAACCTCTTTTCTAATCCAAATTTCAAAGTTCGAATAAAATTCAACCTTCAAACAATTTTTTTCTTCCATAATTCAATTATAACTTCAAATTCCAAATCAAATTCTTTAAATAATATCTTTTACAAATTTTATATTCAATATTTCAAAACTCGAGTTCGAAAATAATTCAATTCCCATATTTCAATTCTTATTTCCTTAAATCAAAATCATTCAAATAATTTCAAACCAAATTTTCAAATCATTAAATTTAACCAATCCATTGTCCGTATATAATTTTCTATCCTATGGCCAAGTGATCAATTATTATTTTTTAATTCGGGGATGGATATATATCATTTCAATCCAAAATAAATGTCATAGGTGTATATCATTTCAACCTATTTCTTAATTTATTCGAAATAATTCGATTTACAGTTTTATATACTGTAAATAATATACAGGGTGATAACAGGATATATAAAAATAAATAAACATCCAATCATCCAAATATCAACCAATTGGCATCCATCACAAGTAATCGTCCAAACAGCCAACAAATCTCAATAGTTATCTATTTATTAGCGATCGGGAATTTAACTAGTAGTTAATTCCAATTTAGCTGTTAATTCAAAATTCCTAAAATATGAATTTCTATATTGGTTTCTATGTCAATTACATTATCAAACAACAATCAGTAAAATTAAATCACTTCATGATTTTTAAGTTAACTAATCATAAAAATATTTTAGTACTTGTGAGTGTTAAAACAGTCACCTTTTATTTTTGTTATGTCACCGAGATGTTCTAGTTTGGAACTAAAACCGAACAACGTCTGATTTTAGCCCAAATTTCCACAGTCTCCAAATTTGTTCAAACTAGTTTCATTGCGAAGCTCTCGCCATCACGATCGCAACGCAAAAAGTTTCGTTCCAAATGGACCTGGTATGGGAGAATTATGCATATTAGAAGTTATCGAACATTTATATAAATAAAAACTAAACTAATCATAAGTTCAAACCAATTACATTACTGCCGTCCACTTTTCTTCCCAAAACATCCATCTCCTGTGCACAGAACTACCCACGGCCATGCACGCATTCAGTGATACGGAGCTCGGCTTCATAAAACTTGATTCCGTCAATTCCAATGGGCTCCTCTTCGTGATCTCTTCCTGGTCATCACCACAAACCAACGTCCGATCCACTCGGACAAAATACGACATACCCCACCCGCTTTTCGCACGCGAACAGGTCGCGATGGCCATCTCAATGCTGCGCCCCATCGAACTTTGACCCCAGGTGCTTCTCGATGCTCTAAAACCAATCATCACCTCGATTACAGCAATCATGACTAAATCAGATAGGAAATGGAACCCTAGCACACACCCTGCTCACGACATTACAGTCAAGCACTCCAAACCTCGATCGAACACTCTAACATATATATAGATTCGAAGATCTCTTCAAGTTGTGATTTTTAAAATTCATTTGAGTAATTTTCGCTGAGTAAAACTTGAAAAATAAAATTTTGGAGTTTTCAGTTTTCTTTTTTTATTTTATCACTACTATGCCGTGCATTTAAATGAGATTTTGGAGGAAGAAACAACGTAGGGTGGCTGTAGGTTAGGCTGGAAATTGGAAAATAGTGGTTGAAGTGAAAGAATGTAGGCTGCTAGTCAAATCTACATAGATACATACATACACACACACACATATATATATACATACATATATATATATATACATATATATATACACACACACACATATATTATTTTAAATTCGAAAATATCTAGGTATAATTTTCAGATCCCAATCGAGGTGTGCCACCAGGCGTTCATAATGTTATACCCCTATTCCGAACGCATTGGAACAAGTTCCGAGGCCTAAGTCGATTGTATGCAAAAGATAACTTTTTGAACCCAATTATTATATTAAATTTCCGATATTAAATTCAATGCGTTTCTATCCCGTATGACCAAACGATAACTCCAAACACTACAAAATTTTAAATCCGATAATAATACATTATTATAAACCCAATGGAATTGGTTTCATCGAAATCCGAGACTGTGCCCTGGAAGGCTATTTTTACTCGTTAATTTAAACGAGTTATTTTTAAAATTGAGTATATCACTTTTACATTCAATTTAAAATTTTATTTATCTTCATTCTTATTAATATAAATTCAATAAGCCTTTAAAACATTTTTATCCAACTAAAAATCCAAGATTTAATTATTTGAATGATTTCAATTATTTAAATCCAACAATTTATTATCAATAAATTATTATATTTGAAATTCAACCTATTAAATCTATAAAATTAACTTTTCAATATTCAAAATCAATTAAATATTTCAATTTCAAATAGCCAAAATTCTGGGTCATTGCAATGTACATATATCATCGTACACAAAACCATACGTGATCACTCGCTCGATCACACAATTCCACTTCCGAACTAGTATCGTTCACACGACCACTCTAGTGCGAACTCAGATTCGGTTCCTTGACCATCATTCTCCTTGCATAGTCATATACTGTGATAGAGAACAACAGAATCAACCAAAAATCCATATCTAGTGTTTGCCTTCAAGAAATCGAGTGAAAAATCCTAAATCGGATCGGTGTAAATCACCTCGAAATCGTATATTCAAATCTGGATCAAACTGTTATGCGAATAAAATAATATACATACAACTTACGTATTGATTCCAATTGGCTCTTATTATATCTCATTCTTATTCCTGATTCTTTTATTTACGTTCAATCCTTTTTCGTTTAATTTAAATCAATTCACTTATTCATATGAATTTCACTTACATTCAATTCATATACATTCACTTATTAATCTTCACTTCAAATTCAATTTTTATGTTTAACAACATTTCATTCTATATTCAATTTACTTGGTATACCTTCTTTAATACTAATAACACTTAATAACCATTTCATAAAATTATTTACTTAAGTTTATTTTCAACAAGTTATACAACACTTCTTATTTTTATTTCACTTTAAAAATTAAGTTAACTACCATTTCTTAGTTCCATTATTAAATTTACTTTCCTTAACATTTATATGCATTTCAAAAGTCAAATTCTAATTTCATTTAACTCGGTTCCTTAATTTCATTACAAATCAAATTCAGTTCCCTTTAATTTAACTTACTCAAGTTAATTCTTTTATTATTTACTCATATATTTCATATTTCAATTTCAAATGTCACTTTATTTGCTTAACCAAAATGTTCAATGATTTTAAATTTTCGTTTTACTTTCCTGTTGAAATTCATAAGTTGTAAACTTATTTCTTATTTATACTATCTCCAAATTATAAGTTGAAAAACTTATTTTCTTACATTTATCAAAGCGTACTTAGAATTTATACAATTAGAACTTGTTTTATCAAAAAAAAACTTCAATAGAAAATTATTAATGGTAACAATTTATCACTTAGAGACTCGAAAATGAATACTGATGATGATGTTGTCATCATCCAAATTATTTCCCAGCAACTAAAGTGGGTTAGTGCTTTATTTATTTCTTTTAAAAATCCCTTTTTTATTTATAAATCACATTTATAAATTTATACTTATATATAATTCACTTTGGTTATATAAAACCATTTCTTATTTCTTTATCTTTGTTCATATTTTAATAACAACTTTTATTAAAACACAAACAACAAATGATAATAATCAAATATTACCATTCATTAACAACCGAACAACCATATGTACAATAGCAATTTCTAAAAATTTATCCCTTTATACATAAAATATAATTTAGGTAAAATTATTTCATTTACCCACTTTCGAAAACAATACTATGTCGATTTTCCTTGTTTAAGCATTTAGAAATTCATATCGATAACATGGCGTTCCACATATCGACTAGAATTCATAAGCCACTTAAATAGATAAAGTAACACAATACAAAACATTTTTATATTCACTAACAAATACGCGCTCATATATATACACCCAAACTCAATCTAGGGTGCTACTGACCCTATCTATAATGAGTACCCAACCAAAGCCTAGGTGTTTGCAAAATCCTAAGCTCTGATACCACATGTGACGAGCTGTAAATCCATCTCGTCTAGAGCTAACAATAACTGCACATGTCCAACCCCAAACTGAATGGAAACATGGATAATCATGAGAAAGAAAGAAGAGAGAAGAGAGAAGAGAAGAAGAAGAGAGAGAAGAAAGAAAAGACAAAACAGAAGAAACTAAAACAATTACAGAATCGCACATATGCAGCGGAGAAACATATCATATCATATCATATCAATGATCTTTACAAAATAGAAACTATAATATAATATACATACATCCATCAGAGTACAACAATCAATCACAATCATCAGCCTGGACAGTTATAATAATATGTCCTTACAATTGTTGATAATTTAAACAACAAGGCAGG
Organism: Allium fistulosum; assembly: GCA_030737815.1. Taxonomy (NCBI): domain Eukaryota; kingdom Viridiplantae; phylum Streptophyta; class Magnoliopsida; order Asparagales; family Amaryllidaceae; genus Allium; species Allium fistulosum. The sequence continues at coordinate 1,438,840,353 of CM060902.1, forward strand.
TGAAAAATAAACATATACGTGAACACGGCCAGAAGACTTCCAGCTCATCTGCTGAAGCTCCAAAGCATCCAAATCTGTAAATATATTCGGTCTGACCCGAGCATTGAAAAGGAAGAACGCCTGGATCAGTCTTGTAAACTAGCATGAGAAAACACATCTCAACTGAATTTATTTTAAAGTTATAAAAACTTTTCTTTATCAAAACAAAGGTATCTTGTAAGACCATGCACACACATAAACACCGACGGGTTTTTACCTTACGATAACCAAAACATTTCATATCAAATCTTGTTATATTATACTAGTGTCTAATATACAAATAATAATTCATCATAGTCGAAATTGTTACCATTATTAAATTCCAACTTACTAGGCTCTACAAACGAAATGGCAGGCACATAGTGGAGAATGGATTCCATACAAATGACCAGGTGAAGGAACTACTTTCCGCCTGTACATCTTTAGAGGAATGTACCGAGGCCCAGCAGATGGTCCTTTACCAACACAAGACCGGCCTACCTCTTCCTAGATAGTACAAAATATGTCATCACCCCAGTCATTACCGACCTATCTGAGGGCCCTCATAACATACATCCACAATAATTTACATCCCGAACGTCATAGCACGGGAGGAAATATATCTAGAAGGGGATGATCATACCTTATTGGTTGCGAACCACATAGCCTTGCCACATCTACCCTGTTTCGATCATTTCATGGGTGTGAGGCCAAAGGTCACGATTACCTTTCACATAGCACATCATCTTTCTTCGAATGCCACATTGTCATTCCATCAATCATTATTGACTTTCAAAAACATACAACCTCCGAGCTCATACGTCTCAAAGAAGGGTGTTAAGCTAAGAGAAGTTGCCTTCTCTGCCACCAAACAGATGTACGTTATAAAAATCAACGATGTAATCTCAAAAATGCACTGTTAGACATTCATCCATATAAGTTGTCCAGGAACAGGATAAACCGAAAGCAATCTCCTACCACATCCTGTCGGGTATTACCCTAGGATTATTAGCGATTAGTCCTTGCATTGGATGTTTCATAATGAAGAGACCACAACTACTATAGTATATTGGGAGTTTATCCCCAAAGGATCAACAAGCAGTCCTTCATTATGAAAATCCCAAATATCATTGTCTTCCAAACCTACACATTCAAATGCATATACGTTGGTCCGAAGTGGTTCTCGGATAAATATGACCCCAGTCTCTCCAAACCAACAACGATAAAGAGGCCAAATATTTGATAGTCGGTTATTTAACTATCAAAGCAACAAACAATATCTAGCACCATAAGAAATCACTAGGCCCATTTAATTAATTAAATCAAATTCCAAATATTTGCTTCGAATTATCTTTAAAAAGATATATTCTCAAAAGCATTTCAAATCTTCTATATTGGAAAACATTTCCATATACTTATATCAACAGTATAAGCATATTCACAAATCACTTCATCTCAACACTTAGAAAATATTTCAATATACTTATATCAAAGGTATAAGTATATTTAATAACACAACCATTTGGAGACACACCAAATAGATTTCTGTAACTGTACAACTCCAGAGTACACATGCCTCTGAATGGGTGTTAAGTATAGGAATCAATGCTCCTACACCACCAAGCCTTTAGTACGACCATAAGAACCGATTTGTGTATTTCACGATGGAATATCAAAACATAATTTATTGGGTCAAAATGAATGTGGTGTAAAACAGCATTACGACAACCCAAAACATTAGTAAAGGGATTCGGTAAATATATATAGAGATAAATCCCATATACTATATAAAAAATTTAGTTTCGGAAATCATTTACTATAACAATGATGTTATAGTCCATGCCTTCCTTACTTCCTCGAAAACGTCTATTGCAACAATAAATGTTGAAATTCATGTTTTCGATGCATATCTCGTTTTAAAACATTTTCAAAACCATTTAATTCCATTTAAAAATCATCACTTCCCAAAATATTACTTTTAAAAGATAAATTACTTTTAAAACATTTAACTCCATCAAAATATTTCTTTCAAAACTCCTTTGAATAAAAATCCATATTTAAATCTCAACATATGTCACTTCCAAATTTATAAAACTATTTTTATATAACTCCTTTCTCTTTTATAAAACTTCTATTTATAAAAATTCCTTTATTTACAAAATTCTATTTATAAATTCATTCTTTTATAAAACTAATTTTACTAACAAAATCAATTTATAAAATCCATTTACAAAATCAACTTCAAATCCTTTTACAAAATATTTATAAATTTTAATTATAAATCTATTTATTGATTCATAAAAATATCACCTTTGTAAATCTTTTATATAAACTATTCAGAAATATCAATTCAAAGTATTTCATAAAACCATACTTTTATAACATCAAAATTCATATTTTATTTCTTTAAAAACAAATCCTTTCCTTTTAATAATTTAAAAATTATTAAAACATATATACTTCCAAAATTACTTTGAAATCCTTTTCAAATCAAAATCATCTTTCCAATATTTCAAAATATCAAAAAATAAGGCCAAGTGCTACCATAGCACTAAATAAGTCAAATCACATCAACAACATCATCATGACATCCATCACATCATATATCAGCATATATATGAAAATAAAATCATCAGTGGTGAGGAATCATCTTGGATCCTTCCAACATGTCCCCCTGCATCACAAGCATCATATAATCATAAAAATTAAATCAACCGCTTTGATGCAGAATTAGTATACAAAGGGTCATCCGCTCATACACGGGAACATAATAGGGTCTCATTCGCTCCAATGGGCGGGAATATATCCAAACCAACTAATATAAATAATATATCATCCAAACAAGCATCAATCATCATAAATAAATTTATTCCCACTTATATAAAAATATAAGCAGGCTAGAGAGGTAAGTTAACTCACAAAAATACCAGAAATCGCATAAGCGCTCCGGATTGAATTAAATGGCATTCAGTTTAACTCAAAATTCCAACTAGCTTCAAATTCGTCTAATCCAACTCCATAGCATAGTGCTCGCTGATACGAACACAATGCAACTTACCACGCTCGAAATGAACCTCGTATGAATAAGTTATGAATTAATAAACATAACGAGATAATTAAAGCTAAAATTGCTTAATTGACCTTATTTTAAAATTTTAACCTCTTCTTCCACCACGCGCTTTCCCTCTTCCACGCCTGAGCATGATATTTTCATTTTTTTCTGTTCGCGTTCACCAAATCGCGCCACAACCTGACCGCCTGTATCGCTGATCGACCAACCCTATAGCCACGCGCCACCTCTAGTCCCTCTGTACGCCTACGCACGCGTCGCATCGCTTATAGTCGAGCCGAAAACCCATTTTGGCTATAGTCGAACGGAGGTGATTTTACGCCGCCTCGGTCGACGATTCGTCGATCCAACCGTACACTAGCTTCATATCGTTGCCCCCTACGTTTTCCTAGTTGAAGTCGTTGGCTAATTTTGCCCTTAGCGGCTCCGATCAATAATGGCCATCGGATGGAAGTTTAGAAATGGCAGCTGAAGTTTATTTCTAGGGTTAAGTTTACAAATGAGAGAAAGTGAGGGCTATTTATAGAAAATATCGCTTGGCTCTATTCATCCGTGAAATTTCCAAACTCCAAACAAAGCGTGCCGCCTGACGTTCTATATGTTATACCTCTATTCTGTACACAATCAAATATATATCGAAAGCATCTTATACAGAAGATAGCCTTTCAAAATCAAATTATTTTAATTAAATTCCTTTAATTAATTTCTACGCGTTTCAAACTCGCACGATCAAACGATAAGTCTAATCGCCACGAAATTCGACACCATACTATAATTCACGATTACAGATCTAATGAAACTGGTTTCATTAAAATCCGAGACTGTGCCCAAAATGACTATTTTTACTCGTTAATTAAAATATAAAATTTCCAATTTCTATTTAATCACTTTTAAATTAAACTTAAAAGTTTACTAACTTCATTCTTATTTAAATAGAATTCAAATCAACATTTGAAATCATTTCATTCATTTTCAATTGAAGATTCGATTATTTAAACAATTCCTAATATTAAATTAAACAATTTAATTATCAAATAAATCATTATATTTGAAAAATAAGTTATGTAACTTATAAAATTAACTTTTAAATATTTAAAATCAATTAAATATTCCAAATTCGGATGACTAAAATTCTAGGTCGTTACACTAGATTTGTTGTTTTCTATGGTATGGACGATCGTTATGATTGGTATGAAAGATCAAATTGATCGGTATGAAGTTGTTCGGTTTTTATGGCTTTTAAATATTTCATGATTAAATGTTCTTGTGTTTTATGACAAGTTCCGAGTTAAATTATTCCTGTAACTAGTTTGCATTTATAATGTCATATAACTTTTGTTATATCTTGTTGTCACCCTTTTGAATATTTAGAGATAGTCTGACCTATTTATTTTATAATACTCGGATCAAACTGAGACTTTTCAGGTTTTAAAGACGCTTAGGCTTTTGGGTAGGTGTGCTAGATGATGATACATTTTGACATCTTAGTTCATCTTCTATTGGATATTTACATGTTGTATTATAGGATGTATTATTTGAGATAGTGACTTATTTTGCATGTATATTATGTGAGTCTAGTATTTCATTTTTTAGACTCATGGTATTTATTGTATATGATGTATATCATCCGTTGTGATCTGTGATTGTGGTTTATATGACATATTATTCTGATTTTGAGAAACTGATATGTTTATTTCTTTAAACTGAGACTGTACACCTAAAAATTTCATTCCAAATATTTATAAAAAATAGTAAGTGTGACGTGCTAGTGTTAGATTAAAGATATATTCACATTTGGTCGCCCTTAACAAGCCGTATTCTTCGTATTATTAGACGACATTATTTATGATGTCCTTTAATAATATGGGCATCGTGGTGGGGTCGTTACAAATACTAATTCGTTTTTGGAAATCTTTTGGACCCACATTCCTATATGATAGGCGGCTATGATGTAGAGAAGAGGGGATTTTTATAAAAAAGTTGAAATGAAGGGGCAATCTTAATTAAAGGAGAGGAATAGACCATGTTTAATTACACATCAAATTTCTCCTTTAATTTGATTTCTATACGTCATTTGTTTATTCCTCTCCATAGAAATTTCAAGGCTGAAAATTTTAATTGTGGAAAAGGCTTCAAAGCTCCAAAATTTAACCAAGCAATATTAAAATAAAATTAGATGGTTGTCTCTTGATTGCTGCAGATCTAGAGAGTGATCAATCAGAATTAGGAATTGTTCTATCATTCAATGTGTTTCTACAAGCTTCATCCTAAGGTGATTTTCTATATAATTCTATAATTATCTTCTAATTTGTTTATATCCCCTTAATTCTCTATCTTTCACCTCTATTCATATACGTGAATTTGGATTTGGATTTGAATATCTCAATTCTCTTGCTTGAGTCAATTGTATATTCCTATCATGTTAAAACATAGAACCTTTGCGTTGTTCACTACTATTTTGTTATGAATAATAATATTTCTTTTTCTCTGTTCTGTATGATTGTTTATTCAGTAGGTCTGGACCTTCTTAGTTTTATTTTCTCTGTTTTTATGCTTATTCATCCAGTTTGTTTAATCTAGATCTTGATCTTCTTATCACGAGTCTACATATGCCTATGTTGTCTGACTTTGTTGTTAAAAAACAAAACAAAACAAAATTGAACTTTGGAAATTTCTTGTTAATAATTTATTTTTCATATCAAAATATTTAGATTTGAACATTTACATATGAGTTGCAATGTAAATAAAACTTGGTAATAATTACATTAATTAATCTTTGTCATCAACCTAATATGATGATTTAATTGTCATGTTTAAACCATTCTAAAATAAACTACTAATTAACAGAGAACAGGGAAATATTAAATTAATGATATATTCAATGTTTAACAATTGCATCTAATTTGGTATTAAATCTTTGCTTAAAAGGAATCATTCTTTTTATAAACCACTTCTATATTGTTTATCTTATTCCAAATTTATTTTAATTGTAAGTGTACTTGAGTTTACATAATTATATAATATTTGTTATGTGTGTGTGTATTTATATTTAACCTAAGATTTCAAAAGGGTTTTGCATAAGATATAATAGTAAAGTTTAAAACTACTTTAGTTAATCTTAATATTCTTTGATTTACTACATGTAAAATAAATGAAATCTCTTTCATTTGAACTGTTATTCAAAACATTTATTGTGTATGTATATATACATTTATACATGTGTGTGTGTATACATTAGAAAAAAACTTTTCATATTTAGGACGGCAAAGGCATATATAGAGAGGGAATGTGTTTGCTGCGGTGTAAATCCCAACATCTAAACAACGTTCACATTAACTTTATACACTTTCTATATTCTACACTTACACTACACACATAGGTGCCTGTGATGTGCTCATAATCACATACAATTAATTCAAATTAAACTAAACTAATTTGAAATAGTTGTAATAATATGAAGAAATTTTAAAAGAAAAGTTTAGAAAAGTTCTAAATAAATTTAGAATACATAGGCCTAATATTGATCTAAAATGGGATTTTTTTCTCTCGAAAACCACTCATTTCTTCCACTGCGGGCTAGCCAAATTCCAACGTATGCTTTCATATATCTATATGTGGACTTACTATTACTTATATTCCATTGTATTAGCATTGTAGAGCTTTATTAGTGCTTATTTATTATTAATGACAATAACACCTGGGTTTGTTATTTGGTGTATATGTTCTGTGATTTGTGTATATAGCTATAATGAATCTATCATGTAACACAGTAGAAATTTAGTAATTAATAAGAAAATTAAAATTTAAATATAATAGGGGCTAAAATGACATTTTCAAAAATGTTCGAATTTGGTTACAAAACTTGCACAGTGTATTCATAGTGATTTTCTAGACAATTTTTATATATAACACTTTGAAATCGGAGTTCGTACGAAGAAGTTATGGACATTTGAAAATTTGAAAATAAAATTAAAAATAATTACTTGCCTAATTTAACAATGTCACCGGTCGACACCCAAGGGTTTTCTGGTCGAGATGAAGTAGTTGACCGATCTACCCTAGAAGTCGACCATTGAGTGTAATTTTTGATCTGGAGCGTGAATTTGGACGGAGACGATTTAACTGAGTATTTTTCTTTACCGCCAAATAATTGATGTGCATCCATGATGAAACTAAAGATTTCCTATGGTAAATCCAATGCTCCAAATCAATCTCTAACCCTATAAATTAACACCTAAGCTAACCCTAATTTCATTAGAAAATTCACTATATACTGAAACACTGCCATAATTCCTTCTCTCCACTTATAAAATTTCTTTCAAAAATAAATTAAAAACAAAGTAAGAGAGCATTCATAAATCAGGTCAAGAAGGGGGCAAGCTAATGGGTGGCGGTTCTCCGATGGAGTTTAGAGTTAGAGCTTGGATCCGAGGTAAGTAGGAACAAGTTTAATAAGCTGATTATTAATAGTTAATTTTAACCTATTCTATCTAATCTAGGATGTTAGTAGTTAAACTATAAAGTGTAAACCCAAATTGTTTAACCTGTGATTTGAATTAGGGATTGAAATTGGTATAAATTTAATAATTTCATTTTTTAACCTAAGCTAAACCCCTTGGTTATTGAATTGGAACCCTAAAAATTTGTTAATCCTGAATTAAACAAGTATAATTATTCTAGCATAAATCTATCAAATTGAAATGTAATATTTGCAAAGATTGGTTAGTGTAAATCGATGCCTAGGGTTTACTGTGTAAATCAAATTGATAAAATTGATAAATAATTAAAATCGAATCATTAAAATCAGAAAATCCTAAAATTTGCACTACGATCGGTCGACCATTCACCCTGAGCGATCGACCAATAAGGTATAGTAGTTGACTGGTTAAACGCTAAAATGTGTAATCTGAATCTTGACCCGAGGTTTAGTTAAAATATAAACTATTAACTGTATGTATAAGTATATTTTATACATATGTATGGATGTTAGGGATAGTAGGGAATCTAGTTCCCTATGAGATGAAGCTAGGACGTTGGGAGGTTAGGTAAATGTACTTTACCCAATGGGAGTGATTCTATCGCAAATGACACTCACGGGAAGTTCTACAGTAGACACGCAGCACTGACTGATGCCTGATGAATTGTTTGGACCCGACGCAACAAAACTCCTTGGTATTCATGATTCTGACGCGGTGTGATACTATGTTGTTGGTGGATCCCAGCTCATGCAATAAGAGCATATACTATGATCGAGAGGTGGGCACAGATGCAAACAATGAGTCGGCATCGTGGGCTCTCCTTCAATGTGTAGTTAGTTCACGTGTAGTCCTGGTTATGGAAAATTTATTCCCATGTAGCTCTAGTAGTGGTGTTCCTATGTTGAGTAGCTGTGATTCCATATTGAGTAGCCCTAGAAGTGGTGTTTTCATATCGAATAGCTCTAGTAGTGGTGTTCCTATATTGAGTAGCTCTAGTAGCGGTGTTTCTATATTGATTAGCCTGATAGTGGTGTTTTCATATCGAGTAGCTCTAGAAGCAGTGTTTCCATATTAATTAGCTCTAGGAACAGTGGCCGATAATTAGTTATTAAGGTTCAATCCATAGTTTGATCCTTGTAGTAGCCTACATAAGTTATAGTGCAAGTGTGTTTTGGATAAAAACCCTTAAGTAATGGACCCTAGGATAACACAAACACTTGTAGGACACCCTAGTTCATTTAGAGTAGAATGAAAGTCAACTGCACATGATCACCATATATTAAACATGTACTCATTCACCAGACTTTTGTCCGATTTACCTTTTTTCCTTTCTTTCCCAACCACATAAGGACAGGGCAGCATGTGATTTGGTCCGATTTCAGTAAGTGGAGAGGCGAGTTCATCACATGAGTTGTATATCCTTATTTACTCTCCATGTAATTATCTATCTTATTAGTACTTAGTATTCCTTTTATCAAACTAAGGGTGGTATTTCTATGTACTCTGTATTTGACTATTTTTGAGACTGTGTTTTGAGATATTTTGTGAGATGGATATGTTCTTCATTTATATTTTGTTCCATTCCACTATGAGTTCTAAAAGTGTAGTATACCTTAGATCATATCTGTTTATTTTTAGTATATATAATATTATAAAAACCTAATGGCTTATACTTCTAGGAACTAATGCGAGTTTGAAAGTCACCCTAGACTTTGGATCGGTGTGTCGAAAGGTGTGGATTGTCAAATTTGGTATTAGAGCCTAGGTTCAAAGTTCCTTAGAGATTAGGAGCGTATTGAAAGAACATACTTGGAAAGTTTTTGAAAAAAACCTAGTTTTTCGAAATGTTTTCAAAATGGGTTTCCAAAGTATATATAGACAAAAGTTTTCAAAAACTTTTTCAGAAATTATATACATCATAATCTCCCTCTCTCTTTTTATTTCCTATACTATCTATGGAAAGTTGCTAATAAGATTCTTAAAAATAACACATAGATGATCCCGCACATTCAGGCCCAGGTGACGTGGCTGAGATTCTAGATGTGAACGTCCCAATTTGGTTCCATCGATATCTTCATATGAGGGGATAAGTCGAGCTTAATCTGTAACGGCCCAAAAGATTTTCGACCCCGAAAATCGACACTAATACATCCACTGTATAGAGTGCCGAATAATCGAGTGTCGGAAATCCCAGACTATTAGGGTTAAGAAGAAAAGGAGGTAGAATAAGAACAGAAAACAACAGCACAGAATCTCACAATCGCAGCAGAACAAAATATAATATACAATAACATCATTTTATACAAAGAAAAGCTGTAACTATCAATATACATACAAGATATCAGAGTACAATAAATCTGGATAGTTATAATAACTTGTCCTCAACTACTGGATAGAATAGCCTATATATACACAGCGTAAATTTACTCAATACGTCTCTACCATCCAGCTCGTCTCCTGAGCTCCAAAGCGTCCAAACCTGAAAATCTGTAATACTCGGTCTGACCCGAGCATTACAATAAAATAACACCCGAGTCAGGCTGGAAACCAGCATGAGTAAACCCATTTAACTTGAAATACTTAAGTTATAAACTTCTTTGAAAAACTAGGGTAACTCATACCTCACAACGAGTTTGATCTTGTTATAGCCAAACACTTATTACACAAATCCATTGATATTTAATAATGTCCAAAACACAGTTACTAATTTAAAATAATCAGATTTACTTTTTATTCAACTCCAGCCTATTAGACTCTATAATCAAACCCGTAGAAATTTTTAGTGCTTATCAAATCGAAGTGGTTTCGAATATCGCTGATATCTGATCCCAGTCCCTTCGAAATCCAATAACAAATTTTAAAAGGGTAAATTTTTTAAAATAAACAATTTATCATTTAGGGTGACAACATTCAATTATAGGAATTTGTTAAAGATTTTATTTCAAATAAAAAGTATCATTACTTTAATCCAACTATTTTAATTTGTAAACAAATATCCCATAGATTTAACAAAGATATAGATCGTTAACCCAATTAACGATCTATAATCAATATCCAAATGATTTACTCATGGTTTCTAATTCACTTGATTAACTGTATTCATTTATATTTGAAACCAAATTAATTTCGATTAAAAGGACTGACAAACGACTCATTTTGGTTAATAAAAATCAAGAGATACAATTAATAACCAAGTCTTAATTTTATTAACTTCAGCTTTAATACTAATAATCTAATTAATTACTCGCCTTAATTATTTTAAATTGATTAAATTTTAACTTTACTCGAAATAAATTTTTAAACTTAAAAGGTGGGATAGTGAAGCTTAGTTTCAGGCTAAGTTCAAATTTTCCTTTCTTTTATCTTCTTTTTTTTCTTTCCTTTATTCTTATATCTTTTTTTTCTTTTTTTCTTTTTTCTTTTTACTCTATCTTATTTCCCTGGCCCAAATACCTTCGGCCCATTTCCCCTTACTTTCTTCCTCCTTTTATCCTTTCCTCCCAGATCATTGTCTTCTCCTTTCTTTTGTTACTCGTACCCATTTTCACGAACCCGTGTGCACATGCACTAGCGATCCACTCCACTAATCTCCAATCCAAGATCACCAGCGTGCTTCTTTTCACAATCCCATTCCTCTACACCCACCGCCTTGGCCTCCGAACCATCACTTCGAAAAACGACCAGTCGATCCGAGCTAAAACACGTGCTACAGGCAAAAAAAGTGCGACAAAAATTCTCTCTGAATCCCACCAAAATTTGCCTCATCAAAGCCCCCTCCAAGCACGTCATCGTAGCAACCTCCATTTCTCCAATCGACGCTCGAATCAAAGATAAAACTAAAACCTAGCTTTCCTACATCGACAGGAAATTCCGCCAAAATCGCACTAAAAATACCTCTCCTCCATACGAACTCAACGGCGTAAACGGCATCGAGTAATTCTTTACGGATTGAGAGATTTTAATTTTCGAAGTTAAAGAACATATTCTTCCACTCACTGATTTTCGACGATCACTCGATCGACACTCGACGGAATTGGACACCGTCAATTTTTAAAAATACTTCCGGTCAAGGCGAACACTTTCCATGTTGGAAGATTTTGTTAAAACTCGAGGGTTTGAGATGTTTTGATTTTCTTCTTTCTTTTGTAGTTACTAGTTAAACTATTTTTAACGAAATCCATGAACAGAGAACAAAAATATAGGGTTTTGAATTGCAGGTGGAACTATCTATGTCGAACACCTAGATGCACAAGCTATACACACAACATATACCTATGAACTTGTCACAGAACGAAGATTTATCTAAAATCATAGTTACATATGTATATCCAGTAAACCAAAACAGAGTGTTTTTCTCACAGTTATAGGGATATATATGCATAGATCGAAGATTTATCCCAGGGTCACAGATTATATGGATATCTATATACTTACATATGATAACTTGAAAATAAGAGTAAGTGTTTACTCACAAAATATCTTTTGAAGGCAGGGCAATTTCTTTTGAAAAATGCTCCTAGCTTTGTTGATGATCCTCTCGGTTTACTTGAGTTGTTTTAGATTTCTTTTAAGTTGTAATAATAGCTGGTATTTCTTTTGTTTACTACCTTGCTGAAATGAAAAAAATGAACAAGGTGTACTCGGCCTGTACATATAAAGGAAGATGAAGTGTACAGTACAAGTTTGTACATGTACATGCTATTTTCATTCTCTTCTTTTTTTTTCTTTGATTTGATAAAAACTGATGTGATTCCCTTATTTCAAGTGATTTGATTACTAGTAAAAAGTGATTTGATTTCATAAAATATTTGATGTATTATGGCTTGAGTTGAAATTTTTGTATGCTTGCATTTAATCCTTATCATGATGATGTTTCTTGCATATATACATTTATATGTATAGGTATGTATATAGTTATGCATTTGTATTTGTTATAGCATGTATACATACTTTTACGTTCTCACATATCTTTCATCTACTCAATCTTGTCTCCTCACATATATATCCACTTATATATATCTTCCAACATTTATATATATGTACAATATACATTACCTATTTACCATCATATACATACATTTATACTTATACATATTTTGATATACATTGCTTAAATATATTTTTGTCATTGTATGTATATATTCTCATTTATACAAACTTCCATATATTATTATTTCATATGGCATACATTCAAATACTTGTATATTTATATACTTATATATATATATATATATATAATTTAGCATCGTAAAGTTTTGGTTTTGTACATATTTATGGGTATTTTATCTCAAATAAATAGTGGAGTTTATATATATATATATTCTATATTTTCTATAAGACTTATCATATTTAGAGATTTTACAAATCAATATTTATTATAGTTTTTAAGCCAATTTATATATATTCAAATATTTTAAATATCAGAAATTCATTTGTTCGACTAATCAAAACTAATATTCCAATAATTTGATCAGTTAATCACCCGATAAATAGACGTTAAAAATCGAGGTCGTCACATTCCTCCCCCTTTAAAACTTTTCGTCCTCGAAAAGGAACGAAGCGAGAATTTTAATTTTCTGTTTATCTTAGTTAAAGTATTCTTTAAACATTTTAACTCTTTTACTCTTTTATTTTAAAATTTTAAAACACTTTAAAATCTACATAATATTACCAAAAAAGCTTTTATATAAATACTTTTTATTACTTGATGTCTAAACAAGTCCATCCTTGTTCTCACAGAAATTCAGTCAAACGTTGATCAGGCGCAGGACTGAAAATCCATAAGTACTTAGTAAACCCATTTTCAACACCCAGTGAAAATACTTGGAAAAACTTTTGTGAGAATGCTCTAGAAATCATCACCCCCTCCATGGATCGCAGTTAGCCCGATGATTACGTCGCCATCCCGGCGAAATCCATAGAAAACTATAGGCATCCGCACCCCTCGATTTCACCATGGAACAGCCACAGATCGCAGCTACACCCGGGGTTACGTTGCCATCACGGCAAAAACCATGTAACTGTAGGCATCAGCGCCTTCGAATTTCGCTGCCAAATGAAACTTCACCACATAGATCGCAGACTACACCAGTCGAGTCCCAATGTTGTCTGTAGGCACTCACTGCCACACGACTTTCGCTATGGACTACATAGATCGCAATCTACCGATGTTACGTCGCTCTCCCAGCAAAATCAAACTTAGATTTTAGGCAATCACTGCCCCTCGACTTACGCTATGGAAACGCAGTAGATCGCAGTTACACCAGAGTTACACTGTCGTCACAGCATAACCCCAATATATCTGTAGGCATCAGCGCCCTCGACGTTCGCTAACCCAATCACAATCCACATGAACTACAGTTTGGTCCGGACGTCCTCTGGGATCAAAATTTAGAACCCCCCTTAGGGCTCAAGGCAGAACCACCCAATGGATCTCCTACTATAAGTTTCAACTCTAAATGGGAGCGCCTTTTTCCCTATAGCATTTTCAAAACATTTTATACTATACACATATAGTATATTTCAAATCATACTCTTTATATGTATCACATATAAATCCCATTTACACAAAATCGATATCTCAAAATCGATGATTCTCAAACTTGGCTTTCCAAATTCCCAAAATTTGCTTCTTCCAAAATCAAAAGCCTTTCAAATCAATGAGTTCCAAAAACCCTTTTTTCCAGTTCCATTCTCATAAAATCATTCTTTTATATATATATATATATATATATATATATATATATAAGTTCATTCTTTCAACTTGAATAATTTCCTTCACACTTATATAAATTCAACCTTATATTTCAAATATCCTTTAAAGATCATTTCTTCTAGTTATAATCTCAATAATGCCAAATCAAAATTTTGTTCAAGTCTGATTTCCTTTACAAAGTCATTTGTCACATTTCTTACTCTTTATAAAGTAAGTTTTCAGCTATAGTGCTATCCAACTTTCTTTTTTTTTCATCATATATTTCTCAAAATATAATCTTCCATATCAAAATTATTTTAGCCTCAATATCTGATTCGGTTCCACTTCAGAATTGTCTCAATTTCCATTTGGGTTATAACTTCAATTCTTATCTCAATTGGTATTTAAATATAAACAGTTTCCACTCTGACCAGTTTGAATTTAGAAAATAACTTAAATAGTTTTAAAATAGTTAAATGGTCGTAGAATAGTTAAATGGTTGTAGAATAGTTAAATGGTTGTAAAATAGTTGTAAAATGGTTAAATAGTTAATATAAGATGGTTTGAGCATTAAAAAGAATGGTTTGTATAGTAAATAGCTTGGAAAATTTGATTTAAGACAGTTTATATTAAAATAGTTTATTTGAAAATAATTTTAGAGTCAAACTGGTTCAATTTCCCAATCTCCAATTCAATCAATTTTCAATTTCCACTTTCATTTTAAATTGATTCAATTTCAATTCAATTTGAATTAACTTCGATTCCTTTTCCCAAATTCAAATCAATTCCCAATTGAATTTAAACTTATTCAACTTCGATTACATTTCCAATTAATTTAATTCAATCCCAATTTGAATTAATTTCAATTCCAATCTCAATCTTTAAACCATCTCGAATTATATACAAATTCGAGTTCTGTTTTCAAAATGCTGATTTAATCCCTTAAATCAAATTAACCTTTAACATTTAATTTAACAACCCAAGTCTTTACACAATTTAATTTTGAGGCCAAATTCCTAATATTCATTTAAATTATCTTTACTTAACTTATTTCAAGGTTCGAGTAATAGTTCAAATCTTTTAAACAAATCAATTTTCGGAATTCAATTTATTTCCCAATCATACTTCAAACTTTAAAACCAAATTCTTAAACAATTTCGGTTGGCAGGTTCATTTTATCATTTCAAATTTAAGTTCAAAGTGATTCATTTTCATAAATTCAATTTTATTTCTAAGAATAAAGTTTTAATTCTATTTAATTTCAGTAATGGATATATATATATATATATTCCAATCTACTTCTTAATTCATTCAAAATAATCCAATTTACCATTTTATATACTGTAAATAATAAACAGGATGATAGCAGGATATGTCAAAGCAAATAAGCATCCAAATTATCTAAAACATAAATCAAAAGCATCCATCACCACTTTTCCAGAATTTGAAACCCGTTTTGAGACCATACATAACTCCCTTTTCAATTTAGCCCATTTAACTTCCCAAAGTTAAATATTAATCCCATCTTGAAATTTCTAATTCAGGTTGTACGTTCAAAACATATTTAACTTCCCCTAAGTTAAATTCCAATTCATTTAATCCATTCAACCTTACTCAATTTAAATTTTCATCCCAAATTTAATTTTCTTATCAATATCACTTCCTACTTATAAGTTCGGAGACTTATTTTTCTTAGGGTTACACTTCATATTCTCCGGGGGATTTCAGAATTCAAACACCAGTATTTATTTCAATCAACTTTGAAATCATATACATTTCTTTCATTTGCACACCGAGTCATACTTTCAATTTTAAACCATTCTTGGTTTTTAATTCAAAACAATTTCCTTTGAAATTTCAAACCAACTCTTGTTTTAAAACAAGATTCCTACATTTAAAAATATTCCAAATAATATTATTTATTATTTCCTTTAACACTTTGAAATAATTTCAAAATCCTCTGGACTTAGATTTTAAAACTTCACATTTTAAATCTACAATTTATAAGTCATGCTTATATAAAATTTTACTTCCTTAAAGCATTTCATCCTTCTTTATCCTTGTTTATTTTAAAAATAAACATCCCTTTATTTAGACACGATAACCAATTTATGATTATTATCATATCTAGAAACCAAACACACCATATGTTTTATCATAATTTCAGGAAAAATAAATTCAGGGTAAGTTTATTTCAACCACTTTGAAAAACACTCCTACAAATTTTTAGGATTTTAATTTCTGGTTTGAGTCCATTTCTAGCTTAACTTACTTGTATAGTTAATCCTTACCCAAATTTCTATTTGCCTATATGCATTTTACCACTTCAATCTTATAATCTTAGTTAATTTTAATAACACAACCACTTACCTTAATATACTATAATAATTTGAAAAATTATTGCTTTATATATCAAAATATAAGCTTATATAAAAAATCATTTTTAAAACCGCTTTTAAAATCATTATATACGAAATAACAAGTACGCCCTCATATACAATACACTCAACTCATTCTAGGGTACTACTGACCCTATCTCTAATGATTAATCCCTACCAGAGTCAAGGTTCTCGCTTAACCTTCGGCTCTAATACCAAGTGTAACGGCCCGAAAGATTTTCGACCCCGAAAATCGACACTAATACATCCACTGTATAGAGTGCCGAACAATCGAGTGTCGGAAATCCCAGACTGTTAGGGTTAAGAAGAAAAGGAGGTAGAATAAGAACAGAAAACAATAGCATAGAATCTCACAATCGCAGCGGAACAAAATATAATATACAATAACATCATTTTATACAAAGAAAAGCTGTAACTATCAATATACATACAAGATATCATAGTACAATAAATCTTGACAGTTATAATAACTTGTCCTCAACTACTAGATAGAATAGCCTATATATACACAGTGGAAATTTACTCAATACGTCTCTGCCATCCAGCTCGTCTCCTGAGCTCCAAAGTGTCCTAACCTGAAAATCTGTAATACTCGGTCTGACCCGAGCATTACAATAAAGTAACACCCGAGTCAGGCTGGAAACCAGCATGAGTAAACCCATTTAACTTGAAATACCTAAGTTATAAACTTCTTTGAAAAACCAGGGTAACTCGTACCTCACAACGAGTTTGATCGTGTTATAGCCAAACACTTATTACATAAATCCATTGATATTTAATAATGTCCAAAACACAGTTACTAATTTAAAATAATCAAATTTACTTTTTATTCAACTCCAGCCTATTAGACTCTATAATCAAACCCGTAGAAATTTTTAGTGCTTATCAAATCGAAGTGGTTTCGAATATCGCTGATATCTGATCTCGGTCCCTTCGAAATCCAATAACAAATAAAAAGGTAAATTGTTTAAAATAAACAATTTATCATTTAGGGTGACAACATTCAATTATAGGAATTTGTTACAGATTTTATTTCAAATAAAAAGTATCAGTACTTTAATCCAACTATTTTAATTTGTAAACAAATATCCCGCATATTTAACAAAGATATAGATCGTTAACCCAATTAACGATCTATAATCAATATCCAAATGATTTAGTCGTGGTTTCTAATTCACTTGATTAATTGTATTCATTTATATTTGAAACCAAATTAATTTCGATTTAAAGGACTGACAAACGACTCATTTTGGTTAATAAAAATCAAGAGATACAATTAATAACCAAGTCTTAATTTTATTAACTTCAGCTTTAATACTAATAATCTAATTAATTACTCGCCTTAATTATTTTAAATTGATTAAATTTAACTTTACTCAAAATAAATTTTTAAACTTAAAAGGTGGGACAGTGAAGCTTAGTTTCAGGCTAAGTTCAAATTTCCTTTCTTTTATCTTCTTCTTTTTTTCTTTCCGTTTACTCTTATTTCTTTTTTTTTCTTTTTTTCTTTTTTCTTTTTACTCTATCTATAACAACCCGCATATTTTACCATGGTATATTTAAATGTTTTATTTAAATATAGCGTCGTTAGTCGAATTTAAGTCCGAAATGTCACTTTTTACAAACGGTCGAATTAGGACTCGGGACCACTTCCATTGAGTCCGAAATGGCGCTTGCGACTTTTTTGAGTATAAGCTTCGATATGTTTGGAGTGAGTTGAATTTTGCTATTTTCTATTTGGGCTTTTGGGTTTGGGTTTGGGTTTCAGCCCACTAACCCTACTTATTACTCTAACTCTTTAACTCTTCATCCATTCACTCTCCTAGCACTCTAGCTCAGTTGAAAATGGGGGAAGAGAAAAGGAATTAGAAATTCCAAGCCCTAGATTCATTTGCAAACTCCATTTCTTGCTCCAAAATCAAAGAGAAGCTTAGGTAAGCATCTCCTTCATCTTCTCCATCTCATTTCCTCTTCAATTTCAGAAAATTCCTAAACCCTAATTTAGGAAATACTTGTTTTGATCTTAGATTGAAGCTTGTAGAGTAGAAGTGAAGAGTGGTTGATCTTTTCTTTGCATTTGAGCTTCTCGTCTTTGTTTTTGAGTAAAAAGGTGAGATTTTTGAACTCACATCTAAGCCTATAGCTTTTGTTTTGGTTGGTTAAGAATTCCTAACATCAACTTATGTTCATTTGTGTTCGATTTGGTGAATTGTCCAATTTTTTGTTTTTGGAATCCAATTTTGTGAAAATCCAATCTTTGATGTTTGAACACGTTAGTGGAGTGTTACGGAGGGCCATACAAGGCTGGGTAGTCGCTTGGCGTAAATCCTTGGCCGTGGTTGCTCGCTCGTCGCTCCCATTTCGTGTTATCGTATTTGCCCCAAAGGGGGCTAGGTTGATTCTGCTCTGGTAGCAGGTTCGGTCGACTGAACCAGTGGTCAGTCGACTGAACCAGACTCCAGGAAATTTCCTGGGTCTGTATCAGTCGACTGACCTTTTGGGCCAGTCGACTGACCCTGGGGCAGAAAATTGCGTACCCCTGTGTCAGTCGACTGACACCCTGGGTCAGTTGACTGACCTGGAAACATAAAGTTTCCAAACACTGGGCCAGTCGATTGACCCCCTGGTTCAGTCGACTGACCTGCTTGTCTTAGCCAATTTGTTTATTTTGTTTGGTTTCCAATTTCGATCGATTCGTGTTGATCCAATTAGTTGTTATGTCATTTTTGACTTTGATGATTCCTTTTTAGATTTCATACACGGCTTTTTATAAAAATGATCTTTTTAAATTGTATTAAAAGCTCGTTTCTCCAATTTATAATTTCTATATAAAACACACACGATTTTGCACTTCGAGCGAAGAGGGATGAGAATCAAATGATTAAATAAAATGCGTTCTATGAACACGTTCGTTTATCTTTTCAGTTAATTCCTAATCTATTCGTTTGACCATTTTGACCTTTGGGTCTAGTTTACCGATGAGATGAGGTGAACGTTGTACTGCTTTGAGTGTGAAATTGACTAACGGTTAGTAAACCGTTTAGTGTGAACGTGTGGTATGGGACTCACGTTAACATTTTTCGGGTTCCTTTCTGAGAGTTGTGACACATTCTGCCTGTTAGTGGTGTCCAGTACTGGGTCTCCGGACCTTCGCCACTACGGTTTATTGCCTTCCGGCATTGCCTTCGGCCGTATGGATCCTTGTTATACAGTACTGAGCTCGAGCATCTTTTGTTTCTTTAACAATTATATTTCCCTAGTGTATCGCCTTTCGGGGTAGGTTCGTTGAACCACACGATATATAGCGATTACCTTGTGGAAACTTGTGTTACCTTTATTGGTATTTTTATTGCCTTTTGGCTTGTTTTGGGATATGATATCCTTGGTTTATTTGAGTTGCTGATGTTATAAGGCTTGTTTTGATTCATCTTTTGTTAGATGATTTGGTTATCTCTTTTGGAGATATTTGTGGTACTTTATGACCTTGTATGTTCATTATCATTTAGTATATCTAACTGATTTGTTTAGCTAGACTGACCCGTGTATTTTATACTCGGGTCAGACCGAGATGTTTCAGGTTAGGTACTTTGGACTTAGCCCATTTTGCTTTTGCCTGGACTATTCCGCTAGCTCCTTTTTGTTATAGCTTTTTGTGTAGTCCTTTTTGACTGTAACTCTGATATGTATTCTTTTGACTCGCATGTATATTGTGGTTTGCTTTACCACTTGACATGTATCATTTTGTAAACTCTGTAATGTATCTGTATATGTGAAAATGTATGCGATGATCTACTGTTCTGTGATGTGTATTACATTTGAGTTGTTATATTTTATTCTGATAGATCCTCCAGCCACCTATGGCTTTGTATTAAGTATTTATTGGATATGTCGATCCATTTAGGTAAGAAGTGGCAATTGTCGGCGTATTCAATAGATAATTAAGACAAGGTTATATATGGTCGCTCCTATCCAGCTCTATTCTCCGTATTAGCAGACGGTGTTACTTAGTGATACTCTTTGCTAATGTGGGTCTCGGAGTGGGGCGTTACACTATCTTATTTCCTTGGCCCAAATACCTTCGGCCCATTTCCCCTTACTTTCTTTCTCCTTTTATCCTTTCCTCCCAGATCATTGTCTTCTCCTTTCTTTTGTTGCTCGTACCCATTTTCACAAACCCGTGTGCACATGCAGAAGCGATCCACTCCACTAATCTCTGATCCAAGATCACCAGCGTGCTTCTTTTCACAATCCAATTCCTCTGCACCCACCGCCTTGGCCTCCGAACCATCACCTCGAAAAACGACCCGTCGAGTCGAGCTAAAACACGTGCTACAGGCAAAAAAAGTGCGACAAAAATCTCTCTGAATCCCACCAAAATTTCCTCGTCGAAGCCCTCTCCAAGCTCGTCATCATAGCAACCTCCATTTCTCCAATCGACGCTCAAATCAAAGATAAAACCAAAACCTAGCTTTCCTACATCGTCAAGCATCGACACAAAATTCCACCGAAATTGCACCAAAAATACCTCTCCTCTATACGAACTCAACGGCATAGACGGCATCGAGTAATTCTTTACGGGTTGAGAGATTTTAATTTTCAAAGTTAAATAACATATTCTTCCTCTCACTGATTTTCGACAATCACTCGATCGACACTCGACAGAATTGGACACCATCAATTTTTAAAAATACTTCGGGTCAAGGCGAACACTTTCCGTGTTGGAAGATTTTGTTAAAACTCGAGGGTTTGAGATGTTTTGATTTTCTTCTTTCTTTTGAAGTTACTAGTTAAACTGTTTTTAACGAAATCCATGAACAGAGAACAAAAATACAGGGTTTTGAATTGCAGGTGGAACTATCTATGTCGAACACCCAGATGCACAAGCTATACACACAACAGATACCTATGAACTAGTCACAGAACAAAGATTTATCCAAAATCATAGTTTTTTTCTCTAAGTTATAGGGATATATATGCACAGATCGAAGATTTATCTCGAGGTCACAGATTATATGGATATCTATATACTTAAATATGATAACTTGAAAATAAGAGTAAGTGTTTACTCACAAAATATCTTTTGAAGGCAGGTCAATTTCTTTTGAAAAATGCTCCTAGCTTTGTTGATGATCCTCTCGGTTTACTTGATTTGTTTTAGATTTCTTTTAAGTTGTAATAATAGCTAGTATTTCTTTTGTTTACTACCTTGCTGAAATAAAAAAAATGAACAAAATGTACTCGGCCTGTACATATAAAGGAAGATGAAGTGTACAGTACAAGTTTGTACATGTACATGCTATTTTCATTCTCTTCTTTTTTTTCTTTGATTTGATAAAAACTGATGTGATTCCCTTATTTTAAGTGATTTGATTACTAGTAAAAAGTGATTTGATTTCATAAAAGATTTGATGTATTATGGCTTGAGTTGAAATTTTTGTATGCTTGCATTTAATCCTTATCATGATGATGTTTCTTGCATATATACATTTATATGTATATGTATATATATAGTTATGCATTTGTATTTGTTATAGCATGTATACATACTTTTATGTTCTCACATATCTTTCATATACTCAGTCTTGCCTCCTCACATATATATCCACTTATATATATATATATATATATATATATATATATATATATCTTCCATCATTTATATATATGTACAATATACATTTTTACTTTACCTATTTACCATCATATACATACATTTATACTTATACATATTTTGATATACATTGCTTAAATATATTTTTGTCATTGTATGTATATATTCTCATTTATACAAACTTCCATATATTATTATTTCATATGGCATACATTCAAATACTTGTATATTTATATACTTATATATACATATACATATATATATATATATATATATAATTTAGCATCATAAAGTTCTGGTTTTGTACATATTTATGGTTATTTTATCTCAAATAAATAGTGGAGTTTATATATATATATATATTCTATATTTTCTATAAGACTTATCATATTTAGAGATTTTACAAATCAATATTTATTATAGTTTTTAAGCCAATTTATATATATTCAGATATTTTAAATATCAGAAATTCATTTGTTCGACTAATCAAAACTAATATTCCAATAATTTCATCAGTTAATCACCCGATAAATAAACGTTAAGAATCGAGGTCGTCACATAATCCCACTAGAGGACCCATGGAGAGAGCGACGAGTGTAGTTCATGCCTACCCACCTGCCATAGATTTTGCTAAGCTAGATAAGGATTTCGCTAGCCTTGGAGGGAAGCCGTATGTGAGGACCGAGTCATATGTGGATTCGAGGACATGGATTCATTCTTTTAAAAGGATCTTTAGGTTGATGGTCTTGCTGATGAGATAAGGAGACAGTAAGCTACTTGGAAGTTACAGGGTGAGGCACTTAGTCTGCGGAAGGTGGTTGAGGCAGAGACTAAGGGAAGAGAGATCTCTTGGAGATGAAGTTTCTTTCTAGAGTAGAGGAAGGAGTGAAGTTAGAGAAATTTATCCATTTAAAGCAAGGAGACATGTCAATAAAAGAGTATGTCAATCAATTCAATGAACTGGATATATTTGGGATGGGACTAATTGATACTCCACATAAAAAGGTTTTGAAGTTTGCTAAAGGGCGAAACCAACCTCTTCAAGGTTTAGCTCTAAGTCATATTCCCATGGGTGATACGCATGAGGGTTAGTGAAGATGGCTTTGCTGAATACCATCTCCAAGGAGGAAGTAAAAAAGAACTCAAGAAGAGAGGAGGGAAAGCGCAGCAGGAGAATCAATGCAAGGGATGATTTGAACCTAAGGGAAAGATCAAGAAGCAAAACATGCATTGTAGAAAGTGTGGCAAGAAGGGACATTTCACGAAGAAATGCAGGATTGAGGGTTCAAAGGTCAAGTGTTATAATTAACATCCATTTGGGAAAATGAAGCGCGAGTGTCCATCATGTCCAAAGTCCTCTACCTAGATAGTTACGATGCATCCAGTAGACGTAATATCTAGCTCGAGTATGCCACTAGTTATAGATAAGGGGAAGATGGTCATGATTGAAGGTGTACTGACTTTATATAGTTTATCCATTTGTACTTTATTTAATATGAGGGCATTACACTCTTTTATATATAGTAAACTTGTGGATGAGTTACACCAAGATACTAGCATAATTATGGACCCTGTAGTTGTGTCAAACCCTGTAGGATGACCTATTTGTCTATGGTATGTAGAGGTTTGCAATTATTTATTTTGGGGGTCGAATTCGATTGTGATGCTTTTGTCTTAGGATTTTTTGGGTTTGGGTTGATATTAGACATGGATTTGATGATGTTGTATGAGGGTATACTAGATTGTGATAGGAAGGTTGTTAGGTGGAGTGCGTGTAGCGGACATAGCTTGGATGTTTATTGCGATCCCCGAGGATCGGTTATGTTGAGCTACTTATACTCTTTAGACTTATCACATGACGAGCTACATTTAGTGCCTATAGTTAGCGATTACCCAGACGTCTTTTCCAAGGTTACCGGTATCCCACCCTCGAGGGAGATCGAGTTTCGAATTTATCTTGTTTAGAACGCTAGACCCATTGCCTTACCCTTAAGGCATATGGCTCCTAAGGAGAGATGTGTGACGACCCCACCGCTATGCCCAATTTAGCAAAGAACATTAAAAGTAATATCGTTTGTTAATCCGGAGAATACGGCTAGTTAAGGCGATCGAATGTGAATATATCATTATACTAACACTGATACGTCTTATTTACCTTTTTAAGGATCTGAACAGAAAATTAGACGTATGCAGTATTAATACAAAGTAAGAAACACATCGATTAATAATATTCAAAATAGTATATAATATAGATAAATCAGAATTAGAGTCAAAAATTCCAACGGACTAATATAATACATATTCCATAATAAGATGTGAGTCTACAGAATGTCAATACTAGACTCACTCTAATATATATTGTACCTCATATAGTATATCAGGTACAAAATGACCATTGAATAATATACATGACGTAACTACTAAATGTCAATATACATAACGATGAAGTAAACTGAAACAATCAAAATAATCTACTTCAAAGCAAACCCAAAATCCAAGAGTTAATGAGTCTCTGTACCTGTAATGTCTCGGCCTAACCCGAGTATTATTAAAAATAATAAACGGGTCAGACTATATCTAAATAAAAAGGTGAGATGCTACTGTCATAATTATATGACTTAAAATAATAAGCCATAATCAAATATGCTAAACAAACAATCATAATAAGGCATATTGATTAAATTCGCCACTTTATAAATCCATAAATGACTTAATTTTAAAATAAGTCATCTCAAAATATGCCTAAAACCCAAAAATCCATAAAAGGCATATCAAACCAATAGATACAGATATCACAATTAGGACTTAACAATAACCAAATAATTCATAAATAAAATAAGCCCAAAACAAATACTCAAATAAGGCATATCTAATAAATCACCATTTCATAAATACATATCAAGTCTCAATAGACTATCACCTCAAAATATGGTGATAACCAATTCAAAATTCCTCAGAGCCATAAAGGACACAGAATATCAATAATGAAATAATAATGGTAGCCATCTATTAGTTTAATACAGTGACACGCAATCAACCGAAAGAGACCCGTTACATAGAAAGGAATCCTACAGAAAGAGGCTGCAGATTAGAAACACCACTCAAAGAAAAGAGAAGCCGTGTACCTAATCTGTTCTATGCAAATTTACCTACCGAAAGAGGTAAACATAGTCTAACTATATAAAACAAAATAAACCGATAGATTTGTAGTATCTATAGACTATAATGCATGTAAAAATCTACCTTCCGAAAGAGATAGCCTTATTTACACCATAACAGACCTTCCGAAAGGGATCTGCTTACCCAAATCTAAAAATGTATTGATTCTCAGATCGATGAAAAATGAGTTATCTTCTCTCGGGGATCTATCGGGTCGGAAATCCGAACACCCTAAGATAATACAACTCTAAGTGTTAATTACTATCACTTCAGTAATCACAAGAATTTAACTAACTGTCCCGTACCAGATAGTAAATTCAAGTATTTACTAAAAGCTAGAAATTTTCACTCAAACTTTATTTAACAAATTATAATAATAAGCGAAAGAATTGTACGAGATGTCCCATACCAATCCGACAATTCAATCGTTTATTAAAATTCCTTGTTTCATTAGTAAGCACAAAATTCAATATAATATAAATGAAAGCATTGAGTGCTCCAAAGTAATGGTTTTAAAGTCACTAAAGAAATACCAATATGGTATATACATATTGGCAAAGGCCAAACAATAAAGGTCAATAATAGGTTATAGTTTGAAAGTAAGTAATAAAATTTTATCATATAGGAATGATTTCTAAATTGCTTTACTTATAGTTTACTTTCACATTTATCACTTTTAAAATCCAATAACTCATATATATATAAATAAATAAAAAGAGTTACAAAGTTTCAAGTCTTAAAATAAAATTCCTTTATTTGGTCTTTTGAATCGAAACAATATTTTCATAATTGATACTTCACTTTATTTCAAATCTATATAGACACACACACACACACACACATATAATATTACTTCATAACCACTTTAGTACCATAAACTATTTATAAACTTGAAAATTTTAGTTAAATTCATTTTAAAACAAAGCTTTATATATATATATAATATTACTCCATAACCACTTTATAACCATAAACTATTTATAAACTTGAAAATCTTAGTTAATTCATTTTAAAACAAAGCTTTATATATATATATGTTAAATAATCTTTAAAAGAATTTCACTCAAAATAGTCGATTACTACTAAAAATCAAAAATAGTAAATTTAGCTATATTTTATAAATTAAATTTCCAATAAAGATCAAAATATATAATATCTTCTTTTGAAAACCCTTTAAACATATTTCAACAATTCATTATAATAATCCATTGAAATTTTACAACTTCCAGAGCTAACATCATTCTATAAAATATCATCCCACAATACAGAATTATTTAGCAATCCGAACTGCTTTCCGATAATTATGATCAAAATCAAAAATAGTATAATTTAGCTATATTTTATAAATTAAATTTCCAATAAGGATCAAAACATATAATATCTTCTTTTGAAAACCCTTTAAACATATTTAAACAATTCAATAAAATAAATCCATTGAAATTTTACAACTTCCAGAGCTAACATCGCTCTATAAAATATCATCCCACAATATGTAATTATTTAGCAATCCGAACTGCTTTCCGACAATTACGGTTATACAAACAATGTATATATTTCTATATAAGCCAATAAAATTCAATTTGCAATCAGACAAGGTTCCGTTTGTAAATTAGCCTTTTTCAATCACATAACAATCTATATATCTCCAAACAATCAATCAAACCTAAGTATGCAACCATATATTATTCAATTCAACCATTATCATCCAAGTATTATAACATAATTAACTATATCAAGGCATGTAAAAGGAATTCATATTGATAGATATAGAAGTTTGAGTTAAAAATAATTCAGCTTAATCCATTGCCGAACAAGACATCTCTCATTCGATTCAGCATACACCCCATAATTGTCGTCGATGACAATTGCAGATGGTGGAATATTATTGGCACTGACACTACCATCTTTTTCCATTTCGATTTGACGCACACCTCCAAGTCCTTCCACCTTCAATTGCTACCTCTTGAGTCGTGCCCTTTGCTTTATCGTCGTCCTTCCCACATCATCGATCGTTCATGCTATTATCCGGCATACACACGCCTCGATACCCCTCAACTATGCGGCCACCTAGCCTCCATCAATCGTTGCGACCGTCGCCTCTTCCAAGCTTCGAAATTCACACACGAACGCACGCCTCCCCTCTCAACATCAGCCATATGCGCCACTTCGCGTTGCTCTTTCCTCCGATTGCCGAGACGCGGCTTACTCCTCCGCTCGTGATTGTGTTTTCTTTTTTTTCCTGGAAGTCGTCTGTTCATGAATAAGGAACTAGGGCAAGCAAAAGTGTGAACGAGTTTGGCCAAAGAAAATGAACTAGGTTGCAAATGCAAAAGAGAGGTTAATGAACTAGGTTGCCAATGCAAAAGAGAGGTTAAGTGAATGTGGGCTAGTTTATTTGGTCTTTGGGTTCATATGTTTGATAAGTGTATTTATTTGCTTTTTATTTTCTTACTTTTTCTTCAAATAACTCCTTTTATTTATTTGCAAATATATCTTAATATAATTTGAATTGATTCATATTTCATCCTAGAATACAGCTATATTTTATTTTCATACCAAGCTGTGACGACCCTACCGCTATGCCCAGTTTAGTAGAGAACATTACCAGTAATGTCGTCTGCTAATCCGGAGAATATGGCTGGTTAGGGGTGATCGAATGTGAATATATCTTTATACTAACACTAACATGTCTTATATACCTTTTTGAAGATCTGAACTGAAAATTAGACGTTGCAGTATTAATACAAAGTAATAAACACACCGATTAAAAATATCCAGAGTAGTATATAATATAGATAAATC
Source organism: Allium fistulosum (assembly GCA_030737815.1). Lineage (NCBI taxonomy): Eukaryota > Viridiplantae > Streptophyta > Magnoliopsida > Asparagales > Amaryllidaceae > Allium > Allium fistulosum. The sequence continues at coordinate 1,438,868,584 of CM060902.1, forward strand.
AGAATCAGAGTCACAGATTTTAGCGGACTAATATAATATATATTCCATAATAAGATGTGAGTCTACAAAATGTCAGTACTAGACTCACTCTAATATACATCGTACCTCATATAATATATCAGGTATAAAATGACCACTAAATAAAATACATGACATAACTACTAAATGTCAATATACATAACGATGAAGTGAATTGAAATTGTAAAATAGTCTACTCCAAATCTAACCCAAAATCCAAGAGTCAATGAGTCCCTGTACCTGTAAAGTCTCGGCCTGACCCGAGTATTATTAAAAATAATAACGGATCAGACTATATCTAAATAAAAGGTGAGATGATACTATCATAATTATATGACTTAAAATAATAAGCCATAAAAAATATGTCGAACAAACAATCATAATAGGGCATATTAATTAAATTCACCACTTTATAAATCCATAAACGGCTTAACTTTAAAATAAGTCATCTCAAAATATGCCTAAAACCCAAAAATCCATAAAAGGCATATCAAACCAATAGATACAGATATCACAATTATGGCTTAACAATAACCAAATAAGTCATAAATAAAATATGCCCAAAACAAATACTCAAATAAGGCATATCTAAAAAATCACCATTTCATAAATACATATCAAGTCTCAATAGACTATCATCTAAAAATATGGTGATAACCAATTCAAAATTCCTCAGAGCCATAAAGGACACAAAATATCCATACTAAAATTTCTGAAGAAATAATCATCAATAATGAAATAATAATGGTAGTCATCTACCAGTTTAATACAGTGACACGGAATCTACCAAAGAGACCCGCTACATAGAAAGGAAGCCTATCGAAAGAGACTGCAGATTAGGAACACTGCTCAAAGAAAAGAGAAGCCGTGTACCTAATCTGTCCTATGCAAATTTACCTACCGAAAGAGGTAAACATAGTCTAATTGTATAAAACAAAATAAACTGATAGGTTGTAGTATCTATAGACTACGATGCATGTCAAAATATGCCTTACGAAGAGACAACCGTGTGTACACCATAATAGATCTTTTGAAAGAGATCTGCCTACCCAAATCTAAAAATGTATCGATTCTAAGATCGATGAAAAATGAATTATCTTCTCTCGAGGATCTATCGGTCTGAAATCTGCACACCCTAAGACAATACAACTCTAAGTGTTAACTAATGTCACTCCAATAATCACGAGAATTTAACTAACTGTCCCATACCAGATAGTAAATTCAAGTATTTACTAAAAGCTAGTAATTTTCACCCAAACTCTATTTAACAAATTATAATAATAAGCGAAAGAATTGTATGAAATGTCCCATACCAATCTGACAATTCAATCGTTTATTAAAATTTCTTGTTTCATAGAAAAGCACGAAATTCAATAGAATATAAATAAAAGCATTGATTGCTCTAAAGTAATGGTTTTAAAGTCACTAAAGAAATACCAATATGGTATATACATATAGCCAAAGGTCAAACAATAAAGGTCAATAATAGGTTATAGTTTGAAGTAAGTAATAAAATTTTATCATATAGGAATGATTTCTAAATTGCTTTATCTATAGTTTACTTTCACATTTATCACTTTTAAAATCCAATAACTCATATATATAAATATATTAAAAGAGTTACAAATTTTTAAGTCTTAAAAATAAAATTCCTTTATTAGGTCTCTGAACCAAAACAATATTTTCATAATTGATACTTCACTTTATTTCAAATCTATATATATATATATATAATATTACTTCATAACCACTTTATTACCATAAACTATTTATAAACTTGAAAATTTTAGTTAAATTCATTTTAAAACAAAGCTTTATATATATAAATATATGTATATATATAATATTACTTCATAACCACTTTATAACCATAAACTATTTATAAACTTGAAAATCTTAGTTTAATTCATTTTAAAACAAAGTTTTATATATATATATAAACTATTTATAAACTTGAAAATCTTAGTTAAATTCATTTTAAAACAAAGATTTATATATATATATATATTAAGCAACATTTAAAAGAATTTCACTGAAAATAGTTGATTACCACTGAAAATCAGAAATAGTATAATTTAACTATATTCTATATATTAAATTTCCAATAAGGATCAAAATAGATAATATCTTCTTTTGAAAACCCTTTAAACATATTTAAACAATTCATTATAATAAATCCATTGAAATTTTACAACTTCCAAAGCTAACATCGCTCTATAAAATATCATCTCACAATATGGAACTTTTAGCGATCCGAATTACTTTTTGACAATTCTGATCATACAAACAATGTATATATTTTTATATAAGTCAGCAAAATTCAATTTGCAATCAGACAAGGTTCCTTCAGCAAATTAGCCTCTTTCAATCACATAACAATCTATATGTCACTAAACAATTAATCAAACCTAAGTATGCAAAATTCAACCATTATCATCCAAGTATTATAACATAATTAACTATATCAAGGCATGTAAAAGGAATTTATATTGATAGATATAGAAGTGTGAGTTAAAAATAACTCACCTTAATCCATTGCCAAACAAGACATCTCTCATTCGATTCAGCGTACACCACCTAACCTTCGTCGATGACAATTGCAGATGGTGGAACATTATTGGCACTGACACTCCTATCCTTTTCCACTGTAATTTGACGCACACCTCCGAGTCCTTTCACCTTCAGTTGCTACCTCTTGAGTCGTGCCCCTTGCTTTGTCATCATCCTTCCCATACCATCAATCGTCCATGAAACTGTTCGGCATACATGCGCCTTAACACCCCTTAGCTATGCAACCACCTGGCCTCCATCAACCGTCGCCACCATCGCCTCTCCCAAGCTTTTAAATTCATATGCGAGTGCACGCATCCCCTCGTCGACATCAGCCATATGCGCCATCGCGCTTTGCTCTACCTCTGGTCGTCGAGACACGGCTTACTCCTCCGCTCATGATTTTGTTTTCTTTTTGTTTCCTGGAATTTGATCTGGTCACAAATTAGGAACTAGGATAAGAAAAAGTGTGAATGTGTTTGGCCAAAGAAAATGAACTAGGTTGCAAATGCAAAAGTGAGGTTAAGTGAATGTGGGCTAGTTTATTTGGTCTTTGGTTTGTTATGCTTGATAAGGGTATTTATTTGCTTTATATTTTCTTAGTTTTTCTTAAAATAACTCCTTTTATTTATTTGCAAATATATCTTAATAGAATTTGAATTGATTCATACTTCAACCTAGAAGATATATTGCAATAGTTGCTAAATTTTTATTCAATTTAATATTGTTTCGCTTTATTTAATTATCCAACATGTTAACACAAATGAAATTTTATTTCCAACTATTCATTGCAGTGATGAAAAGTGAATTTAATTTTCTCCAACTATTTCAATTATACAAAATTATTTATACTTTTAAAATGCTTTATATTTATTGAAACATTGTATTTGAATTTTAATATATTATCTAGAAAGGAATTCACTAACTAATTAAATTTATTATAACAAAATCCCTTATTAAATAGACTTTGGATGATAATTTGATTTTAAAAATAATAATTATAAAAAAAATCAAATTCAAACACTTCATTTTTAATTAAATTAGTTTAATATTACAGCATCGAAAACAGGGTTGTTACAAGATGCGAGTTGAATAAGCAAGCATATGAGTTATTAGAGAAGATTTAATTAGGAGGAGCATTTCGAAGTGGGGAGCACCATTCGTCTTTTCCACCAAATGGATGATTCTATAGGACTTTGGATTGATTATATGGAGCTGAATAAACCTACAAAGAAAATTCGGTATCCATTGCCAATATAGAAGATCTCGTTGTTCAGTTGTTTGGAGCGAGGTGCTCTTATAGCTTAATTTGGCTATCGGATTCCACCAGTTATGTGTAGCTAAGGATAGTATCCAGAAGACTGTCTTTTGTACATCCGACGTACTTTATGAGTGGTTTGTCATGCCTTTCAGACTGACCAATGCACCCATCTACTTTGTTGATCTGATGAGCTGAGTTATTAGACGGTTGCTTAACAAGTTCGTCTGATATATGTGGATGATATGTTAGTCTATTCGAAGAGCAATGAGGAGCACGTGTTGCATTTAAAAGAAGTGCTCAATACACTCCATGAGCATAAGTTAAGGCGAAGTTTTCAAAATTCCACTTTAGTGAGAGGAGGTACTCTTTTGGGATACGTTATCTCGGAAAGTGGGCTGGCAGTTAATCCCAGTAAATTTGAACCAGTTCACGATTGGAATGTGCTAAATAATGCCACGGAAGTAAGGAGTTTCCTTTGTTTGGTGGGCTACCACTGGAAGTTCATTATGGACTTCGTGAAGATCTCTGCCCCTCTAACCTGCCTCACCAAGATGAATTTTTTTTTCTTGTGGGGCACGAAGTGTGAAGATTCTTTTATTAAGCTAAATGAGGCATTGACTAGTGCACCTGTTTTGGTATTGCCCAATGGTGCGAAGACATTCACAGTATATACCGACGCATGTGGTACGGGGTTAGGCGTGGTCTTAATGCAAGAAGAAAGGGTTGTGAGATACGCTAGTCGATAGTTGAAGGTCCACGAGAGAAACTACCCCACTCATGATCTTGAGTTATCAGCCATTATCTTTGCTCTTAAGTCATGAAGGTATTATATTTTTGGAGAGCACTTTAAGCTATATACGGATTACATGTCCTTGAAGTGTTTGTTCTCCTAAAAGGACTTGGATTTAACGCAGTAGAGGTGGATGGAGTTTTTGGCATCTTATGATTTCGATATCTCATATACCCTAGACAAGGGCAATGTAGTGGCGGATGCCTTGTGTAGATATCATGTAGTATTAAGTCCTTTGTTCTTGGAGTGGAGGCATTTGTAGTTCATTTCTACATTTGATTTCGACCATCATTAGATATTACCCCAGGATTGTTAGCAGCTTTGGATGTGCAGCCTAAACTCATGGAATGTATTGGATCTAGTCAAAAGCAAGATAAGGTGTTAGTGGATATTTTTGAGAAGTTTGATAGAGGATAGCAATCGATTCATTTGAGGCGATATGCCATTGACTCGAAGGGATGGTTACAGAGAGATGGTAGACTATGTGTTCCTCTCATTATGAGTTGATTGGCATGGTACTAGCCGAGTCTTATCTTTCGTAGATGACTACTCATCCCGATGGGGAAAAGGTAGTGAGATGAATAAAGTCTTTTTTCGACTGGGTATGAAGAAGCATGTAGTGTAGTATGCTGCTCGAAGTATGACTTATCAAAGGGTAAAGGCAAAGCAAAAGAAGCCTGGAGAGTTGTTGTAGCCATTGGATATTCCTCAGTTGAAGTGGGAGAGTATTTCTATTGATTTCGTTGATGGTTTACCAAGGAGTAGGCAAGGGAATGGGATTATTTGGGTCATAGTCTATCGACTGACCAAATGCGCTCATTTTATACCTGTTAGGAGTACGAAGATGACGACATCATTGGCAACTCTATATATGAGGGAGGTTGTTAGGTTGCACGGAGTTCCTACTGGTATAGTTAGCGATCGAGATCCGCTTCTCACCCATGAGTTTTAGAGGAATCCACAAGAGGCTTTGGGCATTGAGTGGAGCTTGAGTATCGCTTGTCATCCATAGACGGACGGATAGACAGAGAGATTGAATCGGGTTTTGGAGGACTTGCTTCGGATGTGTATCTTGGATTTTGGAGGCTCTTGGGAGAAGCATTTGCCGTTGTGGATTTTACATACAATAACAGCTATCGGGTTAGCATTGGGATTGCACCATTTGAGGCGCAATACAGTAGACCTTGTAGATAACCATCGTGTTGGTGGGACACTACGGATTGGATTATTCTTGGGTTAGACATGGAGAGAGAGACATCGGAGAAAGTAGACTTGATCCATAGAAGAATGAAAACCACAAAGGATAGACAAAAATCTTCTGTTAACAGAAGACGTACGGAGTTATAGTTCGTAGTGGACGATATGGTGTTTATGAAAGTCTCACTGCTTAGGCACGTCATGAGATTTGATAGTTCGGGGAAGCTAGCACCGAGGTTCCTAGGACCTTTTTCTATTACAGATATAACACTTTTTTAGAGAATGTCGACATATAAATTTAGAACTAACAACTTTTGTTTAACCATACCTTTCCAAAAACTCTTGAAGTTGGATGTGATTGATTTAAGTACGGTTATTTTTAGTAAGAGTGTCGTTATTTTTTTTCAAAGAATTTTAGGATCGGGTCACTATTAGTATTCATATTGCAGCTCAAGTCCTAAAACATAATCAAGCCCCTATTTTAAAACCCATGGTTGATCTCAATTTCCCCATAAAAATATTCCCTAAATCATAGTATTTGAATTTTTGAAAAGAGAAAATTCATATATTCTACATATCTAAAAATTGCAAATCATACTAAAAAATATAGAGTATAAATAGCCCTTTTACATTAAAAAGAGAAATAAAATGAAATGATAAATAAATTTTATTATAAAACTTTTATAAAATTTTGTGTGAGTAATATTGTTTTGGAGAAGAAGAAAGAGAAGATGGATGTGGGAATAGTCCCACATTGTAGAATATTAGAAGAAAGTGTAGAAGAAAGGGTGAGCCCTTTTAGCATCCAATTACTTTCTCTTTCTCTTGACTAGAGGAGAGATGTTATAAATGTTAACACATGCACAGTCCGTCCGACCCGCCGAGCAGGATTTGTGTAACGACCCGGAAATTTCGAACCCGAAAATTCCAGATAGTTAGAGAAAAAGAAGAAAGGGATAGAAGAAAAAGAAGAAGCAGAAGCACCAAAACACAGAAACCTCACATTCGCAGCGGATCAAAATATAATATCAGATAAATAATAGTTATATAAAAGAACACTGTACTTGTCAAATTACACTTTAATATATATCAGAGTTACAACATATTTACAAACACAAGACAGATAAACAATCTGTTTCAGATACTATCATATATCACAGTAGAAACTCTCCATACGTTCCTGCTCTCCAGCTCGCCTCCTGAGCTCCAGAACGTCCTTACCTGAAAATCTGTAATACTCGGTCTGACCCGAGCATTACATCAAAGTAACACCCGGGTCAGGCTGGAAACCAACGTGAGTAAACTCATCTAATATGAAATTTCAATCCATAGAACTTATTTAAACCCGGGGTAACTCGTACTTTACTATAAGTGAACAACTTATATATCAACACTTATTTTCACAAAACAATATCTAAGTATCCAACTTAGTTTAAATGGTCCATATTATTCAAAACCGGCCTATGGATTTCACATATCAATCTAAAAAGAATTATAGAAGATTTCAAATCGAAGTGGTTTCGGGTATTTATTAATACCCGACTCCGGTCTCTTCGAATTCAATACCCTTTTATCTTAAAGTATTCAAATGAAACACAATTCAAACTTCAAATACAGAGTGTCACCTATGCTCTTTAACTCATATCAATAGATAACCACATTATCTCAATTTAAACCCAACATTTCATAACATATAGCATCAACAATCACATATCCGAGATATCAATCAATCTAAGGCATGCAATATTATTCAATCATAAGCAAGATAAATTAGTTACACCATTTCTAACTAAATTAAACAAATTAAATTTATTACTTAAATCACCTTTTAAAATCCTGCTTACTTAATCATTAATTACTTAAAACCCATTTATCAATCATCCCTTAATTACCCATCTTAATTAATCAATTATAATTTAAATAAATTCTTAATACTTGATTTATTAACCCTTAATTATCAATTAATTAATTACTAATCACCAATTAATTACTTAATTAATTAACTACTCATTATTAATTAATTAACTTTAATTATCTAATTAATAATTCTTAATTACAAATTAATTAAACTCTAATTTAATTAATTATAATCTTTAAGTATTTATTACTTAATTTATAATGAAAATAATTAATTACTCTTTATTAAATTATCAAACCTTAATTATCCTTAACAAATCATTTTCCTTTCTTAATTACTTAATCACATTATTAAACTTAACTTTTAATTAACATTTAATTATAACTATAAAATGATTTAGTTTTAAAACATTTTATTTAAATTTTAACAACTTAAATTAAATCAAACATGCCATTAAAATAAAGTTTAAGATTATTTAAAAAGAGGTTTATAAAAGTTTTAACATAGAATCATCCTTAAAATTTTAAACTGTTATTTTATAAAACTTTTAAATTTGCTTAACACTTTCTCTTATCCTTGCTTCGAGTCATCCATGCTTTTACTCGAGATCTCCACGAGTCTCCCTCGCAGCTTCTTCTCCTTCCTAGTTTTCTTATATAAAACTAAACTGCAATTTACACTACACGAACACGATAGTAACTTCGAGTCCGGCCCCTTAATTTCCGAGACTTCTTCGAGTCGCTCACGCATCCATCTCCCCTGACACACCATCAACGTTGTGCACGTGCACAGATGCTCCGACCACCTCTGATGAACTCGACAACCTCCGGCGAGTCATAAATCAACTCGACATTCGATTTCGAACTTCAGATCGAAATCATTAGGCCTAAAACGAAATCGAGACATTCACTTCGAACAGCAGTTCGACATCGCCTGGGAGAATTCGTCTCGCCACCACGCCTCTGACCATCGTTTCATCTGAAACTTCGGCAATAACTTCCCAAGCCCTTCACGCATCCATCCCCATCACTCCCATGAAGCTCGATCCATCATAGATGCTCCAGTCGTCACGATTCCAACCACGACCCACCAAAGTGCCTAAACCCTATTTCGTTCAATCGCCAATGCCACAAAGGATGATAAAATCATCAGGCATTTTTCTCGACATTTCTGACCATCAACCAAGCTACGACAAGAACTTCGAGTATTAATTGTTTGAGGATTGCCAGAAATTGGTGAAACCCATTTCCAATTCAACTTGAAACTGCTCTTAATTTACTTAATTAAAAATTCCCAGATTTGTTTTGAAAATCTTATTTTCTTGAGTGGATTCACGTTATATAATTTACTCTACATATAACGATACTTGGTTTCAACAATTTTCCAAGATTCATACTGTATATTTCTTATTTCCAGGCAAATTCAAACCTGAATACTTAACTATGGTTTTAAAAGTTAAATTATGTTTAAACGATCCTATCTTATTTGAAAACAAAAGATTAACAAATAATAGATAAGGAGAAATTTGATTTCTTATTTATATTTTAACTCTGTAACTTGAAACAGACATGCATATTTCAAACAAAACAATAAACAGATCTACACTAATAAATATATACATGCAGGCCTATTTACATTCATACAACAACACTTATATAGTCATAAGATATCATGGTAGATCTAAGGTTTGTTTTGCTTACTGGAACAATTGAACAGAGGTAGATTTTATACATATACAGGTATATTCTCCTAGGATCATAGTAATTCATATATAACAAGATAAATTCAATCATCCAAACAACTTTTCATATAGGACTGTAACATGCAATAAAACAAACAACCATATTACTGTTTTTCAAACATTTTGTTTACTCACCTGCTTGGATTTGAACAGAGGAGCCTGAAAATTTTGAAACTGGGACTTGAATTTTGATCTGCACTTGATTTTGATTTTAAATTGCTTGATGTTTTGAGATGATCTGCATTTTGTTTCTTTGATTTGAAACTGATCTTGCTTCCCAGATTTGCTTTGCTTTCATATTTGAACTTGGTTTTTAAATTTCCATTTCATTTAAATCTCAGGCTTTGGTTTTTGGGTTTTTCTCAGGTTAGTATGTTTCAGATTTTTCTCTGTTCTAGAAATGAGAATATGAAAAGAAAATAGAGATATATTCCTAACTTGATTTTATGATTTTAAAATAAAAGAAAAATAAAATTTAGAAGGTGACACTTGTCTAATAACCTAACATTTGTCATTTGCATTTGTTAATTATCTTACATTTGTTAAATAGTAAATATTTTCTTACATGGGTAATTTTATTTCTATTTTTATGTAATATGTTTTAATATATATGCTTATACTAAATTTTAAACTTAGTTTCTATATTTGTAACTATCTTTATATTAAATGTTTAAACTTTCCACTTATTTTTATTTACATATAATTTTAAAAGAAAAATGATAAAAATCTACTTACACACTTAAGAAAATCATACTAGTTTAATATATCCTTTGAAAATTTAATACATTGAATTAAATCAATGCTTACAATTTACCCACATATATATATCTAAAATAATTAGAAAACACTATTTTATTTGAATGGTTTATATATTTATATATATATATATATATATATATATTCACATCCTTTTACAATTTCCGTATATACTGCTTCACATGGTCTTATATATATATATATACACTTCAAATTTTCAATATTATTAGGTTTGCACATTACTATTTAATTTACTATAAGATATATCATTCCCAAATATTTATATTCCAACATTTATCATTGTTTTAAATCCATCCAGATATTTTTTTTTACCAGAATTTTATCTAATCAACTGGATAAAACTAGTTAATTATCCAATTATCTGATGTTAAAAATCCGGAATATCACATTCCTCCCCCCTTAGAATCTTTTCGTCCTCGAAAAGGAACGAAACCAGAATTTATTAAAATACTTAATATCAGTTAAATTTATCTTTGAACATTTTTAAAACACTTTAAATCTATATAATATTGCCAAAATAGTTTTATAAAAATATCATTTTATAACTCGATGTTTCAACAAATCCATCCTCGTTTTCACAGAAATTCGGTCATACGTTGATCAGACGTAGGACTGAAAATCTATAAGTACTTAGCAGATCCGTTTTCAACACTCAGTGAAAATACTTGGAAAATAATTTATTGAAAATATAGAAAACAATTTTGAAAATAGAGGAAATATCTTTGGTGAGAATGCTCTGGAAATCATCACCCCCATCCATGGTCGCAGTTAACCCGATGGTTACGTTGCCGTCCCGGCAAAATCCACAGATAACTGTAGGTCTCCGCGCTCCTCGATTACGCCATGGAACCCGCTATAGATCGCAGTTACATCCAGGGTTACGTTGCCATCGCAGCAAAAGTCCATGTAACTGTAGGCATCAGCGCCACCGAATTTCGCTGCCAAATAATGAAACTTCTCCCACATAGGTCGCAGTCTACCGATATAAAATCAAACGCAGACTGTTGGCTCTCAGCGGCACAAACGACTTTCGCTATGTTACCATAGTGTCACAGTCTACCGATATAAAATCAAACGTAGACAGTTGGCTCTCAGCGGCACACATGACTTTCGCTATGGTCTGTAGTAGATCGCAGTGACATTGAGTTAAACTGTCGTCACAGCATAACCCAAATGCCTCTGTGGGCACCAGCCCCTCGATTTTCGCTACACAAATAATCCTCAGGAACTAGTTTATTCCGGACTCCTCACAGGATTAACTTTAGAAACCCCCCTTGGGGTTCAAGGCAGTACCACCCAGTGGTACTCCTGAGAAGTTCATTTCAAGGAAGCGCCTTTTTCCCCAGAGCTATTCTCAAAACACTTTATACTATATACTTATAGTATCTTCATATCATACCCTTTATGATTTATCAAAATCTCCTTTACACAAAATCGATTACCAAAATCGATAATTCTCAAACTAGGCTTTCCAAAATCCAAAATTGATTTTCCCAAAAATCAAAAGCCATTTCCAAATTCATAGGTTCTCAAAACCTTTTTCAAAATCATTCTCATAAATCCCTTTATATATATATAGATATATATAACTTTGAAAATCTTTGGATCATTTCAAACTTGTATAAAACCTCTTTTATACTTCAAATATTTCAAAACCCTTTTTATTCTGGCTAGATTCGATAAGGAAAGTTTATCATATTACAAAATATAACTTCATTTATTGCCAAATCATATATTCAAGTTTGATTTCTTTACAAAGTTATTTACCATTTACTTATCTCCATAAAGTAAATTTCAACCAAAGAAATATCCAATTCCATTATATTTCACAAATATACTTTTCATTTCAAAGATCATTTTACAATCCTTATCCACAAATTTTAATATCAATTTCATTCAAACTCGTACGATGTACACATATCATTCGTACGCAATATCAGTCTGATCACTCAATCGATCACACAATTTCACTTCCGAACTAATATCGTCCACCCGACTTCCTAGTGCGGACTCAGATCTGGTTTCTTGATTAGAAACCGTCATTCTCCTTGCATAGTAACAACTATGATAGAGAATATTCAGAACCAATCAAAAACCCATATCCAGGTTTGCCGTCGAAAATCGAGTGAAAAATCCCAACTCGGATCGATAATACTATCTCGAAATTCTGTGTTCGAATCTGGATCAAATCACTATGCGAATAGAATAATATACGTATATCCTACGTATTTATCTTTATTAGTTATTAGCCAAATAAATTCTCTTTTCTATTCACATTTCCTTTAATTCCATTCACTTATTCTCAATTGCTTCCATTTACAATTGAGTTATTACTTTAATTACAAACAGTTTGAACTCGGACCAATTTAAATTTAAAAATAGCTTGAAAAAGTTTTAAAATAGATAAGTAGTTGAAAAATAGTTATTAGTTTGTAAAATAGCTGTAAAATAGTTAAGTATGTATAAAATAGTTAGATAATTGCAAAATAGTTTTTAAAATAGTGATTAGATATAAGTAACTGAAAAATAGTAATTAGTTTATAAGACAGTTTCAAAATAGTTAAATAGTTCCAAAATAATTGTAAAATAAGTATAAAATAGTTTAGAGTTTAAGAATAAAGATTGTATAGTAAATAGTTTGGAAAAATATATTTGTACTAAAACAATTTATTTTGAAAATAAACCAGAGTCAAACTGTTCAATTCTCATCAATTCAATTTAAATTTCCATTTCCATTTAAATTGACTCAATACTTCAATTTCCATTGAATTTTATTCAATCTCAATTCAAGTTGAATTAATCTTAATTCCTTTCCAAATTTCAAATCAAATTCCATTTAATTTTAAACATATTCACTTTAATTACAATTTCAAATTATTCAAACTAATTTCAAATTGAATTTACTTAAATTTCAAATCATTTCAATTTCTATATGAATTAATCCCAATTCCCATTTGAATTTTTAAACTTATACATCTTCAATTTCACTTTAAATTAATTCAATTCAAATTTTCCATTTGAATTTTAAACTTATTCATCTTAAATCACAATTCCCATTTATTCAAATCTAATTCAGTTTGAACTAATTCAATTTAAATCTCAATTTTAAACTATCTCGAATTATATAAATTCGAGTTAAAATTTTTAAATATTGATTTAATTCCTTAAATCACAATTCCTTCACTTTTAAATTAATTCAACCTTTATTTTTTTAATTTTAACAAATTAAATATTTAAACCTTTTAATTCTGAATTCAAATTTCAAAATTCCATTTTAAAATTATCTTTACTTAACTTATTACAAAGTTCAAATAAGAATTCAAAAATAATTTAATCTTCAGATTCTAATTTATTATCCATTTTCAATTTCCAGATCTCAAACCCATTTTGAGATCACTCATAACTCCCATTTAAATTAACCATTTAACTATCCAAGTTAAATTTAAATTTCATCTTGAAATTTCCAATTCAAGTTATTTATTCAAGCTTATTTAACTTCCTTCAAGTTAAATTTACTTAATCCGGACAACTTTTCACAATTTGAATTCCTATTCAAATTTTAAACTTCAGATTAACTTTTCCCTTTTAAGTTTAAAATCTTACTTTACTTTGGGTTTTACATCACATTCCAATTTAAAACTCAACACTAAGTGTTTATTTCAAATCATCATTGGTATTATGTATATTCCTCATATATACATTTTATTTACACACCAAGTTATACTTTAAATTTTAAACCATTCTTGGTTTAATTCAAAAACAAATTTCTTTAAATTTTCCAAACAACTCTTATTTTAAAATAAGATCATATTCAAAAACGACCTGAATAATATTTATTCTTTTTCTTTTAATATTTTGAAAACAATTTCAAATGTTTTCAAACTTAGGATTCAAAACTTCACAATTTAAATCCAATTTAATTTACAAATTATAAGTCATATTCACCTAAAAGTTTACTTCCCTAAAATATTTCATTTTGCTTAATCATTAACAACATTCATTATTAAACACAACTACCATTTATGATAATAACCAAGATTATCATATCTGGAAAACAATTCATTATTATCTTTATTCTTGATAACACTTCTACAAATTCAAGATTAATTTCAGTTTGAATTCATTTCAAACTTAACTTCATCAAATTTTAATTTGGTTGTATTACCACTTAATTCTTATTATTTTATTTAATCTAATTAATATAACAACCAATTACCTTAATATATTCAATAATTAGAAAATTTATTTCTTTATATATCAAAAGATAAACTTATATTAAAATCATTCAATTTTAAAATTATTTTAAAATCTTTATATAAGAAAATAACAAATACGCTCTCATATATATATACACTCAACTCGTTCTAGGGTACCATTGACCCTATCCTTAACGAGTACACCCACCAGAGCCAAGGTTCTCACTTAACCTCGCTCTGATACCAAATGTGACGACCCGAGGCAGTGGCGACCGGTAGGCTTTGCAACCATCCCAGACCCACCGTGGCACACAGTGATACCTCGAATTTGCTTTTACGGCCAGCCTCTCGACTCGCAACCAACCCTCACAAGGCCTTTACCTCTCAGGGACATGTAGGGGTAAGAGTCTCCCGTTCGCCACCAAACCGCGAAGCGAGAACCCCCTATCATGCTGTACTGTAGCAAATCCGATCCCCATCACTCCCATGAAGCTCGATCCATCATAGATGCTCCAGTCGTCACGATTCCAACCACGACCCACCAAAGTGCCTAAACCCTATTTCGTTCAATCGCCAATGCCACAAAGGATGATAAAATCATCAGGCATTTTTCTCGACATCTCTGACCATCAACCAAGCTACGACAAGAACTTCGAGTATCAATTGTTTGAGGATTGCCAGAAATTGGTGAAACCCATTTCCAATTCAACTTGAAACTGCTCTTAGTTTACTTAATTAAAAATTCCCAGATTTGTTTTGAAAATCTTATTTCTTGAGTGGATTCACGTTATATAATTTACTCAACATATAACGATACTTGGTTTCAACAATTTTCCAAGATTCATACTGTATATTTCTTATTTCCAGGCAAATTCAAACCTGAATACTTAACTATGGTTTTAAAAGTTAAATTATGTTTAAACGATCCTATCTTATTTGAAAACAAAAGATTAACAAATAATAGATAAGGAGAAATTTGATTTCTTGATTTATATTTTAACTCTGTAACTTGAAACAGACATGCATATTTCAAACAAAACAATAAACAGATCTACACTAATAAATATATACATGCAGGCCTATTTACATTCATACAACAACACTTATATAGTCATAAGATATCATGGTAGATCTAAGGTTTGTTTTGCTTACTGGAACATTTGAACAGAGGTAGATTTTATACATATACAGGTATATTCTCCTAGGATCATAGTAATTCATATATAACAAGATAAATTCAATCATCCAAACAACTTTTCATATAGGACTGTAACATGCAATAAAACAAACAACCATATTACTGTTTTTCAAACATTTTGTTTACTCACCTGCTTGGATTTGAACAGAGGAGCCTGAAAATTTTGAAACTGGGACTTGAATTTTGATCTGCACTTGATTTTGATTTTAAATTGCTTGATGTTTTGAGATGATCTGCATTTTGTCTCTTTGATTTGAAACTGATCTTGCTTCCCAGATTTGCTTTGCTTTTAGATTTGAACTTGGTTTTTAAATTTCCATTTCATTTAAATCTCAGGCTTTGGTTTTTGGGTTTTTCTCAGGTTAGTATGTTTCTGATTTTTCTCTGTTCTAGAAATGAGAATATGAAAAGAAAATAGAGATATATTCCTAACTTGATTTTTACGATTTTAAAATAAAAGAAAAATAAAATTTAGAAGGTGACACTTGTCTAATAACCTAACATTTGTCATTTGCATTTGTTAATTATCTTACATTTGTTAAATAGTAAATATTTTCTTACATGGGTAATTTTATTTCTATTTTTATGTAATATGTTTTAATATATATACTTATACTAAATTTTAAACTTAGTTTCTATATTTGTAACTATCTTTATATTAAATGTTTAAACTTTCCACTTATTTTTATTTACATATAATTTTAAAAGAAAAATGATAAAAATCTACTTACACACTTAAGAAAATCATACTAGTTTAATATATCCTTTGAAAATTTAATACATTGAATTAAATCAATGCTTACAATTTACCCACATATATATATCTAAAATAATTAGAAAACACTATTTTATTTGAATGGTTTATATATTTATATATATATATATATATATATATTCACATCCTTTTACAATTTCCGTATATACTGCTTCACATGGTCTTATATATATATATACACTTCAAATTTTCAATATTATTAGGTTTGCACATTACTATTTAATTTACTATAAGATATATCATTCCCAAATATTTATATTCCAACATTTATCATTGTTTTAAATCCATCCAGATATTTTTTTTTACCAGAATTTTATCTAATCAACTGGATAAAACTAGATAATTATCCAATTATCTGATGTTAAAAATCCGGAATATCACAATTTGTTTTGGGTCCAATTATATTTTTGAAAATTTTTTTTATTAAAAATGGGCTTGTATTCATCCTGTTTGCAAACTCAAAGCCGTTCAAATTTTTGAATAGTATAACAAAGGCTGGAAACAGACTATTGAAAGAGAACAAACACTTCTCTTCAGTCAGGATAGTTCTGAATGCATTTTTTCATTAACAGACACAGCTTTTCGCGAATGGACACTTCTGTTGATGCTTATATAAAGACAGTCCTCTTCCAGCCGAATTTAATTAAAAAGAAAAGTTCCTCATCTTCTCTGTCTCTCTTTGCCTATATTCTCTACTTTTTTAAATAGTTTTTTCGAGTTTGTGATACTATAAATCACAAAAACGAAACTCTTGTTCACTACAATCATTCTAATTCACTGCAGTCATTCTAAAGGATAGTTTTAATTGATTTCGAAAGTACAATCATAGTCGATTAAAAAAATTAACATCTTGACTCCATTATACCTTAGTAGACGGTTTGCTGTTACTCTAAGCACACATTAGACTGGTTAATTGAGTGGAGGTGGCAAATATTGTCTTAAGAAAAGTGCCATCAAGGTGCCTTAGAGCGATCTCTACCAGTTTCACAAGATACAACCATTGTTTCAAATCTCAGAATCCAGAATCTACTCTAACAAATGTTAAGTAAATGTATAATTTATGTACTTTTTGATACCATACATAAATCACAAAATAGTCTAAAAAGGATAAATCAATTTGACTGCAAATTTGTAACTATTCCATTTGACCAAAATATGCAATTATATTCTGATACTAGTAGATCGATGGATCAACTAGAATATGCTAAAGTTATTGGGAGTCTAATGTATTCCATGGCATGCACAAGACTTGATATTGCCTATGCTGTAGGCAAAACCGGTAGATACACCAGTTGCAGCAACCCGTAATTTCGGACACTTCGTCTTTGAATACCGTAACTTTTGAAATATGGTAAAGTGTCATAAATGTGATTTTTTAGCCTTATTAAACTCCTTTAATTAACGACTAATGATAAAAAAACTTGTTCTTGAAATTGGTTTACAAAAATAAATACTTTGAAGAAATATCGATAACGTGATCGAAAATATTTTTATCCATATACAGATTTCAATTCAAAAAAGTTGTCAAAACTTTGCGTATATGTATAAATAACATGAGAGGTCATTAATAACTAATAAATATATTTTCACTAATTATGGTTAACTGAAATTAGTTCTAGAAGCTTCTAGAAGGATTTGTGAGTGGGGATATTTGGAAGGAGATATTTTCTTTTACTTTTGAGGTGGAAAGGCAAGTACATGGAGACCATTGAGGGTGAGCCTTGTTTGGTCGGCTAAAGAGGAGGGGGAAAGTGGTGAGCTTACACACTTGATGCCTATATATAAGTGTGTGCATACACATAGAAATCACTTTTTACATTTTAGCAAAATAAAATACTAGCTCTTCACTCTCTTCTCTTTATAAATTCCTAAGAACAAATCAACTCAAAACAAGTTCAATACCCTTTCTATAAGCCTACAACATCATAGCAACTATTTTCATCAATTCAAAGTTTGAAGATTTGGAGAACAACACCTCTAAATCAATATGCCTTGAGCAATTTGGAAGGCAATATTGCATTAGGCCATGAGCAAAGCAAGGAGAGGTTGGAAGTTTTGGTTTCTACAAGGTTGTGGTAGGAAGTGGAAGCTTGAAATTGATTGTTTGGTTGTCAAAGGGTGAGCTTACTCCCCATTTGAGTGAATATGAAGTGTATATAATGATGTTTAAACTATATTATTGTTGCATGAATTTATATTGCTATAAGTATTGTGATTCTTGCTTTGGAAAGGAAATGACATATGTAATTGATGGATTTGGACTGTATGACTTCTATGCTTGTTGCATAGCCTTGAAACAAAGCACACATTATGTGTTTGGACTTTGATTTGAAGGGGACTTGAATTGGAAGTGGTTTTATAGTGATAGTCGCTATAGAATCACTTCAAAAATGCCTTGTGTTCGGCATTTTCTATAGAATTTTATAGAGAGATCCTTAGGGGTTTCTCACCAGAGTTACGATTTTTATTATATATATTAGTTGCAGCAAAAAGGTTAGATGCTAAATATTTTGATAACATATCGAAAAATAGCAAAACGTTTAAGTATTCAAAACTGGTCCAGTTCATAGCCATTTATAATAGTCATCCGTAGCACTTCTAAAACTCTGTCATTGCACTCAATTTTCTTTACAGCGTTCTGCAAATGCAGTAGTTTCTGTTTGAGATTTTAAATTATTTTGAAATGACTTTGAATTTAAGTATTTTGCTGCAATCTTTTTAGTAGTCATTCCAAACTTATAGTGGAGTATTTTAATAATTAATTAGGAATTATTAAAGTAAAAGGTTTACTTTTATACAAAGGAAAATATGCTTTTTGAAGTTTTTAATAAATCACAAATTAGATAATTTTAAATAAATGTTTAAAACCATATTATAAGTATTTTAAAGAATGTTTTAAGTGCATGTAGCTTTTAGAAAATTAATTAATTATAAGAATCCTTAAGCCACTCAACCGATCAAACAACACAATATAATTCATTTTTATACACTCAAACTCATATAAGGTATTCCATTACTTTATCTTTTAATGAGTCACCCCACAAAAGCCAAGGTTCTCGCTTAACCTTGCACCCTGATACCACGTTGTAATGACCTACCTTTTCGAACCTCGGAAGTTGAAACTAATACATCAACGGTATTCACGTGACAAACAACTAAGTGTTGGAAAGACAGATTGTTAGGAGAAAGAAAGAAGATAGAAGATAAGAAGAAACTAAACAATCAAAGAATCTCATAGCGCAACGGAACAATATATATTAATCAACATAATATTTTACAAAGTCATTTCACAATGATACATCAGAGTCATAATAATACAAATTCTACCTAGGACGGTTATAACAGTCTGTCCCTATCTAACTGATGCAACATATATATAATATAGTGGAAACAAGATAATAACTATCTATCAATGAAGCCTCCTGCTCCAAACCCTTCCAAAATGCATCCATATGAAACCTAAACTACTTGGATGCCCATACAAAATTGAGCACCCAAAATTTTTAGGGAAAGAAAAATAAAACTCCAGGCCCTGTGAGAAACACAAAGCAACTGAATTTTACCTTAAAAACTCTTTTAAAAATCAAGGGTATCACATTAGATCACTCCGCACATAAACATGGAAGGATTTTCACCTTACGATAACCAAAACACTTTCTATATAAAATCCAATGATATTATAATAATGTCTAAATGTGAAAATAATAATAATCAATTAGTTACGTACATCACAATAATACTAGGTATATAATCAAAAATCGCTAAGGCATGTTCGCTATTTATGTAGGATTCCACGGAGGGGCCCTCAGTACTTCGGGAACGATCCTATTGCACAAGGATCAGAGATATCCCTCTAAAGCAGCATACATCCCTAGGATGTACCATAGGAAAAACATAGTCGGTCTTGCTAAGACCGAGTGCATCGCTCCATGCATGCATAACCACTGTAGATAACTCTAGGTAGAGACGACTGCACCTTATCGGTTTGCCAACCCTACTAGACATGCCTCCTATATTAGGTTTAGTCATTACCGTTGATGAGGCTACGTCCGACATTCCAGCTCACGCACCGCCAACCAAATTAGATTATGGAATCACACATGGATTCTCGTACCTTCCATTACCCAACGGGTCTCGGAATCATACATGGATTCCCCCATTTCAAATAGATCTAGGAATCACATATGGATTCTCATACCCCAAAGGGTCTCGGAACCACACATGAATTCCAACACCTCAATATATCATGAAACTCCTCCATAGAACCGTATATGGTTTTGGAGTGGTTACGGTTTTGAGTCATCTCTAACAAGTACACTCTTCCGCTTCTCGAGTGCCCCAAAAACCAATCGCCGATTTTCTGGAATGCTCAATACTAGTTCTTTAGGAAATAATTAGACAATACATAAGAGCGAGGATCACCCCCTAACCATTTAAGTGGATGGATCTCCTCATCATTTGTTCTAGAATAATAAAACGAGTTTATACGTACAATATAGCACCACCGACTTTAACTGTACCATATAATTCCCATCTTTCTCCTAGATATTTCCAGAGTTAAAATCCTTCTGTTTTAAGTAGAGAATTGCTTCACTGCCATCAAAATTAAGAAGGATTACATCACAATATTTTAACAACAAATAGGTCCAATAGGTTGGATTTTAATATCATCTCCAAACACATTTTATAACTTAGCAAACCAATGAATATATATATATATATGTATGTATGTATGTATAGAAGCGATCACAAATAAACACCTAAAGTACAAGGAAACAACGCTACAACATAGCAAAAAAATATAGGTTCAAGCGACAGGTCGGAGAGGTGCCGCGGTTACCTAGAACTCACGTTCCAAGCACCAACTGGTGCACCGGTCTACACCACCGGTTCACCGGTTATGGACCTAGAACATGAGTTCGGGTACCGTTTTCACCTCTCCGACGAAGATCATCAGCTCCGGCATGACTCCAGTTCGTCTCAACGACTAATATTAACCATACGATCTCAAGAACTAGCATACATTCAAATAACAACTCTATCAATTAAATGAGATCATGAAGCTAGGGTTTCAGCAGTTTAGAAATTTAGCAACATGAAATATGAACAATACAACTGTAAACTCATCTAATTCAACCAATAGCAACCAACAATAATATATGAATGAATTTAGAGATAGTAATGTGAGTGATTAACTCACCTTTTTAGCTTGAATTTGATACAAGAGACCGAGATTCACCTAAGCTGTCTTCTCTTCATTACTACCTTCTTTTGATTTCTAAAAGTATCATCAAGAAGCCCTTTGATTTGATTTAGGTTTGGGGATTAATTTGAAGAAATGATTTTTCCTTAGATTTGAGAAGCTTTCTCTATTTTGTTTATTGGTTTGAACAAATGAACGTATAGTTCAGTAAGTATTTTACTAAGGAAAGAAACTTGCTATTATATGCACTAATGGTTAATACTTGCTTAGACCGAAACCCATTTAGAAAGTGTTGCGAATTCTAAGAAGTGTTGCTATTTCCTTTATTTTACTAATTACAAAACACTACTTTGCACTAATCAATGTTTTTTTTACAAAATCATAGATTATTTTCTCAATTTTACCAAATCCAACCAATAAGTTAAAATTCCCATTAATTTATTAATATAGAGATATTTTATAAATTAAATATAACTTTTGAAAACAAAGATATTCTCATCATTTTTAATAAAATAAAATAAACAATTAATTGAAAATTTTCATTTTAGACAATAAATCTCAATATTAACAATTTATACAAAAAGCCCAAATTTAAATAATTTATTTAATAATATTTTAAATTTAAATTTAAATCCTCTTTAAGAAATAAAACTTCTTCCTTAAATAAATCAAATCAAATATTTTCAAAACTAGGTTTAATTTCACATATCACTAATTATAATTAATTGTCCATAATTAAATTTAATTAATTATGCAATTAACAACAAGGTTGTTACAGACTTTTCCCCTTAAAGAAATTTGCATCCTCGCAATTTTCTTAACGAAAGAAATCTATGATTAAATTTCCAAAATTATTACTTCCAGATGATATCTTTCCAAAATATACATCAAGAATAAAATCTAAATTATCCAAAATAGTATATATATATAGTGCACTCTGATAATTCCCATTACCATTTTCTAAATCACTAGACTTTGAAACATATTATACTAGTATATTAATTTCCTTCTATATATATTTACCAAAATATTTTTCCTAAAAACATTTTACCTTCACAAATAATAATATTAAGCCACTAATGATTGTGATTTGCTTCATTACTAACAAAGTCTATCGCATATGCTACCAACAATGCCTTACCCAGTTCTTCTGCTTCACATAATATTTCAATGGCTAAATATGATTCCAAATCATTTTCCAAATATTATTATTAAACTCCAACTAATATTTTCCTTTTAAAATATTCTTTATGTCCAAGTTGTTTGCTTTTCAAAACAATCACATTTTCATAATCTTATATCAATGCATAAAATAATATTAAGCCATGAAATTTTAGTGATTCATTTCATCACTTGGTTACAAAGTTGATTGCCTAGAATATCAACATTGCCTCGCCAAGCTCTCCATTCGTCACAATTTATTTGATGGCTAAAATATTATTTTGAATTAATTGAAACTCGAATATTTTCCAAATTTCCAAATTAATTATTTCTCATGTTAAAATGTCTCATTTGATGTTTAGGGACTCCTATCGATGACATGGCATCCCACATATCAATCAGAATCCTTAAACAAATGTCCGGACAAGTCAATAAAATAGGTAATCACATATTTTCCTTAGTTATATTTATTTTATTATCACTAGCATCCATGCATCCAATGTAAATAAATACAACCAAGTAATAAATTCCTAACAGTCAATCAACCAAAACTAAATAGTCACTTTCAGCGGAACAATTATATTCCTAAATTCCCGCTGTGTAACTCCGATTATTTCTAGACTATTTAACTCTTAAACTTGTTTACTCAAATTTTCCAAATTTTCTATTAAAAGAAAACTATTCACTTTAAATTAATTCATTCCAATCTCTCTTTAAAATTAATTTCTCTATAATCTAAGAATAAACTTCCAAACTCTAAAATATTTTAACACGTTATTTTTCAAAAATTCAATATCAACAATTCCAATTTATCAAATTAGAATTTAAATCAAAATACGCCCCCAATGATTATCCCGACAATCATTTTATATTCCTATCCCTATATAGATAATTGATATAACTATCTACCATACACCCTAGTGGACGGGACTCTAAGCCTCACTAGGTATAAATCTGGGATATTATATTCTATAATGGTCTAACTCAGCTCTGATACCAAGCTGTAACGACCCCACAGCTATACCCAGTTTAGAAAAAAATGTTACAAGTAATATTGTCTGCTAATCCAGAGAATACGGCTGGTTAAGGACGATCGAATGTGAATTTACCTTTATACTAATACTGACACGTCATTTATACATTTTTCTTAATATCTGAACTGAAATTTGACGTGTACTAACACAAAGTAATAGACATGCCAATTTCTCAGAATCAGAACAGTATATATTATATAAATAACAGTCACAGATCATAGTGGAATAAAATGTATACACATATACAAAACTGGAAGTCTATCAAATATAACACTGAACTCAAATAATAGAAATCTTTAACAAATTTCCAACTCAATGTATAAATATATCTCATAATACTTACACAAATCCTAAGTGAGATAAACTTAAATGTCAAAAGTATTTATCTCTCTGCTAGCAGAACCATCCAAAATTCTACCTGTCCTGTAACCTATAAAGTCTTGGCCTGACCTAAGCATCAAATAACACCCGGGTTAGACTATCATCTAAATATGGTGACAACAATTAAAATTCTTCAGAGCTCAAATGATAATAAATTATCTAACTATAAAATTTCTAAAGAAACATTTAAATAATGAAATTAATACAGTAGTCCTCTTTAGTCCGACACAATACGACATAAAGCTTACCCAAAACAATATAGACTTGCATATTTATATAAGATCTACCCATAATAATGTAGAGAAATCTATCTAGCACAATATATATATATATATATTATTTGCTATATAAACTCTATACAGAACAATATAGATTAAGCGAATTTATCTATCTAGAACAATATAGATAATGTCAAGACTGCCTGGTAACTAAAGAGTTGTAGTCTATCCAGAACAATATAGACCATGTTACATGTAAATATCTATCCAGAATAATAAAGATAATACCTTATCACAAATCTATCCAGAAAAATATAGATTTGCCTACTCAGAAAACATGACCCGAAAAATCTATAATATGCATTATTATAATATCAGATCTATATTTGTAACATCCTGATATTTTCAACCATTCGCATCCGCACATGTCGGACTTGAATTGCTCAAAATATTAGATTGTTAATTTATATTTGGCAAAACTCAGCATATACAGTAAATAAATAATCATAGAATCACAGACACAGAGTAATATAACAATAAGCAGCGGAGACAAATGAATAGTAGTTCATGAAGCTACTATATATATATAAATGAGTTAAAATAAGATACAACAGATGTCTCGAATACATAGAAGTCTCAATACAATAGTCAAATACAAGATCAGAGTATATCACTGGAGTCAACTAAATAACTAGAAGCTGAATAGATATAGATGGATCTCCAAGCGAAGCTCCAACTCCAAAGGTGAGTCTCAAAAGCTGTAACACTCAGTCTGACCCGAGCTTAAAGCAAAACACAAAACACTCGAGTCAGGATTAACATTCTTATATCAATAAATCCAACTCAAGTGAAATATCAACTGAAATACAAGTAACTTAAAGGATGTTTGGGATAACCATCCTCTAAGGATCCGTGGAACTATCTACTATGTAGTAATATACGCTATTATAATAATGTCTATAGTAAAGTAAACTATTAAAATAGCGTTAAGGCGTTACCCATATCCCCTTAACACATTTTATATATTCCTATAGTCTATACAGTACCGTAATCTCCCCCGTACTGGGCGTCGTCAGAGGGCACTCCATAGGTATGGTACAAAACAAACTCGTAGTAGTCTCGATAAGGTAGGTGACATGGCACAACTAGGCAATGCCAGGGTAGATATACCAATTACACTTCCGGGCTGGTGGTAGCGCATAGCAGCAACTACCGCCCACCTCGAGCCACACTCCCAAATCAAAGGTGCGCACCAAATCAATCACAAAGTAATAGAATGGAAATCGAAGAAGTATGTCCGATCGGAGGAGCTACCTCACTTGACCCATCAATTGCTCCTGTTTTAGCCACCTTATGCTAACTCACGGGAGTTAGGTCCACGTATATACCTCAAATAGAACGTCGCCAACCACCTACTTCATTCTAAAATCTCCACCGCGTACACGATTGTTAAAGTGGTTTTTTGTATTGGTAGAGAGTACGACAATATCGGATCCCGGTCTCTTTAACAACCAAACGTTATTATAACACCGTGGTCATTTCAAAATATCATACTTCAAAACCAAAATATCATATCATTTCCAACCATATCAATTTGATATTATTACTTCCTTTAAAATAATATACATTTCCAAAAATCATAGCACTTTTTAAAGGTATAAGCCTTTCAAAATTTAAATCTTTGAAATTCATAACACTTTGAAAACTTAACTTCCCACTTAAACAGTTTAGATATTAATAATAGTATATATAATAAAATAGTTATAAAATAAAATAGTTTATATAATAAAATAGTTTATAAAACAAAATAGTTATAAATTAAATAGTTTATATTAAAATAATTAGTATATTAAAATAGTTTATATTAAAAACAGTTTGAATTAAAATAGTTATATATTAAAAATAGTTTATGTTAAAATAATTTATATTAAATAAATTTATAAAGTAAAATAATTATATATATAATAAAATAATTTATATAATAAAATAGTTTCCTCAAATTTCAAAAATAGATTCAAATCAACTCGAATTCAAAAATTCAATTTAATTCAACCTCAATTCACCAATTTCAATTCAATTCAGTTTCTCAATGACCCATTCCAAATTATATCGATTTCAAATACAGATTTGAACCACAAAATAAACCATTTCAATCTCAATAAATTTCAAAGCTTTAAATATTCAACATTTTCAAAACTAAATTTGATAATTTCATTTATATCTCAATTTAACTTCATTATTATTTAGTTTTGAAATATTCACTTAATAAAATCCAATATCATTTAAATAAGCCTCAAATTCCAATAAACTAAATATTTCCTTCAATTTATTTAAACTTGAAATATTCATTTAATCACCTTAAATCAGAATCAAGTTATACAATCATATCTTTAAAATCTCAAATCAAACTTATTTAATTATAATTCTTAAATAAAAACAATTTCAAACCAATTTCCAATTCTAGTTCCAACCTTAATTTATTAAAAATTATTATAAACTCTATATTTGAAATAAAAATTTAAATAAATCTTAAACATATTATTAAATTTATTTACACATTAAATTTATTTATATATATTTAAAAATAGTAAAATTATAAGTAAATTCCTAAAATTTATAATTTCAAAATTAACTTATAACAATAAAATTTTCAAAACATATAAATTCAAAAATCTAAAATTCAAGACCTTTATAAAAATAACTTATATATATATATAATATTTAAAAACAATATTTATTAAAAACCATATATATTTCCTTTTTAAAACTTTGGAAATCTTTTCAAAATATGTATATAGACCAACGGTGTCTGTATATAATTTTCTATCCTATGGTCAAGTGATACAGATATTTATCATTTCAATCCGCAATTTAAATATATACGGGTATATATCTTTTCAACCCGCACTCCTAAATTCAATTCAATGAAAATCGCTTGGGTTTATCATTTCAACCCATAACGATTTTCTCCTATTCTACAAGATCGTTCGGGTATGTATCATTTCAACCCATAGGGAATTCTATACTAACATGAAACTTGCAGAGTGAGAGCAGTAATGATAATAATATATAACATTTCATCAACATGCATATATCATCAATAACAGATAAAATGCAAATAACATATCATGGTGTCAGATGTCACAGGTGAACAGTTACAGATAGTGGCATATCATATACATAGCAATTTAAATAACTAACAACAGCATATTTCAATTGTCGTTTCAATTGAAATCAAATTTAGTAAATATAAGAACGTTAATCGTGAGTGATTGCTCACCTTTCGTGTCTAGAGAGAATATGTAACAACCCGGGGTTTTGCACCGATTAATTATCGTCATTAGACGATTAAATCAGCTGGCTAATTGCTATTGGGAGTTTTTAATCGGGGTGAAATTCTTTTAAAAATTTGTTAAGGGATTATGTGGGCTTAATATACAATCTTGGCCCACATTTTCTTTTGTCTTGGTACCGCGTTATATTGAAGCAAATACCCGGTTCCTCCATTCATTTTTCATCACAGCCCATTAGAAAAACAAACGAAAGCAAAAAGAAAAAAAATAATGGCTGCTAGGGTTTTGCTTTTGAAATCGCTGGATCCCTTGATTGCCTCGGCTTTGATTCTGAAACTGCTACTTCATGAATTTGTTCGCATCTGGCCATATAAAGCTATTTTGATTTCTGGACTTCGGCTGTTGGATTTGGCTCTTCGAAACAAAGGTGAGTGATTTTCACTCACGCTTCTAATTCAACACCGTGCTTCGACCATTTGATTATGTTTGGATGTTGGTGATTTCTCTGACTTTATCAATTTTGTATAATTTGATTCCTTGATTACACGGTGTTGATTTCGTTCGTTCTTGTTGTCTTCGGCACTGACTTTGGTTGGAAATCTGCAAACTTAATTTTGTGAAAATATTTTAGATGAGAATTTACTTTGACTTTGCAATTGCTTTCAGTGTTGACTTCGGCCTTTATTTTGGTTTGAAACTGCTGTTCCATGATTTTTCGAACTCATTTTCGACTGTGACTTTGGCATTGCTTTGAACTGCAGTTTGAAATCTCCTCTGTCTTGATTTTGCAATTCGTTGTTTATGTTGCATAGTATATTGTTTCGTATATTTTGTTTACTTGCAGGTCACGGCTTTGGTTTCGACTGCCCTGGCCACCACGGTGTTGGATTGCTGACTTGTTTCGTTCTTTCTGCCTTGGTCATGGTTGCAGGTGCACCACTTTGCATTGTTTACTGCCATACCGCCATGTTGTATTGTGTTGTAGTATTTGTGACATGTTGGGTCTTGACTTGCTCGAGTATGGTTCAGGTTGCAGTGATACTGCTACATTCATATCCTTACTGTCCCATTGTTTTAAACTTGTTTAACAATTGGGTTTTACTGTATTTCACTTGGAGCTTTATTATCATGTAGTCAAGTGTGTTCATCCCTGTAATGTACTTGTGCATTCACATGTGTTTGCCTGTGTGACATTAGTCTGGGTTGCTCCATTTTCAACTGAAACTGTTCCATTGAGGCTGGTGTTCAAGTAGCTTGTTCTTGTTTTGGTATGCCACTGTTTTATACACTTTGATGCCAGACTTGTTCTTGTTTTGGTATGTCACTGTTTTATGTACTTTGGGTTCTGGTTGCATTGCACATTTAACTGGTGCATGCTTTGTAATTGTAGTCTTCACTGCAACTACATTGAACTAAATCCTTGAGTCAGATTCCAATGTACATGTCTTTGATCATATCAACATGTTGCCTGGTCTGGTTTCTTCGACATTTCACTGGTGCAGATGTTTTGTTTAATTTGAACATTGTATCTATACCATTATGTTGTTCACTGTCTACCTGAACCTGTTAGTCGAGTTTTCACTGCATATTTTGTTTGCATATTTTCTGGTTGCTTCGAGTTTCGCTGCACATATTGTATTACTGCTTGGGGTTCATGTGTACATCTGAATTTTGGCGAGGCAGTGCACGTGAGCGTGTACTGCAGCCAAATCAGAATTGACGTTTTAATTGATGTTTCAATTGCTTGAATTGCTTCGTATGTTCAATTCAATATTTTGATATTGTATTTTGATTTGGTTTAATTTGATTATTTTGTTGCTATCTAATTATCTTCTAGATAATTAGATTATGTGTTTTCTAATTATCGTATCGATAATTAGATTTTGTTGTTTATGTTGTTCACTGGCTTGGGTTTTGCTTTGGCCACTTGCTGTTAATTGCTGTTTAGGCAATTCTGTTGTTTTCTAATTTATCTTCATTGATAATCCTTTCATTTATCTTTGTTGATGATTTGAATTTGCTGATTTGCTGTTTAATGTTGTTATGTGTTATATTTACCGTTATCTGATTTCCTTATTAAAGGATTGGATAGGTGAGATTTATTGTGACTGTCATCTATTTGTTATTTAATTATTATTGCTTCCGTGCATTAATAACTGAGTTTGAATTAGACTGACCCGCGTATTATTTTCTTTTGAATTAATACTCGGGTCAGACCGAGTTATTACAGGCTGTTGATATCTTGCTTTGGGTTGTTGCTTGAGCTATGAAGTCTCTTCATATCTTTTGGAGTAGTCAGTGTTATTTATAGGATGATATGTATTCATGTATATTATTTACAATAATGTTCTTGTATATGTAACTTCCAGTGTCGACAGTTGTAGTTGTATCACATGTATTGTAACTAACTTCAGTTATATATATGAGATTTGATATTATCTGTGTTCTGTGTTTAGCTTATCTGTGTTATTATTATATATGTTGTCCTAAACTATTATGAACCATCGTAGTTCGTTTTATACTGGAATTAGATATGTCGATGGGAGTAAATAAACAAAGAGATGAAAAATATATATACCACTCCTATCGAGATAACCAATACTAGTGTAAGGCCTAACTACAGATGGCCGCTCCTATCCAGCCTTATTCTTCGTAATAACAAACATTATTTCCTTTTAATACTCTTTGTTATTGTGAGCATAGAGGTGGGGCGTCACAGAATAGACAATGAAATGAGTTACAGGTCCAAGCATGAATTTCCAAAGCAAAGCAGGATAGGCACGAATTTCGACGAACAAAGCTGATAACGGGAATCGATGAAGCAAATCAAACCAGTTTTGATATAAACTGAAAATATATACATTATTATTATTATTATTATTTTCTTGAAATCAATAATTTAATTTAAATCATAACTCATATATAAAACTAATATATATAAATCTGTATATATAAATTTACATACGTATAATACTTTGGAATCGACAATATATATATACAGTAACTCTATATATATAAGATTATATATACTAACATAATATATATATATAAGCTGTCGTAAAACTTATACTTATATAACTAACAAGAATACATATGCAGGCTCTATAACTATGCAGACCATTAACTATATATATAAACTACAATCTAGATATACAAACTCTGATATGCAAACACATTTATATAAATTTTTATGTAAACTTTGTGTATATATATATATATTTAGTGTACAACTAAATGAATATATACAAACGACTTATACATATTAAGATGATTTACCTAACCTATATATAAACAAGTATATATACACAACTAATATGTAACGTATACACTGCCGTATAACATATATGGGAAGTTTCAAATAAATATACATGCATACAATATACATGCAGCAATATATGTGCTGGTTATTCAATTATATGTATATGCAGACCACCCTATATATATGTAAACAAAATATGTGTAAGCTGATATGTGCATACCAATATATCCTTTAAAACTATGACATATATATAAACTAATGTATATATAAACCTTATATAATATATACAACACTTAAACATACTATACTATATTTCCTTTCTTCTTCACGGCTAGACTAAGACAAAATGATAACTATATACATATGTATATCTTCCTTTTTAATATAACATACTGCAACATAAAACACATATCCTTGAAAACATTTATTTGCAAAACATGTATGTAAGCCGCTAATATATAATTAAATACATACATATAAACTTAAAACTCAAGCTCATATAGAACTGATGTAACTATATATATATATATATATACAATCAATATAACTTATACATATAACCTCAAACATTAAATCTATATGCAAACTGTTATATGCCGATTGTATTGTTAAACAAATATATATGTATGCGACTAAAATATGTAGACTAGACATATAAATAAGTATAAGTATGCATAAACAAGCCTATGCGGATCTGCATATCTACAATCACCTATATATATAACTTATATACATCTATCTTTTAAATTTAAAACGTATATAAAAACCACACTCATTTATACATACATGATAATATATAACTCAGTAAATATAAATATATAAACATATATATATATATACCTTGAACAACATCACAGTACTCGTACCCATGAAATCAGAGAAAAGTGCGACAAACAAGGAGGGAAGAAGAGCTCGAGATGGTGATGGTTGTGTGCGGTGCTAAGTGAAGGAGAAGGAAGATAGATTGCTGCGACGTGGCGGGGAGGAAGAGAGGAGGAGCGGTGAGGCCGTGACAAGGAAGTGATGGGTTGCCTGATGGAGCGGTGGCGGAAGTGTCGCGGGAGGAAGCTTTGGCCGTAGGTGAATGGGTTTAAAGGCTCGGTCAGGGAAAGATAGCAGGAATATATAGTTTGGTTTTTTTATTAACAAGCAGAGAGAAGAACGAAAGATCGTGAACCGGTAATAAAATGAAATATCGAAATAAATTGAGAACGTGGAGCATAGCAAGGGTCTTGAAAGTTGAATTCAATGAAATTAAATGCTAATGACCTTTGGAATTTACACTGTGGTTAAATGAACAGACAAATGAATTCAAAAAGTTCAAAACGGTACCGATATGGATGACCGTTTTGCAGTTTCCGCAACATCCCGAATTATGAAATATACAAATGAGTATACTACGAAAATCAGCACGACGAGACAATCAAAACGGCATACACATATCAGTGATACGACCATCCGGTCAAAAGTCGATATTCGGTACCGAAAATGCTGCTAAAATGCCGAAAATAAGATAAACGGAGCAATAGTCCGAATTTGAAGAAACAAAATATGACGTCTCACTCAGAAGATGATTTACAAATTTATTATGTAAAAATATTCAGGTTTGGAAAACATTTTATTATCATCTAATATTAACTGATTTAAATTTAAATAAAATTACACAATAAAATAAACTTCCATATTATCTGATGAAAATTTACCATTTGCTATGTTTAAGTAGACGTATTCCCAATATCAAATTTTTTATTTTCAAATTCAATTATTTAAAATTTCACAAATTTGCAGTTAATTACGTTATTAAAATTATTAAAAATTTATCGGTCATTTCATATATCTCGACCGATCACAAAGATCATGAAAATTAAGTCTTGACCCATCATAAGGATTGGGGAAAATCTAGGAGTATAACTCTTAAGGATTTATCGGCCCTCAGCCGAACCCTAAAAGGAAATACTCTAAAGTGTTAAATACTATCACTTTTAGTAATCACTAGAACTTAAGCAAAATGTCCCATACCATATGAAATTCTTGTTTATAACTTATATAAGTGATGTAATAGTAACATTTGGTTTTAAACCCTTGAATTGTATTTTGGAAGAAATATTATAAATATATTTAGATCTTTAATAAAGAAATTTTCAAAAAAATAACAAGTATTGGAATATTTTATAAAAAGATAGAAAAGGTTAAATGTTTAATTTATAAACGAAAAAGAGTTTATTATAACAATGTTTTGGTAGTACTTGTTTTAATCTCTTTGATTATATTTTAAAGTAAGTAAAACTTGTTAAGTAATTTGTGAATATACTTATACCATTGGAAGAAGTATACGAATACTTTTTAAGCATTGAAAAAATGTATAAGTGAATAAATAAAAATATATACAAGTATATAAAGGGAGTTTTAATTAATAAAAAGAGTAGTAATTAATAAGGGAAGAAGTCTTATTAGATCTAAAGGTATTTGACTAAAAAAAAGGGGTTTCTAATTAATAAGGATAAATTAATTAAAAAGGGATTGAAAGTCGTTTATATGACCTGATCGTGATTATGGGTTTAACTGTGCTTGAATTCTTATGAAATTAAACTTATGTTTTGATTGTTTATTTTTATTTGATAGTTAAATAACCGACTATCAAATATTGGTCTAAATATGTAATCCTTCTTAGTATTGGTGGTATGAAAATATTCCCTACTTAACACTAAAGTGTTTTAACTTTGAAAATATCTTGAAGAAAGACGATAATTATATGGTATGGTTATCTTCGATGATGCTATACTGTACATAACCCCGTTGGCTCTTCTAGGATGAAGATAAGGAAATCTGTCCACTAAAATGGATAGGAGGTGATCTCCGCTCTTATGTATGTCTGATTATTTCCAAAAGATCAGGTATTGAGCATTTCGGAAAACCGTCGATTGGTTTTTAGGACATCTGGTAAGCGGGAGAATGCACTTGTAAGAGATGACTCGCGTAACCACTCCAACAATGATATATGTGTTCTATAGAGGAATTCCAAGATCTATTTTAGATGCTAGAACCCATGTGTGGTTTTGAGATCCGTTGGGGTAAGGGAATCCACGTTGGATTCATTATTTGATCGAGTTTTGTTGAAAACTTGTGTGAAGATGCAAATGGTAGCCTCATCATCGGTATTGACAAAAACCAGAGTAGGGAGGCATAATCCCGTGGTTTAACTGACCTAATGGAGTACATCAACCTCATTATTTAGAGTATGCTTTCGGTTGTTGGGCCCAGAGTTGGTGATTGGTGCACATTATTCACAAGAATGTTCGAATGATGACCCAATTGCATTAGCCTTATGTTACATCACTAGAGATGTATGCTGCTCGAAAGCATACCTCTGATCCTTGTACAGGAGACACCTTTTAGCAATGGGGGCTTCTCCGTGGAATCCTACACAATTAGTGAACGCGCCTTAGTTGTTTAATTATATACCTATTACTGTTGTGTATGCACTCACTCACAACACAGTTATTTTTATGTATTTATTTTCAACTCTAGACATTATTATAATATCACTCAATTTTATATAGAAATATTTTGGTTATTGTAAGGTAAAAACCTATCCGTGTTTATTTGCGGTGTGGTCTTACGAGATACCTTTAATTTGAAAGGTGTCATAACATTAAATAACTCGTATAACTTGAGTTTCTCATGCTAGTTTAGCAAACTGGTCCGGGTTTTATTTTCTTATAGTGCTCGGATCAGCCTCGTATATATTTCCAAATTCAACTGATGTCATTGGAGCTCTTGGAGAGGAGCTGGAAGATTACCTACCGTGGTTTTTATTTCCACTGTATTACTTTGTTTATATATCAGCAATGGTAAGGATGGGTTGTTATAACTGTCCGGGCTGGTGATAGGTTAGGTTGCTCTGATTATTCTATCTACACAGTTTTCCTTGTAAAAGATCGTTTTGATATTATATATTATCATTCCGTTGTGAGATTTTGATATTATGTTCTCTTCTTTCTTGTTCATTTTCTTTTCTTCTTTTTAATTTACTCTATTGTTCTGTCTTTTCGGCACTTGGATGCTCGACACATGAATAACGTGGATGTATTAGTGTTGACATTTGAGGGTCGAAAAGGCAATCGTTACTCTAGTGGTCGACCGCACCAAGGCAAGAGGTCGACCAGTTGACATTATGTGGCTAGGGATTGAGTAGGCCAACGACCTAGATTTTAAAATAAAAATGGATCAAAGGTCGGTATTGCTTTGAGCTGCTATAAATAGAACTCTAGTGTAAACCCTAATTCACAAAATTAGAACAAATACATCCAGATTCCGCCAAATTTCTATCTCTTCTAAACCTAATTTCTCAAATAAAAATTTAAAAAAAAATGGAAAAGAAAGCAAGCGAAGGAAGGGAATTAACATATAGAAGAGGGACGATTCTGTGCAAATTAAAGGGGATGGTTTTTAAAGGTGGGTGGGTTCATGATAAGCAAGTTGATTTACATGCAATTAATTTTATTATACCCTATTTTGATATAGGATTGGTATTGGTCGAATTTAAAATATTATTTAATTGAATTGGGAAATTTAACTATATAAATGTGATTCCTTTCTTTTAATCTAGATCTGACTAATGTAAATCTATAAATCAACAAATTGATAAATTTAAATATATCCTTTTTTCAAATTTGATAGGGATCTATATAACCTTTTGATGCTAATCTAGTTTAAATTTATTTAGTACAAGTTGAAAACACTGTGTACGAAATTGAATATGAAGTTTTGACAATTACAAACTATAAATTCACAAGTTTGATTAATTGAAATTGGGGTTATCATATGCCAAATTACAATTAACATTTACTGTAATCGGTTTGAGGAAAACAACAAACAAATGATAAAAATAGTAAAGAAAAAGTAAAAAAATAAACAACAATGACCAGTCGACAACCTCACTAGAGCTGATTGATAGCAAACGGTTGATTGCTCCAGTGACTAGTGGTCGACCGATGACCGAAACTGGGCATGGCCTGAACCTCGGCCTATGGCCCAAGTATAAATTAAATTATATATTATATATATAATAGATATGTGTATGGATGTTAGTAATTGTAGGAAAGTTAGTTCCCTATGTTGGCAACGCTAGGCGTTATGGGACTGGAGAAATTTTATTTATCCAACTGGATCAATATTCGACTGGTGCGATTCTATCAAAAATTACACTCATATGAAGTTCTACGGTGGACGCACAAAACTGATGATTCCTAATGGAGTGTGAGGTCTGGGACCAACGGCAATTCCTTAATATTCATAGTGACACGACATGATGGTATGTTGTTGATGGATCCTAGCATAGTGCAATAAAAAGCGTTACATTACCATTGAGTGGTGGACACGGATGCAGCGGCGATGAGACATCTTAGCAAGTCGGTATTACGGTCTCCCACTCAATGCGTAACTGGGATACGTGTAGTTGTAATTTAGGAATATAGTCCCAAGGTTGAAATTAAAGGGAAACCTATGTTGGAATAGTTACGTAATGTGGGAAAATGTAGTCTCAAAGTTGAAATTGTAGGATAATCCTATGTTGGAATAATTCTAGTAGATATTAGTTGATCGTTAGTTGTCTTAAGGTTCGAATACTGGTTCAATCCTA
Source organism: Allium fistulosum (assembly GCA_030737815.1). Lineage (NCBI taxonomy): Eukaryota > Viridiplantae > Streptophyta > Magnoliopsida > Asparagales > Amaryllidaceae > Allium > Allium fistulosum. The sequence goes on from CM060902.1 coordinate 1,438,905,135, forward strand.
AGTGTGAGCCTTTACAAGTTAGTAGTGTAGGTGTGTTTATAACCGAACCTTTTAGAAAAATGAAACAAGTAATTTAAGGACACTTGCAAGACATCCTAGGTCACTTAGAGTATTAATGAAGTCAACGAAATGTGATCACCATATATTAAAGATGTATCTCATTTACCAGACTTTTGTCTGACCCTGTGCAGTTAAAAGGCTTAGCGGTTCCATAGTGGTTGTGGTGCAAAAAGTTATAGCAGGGATAAAGCGCGAATAAAACAAAAAATATCGGAGGTGCAAAAACCTTCATTAAGTACAAAACTAAATATTTAAAGTTAATTTATTCTCATTCTCTCATCATTTGTGTAGGAAAAAATATATTGTTTGATCTTATATACAAAACTGAAGAATATCATGGTATATGCAATCCAGATTTGATGACTACAATATATTTCTAACTTATATCTATCACTTATACCTTAAAATTAGGTCTTTACCCTAACTTTGTTGGTTTGGTTCAAAAGAGAACTAGTCGAATTAACCTTTTTATATAAAAGTTGCTAAAGCGGGTGCTAATAAGCCTTGATTTAGTGGCTGCAGTGAAAAATAACGGGGCTTAAAGAAGATCTACTATTTAATAGCACTATATTGAAAGAGTGTAGCGGTCGAAGAGTGCTATGCGCTATAGTGGGGATTTTGCGGGGCTTTAGCGAGGCTCTAACTGTATAGGTCCAACTTACCCCTTTCCTTTCTTTCTCCCTACTACAGGAGTGCAGGGCAGCAAGTGATATGCCCGAAGATTCGTGTGTAGAGTGACAAGCTTGGCATTGGAGCTACTTTTTATTTCCTATTATTCTCTATGTACTATTCATCGTATTATATTTTATTTGACTACTTGATGTATTTCTATATACCGTGGATTTGACTACATACTGATTTGAGACTGTGTTATTTTTGTAGATATTTTTTGAACTGACTATTTTCTATACTTATATTTTCCTAACTTCCACCATGAGATCTAAAAGTATAGAATGTTTTAGATTTTATCCTTATATTTTTAGTCTCTGAAATGTTTAATAACCTGATAGCTCGTACTTCTTGGCACCGACACGAGTTCAAAAGTCACCTTAGGCTTTAGATCGGTGTGTCGGGAGGTGCAGGTTGTCACAGTTGGTATCAGAGCTTAGGTTTGAATTTTTTAGGGATTAGGGGTGTATTCAGAGAACGTACTTGACAAGTTTTTTCGAAAATTAGGCTTTTCAAAAAATTTCCAAAAAGATTTTTAAAAGGTTTTTAAAATGGGCTTCTAAAGTGTGTATATATATAAAAGCTTTTCAAAGGTTAAATATATAATACATAAAATCTTTCCATTATCCTTGCATATACTAGTTGTGGAAAAATTCTTAATTAATTCCTAAATTCACATATAGAAACGATGAGCGATCCAGCTGGTTGCAGCTCAGGTGATGCAGTTGAGTTTCTGGGCGTGAATGCCGCGATTTAGTTCCATCGGTATTTGCAAAGCAAGAAGGCAAACCAAGCTTTAACCCTAATAGAGGACCCACAAAGTGAGGGCCAGGTCCAGTTCCTGCCCACCCAACTACCGCCAATTTTGCCAAGCTTTGAAAGGACTTTGCGAGCCTATAAGGAAAGCCATATGTGGGGACCGAGTCGTATGTAGATTCGAGGATATGGATTCATACTTGTGAAAGGATTTTTGGACCGATGGGTCTTAGAAATGACGTTAGGAGATAACTTGCCACTTCGCATTTATAGGGGGAGGCTCTGAATTGGTGGGATGTGGTGGTTGCTGAGACTGATGAGAGAGGGATTACTTGGGGGAGTTTAGGAGACGTTTAAGATGAAGTTTCTGTCCAGAGCTGAAGAGGGAGTACAGTTGGAGAAGTTCAATCATTTACAGCAAGGAGAGATGTCGGTGAAAGAGTATGTTAATTATTCAATGAGTTGGCCAGGTTTGGAATGGAGCTGATCAATACCCCTCACAAGAAGGCTTTGAAGTTTGCGATGGGACTAAATCAACCTCTTTAGGATTTGCCCCTTAGTCATATTCCCATGGGTGGGACTTTCGAGGAATTGGGGGAGATAACTTTGCTGAATGCTATTTCCAAGGAGGAAGTGAAGAGGAGCCTAAGAAGACTAAAGGAATGACACCCCAGCAAAAGCAGCGTAAGGGTGGAATGAGACCTAAGGAAATGATTAAGAAGCAAGAGCTGCAGCGTAGGAAGTGCGGTAAGAAGGGGCATTTTGCGAGGGAATGCAAGACAGACGGTTCAAAGATTAAGTTTACAACTGCAATCAATTCAAGCACATGAGGGAGGAGTGTCTGGCACCTCAGAAGACCTCTACCTAGGTGGTTTTAGCTTATGCATTGGACGTTGTTCCTAACTCGAGTGTGCATCTGGTTGCGGATAAAGGGGAGAAGGTCGTGATTGAAGGTGTGTTAACTCTATCTGATTTACTTATTCATACCTTATTTGAAACAGGGGCATCACACTCTTTTATCTCGAGTAGACTTGTGGATGAGTTACACATAGACACTAGCATAGTTACAGACCTTGGAGTTGTATCAAACCTTGTGGGAGGATCGACTTATTTATCTATGATATGTAAAGGTTTGAAATTATTTATTGTTGGGGTCGAGTTCGATTCCGATGCTTTTCTCTTAGGATTTTCTAGGTTTGGTTTGATTTTGAGCATGGAATGGATGATGATGTATGGGGAGATTTTAGTTTGTGATATGAAGGTTGTTAGGTTGGGATCTAGTAGTGGACACAATCCAGAGGGTCATAGTTGTAAGGACCCGATTCTTCGACTTCCGAGAATCGACATCAATACGTCCACTGTATCGACTGCCGAGCCATCGAATGCCGAAAAACCGAATTCTTAAGGTTTAAGAAAGAAGAGGTAGAAGAAAAGATAGAATAAAAAGAAAGAAGAAACAACCGAACAACATCAGAAACAGAAACAATATCAAAATCTCACATTCGCAACGGAACAACGTATAATAGATAAATGAATAATCTTTAAATCAAAGAACTATATCATTTTATACATTACATCATCATCAGAGTTTACAACAACAATACAACACTGGACAGTTATATAAACTTGTCCTCATACAGAATACACAGGGGAATAAATAATATCATATACAAGTGGTACGTCTCGCCATCCAGCTCGCCACTAAGCTCCACAGCATCCCGAATCCAGAATAACCTGATAACCTGACTCTAGACTGCTCGTGTGGAAATTGGTGGGCATCCAGAGTTTAGGAAGGAAACAATAAACTCCAGGTCAGTCATGGTGACTGGTTTGAGAACTTAAAACAGTTATTTATCTTTAAAACAACAACAGGATAATTTTAAAGTTAATTTCGCAATGCCTTTGGAAAATGAGACTACCATAAGACCTCCCGCCACACACACAATGCAAACGCAGAATTGGAGGAGATTTCTTCTTATGATAGTCAAAGATGCTTACTACGCAAAATCAAATCCTTTTTGATATTATTATTAGTGCATAGTGTAGAAAAATCATTTCGAAAGTATAATATTAATCTTAGCCAACATACGACCAGTATCGTATGCCTACTATAGCTACCATCTAAACAGTGGTCACCACCGTACGTAAATGGCAGGTTCTACAACTAATACCGTACAAAGTTCGTATTGGAGTTTGGATTTCCAACAAATGGTCAGGCCAAGGAACTTCCCATTGCCACATAGGTACGCCTCTGGAAAGACGACCCGTGAAATAACCTAACATTACGGTTAGATCTCTGCCAACACAAGGCCGGGTTACCCCTAACGGGTAACTACTGACACGAATATGTCATCCCCCGATCGTAACCGATCTTTCCGAGGATCCTCGATTTCCAACAACCACATAAGAATAATAATGCAGCAAAAACATAGGTTAAGTATCTGGGCTCCATACCATGATACCACCTCTATCCAGAAGGAATGACATACACTAAAGGGGCGCTACCCCCTAATAACCTTGCCGCATCCTTCCTGTTTTGACCATTTCCGGGGTGTGAGGTCCGACGAAGTCTCGTCCACAAAGCTACGCTTTGTCACAAAGCCATGCTTCGGGTCAAACAAATGATCAAAGTAATGATCACAAAGATAAATGATCAAACAAATGATCATATCACAAATGATCAAACAATGATCATTTCACAGCAACACTCAGCATGCCACGTTACCAAATTGGGAATATATCACTAGTAATCATCAACTACATAACCTCTGAGCTCGTACGTCTCAGAGAAGGGTGTTAAGCTAAGAGAATAAATTCTCCGCCACCAACAGAAATGTATTTTAAAGAAACCAGCTTTATATCTCAATGTGTAACGTCAGACATACAATCCATACAAGTCTGTTCTGGGATCGAACAGAACCGAAGGCACTTCTCATGAAGCCCTTGCAAATCCGGATAATTTTCTAATCACGTCCGGACTTCCCGTCACTAAGGGTGATAAAACCTCTATACCGGAGATCAGCCGATGTAGAGTAACTCGACGGTAATCCTTCCGTTTTCAAAAATATCTGGTCTTCAACACCGGTCATCAAATGCAATCCATTACGATGTATCACATATTCGGAATGGGTTATACGACCCAAAGGTCCTTTCCCGGCTAACCCGAATAGTGAGCGCTTATTCAAAAATAAGTGTGGCATTCAAATTCAAGCAAATCACAACAAATACCCATTTAAGGTAATTATTGATAGTCGGTTATTTAACTATCAATAAAGATGCGCAACATCATCAGATTACAAATAATTTTCCAAATTATTTAATTTCCAAAAAATATCTTTACAAGATATATAATTTTCCACACTTAACCATTTGAAACAAATTCCAAATATTCACTTTTCAATTTATCTGTAAAAGATAAATTTCATACCTTTCATTTCATATTGGAAAAGCATTTCCATACTTATTTAATAATAAGTAATTCACAAATCATTTATTTTCAACACTTGGAAAATATTCGATATACTTAAATCAAAATTAAGTATATATTTAATTCTTTAAGGAAATCATTCTCTTTCACAAATTTTATTTGAGTCAAAACGAATGTTACGTAAAACATCGTTACGACAACTCAAAATCACTAGTATAGGGATTCGAAATTTAGATAGATATATAAATCCCAATACTACACAAAATATTTCCTTTCGGAAACCATTTACTATAACAACAGTGTTATAGTCCACCATTTCCTTATTTCTCGAAACGTCTATTTCAACAATGAATGTTGAAATCTATGTTTTCGATACTTAACACGTTTTAAAACATCTTTTTAAAACGATTACTTCATTTCATAATATCACTTCTCCAAAACATATCCATTTTATTCAACAATGTATTCACTGTCCAAAATCGTGAATATACTTCATTAACCAATTTCAACATTTCTACGCATTTTACTTAAAGAATTATCCACTTTCCAAAATCGTGAATAAAATTCCCAACCAAACTCTTATTATTACAACATTTAACTTAAAGGATAATTCGCTGTCCAAAATCACGAATATATCTCCTTTATTAAACTTCTATGTTTAATTTATCAAATTCAATTGGTTTCGGATTTATAAAACAACGTTTATAAATTCCATTTCTATTTATAAAAAAACTTCAACTTATAAATCTCATTATTAACAAATTCCATTCATATCTCATTTAAATGCCAAAATCCGATTTATAAGATAATAACTTATAAATCTTTTATTTTACAAAATCTATTCATTTAATAACTTCACAATTTATAAGTCTATAAATTTCGTTCACTTATGAAATCCATTTTTTTCATTTTAACACTTATAAAAACTCGTTTTATAATTCCAGTATTCTTAATTTATAAAATATCAACTTTATACATCTTTTATATAAATCGTTCATAATAATTCAAAAATCCCAGTTTAAACCATTTTATAAATAAATCAACTATTTATTTCAAAAATCACACTTTGGTTATATTTCACAAATCTCATAATTTTCATAACATAAAAATTATAACATTTATTTATTTAAAATGAATCAATTCCAAAATTCAATAAAACGTATATTTTCAAAAATCACTTTAAAAATCAAAATCGTTATTTTTAAACTTCAAAAATGGATCCGATAATGCAACAGCACCAATCATCAATCACGACAATCAAACATCATATATCATCATATGATAACAGAATATATCACAATATCTGTAAATAAATCAATACGGTGAGGAATCCAGTTGGATCCCTCCAACCTGTTTCCCTACATCCACAGATGTTAGCACAATACCAATTCCGCTCCAGTACGGAATATCACGGTATATGGGTTTAATAAATATTATCCGCTATTATGCGGCGCAATAGGGTCTCATCCGCTATACAATGCGGGAAATCAACTCCAATATATACATATTCCGATATATATATATATATATATTGCTATATACGTAAATAATACCAATTTCACTCCAATGTGAAATTATCGCGGTATATGTTTTTAATAAATAACCTCCGCTTAATAACGGTGTATAATGTCTATTTCAATCAACAACAGATAATAATTTATCATCCAGGCATACAATCAAGCAATTTTAAATCTAACTATTTAAAATTAACATCGAACAATTTCGATTGAGTGAGAAGTTCTCACCTTGAATTCAATGCGGTTTCAGCGTTTATTTCGAATAAAATTAAACGGGCGTTTAATTTTACTCAAAATTTTCACTGACTACAATCAACTCCAATCCAGCTCCATTGTGTAGTGCTCGTCGAAACGAAGACAACGCAACTTGTTTCGTAATTTTTCGACCTCGTATGACAAAGTTATGGGGTTTAGAAGTTTATACGAATTATAATTCAATAATTTACAATTCCCTTTTATTTATTTTTTCAACCTCTGCTTCATCACAGCCGTCCATCCCACCATTGCAAATCACGGCCGCATCCCCTTTCTTCCTCACGCATGCTCCCAGTAAACGAACGAAGCCGAACCCAACAGCCGCCTCTTCTTCCACAATTTTCGTGCTTCCTCCGAGCGACTTTATATCGATCAAGAACCCCCACCTAGACCGCCTACGCGAGAGCCACGTTCGGCTACAATTTGGCTAGGCTCGGCCCCTTGATGGCCTCGATTTTTGTGCACGAACGCCAGCACTTCAAGCGTCGATTGCCGCCAATCCGTAACTCTAAAAACGATCTTGACCGTTGAGAATGTAGAGCTCGTGATGCTCTACAACATTGTAGTTGGTGATTTCCTGTAATTGTTGATGTATTGAGAGATTTTGAGGGATGATCAATAGTTTTTTTCGGCCATTGATACTATAGAGGCGGCGGCTGAACTAGGTTAGGGTTAGGGTTTTGATTAAATTTGTGAAGAATGGGGTGCTTTTATAGAAAATATCGAAAAACACTATTCATCCCGGATTTTCCGAACTCCAAATCGAGCATGCCGGCTGGCGTTTCTAAGGTTTACCTCGTGTCCCAGACACAATGGAACAGGTTTCGGAAGCTAATTCGATCGTCTGTGCGAGATATGGCAATAAACGATCGATTTAAAATTAAACCGATTCAAATCGATTTTGATGCGTTTTGGATTGCCCCGGACAAACGGTAAATCCAATTGACACGAAATTTGAAATCTTACAATAATATCACATTATGGATCTGATGAAACTAGTTTCGTCGAAATCCGAGACCGTTTGAAAAATGACTATTTTAGTCGTTAAATTAATATTAAAACAATTTCGATGCGTTTGGAACTGCCACGGTCAAACAACAACTCCGATTGCTACTAAAATTGAAATCCGATAATTACAAACTATTATGGATCCAATGGAACTAGTTTCGTCCAATTCTGAGACTGTTTGAAAAATGGCTAATTTCACTAGTCGATTAAATATTAAAATATTCAATTTTCACAGATTTAACTTTAAATTCAATTTTAAAAGTTCTATAACATCACTATAACTTCAATATGATTTAATATAACTTTATAAATCATTTAAAATCACATTAAACCCAAATTTCAATTATTTCTGGAATTTCACTATTACATTATTGATTTAATTATTCAATTAAATCCAGATGTTCGAATTTTAAATTATTCGACTTATTAATTCTACTTATTAATATTTAAAATCAATTAAATATTCAAAATTTAATTAATATAAATTATGGGTCGTTACAATAGTTATCTAAGAGGTTCGGTTATATTGAGTTACCTATATTCGTTAGACCTATCACATGATGAGTTAGATTCAGTGTCTATAGTTAAAGACTATCCAGATGTCTTTTTTGAGGTTACTGGTTTTCCATACCTGAGATAGATCGTGTTTCAGAATTATCTTGTGGAGAATGCTAAATCTATTGCCTTACCCTTATGGCATATAGCTCTTAATAAGAGATGCGAGCTGAATAAGCAAGTGAATGAGCTGTTGGAGAAGGGCTTTATTAGGAGGAGTATTTCAGAGTGGGGAGCACAAGTTGTCTTTGCTTCCAAGGCAGATGGATCTTTGATGCTTTGCGTCGATTATCGGGAGCTGAATAAACTGACAAAGAAGAATCACTACCCATTGCCTCACATAGACAATATCTTTGATCAGTTGATTGGAACAAAGGTGTTCTCACAGCTGGACCTGGTTACCTTATTCCATCAGTTGCATGTAGCCGATGACAGTATTCAAAAGACTGCTTTTCGTACACTTGATAGACTGTATGAGTGGTTAGTCATGCCCTTTGGACTGACCAATGCACCTACCTACTTTGTTGATCCGATGAGTTGAGTTTTTAGAGGGTTGCTTAAAAAGTTCATGGTGGTATTTATGGATGACATATTAGTTATTCGAAAAGCGAGGAGAAGCAAATGTTGCATTTTAGAGAAGTGATCAATACATTCCGTGTGCATAAGTTGAAGGTGAAGTTTTTCAAATGTCATTTTTTATGCGACGAGGTATGCTTTTGGGACATGTTGTCTTGGAAAGAGGGCTAACGGTCATTCCTAGTTCAGTTGATGTAGTACAAGTTTGACACATGCCAAAGAATGCCATTGAAGTGAGGAATGTCCTTGGTTTGGCGGACTATTATAGAAAGTTCATTAAGGGCTTCATGAAGATCTTTTCCCCTCTAACCCACCTTACCTAGATATTTTTTGGTTTTCTCATGAGACGCGAAGTGTGAGGATGCTTTTATTAAGCTATAGGAGGCATTCACTAGTGCACCTATTCTAGTACTACCAGATGGTACTAGGGCATTCAGAGTGTATATCGACGCTTGCGGTATGGGTTAGGTGCGGTTTTGATGCAGGAAGGGAGAGTGATGAGCTATATTAGTCGATTAGTTGAAAGTCCACGAAAGAAACTATCATACCCATGATCTTGAGTTGGTGGCCATTGTCTTTGCATTCAAGTCATAGAGACATTATCTTTTAGGAGAGCGATTAGAGCTGTATACAGACCAAAATCTCTAAAGCATTTATCCTTCCAAAAGAATTTGAATTTAAGGCAGCAGCGGTGGTGGAGTTTTTAGCATCTTATGATTTCAATATCTCATATACTCTAGGTAAGGAAATATTTTAGTCGATGCCTTAAGTAGGAAGCATGCGGTGTTGAATCTTATATTATTAGAGCGGAAGCACTTGGAGTTCATTTCTATGTCCGAGTTTAAACCATCGCCAGATATCATTCCGGGATTACTAGCAACTCCGGATGTGCAACCTACACTCATGGATCACATTTGTTTAAGATAGAAGCACGACAAGGAGTTATTGGTATTTTCGAGAAGCTTGGTAGAGGAGAGCAATCAAGTCACTTGAGGTGCTATACCATTGACTCGAAGGGGTGGTTATGGAGAGACGATAGATTATGTGTTCCCCTTATTATGGATTTCATTGACATGCTACTAGCTGAGTTTCATCATTCTAGGATAAGCAATAACCCCGATGGAGACGAAATGTACTGTGATAATAAAAGAGTCTTTTATTGGCCAAGTGAGAGGTCAAGTCTAAGGGAGAGGTCATAATTAGCATTTGTCGGTCGACTTATGCTAGGATCCTTGAAAGGATCCGTGTTCTGATCGAGTGATTAAGACTCGTGTGAGAGATGTCGTACGTGACTTTGAAATCGAAAATGATAGAAAACATAGTAGGATGCACAACCTAAGGTTTAGCTAACCAACGACAGGGTATATCAACTTCATATCTACAGTATGCTTATCGATGTTGCTAGTGGGAGTTATTGATACTTGGTTCCATATGTTAGGGCATGGGCTAGTTGTGTTAACCTTAATGGTATATTTTATCTAGAGATATACGACGCTCAAAAGGTAATATTTGACCCTTGTGCAGGAGGTCGGATTCGGCTCGACTGAAGAGATCTTCACGGAAAATTCATATACGAACGTGCCTTGGCAGTTTTTGATCTATTTATAATATTGTTGTGTTGTGAGATGTAAGCACCACAACTACTTTCTGATTTACATTCTACACCCTAGACATTATCTATTATACAACTATAGATGGTTTGGTTTCTTTTGAGGGAAAAACTATTACAGTGACCTATACGATCTCAAAATTTACTATTACATGTATTCATGTATCTTGAGTTTTTCATACTAGACTTATACAGATTTATGTTTGGTACATGATTTTCACACTCTAGGTGGGGTAGCACTATCCTAGGCCTCAAAGAAACAAACGTCTATTGCTGATTCTACCATGGCTGTTGAATTTATAGCATTGGCTTCTTGTAGCAAAGAAGCAGAATGGTTAAGGAATCTATTAATAGAAATTCCTTTCTGTCCAAAACCAATGCCTGAGATATATATGCATTGTGATAGTCAAACAACACTATCACGAGCATATAGCCATATATATATATATATATATATATGCCTAAGGCATAGTGCGATAAGGCAAATGTTCACCGATGGGGTAATTACCATAGATTTCGTGAGATCTAGCCAAAACTTAGCAGATCCCTTTACAAAATGATTTGCAAGGGACTTGGTGTTGAAAAAATTAAGTAGAATGGTTTAAATCTAGTATAGCCAATTGCATATGATGGAAACTTGACTCAACTGTGAAAATCATTATCTTATGTTCAATTAGCAAAAGCACATCATATGATGCAAACGATGTGGTCGGAAGCACTATAATATTAGTCTGAACAATTATATCCATTTTTAGAAAAGTGCTTAGTACCTTTAATGAAATAGTAAGGTTTAACCATTTTATACTTAATATGTTACAATAGGAAATACCGTTAAAGTGTTCAACTATAGGGCACTTCCAATAAACCTACCTATATGAATGCATGAAGGTGGTGCTGCTTTTGCAAGACTATTGCATAGTCTCTAAGGGAATTTCATAAAACCATGATATAAACACAAGGTCAATTGATGTGTCGACTTCTAAACTATCCGAAGAAAAGAAAATGAGTGTGAACCACATTCGGTACATCGCATATGATTGGTAGTTGGATGCTTTGTCAATCCTCTTTCCCGATGTACTTTGACAGGTTATCATAATGTACAGATTCAAGTCCATAAATCATCTATACTTATACATTAATTTTCCTGCAACATATGACAAGAAAAAAATTCATTAAATTTTGGTGATAGATCATTAGAGAAAATTTATAAAATTTTGGAGAGTAATTTTGTTTTGGAGGAGAACTGAGAAAGAAAAAAGGGATGTGGGAATAGTTCCTCATTGTAGAATAGAAGAAAGTATAATTGTTTAAATAAACATTTTCATAAGAGAAAGGGTGGGCCCTTTGGGCATCGAATTACTTTCACTTGGGCTAAAGAAAATATCATTTTGTTTAAGCAATTTAAAAAAGAAAATAGCATTTATTTTTTAGTTCTACCTTGTACTAGCATTTCATGTTTTACATAGTAGCATTTTGTACTTAATGAATTAAAAAAGTTCACAATATAGCATTTTTTTAACTTTAAACTAGCAATTTATGTTTAAATTCCACTACATAGTAGAATTTGGTATTATGGAATCAAAAGTATAATATTTATTTCCAATTCTACCTTGTAGTTGCATCTTATATTCAAATGTTTCTTATTATAGTAGATTAACTTATGAAAATGAATATAGCTTTCTATTATGTTCTTTCGTAATATAAAATAATTATATTAATAATTGTTTATATTATAATTATGTGCTAATACTATTATATTGTTTTTAAGTTGGATTTCACCTTTTTATTAACATTTTATATCATTTTATTATTGTTTTGAAATTATATAATGCTACGTTTAATATTCCTTTTACAATGTTATTGCACATGCAAATTTGTATTTGATATAATTTAAAAAATTGTTGTGAGGAGACGATGATAGGGCTAAAATTTAGTTAGGGCTTCGATTGGTGGTTGCGAGATTGTGTGATGATGTGGTAAGATGTGGAGGAGGCTAGGGTTTGTGGTTGAGGAGGATGAGTGTAGCTAGTTTTCGAGATAAGTGGTGATAAGATGGACGGCGACACAAGGGACCACTATGGGAGATGGAGATGGATGGTGACTGTAACAACCTACCGTGGAACACGCCTAAATTTCGATCCAAAAAAGGCCTATCAAAATTTAGATCTAATCTAAGGCTGGCCGTTGGTTGGAAAAAGAATTAATAGTACAAAGCAATAACTGTTCTTTCAGAACTCACAGAGGATGGAACAAAATATATTAGGAAATTGTACCTCACATATTTCAAAACCATTTGAAATGTTATAATACAAAACATCATCAACTATCAAATAAGATCCATTACATCATTTATCCAAAATACATGGGTACAACATAAAACATCATAAAAGATAATAATAATAACTGCCACAAGCTTAAGCCACTCCACCTTCAAGCATCGTCACCGTCATCACTCCGTACTTAACCTATGTTGTAATAAGAAGGGAGTCGGAACAACGAATGTCTGGTGAATAAAAACCTCGAGTCTTACCATTTCATTACTTGGGTAGTATATTTCAAAATAAGAATATTTCTTACGTACATAAAACCATTTAATACTTCTTATAAGGAAAGGAGGCCAATCCACATTCAACCACTTAATACCTTCCATTCCCAATGCAGGTTTCAGAATCCTATAACCCAAATCCTACATCATAAATATCTAACAATGCGAGAGATAGTACCTAGGCCACTTAATATCTTTTATTGGAAAATAGCAGACTCTGGCCATTTAAGACCTCAATTGAGGCAGACCGCATCATTTAATACCTATTCACAAGGCGGACTCCTTGTCGGTGAATATCTAGCTGCCATCTCATAGAATCGCTGACCCTCAATCAGTCACTTAGTACCTTATCCCGAAGTGGACCATTGTCGAGATACTACCTATCGTGCCTAATAACTAGCCTCTTTTCCATTTAATACCTCATTTAGAGAAAAGACGGACCCTCAAACAGCCGCTTAATACCTCAAGACCCCGAAGTAGGCCCTTTATATTATGACCCATACTCATAATGACATCTCACATTAGTCTGATTATTCATAGGAACTGGTAGCCAGATTAGCTGTGCAGATTTACCTTACAGAATTTGGTACTAACCTCGCGTTATCAAAAATATTTATCATAGGAGATGTCTCACATCAGCCCCAAAGTCACACTGCTGGTAGTCAGATTGGCTGAGCAGACTTCTATGCGTCTTTTAACTAACCTCGCATACCTATGACTTGACTATAATTTTAATACTCTCAATATATATGATACTCATCTCACCATTCCATAATTAAGGCCTTACAAGGGTCTTCCTTACACATCTTAAAATATTAATTACCTTCCTAAAGGGGAATTAATGACAATTATTACTTAATTAACCATGCAATTATGCGTTATAATTATACATTTATTACGCTAATAGAAATAAATATATATTAGGGCCTAATAACTTCTAAGCATGCGGTTCATACGTCTTAAACTAACGCTAAATGTCAATTCCTTTAACCATAATACTAATAGAAGTCCTTTCCCTTTAGATTTCCAAGATTTAGTGTAGCGACCCGTAAATTTCGACAATTAAATTTGTTAATTTAATAGGAGTTTGTAATTAAATTTAGAAGAAAAAAAAACTACCTATAGTAATTCGAAGTTAATTCAAATGATTTTAAGTAGTGAAAAGAATTTTACCTGTATATGAATTGAATATAAGGATTTAAGGAAAATATTAAACTGATATAATGTAATAAACATTGTTAACAGTAAATGGAATATGATAATAAGAACAATTGCAAGTTTTTTATTTATGGGCAAATTAATATTGATAGGTAATAATTGTTGTAGAGAATAAATTTCAAATGTTAAAATTTGTAAAATGGTGACGACTATTGTCCGTTAACAATGCATGTAATTAATAGCAATTAAAATGAAATTAATCATTGTTTTTTTTGTAAGTTAAGAGAATAACTGGAAATTTTGAAGGTGAAATCAAATAAAGGTTAACTATATGCATAAGATGGAAAGTTGAACAGAATTCTAATAAATGATAATAATGGAAAACGTATACAATCAATGTAGGTAATTAGTAATTACAATGTTGTTGAAATTATTAAACGTTCTTGTGACAATTAATAAATAACGAAAGGAGTAAGCGTATTTATTTAGAGTATTAATTACAATCGGATTGGGAATTTAAGCAACAATGAAATGCTAGGTAATTAATGCTAAATTTAAGTAAATAATAATGAATAGTGGTTTGAATAACGATTAATTCAAAATTTGTAAACATATATTATAAATTACCTACTTATTGTTAATGAAATTTGAATTGGTAATAAGTGATAAGGAAATAAATGTTACACTAATGGAAATGAAGTAACGTTCGTTTAAATGTTGAGTAATAGTAAGGTCGTATTTATTATTAGCATTACTTTAATAATAATGGTTAATTGTGAAATTTATGCAAGAAGTATGTAAAATAGTAACTAAGAAAGGAATACGTATAAATTGATTATGACCTAAATTTAAGTGTAAGTTAAAAAGTGAAATTGAATCTAATACATTAAATTTGGAAACTTATTTTAATAAATTAGATTCAATTTATAATAAAGGGGGTTATTTTAAGAAATTGAAATAAATACTATGATTTGGTAAATTTAGTTACTTTAAAATTTAGAAGGGAATAGGTTTAAAGAATTATGAATTAATGAGTAAATCAAGATGATGAACTTTATGAATTTTTGAAGTTAAATCTTTAATAATGAGTTAATTTGTTAATTTATAATTGTTGGACTTATTGAAATAAATGAAATGAAAATTTAATTATTACGTTAAATTAAAATTTTAGTTGAATAATGGGAAATATTTATGTAATAATTTTAAATCCAATGGCAAGCCTCCTATTTGAAATATGAATGGAATAATTTTGGGTAAAGTAAAATTTATGGAAATTTTGGAAATTTACCTATAATTTTGAATTTTATGAAATTTAAGAGTTATATTGATTTAATCTTTAATAAATTGACATTTAAAAATTGTTAAATCATTTTAAATGTTTGAAAATTTTTAAGTGATAAAATTTGCCAATTTCGAAACTGAAATATAAAAATTGGATTTATTTATTAATTTTTAATTTATTTAATTAATATAAAAATAGCCATTTTTGTCACTGACTCGGATTTTGACGAAACTAGTTTCATCGGATCCGTATCAGTGAATTATTGTAGGGTTTCAAGTTTCGTAACGATCGGACTTGTCGTTTGATCGTACGAACGTGAAACGCCTTGAAATCGATTTAATTGAAATCAATTTTTGAAATCAATTTGAGAATTTATTTTTCAGCATAAATTCTTCATACAATGGAATTTGGACGTGAAACTTTTTCCATCGCGCTCAGAATATTTTAAAACACCTATTTTGGTATATGGGTTTACTCAATTTCGTTCCGGGGTCAGAGCGGGCTTTTCGGGCCATAGTTTGTTCCGCACGTTCATCTATCCAGTCTATCTACTCAATATTTGTAACGACCCGTATTTTTACGGATCGAAAAGTTCGTTCAAATCTGGAATTTTCAACATTTTAGGTTGTTTCAGATTTTGGGAAGAATTTTTGGTTAAGTCCTAAGTCGTAGCCGACTTATGGGTTCTGGACGAGTTAGTGATGAGTCTGGACGAGTTAAGGACTTAAGGGGTGAGTCGGCGACGACCTAAGGAGATAAGTCGTAGCTGGGCTAGGTTGGTAGGTTGAGGTTAACTCGGCAAGTGTTAAGTCGAAGGTTGTAAGTCATTGCCGAGTTAAGGGATAGACAACCTAAGGAAGTGACCGACTTATGTTATTGTAGACGACCTAAGGTTTTGAGTTAAGTGTTAAGTCGGCTGACGAGTTAAGGTAGTGGTCGACTTAAGACCTGGACGACTTAGTAGTTGTGTCTTATCCTGATAGATCGGCAAAGCTGCTGTGTTAAGTCGTGACCGAGTTAGAAGTTAGACAAGTGAGTTTTTGAGTCGGCAGTTGTTTAAGTCGTATGGGGTTAAGTCGTAACCCAGTTAAGTGTTAAGTCGCAAGTTTGTTAGGTCGCTGGGTTAGGCCAAAGTGTTAGGTCGTAGATGACTTAAAGAGTTAAGTCGTAAGTCGTACTCCTTTCGAAAGTCGTAGGTCGGAGACCCAGTTAGGGCGTAACCTGGTTGAGTCGTAGCCGAGTTAAGGAGATAGCGTTGTCTTAAGTCGTAGGATGGCATAGCTTTAAGTCGTAGGTCGGCATAGTGTTAAGTCGGCAGCGACTTAAGGAGATAGCCGAGTTACGACTTAGGGTATTTTCAGCTATAAATAGGAGAGCTTCTCTTCATTTTTGGGATCCGGATTTTGAAGCGACGGAGTGCTGCCATTTTGAGAGCTTGACTTCTACACTTCTTCACTTCTTTTCTCCACTCTAATCTAGTGCTTCCTTTCATCCAAATCGAAGATCAAGATTGAAGATCCAAGAGCTAAAGTTGAAGATCTTCATCCTTTGAAGTGAGATTTCTTCATTTGAAGCGGATTTGTGATAGATCAAGCTTGATCCTTCGCTGTCCAGATCTGAAGCGTATTGATTTGAGGTTGTTTTGGTGATTTGGTGAGTGGTGATTATCTCTCACACGGATCCAAAGGAGTATATCGGATTGTTGGCTCGATTTGGTGTTAAAATAGAGATTTCCATGCATTTTCTTCATCCTATGTGTAGATCCATATAGATCCATTGTTCATGATGATGTTACATCCATTTTATCATATGTTAACCTATGCTAGTTCATTCATCAAGTTTGTAGAGATATAATCCATGTTTTCATGCTTATTGGACTTTCAACTCTTTAATTACGAAAATGCCATTATTGTTATAATTGTCTACTTAGATCATTTTTGAATATTTGATTGCTTGGATTGATGTTTGATTTGATTGATTGTTATGAACTAGATGATTGATGACTAGATTTAGATCGAAGGTGATTCAAAAGCTAAGGGAAAGGCTCTTGAATTGGGAAAGCTGCTCGTGGCATATGTAGTGGGATGATGAAGCTCTTATGCATAGATTTGATGATGTGATGATGAGATGAGGCTTTGCGAGGAAGTAATGAAGCGAGGCAATCATGTGATGAAGACTTGGTCTAATCCAGACGGGATCATTCCAAGCACGTTGATAACTCGGTGATATGATTCGAGTTGAGGATAATGAATGAATATGAGAATAGTAGTCGAGGAGGATGACTAGGAGGCTTGGATAGCATCGTTGTTGAAGGTTCTAGCATGCTCTAAGCAAGAGTACGTTTGGGCAGATTCGATAGTCCCAACGGCCAACTGTTGATGGTCGAGTACTCTGGGCAGATTCGATAGTCCTAGGCACGGGCTGCGACGACGTGCGGGAGTTATGTCTAGAACCGGGGTTTTCATTAGCCCTTGACGGACGGCTGAAAGAATGTGCCGGTCATTCAATTAACGGTGATATCGAAGCAATGATAACAGTGATAGCCAGAGTCATGGATGTTTGGTTGTATCGTCATTCGGACTCAAGAGCGGTATTTTCTGGGTGCTTATCTGATTTAGGCCTTGGTACTTGGAAAACATCGCCCTTGACTCGAGTGATAGTAGCTTTACTTTAAATTATATGCTCTGCTATGTTTGCTTCTGCTTGGTGTGTGTCTGGGGGCTATCACTGTAGAATGAGGTTGGAGTGGGAGGGTTGTATTCCTATTCCTTTTCCTTTATGCTCTTTTGGTTTGTTGTTAGTTAATTTACTGCTCACTAAGACTGTTGTCTGACTCAAGGCTTTATGTTTTAATTCTTATTGCCTTGGGCTGTTCGTCCATTTTTGGGACGGGCAGACTAGGTAGCAGGTGACAGGTGCTGTTCTCTTCTCACGATGCTGATATCGAAGACGAGCTGGAGGGTTGCATATTATCTTCTTATTATATGTATTGGATATTCCGCTGTTTTGTATTCTCTGAGAGATATGTAGTGAGGCTAGATGTATTGACTATGTGGATGCTTGTATTCAACTATTATGGAGTTTTATATGATGTCATTTTGTTCTGTAAAGCTTCACTATACATATGTTCTATTGTATTTTGTCCATGCGCTGTGAGTAATACGATAGACTCTGTTGTTTAAATCTTACCTTGACAATCGTCCATGGTCGCCTGGCACACTTTACAGCGCTCTATCTTTAGATTCGGTGCAGGGGTCATGGGCGGTCGTCACATTTGGTATCAGAGCATTGGTTAATCGATTTTACCCAACGCTCGCTGTCGTAACTACGTATGAGAGACGTAATTGTATTTTAATGGATGAATACTATAGATAATATAGTAGCTTAGTAGAGTTTGAGTCCTTTATGCAGTTGTTTCTCTAGATGTTCTAATCATTCCTTTTTATAGATATTGAGAATGAGTCGAAGAGGGAGACCAACTGCTAGGGAAGGCCGTGCTACTGAAGAGACTGCTGATTATGCAGCCATGTTCGAAGCTATGATGACTTCGATCATGAGAAGGATACCAGTTCCGGGGGCGGCAGTTGATGTTGGAGTTCAAGTCCAAACTCCGAAACCAGTGGATTTTGCTAAGCTGTGTAAGGATTATACTGCTCTTGGAGGGAAGGTTTTCTTGGGAACAGAATCTACCATTGAGGTCCAGAGGTGGATAGATGCTTGTAGAAGGATCTTTGGTGATTTGGGAATTGATGATGCAACTAAGAGGAAGTTGGCATCAAGGCAGCTTCAAGGGAGAGCCTCTGATTGGTGGAACTCTATTACCATCACTACTCCGGAAGAAGAGATTACTTGGGAGCAATTCCAAGTCAGATTTGAAGCTAAGTTCATTTCTACAGCTCAGAAGTCTGTTCTGTTCAAGAAGTTCGTGGAGCTCAAGCAGGGTGGGAGATCTATTCTTGAGTATGTTTCTGAGTTTGAAGCTTTGTCCAAGTATGCCCGGTCATATATTGAATCTGCTTATCAGAAGAACGAGAAGTTTGTGACCGGCTTGGATAGTTATCTTGGGAGGCAGTTGGTGGATCATTTGGACGATTCATTTGAGAAGCTTGTGGAGAAAGCTCTTAGGCATGAGAGTCTGTTTCCTAAGGAAGGACCTGTTGTTGCTGTTACCAAGGGAGAATCTAAACCACAGCAGGGTGGAAACCAGAAGAGGAAGCAGCAGCAGCAGAAGGGTAAGGATGGCCAGAAGAAGCCGAAAGGCGAGGTGACTTGCTACAATTGTCAGCAGAAGGGCCATTTCTCTAAGGATTGTAAGAATCCTAAGGTGTCGATGAAGTGTCACAACTGTGACAAGCCGGGGCATTTCAGGAAGAATTGTCCAGAACCAAGGAAGGACAGGCAGATTGTGCAAGCCTATGCTTTGGGAGCTGTTCCGTCGTCTTCAAAAGCTCCTACTGCTGAAGAGAAGGGAAAGAGTGTGGTTGTTCAAGGTACTCTTTTCCTATGTGGTGTTCCAGTTAGAGTTCTGTTTGATACTGGAGCGTCGCATTCGTTTGTTTGTAGTGAACTCGTAGGCCGGTTAGGTTTGGAACCGGATATTGTTGATAGGCCATTGGTTGTGACTAATCCAGTTGGGGGTTCGTCTTGTTTGTGTATGTTATGCCGTGGTCTAGTTGTGTCGAGTCATGGTTGCTCTTTTGTTTGTGATTGCTTTGTTCTGAACTTTGCGGGGTTCGGAATTATCTTGGGTATGGACTGGCTTAGGAAGTATGCGGCTAAGGTTGATTGTGAGAGGCTGGAGGTGACAGTCGAGAATGTGGAGGGGCGAAAGGTTGTGATACGATGTAAGCATGAAGAAGGCGTCTTCATGAGCTTCATGTATTCGCTAGTTGTTCCACGGGATGGACTGTCTTTAGTGCCAATCGCAAATGGATTCGAGGATGTCTTTGACGAAGTCAAAGGGTTGCCGCCGCATAGAGAGATCGAGTTTCGTATAGATCTAGTTGAAGGAGTCAGACCTGTTGTGATGCCTCTTAGGCGGATGGCGCCTAGGGAACAGCAGGAGTTGAGGGTGCAAGTTGATGACCTTTTACAGAAAGGATTCATTCGGCGTAGTGTGTCCGAGTGGGGTGCACCAGTTGTGTTTGCAACCAAGGCAGATGGGTCGTTGAGATTGTGTGTGGACTATCGTGAGCTGAATAAGGTGACTAAGAAGAACAAGTATCCATTGCCGAGAATAGATGACTTGTTTGATCAGCTTCACGAAGCTAAGGTGTTTTATCAGATGGATTTGGCAACGGGATTTCACCAGTTGAGAGTAGCGAAGGATAGTGTGCCGAAGACTGCTTTTCGGACACCATCGGGTTTCTTTGAGTGGCTGGTAATGCCGTTTGGATTGACTAACGCGCCAGCATATTTTGTGGATCTTATGAATAGAGTGTTCAGAGATCAGTTGAACAAGTTCGTACTTGTGTTCGTGGATGATATTCTGATTTATTCCAGAACTGAAGAAGAGCACAAGACGCACTTGCGAATTGTTTTGGAGATCTTACGGAAACATCAGCTGAAGGCTAAGTTTTCGAAGTGTCACTTCTGGAAGGGTGAAGTGAGGTTCTTAGGCCATGTGATTTCTGGAAATGGAATAGCGGTTGATCCCGCTAAGGTGGCAGCAATCCAGGATTGGGTTAGACCTAAGAATGCATCAGATGTGAGAAGTTTTCTTGGATTAGCAGGATATTATCGACGGTTTATCAAAGACTTCTCCAAGGTAGCTGCACCGTTAACAGGATTAACGAAGAAGAACCAAGTGTTCTGTTGGGATGCTAAGTGTGAGCAAGCTTTCGGAATCCTGAAAGAGCGATTGACGAGTGCTCCTGTTTTGACTATTCCTAGTGGAAATGATGAGATGGTGGTTTACACCGACGCATGTGGTACTGGACTTGGAGCAGTGCTAATGCAGAAGGATAAAGTTGTTGCGTATGCAAGTCGACAACTGAAGCCGCATGAAAGGAATTACCCAACTCATGATTTGGAGTTAGCGGCGATTGTATTTGCTCTGAAGATGTGGAGACATTATCTATTGGGAGTTCGATTCGAGTTGTTTACGGATCATAAGTCGCTGAAGTATCTTTTCTTCCAAAAGGATTTGAATCTTCGGCAGCAACGTTGGCTAGAGTTTTTAGCATCATATGATTTTGGTATAGCTTATACTCCGGGAAAAGGTAACGCAGTGGCAGATGCGTTAAGTCGAAGACATGCAGGATTGGGAGCCATGTTTTCAGAATGGAAGAGTCTCGAGTATTTAGCTGGATTTGACTTTAGGCCTAGATGTGAATTGGAACCTGAGATGTTGGCAAACTTATCAATAAGACCCACTCTTGTGGAAAGGATTGGCGAGAGCCAAAAGCGGGATGATAAGCTTGTCAAGATTATCCGTGAATTGGAATCTGGATTGGATCCAGAAAAGGATAAAGGATTCGAGGTTGATCGAGAGGGTTGGCTTCGGAAGCAAGGACGACTAGTTGTTCCCGATATAGATGAATTGAGGAGTGAAGTTCTGAAGGAAAGTCATCACTCGAAGTTGACAATTCATCCAGGTGGAAACAAGATGTATCGGGATATGAAGAGAACCTACTACTGGGAAGGTATGAAGAAGGATGTTAGAAATTTTATTTCCAAATGTATGAACTGCCAGTTGGTTAAAGCCGAACAGAAGAAGCCAAGTGGATTGCTTCAGCCATTAGAAGTTCCTACATGGAAGTGGGAACAAGTGTCGATGGATTTTATTGATGGATTGCCTAGAACCAGAACGGGAAATGAAGGGATTTGGGTCATTGTGGATTGTCTGACTAAGAGTGCACTATTCATTCCTGTTCGATCGACTAGGACTGCATCAAAGTTGGCTGAGTTGTATGTTAAGTGGATAGTTCGTTTCCATGGTATTTCGAAGAGTATAGTGAGCGATCGAGACCCATTGTTCACTAGTGGATTTTGGAAGAGCTTCCAGGAAGTTTTGGGAACCGAGTTGTGTTTGAGTACAGCTTATCACCCTCAAACAGATGGTCAGACTGAGAGAGTCAACCGAGTTTTGGAAGATCTCCTCAGAGCTTGTGTTTTGGATTTCGGAGGATCATGGGAAGATCACCTTCATTTGGTAGAGTTTGCGTACAACAACAGTTACCAGTCAAGCATTGGTATGGCACCGTATGAGGCATTGTATGGAAGACCGTGTAACTCTCCGACATGTTGGTTGGAAACTGGAGAAAAGTTGATACTTGGGCCAGAGATGATCCGGCAGACTTCGGATTGTATAGAAATCATTCGGCAACGAATGAAGGCAGCCCAAGACCGTCAGAAGAGTTATGCCGATAAGCGTCGTAAGGATTTAGAATTCGACATTGGAGATATGGTTTTTGTGAAGATTTCTCCACTGAAGAATGTTATTCGATTCGGGAAGAAAGGTAAATTGACTCCAAGATTTGTTGGACCATTCCCGATCATCGAGCGAATTGGAAAGCTCGCTTACAGATTGGAGTTACCAGAGAAGATGTCGAGTGTGCACAATGTTTTTCATGTATCATATCTATGGAAGTATGTGCACGACTCAAATGCAGTAGTTTCTGCAGATAGCTATGAAGATTTTGAAGTTGATCCAGTTGATAGAAGACCTCGTAAGCCGCTTCGTGTTGTTGAAACTGACACGAAACAGCTTAGGAGGAAGATAGTTAAGTTGCTCAAGATACAATGGAGTGACGATGATAACGACTGTACGTGGGAGGTGGAAGAGAGGATGAACGCAGCTCATCCTGAACTCTTCAAGGTATGGCCCTAAGGTGTCGTGTCATCTCGCGATATTGTAACTTGTCCTAATTTTAGAATTCTGTACGCTAAGTTAGAATTGGATGCATGGTCTGTTGATTGCTATGGATGGTAGGCGTACATAATAGTTTTTGATTGCTTGGAATTTCGGGGGCGAAATTCCTAAGGGGGAGAGAATGTAACGACCCGTATTTTTACGGATCGAAAAGTTCGTTCAAATCTGGAATTTTCAACATTTTAGGTTGTTTCAGATTTTGGGAAGAATTTTTGGTTAAGTCCTAAGTCGTAGCCGACTTATGGGTTCTGGACGAGTTAGTGATGAGTCTGGACGAGTTAAGGACTTAAGGGGTGAGTCGGCGACGACCTAAGGAGATAAGTCGTAGCTGGGCTAGGTTGGTAGGTTGAGGTTAACTCGGCAAGTGTTAAGTCGAAGGTTGTAAGTCGTTGCCGAGTTAAGGGATAGACAACCTAAGGAAGTGACCAACTTATGTTATTGTAGACGGCCTAAGGTTTTGAGTTAAGTGTTAAGTCGGCTGACGAGTTAAGGTAGTGGTCGACTTAAGACCTGGACGACTTAGTAGTTGTGTCTTATCCTGATAGATCGGCAAAGCTGCTGTGTTAAGTCGTGACCGAGTTAGAAGTTAGACAAGTGAGTTTTTGAGTCGGCAGTTGTTTAAGTCGTATGGGGTTAAGTCGTAACCCAGTTAAGTGTTAAGTCGCAAGTTTGTTAGGTCGCTGGGTTAGGCCAAAGTGTTAGGTCGTAGATGACTTAAAGAGTTAAGTCGTAAGTCGTACTCCTTTCGAAAGTCGTAGGTCGGAGACCCAGTTAGGGCGTAACCTGGTTGAGTCGTAGCCGAGTTAAGGAGATAGCGTTGTCTTAAGTCGTAGGATGGCATAGCTTTAAGTCGTAGGTCGGCATAGTGTTAAGTCGGCAGCGACTTAAGGAGATAGCCGAGTTACGACTTAGGGTATTTTCAGCTATAAATAGGAGAGCTTCTCTTCATTTTTGGGATCCGGATTTTGAAGCGACGGAGTGCTGCCATTTTGAGAGCTTGACTTCTACACTTCTTCACTTCTTTTCTCCACTCTAATCTAGTGCTTCCTTTCATCCAAATCGAAGATCAAGATTGAAGATCCAAGAGCTAAAGTTGAAGATCTTCATCCTTTGAAGTGAGATTTCTTCATTTGAAGCGGATTTGTGATAGATCAAGCTTGATCCTTCGCTGTCCAGATCTGAAGCGTATTGATTTGAGGTTGTTTTGGTGATTTGGTGAGTGGTGATTATCTCTCACACGGATCCAAAGGAGTATATCGGATTGTTGGCTCGATTTGGTGTTAAAATAGAGATTTCCATGCATTTTCTTCATCCTATGTGTAGATCCATATAGATCCATTGTTCATGATGATGTTACATCCATTTTATCATATGTTAACCTATGCTAGTTCATTCATCAAGTTTGTAGAGATATAATCCATGTTTTCATGCTTATTGGACTTTCAACTCTTTAATTACGAAAATGCCATTATTGTTATAATTGTCTACTTAGATCATTTTTGAATATTTGATTGCTTGGATTGATGTTTGATTTGATTGATTGTTATGAACTAGATGATTGATGACTAGATTTAGATCGAAGGTGATTCAAAAGCTAAGGGAAAGGCTCTTGAATTGGGAAAGCTGCTCGTGGCATATGTAGTGGGATGATGAAGCTCTTATGCATAGATTTGATGATGTGATGATGAGATGAGGCTTTGCGAGGAAGTAATGAAGCGAGGCAATCATGTGATGAAGACTTGGTCTAATCCAGACGGGATCATTCCAAGCACGTTGATAACTCGGTGATATGATTCGAGTTGAGGATAATGAATGAATATGAGAATAGTAGTCGAGGAGGATGACTAGGAGGCTTGGATAGCATCGTTGTTGAAGGTTCTAGCATGCTCTAAGCAAGAGTACGTTTGGGCAGATTCGATAGTCCCAACGGCCAACTGTTGATGGTCGAGTACTCTGGGCAGATTCGATAGTCCTAGGCACGGGCTGCGACGACGTGCGGGAGTTATGTCTAGAACCGGGGTTTTCATTAGCCCTTGACGGACGGCTGAAAGAATGTGCCGGTCATTCAATTAACGGTGATATCGAAGCAATGATAACAGTGATAGCCAGAGTCATGGATGTTTGGTTGTATCGTCATTCGGACTCAAGAGCGGTATTTTCTGGGTGCTTATCTGATTTAGGCCTTGGTACTTGGAAAACATCGCCCTTGACTCGAGTGATAGTAGCTTTACTTTAAATTATATGCTCTGCTATGTTTGCTTCTGCTTGGTGTGTGTCTGGGGGCTATCACTGTAGAATGAGGTTGGAGTGGGAGGGTTGTATTCCTATTCCTTTTCCTTTATGCTCTTTTGGTTTGTTGTTAGTTAATTTACTGCTCACTAAGACTGTTGTCTGACTCAAGGCTTTATGTTTTAATTCTTATTGCCTTGGGCTGTTCGTCCATTTTTGGGACGGGCAGACTAGGTAGCAGGTGACAGGTGCTGTTCTCTTCTCACGATGCTGATATCGAAGACGAGCTGGAGGGTTGCATATTATCTTCTTATTATATGTATTGCATATTCCGCTGTTTTGTATTCTCTGAGAGATATGTAGTGAGGCTAGATGTATTGACTATGTGGATGCTTGTATTCAACTATTATGGAGTTTTATATGATGTCATTTTGTTCTGTAAAGCTTCACTATACATATGTTCTATTGTATTTTGTCCATGCGCTGTGAGTAATACGATAGACTCTGTTGTTTAAATCTTACCTTGACAATCGTCCATGGTCGCCTGGCACACTTTACAGCGCTCTATCTTTAGATTCGGTGCAGGGGTCATGGGCGGTCGTCACAATATCTAACCTACCTATATAAACACAGTTATAAACCCTAGCCTCCCTAATCTTCATTTGTCTGTACGTACAATTCATCTTCTTCTTAGCTCCTCATTCCAATGGCAGACAAAACCTAATCCCCAAATTCCAAAATCTAATTTCAAAAAAAAAATTCGAGATTTACGCGCTTCGGGTCGCGCTTGGGGTTTCAAGGGGAAAAACCCTGGAGCTACTTTGTGTCACGAAGAAAATGACTCGGGTCTCCGGGTCGTTTTGGCAAAAACTCAAAGCAAGCATCGGGTATTTGAGGCGGCGGACCGGATTGAACTCGAAGTCGACTCAGGACCAGAATTTTCCAATCTTCAAATTTTCATAACTTTTGCATACGGACTCGGATTTGGACGCGGTTTCTTTTGTTAGGATCGTATTGAAATTCCAGATCTTTTGACGCTGGTTTGGAAGAATTCTGAGACTGTAAAATTTTTGGGTTTAAATTGAATTTAAATTCAATTTAAATTCAAAAGGTGAGTGTTTTAACCCACTCGCAACTTCTAAGATTTCTTATGTTTGTTAAATTAAATTTTGATGTGATTTAAAATTTATCTATGATTGTTTGGGCATATATTTAATCATCATCTCAGTTAGATAACATTTTGTTAAATTTAATTGTTATTTAATTTTATTATTGCATAAAATTTGTGAGTTAAATTTATTTATTATTGCATACAAACTGCCAGTTGAACAGTTATTAATTTTTATTGAATATAAACTATTTTTTGATGCTTGTTATATTTTATATGCTTTGTATTGATGTTTTGTTTAAATTGGATGATGATTGTAATAAATGGTTGTTTATTGATATTTGGATGAATGGATGCTATATTTTATATTGTATAAACTGCAAGTTATTATGCATTTTCATTTCATTCGGGATTGCGGTTTGAAATGATATATAACCGTAAACTTTTATTTTTAAATTACGGATTGAAATGATAAATATCCGTATCACTTGACCATAGGATAGAAAAATATATACAGGCACCGTGGTCTATATATAAAATATTTTAAAGTGATTTTTCTATGATTTGGAAAGAAATATACAGTTTAATAAATATTAAATTTTGATATTATACAAATATTATTTTATATATGGTTAAATTCTAAAATTTAAGCTATGTATAACTTGATGATGTTTTAAGTTTGATTTACGAATATTTCAAGTTTGAGCTTTATTTAAGTGATATTGAATTTATTAAATAAATATTTCTAAACTAAATAATAGTAAATTGAATTAAGGTATATATAAGATTATCATATTTTGTTGGGAATTTTGGAATATTTAAAGACTTGAAATATATCAAAATTTAAATGTTTTATTGAAATTAAGGTATTATTGTTTTTCAAAGTATTGGTTTTGAAATTGTTATAACTCTGAAAGTAATATGGTTTGAAAAATGAATTTATTTGAAATGGAATTTATTTAAGAATTATCTTTAAATATATTGATTTGAAACCGATTGAAAATTTGAGATTAAGAATATGACTGAATTTTGTGATTTGGGTTTAAGATGGTTTTAAAGAATATTTCAAGTTTTATAATTAAAAATAAGAATAGTGATTGAAAATTTGGATTTTATTTAAATGATATATTATTGAATTTGGTTTTAAAGTATATACTATTTTGAAGTAAATGATATGTTTTGAAATAGCAATAATATTTCGGTTTTAAAGTATATACTATTTTGAAGTAAACCACTTTGACAACTGTATACGCGGTGGAGTTTCCAGAATGAAGTAGGATGGTGGCGACGATCCTAAGGTATATACGTGGACCCAACTCCCGCGAGTTGGCATAAGGTGGCTAAAACAGGAGCGATTGACGGACCAATGAGGTAGCACCTATGATCGGACACACTTCTTCGATACCATTCTATTACTTTGTTATTTTGGTGGCCACCCTTCGATTTGGGAGTGTTGTTCGAGGTGGGCGGTAGTGGCTGCTATGCGTCACCACCAGTCCGGATGCGTAATTGGTATATCTACCCTGGCATTGCCTAGTTGTGTCGTGTCACCTACCATATCGAGCTTTACTACGATTATGATTTTAAGATCCGACCGCGTTAAGGTTCTCCATCCCCTTAACGCTATTTTCTATATGATTATACTTTACTGATTAGACACTACTGTATATAGCGAATATTACTACATAGTAGATAGTTTAACGGATCCTTAAGAGATGTGAATCCCGAACATTTCTTAAGTTAGTGCACTCACGTTAGACACTGGATAGGAGATGTCAAACCCTGTAAACATCTCTGATGTCGTTTACACTCATATTTATTTCATTGATTTAACTTACATAAGATCTTTTAGTTCTGACTCGAGTGTTTTGTTTTTTTCAATTCGCTCGGGTCAGCCTGAGCATTTCAGGATTTGAAGGCCCTATTTCTGAAGGACGAAGACGAAGATTTTATTATTACTATTTGTTATATATTCTACTACACCATTGTATTCCGCTGCATAATTATCATTCTCTGGTATGTGTAACTCTGATATGTATTGTATAAGTATAATCAAATGTTTTGTAAAACAGCTTCATGAACTGTTATTTGATTATTATATTTTATCGTTCCGCTGCAAGATTCTATTTTGTTTCTTTTATTTCTCCACTTTTTCTTATTTACCCCATAACAATCCGCCCTTCTGTATGGTTTAAGTCGACATGTGTGTCTGCTTAAGCGTACAAAAAGGTGGGATGTTACAGTTGGTATCAGAGCTTTGGTTTAGCGATAAACCTTAGTTTTGTGGAGTCTGACTCTTTACTAATAGGGTAGTAATACCCTATGGGAGTCGCTGAGTGTATATATATGAGAGAGCGTATTTTTTAGTGTTATAAAAGGTTTTAATATTGTGGTAATCTGTTCCGTTTTGTATTTATAAATTTCAGTTGATGCATGGGACGCTGTGACATCAATAGGGGTTTCTAAACACTTAATAGGGCAGACCGACATAATATTTGTTTTTAATATAGGTGAATGAAATAATTTTGCCTATTATATTTTCTATATATAAAATAAAATGTTCAAATGATATCTATATTTGGCTGCAATAGATTGGTCGTTAGGTAATAAAGTGTAAATAATAATAGAAATAAGATTGCAAAATAAAATAAATGAAATTTGGAAATTTAGAGCTTAAGTTCCGGGGTTTTTGAAGATTTCTTTCAATTGATTTTGGAATATAATAATAATATTGTTAGAAGTATTTTCTGATATAAATATTTCAATATAATTTGAAAGAAATGTTTTAAAAGAAATTCCGCAAAGAAATAAGTTGTACTCCCCTTTTTGTCGCTGGAAAATAATTTCGGTGATGGCGGCCGCATCATCGACATTCATTTTCGAGTTTCAAAGTGGGAAGGCCACTGTAGTAGTTTTACTACAAGATTATTTTATTTTAAATTGTTTTAAATATAATTGGATATATAAATTATAAGTATATATATTATCTATTATTTTAAAATGATTTTTGAATAAAACCCGGTATTTAATTCTTAAGTTTCCATTAATAAATAGTCCTAATTACTGAAGTGAATTGGAACGTTGGTAATTAATAAATTGAAACCTCTAGAGGAAATAAGAGATTTAATGCTAGGATATAAATGGTATTAAATGAAAGTTGAAATTGTAACCTATGAAATAAAGGAAATAATTATTGAACATTAAAATAATTAAAAGAAATGAGAAAACTTGTACAACTTTCAATTTCAGTCTTTAAAAGCATAAATATAACTTACCAAAAATTTATAAAAGTTGAAAATGTTTAATAAGAAATTGTATAGTAAATTGTACAAGTAAACTTATGTAATGAAATATTCAGTAAATTTCTTTTATTAATAAGAATTAAAGTATAACTGTTATGCCAAGTAACTAAATTTGAACATGAATATTATTAATAAATGAATAAATAAAATTAAGTAAATGAATAAATATGCAAAGTAAATTAATTTAAAAATGAATAAATGAAATTAGTAAGTATTGATGTTCTAGTTGTTATGGATTTAAATGTTATATATAAATAATAATAAGCTTAAGTAATAGGTTGAAGTTACCTTAGAATAAAAGATGAATACTGGAAAATGAATTTAAAACTTAAGTAATAAATTTACCTAGCTACCAAGGAATTTGGTTGAATGGATAAAAATAAATGATGAATAAAGAGGAAATCAAACAACAATATATGGAATGAAATTTATAATAATGAACTTGATCTATTGTTGAATTTGTTGTTTGTTTGGCTTATGGTTGTTTGGGCAAGGATACTTTAATATTGTTTGGATGTAGGAATAATCTATTTAGTTTCACCTAAGACTGCTGAGTGAAGGGTACACTTAGTAGTTTATTCTTCATTCTGTACAATTTAAAGTTATGAACCTGAACAACTATTTCTTTTGTTTGATATGAATGAATGATTTTATGGTTGTATGCCTTGTTGCAAGTGTTTAAATTGTAATAGAATATTATACAAGTAGAATTTTGAAATAATGAAAGTATTCAATGAAATTGATGTTAAATGATGATTTAATGTTATAAACTTAAGTTATAATTGAAATTTTACCAAGTAAATATAATTAAAGGTAAGTGTGACAAATGAATGATTATAAACTTAAGTAATTAAAGTGTGGATAAATAAGATCACGAAATAATAAATGAATGAATAATAGTAAGTAGTAAGTGCAAATAAATGAGTGTAATATAATAAAGGGAAATTGTAAACTTAAGAAAAGGGTTGAAGTTATTTCTAAATAAAATAGAAAAAAATAATAATAAAATGAAAATAAAAGAAGTAATCACTGAATAAATGAAAGAAAGGAAATCAAACAACTAAAGTATGAAATAAATTTATAATAAGTTAATTTGGTTTGTTGGTTTGAATTGTTATTGCTTGTTTTATGGTTGGCTGGGTAAGGAAATTTGAAGTTGTTGGATGAATAAATAATCTATTTTTGTTCCATCTAAGACTGTTGAGTAAATGATGCACTTGATAGTTATTTTCATTCCGTACAATTTCAAGTTTTGAACCCGAACAACTATTTGTTTTTTATTGAATGGTTGTTTTGTATTTGTTGTGTATGCTGTTGTTGAAATGGATGGTTGTTGTATTGATTGTTATTAGTGATTGAACAACTTAAATATTTCATTCTATAAAATTTCTAACGCTTATCGGATTTATATAAGCGAAATGCAGGTTATGGAAGCAAATTGCTACTGCTTTTGGTTCCATAAATAAGCGTTAATTGCCCGACAAATAGGTACGTTTTCGGATTACGGTTTATAGCGCTATTATATTGTTTTCCCGTGTTGGGATATTAAATTTTGGATATTATATGTGGTATATTGATATATTTATATTATATTTTCTTCCGAGCCTCTCCGTACTAAGGAGACTCTGCCGAAATTTTCCGTAAAATTTTGGACTTAGAAATTATTTTGAAATGTTTTCCAAACTTAAAAAAAAAGATTTAATAGTTATAAAGTGGTATATTTTATCTAAATTAATTAATTTTATAAATTTAATTGGTTATAAAGTTTTAAATAAAATATATATAGATTTCTTAATTCTTCTTTTCCCTTCTTTTCCTTTTCGGTGACGAAAAGTTTTGAGTGGGGGAGAGTGTAACGACCCGTAAATTTCGACAATTAAATTTGTTAATTTAATAGGAGTTTGTAATTAAATTTAGAAGAAAAAAAACTACCTATAGTAATTCGAAGTTAATTCAAATGATTTTAAGTAGTGAAAAGAATTTTACCTGTATATGAATTGAATATAAGGGTTTAAGGAAAATATTAAACTGATATAATGTAATAAACATTGTTAACAGTAAATGGAATATGATAATAAGAACAATTGCAAGCTTTGTATTTATGGGCAAATTAATATTGATAGGTAATAATTGTTATAGAGAATAAATTTCAAATGTTAAAATTTGTAAAATGGTGACGACTATTGTCCGTTAACAATGCATGTAATTAATAGCAATTAAAATGAAATTAATCATTGTTTTTTTGTAAGTTAAGAGAATAACTGGAAATTTTGAAGGTAAAATCAAATAAAGGTTAACTATATGCATAAGATGGAAAGTTGAACAGAATTCTAATAAATGATAATAATGGAAAACGTATACAATCAATGTAGGTAGTTAGTAATTACAATGTTGTTGAAATTATTAAACGTTCTTGTGACAATTAATAAATAACGAAAGGAGTAAGCG
Source organism: Allium fistulosum (assembly GCA_030737815.1). Taxonomy (NCBI): domain Eukaryota; kingdom Viridiplantae; phylum Streptophyta; class Magnoliopsida; order Asparagales; family Amaryllidaceae; genus Allium; species Allium fistulosum. Next base: position 1,438,937,512 of record CM060902.1, read on the forward strand.
TATTTATTTAGAGTATTAATTACAATCGGATTGGGAATTTAAGCAACAATGTAATGCTAGGTAATTAATGCTAAATTTAAGTAAATAATAATGAATAGTGGTTTGAATAACGATTAATTCAAAATTTGTAAACATATATTATAAATTACCTACTTATTGTTAATGAAATTTGAATTGGTAATAAGTGATAAGGAAATAAATGTTACACTAATGGAAATGAAGTAACGTTCGTTTAAATGTTGAGTAATAGTAAGGTCGTATTTATTATTAGCATTACTTTAATAATAATGGTTAATTGTGAAATTTATGCAAGAAGTATGTAAAATAGTAACTAAGAAAGGAATACGTATAAATTGATTATGACCTAAATTTAAGTGTAAGTTAAAAAGTGAAATTGAATCTAATACATTAAATTTGGAAACTTATTTTAATAAATTAGATTCAATTTATAATAAAGGGGGTTATTTTAAGAAATTGAAATAAATACTATGATTTGGTAAATTTAGTTACTTTAAAATTTAGAAGGGAATTGGTTTAAAGAATTATGAATTAATGAGTAAATCAAGATGATGAACTTTATGAATTTTTGAAGTTGAATCTTTAATAATGAGTTAATTTGTTAATTTATAATTGTTGGACTTATTGAAATAAATGAAATGAAAATTTAATTATTACGTTAAATTAAAAATTTAGTTGAATAATGGGAAATATTTATGTAATAATTTTAAATCCAATGGCAAGCCTCCTATTTGAAATATGAATGGAATAATTTTGGGTAAAGTAAAATTTATGGAAATTTTGGAAATTTACCTATAATTTTGAATTTTATGAAATTTAAGAGTTATATTGATTTAATCTTTAATAAATTGACATTTAAAAATTGTTAAATCATTTTAAATGTTTGAAAATTTTTAAGTGATAAAATTTGCCAATTCCGAAACTGAATTATAAATATTGGATTTATTTACTAATTTTTAATTTATTTAATTAATATAAAAATAGCCATTTTTGTCACTGACTCGGATTTCGACGAAACTAGTTTCATCGGATCCGTATCAGTGAATTATTGTAGGGTTTCAAGTTTCGTAACGATCGGACTTGTCGTTTGATCGTACGAACGTGAAACGCCTTGAAATCGATTTAATTGAAATCAATTTTTGAAATCAATTTGAGAATTTCTTTTTCAGCATAACTTCTTCATACAATGGAATTTGGACGTGAAACTTTTTCCATCGCGCTCAGAATATTTTAAAACACCTATTTTGATATATGGGTTTACTCAATTTCGTTCCGGGGTCAGAACGGGCTTTTCGGGCCATAGTTTGTTCCGCACGTTCATCTATCCAGTATCTACTCTATATCTAACCTACCTATATAAACACAGTTATAAACCCTAGCCTCCCTAATCTTCATTGTCTGTACGTACAATTCATCTTCTTCTTAGCTCCTCATTCCAATGGCAGACAAAACCTAATCCCCAAATTCCAAAATCTAATTTCAAAAAAAAAAAAATTCGAGATTTACGCGCTTCGGGTCGCGCTTCGGGTTTCAAGGGGAAAAACCCTGGAGCTACTTCGTGTCATGAAGAAAATGACTCGGGTCTCCGGGTCGTTTTGGCAAAAACTCGAAGTAAGCATCGGGTATTTGAGGCGGCGGACCGGGTTGAACTCGAAGTCGACTCAGGACCAGAATTTTCCAATCTTCAAATTTTCATAACCTTTGCATACGGACTCGGATTTGGACGCGGTTTCTTTTGTTAGGATCGTATTGAAATTCCAGATCTTTTGACGCTGGTTTGGATGAATTCTGAGACTGTAAAATTTTTGGGTTTAAATTGAATTTAAATTCAATTTAAATTCAAAAGGTGAGTGTTTTAACCCACTCACAACTTCTAAGATTTCTTATGTTTGTTAAATTAAATTTTGATGTGATTTAAAATTTATCTATGATTGTTTGGGCATATATTTAATCATCATCTCAGTTAGATAACATTTTGTTAAATTTAATTGTTATTTAATTTTATTATTGCATAAAATTTGCGAGTTAAATTTATTTATTATTGCATACAAACTGCCAGTTGAACAGTTATTAATTTTTATTGAATATAAACTATTTTTTGATGCCTGTTATATTTTATATGCTTTATATTGATGTTTTGTTTAAATTGGATGATGATTGTAATAAATGGTTGTTTATTGTATAAACTGCAAGTTATTATGAATTTTCATTTCATTCGGGATTGCGGTTTGAAATGATATATAACCGTAAACTTTTATTTTTAAATTACGGATTGAAATGATAAATATCCGTATCACTTGACCATAGGATAGAAAATTATATACAGGCACCGTGGTCTATATATAAAATATTTTAAAGTGATTTTTCTATGATTTGGAAAGAAATATACGGTTTAATAAATATTAAATTTTGATATTATACAAATATTATTTTATATATGGTTAAATTCTAAAATTTAAGCTATGTATAACTTGATGATGTTTTAAGTTTGATTTACGAATATTTCAAGTTTGAGCTTTATTTAAGTGATATTGAATTTATTAAATAAATATTTCTAAACTAAATAATAGTAAATTGAATTAAGGTATATATAAGATTATCATATTTTGTTGGGAATTTTGGAATATTTAAAGACTTGAAATATATCAAAATTTAAATGTTTTATTGAAATTAAGGTATTATTGTTTTTCAAAGTATTGGTTTTGAAATTGTTATAACTCTGAAAGTAATATGGTTTGAAAAATGAATTTATTTGAAATGGAATTTATTTAAGAATTATCTTTAAATATATTGATTTGAAACCGATTGAAATTTTGAGATTAAGAATATGACTGCAGTTTTTGATTTGGGTTTAAGATGGTTTTAAAGAATATTTCAAGTTTTATAATTAAAAATAAGAACAGTGATTGAAAATTTGGATTTTATTTAAATGATATATTATTGAATTTGGTTTTAAAGTATATACTATTTTGAAGTAAATGATATGTTTTGAAATAGCAATAATATTTCGGTTTTAAAGTATATACTATTTTGAAGTAAAGGATATGGTTTGAAATGGCAATAATATTTTGGTTTTTGATGTATATACTATTTTGAAATAAAGAATATGTTTTGAAAGGGCAACGATTGTGTTTTAAAGGTATATATATATTTAAAATGATCACGGTGTTATAATAACGATTGGTTGTTAAAGAGACCGGGATCGGATATGGACATACTCTCTGTCGATACCGAAAACCACTTTGACAACTGTATACGCGGTGGAGTTTCCAGAATGAAGTAGGATGGTGGGGACGATCTTAAGGTATATAGGTGGACCCAACTCCCGCGAGTTGGCATAAGGTGGCTAAAACAGGAGCGATTGACGGACCAATGAGGTAGCACCTCTGATCGGACACACTTCTTCGATACCATTCTATTACTTTGTTATTTTGGTGGCCACCCTTCGATTTGGGAGTGTTGTTCGAGGTGGGCGGTAGTGGCTGCTATGCGTCACCACCAGTCCGGATGCGTAATTGGTATATCTACCCTGGCATTGCCTAGTTGTGTCGTGTTACCTACCATATCGAGCTTTACTACGATTATGATTTTAAGATCCGACCGCGTTAAGGTTCTCCATCCCCTTAACGCTATTTTCTATATGATTATACTTTACTGATTAGACACTACTGTATATAGCGAATATTACTACATAGTAGATAGTTTAACGGATCCTTAAGAGATGTGAATCCCGAACATTTCTTAAGTTACTGCACTCACGTTAGATACTGGATAGGAGATGTCAAACCCCGTAAACATCTCTGATGCCGTTTACACTCATATTAATTTCATTGATTTAACTTACATAAGATCTTTTAGTTCTGACTCGAGTGTTTTGTTTTTTTCAATTCGCTCGGGTCAGCCTGAGCATTTCAGGATTTGAAGGCCCTATTTCTGAAGGACGAAGACGAAGATTTTATTATTACTATTTGTTATATATTCTACTACACCATTGTATTCCGCTGCATAATTATCATTCTCTGGTATGTGTAACTCTGATATGTATTGTATAAGTATAATCAAATATTTTGTAAAACAGCTTCATGAACTGTTATTTGATTATTATATTTTATCGTTCCGCTGCAAGATTCTATTTTGTTTCTTTTATTTCTCCACTTTTTCTTATTTACCCCATAACAATCCGCCCTTCTGTATGGTTTAAGTCGACATGTGTGTCTGCTTAAGCGTACAAAAAGGTGGGATGTTACATTTCAATACCCATAACAAGGATTAAATATTCATATCCAAAACTGCAATAAATAGACTTGTAAATAGAAATAGAAATCCAATTTATTACATCAATCTGATGGAATATCCTAAACAATATGAATTGCAATTCTACCTTCATATTCTATTCAAATCCACATTTACAAAGAAATAAACGAAGGAATTTTATCTGGAATAAGTAGGTAAACTACGAGTGGTGTTCATGCTCTAATCACTTATTTCATTATTGAAAACTCACAATTTGAATCAAAAAAGGAGAAGTGGAATAGACTATGAAATTATCAAAAATTGCAGAAAAAACATAAATTCCATCAAATTAGCATATATAATTGAGAATCCCCATCTATAATTGACATTTCGAAATAAAAAGGAATTTCAGGGGATTTTATATACTTTATTTTCTCAATCCCAAAATCACTAAGGCATATTCAAATCCATAGATATATACTAATCAATTACTAAAATAAAAATACTAATGTTTCCACTCACAGATTATCCTTAGCTTTTCTTGTATGGATTTGCAAGCAACTATTTTCCAAATCTCCTTCTTTTGATATATATACACAGCGAAGGATGTGTGTGTGTGTGTGTGTAATTTTGTTAAATTTAAAGAGGTTTGAGGAGAAGTGAATAGATTAAAAGAATAATTAGAAAAGGATTAGATCCTTACCTGGATTCCGAATTGAATTTCTAAATCTAACTGAAGAGAGAAAATGACAGAGGTTCGAGGAATTCTCCAAATATTTGTGAATAAAAAGTGGAGAGGATAGGGTCTTATTTATAGGAGTTGAGATGCACTAAAACCGTAGGATGAAGTTAGGTAAAAACAGATAAATCTGGAGTGTTTAAAGGTGGAAAAAACTCTAGCTGCCACCCTGAATAGAGGTAGACTGCCCCCTTGACCAGTCGACTGCTAGGGCCGATCACTTAGGTCGGAGGTGTCGACTTCTCCACTCATTTGTGGTGCGTTGATTTATTTCTGTTGCTCTTTTATTTTATTCCTTAATTAACTTTTAACGTGAATTGTTTAACTTAACGTTTAACATAACCCCTCAGTAAAACTACAGTTAATTTTGAAATTCAAACCCTAGGTTTAAATACTCATTTGAATTTGAATTCGAACTAAATTAATTTAATCTGAAAAATTTAACCGCTTATAACTTCTTCATTTGAGCCCCGTTTTAAACATACTATATATGAAAACATATAAGAATTTTGCGATGAATGCAACAGAATAACTTCCATAGTCAAATTTCAACCTTTATAAAATTTCCTATTTCAATTTAATTCATTCAGTTTATTTATGGTTGATTTTATGAGATGTTACAGTGACAAGGGACAATGGTAAAGAGACGTTACTTGAAGTAGACGATTAGTGCACAATTTGGAGCTAAAGAGAGATGGTTCTATTTGGAGTTGAGAGATGTGTTGAAATTTAAGAGAAAAGAGAAGAAGAAAAGAACTTGTGTCCTTATGGATAATTTTAGAGTTGGTGATCTAAAGACAAAAGATGAACACAAGTTTGTACTTCAAGCAAAATACACCTAAAGTCAAATTATAGAATACATGCAATTGCGTAAACTGTATACAAAGGATATAAAATGTAGAAGAAGAAAAAAAAATCATATTTTGGAAAAGGCATATATTATGAATTTTTTGAAAAGTGCATAAGAGAATAAAGTCAAATGCAGTATGTACATGGTTGCAAAATTATCTACTACACAAAATAAAAACAATTTCCATGCAAGACGAACGAAATTGCACAGTTTTACAAGGTAAAACATTTTTCACTTGTCAAAATGCATAAATAAATAATTATGAAAATATGATAATTATTTCAAATTTTTTTAGTGTAATTAACAACAACATTTTATATGTATAAAGTGCATAAATTTCTTTGATCGTCAGAGATTTAAAATAAAACTAAAAAAAATTGTCGAGCTTATACTTTTGTTGTGTTGTGATGTGCACGTAAATATGCATATTTTTATCACCATATTTAATCTATTTAAATTAAATAAATGATCATATCGGGTATTTTAACTTGTTTAAATCAATTCAAATTATTTTCAAATTGTCACATATTCATCTCCATATAGGGGCAAAATGGTCATTTTTGTGCATATATTAATTTGAGAAAATTTAATTTGAAATTTCTATATTATTTTGTAGTAATTTGGCTTCATATGCAAGTGGCTTCATGAAGATATATACATGCACAAGAGTGAATACAACGAAATGGAGATGGAAATAATTCAAAGCCATGATCATGGAGGATCCCACCTACCCCACCTTCCTTCATGTACAAATTAGAAGCTAATCCACATGCTAATGGTCATTCCACTTTCATGCACACTTAATGGGTGATTATTGAAGCTAATGATAACTTGGCCACCACACTTCCTACAAGGGCATTTTGGGCATTCCCCTAGAATATGCATTAGGGTTTCTAACTTGTATAAATACCCCATATGTGTAACAACCCGCATATTTATCGATTTTATATTTAAATATTTTATTTAAATATAACATCGTTCGTCGAATTATAGTCCGAAAAGCTACTTTTGCAAATAGTCGAATTGGGACTCGAGACCACTTCCATTGAGTTCAAAATGCCGTTTGCGACCTTTTTGAGTATAAACTTCGATATGTTTGGAGTTAGTAGAATTTTGCTACTTTTTCACTTTGGATTTAGGTTTGGGTTTCAGCCCTATATCCTAACTCAGCCCCTCTCCTCTCCATTCACTCATTTCTACTTTCTTAAACACTCATCAAAACTGAAAATGGGGAGAGGAAAGGGAAATTAAAACCCCAAGCCCTAGTTCAATTGCAAATTCAAGCTTCTAGCTCCAAATTCAAGAAGAAGCTTTGGTAAGTATCATCCCCTTCTTCTCCAACTCATTCTCACTTTGATTTCAGAAATTTCCTAAACCTAATTTAGGAAACGTTTCTCTTTTAAGCTTAGATTCAAGCTTCTTGTGTTGAGATTGAAGAGTGGTTGTTCTCCCCTTGTCTTCAAGCTCCTTCTTCATTGTCTTTGTAAAAAGGTGAGATTTTTATCTCACATCTTTGTCTATATCTATCTTTGTTGTTAGGTATGAATTCCTATCATCTATTTCGTGTTCACTTGTTGTGATTTGAATTGGTTTTGCGAATTCTTCAATTTTGGTGTTTTGGTCCAATTTTATGAAAATCCTTCTATGGACATTTGGACATTGATATTCGGAGTGTATCGAACAGCCTTTAAGGCCGGGTTGTCACTAGACGTAAATCCTTAGTGTCATTGCTTGATCGATCGCTTCCGATAACGTTTTGGCCATCTTGGCCTAGGTAAATTTTTGCCCAGATTGGGAGTTCAGACGTCTGGAGGTCAATGCCAAACGTCTGGTTTTGCCTCCTGGTGGAAAATAACATACGGCAGAAAAATAAAAAGGGCAGTGACTAATTTCAGACGTCTGAACTATTGTTCCAGACGTTTGAAAAGATGTTAGACGTCTGATTTATGTTTTCAAACGTCTGGTTGGTTTTCTGGGATATTCCCAGAAACCAAATCCAGACGTCTGGACTTTTCCCCAGACGTCTGATTCTAGGTTTCAGACATCTGGATCGTTTTCTGGAATATTTCCAGAGACGAAATCCAGACGTCTGGACCAACCCCTCAGACGTTTGGAAATTCCAGTTTTGCCATATCATGCTAGGTCGCTTGTCTTCACCGGGCAGGTCAAACACCGTAGCAGGGGCGTTGCCCCCGCACCCCCACCTTGGGGGGTTGCCACCCCCCCGGACCCCCCCTCCGTAGGGGATCTTATCTGAAAAACATTCAACAGAACTTCCTACTTTGATGGTTTTGGGAATTGATTTCTTTGGATTTTATTCACGTCTTCGAATGTGAATTTTTATGATTGATTGTTTCTACATTCATTTCTATGATTTGTCACTTTAAAAATATAAAGGTTTTCTATATTAGTAGTAAATATCAAAACTCCTTCATTAAAACGATTTCAACACTATTTTATTACAAAGCTCGTTTCTTAAACCGTTTTCCAATCTACTAGTATATACAAACCTTTACCTCATTCGTATGAGAAAATATAATTAAACGGCTTAGCAAAACAAGTGGTATGAAACGTTTGCGTTTACTTCGTCGGTTAATTGATGGACTTGTTCGATTGAAACTCTTGTGACAATTTTCTAGTGGAGATCTACAATCTGTTCGTAAATATTTGAGTTAAGCAAGTGGTTATGGGACATGAAGCTAAACTCTTATATTTACTAGCTTAGTGTAATCAACACTTCTTGATGATCGATGATGATCATTTTATGGTTTAGACTAGCAATGTGCGATGTCTCTTTGTCCGTGTGAAGGACTGTACTTCATTTTATTGAGCTTCGTCTCATTTCTTTGTGGGCTAGCAACCCATGTACTTTTAATGTGTTTCGATTCATCTGATGTATCGTTTGTACTACATCGATGTCTCGGCTTTCCGGTTCATTGGACGTACCGTTTGCACTGCGTCAATGTTCCGAATTGTATTGTGTTTCGATTCACCTGATGTACCGTTTGTACTACATTGATGTCTCGACTTTCCGGTTCATTGGACGTACCGTTTGCACTGCGTCAGTGTTCCGAATTGTTTTGTATTTCGATTCACCTGATGTACCGTTTGTACGACATCGATGTCTCGAATTTCCGGTTCATTGGACGTACCGTTTGCACTGCGTCAATGTTCCTAATTGTTTTGTATTTCGATTCACCTGATGTACCGTTTGTACTACATCGATGTCTCGACTTTCCGGTTCATTGGACGTACCGTTTGCACTGCGTCAATGTTCCTAATTGTTTGTATCTCGATTCATCTGATGTACCGTTTGTACTACATCGATGTCTCGACTTTCCGGTTCATTGGACATACCGTTTGCACTGCGTCAATGTTCCAAATTGTTTGTGAGTTTTCATGCTCCCGCTTGGGATTGGACATCCTTTTCTTGTGATTTCTGGATTTCTAGATATTGATTTTTGGAATTTATGTTTCATCAACTTTTACAATTGGCATTAATATGTATGTCATTATTGTGGCTTGGTGAATTAAATAAAGAATATGACATTCTTTTTAATCTTTGAGAAGATTCTTGTGATATTGATTAATCTCTTGTTGATTTTTAATTACGTACTTATCACAGTATGGTATTATGGTTATGATACGTTTTTGTCATATCTCTTATTCTATATCACTTTATCTGATATTTATAGCTAGACTGATCCGTTTATTATTTTCTTCTTAAATAATACTCAGGTCAGACTGAGATTTTACAAGTGCTTCCTCATGACTTCTTATCTGGAGCCATCTTCTGACTTTTGGCTAACTACTCTAGTTTAGTAGTTTTTGTTGTATACATTTGAGATTTAGACTCCTTGATGTATACATATTCTTTTGCCTTGCACTTGTATCTATTCTTTTGTGTTATTGTGGATCTTATTTGACCACTACTCTGATGTACACTTTCATGTGTTATATTCATATCTATTTCCGCCTTTGTGATATAAATTGTTTGTGACTGATTTATGTTATGTTTATTCCTATATTTGTTTCCGAAGATATTATAGCCACCGTGTAGTAGCTTTGAGTTTGTATCGGTATGTCGGATTTCCTCTTGAAATAAAAATGCATGTTATACTACCTGACATATCGGTGCTCGCACAAAGCAATTACACGGATGGTCGCTCCTCAACAGCCTTATTCTCCGTGCTAGTTGACGGCATTACCTCGTAGTGTCCTTGGCTAGCGTGGTTATAGAGGTGGGCCGTCACAGTATGCTTCATGTAACCCCTTTTACTCTTAGTTAGTTTTTAGCTTAGAAATCAAAGAAAGCTTCTCTTTTCTTTTCATGGCTACTTAGCCATTTCTTTCATGTAACTTTCCTTTTTTATGCAATGTTAATTAGTGTTGTCTCTTCATTTACATGCTTCTCTTCTTATGTTAGTAGTGTAGTTTATTATTCATACAAGTAGATTAGTGTTTACTTCTTTTTACTTAGCTTTTCTTTTCATTTTGCTCTCTTTTTACTCTTGTTTTATTTCATGTTTCAAGCTACAAGTGTTGATATGATAACACAAATGAGATGTTAATCCCTTCAATTTAGGGGTAATGAAGCCTCTAATCATGTAGCTTCAACATTTTGATAATTATTTCTCTCTTTTGTGCTTAAATAAATGTTGATGTGATTTATTGTTTCATGATGAATTTGATAGTCTATGTTGTTCATAACAAATAGGCTATGCTTAAAGAATCACAAACAAAAATTGCATCTTCATTTAAATATGATTATGGCAAAGAAGTGAATGTTGAAATTGAAATTTGATAGTCTATATTTCTAATTAATAGTTAATAGACCATACTTAAAATAGATTTTGCTTTCAACTTGTTGTCATTTTTCATGAGAGTTGAAAAGTGGTTTAAATGGTGTGTTATAGTTTGATGGTTTATGTTGAGAAAATTAATAGCACAAATGGATCATACATATGATAAGCACATCAATTAAACTTACTAATGACTAAAAAAAAGAGATAATAATTTCATGTTTTGTTGAACTATATGATAGAGAGAGTGGAATTATCCCTAAATTATCATTTATTCTCATATTTTTCTCACTTTCTTTTTGACATTTTTCTACATTTTTAACTATCACACTTTCAACTTTGGTTAATTTGATTGAATAGAGATTTAAAATCAACAATCCCCTGCGGATCGACCCGTACTCGCCACGTACTATCATTCTACGCTGTGCGCTTGCGGTATAAATTTAACTCAACATTTATCGGCATTTTTCTAACTCAATAGAAAATTTGTCGTTAAACAAGTTTTGGCGCCGTTGCCGGGGAATAGTTTTGATTTTGATTTTCTATTCTTCGAATTTGTTTGACTCTAGTGTGTGTGTTTGTTTGCATATTAAAAAAAATTATATTTGTTTTGTGTTTGTGCGTAAATTTGTTTTCATTTTGTTTGTTTGTTTGTTTGTTCTAGTTCCATTTGCATTTGCATTTGCATATTTAAAAAAATTATTATACACATTTGCATTAGAAAAAGAAAAAAAATTATTCTACAAATTTTATTTTAATCTTTAACATTGCTTTCACTTTACATTCCTTCTGCATATTTCTGCACACTGTTACATATACTTCTGCATATTTACATTGTTTCTGCACACTGTTACATTCATTTTACATTGTTTGTGTGTTGCTTATCCACAATTACCACCAAGCAACACCCTACTACCCACCCCTGCCAACCTACCGCCCTTCACCACTGTCAAAAGCTACAACACAACAACAATCACATATTCAATAGAACCACCTTCACCACCTTCACTGTTAACATCTCGTCACATCACTTATGTGCCGGTCACAACCATACAACCATTACGCTGTCAAAACACATCACTGCAGCCTTCATTCATCATCCCCTACTCAACATGCACTTCTCAAGCAAACAACAACCATCCTACCCAAACTGTCCTCCCACTTTATCATCCCACTCCAATCTTTCAACAACAATCAACTCCATATTAACCACCAAGTTCACTGTCACACTTCAAGTATTCAACCACCAAGTCCACACAATTGACCTGCATACTTGCACTTCTCTATGCATACCGAACCACTTCAAGTATTCAAACCAACTGTCATTCAACCAAACCACCCAGCCTCTACAACATACTTCACAAACAAACTGCCATTTTTTTCTCAAACAACAAACATCACCATTGTACCAAAACCGCTGCTTCAAATTACCTCACTGTCGCACAGTCACCAGTTGCTACAGACATCACCTCCCGACCAATCGCGCCTCAAACATGTTTCACCACATATCACTCTATATCACTATATCACTATTTTCATCCTCTGCCGTGGACACCCATATCACCAAAGAACCACTTCTGACCTTACAACACAACCACATTCAATATATCTGCAAACTGACTGCCTATCACTGCTAACTGCCCATTGCAATAGCAAGTTTCACCACAACCAGTGACATTCCACATCTGCATCCCCGACCAGCTTCATCTCCTCACTAACATAGCCTTCAATACACCCAGCCACTTCAACCATCAGAACCTCCTCTCTGTCAACATTCTTCTTTCCACATTTTCACTGTGCATATCTGCACAGCAATACAAACATCAAATACCATAATTCATATCTCAAATTCACTTCCACCACCAGAGCAACTTGACACAAAACAAAACTGTCAACACAACACTGTCTACATCAAATAACATTACAGACAGTGCCTTCAACAAACTCCACCTCTCTCTGATCAACTTCATACTCCACTGACCATAGTTACTGCACAACCACCGACCATCTATACTTCAACCTCCACTTGCATCATCATCAAATAACATTTTTTACCTGCCCCTTCAATCTCCACTTACCCACTGCAATTAACCATCACTGTCAAATGTGCACTGTGCACTGATTCACCCTCCCCCTGATACACTGACTTCCACATCAAACTCAAAACCATCTCAAAGCACATCACTTCAACCAAACTATTACAACACTTACTACAACACTTCGAGCAACTTCAATAATACATCACAACTGTTTCATATTACTGCTGTTTCATATCACTCAACAAACAATACTTCTACCACCACATTCAACTTACAACTATCAACTCTGCCTAACTGTCCCACTCCACCACGAACCAGTACAACACTGCAACTCCACAGTATACCAACATCACCCTATTCCACTGCACTTCAAACAACTCAACAACTAAAAAAAAGAGAACTTACTGCAAACAACTCAACAACTTGCTGCCTCTTCCTGTTCCACCGCACTTCACTGATCACCCGCAACCCAGACAACTGCCGCAAGTCGCCGACAAGCTTGAACAGCGACAGTACCATCAGAGCATCGAATCCTCTGTTACTTCACTCAAAATCGCCATACTCCAATTGCCGAACATTTGCCACTAACCTGAACTTCACCTCTGTCACCACCCTCAAACGGTGCCACAAACCGCTCGCCTACATCTCAGCAACTCCGCCACTACAACTCATTTCACACAGCAACAAAAGCAACTGCCGCGACCTCCAACTGAACTCGCGATCACCGCGGTCACCAAATCAACTCCTTCACCTCAACCACGACAACCCCAAATCGCCTCAACTTCTCCAACCTCGAAACGGCTAATCGCCTCGAATAAATCCCAACACCCAATCAAACTACCACCAATTCTATCGTCTCAGCAAAAATTCGCTTCGAGATGATTGGGTATTCTGTTTTGGGAAAGTCGAATTGAGATTTGATTTTTGAATTATGTTTTGTTTTCAAACTTTGAAAGTGTGAGCTAAATTTTGATTTAAGTGCGTAAGTAATTATTGTGTGGAGTTAGTAGGCCGGGTTGAATAATTGATTCATCTTTCATTTTACTGTGTTTTAGCCATCTTTCTTTTTTTACTTTTTATTTTATTTTTACTTTTAACAAAAAAATATTTGAAGAGAAAACATTTTGGGAACAGTTTAATTTGTTTGGTCTGGGCAGGGTTGCATTTGGACCATCTTCTTACTCTATTTTTTTTATTCTTTTCAGTTTTTTTTGTGTTTTTTGTGTTTTTTGTTTTTTGTTTTTCTTCCTCTTTGATAAAAAAAACTAGCATTTGGAGCCTTTTAATTTGTTTTGTTTTGGTTTGTTTAACTTCTTCTTTGATTAAAAAAAGACTTTTTTAATTACTTTGCTTTTTTTCCTTTGTTTTTTCTTATAAAAGAAAACTTATTTTTTTTATTTTCGTACTATCCTTGTACATAACAAAAAAAACAAAAAACACAAAAACACAAAAGAGTAGTTTTTAATTACTTTAGTTAATTTTTTTTTCATTTGCTTTTAGTCTCTTCTTTGATATACAAAAAAAGGGTTTCAATTACTTTGTTATAGTTTCTTTAGTTTACTTTGTTTGAAAAGAAAAAAACTTGTATATACATTGTTTTTAGTTTCAGGTTGCCGAAGCAGAAAATCAAGAGGAATTTCTTGTTTCGCTCTGCTGCCAAAAATAAACTGCTTGCTTGCTTATAAATAAATTTTGCTGCTTTTAACCCCTATTTATTATTTTTATTTGTTTGCATTGTTGTTTACTTGCATTTAAAAAAAAAATCAAAAAACGAAAACAAAAACAAAAATCCATTCGTAGTTGCATTGTTAATACACGTTTAATTTCTGCTTTACATTTCATCTTAGAATTTTGATAATAATGGTTAGACATCAATAACACTTAATTGTATATTGACAAGTTGTCATCTTTGAACAATTTACTTTCTTGGTGTCTAAGCTACGGCAGAATAATAACCATTTATAAATATTACGGTGATTCATAAATATTATAGTAGTTGTTCCTCTGAAGGTACTTAAATCTTCGGTTGCATTGCTACGGTGATTCGTGGTGCACCGATAACTTCTGCCCGTTACCTGGCTGAGAACTATCTTGTTGATTTAAGACAATGTGTGATTATACAATTTTGGGTTAACTTAGGATAAATCATTTTGTAATTAACCCTTGCATTCATTTAGTTGCATTAGTTCAAGCAGAATTAAAAAAAATTCAAAATCCAAAAAAAAAACAAAATTGTAAATATTTCTTAACTTTGTTTTTAAATCCTTTCTTTTGAATTTTTTTTAATCAAAAACAAAAATCCAAAAAAAAAATTTACTTACTTTTTTAGAAAAGCAAAAAATACAAAACCTTTTCAAAAAAAACCAATTTTTTTTTTGAAATCCAAAAAAAAATCAAAATTTTCTTTTGAAAAAATAAATTTCTTTTAGTAAATAGTTTTCTTTTATAAAAAAACATTCTTGAAAATGTCCGAGTTTCCATTTTCTTACTCGCTAGAATTTTACAATAGTTGTGAAAATCAATATAATTCATATAATTTCACACCAAATTCTTATGGATATTTCAACAACAACTATTGTGTAAACAATTCGAATTTCGAACCACAAAATTTTCAAAATGATGAACAACCCTCAACTCCTGAAAATAACATTTCTTCTTTACTTGAAATCTCTACACAACAAAATCAAAGTATAAATGATTTGTGTAATTCATATTTGTATAATAACTCGAGTCAAGGATTTCAAAATTTGAATTCAATTCAAAATTCAAACAGTTTCGATTATAACCCATGCCAATTCAATTTCAAACTCGAAAATGAATTTCAAACTCAAAATGAAAATGGAAATAACTTTTCAAACGAATTTGGCAATGGGAGTAATCTTAACCACGTTACGATTGAAAATCTTTGTTCTCGACAATTTGAAAGTGAAAATTCTCAAATTAATAATCATAAATTGGATTTTGTTGAGCAAATGGACGAGATTAACAATAATCACATGGATTTGTTGTTTGAAACATATAAGGAGCAACGTGATAAACGGAATCAAATCCCAACGTGTGACGAGTCAAACGATGGTCCATCTTTTACCACAATTGACAATTTTCAAACAACAACTTTTGAAGCTGAAAATTATGATCTTAATGAAGTTGTTGAAAACACGGTAATTGAGTGGGATTTCAATTCTTTTGAGGATGTGGAACCAAATTTAAAATTCGACTTTCCTTTTCTCGATTTCAAAAATTTAAATACAACAACTTTGGATTTTGAACTTAAGATACACAATGAAGTTGTTGATAATTCAACAAAGGAAGACGAATTTAACGAACATGATTTCTTTGGACTTTTTGAAAATGAGTTGTCGAATTCTAAAGGGGAAGATTTAAATCACCATTTTGATTTTGAAATCAATAATTCTAAAGAATTTTTCAATGAAGTGCTTGAATTTCAATTTGGTGAAAATAAACTTGAACTTCAACCAATTGTTTTATCGACCCCAAAAATCATCGAAAATAAGACAACTCGTACGATTTTTAATAAAACGACATTCGTTTTTTCAACTTCGAAATCTTTTACGGTTTGGTTTTCTGCGCTTGAGCTGTGTCTCGCATACTTGACGAGACAAATGAATCGGTCTTTGGAAGAGAGTTTCATTTACTTTCTGAGGATATACTTTCTGATCTCATGTAAATACCGTTCATTTTCATATAAATAAAGGCATTTTTAATTTTATTTTTCTCCTTTCACTTGGGTTGACTATGGGGACATAGTCAAAATCA
Source organism: Allium fistulosum (assembly GCA_030737815.1). NCBI lineage: Eukaryota > Viridiplantae > Streptophyta > Magnoliopsida > Asparagales > Amaryllidaceae > Allium > Allium fistulosum. Next base: position 1,438,953,970 of record CM060902.1, read on the forward strand.
AGTGTGGGGGGAGTCTCGTCTTCTTTTTAATTTTTCATGGTTTATTTTTCATTTTCTTTCCAAAACATAGGAAAAAAAAATTGTTTTTTAAGCATTTTTGATTTATTTTTAAAGAAACACTATAGGATAAATATATGGTTTTGGTTTAATAAATTGAAAATTTTGAAAATTTATTCGTCTTAACAAAAATAAAAATGAAGTGTGATTACAAATAACAATGGTTTAACTAGTATATAGGAAGATTCATACGTGTTAATTATGAAATACGTCCTAATTGAAAATCTTTGTTTTAAAAAGTGGTGAATTTAAAGTAAAGGATATAACATGTTTTTTGTCTTCTAAGTTAAAGGGTGCTAATATGATTTTGCGAAACTTTCTCTCTAAAAAAACACAAAACACACACACACACACACACACACATATATATATATATATATATATATTTCTTGTATATATGTATATATTTTCTTAATAAACATCTAGAGTCGTGTGTTCATGCTCGTGTGTTCACTCGCCATGCTCTGTACCCTTCTCACGTAAGCCCGAAAGGCAGTACACGATCAGTATATCTGGCCTCAGTTAATCTGATTTAGGTGTGTGTATATAAAAATTATTTTACTAATAACGCTTACAGTCAATAAGTGTTCACACTTGTGTGTTCACTCGCCACGCTCTGTATTCCCCTCACATCAGTCCGCAAGGCAGTGCATGGGTAATATATCTGGCCTCAGTTTATCTGAGTTAGACATATGTAAATATTGTTAATATCAACAAAATTTTCAAAAGAAAAAAATGGAGAGAGTAAGCAAATGAAATCCAAGCACTATTTTAAACTTATTTGATTTGACTTGTTATTGAAAAGAAATAAAAATACCACTTTGATAAACTTTGATAATCAACTAAGGATCCATTTCATAGTTACACTGTGTTATTAATCGAAACAACGAGTTAAACTATAGTATATTTGCTTTGATAGCTTCATTTTTGCTGGAAATTTTGACAAGTAAATGACTTAAATTTTCAAGATAATAACCAAACCTATATTTAACTTATTTGTGTTAATTTAAAAAGTAAATCCTTTATTTGTAAATATTTTCAAAAACTTGCATTCACATCTTTGTAAATAAATCTTGCATTTTGTAAATATTTTAATTCTGCATTTGGATTTTGTGGGTAGTATCCACTGAAAACCCTCACGAGACAACACTCGTCCTATTGGGGCCACCCAGAGGTTTAACGGCTTGTTGCATACGCTCAATGCAATCGTGTTTCCTACGAAAACGGATTTATCTTAGTTTTTTTTCTTTATTCGAGGACGAATAAAAAGATAAGTGTGGGGGTATTTGATGTGCACGTAAATGTGCATATTTTTACCACCATATTTAATCTATTTAAATTAAATAAATGATCATATCGGGTATTTTAACTTGTTTAAACCAAATTCAAATTATTTTCAAATTGTCACATATTCATCTCCATATAGGGGCAAAATGGTCATTTTTGTGCATATATTAATTTGAGAAAATTTAATTAGAAATTTCTATATTTTTTTGTAGGAATTTGGCTTCATATGCAAGTGACTTCATGAATATATATATATATATATATATGTATATATATATATATATATGCACAAGAGTGAATACAAAGGAATTGAGATGGAAATAATTCAAAGCCATGATCATGGAGGACCCCACCTACCCACCTTCCTTCATGTACAAATTAGAAGCTAATCCACATGCTAATGGTTATTACACTTTCATGCACACTTAGTGGGTGATTATTGCAGCTAATGATAACTTGGCCACCACACTTCCTACAAGGGCATTTTGGGCATTCCCCAAAAATATGCATTAGTGTTTCTAACTTGTATAAATACCCCTTATGCTTCATGTAACCCCTCTTCTCCTTAGTTAGTTTTTAGCTTAGAAATAAAAGAAAGCTTCTCTTTTCTTTTCGTGGCTACTTAGCCATTTCTTTCATGTAACTTTCCTTTTTTTATGCAATGTTAATTAGTGCTTTCTCTTCATTTACATGCTTCTCTTTTTATGTTAGTAGTGTAGTTTATTATTCATGCAAGTAGATTAGTGTTTACTTCTTTTTACTTAGCTTTTCTTTTCATTTTTCTCTCTTTTCACTCTTGTTTTATTTCATGTTGCAAGCTACAAGTGTTGATATGATAACACAAATGAGAGGCTAATCCCTTCAATTTAGGGGTAATGAAGCCTCTAATCATGTAGCTTCAACATTGTGATAATTATTGCTCTCTTTTGTGCTTAAATAAATGTTGATGTGATTTATTGTTTCATGATGAATTTGATAGGCTATGTTGTTCATAACAAATAGGCTATGCTTAAAGAATCACAAACAAAAATTGCCTCTTCATTTAAATATGATTATGGCAAAGAAGTGAATGTTGAAATTGAAATTTGATGGTCTATATTTCTAATTAATAGTTAATAGACCATACTTAAAATAGATTTTGCTTTCAACTTGTTGTCATTTTTCATGAGAGTTGAAAAGTAGTTTAAATGGTGTGTTATAGTTTGATGGCTTATGTTGAGCTAATTAATAGCATAAATGGGCCATACTTATGATAAGCACATCAATTAAACTTACTAATGACTAAAAAAGAGAGATAATAATTTCATGTTTTGTTGAACTATATGATAGAGAGTGGAATTATCTCTAAATTGTCATTTATTCTCATATTTTTCTCACTTTATTTTTGACATTTTTCTACATTTTTAGCTAATCACACTTTCAACTTTGGTTAATTTGATTGAATAGAGATTTAAAATCAACAATTCCCTACGGATCGATCCGTACTCGCCACATACTATCATGTTGTTCTAATGGAAAATTCATATTAGTGACATTTTCATAATATTATTGAAATAAAGTAAGGTGGAAAAAACCATATATAATTTGAAAACACAAAAAATAGAGCTTTCGATGAATTTTAATTAAATTCAAGTACTTCTACTCCATAAACTAAAATTTAAGGAATAGAAAAGGTGGAAAATAAAATGGTTAAGGTGGGTGATAAAATGATTGAATTTTAAACTAAAAGATATTACTAAAGCTCAACAAGATTATTGTGACGACCGCCCATGACCCCTGCACTGAACCTAGAGAAAGTGCGCTGTAAAGTGTGTCAGGCGACCATGGACGATTGTCAGGGTAATTTAAAACAACAGAATCTATCGTATTACTCACAGCGCATGGACAAAATACAATAGGATATATATATAGTGAAGCTTTACAGAATAGAACGTCATCATATAAAACTTCATAATGGTTGAATACAAACATCTGAATAGTCAATACATCAAGCCTCACTACATATCACTCAGAGAATCATACAAAGCAGCAGAACATCCAGTACATATAGTAAGAAGATAATATGCAAGCATCAAGCTCGTCTTCGACATCAGCATCGTGGGAAGCAAGAACAGCACCTGTCACCTGCTACCTAGTCTGCCCGTCCCAAAATGGACGAACAGCCCAAGGCAATAAGAGTTAAAACATAAAGCCTTGAGTCAGACAACAGTCTTAGTGAGCAGTAAATTAACTAATAACATACCAAAAGAGCATAAAGGAAAAAGGAATAGGAATACAATCCTCCCACTCCACCTCTTTCTACAGTGATAGCCCCCAGACACACACTAAGCAGAAGAAAACATAGCAAAGCATACAATTTAAGTAAAGCAATTATCACTCGAGTCAAGGGCGATGCTTTCCAAGTACAAACCCCCAAGGCCTAAACCAAGATCAGATAAGCACCAAGAAAATACCGCTCTTGAGACCGAATGACGATAAAACCAAACATCCATGACTCTGGCTATCATTGTTATCATTGCCTCAATATCACCGTTAGTTGAATGACCGACACATTCTTTCAGCCGTCCGTCAAGGGCTAATGGAAAACCCCGGTTCTAGACATAACTCCGAATGTCATCGTGACCCGTGCCTAGGACTATCGAATCTGCCCAGAGTACTTGACTATCAATCATTAGCCTTCAGGGACTATCGAATCTGCCCAACGTACTCTTGCTTTGAGCATGCTAGAACCTTCAACAACGATGAGATCTCAGCCTTCTAGTCATCCTCCTCGATGACTATTTCCATACTAGCTCAAGCGCCTCTCGAGCAAACCATTATCCTCAACTCGAACCATATCACCGAGTTATCAACTTGCTTGGAATGATCCCGTCTGGATTAGACCAAGACTACCTCATATCATGCTTCGCCTCATCATCATCATAGCAAAGCTCCATCTCAACATCATCATCAAATCTATCCATATGAGCTTCATTATCCGCTACATATGCCACGAGCAGCTTTTCCAATTCAAGAGCCTTTCCCTTAGATTTTGAATCATCTTCGGTCTAAATCGAATCATCAATCATCTAATTCATAGAAATAAATCAAGTCAAACATTAATCCAAGCAATCAAGCATTCAAATATGATCTAGATAGACAATATTAACAATAATGGCAATTTCGTAAATAAAGAGTCGAAAGTCTAACAAGCATGAAAGCATGAACAATGTCTCTATAATCTTGATGAATGAACTTGCATAGGTTAACACTTAGTAAAATGATCGTCAAATCATCATAAACAATGGATCTATATGGATCTGTACTTAAGTTTACAAAGATGCATGAAAATCACTACTTTAACACAAAATCAAGCCAACGATCCGATATACTCCTTTGGATCCGTGTGAGAGATAATCACCACTCACCAAATCACCTAAACAATCCAAAAGCAGCACACTTCAGATTTGGACAGCGAAGGATCTAACTTGATCTATCACCAATCCGCTTCAAACGATGAAATCTCACTTCAATGGATGTAGATCTTCAATCTAAGCTCTTGAATCTTCAATTTGATCTTCAACTTGGATGGATGTAATCACTAGATTAGAGTGGAGAAAAGAAGTGAAGAAGTGTAGAAGTCGAGCTCTAAAAATGGCAGCACTTCGTCGCTTCGAAATCCGGATCCCAAAAAGTGAGAAAAACCTTCCTATTTATAGGCTGAAATCCTCCTTAAGTCGTCCCCTCGGAGTTAGGTCGTCCACGACTTACGACCTAAAACCCCACCGACCTGAAATCTTCGACCTAACAACCTCCGACTCAACAACCCCAAGCCTCTACGACTTATGACCTAACAATACCAACCTACGACTTAAGCCATAGCACATGCGCGCGCGAACCAGGACTCAACGAGATACGACTTAGCAACTTAACTCCTAGGTCGCTCGCGACTTAATACATGTGCTTCCACGCAATCTACAACCTAACACACCTGCGACCTAACAGATGCGCTTCCATGCGACCTAACAATCCAACGACCTACGCGCATCCGCGGCCTACGACCTAACAGATCCAACGACTTAAAACAATGCGCGACCTAACTACTCTACTGCTGGACTTAGGTCGCTCACGACCTAACTACGCTAACCAGCTAACCCTTAGGTCGCTAATTCCTATAGGTCGCTCACTGCTACCACCAGCTCCTTAGGTCGTTGCCGACCTAACTTCCTTAGGTTGCTAACCTGCCTATCTCCTAGGTCGTTAACTCGCTACCTCCTATAAGTCGCTAACTCTTAGGTCGGAAATCCTTAGGTCGTCTAATTCTATAGGTCGCTCCAATACTTAGGTCGTCCACTCGACCTAACCTATCCCACAACCTAGGCTATCACACGACCTATTTCCCATACGACTTATCCTAAACTCCTTAGGTCGTCTACCCCATAAGTCGTCCACTACCTTAGGTCGCCAGTTTCTACGAGTCGCCTATTTCCTTAAGTCGTCTACGACCTAAGCCTTAACTCTGGACAACTTATCAACCATGCGACCAAATGTCAACTGTTTTACGATGTTTCGATCCGTAAAAATACGGGTCGTTACATTCTCTCCCCCTTAGGAATTTCGCCCCCCTAAATTCCAAACAAACAAGAGCAATCAAAGACTATTCTGCACGCCTACCATCCATAGCAATCAACAAACCATGCATCCAATTCTAGCTTAGCATGCAGAATTCTAAAACTAGAACAAGTTACAATATCGTGAGATGACACGACACCTTAGGGCCATACCTTGAAGAGTTCAGGATGAGCTGCCTTCATCCTCTCTTCCACCTCCCACGTACAGTCGTTATCATCATCACTCCATTGTATCTTGAGCAACTTAACTACCTTCCTCCTAAGCTGTTTCGTGTCGGTTTCCACAACACGAAGCGGCTTACGAGGTCTCTTATCGACTGGATCAACTTCGAAATCTTCACAGCTATCGGCAGAAACCACTGTATTCGAGTTGTGCACATACTTCCGTAGATACGATACGTGAAAAACATTGTGCACACTCGACATCTTCTCGGGTAACTCCAATCTGTAGGCCATCTTTCCAATTCGCTCGATGATCGTGAATGGTCCAACAAATCTCGGAGTCAATTTTCCTTTCTTCCCGAATCGAATAACATTCTTCAGTGGAGAAATCTTTACAAAAACCATATCACCAACGTCGAATTCCAAATCCTTACGACGCTTATCGGCATAACTTTTCTGACGGTCTTGGGCTGCCTTCATTCGTCGCTGAATGATCTCTATACAATCTGAAGTCTGTCGAATCATCTCTGGCCCAAGTATCAGCTTTTCTCCAGTTTCTAACCAACACGTCGGTGAGTTACACGGTCTTCCATACAATGCCTCATACGGTGCCATACCAATGCTTGACTGGTAACTGTTGTTATACGAAAACTCCACCAAATGAAGGTAATCTTCCCATGATCCTCCGAAATCCAAAACACAAGCTCTAAGGAGATCTTTCAAAACTCGGTTGACTCTCTCAGTCTGACCATCTGTTTGGGGGTGATAAGCTGTACTCAAACACAACTCGGTTCCCAAAACTTCCTGGAAGCTTTTCCAAAATCCACTAGTGAACAATGGATCTCGATCGCTCACTATACTCTTCGGAATACCATGGAATCGAACAATCCACTTAACATACAAATCAGCCAACTTTGATGCAGTCCTAGTCGATCGAACAGGAATGAATCTTGCACTCTTAGTCAGACGATCTACGATGACCCAAATCCCTTCATTTCCCGTTCTTGTTCTAGGTAGCCCATCAATAAAATCCATCGATACTTGCTCCCACTTCCATGTAGGAACTTCTAATGGCTGAAGCAATCCACTTGGCTTCTTTTGCTCGGCTTTTACCAACTGGCAGTTCATGCACTTGGAAATAAAATTTCCAACATCCTTCTTCATACCTTCCCAGTAGTAAGTTCTCTTCATATCCCGATACATCTTATTTCCTCCTGGATGAATTTTCAGCTTCGAGTGATGGCTTTCCTTCAGAACTTCACTCCTCAATTCATCTATATCGGTAACAACTAGTCGTCCTTGCTTCCGAAGCCAACCCTCTCGATCGACCTCGAATCCTTTATCCTTTTCTGGATCCAATCCAGATTCCAAATCACGGATAATCTTGACAATCTTATCATCTCGCTTCTGACTCTCGCCAATCCTTTCCACAAGAGTCGGTCTTATCGATAAGTTTGCCAACATCTCAGGTTCTAATTCACATCCAGGCCTGAAGTCAAATCCAGCTAAATACTCGAGATTCTTCCATTCTGAAAACATGGCTCCCAATCCTGCATGTCTTCGACTTAACGCATCTGCCACTGCGTTACCTTTTCCCGGAGTATAAGCTATACCAAAATCATATGATGCCAAAAACTCTAACCATCGCTGCTGCCGAAGATTCAAATCCTTTTGGGAGAAAAGATACTTCAACAACTTATGATCTGTAAATAACTCGAATCGAACTCCCAATAGATAATGTCTCCACATCTTCAGAGCAAACACAATCGCCGCCAACTCCAAATCATGAGTCGGGTAATTCCTTTCATGCGGCTTCAGTTGTCGACTTGTATACGCAACAACTTTATCCTTCTGCATCAGCACTGCTCCAAGTCCAGTACCACATGCGTCGGTGTAAACCACCATCTCATCATTCCCACTCGGAATAGTCAAAACAGGAGCACTCGTCAATCGCTCTTTCAGGATTCCCAAAGCTTGCTCACACTTAGCATCCCATCTGAACACTTGGTCCTTCTTCATCAATCCTGTTAACGGTGCAGCTACCTTGGAGAAGTCTTTGATAAACCGTCGATAATATCCTGCTAATCCAAGAAAACATCTCACATCTGATGCATTATTAGGTCTACCCCAATCCTGGATTGCTGCCACCTTAGCGGGATCAACCGCTATTCCATTTCCAGAGATAACATGGCCTAGAACCTCACTTCACTTATCCAGAAGTGGCACTTCGAAAACTTAGCCTTCAGCTGATGTTTCCGCAAGATTTCCAAAACAATATGCAAGTGCGTCTTGTGCTCTTCTTCAGTTCTGGAATAAATCAGAATATCATCCACAAACACAAGTACGAACTTGTTCAACTGATCTCTGAACACTCTATTCATAAGATCCACAAAATATGCTAGCGCGTTAGTCAATCCAAACGGCATTACCAGCCACTCAAAGAAACCGGATGGTGTCCGAAAAGCAGTCTTCGACACACTATCCTTAGCCACTCTCAACTGGTGAAATCCCGTTGCCAAATCCATCTGAGAAAACACCTTAGCCTCGTGAAGCTGATCAAATAAGTCATCTATCCTCGGTAATGGATACTTGTTCTTCTTAGTCACTTTATTCAGCTCACGATAATCCACACACAATCTCAATGACCCATCTGCCTTGGATGCAAACACAACTGGTGCACCCCATTCGGACACACTACGCCGAATGAACCCTTTCTGCAAAAGATCATCAACCTGCACCCTCAACTCCTGCTGTTCCCTAGGCGCCATCCGCCTAAGAGGCATCACAACAGGTCTGGCTCCTTCAACTAGATCTATACGAAACTCGATCTCTCTATGCGGCGGTAACCCTTTGACCTCGTCAAAGACATCCTCGAATCCATTAACGATTGGCAACGATGACAGTCCATCCCGTGGAACAACCAGCGAATACATGAAGCTCATGAAGACGCCTTCTTCATGCTTACATCGTATCACAATCCTTCGCCCCTCCACCTTCTCGACTGTCACCTCCAACCTCTCACAATCAACCTTAGCCGCATACTTCCTAAGCCAGTCCATACCCAAAATAATTCCGAACCCCGCAAAGTTCAGAACAAAGCAATCACAAACAAAAGAGCAATCATGACTCGATACAATCAGACCACGGCATAACATACACAAACAAGACGAACCCCCAACTGGATTAGTCACAACCAATGGCCTATCAACAATATCCGGTTCTAAACCCAACCGGCCTACAAGTTCACTACAAACAAAAGAATGCGACGCCCTAGTATCAAACAGAACTCTAACTGGAACACCACATATGGAAAGAGTACCTTGAACCACCACACTCTTTCCCTTCTCTTCAGCGGTAGGAGCTTTCGAAGACGATGGAACAACTCCTAAATCATAAGCTTGCACAATCTGCTTGTCCTTCCGTGGTTCTGGACAATTCTTCCTGATATGCCCCGGCTTGTCACAGTTGTGACACTTCATCGGTACCTTCGGATTCTTACAATCCTTAGAGAAATGGCCCTTCTGCTGACAATTGTAGCAAGTCACTTCGCCCTTCGGCTTCTTCTGGCCATCCTTACCCTTCTGCTGCTGCTGCTTCCTCTTCTTGTTTCCACCCTGCTGGGGTTTAGACTCTTCCCTGGTCACAGCAACAACAGATCCTTCCTTAGGAAACAGATTCTCGTGCCTGAGAGCCTTCTCCACAAGCTTCTCAAATGAATCGTCCAAATGATCCACCAACTGCCTCCCAAGATAACTGTCCAAGCCTGTCACAAACTTCTCATTCTTCTGATATGCAGATTCTATATACAACCGGGCATACTTGGACAAAGCTTCAAACTCAGAAACATACTCAAGAACTGGTCTTCCACCTTGCTTGAGCTCCACAAACTTCTTGAACAGAACAGACTTCTGAGCTGTAGAAATGAACTTAGCTTCAAATCTGGCTTGGAATTGCACCCAAGTAATTTCTTCCTCCGGAGTATTGATGGTAATAGAGTTCCACCAATCAGAGGCTCTCCCTTGAAGCTGCCTTGATGCAAGTTTCCTTTTAGCTGCATCATCGATTCCCAAATCACCAAAAATCCTTCTATAAGCATCTATCCACCTCTGGACTTTAATGGTTGACTCAGTCCCCAAGAAAACCTTTCCTCCAAGAGCAGTATAGTCCTTACACAACTTAGCAAAATCCACCGGTTTTGGAGTTTGAACTTGAACTCCAACATCCACCGATGGCCCCGGAGTTGGCATCCTTCTCATGATCGAAGTCATCATAGCTTCGAACATAGCAGCATAATCAGCAGCCCCCTCAGTAGCACGTCCTTCCCTAGCAGCTGGTCTCCCTCTTCGACTCATTCTCAGTATCTATAAAAAGGAATGATTAGCACACCTAGAGAAACAACTGCATAAAGGACTCAAACTCTACTAAGCTACTATATTATATATAGTAATCATCCATCAAAATACAATTACGTCTCTCATACGTAGTTACGTCAGCGAGCGTTGGGTAAAATCGATTAACCAAAGCTCTGATACCAAATGTGACGACCGCCCATGACCCCTGCACTGAACCTAGAGAAAGTGCGCTGTAAAGTGTGCCAGGCGACCATGGACGATTGTCAGGGTAATTTAAAACAGCAGAATCTATCGTATTACTCACAACCCATGGACAAAATACAATAGGATATATATATAGTGAAGCTTTACAGAATAGAACGTCATCATATAAAACTTCATAATGGTTGAATACAAACATCTGAATAGTCAATACATCAAGCCTCACTACATATCACTCAGAGAATCATACAAAGCACTGGAACATCCAGTACATATAGTAAGAAGGTAATATGCAAGCCTCCAGCTCGTCTTCGACACCAGCATCGTGGGAAGCAAGAACAGCACCTGTCACCTGCTACCTAGTCTGCCCGTCCCAAAATGGACGAACAGCCCAAGGCAATAAGAGTTAAAACATAAAGCCTTGAGTCAGGCAACAGTCTTAGTGAGCAGTAAATTAACTAATAACATACCAAAAGAGCATAAAGGAAAAAGGAATAGGAATACAATCCTCCCACTCCACCTCTTTCTACAGTGATAGCCCCCAAACACACACTAAGCAGAAGCAAACATAACAGAGCATACAATTTAAGTAAATCAATTATCACTCGAGTCAAGGGCGATGCTTTCCAAGTACAAACCCCCAAGGCCTAAACCAAGATCAGATAAGCACCAAGAAAATACCGCTCTTGAGACCGAATGACGATACAACCAAACATCCATGACTCTGGCTATCACTTTTATCATTGCCTCGATATCACCGTTAGTTGAATGACCGACACATTCTTTCAACCATCCGTCAAGGGCTAATGGAAAACCCCGGTTCTTGACATAACTCCGCACGTCATCATGACCCGTGCCTAGGACTATCGAATCTGCCCAGAGTACTTGACTATCAATCATTAGCCTTCAGGGACTATCGAATCTGCCCAACGTACTCTTGCTTTGAGCATGCTAGAACCTTTAACAACGATGAGATCTCAGCCTTCTAGTCATCCTCCTCGATGACTATTTCCATACTAGCTCAAGCGCCTCTCGAGCAAACCATTATCCTCAACTCGAACCATATCACCGAGTTATCAACTTGCTTGGAATGATCCCGTCTGGATTAGAACAAGACTACCTCATATCATGCTTCGCCTCATCATCATCATAGCAAAGCTCCATCTCAACATCATCATCAAATCTATCCATATGAGCTTCATTATCCGCTACATATGCCACGAGCAGGTTTTCCAATTCAAGAGCCTTTCCCTTAGCTTTTGAATCATTTTCGGTCTAAATCAAATCATCAATCATCTAATTCATAGCAATCAATCAAGTCAAACATTAATTCAAGCAATCAAGCATTCAAATATGATCTAGATAGACAATATTAATAATAATGGCAATTTCGTAAATAAAGAGTCGAAAGTCTAACTAGCATGAAAGCATGAACAATGTCTCTATAATCTTGATGAATGAACTTGCATAGGTTAACACTTAGTAAAATGGTCGTCAAATCATCATAAACAATGGATCTATATGGATCTATACTTAAGTTTACAAAGATGCATGAAAATCACTACTTTAACACAAAATCAAGCCAACGATCTGATATACTCCTTTGGATCCGTGTGAGAGATAATCACCACTCACCAAATCACCTAAACAATCCAAAAGCAACACACTTTAGATCTGGACAGCGAAGGATCTAACTTGATCTATCACCAATCCGCTTCAAACGATGAAATCTCACTTCAATGGATGTAGATCTTCAATCTAAGCTCTTGAATCTTCAATTTGATCTTCAACTTGGATGGATGGAATCACTAGATTAGAGTGGAGAAAAGAACTGAAGAAGTGTAGAAGTCGAGCTCTAAAAATGGCAGCACTTCGTCGCTTCGAAATCCGGATCCCAAAAAGTGAGAAAAACCTTCCTATTTGTAGGCTGAAATCCTCCTTAAGTCGTCCCCTCGGAGTTAGGTCGTCCACGACTTACGACCTAAAACCCCACCGACCTAAAATCTTTGACCTAACAACCTCCGACTCAACAACCCCAAGCCTCTACGACTTATGACCTAACAATACCAACCTACGACTTAAGCCATAGCACATGCGCGCGCGAACCCGGACTCAACGAGATACGACTTAGCAACTTAACTCCTAGGTCGCTCGCGACTTAATACATGCGCTTCCACGCAATCTACGACCTAACACACCTGCGACCTAACAGATGCGCTTCCATGCGACCTAACAATCCAACGACCTACGCGCATCCGCGACCTACGACCTAACAGATCCAACGACTTAAAACAATGCGCGACCTAACTACTCTACTACTGGACTTAGGTCGCTCACGACCTAACTACGCTAACCAGCTAACCCTTAGGTCGCTAATCCCTATAGGTCGCTCACTGCTACCACCAGCTCCTTAAGTCGTTGCCGACCTAACTTCCTTAGGTTGCTAACCTGCCTATCTCCTAGGTCATTAACTCGCTACCTCCTATAAGTTGCTAACTCTTAGGTCAGAAATCCTTAGGTCGTCTAATTCTATAGGTCGCTCCAATACTTAGGTCATCCACTCGACCTAACCTATCCCACAACCTAGGCTATCACACGACCTATCTCCCATATGACTTATCCTAAACTCCTTAGGTCGTCTACCCCATAAGTCGTCCACTACCTTAGGTCGCCAGTTTCTATGAGTCGCCTATTTCCTTAAGTCGTCTACAACCTAAGCCTTAACTCTGGACAACTTATCAACCATGCGACCAAATGTCAACTGTTTTACGATGTTTCGATCCGTAAAAATACGGGTCGTTACAACTATTTTTCCACTAATGAAATTGCATTAAATTACATATGCTCTTTCCATAGAGAACACATATTACCACCGTACTTTTCTCCCAAAAGATCAAACCATAAGCCATAATATATCTAATTAAATCTATCGTGCTCATACTATCTAAACTTAGGTTCGGGCTTGTCAACAACCGGTCGATAGTACACCACTTAACCATCACAGTGCTGCATTCATTTCTGCTAACAACCTGCTACTGTAAAAATGCTTGTTTGAACTCAAGCTTGAATTTCATAAAGGTAAACAAGAACTACTTCAAACAGAAAGCTTTGATACATTTCACCACTAATACTCATAATAGATTTGAGCTATTGAATGAAATTGGTTTTGATAATGAGGTTGAAGAGGCTGTGTGTTTGGAGGGAGGGAGAGTGATGTTTTGTCCGAGAAGCCTATGTCTGTAGTATGGGATAATGTTGAGGGTTTTCTAACGGGAAAAGATGTGTTAAGACAGTGTGGTGATCTAGTTGCCAAACTTGAAAGCAATAGCAACGCAGTAGACATGATGATAGTGAGAGCTGTAGTTGGTAGTGGAGTAGTAATTAAAAGAAATGGTAGTAAGCTCTATGTAGTAACAAGTGCAGTAGATTATATGGGAGGGGATTTCTCTAACGCTAGCCAGTGCTTGGAAGGAATAACATGTATATATGTGATAGCGAGAGTTTTATGTACTGTTTGACACATGTTAGCACACTAGAAAGCTCTCATTTTGAATTGGGTAGTGTGAGCAGTTTGAAAATGTACGGGGAACAAAAAGCACCAGTTTAGATACACTAAGTGATGTTGAGGAGGGAGCAAGATTTTTGTTGCAGCCCGGTATTTATGCGAACAATAACTTTTTAGTCCAGCCTGATAAGGATGAGGAGATTGTGGTGAACAGGCAGTTAATTGATGAGGAGGCAGTCATAACAGTGAAGCGGGAGGGGGGAGGGAGTGTTAGGCACCCGATGGTGGGGATGTGGGTATGGGCAGTAAGGTTGTGCATGCTTTTCAGGGTGGTTGTAACAACCCAAAATTTTGGTCAATGGATTTTAAATATTTAATTAATTTTAAATATTTAAATCATTGCTGTTTAAAAATATAATTAATTTATATTCAAATATAGGTATTATTTAAATATTTGAAGTGATAATTAAATATTTTAAGTGTAAATTAAATATTAATTGAACGGATTTAGTATCCTTTTTTAACTCCTTTTAATTAATAAATAATAGTGGTAAATACATTTTGTAAATTGAATTGCAGTAATAAAGGGTATAAATAAATAATGAGAAATTTATTATGACTATAAAACGACTTGATTATTATTATAATATTTTTAATTTAATTTATAGAATTTTCCCATTATTTTTAATTTGGAAAATATTTAAATTTGTCGTTTGATGATTTTTCGGCAAACGATGCTATTTTTGAGATTTCACGGATTGTAATAACCAGCATATTTTATTATTGTTTTGAGATTATGTTGCATTTCTGAGCGCGACCGTTTTTTTTTTCGTGGTTCATACACGAACAAAATTCTGTCTGGAGACATGCTGGAATTCATAGTGTAAACTAGAGTTGACGACCAACAAACACTTCACTTTTTAATGTCGCTCTCCACTCGTCTATTTCCGTCCTTGTTCCAACATTTCAAAAGCAAGGAAGAAAAATGGCAGACATTTCAAAATTTAAAATCAAATAAATTTAACCTTTTGACAACTCTGACTTTATCTTTCTCTCAGTCATTTTCTTTTCATGGTTCGCTTCCTCCTTCTCCTTTGTTCTTCACTTCATAGTAAAACCAAATAAAAATGTGATCTTCAAAAATCAATATAAAATCCAACACTGCACCTAAAATCACAAAGCAATCTTCTTTAGCTTTGTTTAGACCTAATCATCAAATTTATATTGGTATTGGACTTGGCAACATCATTTCATGGAGTTCGAATTACGTTTAGTCAAACTAGGGTTTAGGGCTTTTGGAGATGGAGGCAACGTTTGGTGAAATAGAGTGTGGATTTAAGTTGCTCTAGTGATGGAGCATCGATGGTAGGGTTTTGGCGAGGTCCGTCGGCATTTGGGTCATGCGATGTCGCACCGTAACTAGGCAAGAGGAGCAGGTCGCTTTTTGTTAGGCATCGTGGGCATTAATCTATGGTGATGGTCGTGAAGCACTTGTGATGTGGAGTGGTTTGGTGAAGTAGTTTTCGATTTCATAGAGTGGTGGTCGTGGTTGAGTGTGCATGTACGGGGGTCAGCGGCCATGCATTCTTTGTGTTAGGTACAGTAGGGGAATAACAAGGTTGAGGAAAAGGGATTAAAGCTTAATCTAGGGTATTAAATTACTAATTAAGTAATTGAGTGCATTGACTTAATTATTTGAATTCAGAATCTTTCAAATTAAATATCTTTTGCGTACGAGGTTGGATTTGGACGCATTCAGTCGCATTGCACTCGTGGGATCATTAGTTACGTGATGGAATTGGATTGGTGGAGTTTGGAGCTTGTAGAATTTTGGACTAAAATCGAACATCCATTCGATTTTAATTCAAAACGGAACACTTCGCTATAACTGGAATTTCTATGAGTTTAGTCACCTTTAAATTAGCCATATAATATTTGTGAAGCTATAAATTTATTGTTGAATGTTCGGTCGATATTTTATATAGTGTTATTGTTGTTTGATTGATTGTTTGATTGAAATCCCATTTTTAAAAAGGGATGACATATTAACTTAATTACTGTGAACCCATATGATTATATATATTGTCTATAACCATTGTTTTGCAGGAATATTTATAGAGAGACCTTAAAGTGTTTCTTGCCAATAATAATTATTTATTTCTTATGCTGCTTATATTGATATTTAATTGAAATTAATCGTGATATTTCTTATATAAATTGTTTAAGTATTGTTCTAGCAATTTTCGCTATACCATCAATTATTGAATATCATCTCCTAAAACCTTTGTGTGTGTTGAAGTTGAGCTTGTATTTTCAAAAAAATTGTTTAAAACTAAATAATCATTTAATTAATGATATTTCAAATTAATTAATCATTTTAATTAATGATATTTGAATTTAGTTAATCATTTTAAGTAATGATGTTTTAAGTTAATAAATCATTTTAACTAAACATGTTTAAATTTAATTAATGATATTTGAAATTAATAAATCATTTAATTGATGATGTTTTAAATTTAGTTAATTATTTTAATTAATGATGTTTAAATCTAATTAATCATTTTAATTAATGATATTTGAATTTATTCAATATTTTTAATCAATGGTGTTTTAAAAGTTAATTAATTGATTTAATAAAAGAGTTTAAAGTAAATTAATTGATTTAATAAAATTGTTTTAAAGTTAATTAACTGATTTAGTGTATTAAAGTTAATGAACTGATTTAATAAGGTTTAAAGTTAATTTACTGATTTTTGAGATAATTAACTATTTTAATAAAGATATTTAATTGGTTTATTAAAAAGGTTATAAATTTGATAAAATATCTTTCGGAAAAATAATATTGTTTTTAAAATTTATAAAGATTAATAATGTGATTTATTACCTTTCGGGATAATTAATAATAGTTTAAATTTATAAAAAGGATTTTAAATTTGATTTATTTTCTTCGGGAAAAATTATTGTGGTTTTGAAGTAATAAACACAGTATTATAAATTATCCTTTAGGATAAATTAACATTTTTTTTAATTTATAAAAGTAATTTAATTGATTCATTATCTTCTGGGATAATAAATGTTGAGGAAATCTATATATAATAGTTTATAAATGAAAAGATCTTTTTAATAGGAACTGTTTCGAAATAATGCTATGTGTAAATAGTTTTGGGTTTATAATAAAAAATGTTTTGACATTTGTTTTGACCTTGGTTTTAATACACTTAGAAAATATAATTTTCCTTTTTAACAGAATAAATTAAAGAGTGTTTTTAAAGTGTCTTTAAAAGTATTGTGATTTGAGGATCAAGCCTAAGCATGAACAACCATTTTATCATTGTTGATAGTTGATTTATCGACTATCGAATTTGATTCTACTTCTTTGTGTTCCTTCTATTCAAGACGATTTGTTACTCTTTTAAGCTTTGGTATCCTTTGTCGAAAATGACTAAACCTAAAGAGCGAGTGGAAGCCAAGCTATGTGGGTTGCTCCCATTAGGGTATCGTCACATCCACTCTAGATTGGATTCAGTTTTGTGCATTCATATGTGAAATACTCGGATACTCGGTAACCATTGGCGAAATCCAGCTTGGACATGTCCGAAAGCCATTGGAGTCCTTAAGTATATTTCTAGAGGTATACTTTCGGTAAGGAGGGCGCACCCTCCTGGTCATTGTTGGAAAAAATTCTCCTTCCCTTGTTGTTAATTCAAATATTTGAATTGTTTCCTTAATTGCATTGAGAATTGCCTTGTGCTCTTCTCTATGTTTAATTATTTATGTCCCTTTCAAGTCTGGAATTTGATATTATTATTGCTCATTCATTAAGTACGGGATTTGTTCTTACTAGTACACAACCTTTTTATTTGGATTGCTTCTATCGTCTATTTCCATTATTTATTGATTGGATTGTTATTCAGATTTGTTTCACATTTCATCATCTATGGATGTTGTTCTTATAAGGTAAAAACCTATTTCGCGTTAGCAGCGTGGTCTCACAAAATTTTTAGATGTTCATATATTACTTGAGTTTTCTCATGGTGGTTTTCCAGACTGACCTGTGTGTTGTTTTATTATAGTGCTTGGGTTAGACCGAGTTTTTCCTAGGTTGGCTTTGGGGATATGGACACCTATCGTAGTGTTTAATTTCTGTTGTATCATCTGGTATTCCCATCAATATTTGTAAGGTCAGGATTTTATAATTGTCCAACTGATAAGATTTGTTTTTAACTCTGATATACTAGGTATTTTGGAGTGGCAGTTTATACTATCTTTGTTATATTATATGTTGTCATTTCCACTATGAGATTCGAATATCCTTGTTCTTTGTTCATTTCTTTTTATTTTACCCTAACAATCTACCCTTTTGGTGATTGGTTGTTCGACATTTGAATACCGTGGATATATTCAGTTTCGACTTTCAATGGTCGAAAAGGCGGATCGTTGCAATTTGTTATCAGAGTTGAAGGTTAAGCGAGAACCTTGGCTTTGGTAGGGTATGAATCATTAGAGATAAGGTAAGTGACGCTCTAGAATGAGTTTGAGAGTATTATATATATGAAAGCTTATTTGTTATTTTTATAAAAACATATTATGTTAATTGGTCTATTGAGTTGTTTATGAATTCTGATCATGGGACGCCACGGTGTTGATAGGGATTTTTAAACACTCGAACAAAGCAAACAGACACGATATTGATTTTTTGAAAATATGGCAAATGAAATATTTTGTCTAGGATTATATTATATATATATAGGAATAATTTTCAAAAATTTATATAGTTATTATGGTGTGTTTGTTTGAATGTGATAATATTTATTTATTATCACTGTTGTTTGTTCAGTCATGCTCAGATAGTTTAGGGGCATCGACTATTGTTTGTTAATTTACGCTCGTCCAGTTATGAGCATTTATTGTTTAACAATTGTGAGTATATTAAAACGAAACCCTTGCGGATTAATTTTCACAATTTGACTATAAGGTGTTCGGTTATAATGTTAGGTTAAAAGTAAAATTTTGATAAAAGTTGTTTAATATAATCTAAATGGTAGGATAAAACATTTAGAGAATAAATATTGAGAAAATTTTATTATAGTAAAGGAGAATCATTATAATATGAAATGATTTTATATAAAGGTAATTTTATATAAACTTAATTTATAAAATGTGTTTTAAAGGGATTTTTGAACTTAAATCCTGGAGTCGTTTGAAAATAATTTTGAAAGGTTTTTGAAATATATATATATATATATATATATATATATAAAATTTTACTACTTGGAATCATTTCTAAATATAAAGATTTTGGAAGGAAATTTTAAGTGGAATGCATTTTCTATAGGGTAATTCGAAGGAAATTCTTTCGATTTGTTTTGTGGTAATCTGAAAAATCTTCTAAGCGACGAACGAATGTTTGCTTAGGTGAACGTTGTAGGCACTTAGTAAATTATTCTCTTTATCATTATGCGACTAAAATGAGTTCAAATCCGGACGAACCTAAAGTGAGTTTTTATAAATTGTTAAAGTTATTTCACAAAAGAAATATATGTAATATGTTTTAAAAATGAGTTTTGAAGTAAAAACTGGGTATCCATTTCTTAAGTTCTCTTAAAAGAGACTAATTTCCAAATTAAAAAATAAAATAAAAAGTTATTTTGATAAGAGAATTGAATTCAAAACAAAAGATGTCTTTGATAAAAGAATTATTTTAATAAATGAAATTTTACCCTTAAATATGAAATGCATAATTTAACTCAAATTTTAAAATGGGTTAAATTAGGTAGGGAGGTTTAATGGACATTGTTTTATTAAACCCACTACTTTTATTAAAACATCTAAATAGTGTAAACTATTTGGTGTTATTGGGCCAACCGTAAACATCTTTTAATAACACTCAATGTTAAAGAGGTCGAAAGGTTGATTCAGTATTAAAAACCCATATTATAATTGGGGCTCCATCTAAATTTTGAAAATTAAAATGAAATTAATGTTTTGTATATACTCTTAGGATTTAGAAGGGTATTATACAAGTAAATAGAGTGGAGTAATTTTTTAGTTGATGTTTTATAAAGAAATGTCTTTATAAAATATTTATAAAACTTAGGTGAAAATTTATGAAGTAGTTCATAAAATAATTTTAGTATTGAATAAAATACTAAATGAAAAATACAAGTGATTTAAAAGATTGGTGTAGTTAAGAAACCAATAATTCCAGGAAGTGACTTTTAATTTTGTTCGAGGGAGCTTGGATAATCTTCTAGGCAATAACCAAAGGCTTATGAGAAAATTGGTACCTAAGCTAAGATTTGATTGTTACTCATTTAACATTTTAAATAATGTTAAATGTTAGATTGTTCCCTTACGGAATTTGATTTGATTTGATTTGCTTGGTTGTGTGATTTTATATACCATTATTTATAAAGTTTGAATTCATAAATAAAGGTTTTTGGATTGTTATTTATTAGGACTTAAATCCTGTTGCTTTTGAAAAAGTGATTTCAAATGAATTTGTGGAAAGAAATAATAAAAATATTGTTTTGAAAAAAATATATTGATGAAGTTTTATTGTTTCAAACGTTTGAAAAGAATATTTTTGAAGTGGTTTTCCAAATGT
Source organism: Allium fistulosum (assembly GCA_030737815.1). NCBI lineage: Eukaryota > Viridiplantae > Streptophyta > Magnoliopsida > Asparagales > Amaryllidaceae > Allium > Allium fistulosum. The sequence continues at coordinate 1,438,974,751 of CM060902.1, forward strand.
TTTGTTATGACTAAATTTGGGCGATTGGGCATTTTTCGATTCGGGAGATGCACTAGGTATATTTGTTTACTCTAGTATTGTTTTAGGATAAATCAGAATACCACTGGATGCTCCATGTTGTTTTATTCTAGAGTTATACTATGCTTCGGTTGGGAGAGCCCTTTCCTTGTCATAATTAATTTTGGTTTTGGTACATTTTTTTTGGAGAAATTTGAAAATATTTTAAATGTAAAACTCGGACATTTAATTTTTTTTCTTTTGAAAATATTAGATGCGTAACATTTATTATGGAATATTCTCTATGTTTTGTTGCATCATTATTAGTTGTTGCATCATCATGCTTTGTTGCATGTGTTTGTTACATTGTTTATGTTGTTTAAGCTTATGATAGGGATAGCTAGAGTATTGCTCTTTTGTTAGCCTGACACTCTTTTGGATTGTGTAAGTACATGTAAGCAAGAGATTTCTACCTGATTTCTCGCGGAACTGCATTTGCATCTAGATAATAAGTTGCTTGCAAAAATTTAAGATTCAAACAAAGAGATGCATAGTAAATTTAAAAAATTGGTTGATGATTTTATGCCCTAGATGTGGGAGGCCACTTGGCTTTTGTTTTCTTTTCTTGGTTTGGGGCCCATAGTGGTGATTTGTAGTTATTCCGCTCGAGCCGCTCAAAGGAGGTGCTGCCAAAATTTTCTGTAATTTAAGGAACTTCAAAATTTTAATGACTCATTTTAATTAATAGTTTTAAACTTAATGGTTTGGAGTCATTTTCTTCCTTGGGAATTTCATGTACAAAATTCTATTAAGAGGGAGAGAATGCAACAACCTATAATTTTGGTGATTGGATTTTAAATTATTTAATTAATTTTAAATATTTAAATCATCGATGTTTAAAAATATAAATAACTTATATTCAAATATAGGTATTATTTAAATATTGGAAGTGATAATTAAATATTTGAAATGTAACTAAATGTTAATTGAATGGATTTAATAGCCTTATTTAACTCCTTTTAATTAATAAATAATAATGGTAAATACATTTTGTAAATTGAATTGCAATAATAAAAGGTACAAATAAATAATCAGAAATTTATTATGACTATACAACGAATAGATTTTTATTACAATATTTTTAGTTTAATTTATAGAATTTTTCCATAATTTTTAATTTGGAAAATATTCAAATTTATAGTTTCCTGATTTTTCAACAAATGATGGTATTTTTGAGATTTCGCAGAATGTAATAACCAGTGTATTTTATTATCGTTTTGAGGTCATGTCGTATTTCTGAGCGCGACCGTATTTTTTGTTTATCGTTCGCGGTTCGTACACGAACGAAATTCTGTTTGGAGACGCGTTGGAATTCATAGTGTAAACTAGAGTCAACAACCAACAAACACTTCACTTTTTATTGTCACTCTCCATTTTTTATTTCCGTCCTTGTTCCAACATTTCAAAAGGAAGAAAAATGGAAGACATTTCAAAATTTAAAATCAAATAAATTTGACCTTTTGACATTTTGACTTTATCTTTCCCTCGTTCATTTTCTTTTCAAGGTTCCCTTCCTCCTTCTCCTTTGTTCTTCATTTCACAGTAAAACCAAATGAAAGTGCGGTCTTCAAAAAACAATATAAAATCCAACACTCCACCTAAAATCACAAAACAACCTTCTTTAGCTTTGTTTATACTTAAGCTTCAAATTTATATGGGTATTGGACTCGGAAACATCATTTCATGGAGTTTGAATTGCATTCAGTCGAACTAGGGTTTAGGGCTTTTGGAGATGAAGGCAGTGGTTGGTGAAATCGAGTGTGGATTTGAGTTGCTCGGGTGATGGAGCATCGGTGGTAGGGTTTTGATGAGGTCCGGTCAATATTTGGGTCATGCGATGTCGCACTATAGCCAGGCAAGAGGAGTAGGTCGCTTTTTATTAGGCGTCGTAGCGTTGATCCATGGTGATGGTCGCGAAGCACTTGTGATGTGAAGTGGTTTGGTAAAGTTGATTTTCGATTTCATGGAGTGGTGGCCACGGTTGAGTGTCCGTGTACGAGGGAAGGCAGCCATGCATTCTTTGTGTCAGGTGCTATAGGAGATTAACAAGGTTAAGGAAGAAGGATTAAAGCTTAATCTAGGGTATTAAATTATTAATTAAGTAATGAAGTGCATTGACTTAATTATTTGAATTTAAAATCTTATAAATTGAATATCTTTTGCGTACAAGGTCGTATTTGGATGCAGTCAATCACGTTGCACTCATGGGATCATAAGATACGCGATGGAATTGGATTGGTGGAGTTTGGGGCTTATAGAATTTTGGATTAAAATCGAATATCCGTTGGTTTTAGTTCAAAACATAACGCTTCAGCGATAATTAGAATTCATGTGAGTTTACCCACCTTTAAATTAGCTATATAATATCTGTGATGCTATAAATTTATTTTTAAATGTTTGGTTGATAGTTTAGATGCTATTGTTGTTTGATTGATTATTTGGTTGAAATCCCATTTTGGGAAACGGATGACAAATTAACTTAATTGTTGTGAACCCATATGATTCTATTTATATTGTCCGCAACCATTATTCTGTAAGAAACCTTTATAGAGAGACCCTAAGGGGTTTCTTGTCAATAGTTATTATTTATTTCCTTATGCTGCTTATATTAATGGTTAGTTGAAATTAATCATGATATTCTATTTAAATTGTTTAAGTGTCGTTGTAGCAATTTTCGCTACTGTCAATTATTGAATATCATCTCCTAAACCCTTTGTATGTGTTGAACTTGAGCTTGTATTTTCACAAAAATAGATGTTTAAAACTCAATAATCATTTTAATTAATGATATTTTAAATTAATTAATCATTTTAATTAATGATATTTGAATTTAGTTAATCATTTTAAGTAATGATGTTTTAACTTAATAAATCAATTGAATTAAAGATGTTTAAATTTAATTAATCATTTTAATTAATGATATTTGAAATTAATAAATTATTTTAATTAATGATGTTTTAAATTTAGTTAATCCTTTTAATTAATGATGTTTGAATCTCATTGATCTCATTTTAATTAATGATATTTGAATTTGGTTAATATTTTTAATTAATGTTGTTTTAAAAGTTAATTAATTGATTTAATAAAAGAGTTTAAAGTAAATTAATTGATTTAATAAAAGTGTTTTAAAGTTAATTAACTAATTTAGTGTATTAAAGTTAATGAACCGATTTAATAAGCTTTTAAAGTTACCGATTAAATAAAAGTGTTTTTGAGACAATTAACTATGTTGATAAAGATATTTGATTGGTTTATTGAAAGAGATTATAAATTTGATAAAATATCTTTCGGGAAAATTAATGTTGTTTTAAAAATTATAAAGGTTAATAATGTGATTTATTATCTTTCGGGATAATGTTGGTTTAAATTTATAAAAAGGATTTTAAATTTGATTTATTTTCTTCAGGAAAAATTATTGTGGCTTTGAAGTAATAAAAAAAGTATTATAATTATCCTTCGGGATAAATTAACATTTGTTTTAGTTTATAAAAGTAATTTAATTGATTTATTATCTTCTGGGATAATAAATGTTGAAGAAATTTATATATAATAGTTCATAAATGAAAAGATCTTTTTAAAAGGAATTGTTTCAAAATAATGCTAAATGTATGGGTTTATAATAAATAATGTTTTGACCTTAGTTTTAATATACTTAGAAAATATAACTTGCCCTTTTAAAAGAATATTTTAATGAGTGTTTTTAAAGTATCTTTAAAAGTATGGTGATGTGAAAATCAAGTACAAGCGTGAACAACCGTTTTATCATTCCCGATAGTTGATTTATCGACTATCGACTTTAATAATGCTTTCTTTGTATTCCGTCTATTCAAGATGATTTGTTGCTCTTTTGAACTTTGTTATCCTTTGTCGGAAATGACTAAACCCAAAGAGCGAGTGGAAGCCAAGCTATGTGGGGGTTGCTCCCATTAGGGTATTTTCAATCCACTCTAGATTGGATTCAGTTTTGCGCATTGAGATGTGAAATAATCAGATATGGCGTGTTTCGGCTTGGACGTGTCAAAGAGCCATCGGAGTTCTCAAGTATATTTCTAGAGGTATACTTTCGGTAAGAGGGGCATACCCTCCTAGTCATTGTTGGAAAAACTTCTCTTTCCCTTATTGTTAATTCAAAATTTTGAATTGTTTCCTTAATTGCATTAATAACTGCCTTGTGCTCTTCTCTATGCTTAATTATTTGTGTCCATTCTTTTAAGTCTGGAATTTGATAGTATTCATGCCCATTCATTAAGTATGGAATTTGTTCTAACTAGCATACACCCTTTTTACCTGGATTGTTTCTGTCGTCCATTTCCATTCTTCCTTGATTGGATTTTTGTTCTGATTTGTTTCCCATTTCATCAATTATGGATTTTGTCCTTATGAGGTAAAAACCCATTCCGCGTTAGCAGCGTGGTATCGTAGAATTTTTATATGTTCATCATATCACTTGAGCTTTCTCATGTTGGTTTTCCAGACTAACCTAGGAGTTGTTTTATTATAATGCTCGGGTCAGATAGAGTTTTTTCCAGGTTGGCTTTGGGATATGGAGTTATTAGAGAAGAGTTGGATGTTCACTCATGGTAGTGTTTTACTTTCTGCAGTATCACATGGTATACCTATCAGCATTTGTAAGGTTAGAATTTTATAATTGTACAGCTGATAAGATTTGTTTTTAACTCTGATGTACTATATATTTTGGAGTGGCAGTTTATACTATCTTTGTTATATTATATGTTGTCGTTTCCACTGTGAGATTCTGATTTCCCTATTCTTTGTTCATTTACTTTTTATTTTACCCTAACAATTTGCCTTTCCGACGATTGAATGTTCGACATTTGAACGTCGTAGATGTATTCGGTGTCGACTTTTGATGGTTGGAAAGGCGAGTCGTTACAGTGGTAGGTCGGTTGAGTTTGCAAGGACGGTTATAATTGATAATGAGGCTTTGTTAGGAGAAGTGCTCACCTCAAGGGGTCTCCTCATCAACGACAACAAGAGCTTCATGCTCTAGCTCAGGTTCGATTGTTTCTCTTAGGTAGCACTTATTGTCACACCATGTTGAATGAATTACCCACTAGTTCTATGTTTGCTTTAGCTAGGAGAGCTGGTTTTATCTTTATTTTAGATCAATCTGATGTAGAATATCTTAGAAACAAAACTAGAGAGGGTTAGATTGGTTAACTCATGAGATCTATTAGCTGTAATGTTAGGAGTTTGCACAACCTATATAAGTGTAAAAAAATTATATCCTTTTTAAAAGTCAATTACATTGACATAGCTTAATTGCAAGAAATTAAAAAAGAGAGTCCTGATAATAGATACTATAAGAGATTGGGGGGTTCTATCTAAGTAACTGAGTTTGTCTCCCTGTTATGGGTAGTTCCGAAGGCTTATTGGTGGAATGGAAACATGATTATGTTAAACTCATGCAATTTACTATTAACGTTCACTCCATGCATCTCATATTCATGGACTTAAGAGATGATTCATCATTAAATATTACAGATGTCTATGAGCTACATATTAAGATTAATAGAAGGGAACTTTGGAGCGAATGCCTCGAGTTTAGATCCTTCTCAGTTGGCCCACAGGTGGTGAAAGGGGATTTCTATGTGACTAGGTTTCTAGGAGTTGAAATGCACCAGAACCGTAGGATGAAGTTATGTGGAAAAAGGATAAATTTGGAGCATTTAAACGATCGAAATTTCGCCACGAATGCAACGGAATAACTTTCGTGGTTAAATTCCAACTTTTATAAAATTTCCATTTTCAATCCTACCTTATCTAATTTAATTCACTCAATTTATTTATGGCTGATTTTATGGGATGTTACAGTGACAAGGAACAATGATAAAGAGACATGACTTGAAGTTGATGATGGGTGCGCAATTTGGAGCTAAAGGGAGATGGTGCTATTTGGAGTTGAGAGATGTCGTGAAATTTAAGTGAAAAGAGAAGATGAAAAGAATTCGTGTCCTTGTGGATAATTTTAGAGTTGGGGATCTAGAGACAAAAGATGAACACAAGTTTGTACTTTAAGCAAAATACACCTAAAATCAAATTATAGAATACATGCAATTGCATAAACTATATACTAAGGATATAAAATGTAGAAGGAAAAAAATCATATTTTGGAAAAAGCACATATATGAATTTTTTGAAAAGTGCATAAGAGAATAAAGTCAAAATGCAGTATGTACATGGTTGCAAAACTATCTACTACACAAATTAAAAACAATTTTCATGCAGGACAAACAAAATTCATGCAGTTTTACAAGGTGAAACATTTTTCACTTGTCAAAATGCATAAATAAATAATTATGAAAATATGTAAATTATTTCAACTTTTTTTAGTGTAATTAACAATAACATATTATATGTATAAAGTGCATAAATTTCTTTTATCATTAGATATGGTGAAATAAAACTAAAAAAAATTACCGAGCTTATACTTTTGTTTTGTTGTTCTAATGGAAAAATCAAATTAGTGAAATTTTCATTATATTATTAAAATAAAGTAAGGTGGAAAAACCATATATAATTTGAAAACACAAAAAAAGAGCTTTTGATGAATTTTAATTAGATCCAAGTACTTCTACTCCATAAACTAAAATTTCAGGAATAGAAAAAGTGGAAAATAAAATGGTTATAGAGAGTGATAAAATAATTGAATTTTAAACTAAAAGATATTACTAAAGTTTATTTTTCCACTAATGAAATTGCATTAAATTTACAATTATATGCTCTTTCCATAGAGAACACATATTACCACTCTTCTTTTCTCCTAAAAAATTAAAACCATAAGCCATAATATATCAAATTAAATCTATCGTTCTCACACTATCTAACCTAGGGTTCGGGTATGTCAACAATCAGTCAATAGTGCACCACTTAACCATCATAGTGCTGCATTCATTTATGCTAACAACTCATTACTGTAACAACGCTTGTCTGAACTCAAGCTTGAATTTCATAAAGGTAAACAAGAACTACTCCAAACAGAAAGCTGTGGTATGTTTCACTACTCATACTCATAATAGATTTGAGGTATTGAATGAAATTGGTTTGGATAATGAGTTTGAAGAGCCCGTGTGTTTAGAGGGAGGGAGAGTGCTGTTTTGTCCAAGAAACCTATGTTTGTAGTATGGGATAATGTTGAGGGTTTGGTAGCGGGAAGTGAAGTATCAAGGCAGTGTGGTGGTCTGGTTGCCAAACTTGAAAGCAATATCGACACAGTAGGCATGACGATAGTGAGAGTTGTAGTTGATGGTGGAGGGGTGATTAAAAGCAATGAGATTAAGCTCTATGTAGTAACAGGTGCAGTAGATTATATGCGAGGGGATTTCTATTATCTGGCCAGTGCTTGGAAGGAATAACATATATACATAATATTGAGAGTTTTATGTACTACTTGACACATGTTAGCACATTGGAAAACTCTCATCTTTAATTAGATAGTTTGAGCAGTTCGAAAATGTATGAGGAACAAAAGAGTAGCAGTTTAAATACACTGAGTGATGTTGAGGAGGGAGCAAGATTTTTGGTGCAACCTGGTATTTATGCAAACAATCGCTTTTTAGTCCAGCCTGATAAGGATGAGGAGATTGCGGTGAATAGGCAGTTGACTAATGAGGAGGTAGTCGGAACAATGAAGCGAGGGAAGGAGGGAGGGGATGCTAGGCAGCCGATAGTGGGGGATGCGGGTATGGGAAGTAAGGTTGTGCATGCTTTTCAGGGTGGTAGCTCAGTTGAGTTTGCAGGGACAATTATAGTTGATAACGAGGCCCCGACTGTTAATACACCAACTGATCTGAAATGATCTTCTAGAAAGAAGTCTATACTTCACGAAGGTTCAGTTAGGAGAAGTGCCCGACTCAAGGGGTCTCCCTCGTCACCGACTATTAGACTCCATGCTTTAGCTCAAGTTCGGTTATTTCCTTAGGTAGCACTTATTGTCACACTGTGTTGATTGAATTATCCACTAGTTCTATGTTTGCTTTGGCTAGGAGAGCTAGTTTTATTTTTGAGTTTGATTAATCTGATATAGAATGTATTAGAAACAAAGAATTAGAGAGGCTCAGATCGCTTAGCTCATGAGATTCATTAACTAGAATGTTAGGAGTTTGCACAACCCAGATAAGTGCAATAAAATTAGATCCTTTTTAAAAGTCAATTACATTGATATAGCTTTATTACGAGAAATTAAAATAGAGAGTCCCAATAACAGATTCTATAAGAGATTAGGAGGTTCTATCTAAGTAACTGGGCCTGCCTCCCAGTTATGGGTAGTTCGGGAGGCTTATTGGTGGGATGGAAACATGATTATGTTAAACTCATGCAATTTACTATTAACGTTCACTCGATGTATCTCATATTCATGGACTTAAGAGATGATTCATTATTAAATATTACAAACGTCTATGGGCCTCATAATTGGATTGATAGAAGGGAACTTTGGAGCGAATGCCTCAAGTTTAGATCTCTCTCCATTGGCCCAGGGGTTGCGAGAGGGGATTTTAATGTGACTAGGTTTTTAGGAGAGCGTTCGCCTAGAGAAGGCGACATCCGCTATGGAAGAATTTGATCAGTTTATTATTGATGGCAACTTGATAGAATTACCACTCAGTAATAGAAGGTTTACTTTGTCAAATAAGTGAGAAACTCCTTCAGTGGCACTCCTCGATCGATTTTTTGTCAGTGAGGAGTTGGAAGTTAGATTCTCGGTCCTCCAGGTTAGCGGACTTCCAACATTGTTTTTAGATTACTGTGCCATTTTTCTTTCTTACAAGCGCCGCCAACTTATCCACAACATCTTTAGATTCAAAATGATGTGGCTCTTAGAGAGTAAATTTTCAAACCTAGTTACTAATAAATGGCACTACATGATTTTAGACAGCATTAGATATTTTGGAAATATAGCTAAGGTTTTCGTTCGAAAGCTAAAGGACCTTAGGAGTTTCCTTAAAATTGGAACAAGGACGTTTTTTGTAACATTAAAAATAAAAAATAAAATCTACTTTCCAAAATATTAAAATTAAATAAATTAGAGGAATGTAGAGCCCTAAATGTTCTAAACAAAATGTACTTTCAAACCTTAGAGCAGAAATTAGCAAAACAATTAGTCAAGAGAAAATGATATGGAAACAAATGACTAGGGTCTAGTGGATGGACGCGGGAGATAAGTATACCAAGTTTTTTCATAAAGTAGCTAATGGGCATAAGTGTAGTAACACCATAAATGCAGTGCGAGTTAACAAAGTAGAAATTTTTGATCAAAATGGACTCAATAATGCTTTCACGAATTATTACAAAGATATATTTGAAATTAACCGAGGTCATAGAATTAAAGCAAGATGGAACGACCTATATCTTGAAAATACGAGGATTATTTTAGACGAGTTAGATAATCCATTCTCCAAGGAAGAAATTCTTAAGGCCATAAATGACAAGCCTAGCGATAAAGCGTCGGAACCGGATGGTTTCCCTATCTTATTTTATAAGAAATTTTGGTATATATTACAATATGATCTAATTAAAATGTTCGATGAATTTTATAAACATAACTTAGAACTGAGAAGATTTAACTTTACAAATGTTATTCTACTCCACAAGAAAGTAGCAGCCATAGAGCTTAAGAATTTTAGGCCTATATCACTAATTACTATTCTCTTAAAATCATAGCAAATTGGCAAATAGATTAAGCTCTAAAATCAATAAGCTAATTGCTAATCCACAATCTGCATTTCTTAAAGGTAGGAATACCACGGATGGAGTCGCTATAATTTAAGAATTTATCAATTATTGCTGTAAAAATAATATTTCCTGTGCTCTTTTAAAACTTGATTTTGCTAAAGCTTTTGATTCCATCAATTGGTTTTTTATAAGAGATCTATTACTGGCTAGGGGTTTTTATTTATAGATGGGTTAGTTGGATTATGAATTTGCACAAAACAGGAAACTCTAGTATAATGGTCAATGGTATTCTACGAAACAAAATTCAATCTAAATGTGGGCTTAGCAAGGCGATCCCCTTTCACTCCTTCTGTTCGTCTTGGCGGCGGATGTCTTCTCTAGGATCATTAAGCTTTCTATTGCAAATGGGGTTTTAGATAACACAGGTAATGATACCACTAGTGAAGGACTCTATGTTCTCCAATTCGCTGATGATACCATACTCTTTAGTTCACATTCTCCCGGTCATATTACAGCTCTTAATTTAATTTTATATAGTTTTGAAATTCTTTCAGGTCTTATAATAAATTATGACAAGAGCTCAGTTTTGGTACTAAATGATGTAGACAATGTAGAAAATCTAGCTGCTAATACCCTTAACTGTAAAACAATGAAGCTCCCTACAGATTACCTAGGGTTCTTAATTAGACCAACTAAACTTTAAAATGAGGATTGGTATGTAATAATCGATAAAATTAAAAGAAAATTATCGAACTGGAACAATAGACTTCTATCCAGAGCAGGTAAAATCGTCCTAATTAAATCTGTTTTACAAGCTCTGCCGATTTATTGGATGTCTTATTACCTCTTTTCGAAATGGGTAATTGATAAGTTAGATAGCATCAGAAGAAATTTTCTTTGAAGTAGAGAAATTTCCCGTATTAGCATTAATTGCCTTGTCAATTGGGAACTAGTCTGTAAATCCAAAGAGGAAGGGGGCCTAGGAATCATTAATCTTTGTAATCTTAATATATCGTTATTAGGTAAATGGCTTTATCAATTTAACGATAATAAAGAAAACCTAATTCGGAAAGAAATAATTTCAAACCAATTCTATGGTGGTACCTTCAACCCCCACCAATCACTACTAATCCTAACAACATGCCTCACTTCTGGAAAACATCGTAAATTTCTTTAACATTTATAACCTTGGCATTAACAATATAGTTCACCCAGGTAGCAACACATCTTTTTGGCATGATTGTTCAATTTCCATTATACCCTTGAGAATTGAATTCAAGGAACTTTTTGAAATCTATAACTTCAAAAATGCATCTATTCTTAAGGTCTCTAGACGTAATAGTGAATTCCCATGGAACTTCAACTTTGAACGTGCCTTAGAAGGTCCCACATTAATTAAATTTGCATCTCTATACACTAAGCTTGGGTATTATCGCTTATAACACTACAACAAAAATACTTTTTTACAGCTGCCAAAAACAGTTGTAATAACTCTATTACAATGGACGGTTGTCAGTCGTTATATCCGGAGTTGTAATAGGTCCATATTTTTATACAATGATCTTCAACAGTTGTAAAATAATTTTTTTACAACTGCCTAGTGTAGTTGTAATTTTTTTTCGCAATTGATTTGAAATTGTAAAAGACTTCTTTATAACTGCAACTGGCAGTTTGGTAAAAGGAATGCAAAATAAAAAAATTAATTCTGAACACATTTTGCAAGTGCAGCAATAAACAAATAAACAACATGAAAAAATTGATATAAATTCGAAGGCATCATAATCCATTCATAGAGAAAACATCACAACTTTATATTCAATATACAAACTATAAATCATACACCATTACAGTAATATATATTCATTCTTTATTGTTAAAGATGATTACAAGTTTGGTAGTTGGATCATAGTCAACTAGAATACGATCTTATCACATCATGCTATACCTCTATTGCTTTAGCTAACCGGACATGCTAGCACATTCTCATGCAATTATATCCCTTGTCAGAATCATGTATTCATACCACTTCGACGTAATGCTACTTCAGACTAAACAACAAACTGATGATGCTCCTGTCTAGACCTATAACAATCATGCCTTATTCTTGATGCCCAACCATCCTGTACTGGTCTTGATTCTACAACAATATCCATACCCTGACAAGTTTGATGCTGATGCTCAACCAGTTTATGAAGTAAATAATTTAGTTCGAATGTCTTGCAAGTTACTAATAAAGCTCGTGGTATTCTTAAATCATTACAAGAATTTTTGCTAGAAGAAGTTTGTTGAATTTACTTTTGCTACAAAAAGTTTTACTAAAGTTACTTTGGTAACCAATTCTTGGAACTGCAAGTGAAGAAACAATGACTGATAAGCAACAAATTTACCTAAAAACTATTCAATGCCTCAGTTTGATTTTTAATTCACTTTGTATTTTATCCCTAAACAACAAAAATCTTCATAAAGTATTAATTCCACTTATGATACCAAATTTCGAGAATAAAATAAATCCTGTTATTTAGCACATGCCAGTATTGCCATATTGTACAGAGCACTAAGAAGAAGCATCACAACGCTTTAATATCAAATGGTAGCATTGTCTGCTATGCTAGTAGATCCGTATAATAAATATTAGAAAACGCATATTAAAATATGAAACAGGTAGAAGGAATATAATTCTCACCGATGGATCTAGCGGCCATTTCTTCAAATTGTCTCAGTTGATCAAAATTTGTATCGGTTACCCATGCAAGTTATGAAAAAAAATTCATTGTGAGTATTAAAGCCTGTCATTTAAATTATTACTGTAAAACTACATTATTGCAATGCTTATACAAATGTATATAGCTGCATATACATAAATTTACATGAATTATGAAGATATTATCTCTTAATCTTCAATTACAATAACTAGATTTCACCTAGCAATAGGAGTAAAGTTAATGTTTTCAAAGGCATTAAGTAGATCTAAGTTGGTTTTTCAGTATTGATAGGAAGTTGCCAAGGTAAATGTCAAAATTATGTTAATTTGTCCAAACTAATCTGAACTTTTGCCATGCCATGATATTTTAATTTTAGGTTTCAATTCATCTCTCACAAAACTACATGAATGAAAAATTAAACCTGTCACAAACAAGCAAGAAAACTGTAGCAAAACAAGTTAAAACAAGGAACGGGCTTTGCTTCATATCAATTTATCATATCATCAAAATCAATACAAACCATTGAACAAATAAGAAACAACCATACCTTCTCGATATCTCACCAACTGCTCACAGCACTAAGAAGACATAGAGAAGGTACGTAGAAAGGCAATTTAAATTGAAGCCGATGAGGGTCACATGCGACAATAAGTGGAATCGAAAGGCTAGCGGACGCAAATCAAATCGTGAATCGGCTCTATCGTCATCGGCATCATGATAATCGGTGGGTTCATATTTCGACAATAGGCGGCTCAAGTTTGTTAAGGCACGAATTTGTTTGAGAGGTGGAAGAATTTGGGATCGATTTTGATTTAGGGAAGAGTATGGAAGGAGGCCCGCGTGAGTGAGTAGAACTGTAGAAATATAACACATGAATTATTTTGAGCCAAAATTTCACTATTCCCGCCTAAATTTCATGATTTTGTGCTAATATTCCGTAGCTTGCCGCTAATTTTTCATAGATCATAGTTAAAATTTCACCAAAAGTTATAAAAAAATATTATAAGTTGGAATTAATAAGAAAAAGTTTATATTAAATATGATATAAATTTCTTGAAAATTATTTTTTATTAAAATACTAAGTATTACTTCTTAATTATTCTTAATTATTACTTATTACTTCTTCTTTTTTAGCAAAGCCAGCCGACTTTATAGTGGGTCGTACCACTGTATATAAATAAGGAAAAGGTGTTCTGCACATGCATAGAACAGCTATATATGGTTTTATAGTGGCCACACCACTTAGGCTACAAAACAGGTGAGAAGCAAACCGCCTCTGTAGCTAAAAAAATGACCTAAGGAATCATAGGCTCCTCCTCCCAAGAGGAAGAAGAGTCACTTTCAACGGGGCCTAACACATGCAAATAATCTACAAAATGTGTCGCAATATCCAGTACAAATCCAGGGCAATCCGTGCAATAGATAAATCTCCTATCCCAGCTATCATCAAGTAGAAGAGATCTATTACGCGCTCCTCTGGAGCCTTCCACTGAAAGAACAAGGCCACCACCATCAGTGGCGTAATGAAGGTGCCTAGATTAACTAACATCATCACTAACAAACATGTGGAAATCATGACTAGCAGGGTCATATCTCATGTCAGACTGAATATGGATCCAAGCATTCTCCTCAGAACTCCACTCAATACCAGAAACCAGGGCCATCGGAGATAATATAGGAATATCAGGAACAACAGAGGATTCCATAACTACATCAGAGAAGGCAGGAATACAAGGAGGATCAGGTCGGTCAACAGGAGGAACAATAGGAGTCATAGTCGGAGGAACAATTCGTTGTTTCGAGATCCATTTCATGACTGGGGGCGGTGGAAGAGGGGACCGATCAAGAGGAGGTCCAATAGGAGGCAAACGATAGCATGTTGAAGAGAGATGACCAAACGACTGACAGGACGTACATATGTCTAGTTTCCAAACATACCGAACTACAATCTCCGCTACATGATTCTCAGTCACTCGAACTTTGATTATATCTGGCAAAGGCTTATCAAGAGATATTTCTATCAAAGCTTTAGCATAAACTAGTTTATCCCTAGCAACGGTGTTAGCATCAAAACATTTTAATTTTCCTATCGCACTGGCTAAACAGTTTAAACCTAACATAGGTTGCAAAATAGAGAGAATATGAGAGAAATAAGTCCAAACAGGAATAGACAGTACCTGCTCTCGAGCACAGTCAACAGACGGACTCTAAGGAGTGATAATAAAAGGCTTGCCTCTTATAAAAATGGGATCTTTACTAAGAATACGAAGATGCTCCTCAGGCCTCGAGAACTTGAAGAAATACATGGAATTGTCCATGTGGACAAGGAGACCGCCCTTAGGCTGCCAAGCTCTGAAGCAATGATCCTTAACCACAAAATAAGGCGGGTTAGAGTCCAGAAAGAACCCAACAAGATACTCCGACCAATAATCAATTCCTACTTGCATTACTTCCGAATGGGGAACCATGACCCCATCTATATTGACCATTTCAAAAGCATGGGGAACAAACGCACCCACATTTCTTGGCAGCGTTGAGAATAAGGATGACCACTTTTCTTCTTTATTCGGCGCATTTGATTCTGGGGGCTTAGATGAACCACTAGGATGGACTGCATTTTTCTCAAGCACCATAGAAGCAGCATGAACAGAAGCCGCAACATCTACCATTGACTGATTACTTAGGCAAGGAGCAGCAACACTGGACTGGAAAAGAACTCTAGCAGTACGAGATGCATCATTTCTCTCAACATTATCTTTCAATCTAATAACAATTGCATCAGTATTCAGATTTACAACAGAATTAACATTCATCACTGCATCAATGTTCCCAATTTGAATACAACCAACATTATCACACTCTCACATAGATGTGACAGCACCATTCCATATTTGTTTAGTTGGCTGAAGTATTGGAGGTATAGCCGAGGAATAGGCAGGATGGATAATACCTGAAACAGGACCAACAGCTGGAGAAAGTGCATCAGAGGCGTAGATTAAAGCCGCCATAGCATTGGAAACATCAGCGTGGTCAGCACGATCAATGTTTAAAGCCGTAGAAGGAGATAATTTACCAGTAGCTGAAGCGTCCAAAGGGAAAGGCTTATCCGCAATGGATAAAGGAGTATCGATAGCAGATCCAGGCAGCGCGAAAGTAAATCTGAAATCGGAGATGAACACGGCCAGATCTAGTATGAGATTTGTTAGCAATAGAAGCAGCAAAATGAAGCTTTCCTTTGCGATTTTTGTCCATAGACGGGAGAAGGAGTGGGAAAGCAAGAAGAGGCTAGGCGGTGGATGGGGAAGGAGAGGAAAAAGGCGGACGAACGAAGGAATAACGGAAGTCAAAAGAAGAAGGCGAGAAGAAATCGCCATGGACAAATATCGGCAGACACCATTGAAGCCAAATTTTGATCAAATATTTCTACATAGAAAGAGGTTGAATAAGTAAGCGTAAGGGTACAAGGATGGCTAAGCTTCCATCCAAGGTTCTCTGAATGAGGCGCATGCGAATTCAACTATTACTTATTACTTCTTAGTTATAATAGAATATTAATTATTAAAAGTCAATTATTATGCATATGTTACCAATTATTAATTATTAAATATTTAATAGTAATTAATAAAAGCTAATTACTATTTATTAATTATTAAGTATTAATTATTTAACAGTAATTATTAATTATTAAATATCACTAATTTGCAAGGTTATTATTAAATATTAATTATTAATTATTCTTAAATATTAATATTATTAATAACTAATTGTTAAATATTATTTATAAAACATTAGTTATTATTAATATTTAATAGGCCTTACAACTGGTAGAAAAAGAGCTGTTGAAAATAAATTTATACAAATTTCTGATAAAAATGTTATAATTATTAATTATTAATTATCAAAAATTAATTACTAAATATTAATTATTACTTCTTTTTTATTAATTATTAAAAACTAATCATTATTTATTAATTATTGATTATTCAATGATAATTATTATTTATTATTATTATATTAATTATACTTCTTAATTATTAAAAACTTATTCTTATTTATTAACTATTAATCATTTAATAATAATTATTATTATTATTTAGTAATTAATATATTAATTATTGAATAGTAATTATTAGTATTAATTATTTCGTATTTCAAATTAATTATTATTATGTAGCACTGATTATTATTTATTATTAATTTATTATTAATTATTTAATTATTAATTAATTTTTAAGTATTATTATTTAATTATAATTATTAATTAATTATTACAGTGGAAAAATAAAAAAGGTTGTAATAGACATCTATTACAACTGCAAAAAAAAAGAGTTGTTAAAAATAAACATCTATTACAACTGACAAAAAAGAAAGGTTGTAATAGGCATCTATTACAACTGACAAAAAAGAAAGGTTGTAATAGGCATCTATTACAACTGACAAAAAAGAAGAGTTGTTAAAAATAGATATCTATTACAATTGGCAAAAAGAAAGGTTGTAATAGGCATCTATGACAGCTGGCAATATGAAAGAGTTGTTGAAAATAAGTTTATTACAACTCTCTGAAAAAATCGCTGTAAAAAACTTTTATTACAACTAACATTTTGCGACAGTTGTAATAGAGTGTTTTTGTTGTAGTATTAGATACTGAGAGTGACACTAAAGTTTGATGCTGGGAAAGTAACAAAATATACTCTTCAAACTCCGTCTATAAATTTTTAAATTTCTCGAGGGTTAAGCCAAAGTTCTTTAAAATGATCTGGAAAGCTGATGCTCCTTCCAAAACAAAACTTCACATGTAGCTAATCTTACATAAAAAATTAAATACAATTGAATCCCTAAACAAAAAGAACTTATCTATAGATAAGAAATGTGCTTTCTATAATTTAAACATAGAAAACATAACACATAACTAATTCTATTCTTATAAATACTCTTACAATTTTTGACTTCAACCTAACCAACCGGCGAATTCAACTGTGACTATTACTGGAACAACCTAATATCCAATATACTAAGTGCCATAGAACTCTTTTCGATACCATCTTAATCGTTGCTAGTTGGTATCTATGGTTCGAAAGTAATCAGAGAATGTTCTATAATGTAAACACTCCACCCAATAACCTAATATACGCGTCGCGCTTTTCAGCTACAATTGGATGGCAAATCCCACTTATAAATTAGTCAATAACTTTTTCTTCAACTAATTTCTCAAAAATAATTAAAGGTCGCATTGACATCTTGAGAATAAAAATCACCCACACCGATGTAAGACTCAATAGGACCTTAAACATCGACCTAGCAGGCTCTTTTAACGAAGACATCCACTTAAGTGTTCTACTTCGAACGGGGAATTTGGTTTTTTTTGCTCACATATATATGTATATATAAAATTTATATATATATATATACATATATATGTGGTGGGCTGACACTTTTTGTCAAGCTCTTTCAGGTTAGGTTGGCTATCATGGGTTGAACTCCCTTCCCCACGACATCGTTAAGAAAGATTATGCATGCAGAGCAGCTGTCAACGGATGCTTTATGATGGATCACTATAGATTTTGCTTATTGAGTGGGCATAGGGTCGAGATGTTGTCATGTTGTCCAAGGTGTTTATTCTACACTTATGACGATGCAGATTACCGATATGGCTTTTCTTTTTTGCTATCCGAATGGTCTTAGCTAGTGATTTTTTGTTGCGCCTTGTCTTACATTTATTATGCTATAGTAGTAAACTCATATGCATATACATATATATTAGGCATTGGCAGGGGTATTTTTTTCTTTATTATATTTTTCATTGTACTGGGAGGGGGGATCTGCTATCTGTCAAGCTTGTTGGCAGCACATTTTATAAGTGTAAAATAAAATTATATGAGTGCTCTCCTCCTCGAGAGGATCACTCTTCTCTCTTAAGAAAAATTAAATTAGAACAAATTTATATATTAAAGTCAGCTCGTAAAGCCTAATTTTATTCATACACCAATAATTACTTAACATATACAAAAAATTATAATAAACTAGTATAACCCAAAAATTAATTTACATACACCATTTATTTTACAATATTACCCTTGTTCTCATCTTCATTAAGCACAACATGAAATGATGTTATATGCTCCAAAATACAATTTCTGATCAAATAGATTGCTCATCCCTAATCCATCGACTATCGAATATCAACTGAATTAATTTGATTTAGGCTTGATTAAATGGAGAGACTAAAGGGGATTTTGGCTAATGAGTAGAGATAGAGGCTCCAAAACAGTTCATAGTCAAATAGAGAAAGAGATGCTTATATAGAGGATGGAAAGAAGAGAATTTAAGATATTATCTTTTACTCTATCTCCTTTAATACGAATCATCCATTATCTAGCCCTCTAACCTATATTTTGAGCCGCCTATACCTCATGTTGCATCGGATCCTATCAGCCCACATGATGGGCCTTAAACCCATCTGTGCCCAAATGAATATTTTTGCATTTTAAAACGCTTATCGATATCATATATCAGTTAATGTGTTTATAACTTTTATAGATACAATTAATATTCATTTATAAAATCAAAATAAAATTTATAAATAATATTTCATAAATATTTCTAATTTAATTAAGTGGAAAATAGGCACAAGGACAAACTTTGAAAAAAATATAGGTTGAAGGACAATAAGTTCATTTTTGGACCGAAGGACAAATTTTGAAAAACATTAGGCCGAAGGACAATGCTATTATAGTTAGCATTTTGTAAAGTGAAAAACTGAATATAATGCTAGTTATAACTAGCATTTTGTATAGTGTAAAAACTAAATATAATGCTAGTTATAACTAGCATTGTCCTTCAGCCTAATTTTTTTTCAAAGTTTGTCCTTCATCCCAAAAATGAAACTTGTTGTCCTTCAGCCTAATTTTTTTCCAAGTTTGTCCTTCTCCCTAATTCCCTCTTTAATTAATTTATAACAATTATAAATTAATTAAATCGTTTGGTCAGAATTCATCGTTTTCGGTTGTGTGACTCATCGAGTGTAATTTTTCTCAGCGATTGATATCGAACTATTCGAATATTAACGTTCATACGTCACATAGCAGGTGGTGTGACATTTTGGCCAAATTTATCACTTACTTAGTTTCGGTAAAATCCAATTTTGCTTTGTTAAGCATTACCCTGTTATGATTATTATTTATACAAATTCTTTTTGTCAAAACTATATCACTTTGAACTTATGGAATTTGGTAATAGTCAACATTCCAATATAGTTCATATTCAACTCTATAGTCCAATCATAAAGTTCTTGGTTCAATAATAGCAATTTAACTGAAATGCTTTGGCTAGAGACTTTGACTTTAAGTTGATTGTGATACTAACCCCATATAACTGAGGAGATGAATCCTCTCTTGGATAACGCCTTACTTCTAATAATTTCACTCGACCCAACTATAGTCACTCGATGGACATCATGCCATGATTTGACTATAATCAAAGTGGAGCTTTCATATTCAAGATCGACGGTATCCTCAACTCGAGAGAATTGTGCAATAGTCACATCGATATTTTCTATTTGACAGTATTTATATTAACCAACATAAAATTATCGAGTGAATAATTCAATAGTTATCCAATTACTATCAGTACATAATCAATCCCTTGGTGCCCCAACCAAAGAGTAATACACGGCCCACATTTGGAGAGTGCTACATACTTCAGTCTCAATGAACGTATCAATATCCAGTCTCGATACATCTTGACTAGGAATATTTAAAATGGTATATCTATTTTTATTGATAAATTACTCACGGTTATAGTACTTTGTAATTACTATCACAAAATATACCATTAATGGATTTTCTATTAAATATACTTTTAATTAAATTGATTAATTAATACAACACATTATATCAAGTATATAATAGAAAGAATACACCTTTTATTTCGAACAAGATTGGTTATCGAGTTAGATATATGTAACAAATTACATGATTGCCCCTAAGGCATATCCCTAATCCTAACGTGAAATAGTAACTAAAAAATTTGGATGCTTCTTCAATAATGTATGCTTGAAAAATTGAGCCTTCAACTTGTGTTTTTTGTTTACCTTTTTTTAGGTGACCCGAACACCTTCATACGAAGATGTGCAATAATTTATATGTGTAAATTTAGAAAATGTATAAAAACATTAATTTTATTTTATGCACCTTTCAAAAGGGCACATCCATCTGTATTGGTTTGGTCCTCGTAATAGAGATACATTTGGTAGATGTAAGGGTAAATGTTCCATGCAATTAAAAACTCCAGAAGGAAGTATTTTCTCCAATTTACCTAACATGGTACATCCGCGACAAATTTCTTCAAATGAGTCTTATTAAGAGCGGTCGAGCATAGACCAATGTAAAATAAGTGTAACATCCGCTATCTAGAGGCCTAAAGCTAAGCGCTGCAGATGTTGTAGTCATATATAGTATTAACTTCCGATGATTAAATATGGCTATGTTAATGGTATCCATAATATCAGAAGCACTTGAATATGAATCACATATTTCAAAATAATATTTTCCATTATATTTCAAAACACATGTTTCATATCCAGATTACACAATCCCATAACATTTTCCAGGTAAAGATCAAATATAATTATTATAAAATACGCGGAGCGACATATGATGATTCCCACTTGTATGACCAGAGTACTATATTATCATAACAGACTTAATACATACAGCGGAAACAAAATAATAAAAAGAACTACAACTCCTAAATAGCTATCTGTTAGCCTCCAGCTCGTCTTCGATAGTTTTATTCATCATCCTAATAAAACTATAAACCTCAACCCTTAGCCAACTCAAATCAATTTTGAGCACCCGAGAGTTTAAGGGGAAAAATATAAACTTCGAGTCAAACATAAAGCCTGGTGTGAATAATACCATACATCTCAGTTATTTAATGTTAAGTGAGACCACGCCGCTTAGCGGAACGGGTGTCCCCTCACTAACATCCTTTTAAAACATATCCTTTGCAAATCTTTTCCTGCAACCAAAACAGGTTAAAAACCGTAAAGCATCATTATGTAAACATACATATCAGGTAATAAAAGAACCTCTGTTCGAACACTATAGTTTTGTTTGGCTAAATACTAACCATTGGCTGACTCGGGCCTACCACTACAACAAAAGGTTGATTTGACAGCAAGCAGCGATAGCACAGTAAATTGGTTTGCTGTCATTTGATGCTAATCCAAATACTTATTTAATTGATAACGCATTCAGCCGCAATTAATTAGACAGGAAAATTACTTCGCGGTCTTCTTATTCCTGCCCCGCCTAAATTTCGCTATTTCATTCTCCCCAAAAAAAGATCCCGCTCTAAACTTTAATTCATCCTTCCGCTCTAAACCTAAATTCAACTATCCACGCCTAAATCCTTCACGACTCTCCACAACTCTCTATGCCTAAATCCTTCACGACTCTCCACAACTATCCACGCCTGAAGCTGTCGCCTGTTGCTCTGACTCTCCACGACTCTCCACTACTATTCATCCTGAAGCTGTATCAGGCGTCGTTGAAGAAGCAGTAGCCGGCATCGTTGAAGAATCTGTAGCAGGCATCGCTGAAGAAGCTGAAGCATTGAAAACAGTAAGATTTGATTTGTATGTTGGTATTTTTTTAGTTTCTGTATGTTTCGATCTCTATTTTATTTTGAAATCGGTGAGCTTTGATTTGTAGATAAGTTTGACAATGTTAGCTGAGTTCTGATTTCACTTGCCATATTTTCACTTTGTATGAGTATAAGCAGAGATTCATCAAATCCTGGATATGCTTCTTTTCTTAGTTGTTGCTTTCAGTTGAATGTTCTGCTTTTGTTTGGGTTTTGTTTTTCAAACTAGTCAATATAAATGTTTTTCAGTTTATTAGTGAAAATCTCTGACTTTGTTTTAATATGTATAAACAGTGGAACGTACTAACTAAGAAACAAAATACGCGTTTATATAGCCTGTATATATGTTTGTAAAATAAGTTTATCTCCTGTATATATGAAGATTTGTTGGAATTCCTAAAAATGTTTTGCAATGCGAAGGAGATTTGATTTATAACAAAATTAATGATGATGAAATTGATTTTACTGAACTTGGACGGCACTTAAATTTGTCATTGCACAAGATTTCTCTTTGTTTTAGATCAATGAAAAGGAAAGGTAAAGTTTTTTTAATTTATTTTATTATTCAGCTGGCCTAATATCAGCAAAGTAGCACCCTTGATTTGTGCCCCGGTTTATGATAATCTAAATTTGTTAAAATTTGTAGTTGGTTTTCACTTATAATAAACACAGTAAAAACAACATCTACATGCGTTTACACTATACACACACATATGGAAATGAATGGGCATGTTTCCTTCAGTTCAAATACATCAGATTACTAAAGTTCTTGGTAAAAACACAATAGCTCTAGACCATTATTACAAATTGATGATATATACAACAAAAATGAATATAACTATAAAAATAAATAAATAAAAATTGAACATAAAAAGAATCACAAACTGTTCTCCCATTTAACAATAATACTATTGCCTGGATTTAATTAATTAAAGTAATTTTCGTGCATAAGTGAGGGAGAAAGAGAAAATTAATTTTATTTTATTTGTTTTAAAAAGCAAGACAAGAACAAGTTGATATCTCTTGCAATTTCAGTAGTGCCTTTTTGAATCTGAGATCCTGTCTTTTCCGCACCTTGACCACTACTTTCTGGATTGACTTGGCGTTGTTGTTGAAAATATAAATATAACAACTCTCTGACTTTGTTAAACATATAAACATATTCTCACACTGTTTTTCTGGATTGAATGAAAAACAATGGAACCACTAGGATCGTGTATGTGTTTCTATAAACCACAAATCTTTTCTGACTAACCAATGTGGTGATACATTCATAGAAAATATAGGCACAAGTGACATTTTTTTATATTATCAACAAATCCTTTGAAATCATGACTTGATGAGTATGATTATGTTCACATTTAATTATATTATCAACAAATCCTTTAACCATATTTTTCATTTTGACACATTTAATTATGTTCACATTTAATAATTTTAAATAGTTTGTAATTTGTTTAATAAATGTATTTAGTTTGTCATTGTTGCTATCAGTTTCTCCACCACAGCATGATCAATCAAACGATAGTATCATTTTCAAACCACAATGACACAAGTAACATTGTTTTGTAGTTGCACATATTTACACCCATTACTTAACTTCTTAGAGCATAGAATCATGATATTGCCTAGTTCGGTATTTGAAATCCATACAAAGAATACTACAAAATGAACGATCGGATGCAGCAATGGCCATTTCGTGCGCATGAATTATTCCAACACCAATAGGTAAATGAAATAAAGGAGAAATAAATATTTTAGCATCAAATATTGACACATCCAAGTTAGAACCTGAGACGTAAAACATTCTACCGTTTTGGAATAGAAAAGTTTCCTGTTAACTTGCTGTATCAAAACTAAATCAAGTATTTTACATTGCTTTCCAAATAAGAAACCTGTCCCAATTGTCTATTACCATTTGAATTATGCAAACCAAAAACGATAAAACGTAGTGTGCACAATCCACTTTCCCATTTTACCTATCCAGTCTGTCACTCTAATATTAACAGGTTGCACAAGGGGTTGGTTCTCTAATTATTACCATTTTGTTTTATTATTTTCTGTGTTTCGCTTTCGATTTAGTTAGCTATATTTGAATTCTAATTTTCTTCCTGATATTTTTGCTACCAAACAGATGCTGGTCTGTTACATTACTTATCTCAATACTCTATGGTATGAATATTACTAGAAATTGTGTTTCTTTTTCTTTCCATCCAAACCTTAAGCAAGTGATATTCTTCTTTAATATGTTTAAAACACTTACATGAATCACACTTAGGTAGTAGCCATTCGTAAATTCCATCTAGTTTCTTTAGATGTAGCCTCATTTAATTTGATAGGCCTCCCAATTGCACTAGCAATTGCACCGACTGCTTCTTTATTCCAAATCTTTAAATTTCAATGCAATTTGTCAATCAACTTATGGAATACAGCTTTTCATGATACATTTAACGGTCTCTGTCCAGTCAAATCAAACGGTCATGACAAATGAGTGTAGCTGCTTATTTCCTAAATCTTGTCTTGCGTAAAAGAAATACATATGTTCTTCTGAATTTGTTTAGTTATGTTTTATGGTTAATAATTTAAATAAGATTCATAAGAAATTTTATGCTTTCTCAAATTTCAATGCTTAAATTGTATTAATATGATCTAATACTCTAAATTTTATTATTGATATTAGTTTAAACACCATGGGATGTTGACTGTTTTGTTAATTTGTAAATATATAATCATGCATCTTATTTTTTTCATAAGCACAAAATATGGAAGCTCTATTTTATCAGTTATTTGATTAAATAAAAATGCATCCAAAATGACTTAAGGAAGAGAGTCAAAGTTGAATGCTAAAATGTCTTAATTGAGTATGTTTGGCCAGTGAAATCTTGATCTTTATGTAATATTGAATGACTTGAGACATTTTTAGTTACTGTGTTTTATAAAATGGGATTGCTGCATTGTAATTCTATTTTTGGTTCAGTTTTCAGTTTTTCCTTAAAAAACAAAGGAAATAAATATTTTGCATTCACTTCTCTTCTCTATGTTGGTTTGTTTTGATTTCAGCTCTATTAGCATTCATCTTTACTGCATTTGTTGCTACAGGCATTGTAGTTTTTATGTTCCTTGTTTTGCTTGTTATTTTGCTATATGCATTTGTATTTCATTTGCTCACAATTAATAGCTGTTTGCTTCTACTTAATCAATTCAGGAGCTGCTCTAAGATGACTAAAAGGAAGAGGACTGCTCTAAGATGGCTAAAAGCAGTAAGTGAAATTCGGACTGAAGACAACTCGCAAGAAAGTGAAAACCGAGTCATACAAACGGAAGAGAACAACGATGCTCAAATCGAAGACAACGCTGAAGCAGGTGACGAAGATACAATGCAAGAAAATTTTGAAGTTGATGTTAATGAGGGAAGTACTAGAGATGCTGCTGCAATTTCGACCGCGAAGCGCAAATATAGGGGTCCAACCAAAGTGAAAAGACTTCCAACGAATCTTGAGAATCGTATTGAAGTCGAATTTGATGCGGATGGCAAACCAATAGGATATGGGTCTGTCAAGCTGTCTTCGTATTTAGGTCCGCTAGTAAGGGAACATGTTCCGGTTACCCTTGATAAGTGGAAGGAACTAAGTAAGGAATTACACGTTGCTTTGTGGGGATGCATTCAGGTATACACTGTTTTTATATTGAACAAATTTTATAACAAATTATAGCATAATCTGTTCCGGTTTTTCCCCCAAAAGGTTGTGAGTTCATCATTAATAATGTATTTTATTTTATCCTGCTACTATCTTTTGGTTATTATGTTCAGTCGGTATTCTAAAAATATATTTATAAAATTAAGTGAAGAGTTTACTTTTAGTGGGATGGGAATTAAAAAGGGTTCAGAAATGAGAATGAAATTGAAAGTGGTATTATTTTTTGTGCACTTCAAAAGGTTTGAAAAGAGATTTAATTTTTGGTGAGTGATTTTTGGTTATTACTGATTGGAAGTTGACTGGTTATTGATATGTAAACTGTTAATAAATTGAAATACGGAAATTAAAATTTGATATCCAAAATAGATTGTAACCTTAGATGATATATGTTATAGATTGAAACTTGGAATAAATAAAACATAAAATACATTAATTTTATCCAAATAAATTAGTATGTACCAGTATTGCGGATCCTAATTTTAGAAACTAAACCATTCGTGTCATATCTGCTGAATATTTTATTTTCAGTTTCTACCCTTATCCAATTTCATGCTCATCTCTCCATTTAAAAAAAATAGATTTGTTTACTGTGGGGATCAACATGCTTAAACCGTTGGCATATCAGTTCAATTCATATTGTTATTTTGGTGATTTGTTTACTGTGCCTTTAGAATTTGTATGAGATTTCTTTGTTGTCTTTGGTTGCTTGTATTTCAAATGTACACTTATTCAACGTCAACTTTGTTGATGTGTTGTGTTGCAGGTTAGATTTAAATTGGATGAGGGATGGCAAAAAGAGGGCGTATTTCAGCAAATGGGATGCATTTTTAGAGCTTCAAAAGCTAGATTAGTTCGCAAAATAGCAGTTGCAAGGAACGAAGAAGAAAGAAATCAATTGAAACCCAACAACCTAAGTATGAATGAGTGGAAGAAATTTGTCAAGTCCAAAACAACTCCAGAATTTAAGGTAAAGTCAGTTTCAGGTTCTGTTGATGAAATTAAGCTATTAGACGTAAATATAGTTAATATAATTGTGTATGAATAATAAGGATTATTCATTGATATAGGTCCCTTCTCGTTATAGCAAAACTAAAACCTTTATCAAAACATAAAACAGATGCAGAATTTTTTTTTAACCATACTAGCGCACATTCAACATTTTCTCACTGTGCAATTTGAAATTGCACTGAAGTCAATATTTTCAAAAGGTCTCTTATGCGAGTTCACGCTACAGGTGTTTTTAGTGGGAATATCGAATTGAAGAAAATGATATTAGTTAAATGCTTAAAAGGGTAACTAAGACCGAAACTCAAATTTCAAATTGACATCCTCATCTAAGGACCTTTGAATAGAGTTGAATAGGGTATGTAGATGTTCAGCCCATATTTCATAAGTCTGAAAAAGCGGAAACTGATGATTGTTCAACCTCTATTTTCCTGGATAATTTTTTGAATTTTTGATTTTACAGGTCTGAAGTTTTAATTTTCAGTCATCATAATAGTTGATGCAGGCTGAACCCGAACTTAAATAGGGGATTTCCCTTGGTGAAAATTCTCCTCTCCGTTTCCTTGTTCACCTTTCTCTTACTTACAGTTCTCTTACTTACAATATGCACGTATTATTGGACCTATATCAGAATGGTTTCGAGCAACCAGCTTGTCATTTTCACCATTTTCATTGCTGTTATAGTTTGCATTTTAGGCTGGCAAGAAAGGTTTTATTCTTGCTGAAGTGGTTGTGTGTAGTACACATGAAGTAAGCACGAGACCTTCACTAATAGATTACGCCCCAGTGCAAAAGTTTAAGTCCTACATGCAGATAATGTTTTCCTTTAGGGTGTTGTAATAGTTGAGCCGACAGTGCAAAAGAATACGCCCCAGTCTTATATTTCGTTATCACTGAAGTAAAAATATTATTCTTTTATTTGCATGATCAAAATTTTGCATTTTATTTGCATGATCACTGAAGTAATATTTCGTTATGGAGAGTCATATTATTCTTTTATTTGCATGATCAAAATTTTGATTTTGATTTTCCTTTCTTTTTTTCAACTAAAGTATTCCTAGCTCATATACTAGTTCATTTAGTAGGCTGAGTTCATGAGCTCAATCAGCTCATATACAGTCCTTTTCTTTTTTTGTTATGAAAAATTATATAACTTGCGGATGATGTTTAGATTGAAAAATAACCTATGTGCTTCGTTTTGACAGGTGCAGTATGATGATACCGGAGTTACTACAAGTTGCAAGGGAGGAAAATTTATTTTGCTGCATTCATTCTCTTTCAAATCGGTCTAAAGCTTGGATTAATGTATTTTGTATTGACGTATATCTTTGCTTTTAGTATGTATCGTTTTGGTTAGCTACAGTTGTTATTTTTTTTTTAGATCACAAATATTTAATGTTTGAAACTGTCTACGAAATATTATGGATATATATATATACTGTGGTTTGGCTTATGTCTCCATTTGATTACAGATATCACAATGTGATAATTGTGTTTTTTTGAAATTTTATAATATATTCGTAGAATTATAAATTGTAAGCTGGAATGTATGTAGCAGCAATGATAAAAACTTATAGCGTTTTAATTGTGCTATGGAAAGATGGTTTTCCCAGTTTTAACATACTACATCATTATGATAGTGCTATAAACAGTTTTTATAGCAAATAAACAATGCTATAAAAGACAGCTAAACGCTATAAAAAGTAGTTGTATTTATGCATACAATTTACTATTGCAGCCCAAAACGCTATTGAATTTTGTTTTGTATAGCGTTTTTGGATGCTATTGTATATTTCGTGTGTATGGCAACTATAGCATTCATAAAAACGCTATACTTTTACTACATAGCGATTTTTCAAGGCTATTACAAATCATGTTTATAGCACGTTTAAACCGCTATGAAAAGTCCTTGACCATAACGTCTCTACAGCGTTTTTTATGTTGCTATTATAGGTCACTGACCTATTACAACATGTTAATATACAACGTACCAAAACACGCTATAGTAGCCTGTAATAGCGTTTTTTCAACGCTATTAAAGGGTGTTTTTGTTGTAGTGTACCAGACAATATAAACAAAATAATCTAACATTTGTTAGACACTCCTCTTTTGGACGGTCTGTCCTTTACTATCTGTTAAATATTCCTCTTCTGAATGGTCTGTCCTTAACTTAGCATCCCCTAGGGTCACTTGATCCTAATGGTTTTGCAGGCTCACCAATAACCTATCTGTATACAAATATATATTCTCTTTTGTGTGTAATCATAATTTTAGTCTTACCTGTGACAAAGCCATGCATACTAGAATTTTGGACTAAATTAGCTGGGGCTAATAGCTAATGTATAAGGCGCGACCCTATACCAGTCCCTTCTGCTATAATATCCGAGTCATTTTACTTAGGGAAACCTTCCCGTAAATTTTCCTTGAAAACCTTTTCTCAAACCAATTTAGAACCTTTAAATGAAACTTAAACAAGGAAAATATACACTCTATGCTTTACTCAAAATCACCTTGCCATGTTATATATACTTTACTCAAATCTTTGTTGATGAAAACATTTAAACCTTTGAAAGTACCCCTTTCGAAACCAAGTAAACCCTTTTGTATAACTTAGGCCGAAAGGCCAAAACCTTCCTTTTGAAACCATTCAAAATCTTCGTTTCGAAACTATTGAAAAACCTTCCCTTCGAAAGCTTTAAAATCTTAGACACCTTCCTTTTAAAACCTTTAAACATTGCCTTTCGAAACCTTTGGAAAAACCTTCCCTTTTAAACCTTTTGAAATAGTCAGAAAAACCTTTCCTTTCGAACCTTTAAAAACCAATGGGAAACCACCCTTAGAAACCTTTCTTTAAAACCTTTCGAAAGCATCAAAACCAAACTTTTCGAAAGCAATTGGGTTAAATTTAAAACATGTGGAAAACAACTTTCGAAACCATTTTAAGTCATCTCTTTCGAAACCATTTGGGTTATACTTCAACAATAAAAGGGTTATTAAAACCATATAAGTCAAAAGCATACCTTTCGAAAGCTATTCCTAAGTAAGGAAGTGATGGTGTCGAAACCAACCTTCTGAAAGCATTGGAGAAGCGGCCAAGTTTTAAAACCAAAGTATACCTTCCGAAACCATTGACTTCGAAAGGTAAGAAAAGCGACGGCTAGGGGTTTCGACCCCTTCGAAAGAAGTTACTTAAAACAAAAGTCACAACCCATTCGAAACCTTTCCTTTAAAACCATTTGACCTGGTCGAAAGCCAACCAAGTCGAAAGCAAACCCTTCGAAAGCAAAGTAGGCGCTATTTCATTTAAAACAAAGACATGCTTCGACCCTATCGGAACCCTACATTTCGACCAAGTATCTTCCGCCTTTATCCAATTCGCTACGTACCAAGTGTACTGATACCATGCGCGTTGGTTTCGATACTGATGGTGGCGAAACGTCTAGGTCGGAATCCCTACGCCGAAAGAGGTGAAACATGCTAAAATCATGTAAATTCTACTTTTAACTTAAAAGAGAAATACTTTTCAACTAACCTGCTATGTTAGTCAAATTCTTATTGGTTGCTAATTTTCTTTTCTAAAAGTGTTGCCAATATTTCAAAAATAAACAATTAATTTTATTTACAAAATACCCCTTCTCCTTTTATAAATATATAAAACATTTAAGTCCTATACCTTAAATAATTTTATATATCCATTGAAACACTTAGGAAAATTCTGCAAAAATTCCAGAAAATCTTTTTTAATATGTTTTCTAACATACATTAATTTTAGACCCAAAATATCAATTATTTAGCCGTAAATAATTCAAAACCAAAATAATCATTTTCTTCACTAGAAAATTAATATAAAATCCACATTAATTCGTAAAATTATGAAAATTGAAACCCCTCTAAAATATCATTCTGATCTAAATCTAAAATCGCAAGGCATTTGGATGTCATTTAATAGGGTTTTCATATCAAAACATATCATAAAATCTATATGAACAAGCATAAATCATCAACAAGCATATATAAACATTTAATCTATCAAAATTATGGCAAAACATTGCAAAACACTTCGCATTCAACTTAAAACCGAAAACATTTAAGAAAATGAGATGTAGTCATTATTCACCTTAGCTTTGAGATTAAGGATTTGAGATTTGAGTGAATTTAATTTTGATTTAGCTCCTTCCTTTAGCTTTCTTCCTATAGTTCTTTAAAAATGGTGGCAGGCCTCTACTTTTAATTTATTGCAAATGAAATGAATGTGTAATGGAATACACAGCTAAGGGTTTTGGGTATAAGACTATCCTCTTTCCTATTTTACCCTCACCTATTTACCATACCATTTTAATTATTTAGTTCATTTGTATATGGCACGGCTACCCCTTAATTCAAATCAAATCTCAATCCTCTAATCAACAAATTATTTTATTTAATTTAGCTAACTAAATTTCCTAAATAAGGTTACTAAAAATATGGGGTTTTAAAGACTCCCCTCCTAAAAGAATTTCGCCTCGAAATTACGATAAGGTACACGACAAATCAATCAAAAAGGTAAAACATACCACCAAACAAATCAAGATAAGCTAATCATGCTCTCAGTCTCCCAAGTACAGTCTCTCTCATCGTCGCTCCACTGGATTTCACTAATCCGACTGTCTTATTCCTTAGCCTCTTCTCATCTCTCGCGACTATACGAATCGGTCTTCTAACTATAGTCAAGTCCGGCTCTACTACTAAATCCTGTAACACATTCGTTGCAATAGTAGTCTTTGGGTCTTTAACACACTTTCTAAGATGATAAACATAGAAAACATTACGGACTCCTACCAAACTACTCGGTAACTCTACTCTATACGTGAATTTTCAGATTCTCTCAACAATACGAAAAGGTCTGACGAATCTCGGTGCCAACTTTCCTGATCTTCCGAACCTAATCACACTCTTCATCGGTGAAACCTTAACAAACACATCATCTCCAACCGAGAACTCTAAGTCTTTCCTTCTTCTATCTGCATAACTCTTCTACTTACACCGAGCCTCCTTCATCCTAGCTCGAATCAACTCAACCTTCTATGTAGCTTCTTTAACTAAATCTGGACCAAGAACCAACCTATTCCCGGTCTCTAACCAACAAACTGGAGATTTTCATGGCCTTCTATACAAAGCTTCAAACTGTGCCATCCCAATACTATCCTGATAACTGTTGTTATACGAAAACTTGACTAAATGTAGATGGTCTTCTCATGATCCCCAAAAATCTAACACACAAGCTTGTAACAAATCCTCCAAGGCTTTGTTAACTCTTTCCATTTGCCCATCTATCTATGGATGGTAAGAGATACTCATCTTGAGCTTGGTTCCTAAAATCTCCTGTAGACTCTTTCAGAACTCACTAGTGAACAAAGAATCTCTATCACTTACTATGCTACTAGGAATTCCATGCAGTCTAACCACATTCTTCGTAAACAACTTCGCTAAAATAGGTGCCGTCCTAGTTGACTTAACTGGAATGAAATGGGCACCTTTGGTCAATATATCCACTATGACCCATATACTTTCATTTCCTCTACTAGATCTTGGCAACCCGTCAATAAAATCCATAGAAATAGAATCCCACTTCCAAACCGAAATATCCAATGGCTAAAGCAACCCACTTGGCTTCTGATGTTCAGCCTTTACCGGTTGGCAGTTCAACCCATAAGCTAACATCCCTCTTCATGTCTTCCCAGAAGAAACTTCTCTTCATATCCTGATACATCTTAGTTCCTCCTGGATGAATAATGAACTTCGAACAATGGCATTCCTCCAAAACTTCTTTCCTAATGTCTCTTGCATTCGGAACACACAACCTTCCTTTCTTTCTTAACCACCCATTCTGGTCAAGACTGAAATTCTTCAAGTCATCGCTCTCAGTTTCACCCTTAACATCCTGATCCGTTCAACTAATATTGGATCCTCCTCTTGTTTAGAAGCTATCTTCTCAAGCATTACCCATCGAACTTCTAAACAAGACAACGTAACACTTTCTCCACTAGACCCAACCTCAGATCTCCTTTGAACCCTACAAGCTGACAATGCTTCCAAATCCTTCCACTCAACAATCATCGCCAACACTGCATTCTGATGCTTCCAACTAAGTGCATCTGCTGCCTTATTCACTTTCCCTAGTTTGTACTCAATTCTAAAATCATAAGTAGCAATAAACTCTAACCATCTCTGTTGTCTCATGTTCAGCTCCTTCTGAGAGAGCAAATACTTCAGCGACTTATGATTGTACAAAGCTCAAACCTCTCTCCCAAAAGGTAATGTCTCCACACCTTCAAAGCAAAAAATCATCGCAGCTAACTCCAAATCATGCGTCGAATATCTAACCTCATGCGGTCTAAGCTGTTTTGAAGCATAGGCAATCACTTTACCTCTCTGCACTAACACAACTCCTAATCTAGTTCCACACGCATCTGTATAAACTACCAAATCCTGATTCTCTTCTGGACAATCAATACAGGTGCATGAGTCAATAAGTGTTTCAAGCTCTGGAATACTTCCTCACACTTATCGATCCACAAAAACTTCACATCCTTTCATGTTAGCTTGGTCATCGGTACTGCTATCCGCAAAAAATCCTTTATAAACCTCCGATATTATCCAGCTAATACAAGAAAACTCTTTATCTCAGTCACAGTCTCGGGTCTCTTCCAGTTATTCACCGCTTCAATCTTTTTCGGATCTATTGATAACCCTTTCTCTGAGACTACATGACTAAGAAACTTCACTTCCTTCTTCCAGAAATGGCACTTTGAAAACTTCACCTTTGGTTGATGCTGCCATGGCATCTGAAGTACAACTCTAAGATGAACTTCATTGTAAAGATCCTGAAGTCGGCCTTCGAAAATCGGCACCCGTACTTCACTTGTACTAAAAAATGCCGTAGATTCAAACGCCGAATCTGGTTCTCCGGAGCTTATAACACCATTAAGTATAACAACACAGCGGAAAAAGAATATATCAATTACATAACATTGATACAATGACAGATACAAAATCTAATACAATATGATACAATAGAATGATATACAACAATGATATCAATATACATCAGAGATGTGATACAGAAATAGCAGCGGAAAATAACAACAATGGAAGAGATCACTCCAAATGATCTACAAAAGAGAATGACTCCAACAACTCCAATAGAATGCTCCAAGATAAGCAACGTCAGTCCATGAACTCCAAGAACTGAACTAGCTCTAGATAATCTACTAAACCTGAATATATGAAAACCCCAACTCTAGACTGCCCGTGTGAAAAATTATGAGCACCCAGAGTTTAGGAAAGGAACAATAAACTCTGAGTCAGTCGTGGGACTGGTGTGAGTAACAAAAACAGTTTATCTTTAAAACAACAACAAAAGAATTTTAACATCGAATCCGCAATGCTTTTAGAAAATGAAACTACCATAAGGCCTCCCGCACACACACACAATGCAAACGCAGAATTGGAGGAGATTTCTCCTTATGATAGTCAAAGATGCTTACTACACAAAACAAATCATTGGATATTATTACTAGTACATAGTGCAGAAAACATTTCGAAAGTATAATATTAATCTTAGCCAACATACGACTAGTATCGTATGCCTACTATAGCTACCATCTAAACAGTGGGGTGCCACCATAAGTAAATGGCAGGTTCTACAACTAAAACCGTACAGGGTTCGTATTGGAAGATGAATTTCCAACAAATGGTCAGGCTAAGGAACTTCCTATGCCACGTAGGAATGCCTCTGGCGGGACGCTCCGAGAGACACCCTGCTCTCTGCCAACACAAGGCCGGTTACCCCCTTCCCGGGTAGTAAACCTGAGATATGCCACCCCCGGTCTTTTGGGACCTTTATCCGAGGCCTCGGTAACCAACATAACACATAATAAATAAAGTGTATCCACATGAGTAGGTATCTGGGCTCCATACCATGATACTACCCTTTTTCCAGAAGGAATGGTCATACCCTAGGGAAGCTACCCCTGAAACCTTGCCGCATCTTTCCTGTTTCGACCATTTCTGGGTTGTGAGGTCTGACGAATTCTCGTCCACAAAGCTACGCTTTGGCACAAAGCCATGCTTTGGGTCAACAGATGATCAAAGTAATGATCACAAAGATAAATGATCAAACAAATGATCATATCACAAATGATCAAACAATGATCATCACACAACAACACTCAGCATGTTACATTACCAAATTGGGAATATATCACTGATAACCTTCAACTACATAACCTTTGAGCTCGTACGTCTCAGAGAAGGGTGTTAAGCTAAGAGAATAAATTCTCCGCCACCAACAGAAATGTATTTGAAAGAAATCGGCTTTATATCTCAAAGTGTAATGTCAGACATGTAACCATACAAGTCTGTTCCGGGTTCAAACAGAACCGAAGGCACTTCCAAAGAAACCCTTGCAATCCGGGTATTCACAATCCCGATCGGACTTCCCATCACTTAGGAAATCTCTATACCGAAGCAACTCAGTGTAGAGACAATCGATAGGTTATCCTATCGTTTTCGCAAATATCCGGTCTTCAACACCGGTCTTCAAATGCTATCCATATACGACGTATCACTTATTCGGAATGGGTTATGTGACACAAAGGTCCTCTCCTGGCTGAACCGAATAGTGAGCGCAATATTTACAAGAAACATATGGATATTGGGATTTCAATTAAGTCACAACTTAATACTTCAAAACTTTCTTTCAAATGGTTTAAACAAATTATCATTTTAAATCTTTTTAAACAAAAAGATTCATTTCACAGATTTCACCCAATTTCACCAAGATTCATTCATAGATTTTCCAAATCAATTTCCATTTTAATTTGAATTAACTCGTTAAATCTTTAAAACAAAGATTTAATTTATATCTTTCAAAACAATTTCATTTCGAATGGTTTAAAACAAATCACCATTTTAAATCTGTTAAAAATAACAGATTCAATTCATAGCTTTCAAAAAGAATTCATTCATAACTTGGTAAACCATTTTTTTCAATTCAATCTTGAAATTCCTTTAATTAAACTGGAATTTCATTTCTTATCTGAAAGCTTTTATTCTTTTAAAACAAACAGTTTTCATTTTGGAAATCTGATTCATTTATACGAGTTAAGGTTCTTGGGTTAAATCCAAATTCCCAAAATTATTCTTTTAAAATGGTTTAACTTCATGTAATCACATTTATAACATCTTTAACCATAATTTCCAAACATGGAATTCAATCCCAAATTATTTGAATTCAAATTCAAATAGAATTATTTAAATTGAAACTTTACCAAGTTATTCAAAATAAATTTTATCTTAAAAACTCCATTTCAAAAGCTTTAACATTTAACCCAAATCCATTTCCAAAATCAATTGAAATTAAAATTTCAATTTCAAAAATATTAAATTTAAATCATCTGTGACTTAACCGATCTCCACGTGAAATCCATATTTGTGTGTGTATAAGTGTGGTCCAAGGGTTTCACACAGTAGTGCACAACATCAATCATCACAGATATATTAATATCGATAAGCGGTATAATTCGGAACGCTTATCTTCATTCACAGTTTCACAGATAAATAATATAAATCTATCATAGACAAATACATTACATTCATCATAGATCACACCGAAACAATTCATAGCACAAGCATAACATATCAGAAATATTAAACAGTTCGCCAATCAATAGAGTTCAAACATCCATAGGTAAGCTCAATTAATTATCTGATTTATTTAATTAATCTCAATTAATTACAATAAGTGATTATTCCTAATCACTTAATCAATCTTAATTAATTATTATTTTTTTATCAATAAATAATTGACCTTTATTAACATTTATTTAATTACTTTTCTAAATAATTAACTTACACTAATCATTATTAATTACATGTTTGATTTAACCATTAATAATTCATTAATTAATACAAATCCAATCTATGGTTCTTAATTACCTATTAATTACTTAATTCATTTTTTAAACTTTAATTAATACATTTAAACTTATAATTACTAATTTAATTGATATAAATTATCAATTATCTATTCTGATTTTTTTCTTCTACTGTCCCTTACTTATGAATATTTAACAGAGGTACAGATGCCTGTAAACAATCTGTATACAATATATATAGATATATATATATATAGATATATTCATACACACAAACATACAACCATCCCAACATCCATACAAACAATAGCATCAAAATATTATAACTAGTTCAAGGTTAGTTACTCACCTTAGTTTCTAGAGAAAAAGAAGAACAGAGTTTGATGATGTTGAACCAGGTTTTGTTTTGAAAGCTGGAGCTTTTGATCTCTAGTTTGTCTGAATATCATGTATTGTTTGAGTTGAATTTTGTTTTGTTTGTTCAAGTTGTTGCTCATTTCAGGTTTACTCAGCTTTGTAAATGAACGAACTGAAATGACATTGTTTGAAGTATGGAAAGAAGCTATAAGTTGATATTATCCTATACAGGTGAAATTATACTCTTGTACAGATGATAATATATTTTGTACAATAGGCGTGGCTGAAGATGCTTGCATTATGGGCTGAGATGTATTATATTGTTTTGTACAATATCAAAGATATTTTCTTGGCGTAAGGAGGCTGATATGATTTGTTGTAGTGGCCAAACATTAATTAGTTGTACCATATTTATATTTATATAGTATTCTTCTTCCCTCTCAGCTGTACAAAAAAAATGAAACAGTTTAAATGTGGCTGAGGTGATATGTATTTTGTGTGCTAGAGAAGAAACCATTTAATGCTTGTGTTCCCATTTTTTTTGTTTGTTTACATACAAATTCATTTGAATTGTATATATGCACAATTTTGATTTGCAAGCTCCATATATATATATATATATATATTTGTTTAACTTAAATATCATTGCTTTGTGTGCTAATATGATATTGCATTTAATTGTTGTTGTCTTATATTAGAAGCTAATGCTTATTATATTTTTTCCTTGTATTTTATTTTCTTTTATATTGTTGCTTTGTAATTTAGATGAATTCTATAGTAAATATATTGTTGGAATTTGTCTACATTTATTCATATTTAAATGTATTTCTTTCTTCCCTTTCGTCTTTGTAATACCACTTTATAATATAAACAATTCCTATTTTAATTTGTTGTTAGATTCGAGTCAATGTTTACTTTGTATTTTATAGCTTATCTTTTATTTATTCATCTCTATTTATAACTCAAATACTCTTGGCCTTGTAATATAAATAATTTCTATTTCTAGTTTAAATATTAATTATTGTTATTTTACTCCATATTTATTTTATAAATTCAAACCATTATCAACCATCAATTCTAATATTTATTATTATCATTTATAATTAAACCATTTATTTCTAACCCATTTATTTACAATTTAAATTCAAATCAAATATATATTATTTCAAATTTACTCATATATGCCCAAATATATATAATATGTACAATATTTTTAAATTTAAATGATTTATATGAAATTTATTTTAATTCGGGGAAACTCGCATCCCTTTATTAATTAATTTCACAAATTAAATTCAGAAATAAATTTAAATTATCAATTTAAATTTATATAAAATTCGGGATCGTTAGATCATGCTCCTTCTCATCCTTAGAGTATATCGGAATATCATCTATGAAAACCAACACAAACCTATCCAAGTGCTCTCAGAAAACTCGGTTCGTCAAATCCATAAAGAATGACGGCACATTAATTAGTCCGAATAGCATAACTAACCATTTGTACGATCCATATCTTGTCCTAACTCTAACCTGATGGAAACCTGTCGCCAAATCCAATTGAGAAAATACCTTGGCTCCACTCAAGTGATCGAACAAATCGTCAATTCTCGGCAATGGATATCGATTCTTTATCGTCCTCTTATTCAACTTACGATAATTGATACATTGCCTTAACGATTCGTTCGGTTTCCTAGCAAGCACTATGGCTGCTCCCCAAAGTGAACTACTCGGTCTAATAAAACTCTTGCCTTCCAAATCCACCAACTGCACCTTTGATTCCCTCATCTCTGTAGGTGTCATCCTGCTTGGCGGCCAACTCACCGGTTCTGCTCCAAGCACCAAATCTATTCGAAACTCAATGGCTCGTTTCGGTGGCAATCCAATTACTGGCTCAAACACATCTGCGAATTCTCTGACCATGAAAACTCGATTCAACTTGTCTACCAACTCCACGACACGCAACAAAGCATTCACCTCACAACTAGGTTTTCTACGGTATAAACTGTCTGATCACTACAATCAGGGTGTCTAAGCGATATTTTCCTATCATGGAAAAATATCCTAGCATCACACTCACGTAACCAATCCATACCCAATATAATTCTGAACCCTATAGAGTCAAACACATGCAAACAGCAAACAAAGGTATGACCTAATAATTCAAACTCTAAGTGGTCACACTTCATCCCAGGTGTCGCCTAACCTCCTATCGGATTTGCAAACCTTAAGGAAGTAACTAAATATGAGGGTTCTAGGTTAAGCTTATCTACCAAACATCGAGATATAAAAGAATGTAATGCACCAGTATCAAACAGAACGCTAACAGAAATACCATGAATCTGAAGCGTACCTCCCAACATTGCCTTTCCCTTCTCCTGCGCTGTTGGTTTCAAAGTAGCAGGCTCCAATGCATACACCTTGCCTTCATCCTTAGCGGGCTCCTTGCATTGATTCTTATAGTGACCAATCTGATCATAGTTGAAGCATCTAATGTTCTTCTTCCCGATCACTTCCTTCGGCTTACCGGTACAACACTCATGAGCAAAATGTCCTTTCTTGTTGCATTTAAAACATACAACCTCAAACTTCCCTTTCTTTGCTGCTCCACCCTTCTGAGCACCCTTCTTATGAAAGAATTTCCTCTACTGACTTTGCCCAACCTGGACATCCTTCACCTTACTCTTCTCCTGATAAGCAAGCATCTCTTCGTGTCTTAACGCCATCTCCACTACCACATCACAGGGATCTCTAATATGAGGTAAATGTAGCCCTGGCTAATTCAGGCTTCAACCCCTTGATAAACTTCTCATTCCTCTTCATTACCGTGTCAACAGTGGCATAATCATATCTAGCCAACTCTTCGAACCTGCTAGCATACTCCAAAATAGACATTTCTCCTTGCCCTAACTCAGCAAACTTTCTGATCAAAATGGACTATGCCATCACGACATGAACCTCCCCTAGAACCTCCTTTTAAACTATGCCCATGTCATTGTCTCTTCATCCGCACCAGCTGTCACGCTATTCCACCAAAATAAAGTTGCTCCCTGAAGGTGTGTCGAAGCAAACCTCCTCTTCTGCTTATCATTAAGCCCCAAGTATGCAAATGTCCTTTCACAGTGCAACAACCAGCTCTCCACTTCTATAGCATCTTCAGTTCTGATAAATGGCTTTGCTCCAAGCCTAGCATAATCTCTACTCAAGTTAGCATAATGGTTGACCACCGGAGCTTCCAGAACTCCCACCCCAGCAGCATTTCCTCCAACCACTCCAGCAGCAATTCCAGCTTGCATCATATTCATGAAAAACTGATACATAACTCCCATATTCACTTGAGGGACTCCAACACCAACATTTTCAGCTTAAGCCTGACCTTGGTTCCTTCCCATATTCGGTCTGGCATTTCCATTTGTGGTGGTGCTATCCTCTACTAGGTTAACTCTTCCTCTTCTAACGTCCATATCTGTATTCAAGCCTCGTGAGAATAGCCTAAGAGAGTAGGAGAATAGAGATATAGCATATACTTATATATAGCAAATAAAAGTACGTTACTATAACATTATTCCATACCCCTGTCTTACTCTAATTCCTTAGGATTATGTTTTCAAAAATCATTTTTAGTTAAATTTTTTCATAAACCTATGCTCTGATACCAAGTTGTAACATTCTATCTAGAGGCCCAAAGCTAAGCGCTACAGATGCTGCAGTCATCTATAGTATTAACTTCCGGCGACTATATATATGGCTATGTTAATGGTATCCATAATATCAAAAGCACTTGAATATGAAACAAAATCATAGATTCCAAAACAACATTTTCCATTACATTTCAAAAAATGTTTCATATCTAGATTACATAATCCTATAACATTTCCCAGGTAAAGATCAAATTTAATTATTACAAAATACGTCAAGAGCGACATATGATGATGCCCCCTTGGATGATCAGAGTAATATATTATCATAACTGACTTAATACACACAACGAAAATAAAATAATAAAAAGAACTGCAACTCCTAAATAGCTATCCACCAACCTCCTACTCATCTTTGGTAACTTTATTCGTCATCCTACTAAACCTGTAAACCTCAACCCTCGGCCTACTCAAATCAATTTCGAGCACCCGAGAGTTTAAGGGGGAAAACATAAACTTCGAGTCAGACATAAAGCCTGGTGTGAATAATACTATACATCTTGGTTATTTAATGTTAAGTAAGAATATGCCGCTTAGCGAAATGGGTTTCCCTTCACTAACATCGTTTAAAACATATCCTTTGCAAATCTTTTCCTGCACCCAAAACTGGTAAAAAAATTTAAAGCACCATTATATAAACATACATATTAGGTAATAAACAAACCTCTGTTCGAACAATATAGTTTTGTTTGGCTAACTACTAACCATTGGTTGACTCGGGCCTACCAGACAATATAAACAAAATAATCTAACATATGTTAGACACTCCTCTTCTGGACGGTCTATCCTTAGCTATCTGTTAAATACTCCTCTTTTGGACGGTCTGACCCTAACTTAACATCTTACAAGGTCACCGGATCCTAATGGTTTTGCAGGCTCACCAATAACCAATATGTATACAAATATATATTCCCTTCTGTGTGTAATCATAATTTTAGTCTTACCTGTGAAAAAGCCCTACACATTGGAATTTTGGACAAAATTAGCTGGGGCTAATAGCTAATGTATAGGGCGCGACTGTATACCAGTCTCATTTGATATTCTAGTATCTGAATCATTTTACTTAGGGAAACCTTCCCGTAAATTTTCCTTGAAAACATTTTCTCAAACTGATTAAAAACCTTTAAATCAAACTTAAACAAGGAAAATATATACTCTATGCTTTACTCAAAATCAGCTTTCCATGTTATATATACTTTACTCAAATCTTTGTTGATGAAAACATTAAAACCTTTGAAAGTGCCTCTTTCGAAACCAAGTAAACCCCTTTTTATAACTTAGTCCGAAAGGCCAAAACCTTCCTTTCGAAACCATTCAAAATCTTCCTTTTGAAGCCATTGAAAATCTCCCTTTCGAAAGCTTTAAAATATTAGACACCTTCTTTTTAAAACCTTTAAACATTGCCTTTCAAAAACTTTGGAAAAACCATCCTTTTTAAACCTTTCAAAATAGTCAGAAAAACCTTTCCTTTCGAACCTTTCGAAACCATTGGGGAACCACCCCTTAGAAGCCTTTTAAAACCTTTCGAAAGCATCAAAACCAAACCTTTCGAAAGCATTTGGGTTCAATTTAAAACATGTGGAAAACACCTTTTGAAACCATTTAAAGTTGTCTCTTTCGACACCATTTGGGTTATACTTCAACAGAGTAAAAGGGTCATTAAAACCATTTAAGTCGAAAGCATTCCTTTCGAAAGCTATTCCTAAGTAAGGAAGTGATGGTGTCGAAACCAACCATCCAAAAGTATTGGAGAAGTGGCCAAGTTTTAAAAGCAAAGTATACCTTCTGAAACCATTGACTTCGAAAGGTAAGAAAATCGACAGCTAGGGTTTCGACCCCTTCGAAAGCAGATACTTAAAACATAAGGCGGAACCCATTTGAAACCTTTCCTTTAAAACCATTTGACCTGGTCGAAAGCCAACCAAGTCGAAAGCAAACCCTTCGAAAGCAAAGTAGGCGCTATTTCTTTTAAAACAAAGACATGGTTCGACCCTATCGGAACCCAACGTTTCGACCAAGTATATTCCGCCTTTATCCAATTCGCTACGTACCAAGTTTATTGATACCATGCGCATTGTTTCAATACTGATGGTGGAGAAATGTCTAGGTCAGAACCCCTGTGCCGAAAGAGGTGAAACATGCTAAAAGCATGTAAATTCTGTTTTTAACTTAAAAGTGAAATACTTTTCAACTAACCCGCTGTGTTTTCAAATTCTTATTGGTTGCTAATTTTCTTTTCTAAAAGCACTACCAAGTTTTCAGAAATAAACAATTAATTTTATTCACAAAATACGCCTTTTATAAATATATAAAACATTTAAGTCTCATACCTTAAATAATTTTATATATCCATTCAAACACTTAGGAAAATTCTGCAAAAATTCTAGAAAATTTCTTTTAATATGTTTTCTAACATATATTAAATTCAGACCCAGAATAACAATTATTTAGCCGTAAATAATTCAAAACCCAAGTAATCATTTTCTTTACTAGAAAATTAATATAAAATCCACATTATGCGATTTTTAATAGGTTTATCGAATGATAAAAATGGCGTAATACCATCTGTACACAAACCAAGTCTAACATTATGCTATTTTTAGCAAAATCAGGATATATATGTCAAAATATTTCCAAGATTCACCATTTGAAGGATGATATAAAACCACTTCATCTCGTTCTCATTCACTATGCCATCATATATGTTTTGCGGTAGCACAAGATGCGAATAACCTTTACAAGTGTAAGCGGGAAATAATGCATACGAGTGAATGGTACATTTTTTCCACTACTTTTTTCTGATATATATCTTGGTTCGTTATAGAGTTTACACCTTAAAATATTTTTATCTTCCTTCAAATAGATCATGCATCAACCGGGGCATGTGGCAATCTTTTCATATAGCAACCCAAATGCAGATGCTATTTATTTAGTGAATACCAATTCTCTTGCAAGACATTATCAAGCGGAAGCATTTCCTTACATTGACTTATAATTGCATTCATTAGGTTTTCCGATGTGTTACACTCAAGTTTTATAGCGATTAACCTAGATGTCACCGTCAAGTATGTCATTGTACAATCTTTACAAAGTGGCCATTTTGGAGTTAGTAATAAGTCAAAAAAATTCGCCTCTACGTCCAGTGGTTCCTCCATATCAGGTTCAAAGGTTCACATACTCGGACCATTATCATTTTAAACCATTTCCGTCATTCTATTTTCCAAACCGAATTCACCAAAATCGACATCAAGGTTCTCATTCTCGTGTTCAATTATGATTGTCAAATCATGTCTTGTCTCTACTTCATCATTATATCCCCACACATTACAGTGTCGCATAAAACCATTATTATGCAAATATATAAGTATATTATCGTAATCCTAAAGTTTTACGAAATGACATTTCGAAACGGACATCGAATTTCGGTCAGCTTTGTTTTAGCATGAGATGACACTTTCATGAATGCTTTGACACTATTTCCACAACGCAAGGTGACCGTTCCTCTTCTTTTCCCTTAATTTTTATATATCTAGTTTTTAACTTTTAAGTAATCCATCTTTTACTGCAAAAGTAAACATAAATTATAATACTTCTTTTATTAATATCAAATATATTATTATTTTTATCAATATTACGCCCTATGTTATTATTTTTAATTACTAGCATTGTTTATTATTGGTCAATCACTAATAATACCATAAAATATTCTTTATTAAGATTAACACATGTTACTTTTTTTACTAACAATACCGTATTATTATTATCATTTAACACAATATATTATTGTCTTTCATTAATAATATCATGCG
The DNA here is from genome assembly GCA_030737815.1 of Allium fistulosum. Taxonomy (NCBI): domain Eukaryota; kingdom Viridiplantae; phylum Streptophyta; class Magnoliopsida; order Asparagales; family Amaryllidaceae; genus Allium; species Allium fistulosum. Next base: position 1,439,019,329 of record CM060902.1, read on the forward strand.
TTATCTTTCTTATTATTAATGCCATATATTATTATAGTTAACTAAAATACCAATCTTTGTTATTTTTATTAATAATATCATGTATTATTATTATTATTATTATTATTTTTCTCAAGAATAATAAAATTATTATTTTATTATTAATAAATTATACCATTCACTATATTATTTATTACTACTAAGATCATTCATTTTTTTATTTAAAAACCATATTTGTATTTCATAATGGATAACTTGATGGCTGCTTATTCCTTATTACCAATCCTACACATTTTTTAAGGTTGGTCATCCTATTTTCCATTATAAACACAACAATATTTACATCTTCTAAATCATTTGAACTCAAATGACTCGACAAAATTTCGGCAGCTCATCCACTTATTCTCAGTATCGTATGCAAAATAGCGTAGATAAGGAATAAAAAGAAATTACAATCGAAATTTTATAAATCATTCAAATTTAAATGATTTATAATACGTAAATATTACTGTGTTTATAAATTGTCTAATTACTAGGACAAATTTTATAAATATTGTATCAGATGAATATAGATGTCTATTTCATAATGAAAATAAACATCTATATAACAATCATATAAAATACTTATCAAACAGGGCCAAATAATTTTCTAAGGGAAATTTTCATATTTAAACACACATTTAAATAAAAACCTAATTTCAATTCAAATAATGTGCTTTTTTTCTTCCTTGAGTGCATTAACAACAAAATTTACTCCTTCACAATTATAACAAGTTTCTAAAATATTTTTATGTGAAACCGGTTGATATAACCCAGTTGGTTTGAGATAAATGTTTTAAATGCAGTGAACAACCATTGTAGGACCAATAAATGCACGATTGTATTGTTTGAATATATGTGAATGTGGGTGAGAGGTTATATTTGGAAGTTATGGAAGATTCTAACTAACATAGCTAATGATAGATTCATTGCTGACATAATTAATGTGATTTTATTTTGGTGGTCAACTATACTATTTACAATGTTAATGTTGCTTTCATGTAATAGAGCACAACATAACAAATTACTAAATTACTCTAAGAAGAAAACTCATGCTTAGTTTAAGAAAATATATGATAAACAAATATATGTTATGCTCCTACATTTTGCTTGCATTGCTGCGACATCTACACCTGTAGGAGCATATGCTGGCCAATAATAGAACAACCTATAACTGCATATGAAAGCAAATCATAGAATACTCTCTAGCCAAAAACTTTTAGTTCTTTTAAAGTAGGATAATGAATATGTGATAGCACATTGATATAAATACTTGTGCAAAATAACAATTTCATATTACACCCTAAAACGAATAAAGGATAGCTCCATTAAATTAACTCTGGAAAATCAATTAACTTCATGTAATACATTATGAAAATGAAAACAAAAAGCAGAAAACAAATTGAATAAAGAATAGAGGATAACTAAAATGAACATAATGTGAATTTCATTAATAATGTCATCATTACATCCGCCCAATACTCCCAAATGGACAAAAAAATAGAGATAGGAAATGAAGACAAAAAAGCCCTAAAAATTTCATGGCAGCAAGACTTCAGGAGTACTTGCAATCAACACGACAAATAAAAACCAGATGTTTATTTAAAACGTCTATAGGCCGGTACCTATTCAATATACTCCCGAAGTTAGGTGCTTATAAGAAACTTCCAAACACCATTTACTTCGTAATATTTTATTTTATTTTAGTTCTCCAAAATACCATTTTACTTATTTTAATTCATTTTATTTCTAGATTATACATACATATATACACATACATACATACATACCGTATATATGTGTGTTTGTATATATATAACTTCCTATTATATGAAAGAAATTGTCAAAATCAGGAACTATTAAACAATTTGAAAATAAAAATTTGGGATTACCAAATCAGATCAGAGTTGGAGGCAAGATAGTCGGTGGCGACTAGCAGACGGTGGCAGGTTGAATTGTGGTTAGAAGGAAATCTGGGCCGAACGTTAAAAATTGAGTACTTAGGGTTATTAATTTCAATTTTAGGTGTGGAATGAGGGATATGGATTACTAGATGTAGCAAAAGTAGCAGTGACTAATTGCCAAGCTTGAGTCATTTATTAAGTCAAATATCATCGGATATGGGTTATTGGGTGTAGCAAAATTTGGTTTCACTAAAGGCACGCTTCTTAATTTATAAAAGAGAATGGTCAGCGAAGGCATATTTATACGATTAAATATATCATTTAGAAAGGTAAAATTGTAATTCTATTTTATTGTGATAGGTAGAAGTATTTGGTGGATGTCGTTGTTATGTCGTCGGGAAGTCAGTCTGATTTTTCGAAAAGAATAATTGATGATATACAGACTTTATTTTCTACTACAACTAGTTTTCAACGACACACCGACGCTTCCTCGAATATCATTGGTATGTCATCGGAAAAAAGGTCTTTTATAGTGGTGATGAATTTAGGTCTGACCTTCAAACCGGTGGTTCAATTGTCAATTTTACCTCATTGAACCATGGTTTTTTATTTTCTCTTTACTTTCCCATGGCGTCGTCATCCTGAACTCTTCAAGGTATGGCCCTAAGGTGTCGTGTCATCTCGCGATATTGTAACTTGTTCTAATTTTAGAATTCTGTACGCTAAGCTAGAATTGGATGCATGGTTTGCTGATTGTTATGGTTGGTAGGCGTACAGAATAGTCTTTGATTGCTTTGTTTGTTTGGAATTTCGGGAGCGAAATTCCTAAGGGGGAGAGAATGTAACGACCCGTATTTTTACGGATCGACAAGTTCGACAGAATCTGGAATTTTAGCATTTTTAAGTCATTTCAGATTTTGAGGCAGATTTGTCTAAGTCCTAGGTCGTGAACGACCTAAGAGCTAAGTCGTGACCGAGTTAAGGAATTCGGCGAGTTAGTGTTAGGTCGTGGGTTAGTTGGAGCGACCTATAGAATTATGCAACCTAGGATTTAGTTAAGTGTTAGGTCGGCAGGACGAGTTAACGACCTAAAGAACTGACCGACTTAAGGATATGGCGACTCAAGGGTAGGCAGACCTAGTGGAGTTAGCGACCTAGTGGTTACCGGGTTAGCATAGTTAGGTCGGCAACGGCCTAGGGGAGCTGGGGTAGCTGGTTAACGACTTAGTAGAGTGAGCGACCTATGGGATTGACCGACCTAAGAAATAAGTTAGTTAACGACTTAATAGTTAAGTCGTTGGATGACCTAAGGGGGCTAAGTCGGAGGGGTTGGCTAAGTCTTAGGTCGCGTATTGGCTTGAGTGTTAGGTCGTAACACTGTTAGGTCGCGTGGGTTGCTAAGTGTTAGGTCGCGTGGGTTGCTAAGTGTTAGGTCGCTGGGTTTCGTCTAAGTGTTAGGTCGCTGGGTTTCGTTTAAGTGTTAGGTCGCAATCTGTGTTAAGTCGTAGATGACTTAGGAGTTAGTGGTTAAGTCGTAGGTCGACTTAATAGTTAGGTCGTATGCGCAGAAGTGTTAGGTCGTAGGAGTTGAGGCGCGCATATCTGTTAGGTCGGAGAGGCTTAGGTCGGAGGGGCTTAGGTCGGAGACGACTTAGGAGATAGCCGAGTTACGACTTAGGGTATTTTCTGCTATAAATAGGAGAGCTTCTCTTCATTTTTGAGATCCGGATTTTGAAGCGACGAAGTGCTGCCATTTTGAGAGCTCGACTTCTACACTTCTTCACTTCTTTTCTCCACTCTAATCTAGTGCTCCCATCCATCCAAATCGAAGATCAAGATTGAAGATTCAAGAGCTTAGATTGAAGATCTTCATCTTTTCAAGAGAGATTTCTTCGTTTGAAGCGGATTCGTGATAGATCAAGCTTGATCCTTCGCTGTCCAGATCTGAAGCGTGTTGATTTGGGTTTGTTTAGGTGATTTGGTGAGTGGTGATTATCTCTCACATGGATCCAAAGGAGTATATCGGATTGTTGGCTCGATTTGGTGTTAAAATAGTGATTTCCATGCATTTTCTTCATCCTAAGTGTAGATCCATATAGATCCATTGTTCATGATGATGTTACATCCATTTTATCATATGTTAACCTATGCAAGTTCATTCATCAAGTTTGTAGAGATATAATTCATGTTTTCATGCTTATTGGACTTTCAACTCTTTAATTACGAAAATGCCATTATAGTGAAAATTGTCTACTTAGATCTTATTTGAATGCTTGATTGTTTGGATTAATGTTTGGTTTGATTGATTGTTATGAATTAGATGATTGATGGTTTGATTTAGACCGAAGACGATTCAAAAGCTAAGGGAAAGGCTCTTGAATTGGGAAAGCTGCTCGTGGCATATGTAGCGGGATGATGAAGCTCTTATGTATGGATTTGATGATGTGATGTTGAGATGAGGCTTCGCGAGGATGTGATGAAGCGAGGCAATCATGTGATGAAGACTTGGTCTAATCCAGATGGGATCATTCCAAGCATGTTGATAACTCGGTGATATGATTCGAATTGAGGATAATGAATGGATATGAGAATAGTCGTCGAGGAGGATGACTAGGAGGCTTGGATAGCATCGTTGTTGAAGGTTCTAGCATGCTCTAAGCAAGAGTACGTTTGGGCAGATTCGATAGTCCCAACGACTAACTGTTGATGGTCGAGTACTCTGGGCAGATTCGATAGTCCTAGGCATGGGTTGCGACGACGTGCGGGAGTTATGTCTAGAACCGGGGTTTCCATTATCCCTTGACGGACGGCTGAAAGAATGTGCCGGTCATTCAATTAACGGTGATATCGAAGCAATGATAACAGTGATATCCAGAGTCATGGATGTTTGGTTGTATCGTCATTCGGACTCAAGAGCGGTATTTTCTGGGTGCTTATCTGATTTAGGCCTTGGTACTTGGAAAACATCGCCCTTGACTCGAGTGATAGTAGCTTTACTTTAAATTGTATGCTCTGCTATGTTTGCTTCTTCTTAGTGTGTGTCTGGGGGCTATCACTGTAGAATGAGGTTGGAGTGGGAGGGTTGTATTCCTATTCCTTTTCCTTTATGCTCTTTTGGTATGTTGTTAGTTAATTTACTGCTCACTAAGACTGTTGCCTGACTCAAGGCTTTATGTTTTAGTTCTTATTGCCTTGGGCTGTTCGTCGATTTTGGGACGGGCAGACTAGGTAGCAGGTGGCAGGTGCTGTTCTCTTCTCACGATGCTGATATCGAAGACGAGCTAGAGGGTTGCATATTATCTTCTTATATGTACTGGATATTCCGCTGTTTTGTATTCTCTGAGAGATATGTAGTGAGGCTTGATGTATTGACTATTTGGATGCTTGTATTCAACTATTATGGAGTTTTATATGATGGCATTTTGTTCTGTAAAGCTTCACTATACATATGTTCTATTGTATTTTTGTTCATGCGCTGTGAGTAATACGATAGATTCTGTTGTTGTAATTTACCTTGACTATCGTCCATGGTCGCCTGGCACACTTTACAGCGCACTTTCTCTAGATTCGGTGCAGGGGTCATGGGCGGTCTTCACATTTGGTATCAGAGCATTGGTTAATCGATTTTACCCAACGCTCACTGACGTAACTACGTATGAGAGACGTAATTGTATTTTGATGGATGAATACTATATATAATATAGTAGCTTAGTAGAGTTTGAGTCCTTTATGCAGTTGTTTCTCTAGATGTTCTAATCATTCCTTTTTATAGATATTGAGAATGAGTCGAAGAGGGAGACCAGCTGCTAGGGAAGGCCGTGCTACTGAAGAGACTGCTGATTATGCAGCCATGTTCGAAGCTATGATGACTTCGATCATGAGGAGGATACCAGTTCCGGGGGCAGCAGTAGATGTTGGAGTTCAAGTCCAAACTTCGAAACCAGTGGATTTTGCTAAGTTGTGTAAGGACTATACTGCTCTTGGAGGGAAGGTTTTCTTGGGAACAGAATCAACTATCGAAGTCCAGAGATGGATAGATGCTTGTAGAAGGATCTTTGGTGATTTGGGAATTGAGGATGCTACTAAGAGGAAGTTGGCATCGAGACAGCTTCAAGGGAGAGCTTCTGATTGGTGGAACTCTATTACCATCGATACTCCGGAGGAAGAGATTACTTGGGAGCAATTCCAAGTTAGGTTTGAAGCTAAGTTCATTTCTACAGCTTAGAAGTCTGTTTTGTTCAAGAGGTTTGTGGAGCTCAAGCAAGGTGGAAGATCTGTTCTTGAGTATGTTTCTGAGTTTGAAGCTTTGTCCAAGTATGCTCGGTCATATATTGAATCTGCTTATTAGAAGAATGAGAAGTTTGTGACAGGCTTGGACAGTTATCTGGGGAGACAGTTGGTGGATCATTTGGACGATTCATTTGAGAAGCTTGTGGAGAAAGCTCTTAGGCATGAGAGTCTGTTTCCTAAGGAAGGATCTGTTGTTGCTGTGACCAGGGAAGAGTCTAAACCCCAGCAGGGTGGAAACAAGAAGAGGAAGCAGCAGCAGTAGAAGGGTAAGGATGGCCAGAAGAAGCCGAAAGGCGAGGTGACTTGCTACAATTGTCAGCAGAAGGGCCATTTCTCTAAGGATTGTAAGAATCCGAAGGCACCGATGAAGTGTCACAACTGTGACAAGCCAGGGCACATCAGGAAGAATTGTCCAGAACCGAGGAAGGACGGGCAGATTGTGCAAGCTTATGCTTTGGGAGCTGTTCCATCGTCTTCGAAAGCTCCTACCGCTGAAGAGAAGGGAAAAAGTGTGGTGGTTCAAGGTACTCTTTTCCTATGTGGTGTTCCAGTTAGAGTTCTGTTTGATACTGGAGCGTCGCATTCGTTTGTTTGTAATGAACTCGTAGGCCGGTTAGGTTTGGAACCGGATATTGTTGATAGGCCATTGGTTGTGACTAACCAGTTGGGGGTTCGTCTTGTTTGTGTATGTTATGCCGTGGTCTAGTTGTGTCGAGTCATGGTTGCTCTTTTGTTTGTGATTGTTTTGTTCTGAACTTTGCGGGGTTCGGAATTATTTTGGGTATGGACTGGCTTAGGAAGTATGCGGCAAAGGTTGATTGCGAAAGGTTGGAAGTGACAGTCGAGAATGTGGAGGGGCGAAAGGTTGTGATACGATGTAAGCATGAAGAAGGCGTCTTCATGAGCTTCATGTATTCGCTAGTTGTTCCACGGGATGGACTGTCGTCAGTGCCGATCGCTAATAGATTCGAGGATGTCTTTGACGAAGTCAAAGGGTTGCCGCCGCATAGAGAGATCGAGTTTCGAATAGATCTAGTTGAAGGAGCCAGACCTGTTGTGATGCCTCTTAGGCGGATGGCGCCTAGGGAACAGCAGGAGTTGAGGGTGCAAGTTGATGATCTTTTGCAGAAAGGATTCATTCGGCGTAGTGTGTCCGAGTGGGGTGCACCAGTTGTGTTCGCAACTAAGGCAGATGGGTCGTTGAGATTGTGTGTCGATTATCGTGAGCTGAATAAGGTGACTAAGAAGAACAAGTATCCATTGCCGAGAATAGATGACTTGTTTGATCAGCTTCACGAAGCTAAGGTGTTTTCTCAGATGGATTTGGCAACGGGATTTCACCAGTTGAGAGTAGCTAAGGATAGTGTGCCGAAGACTGCTTTTCGGACACCATCTGGTTTCTTTGAGTGGCTGGTAATGCCGTTCGGATTGACTAACGCGCCAGCATATTTTGTGGATCTTATGAATAGAGTGTTCAGAGATCAGTTGAACAAGTTCATACTTGTGTTCGTGGATGATATTCTGATTTATTCCAGAACGGAAGAAGAGCACAAGACGCACTTGCGTATTGTTTTGGAAATCTTACGGAAACATCAGCTGAAGGCTAAGTTTTCGAAGTGTCACTTCTGGAAGAGTGAAGTGAGGTTCTTAGGCCATGTGATTTCTGGAAATGGGATAGCGGTTGATCCCGCTAAGGTGGCAGCAATCCAGGATTGGGTTAGACCTAAGAATGCATCTGATGTGAGAAGTTTTCTTGGATTAGCAGGATATTATCGACGGTTTATCAAAGACTTCTCCAAGATAGCTGCACCGTTAACAGGATTGACGAAGAAGAACCAAGTGTTCAGTTGGGATGCTAAGTGTGAGCAAGCTTTCGGAATCCTGAAAGAGAGATTGACGAGTGCTCCTGTTTTGACTATTCCAAGTGGGAATGATGAGATGGTGGTTTACACCGACGCATGTGGTACTGGACTTGGAGCAGTGCTGATGCAGAGGGATAAAGTTGTTGCATATGCAAGTCGACAACTGAAGTCGCATGAAAGGAATTACCCAACTCATGATTTGGAGTTAGCGGCGATTGTATTTGCTTTGAAGATGTGGAGACATTATCTATTGGGAGTTCGATTCGAGTTGTTTACAGATCATAAGTCGTTGAAGTATCTTTTCTCCCAAAAGGATTTGAATCTTCGGCAGCAACGTTGGCTAGAGTTTTTGGCATCATATGATTTTGGTATAGCTTATACTCCAGGAAAAGGGAACGCAGTGGCAGATGCGTTAAGTCGAAGACATGCAGGATTGGGAGCCATGTTTTCAGAATGGAAGAGTCTCGAGTATTTAGCTGGATTTGACTTCAGGCCTAGATGCGAATTGGAACCTGAGATGTTGGCAAACTTATCGATAAGACCTTCTCTTGTGGAAAGGATTGGCGTGAGCCAAAAGCAAGACGATAAGCTTGTCAGGATTATCCGTGGTTTGGAATCTGGATTGGATCCAGAAAAGGATAAAGGATTCGAGGTCGATCGAGAGGGTTGGCTTCGGAAGCAAGGACGACTAGTTGTTCCTGATATAGATGAGTTGAGGAGTGAAGTTCTGAAGGAAAGTCATCACTCGAAGTTGACCATTCATCCAGGTGGAAATAAGATGTATCGGGATATGAAGAGAACCTACTACTGGGAAGGTATGAAGAAGGATGTTGGAAATTTTATTTCAAAATGTATGAACTGCCAGTTGGTAAAAGCCGAACAGAAGAAGCCAAGTGGATTGCTTCAGCCATTAGAAGTTCCTACATGGAAGTGGGAGCAAGTGTCGATGGATTTTATTGATGGATTTCCTGGAACCAGAACGGGAAATGAAGGGATTTGGGTCATTGTAGATCGTTTGACTAAGAGTGCACGATTCATTCCTGTTCGATCGACTAGGACTGCATCAAAGTTGGCTGAGTTGTATGTTAAGTGGATAGTTCGATTCCATGGTATTCCGAAGAGTATAGTGAGCGATCGAGATCCATTGTTCACTAGTGGATTTTGGAAGAGCTTCCAGGAAGTTTTGGGAACCGAGTTGTGTTTGAGTACAGCTTATCACCCTCAAACGGATGGTCAGACCGAGAGAGTCAACCGAGTTTTGGAAGATCTTCTTAGAGCTTGTGTTTTGGATTTCGGAGGATCATGGGAAGATCACCTTCATTTGGTGGAGTTTGCGTACAACAACAGTTACCAGTCAAGCATTGGTATGGCACCGTATGAGGCATTGTATGGAAGACCGTGTAACTCTCCAACATGTTGGTTGGAAACTGGAGAAAAGCTGATGCTTGGGCCAGAGATGATTCGGCAGACTTCAGATTGCATAGAGATCATTCGGCAACGAATGAAGGCATCCCAAGACCGTCAAAAGAGTTATGCCGATAAGCGTCGTAAGGATTTGGAATTCGACATAGGAGATATGGTTTTTGTGAAGATTTCTCCACTGAAGAATGTTATTCGATTCGGGAAGAAAGGAAAATTGACTCCGAGATTTGTTGGACCATTCCCGATCATCGAGCGTATTGGAAAGCTCGCCTACAGATTGGAGTTACCAGAGAAGATGTCGAGTGTGCACAATGTTTTTCATGTATCATATCTACGGAAGTATGTGCACGACTCGAATGCAGCGGTTTCTGCGGATAGTTGTGAAGACTTCGAAGTTGATCCAGTCGATAGAAGACCTCGTAAGCTGCTTCGTGTTGTTGAAACCGACACGAAACAACTTAGGAGGAAGGTAGTTAAGTTGCTCAAGATACAATGGAGTGACGATGATAACGACTGTACGTGGGAGGTGGAAGAGAGGATGAAAGCAGCTCATCCTGAACTCTTCAAGGTATGGCCCTAAGGTGTCGTGTCATCTCGCGATATTGTAACTTGTTCTAATTTTAGAATTCTGTACGCTAAGCTAGAATTGGATGCATGGTTTGCTGATTGTTATGGTTGGTAGGCGTACAGAATAGTCTTTGATTGCTTTGTTTGTTTGGAATTTCGGGGGCGAAATTCCTAAGGGGGAGAGAATGTAACGACCCGTATTTTTACGGATCGACAAGTTCGACAGAATCTGGAATTTTAGCATTTTTAAGTCATTTCAAATTTTGAGGCAGATTTGTCTAAGTCCTAGGTCGTGAACGACCTAAGAGCTAAGTCGTGACCGAGTTAAGGAATTCGGCGAGTTAGTGTTAGGTCGTGGGTTAGTTGGAGCGACCTATAGAATTATGCAACCTAGGATTTAGTTAAGTGTTAGGTCGGCAGGACGAGTTAACGACCTAAAGAACTGACCGACTTAATGATATGGCGACTCAAGGGTAGGCAGACCTAGTGGAGTTAGCGACCTAGTGGTTACCGGGTTAGCATAGTTAGGTTGGCAACGACTAGGGGAGCTGGGGTAGCTGGTTAGCGACTTAGTAGAGTGAGCGACCTATGGGATTGACCGACCTAAGAAATAAGTTAGTTAACGACTTAATAGTTAAGTCGTTGGATGACCTAAGAGGGCTAAGTCGGAGGGGTTGGCTAAGTCTTAGGTCGCGTATTGGCTTGAGTGTTAGGTCGTAACACTGTTAGGTCGCGTGGGTTGCTAAGTGTTAGGTCGCGTGGGTTGCTAAGTGTTAGGTCGCTGGGTTTCGTCTAAGTGTTAGGTCGCTGGGTTTCGTCTAAGTGTTAGGTCGCAATCTGTGTTAAGTCGTAGATGACTTAGGAGTTAGTGGTTAAGTCGTAGGTCGACTTAATAGTTAGGTCGTATGCGCAGAAGTGTTAGGTCGTAGGAGTTGAGGCGCGCATATCTGTTAGGTCGGAGAGGCTTAGGTCGGAGGGTCTTAGGTCGGAGACGACTTAGGAGATAGCCGAGTTACGACTTAGGGTATTTTCTGCTATAAATAGGAGAGCTTCTCTTCATTTTTGGGATCCGGATTTTGAAGCGATGAAGTGCTACCATTTTGAGAGTTCGACTTCTACACTTCTTCACTTCTTTTCTCCACTCTAATCTAGTGCTCCCATCCATCCAAATCAAAGATCAAGATTGAAGATTCAAGAGCTTAGATTGAAGATCTTCATCTTTTCAAGAGAGATTTCTTCGTTTGAAGCGGATTCGTGATAGATCAAGCTTGATCCTTCGCTGTCCAGATCTGAAGCGTGTTGATTTGGGTTTGTTTAGGTGATTTGGTGAGTGGTGATTATCTCTGACACGGATCCAAAGGAGTATATCGGATTGTTGGCTCGATTTGGTGTTAAAATAGTGATTTCCATGCATTTTCTTCATCCTAAGTGTAGATCCATATAGATCCATTGTTCATGATGATGTTACATCCATTTTATCATATGTTAACCTATGCAAGTTCATTCATCAAGTTTGTAGAGATATAATTCATGTTTTCATGCTTATTGGACTTTCAACTCTTTAATTACGAAAATGCCATTATAGTGAAAATTGTCTACTTAGATCTTATTTGAATGCTTGATTGTTTGGATTAATGTTTGGTTTGATTGATTGTTATGAATTAGATGATTGATGGTTTGATTTAGACCGAAGACGATTCAAAAGCTAAGGGAAAGGCTCTTGAATTGGGAAAGCTGCTCGTGGCATATGTAGCGGGATGATGAAGCTCTTATGTATGGATTTGATGATGTGATGTTGAGATGAGGCTTCGCGAGGATGTGATGAAGCGAGGCAATCATGTGATGAAGACTTGGTCTAATCCAGATGGGATCATTCCAAGCATGTTGATAACTCGGTGATATGATTCGAGTTGAGGATAATGAATGGATATGAGAATAGTCGTCGAGGAGGATGACTAGGAGGCTTGGATAGCATCGTTGTTGAAGGTTCTAGCATGCTCTAAGCAAGAGTACGTTTGGGCAGATTCGATAGTCCCAACGACTAACTGTTGATGGTCGAGTACTCTGGGCAGATTCGATAGTCCTAGGCATGGGTTGCGACGACGTGCGGGAGTTATGTCTAGAACCGGGGTTTCCATTAGCCCTTGACGGACGGCTGAAAGAATGTGCCGGTCATTCAATTAACGGTGATATCGAAGCAATGATAACAGTGATAGCCAGAGTCATGGATGTTTGGTTGTATCGTCATTCGGACTCAAGAGCGGTATTTTCTGGGTGCTTATCTGATTTAGGCCTTGGTACTTGGAAAACATCGCCCTTGACTCGAGTGATAGTAGCTTTACTTTAAATTGTATGCTCTGCTATGTTTGCTTCTGCTTAGTGTGTGTATGGGGGCTATCACTGTAGAATGAGGTTGGAGTGGGAGGGTTGTATTCCTATTCCTTTTCCTTTATGCTCTTTTGGTATGTTGTTAGTTAATTTACTGCTCACTAAGACTGTTGTCTGACTCAAGGCTTTATGTTTTAATTCTTATTGCCTTGGGCTGTTCGTCCATTTTGGGACGGGCAGACTAGGTAGCAGGTGGCAGGTGCTGTTCTCTTCTCACGATGCTGATATCGAAGACGAGCTAGAGGGTTGCATATTATCTTCTTATATGTACTGGATATTCCGTTGTTTTGTATTCTCTGAGAGATATGTAGTGAGGCTTGATGTATTGACTATTTGGATGTTTGTATTCAACTATTATGGAGTTTTATATGATGGCATTTTGTTCTGTAAAGCTTCACTATACATATGTTCTATTGTATTTTTGTCCATGCGCTGTGAGTAATACGATAGATTCTGTTGTTGTAATTTACCTTGACTATCGTCCATGGTCGCCTGGCACACTTTACAGCGCACTTTCTCTAGATTCGGTGCAGGGGTCATGGGCGGTCTTCACACAACTACTATGGTTGTGGTCAAATGAGAAAAATTTCCGCCATTCTTTTTGTGTCGCTTCAGAGGAACCCACCATTTTGGTTCGAACGCCAATATTAATTAATGGTAATCACAATTAATACTTATTCCACTTTCAAACACTTATTAATACCTTGTTCTGTTTCCAACACAAACAATTAATGCTCTCAAACACGGTTAATAATAACAAAACAATTAATTCCCTTCTTAAATCCCCTTTTCCGTCCATATTTCCTATACACAAGAACAAAGTCTCCTTTCCCTAGACTTTCCCATTCATTCCTCTTTCAGATGTCGTTTTCCCCTATCTCTTGTATGTTGCATAAGCAAGACTGCCCCTTGTACATACATCCATACACAAATTTATTTTATGAGTCACTCTTCTAATATTGAATAATACAAATATATATAGATTAGAAATTGTATTAATATGAAAATATATTATTATTTTTAGTATTATTTTAGGACAAGATAATGTAAAAAGTAGAATGCGGATCTAGTGGCATTGTTGCCACTGCATAGGGCAGAATCCAATCCACCTCCAAAAACAAAAAAACAAAAAATGAAATAAAGGTCTTATGTAGCATATGACCTAAAGGATAGCATGATATTATAGTAATCCATAGGATGTGTATGTGTATGTTCATTTAGAGAGAGATCAATGACAATTTGAATCGAATGATTAACAAAGCAAGAATATGAACTGTTTACTTCATTGAGGGATTGTATAAATGTAAATTGATAACTATTAGAGAAGCATTTTGACCAAGTAGTCATCCATCTAAATCTAAGATGCAATTATTTGAGAGACATTAAAATGGAAATGAATGAAAAAAAAATTGAGGATAGTACCTAAAAATTTGTTCAAGACTAGAATATATTCTTAAACTAGTAATTAAATAATTTCCTTCCTGTTTAAATCAACAAAATTGATACATAAATGAGACACAGTTAAATTATCTCTCAATTCCCACTGATTTGAAAAACATCTATATTGTGTTTAGAATAATCCTTGATATATGATGTGATCTTTAAGCACCTTGGTCATGCTCTAAGAAAAATTAGCGGTAAAAAAGGGACAATAAATTTATGGGTTTGGATATATCTTACCTCTTGAACTACATATGAGGTTTTAAGTGTAAGCAATTAGACTCATCTTTCATTCGTTTGATCATGAAATATTCATTACTATTATATTTGCAAAATTAATTCATGTTAATATTATAGTATCTACCTTTACAAAACCTTTTCATATTAATATTATAGTATTTACCTTTGAAAACTTATTCATATTAATAGTACATTATCTAATATGGTGTATTTTATGAACTATTATTATTAGAAGAAGTAATTAGAAGTGTTGAGTGCCATTGTGCCGAACTATTTGTTGCTTCAAAGTTAGCATAACATCATCTGGTAATGATTTTTGTTGTAGTTTATTTGGTATTACTATCTTTATTGAAATGTTATCCTGGTTGAATTTTGTATAATCATTATTTATAGAATGTAAAAAAATGGTATATACTTTAAAATGAACTGTGAAAAAAAAACCAAGTATCTACAATTATTACCTTGTGATAAGCAAATTATACCTTGTGTACCAAGCCGTAGGGATGGCAATGGGGCGGGTCTAGGGTCCAAACCCGGTCGACCCGCCCCTGTTTGGCCCGTCCAGACCCGCCCCATTGGGTCATTGGGGCGGGTAGACCCGTGACCCGTTCTTGATTGCTCCGGGTCTAGGGTCGGGTCGGGGCTCGGCTGACCCGCCCCTACCCGACCCGCACTACTAACATCTCATTAAACTGCTTTATTACTATAATGATTTATTAATCTTCTTAGATATAAGTGATTCTAGCATGGATGTTAAAATGTTCCAATCAATAATCTATAGAAAAAAATTAAAGTATTAAGTTGCGTCATTGATAATTATACAATAACATATGTATATATTTTCTGAATTGTTATTGTAGACATCATTTTTATTAACTTCCCTTAGACACATTGTTATTTATATTTCATGTATTATTTGGTGATAATGAGTATAAACAAATAAATATATGTACGTTGGTACACCGTACGCAATTTTGAATCAATACATAGAGACTCATCGGGTCTTGGGGCGGGTCGGGTCTACCCTGACCCATACGGGTCCCGGGTATGGGGGAAAATTCCAGACCCGCACCGGGTCTACGGGGCGGGTCTGGGGCAAGGTCTAAAAAATCCGGGACGGGTATGGGGCACTAAAAACCCGCCCCAACCCGCCCCATTGCCATTCCTATACCAAGGTAGCTATAAGGTTAATCTTTGTTATTGCTTTGGTTCTTGCAGGTCCATCAAAACATAGAATGAAATTAACAAAAGAAATATGGATCATATTAATACACTATATATGGTAGGTTTAACAAAATTTAAAAATGGTAACTAAAATTTCATTTTATTTGACGCATCTATGTAATCAAGGTGGATAGCAAATCTCACGAGTAACACATATTTTAATTATGGAACAAATTCATGCAAACTAAGAGTGACAAATACCTAGGTCAAACCAAGTAGTATGTAGCTATGGCACTTAAGATATGATTATCTAAAGTAAGCAAACATAAAAAAATTATTGTGACATCTTCAAGTAAAATGCAAATATGTTATTAAATGATGCATAACAAATGTTGATGAACCAAAAACTCCAAAAACATTGAACCTACAATTATCAATTTTAAATACTTAAATGCAGACATCAATATGCACATTCCTTCACATAAATAAAAAATAAAAAAATAAAAAATAAAAATAATGCAAAATGTGTAAGATAATCTCACCTAAAATAAAGGGTTCTAGAAAAAACATACATTCAAAAATGCTTCAATCCAACATCATAACTCGAGCATGTAATTAGCAACTAATTACGAAATGAATATATAAATCTCAAGAATATCAACAATCTTAGTATTAATTCAGTGAAGCATAATGAATTACCTTGGTTGAAATGAACCTGATGGATAAATAATTAGAATGCTCTTTGTCAAATTTGATATGGTTTGACTCAAAATCAAGCACTAAATCAGAGAACTAGATTTTGAAAAGAATGATAAACCATGAATGACTATGAAGTAAAGAATAATGCCTCTAACAAATTAAAATTACCTTTTAAAGAATTCAAAAATAAAAAGTTCGGTGGATTATTCTTTTTATTTCAACTACTCTATATCATCAATCATTATCAATAAAATAAATTTTATTATTAGTAAGAATCAAGGATAAGAGCCATGAAATTGATAATAAACCTGTAAACCAAGGGAACATAAGCTTTCTTAATCTGAAGAGCTATGTTTTAGCTATGTTTAGGTTATTTGTTATCAAGATGTATGGGCGAGGAAAAGTAATTTGTGTAATTAGGGAAAGACAAGTCAGGGTTTAGTGGGAATTAAGAGAAAATCTCTAGTACATGGCTAATTTTGAGCATGAGGAAGAAGAAAGAAAGGGAAGAATTCTCATGCATCTATGGGTTTTCTTATAAGAAATTCACGGTGTTTAGAAAACCGTTTAGGTTATTTTACATTAAATAGTTTTCAAAAATCCGTTTAATCCTAAGCGGTTTTAAAAAACCATTTAGTGCGTTTTACATTTAATAGAAATTATTCATACCTAATATGTTTTCTAAAAACCATTTAAAATCTAAATAGTTGTAACGACCCATAAATTTTAGCGGTTTTTATAACGTAATTAACTGAAATTTTGCTTGAAATTAAATAATATGATTTGACAATGAAAATTTGATATTTGTAATGTGCCTATTTAAACATAGCAAATGGTAAATTTTCATTGGAGAATATGAAAGTAAAATTCTGTTGTGTAATTTTCAGTTTAAATTCAGTTAATTTGATAAAGATAAAATATTTTTCAAACCTGAATATTTTTATATAATAAAAATGTAAATCATTTTCTGAGTGAGACGTCATATTTCATTTAGACAAATATGGACTTCTCAGTCCCGTTTATCCTATTTTCGATGAATTTGCAGTAGTATAGCAACGAAATATCGACTTTTGATAGGATGGTCATATCATTGATATATGTGTACCGTTCTGTTCGTCTTGTCGTGCTGATCTCTACAGTTTATTCATTTATGTGTTTCGGTGTCCGGTATGCAACGAAACCATGAAACAGTTAGCCATATCGCTACCCATTTTAGCCTTTTGCATTCTGTATCCTTTCGTCTGTCTTTGGTAAGACCAATAGCCATCAGTTTTCATATTCCCAGAAATTTATTCTAGCTTTTATTAATCCACCGTATTTAATAATTTCTAGTGTGACTTATGCTCTTCTGCACTTCAATTGAGAATATAATAAATTGTATAATATTTGTTTACATAGATTTAGCCTGCACGTTTCTTGTTCCTACCTATTGCATGTTCGTGCTTTAGAATAAGAAAATATATATTTGCCATTTCATATTTTATCCATGGTCTATTCTCATTCCCCTGCTATTCCTTTGCTATTCTTATGAAATATATATAATATAATAAATGAAAGCTTATATTGGTGGAAGCTTGATGTTCTCCTCCTATTCTTATTCTTCCTTCCGACCTGAAAGCACACCCCTTCATTACTCAACCCATGCCGCATGTCTCATCTCCCACATTACCCACCCTTTCCTCCATCTCACTCCAATGCCACCGCTTTTCTCTCCCCTCCACGTTAGCGCCCTGCGCGGCTCCTGAACCCGACCGCCTCACTGCTTTGCTCGCACCAACATCCTACATCATCCCTCCGCCTTGTCTGCTGCAGCCCCTCTCCACCACGGCCTCTGCCGTGCTCGACCTCACAAACAGCCTCCACATCTCACCACGTGACCACCCACACTGCCCAGTATCCTCTCTCTCTCATCTGCTCACCATCCACCTGCCGACCACCATATTACACCCTCCAAACACCGAGCCTACCCTACCCCGCCGAAGCCACGAGCAGTCAACCATCGCCCCGCGTGCCCACCTCCATCCTCCGTGCTCGCGGCCGCCTATTCCTTTATTCTTCCACCTCGGCCTCAACTACCCTTTTTCTCCGCCTTTGCTTCGCTCAATGCCACACAGCCCCGCAAAGCCTCTCCTCTCTAATCTTTCTTTGCTGAAGAAGAAAAACAGTAATATATACAAGGTTATATATTTACTAGACTTTAATGTTATATATACATTTTTGCATATATTGGATTTCATATATGTAATTGATATCAAGTGTATATATATACAGTTAGATTTGTTAGAAACCTGTTATATATTTCAAGGTATATTATATTATTTATATTATATTGTATTATATTATATCATATTACATTATAGTATATTATAAGTTTCAGCCTGTGTCTATGCTAGTACTTTTTAAACGTGTATATACATATAAAAATATATTTGTTTACAAGGTGTGTATGTATATATATATATATATGTGTTACAGTATACTAGATTATAAAAGAAGTATTGTATGTGTTTAAAGTAGATATGTATATATATAATTAAATAATGAGGATTATTTTACATAAGTTATTGCTATAGATTTGAAATATGCTGTTAAATTTGAATTGCTAGTTATTTAATTTTTAAATATGATATGTCATGATTTGCAATTGTTCAACGGTGATATATGACACCATATCCTGTTGTGTATATTTTATTTAATTTATTACTAATGATATATGCCTGTGTTGATATGTTATATTATTATCATATTTGTTCCCACTCTGCAAGTTCCCGGTTAGTTTAGAATTCCCTATGGGTTGAAATGATATATACCCGAACGATCTTGTAGAATAGGGGAAAATCGTTATGGGATGAAATGATAAACCCAAGCGATTTTCATATATTTTGAAAATTGGGATTGCGGGTTGAAATGATATAGACCCATAGATATTTAAATTGTGGATTGAAATGATAAATATATGTATCACTAGACCATAGATAGAAAATTATATACGGAAACCGTTGGACTATATTTTGAAAATGATTTCCAAAGTTTGAAAGGAAATATATGAGCTTTTAATAAACATTGATTTTTAAAAAATAATATGTATAAATGTTATTTCATATATGTCTAAATTTTTTGATTTTTAAATTATACGTTTTGGAAATTCTAATTTATAAGTTAGTTTTGAAATATAATTTTTAAGATTTTACTTATAATTTTATTAATTTTAAAATATATAAAAATAGATTTAATATAAAAAAATTAATAATAAGATTTAATTTAACAAAAATTTAATTTAATTAGTTCATTATATGTTTAAGTATTTATTTAAATTTATATTAATATTTTAAAAATAGATTTTTATAACTTTAATAATAGAGGTTTGGAGATAAATTAATGTTGACTTGGAATTTAAACTAGTTAATAATTGAATTGGACTTATTAGTTTTGAGATTTTGAAAGATATGATTTATAACTTGATTTGATAAAAAGTTATTAAATGAATATTCTTAACTTTAAATAAAATTGAGACCGAATATTTACTATTGATTTAAATTTATAAATTGATATTTTATTTAATTGTTATTAAAATGATTAAGTGAATATTTTCCAATTTGAACAAAATTAAAGTTAAATGTTCAAATATAAATGAAAATTTATATTTTAAATGTTTGAATATTTAAACTTGAACCTTTGGACTCTAAATTGTAATGGTTAAACGGGAATTGATTCAAATTGAATTTTTGGAATTTAAGATGATTGAATCGATTCGCGAAATTGAAGGAAACTATTTTTATTATATAAACTATTTTTAATATATAAACTATTTTAATATATAAAGTATTTTATTATATAAACTATTTTAATCTATAACTATTTATTATATATACTATTTTCAATATCTAAACTGTTTAAGTCGAGGTGTTATGATTTCAAAACCGTACGATTTCAAAAGTGTTATGATTTCAAAAGTGTTATGATTTCAAAGTGTTATGATTCCAAAAGTGTTATGGTTTCGAAAGTGTTATAATTTTGAAAAGTGTTACGATTCTGGAAATGAATATTATTTAAAGTGAACAATGATGTCGAATTGATATGATTTTGAAACGAATATGATATTTTGATTAGAAGTATGAACTATTTGAAATGAAATTACCATGGTGTGAAATAAGCGTTTGGTTGTTAAAAAGACCGGGATCAGATATTGTCATACTCTCTGCCAATACCGAAGACCACTTTAACAACTGTGTACGTGGTGGAGATTCCAGAACGAAGTAGGATGGTTGGTGACGATTTTGTATGGTATTTACGTAGCCCTGACTCCCGTGAGTCAGCTTCATGTGGCTAAAACAAGAGCCATGCCAGGCCAAGTGAGGTCATTCCTCCGATCGGACACATTTCTTCGATACCATTCTATTACTTTGTGATTTGATTGGGTGCACCTTTAATTTGGGAGTGTGTCACGAGGTGGGCGGTAGTAGCTGCTATGCGTTACCACCAGTCTGAATCTGCAAACGATATATCTACCCTGGCATTGCCTCGCATGCCTTGTCACATGCCCTATCGCGCCTTCTACGAGTTTGGTTTGTACCATACCTATGGAGTGCCCTCTGATAGCCCTCCAGTTTACGGAGGAATTAGGGTACTCTATAGACTATGGGGATATATAAAATGTGTTAAGGGGGATATGGGTAACGCCTTAACGCTACTTTAATAGTTTACTTTACTATAGACATGTTATAATAGCGTATATTACTACATAGTAGATAGTTCCACGGATCCTTAAAGGATGGAAATCCCAAACATCCTTTAAGTTACTTGTATTTCAGTTGACATTTTACCTGAGTTGAATTTATTAATATAAGAATGTTAATCCTGACTCGAGTGTTTTGTATATTTCTTTATGCATGGGTCAGACTGAGTGCCACAGCATTTGAGACTCACCTTTGGAGATTAGAGCTTTGTTTGAAGATCTATCTATCTAGCTTTCATTTATGTTCAGGCTCGTCATTTGCTTATGTATTAGGGATTCATTTGTATTCGAGATTCTGTTGTATTTTGTTTCAGACTCTGATGTTTTATAGTAGTTTCATGAACTACTATTTATCTATTACGCAGCTTATTGTTGTAATACTCTTTGTCTGTGATTCTATGATTGATTTATATAATTTATATGCTGAGTTTTGCCAAATATAAATTAACAATATGTTGTTTTGAGCACTTCAAGTCTGACATGTGGGGATGCGAATTGTTCGAAACGCCGGGTCGTTACAGTTGGTATCAGAGCTCTGGTTTAGGCAAAACTTAGCATATAGAGTAAAATTAACTACAGAAACACCTTCGTTCGAGCTTATATTCCTTCCTTTTTGATTCGGATTCCCTTTGATTTTGGAACATTCCTCGTTTCTAAAATCCATTCCTGTCTTTTCCTATTCGTGTTCTTCTTGATACTGGAGCATCCCATAGCTTCATTTTTTATCACGCCAACCTTAATATGATTTGTAAAGGGGTGAAACTCCTTTACAACAAGCATTGATTCACCGAAGATTTCTACGTCCTCGGTTTAGATGCTATTATTTCTTGCAAAGCCCGAATCGTCTCTTAGTGGACAACCCGGGGTAATTCTCTTATTACTGAATGACGAATGCCTTCGGTTATGCAGGTAGTTCTACCTTTCGTTTGATACTCAGCTTAGTGACCTTGACTACACCCCGATAATCAGGGAATATCCTGATGTTTTGGTGAAGTCACATCTCTCCCATTTAAGCGGGAATTGAATTTCCGCATCGATCTTATTCTTGGAATCTCGATTGACTGGTTAAGGTCGTCGCAATTAATATTAGTTTTCCTCCTTTTATCTTTTACAATTTGATTATCTTATCTTCCTTTCGAATCTATCTTCTTAGTTAGTATTCTCTTTGATCAGGTCCTTCTAAATTTGAATCGCTATCCTTGTTTTGGAAATCCATCCTTGAATCATCGTGTGAGGGAGTATATTTGTTATTAATATAAAATGTTTTATATTGTGTTTTTTGAGTTGTTAAGTTTGAATTTTGGGGTTTCGATCGATTCATCTAGCTAACGCTATCGATAGGAATTCCAAAACACTTGAACCGAGCAAACTGACACCATATTCTTTTCAAAATTTGTAAATGAAATAATTATATGTATGATTATATTTTATATATAAAGGTATAATTTCTGAAATTGGATATTTAAATGATTGGTTGTTGGAAATGATAATACTAGATTATCATTTATTATTTTGTTAGCACTCCTAAACCATTAATTATTATTTTATGTTATAGGGAGATAAAATTTTATAAACATGGGTTATAAATTTGATTTAAAAATGAAATGAATTTAAATTAGGGATTTGAGAATTTAATTTCCGGTGATTTTCAAATTTGGTTTTCAAAGTATTAAATTTTATTAATTGAAAGTATTTTCAAATGGAAATCGTTTCCAAAGAATTTCAGATGAAGAAAATCAGTACTCTCCTCTTTTGTCGCTGGAAAATAATTTCGGTGATGACTGCAGCATTATCAACATCCATTTTCGAGTTTCAAAGTGGAGAGACCACTTAGTAGCTTTGCTACACTTTTGTTTTGGAAAAATGAATTTTATTTGAATTTCTTGTGTATAATTTGAATTATAAAATATATATGTATATATTTATTTCAAAATAATTTGAAGTGAAACCGGGAATTCAACTCTTAAATTTTATGTTAAGCGATAATTTTCAATTATTGAAATTTGCAAATTTTGAAAAATTGGAGAATCAGAAAGAGAAATGGAAATTTAACAACTTAAGCAATAGAAATAGGATAAAAATTTATTTGTATAATAATCAATTTCATTATATATATATGTATATATAACTTACCTAAATTACTCAAAAAGTTAAAATGTTAGGGTGGATATTAATTTGAAGGTTATACAAGAGAAAAATTAAAGTAATAAATTGTTCAAACTATAATCTTGCTTAATAAAAGTGTTGTAAATTAGAGGTAAATTTGTATAGTGTTCAATTATATTCAAAGACATAATAAAAGTTTCCTGGAAGGGTTTGAATTTAATTGAATAATATACAATAATAAATAAGATGTCCAAAATAAAAATTTAGGTAATTATAATAAATGCTATACACTTAAATTATATTGCAAGATATGTTAGTGAAATATATTGAATAATACAAGGGAAATGCTATCTAAATAAATAAATTTGGACTTAAGAATAGTTGGAATTGAATTTTTAGTGGAATCAACTTAACTGAAGGTAACTGGAGTAAATAAATAAGTTAAATATAATAAATTTTGTTTTGGAAGAAAATTTTGTAACAAATGTTAATAAATTTTAATTTAATAAATTGAATGGAAATCCATTGATTAAATAAAAAGATTGAAACCCAAAATTGCTGTATAAAAATCAATTTAAAATAAATTAAATCTATATGGTTTTACAATTTATTGTTATATCTGGTATTATAAATTTTGGATCTATCTTTCTTTCTGGTCGATTCTATTTTCCTATCTTGTTCCTTTTCGGGGACGAAAAGTTTTGAGTGGGGGAGAGTGTAACGACCCGTAAATTTTAACTGTTTTTATAACGTAATTAACTGAAATTTTGCTTGAAATTAAATAATATGATTTGACAATGAAAAATTGATATTTGTAATGCGCCTATTTAAACATAGCAAATGGTAAATTTTCATTGGAAAAAATGAAAGTAAAATTCTGTTGTGTAATTTTCAGTTTAAATTCAGTTAATTTGATAAAGATAAAATATTTTCCAAACCTGAATATTTTTATATAATAAAAATGTAAATCATTTTCTGAGTGAGATGTTATATTTTGTTTCAACAAATTTGTGCTTTGGCTGTAAGATACTTTATTGTTATAATGTTCATTTATTTGTATATAATATTATTCATTTATTTACATATAATATTGATGCATATAAACATTAATTTATAATTATAATGTTCATTTATTTGTATATAATATTGTTAGTTAGGTGGCGATTTGAATATATAGATACATTGTCACAAATTTAGTTAGTTATATGTGTATGTATATATTATTATAAAAAATAAAATTTGTGATTATTCATCTATGTATAGCATGGCTCAGAATTAAAAAAACATTTTTTAATTAATTTAATATATAATATATACATATATTTGTAGTTTATAATTTAAATACTATATTATACATATGTAAAATATAAAAATAAAATTTCATATATGATGTTTAATAAATATAATATTTTTGGCGGAGTACAAACAATGGTACTATATGCGGTCTGGCCCAGTTCCAACAACGGTACCCGAGCCCATAGTTTTCGCTGTGGGCTGGCCCAATTCCAACAATGGTACCAGAGCCCAATAACCTATGCAGTCTAAATTAATCATATTAAGATTATTTAATTAATCTCACAGCTTAGTTAGTAGGGTAACTAAAAAGGTAGTGTCTAGGATTGAGTTTGGGTAATCTAGTATTCTGCCCTACCTGGCTATCGACCTAGCCTAAACATATATATGAGCCTAAAGGTTATCCCTAATAGAAAATGACTAATTTGAATTAGGCCTTGAGCTAATTTTCAAAATTGTTGAAATTTTAAAATACATTATTTTAATTTTAAAAGTTAAATTTGAATAAGATATACATAAATTATAAAATGTAGTAATATAATAAAAATTTTCAAAATGTTTGCACAATAATATAAATTAATCTAAATTTTTTTGAATTTACTAATAAGATTAATAAAATAAATTAATGGATTAAATAAGTTAATTAATGAAAAATATATACACGTATTATATATTTTTGATAAATGTTATGATATTTTAAAATGTTGAAGATATCATAAGTACACATGTATGTATATAATATGATTTTTCGAAATTAATATAATTTTAATAAAATTGTTTAATTAAATAATATAATTAAAGGCTAATTAATTATATAAATTAAGTAAAGGTTAACTAGTTAAATTAATTAAAGGTTAATTAAAAAATAAAATAATTAAAGGATAATTAATTAATTAAAAAAATACTTATATATGAGATATATATGTTATATAGTAAAGGTTATAGTATATAATAATTATTTAATATAAATGTTATATTAACATAATACAAAATTAATTAAAATGTTAATTAACTAAAATTAATTAAATAAGATTAAATTTATATAATATTATACATAAGACTATTATATAACTAATATAAAAATATAAAAGTTATATAATAATAAAACTTATATAATGTGAATGTAAAATTAAAGGTGGAACATCAAGGAAACTTAAGTAGACATAAGAAATAAATACCTACGTAAATGTACGTATACCGTGATTTTCGATGTGTCCGACATTTGGATCACGAGGGTATTTCATAAGAAATACATTATTTCATAACTCAATATAACTCAATATTATCTATTGAAGATTATGAATCTCTAAAATTTTGTCCTCTGCCATATATATTGTAGCGACCCAGATATTCGAACACTTTTTCTTCGAATATCGAAATGTTTCGAAACATAATTATGTACTATAAATATGATTTTATAACCATGTTAGAAATCATTTAATTAATAAATGATGATAAGAAATTTTTTTGAAAATTGTTTCAAAAAATATATTCTTTGAAGAAAAATCGATAATGTGGCTGAAAATCGGTTTATCGATAAATGGCTTTTCAATTGATATAAGTTGTTTGAACTCTTGTGCACTTATCTAATGATCATATGAACATATTAGCCACTAATTAACACACACTCCTCTTCATACAACATAGAACATTCTAGAAGCTTCCAACTTCCTTTAGGATAAGAGATATTTGGTAAAGTAAGAGTATAAGGGCATTTGCTTGAGGAAGTGAGATAAAGGAGAAGTGATGTAAAAGAGAAGTGACGGGAGGTAAGGTTTCCATGGCATGGTGGGGGTGAGAGAAAGAATTAATGTTCACCATTTTGATCCTATAAAAGGAGCGACACACCCTTAGGAATAAATCATAAATTCAAAAATCAAAACCAAGCTTCTTTAATGGCTTCTTCTTCTCCGCCTCCTCCTCTTATGTTCTAAAGAAAATTTTTGCAAATTTTATCCAAATCAACTCAAATTTGGATTGAAGCCTTGGGGGAATATTATAACACCTTCCACCTAGTTAGAAGTTGAAGAAGTGAAGCCAAACTCCCCATGGAAGCTTTGGCCGTGAGTTAAAAGGAGAAGAGAGGAGGGAAAAAGCAAGGCAAGGCAAGGAAAGAAGAAAGAAGAAGGTGGGTTTTGGACTTGGTTGCTTGGACCTTGGTTGTTTGTTGGATAAAAGGTGAGTTAACATGCCTCTTTGAATGAAAAATATAACATATATATGTTGTGTTTTGATTATGTTAAGTTGTTTGACTTTATGTTGACATTGTTGAAAACATTGGTTTGATTCTTGTTTTGAAATCAAGATGCGTATATGATCCATATGAATGGACTTGAAATGAACTTGAATGGACTTGTGATAAGACCTTTGAAAAAAGCACATAGGTTATAGATGGATATTGGTCCAGATTGGTCTCGGATTTGAAAGTGCGCTTATAGCGATAGTCGCAATAGATGTAATTCGGAATAGCCTTGTTTTCGGCGATTTCTATGTAACTTTGTAGGGAGATCCTTAGTGGTTTCTCACCATATTTATAATGCTTTATATATATGTTTTTAGCTATTAAAATCTTGGATAGTAAAAAGTTAAGTAACATCTTGAAAAGTGGCCAAAACTTCACTTATGCAAAACTGCACCGTTTATCCTTGGTTTTTGGACTTTAAAAGGTTTGAAAAGATAGTTAAATTTAAATATTTTGTTTCATTCTTTTTACAAGTGTTTACTAACTCATATTATATATTTCAAAACTGATTTGAGATATTTATGGATTTTTTAAGAATTAGTTATGAATTTTTAAAGAAGAGGATTTTATAATGAAAACTTGTTTTTCCAAGTTTTTAAGGAAATTATAAACTTTTTCTTTTTAAGTAATATTTTGAGAAAAATGTTTTTAACCTATTATAAGGATTATAAAGTATTCCAAAAGCATTTTTAAGTATATATAGTTTTTATAAAATATGTTGACTATTTTATATCTTATGTAAAAATATATCATTTGACTTTTTAAAATATCAAGTTTTACAAGTAAATTACTATATATATATATCATTTTAAAAAGGGTTTTAAAAGTATAAAAAAAGGTTTTAAAAGGGGTTAGAATTGCTTAATGGCCAAATGGTTAATTGTTTATTTACTTGTTTGAAAAGTGATTAACTATGCTTAACACTAAAAGTCGGTGAAGTGAGGCTTATCTATTTATGAGAGTTAAGATTGATGTTCAAGTAGGGATGGAGCAATAGAGCTCTAACCTACCGGCTTTCATCTTGACCGAGGAATAGTAAGTCGAAAAATGTCAGAAATGTGTTAATCGTGTTGATTTCTTACTTGTTTATGGAAATCATTAATAATATACTTAACACTAAAAGCCAACAAGGTAGACTTATCTATTTGTGAGACTGAAGAATGAAATTTCTAAGCAAGGCTTTGATGCAACCAATGCTCTAACTTACCTTGCTTCACTCTTGGGCGAGGAATAGTTAAGTTGGAATGTCGGAAACAAGTTAAGCATACGAATATTGACTTGTATAAGCAATTGTTTTGACTAGATAATCAATTAGTTGATTATCGAGCTTGACCTAAATACTGACTTGAGAAGTTATCGAAAGGCTTCGTGGTTTCATACCAATGAGAACCCTTAGAGAGGAGTATCGGTAAGAAATGTCTTTAGCTCTCAATCACTTCTAAGAAAACCGAAATTGAGTTAACCGGGAATTCATCGATTGGTGTTGGAGAGTCCAATATGCGGGAAGAGTGTACTTATATTAGATGACTCAAACCCATAATCACTTCAAAACCATATACATGATCCATGTACTAGAAGTGGTTGTGAAGTGGAATGTTATAGAGTTGAACTGTCTATCATAAGGTTAAGTCCAAGGGAAAAGTCAGCATTAACATTTCGAACGATGCTATTATGGGGGATTGTCTATCTTGAGCAGTATTTCAAGAGAGAGATGGCGTTAACATTTGTCGGAGGACTTACGTGGAGAACCTATATGGAGGTTCGAGATCTATTCAAGATGCCTGAATCCATGCATTGATTCATGGTCTGTTCGAGATAAGGAAATCCAATTGGGGATTCGTGTGCTACTCGCGTGATGAAGACTCGTATAAGAGATGTTGAATGGAGCCTTGACATCGGAGATGACTAAAACCAGAGTAGAATGCACAATCTCCGATTTAGCTTACCCAAGAGGGTATATCAACTCAAGATATAAAGTATGCTAACAACTATTGAGCGTCGGAGTTGGTTATACTTGGTGCCACATAGTTCATCGTTGGGCCAATTGCATTTACCTCAAAGTATATTATATCTAGAGATATACAATGCTTGGAAGGTAGTTTTGATCCTTGTCATGGAGAGCCGCTTCAGTTTACTAGAGGCGTCTCCACGAAAAACAATCCATATGCGAACGTGCCTTGGTGGTATTGATTGTATACCTATTACTGTTGTGGCATTCGCACAGCAGCCATTTGATATGATTTAAGTGCTATACACTAGACATTATCTATCATATCACTATATGTTAAACTTAATGAATGGTTTGTTTCATTTGAGGGAAAAACCGTTATGATAGTCCATACGGTCATAAAAGGGTGCTATTATATGTCACTCTTATTTGTTGAGTTTCTCACGCTGGTTTACCAGACTGATCCAGGTGTTATTTTCTTATAATGCTCGGGTCAGCCCTGTGTATTTTTCTAGATTTGGCTCCAAACGCTTTGAAGTTCATGGAGAAGAGCTGGATGATTACCTTTCGTAGTATTCTTATTTCCGTTGCATTTCTATATTGTATATATCAGCATTGTGAGGACGGATAGTTATAACAATCCAAATAGATGATAGTGCTTAGGTTTTAGTAATTTTGAAATTGTTGTATTCAGGGTAACCCTTTATACTATTCTTTGATATTATATACTACCATTCCGTTGTGAGATTTTGATATTGTGTTCCTTTCTTGTCATATTCTTTTTCTTTTATGTTACCCTTTTTGTCTCTCCAGCACTTAAGTGATCGACACATGAATACCGTATATGTATTTAGTGTTGACATTCGAAGGTCGAAAAGTCGGGTTGTTACATTTGGTATTAGAGCACAAGGTTGAGCGAACACTTTGGCTTTGGTTGGGTATAGCTCATTAGAGATAGGGTAAGCGACACCATAGAATGAGTTGAGTGTATTATACATATGAGAGCATATTTTTATTTTGAAAACTAGACTTTTAAATTATTCCTTAGGAATATCTCTTTTTTAGTAACCCTCTATTTGGAATAACTCTATCCTTTCGGGTCCTAAAGAAGTTTTGCTTTGGTTAGGTAGTAATAACTATGAGTACCAAAGCCATCAATGCTAGAAGTGGTTGGAGTAGTACTGTCATGAATGGCGAGGATCGAGCACAGAGGAATGTTGCTCCAATTATGAGGCCAAGGTTGAAAGTCGTAAAAGTGGTCGCGCAGGTCAGGCCTCAGATGAGTTTTGCTTCATTCTATCGTGATTATGAGAGGTTGGAAGGTAAGAGGTTTGGTGACTTGAAGACGATTATAGAAGTCTAGAATTGGATCAAATTATGTGATTGATATTTAATGATATGGAGCTAAATGACGTAATGAAGCTTAGGTTGGCATTGCGACATCTGACAGATGCAGCCATGGATTGGTGGAGTTCTATTACAGCTGATATGCTAGAGAATGACTTCTCTTTGGCCCAATTCAAAGATGAGTATTAGAATCAGTTCATTGCATTATCTTGGTTTGGGTAAGGGTTAGTAGACATGTCACTGAAGAAGAGCGAGATTTTCATCGTAGTATGCATCCTCGGTTCCAAAGGGACATGACTAATCACGCAATGGGGATTTTTGCGGGCTTGGTGAACATGGCTTTAAGGTTTGAGAGCTTGGCTCCGAAGCCGTCTATTTCTGCATCGGCGGGGACAACAAGCATAAGTTTTAGTCGCCAAAGAATAAGTCTAACCTTGTTTTTTACAAGTGTGGGAAAAAGCGTCACATTGCTAATAAGTTTAGGTCTGGAAAGGGAGGACAAGTGACGAAGGCGCCATTAGTGAAGGTACTGATTGCTAAAACTCCGAAGCTTGATGCACAGCGTGCACCAGAGGGTTGTTACAATTACCATCAGCCTGGTCATATTGCCTGAGATTGTATTATGCTCAGGAAAGGGGATCAACCTAGGGCCTTTGCAATTTCTACAACCGAGAAGGAAAAGTAGGTTCTTGAGGGTATACTATCTGTTACGGCTTTCCTATTCGTGTTTAATTGACTCTAGTGCTTTTGATAGATTGATATCCCATAAACTTGATGATTGTTTAAGTCATGCTCGGTCGATTTAGGAGCATTGGTTATTATTGATTTGTGTTTAACCAGTTTATGAGCAGTTTTACCTTTCTACATCATGGGTAGAGTAGACAGAAATTATGGGTACATAGAAATGAATTCCTTGTGAATTAAGTTTCACGGTTTGACCATAAGGTGTTCGGTGATAATGTTGGGTTAGAAGTTAAAATTTAGTAAAAGTTGTTTATTATAATCCCAAGGGAAAGATAGAATATTTTAGGAATAAATATTTGTGAAGAGATTTATATAATAAAGTAATTTTATATTAATATGGTTTACAAAATATGGTTTATAAATAAAGAGGATTTAAACAGGGAATTCGAGAACCTAACCGGTATCTTTGAAAATGTTTTTCAAGATTTTGGAGAAAACAATAATAGTCTTATTTAAAAGTAAATATTTGGGAATTTGGTTTAGGAGATTGAGGTCATGATACTTAGTAGTATTATACGAAGTATTTGATACCGCTTTAAAATAATTTTGGTTAAATACCAAAGTATGGTTTGGATGTACTGAACTCACTTCTGTCACTTGAAAATAATTTCGGTGACGACTGCAGCATCATCGGTGTTCATTTTTGGGTTTCTAAGCGTGGGATGCTACAAAGTTGTTTTGGTAAAATGGATTTTGATCTAGTCTTAAAGTAAGATTTGATATATAAAAGTTATGTTTATAAATTAGTTCAAAATCATTTGAAATGAAAACCGATGTTTAATTCTAAAGTTCTTCCGTTAAGTTATTTCATGGACACATGTGACCTATGCATTAGGAAAGAATGGTATGTGCATCATGGTATGATATGTTGTTTGGTAGTTTTCATTCATTAAAATGAAACGGGATTTTTGGTGATTTTGGATAGTCAAGTACTTCTAGATTGTTATAGAACTTGAAACTAAGTGTTTTTGAAAATATAAAATTGAGTTTATATATATAATACTTGATTTTGAAAAGGTTGTAAGTTTAAATAAGTGCTAATTGGTTAAACATATTTGTTACTAAAAAATGATATTTTGTATATACTCTTAGAATGTAATGGAGTATTAACGAGTATGAACTTAAGTTATAAAATATGGATAAACTTAAAGTTATGTTTTATGAAATGATTCATAAATGGTTTTAGTATTAAATGACATACTAATTGTATAAATGAATGTGACTAAAAAGGAATTGGTGTAGTTAAGAAACCAATAAGCTAAAAATACGTAAGTTGTACGTTGATCTTTTTATTCGCATGACAGTTCTTAATTCAGTATTCGAGTACATGTTTTCGAGGTAGTTTACACTGGCCGAACAAGGACTTTTCACTCAATTCTTGATGGCGAATACTTGATATGGATTCGTGATACGATCCTGATGTTTTCTATAACAGTATATGGCTATGCAAGGAGAACGATAGCTTCTAATAAAGAAACCAAATTAGAGTCCACATTAGAGAGGTCAAGTAATCTATACTAGTTAGGAAGTGAAATTTATGTTATCGAGTAAGTGATCAGATTGAATATTGCATAATGATGGTCCCTATGCATCGTATAGGCTTTAGTACATTTGTATACTATGTTTGTTTGCTTATAAAGAGTTTGGGGAATGACTCTTTAATTTTTAATGAGATGGCATGAATAATCATCTAAGTAATGACCTAAGGCTCTTGAGCGTAAGGTATGCTTTGTGGATTTTTTATTGTCCTTGGACGATGGGAGAGTTTTGAACCTGAGCGAACCATGAGCATTGTTTTAGTATTTGTGAATGATATTTGAGTATTTGTGGGCTTGTTCCTTTGTTAAGGTCAGAAGTGTCGTGGACCGAGGATGCTCGGGGTGGTACTAAGGAGACGGAGGATAGTTTGAGGAAGTTCAATCCAGTGTTGCTTATAGACTAAGGGTTTTCTTCTTATCTTAGTAGCGTACATCTTTTGTAGTGTGCTCACCGCTTGATGTGGAGTCGCTTAGTATAAATTTTGGTTTGCAGTTTAGTTTGTATATAGTTTCAGCAGGACTATATATGTATCTTGTTTCATCTATCTTCTTTTATTATTGCTTCTTGTTTGAATTTCGAGAACGAAATATTCTAAGTGGGGGAGAATGTAGCGATTCGAAAATTCAAACACTTCGTCTTCGAATATCAAAATGTTTTGAAATGTAGTTAAGTGTTATAAATATGATTTTATAATGTTAGACATTATTTAATTAAGGAATAATGATAAGAAACTTGTTTCTGAAAAAAATTTACAATAATATATTCTTTAAATAAAAATTGATAATGTGACCGAAAATTGGTTTATTGGTAAATAACTTTTCAATTGCTATAAGTTGTTCGAACTCTTGTGCAATTGTCTAATGATTATGTAAACACATTAACAACTAATTAACAAACACTCCTCTTCATAAGCATGGAACATTCTAGAAGCTTCCTTTAGGATAAGAGATATTTGGTAAAGTAAGGGTATAAGGGTATTTTCTTAAGGAAGTGAGATAAAGGAGAAATGATGCAAATGAGAAGTGATGGGAGGTAAGGCTACCATGGCATGGTGGAGGGTGAGAGAAAGCTTAAAAGGCACCATTATGATCCTATAAAAGGAGGGGCACACTCTTAGGAATAAATCACAAATTCACAAACCAAAACCAAGCTTCTTTAATGGCTTCTTCTTCTCCTCTTATGTTTTAAAGGAAATTTTTGCAAATTTTATCCAAATCAACTCAAATTTAAAAATACTTGGGGGAATATTATAACACCTTCCACCTAGTTAGAAGTTGAAGAAGTAAAGAAAAACTCTCCATGGAAGTTTTGGCCATGAGCTAAAAGGAGGAGAGAAGGAGGGAAAAAGCAAGGAAAGGGGAAAAAAGAAGGTGGTTGCAAGGTGGGGTTCGGACTTAGTTGCTTGGATCTTGGCTGTTTTTTAGATAAAATTGAGTTAACACATTCTTTGAATGGAAAATATAACATATATATGTTGTATTTTGATTCTGTTAAGTTTTTTGACTTACTGTTGAAATTGTTGGAAACATTGGTTTAATTCTTGTTTTGAAAACAAGATGCATATCTGATCCATATGAATGGACTTGGAATGGACTTGAATGGACTTGTATGACTTTTGATATGACCTGGGAACAAAGCACATAGGTTATAGATGGACATTAGTTTTGACTGGACTCGGATTTGAAAGTGCACTTATAACGATAGTCGTTATAAATGTAGTTCGGAATTGCCTTGTTTTCGGCGATTTCTATGAAACTTTGTAGAGAGATCCTTAGGGGGTTATCACTATGTTTATAATGTTTTATATATATGTGTTTGTTGCTATTAAAAGCTTGGATAGTAAAAAGTTAAGTAACATTTTGAAAAGTGACCAAAACTTCGCTTGTGCAAAATTACTTCATTTAGCCTTGATTTTTGGATTTTAAAAGGTTTGAAAAGATATTTAAATTTAAGTATTTTATTTCATTCTTTTTATAAGTGGTTATTAACTCATATTAGAGTGTTTAAAAAGTGGTTTGAGATATTTATGAATTTTTTAAGAATTATTATTAATTTTAAAGAAGAGGATTTTATAATGAAAACTTGATTTTTCAAGTTCTTAAGGAAATTATAAACTTGTTATTTTCAAGTAATATTTAAGAATATATTTTAAAACCTATTGTAAGGAGTATAAAGTATTTCAAAAGCATTATTAAGTATAATAGTTTTTAGAAATTGTGTTGACTAGTTTATATCTTATGTAATAAATTCTCTTTTGACTTTTATAAATATCAAGTTTTACAAGCATCTTACATTATATATATATATATGTATGTATGTATGTATGTATGTATGTATATATGTATGTATGTATATCATTTTAAAAAGAGTTTAAAAGTCTAAATAAAATTTTTAGAAAGGGGTTATAATTGCTTAATGGTCAAATGATTAATTGTTTAATTACTTGTTGGAAAAGTGATTAACTATGCTTAACACTAAAGCTGACAAAGTAAGGCTTATCTATTTGTGAAAGTTAAGATTGATGCTTAAGTAGGGATGGAGCAATTGAGCTTTAACCTACCATATTCCCTCTTGACCTAGGAATAGTAAGTCGGAATATGTCGAATTTTTTTTAATTGTGTTGATTTCTTACTTATTTATGGAAATCATTAATACTATACTTAACACTAAATGCCAACAAGGTAGACTTATCTTTTTGTGAGATTCAAGAATGAAGTGTCTAGGCAAAACTTTGATGCAACCAGTGCTCTAACTTACCTGGCTTCACTCTTGGGCGAGGAATAGTTAACTTGGAACATCATAAACGAGTTAAGCATACGAATATTGATTTGTATAAGCAATTGTTTTGACTAGATAATCGATTAGTCGATTATCGAGCTTGACCCAAATATTGACATAAGTAGACATGGAAAGGCTTCGCAATTTCATACCAACAAGAACCCCTGAGGACGAGTATTGGTACTAAACGTCTCTAGCTTTCGCTTACTTTTGAGAGAACTGGAATTGAGTTAACCAGGAATTTATCGATTGGTTTTAGAAAGTTCGGTAAGCGGAAAGAGTGTACTTATATGAGATGTCTCAAACCCATAATCACTTAAAAACCATATGCGCGATCTATGTTTAGCTAGCGGTTGTAAAGCGGAATGTTATACTGTAATATCCTCCACTTGGAGGACCAAAACTAATGCTACGGATGCTGCAGTCACCCATAGTTATTAATTCTCGGTGACCAAATGCGTTAATGTTAGATACATTGGTATAACAGAAACACATGGATATTAAAAAAATTTAAAACCATTAAGCAAATTTCTCATTCCAATTCAACCATATTTCAAATTCATTACATAATCCCAAATTCGAGAACCATGTTCAAAGAAAATATAATTATTACAAACTATGCCAAGAGTGACATATGAAGATGCCCCCTTAGACGATCAGAGTCTAAACATAGGCAATTAAACAACTTTGCCTTTACATCAAAACACAGCAGAATCAAATATAAAAGAACTCTTATTAGCTAGCTTGCCTCTTACACGTCTCCAAAAGTTTATTCATCTAAAGGAGAACCTAAAAACCTCAACTCTCAAACTACTCAAAATCAATTGAGCACCGAGAGTTTAAGGGGAAAACATAAAATTCGAGTCAGACATAAAGCCTGGTATGAATAATAACCTACCATCTCGAACCATTTAGATATATGGTGAGACCACGCCGCTTAGCGGAACGGGTTTTCCTCTCACTGGTATCTTACCCAAAAGTTTATAATAACCAAATACTATGCTCCTACATCCACAATGGTTAAAGCATTGCAATTTAAAATATCATGATGATATGGAAATAAGCAAAATATCCTTGATTTCCCATCCCCTTTCATTTGACTATCTATCTCGGTTATAGTTTCTATGGCCACTATTAACCTATAAATTTTTCATGGCTGATTAATAACCTGTTCAAAGCTTATGGACTATCTATCTGGTTTCATAGTTTTTATGGGATCACTAAGAACCTATTGGCCCCTGCGAATAATTTCAGTATTCCATGGGTTCTCTCTAAACCTATTGGTATCTCCAATAACTTCTCTTATATTATAGTTGTCATGGGTTTACTATGAACCTATTGACTTATGTCAATAACTTTATCCGGATATAATTTTCATGGGATCACTACGAACATAATGGCCTCTGCTAATAACTCCCTCCAAATAAAGTATTCATGGGTTTACTATGAACCTTTCTAAACTGACAACTTTTTTGATCAGTCTTTGGGCATCCTAAGTTCTGGTCTACCTGACCTCCTGGATGCAATTCTACTCATACAGGAGTTAACTCAATTTATATTCACTACCAAGTCAACCTAGCTAGTTATTCTGCCCTTCCTCCTAAAAATATAGTTATGGGACCATTATATAGTGAATATAATTATAGAAGGAGCAAATACAATAACATGACAATACCAACATTTATGGTTTAATATCCTTGAAATCCTTCCACATGAAACTTGGTTAATCCCTTTAACCCGTTATTTTTATCAAGACAAGCTTCTTCAAATACTCCAAATTTAATAAACATTTCAAAGCTCTTTTATAGTGCCATGGGTTTTCTTTTAAAAATAAGATTGGGTTCTTTGTTTTGAAAACTAAGGCTTTCGAAACCTTAGACCTTTACTTTCAACACCATTAAAACATCTCTTTTGAGAGCATTCAAATCTTCTTTTAAAAACACTTAAACATATGCCTTTCAAAACACTTTAAAATATCTCTTTCGAAAGCATCAACCCTTCCTTTCGAAAGTATTAAAGCATATCTTTTCAACTTATAGAAGCATAGCTTCAAAACCATTTGAAATTACCTCTTTCGAAACCATTGGTATTATTCTTAAAAATAATTTTTGGGTCAAAGTAAATATAAACGAAAGTAACCCTTTTGAAACCATTAGTCTTCAAGTAAAAGAGTTTGGGGAAAACAGATGGCTTCGGAACCATCCTTTTGAAAGCTTTAATCTTTTAAGTAAACAATTGGAAGGATAGCTTCGAAACACCCTTCGAAGCCATTGCCTTCGAAACCTTTAGTTTAAATGGCTACTGGAGCCCTTTCGAAAGCATTGGGAGGCGACTTTTATATTTATAAAACAAAAGCTTGCTTTTCGAACTCATTGAAAACTTTCAACCTATTCGAAAGGTATGGATACGGCAGCAAGGCTTCGACTTGGTTCAAAACTACCCTTTCAAAAGCTTCACTTTAAAACATAATATACGGCAACTCATTCGAAAGTTACCCTTTAAACAAAAAGGCGGCGACCCCTTCGAAAGCTATATAAAAGTAATTCAACCCTTTCGAAAGTATCCACTAAAAACTAGGCAAGTGGCATCTCTTTTGAAAGAAAAATGAAGACCATCGAAAGCTATTTGAAATGGCCTCGACCCCTTCGAAAGCTTGGTTTCGACTCTATACCTTCCGCCATTTTCTAATCCACTACGTACCAAAGCGTTGATACCATGTGTATTGGTTTTGACTTGGTTGGGGGTGGAGGTAAGGGGTCGAAAGGTTGCTACTCGAAGTGGCAAAACAATAAATCTATAAAAAAACTGTTTGTTGCCTTTTTAAGTAAATGCTTTTCAACTAACTTGCATATTTTTAAAAATATTGCTATAATCTTTACCAATACCTTTTCTAAAGACTACTGAATTTATCCCAAATTAATTAAAAATAATTTACAAAGCAGTCCTTCCCTTTAAAAAAACAATTAAGACATTTAAGTCCATAATTCAATTTACATAGTAAATTATTTACGAAAAATCCCTAAAAATCATCAGAACTCACTATTAATATGTTTCTAAGATATATAAATTTCAGACCCAAAATCCTTTATATAATAGCCGAAATAAAATTTTAAATCAATTAATTATTTCTTCTTTCAAAAATTCCTAATAAATTATCCATAGCTTGGATAATTGCAAAAATTTAAATCCATCTTCAAAATAATGTTTTACATACCATATCAAATCCTCATGGCATTCGAAATCATTATATACTATTTTAGCCTTAAAATCGAATAAAACATTTATCAAACATACTTGTTTGAATCAAACATATCATGTAATCCAAGCATATTATCATTAAAATCATCATAAAGGTTTTAAACTTAAAACCCGAAATCAAATGCTCTTTAAAAACAAAAATGAGTTGTTTTTGATTATTATTCACCTTGCTTTGGATAAGGAACTTGAGATTTGATCTTACTTAATTCTCCTTGCTTGATTCCTTAGCTTTTACTTGATTTTTAATCCTCTTATCCCCTAGGTTATGGTCGGCTTGAGCTCCTTGGTTTATGTTTTAAAATTATAAACTTGTGAAATGAAAATGGGAATAAGGGTTTAGGGGTTAAAGGTTATGGTGGATGGTTATTCCCCATAATACCCTTGCCATATTCTCTTATTAGTTTACTTATAAAACCATTTCCATGAACTCATTCTTTTAAATTTTTATTTAGTTAAGCATGGCCTCTAATAAATTTTCAAATCTCAATCCCCTTATCAGTCTAATCTATACATTATTCTATTTAATTTATCTAATTAAATCTCCTGAATAATGTTATTTAAAATTAGGGGTGTTACAGGCTCCTCTCCTTAAAGAATTCCATCCTCGAATTTCAGTAAGGAATAAATACAATACCTAGCAATCATCTATAACAACTCCTAACTACCATACTAGCCTACCTGACTAGCAATAGTCTATATAAAACAAATATAAAACATACCCTCACAGCAAATCAGGATAAGTATCTCTAATCATGTCTTCTGTCTCCCAAGTACGGTCCTTTTCGTTGTCGCTCCATTGAACTTTCACCAACTTGATTATTCTGTTTCTTAACCTCTTCTCATCTCTCCCTACAACCCGAACTGGTTGTCTAACAAAAGTCAAATTCGGTTCTACTATCAAATCTTCCAACTCTATCAGAGGAATAGTAGTCTCTGGATCATGCACATCTTTGCCACGATGAGATACATGAAACACGTTATGGATACCTGCCATACTGCTCAGCAACTCTACTTTGTATGCAAGCTTCCAAATCCTCTTTATAATTTGGAACGGACCAACATATCTCGGTGCCAGTTTCCCTGACTTTCCAAATTGTACCACACCTTTCATCGGTGATACCTTAATGAAGACTCTATCTCCAACTGAGAATTCTAGATCTTTACGCCTCTTATCTGCGTAAATCATCTGTCTAGACCGAGCTTCCTTCATCCTTTCTCGGATCAATTCAATCTTCTTTGTAGCCTCTCTAACCAGATTTAGACCAAAGACTAATCTGTCTCCAGTCTCCAACCGACATCCTGGTGATTTTCATGGCCTTCAATACAAAGCTTCAAAAGCGCCATTCCTATACTAGTCTGATTATTGTTATTATAGGAAAACTCAACTAAGTGTAAGTGATCTTCCCAAGATCCCCCAAAGTCCAATACACAAGCTCTTAACAAATCTTCGAGTACCTTATTGACTCTCTTTATTTGCGCGTCAGTCTGTGGGTGATATGCAGTACTCATCTTGGGCTTGGTACCTAACAACTCCTGTATGCTCTTCTAGAATTCACTAGTAAACAAAGCTTCTCTATCACTGACTATACTACTAGGAATTCCATGCAGTCTAACTATGTTCTTCATAAACAACTTAGCTAAAACAGGTGTCGTCCTAGTTGACTTAACTAGAATGAAATGGGCAATCTTGATCAACCTGTCACTATTACCCATATACTTTCATTTCCTCTATTCGACCTTAGCAAACTGTCTATAAAATCCATGGATATCAAATCCCATTACCAAATTGGTATCTCCAAAGGTTGAAGCAATCCACTCGGCTTCTTATGTTCGCCCTTCACTTGTTGACAGTTCGCACACTTCCTAACCCACACGCCAACATCCTTTTTCATGACTTCCCAATAAAAGCTCCTCTTCATATCCTGGTACATCTTGGTTCCTCCAGGATGAATCGTAAATTTAGATCGATAACATTCCCTAAGAATTTCTTTCCTTAAGTCCTCAACATTCGGAACACGTAACCGTCCTTCTTTCTCAACCATCCCCTCTAGTCAAGACTAAAATACTTTAGATCATCAATCACCGACCCAACCTCAAGCCTTCTAATCTACTCGGCTAATAATGGATCCTCTTTTTGCTTAGAAGTAATTCTTTTGATCAACACTAGTCGAACTTCCAAACACGACAACATGGCGGTGCTTTAACTAGAACTAGCAGTCGATCTTAACTGCACAATACAAGTAGTCAAAGCTTCTAAATCTTTCCATTTTGCCAACATGGCTAACACCACATTATGATGTTTTCTACTAAGAGCATCTACAACTTTATTTCCTTTCCCAGGGGTATACTCTATACCAAAATGATAAGCTGCTAAAAATTCCAGCCATCTCTAATGTCTCATATTCAACTCCTTCTGAGAGAATAAATATCTTAAGGACTTATTATCTGTATATAGCTTAAATATCTTCCCTAAGATATAATGTATCCATATCTTCAATGCAAAGATCACCGCTGCCAACTCTAAATCATGAGTAGGATACCTCGCTTCATGCGGTATAAGCTGCCATGAAGCATAGGCAATGACTTTACCCTTCTGCATCAACACAGCTCCTAACCCGGTTCCGCATGCATCGGTATACACCACCAAACCTTGGTTTCCGTTTGGAACCACTAACATAGGCGTGTTGGTCAACAAATGCTTTAACTTAAGGAATGCTTCCTCACATTTGTCAGACTAAGTAAACTTTACGTCCTTCCTGGTTAACTTAGTCAAAGGCGCTGCTATCCGTGATGAATCTCCGGTAATTGCCAGCAAGTCCAAGAAAACTTCTAGTCTCAGTCACCATCTCTGGTCTCTTCCAGTTATTAACAGCTTTTCGATCTTATATAGATCGACTGACAAACCCTTCTTTGAAACCACATGACCATGAAACTTAACCTCTTTCTTCTAGAAATGACACTTGGAAAACTTCGCTTTCAGCTGATGTTGCCTTAGCATCTTAAGCACTACTCTAAGATGATCTTCATGCTCTCTTTCATCCTTAGAGTACACTAAAATGTCGTCTATAAATACCAATATGAACCTATCCAAGTACTCTCTGAAAACTCGGTTAATAAATCTACGAAGAAAGATGTGGCATCCGTTAATCCGAATGGGATTAATAACCACTCGTACGAAACATACCTAGTCCGAAATGCTGCCAACAGAATACTGTTCTCTGCCACTCTTAACTGATGGAAACCAATCGCCAAATCCAATAAGGAAAATATTCTAGCTCCACACTACTGATTAAATAGATCATCGATTCTTGGCAAAGGATACTTATTATTGATCTTCTTCTCATTCAACTTACGATAGTCGATACACATCCTTAACGACCCATCTGGTTTCTTCACGAACATCGCAGCCGCAACCCAAGGCGACCTGCTTGGTCTAATAAAATTTCTCCCTTCTTGATCCACTAGCTGCACCTTCAATTTCTTCATCTCGGTCAGTGTCATACTGCTAGGTAGTCTACTTACAGGTTCAGCTCCTGGCATAAGGTCTATCTGAAAATCAACGGCTCGTTTCGGTGGTAATTCTGTAACCGGCTCAAAAACATCTGCAAAATTCTCTTGCTACTCGAACCTGACTTAACTCTGCTTCTACTTCCATTGCACTCAATAAAGCACAAGCACTCTATTCAGAATCTTCCATTGAGGATATAATTCGGTTATGACTACCGGGTGTTTTAGCGATATTTTCCTATCCTGGCAAAATATCCTAGCCTCATATTTACCCAACCAATCCATACCCAAAATAATTCCGAAGTCTACGAAATTGGAAAATACATACTACATGCAAACTTATGACCTAACAAATCCAGTTCTAACTGGATACATCTCATTCCTAGAGTTGCAAACCCTCATATCGGATTCGCAACCTTTAAGGAAGTAACAAGGTATGTGGGTTCTAAACATAACCTATCAACCAAACACTAAGATATAAATGAATGCAATGCACCTGTATTAAATAGTACCCTAACTGGTATACATCGAATCAAAAGCGTACCTTCCATCACGGTGTTTCCTTTCTCAGCAGAAGTTGGCCAAGTAGACGATGGTCCAACAACAAAGACTTTTCCCCTATCCGCCCTGATTGGTTCTGGACACTAATTCTTATAATGCCCAACCCGATCGCAGTTAAAGCACTTCACACCCTTCTTGTCTGCGGCCTTCTTCCCCCTGCCTGTTCGGCATTCATGAGCATAATGTCCCTTCTTATCGCACTTAAAGAAAACTAGATTAGCCTTTGCCTTCTTGGCAGCTTCTCCCTTCTGGGTTCCCTTCTTGAAGAACTTCCTCTTCTTGCCAAGGGAGCTTTGGGTTTCAAACTGTTTCTCCTTCCCATAAGCAGCAAGCATCTCCTCATGTTTGATTTCCATTTCCACAACAACATTACAAGGATCACGAAGATGTGGCAGGGTCGCCCTAGCAATCTCGGGTCTCAACCCCTGAATAAACTTCTCATTCCTCTTGATCACAATGTCAATGGTAGCATGTCTATACCTAGATAACTCATCAAACTTCGTGGCATACTCAATTACCGACATATCGCCTTGCGCCAAGTCCATAAACTTCCTCAACAATGCTAATTTGTAAACTTTAGAAAAAAACCTCTCCTCGAATCTCCTCCGAAATTCCACCCAAGTCAACTCTTCCTCGAGAACTCTGATAGTGACACTATTCCACTAATGAAGCGCTATTCCCTGCAACTGCCTAGAGGCTAGTCTCCTCTTCTGCTCATCATTCAGTCCCAAGTCAGCGAAGATCCTTTCACAATGCAAAAGCCAGTTCTCAACTTCTATGGCATCCTTCGTTCCCAAAAACGGCTTCCCACCATGACTAGTATAATCCCTGCTCAGCATAGCATAGTTGTTGCCAACTAGGGCCACGAGATTAGCTCCTTCAACATTCCCAGCATTACCCCCAACTACTCCTACGGTAGCTCCTGCTTGCACCAAATTGACAAAAAACTAATACATCATCCCCATATCTACTAGCGAATTTCCAGCACCTACGTTGGCATTGGCATTTTGATTAGCATTTGCCTGTCGACCATAGTTTCTCCTATTGGATCGAGCATTTCCATTTATGGTGGTGCTTCCTCCACCGAGATTTCCTCTTTCGTTTTCTGCCTCCATATCTTCCTTTCTCATAAATCTACATACGAGCCTTAGTAAAATACAGAAGAACGGTCTAAAAGATAGGGGAATACATACTTATATATATATATCAAATATAAGTATGTTACTATAGCATTAACCCAAACCCCGACCTTATTTTCTAATTCATTGGATTATGTTTTAAAATATCATTTTAAGTTTGAAATTTCTTTTAAGTTTTCATAAACACATGCTCTGATACCAACTTGTAACATCCCCCTACTTGGAGGCCCAAAACTAATGACTATGAATGTTGCAGTAATCCATAGTTATTAATTCTCGGTGACCAAATGCGGTAATATTAGATACATTAATATAACAGAAACACATGGATATTAAAAAAATTAAAACCATTAAACAAAATTCTCATTCCATTTCAATCATATTTCAAATTCATTACATAATCCCAAATTCGGGAACCACGTTCAGAGAAAATATAATTATTACAAACTACGCTAAGAGTGACATATGAAGATGCACCCTTGGATGATCTAAGTCTAAACATAGGCAATTAAACAACTTTGCCTTTACATCAAAATACAGAGGAATCAAATATAAAAGAACTCCTATTAGCTAGCTTGCCTCCTGCACGTCTTCGGAAGCTTATTCGTCTAAAGGAGAACCTGAAAACCCCAACTCTCAAACTACTCAAAATCAATTGAGCACCCGAGAGTTTAAGGGGAAAACATAAACTTCGAGTTGGACATAAAGCCTGGTATGAATAATAATCTACCATCTCGAACCATTTAGATATCTAGTGAGACCATGCCGCTTAGCGGAATGAGTTTTCCCCTTACTAGTATCTTACCCAAAAATTTAGAATAACCAAATATTGTGCTCCTACATCCACAATGGTTAAAACATTGTAATTTAAAATATCATGATGATATGCAAACAAGCAAAATATCTTGGATTATCCATCCCCGTTCATTTGACTATTTGTCTCAATTATAGTTTATAGGGTCACTATTAACGTATTAGTTTTTCATGGGCTGACTAATAACCCATTCAAAGCTTGTGGACTATCTTTCCAGTTTCATAGTTTTCATGTGATCACTAAGAACCTATTGGCCCCTACCACAAACTTCAGTATTTCATGGGTTCTCTCTAAACCTATTGGTATCTCGAATAACTTCTCTTATATCGTAGTTTTCATGGGTTGACTGTGAACCTATTGACTTCTATCAATAATTTTATCCGGATATAGTTTTCATGGGATCACTACGAACATAATGGTCCCTGCCAATAACTCCCTCCAAACATAGTTTTCATTGGTTTGCTATGAACCTGTCTAAACTGACAACTATTTTGATCAGTCTTCGGGCATCCTAAGTTCTGTAGGATCGATTTCACCCTAGAGGGGGGGTGAATAGGGTGATACTAATAATAATAAAAATTAATGCAGAAATATATAATAATTGCAACATAAATAATAGCAGAATAATAAAAGCAGAAATAGAATAACACAGATTTACCTAGCTTCGGAAAATCCCCCCTGCCTACGTGCTGCCCCCAAGGTTTCTACTAGAAATTAAGTAGTCAGATGCTTACACACGTAAACTTGCAACACCCGCTAATGACTAACCTAACTCTACGCTCAAAACCCTACCACAACTCAGCCACTGAGTTGCGAATTCTCGAACTGCGCCACCGTAGTTCGTAACCTAGTCACACGACTAGAAAGTTACACAAGTTAAAAAAATTACAC
The DNA here is from genome assembly GCA_030737815.1 of Allium fistulosum. Taxonomy (NCBI): domain Eukaryota; kingdom Viridiplantae; phylum Streptophyta; class Magnoliopsida; order Asparagales; family Amaryllidaceae; genus Allium; species Allium fistulosum. The sequence goes on from CM060902.1 coordinate 1,439,064,225, forward strand.
AAATAAAATATTACTAACTAAACAAAACCTTATTTAATATTTTAAGCCCAAAATAAAAATAAAGCCGGCCCAATTATAATTAAAATAAGTCTTCCCCTTTTCTATTTTTGCTCGTGGCTGCACTATGTCAGTTCTTTCTTCATTCCTCTTTCACAAGCTAAGGTTTTGTTCGATTGAAGTTGCCACTTCGATTGTGATCAATTGAGACTATAATTTCACTCAAACGGCTTCGATAATTGATCACTGACTTTGGTTGGCTTTCGGCTGCTCTAATTTGTCGAGCTCGAATGCTTGGATGAAATTTGGTACGTGACTTTCTTTCGATTTTGATTTTACTCGACCTTGATTCGAGTTTTGTGATTTATTCTCTGATTTGTTATAAGTAAGTATGCTCACTGATTTTAGTCTCGAACTCGAAAGCCTTTCTGCCTATGAAGATTATTGGGTATTTATAGGGATTGAATCCCTAAAATTACATTCGAATATTTCTCATTTGAATTCTTCATGAATTTACTTGGCCGTGATTTTTTAATCGAACGATGGTATTTATTTTTGACTTGTTCATTTCATACGTTGCCTGAATAGTTTGAGTCGGTTCCATTATTTTCTCTGATGCATTTGCATTTGCTCCATGAATTTCTTTGGGTCAGTTCCTATGACTTCGGCATTTGAAATTGTAGTAATTTGGACTTTGACCAAATCGTAGCTTATCCATATGACCTTAGTTGAATTTTTATCTCGGTCTACTGGTTTGAATTGCTACTGGGCTTGGTTCACGGCTTCTGACATTATTTGAACTGCTACTGTTAATGTTAATAGCTGTAAACATATAAACTTGCTTCTATACCTTGATGACCCACGGCTTTTGACCATTTCATTGTTGAAACTACTCATTGACTTTGAACTTGTGATTGTATGTGTGTCACCATGTATATACATACATACATATGTATGTATGTGTGTGTGTTGTGCTAAAATTTTGTACTTGGTTGTGGTTGGTCTGGTACCATATACACTCTGGTTAGTGAACATGTTGAACTGCTTGTGCTACTGCCTTAAGTTCGTAGTTTGATTGCCACTTTCTTGTTTGGAGTTTGAATGGTCTCCATGCATATGGTTGTCATCTTTGTTCTTGTGCATTTGTGTTTTGGTTGATGCTGTGTTGTTTGTCACAATACTTGTTGTTTGTTGTGTGTACTAGTTTCACTTCATGTTGTATTCACCTCCGGTTCACTTTTTTTTTTTTTTTTTAAAATAGTATATATACAAAAGGAGAAAAAAAGCCATTCTCCGGAGCTTACAGACAAGGCTAGCATCAACCGACACCACCCAAAGACCCAAATATAAAACTGAAAAGAAAAACCAGAAATACAAACACTTAGCGGCAGCTAAACCATCCTAAACAAAGTAAGGTACAAAGAAAAATAGACCACCAGCAAACCACCAACCCGTCTTTACCATCAGGAAAGACCAGACCTCCACTCAGAACCACAGAAGCAAAAGGAAAGCAATCAACCAAGACAGGGAAACCACCGCAGACAACCTCCAGGAAAGGAGACAACTACTGGTCAACAGGATCGACTAGAACAGAAACCCTGGCCATAGAAGAAAGCGACGAAACCACGGGCTGAGCCCATAGAAGAGGAAGCAAGTCCAAGCCAAACCAGAGAAACCACACAAGAAGATCAGGCGAGGAGCAGACCCGCTCTACCTTCCAAGAGGAAACCAGCAACAACCCACTATGCAAGCACAAGCGATAGCCAGCCAATGAACAACCGCACAAACCTGAACAGATACTAGCAAAGACATCAAAAGACAAAAGAGGGGGGGAAGGGGAGTAAGGTGGTGTGTGAAAGGCACCACCTTGCTGTGTAGGCTCAACCAACTCCGAGTCTGGGGGTCGGCTGCACGCAAGTGATCGATAGGAGTCCTACTAACCGCCGGGATCTATGGCTCATGGAACCCTTGAACGGTCTACCCCGAAAAGCCATGTACACATCATTCCTCACGCGATGGATGATGGAAAGCGGATCCATAGGAACGTTGTCGAAAATGGCCTTATTCCTTGCGCACCAGACGTGCCAGCAGATAAGACACGGGATTAGTCTGAACACGATAGCCCGAAGGGATTTTCCTGACGTCCCGGCCCACCAAGAAGCAAGAAGATCAGAAGACATGCTAGTATTACTCCGAGCCCCAATCAGATTACCGAAGTAATTCCAGCAAGCTTTGGCAGTGAAGCCTGCGAAAAACAATTGGCTCGAAGATTCCCTTTCCCCATTGCCGCAGCAACGACAACGGGACACCAAAGGAATGCCGATTTGTTGGATATTTACGTCGAGCGGCAAACCATCGTGAAGGATACGCCACATAAGCATTGAAACCTTGGGTGGAGTCCGAGTATCCCAAATGAAAGAGAACTCAGGACGGATAGGGGAAGGGACTCTGATAGAAGACCAGGCTTTCAGGATGGAGAAGGAGTCGCCATCCCAGCCTGTCATGCCGCCGTGAGCGTCAGAGAGAGCCTTAACCGACTGCATATGCTTCCAGGTTTCACTTGCAAAAGAAGGCTAGCCCGAGAAGTTTGCTCCCGCAAGCCTATGATATTTAGCACGAAGGAAAGAAGCCCAGAGGGAGTTGTTGGCCCCAAACCGATGCCACAGTTTACACGCAAAGGCCTTGCAAAGGTCGGACGGCTTACGAAGCCCTAAACCACCTTCAGATTTGGGGCGACAAACCAAGTTCCACGACACCCAATGGTGCCGACGGCCGCTTTCCTTGTTACCCCAGAGGAAAGAAGAGGCCAAAGACCGGTACGAACGGAAGAAAGAGGCAGTAGGGGTCATAGACGCGAAGATGTGAGTTCCCATGGAATCCAACACAGATCTGATGAGAACAAGCCTGCCGGCCTGAGAAAGAAGAGACGCGTTCCAACGTAAATCTTTCCCCTCACTTTGTCAAGCAAGGGATCGAAAATAGCATTAAGTTTCCTGCCCCGATAAAGGACAATACCAAGGTAAGGAAGCGGAAGGGAAGATTCCTTGAAACCAGAGGTAGACTCGATCCAAGCAGCGCTAGCAGGAGACAAATCCTTCGAATGAACGAAGCAGCATTTGGAGGGGTTAACAAGCTGACCCGAAGATCTCTCGTATTGATGGATAAAACTCAGCAGCCGCCTAACAGAGGAGCGACTGCCGTTAGAGAAAATAACAATGTCATCAGCGACTGATAAGGAAGAAATAAGGGGACAACCCCTCGGGATACCGAATCGTTGGATTTGACCATAAATGGTTAAGGATTGAAGACCCCGAACAAACGCCTCAGCCGCAATCACAAATAATGACGGCGAGAGAGGATCCCCCTGACGCAACCCCCTCCCAGCTTTGAAGTACCCATGGGCAGAGCCATTGATGAGGACAGAGAACCAGGCGTTTGAAATAAGCCGCCAGACCATGTCAATCAAACCCTCCGGAAATCCAAAAGTCCGAAGTACCTTGATGACGAAGAACCAGGACATGCGATCGTAGGCCTTAGCCATGTCTAGTTTAAAAACGACATTGGAACCCCTAACTTTTCGATCAATTTGAGAAATCAGTTCCTGGGCGAGGAGGACGTTATCCGAAATAAGACGACCTCTAACAAAGTCTGCCTGCGAAGTGGAGATGATACGTTCTAGGAAAGGCGCCAACCGAGTGGCCAGAATTTTTGAGATGACCTTGTTAGAGAAATTACAGAGGCTAATGGGACGAAAATCCGAACAAGCCCGAGGGTTGTCGCACTTCGGAATGAGAATCAAATTGGTGGATGTCCAACCAGAGGGAAGGTTCCCTCCAGAGAAGAAGGATTGAATAGCCAGACAAAAATCGGCCTGGATAATAGACCAAGTAGACCTATAAAAAACACCATTAAAGCCGTCAGGACCACTGGCACTGTCCTTGCTCAAAGCAAAAGCACAAGAACGAATCTCCTCGGGGGCCGGAATGTCCGTGAGCACGGCGCTCTCCGAGGGGAGGACCAATGGAGGGATGAAAGCCAAAAGGGCTGGGTCAGTAACGGAAGCTGTTGGGGAGCCCATGAAGGATTGGAAATCGGAAAGGATGACGTCTTTAACTTCCTCGGGCGCAGAGGCCAGCGTAAGATCAGGACGCAAAATTTCACGGATCGATAAAAGACTATTCTTCTAACGAATAGAAGAGTGGAAGAATTTGGAGTTCGCATCACCGTGGATAGCCCACTTGACCCTCGCCTTTTGATGGAGGTAGTCATTCTCGACACGAAGTTCGGAGGAGAAAGAAACTTGGGCAAGGGCCCACGTCTCCTTGTTAGCAGCGGAAGGAAGTTCGTCATACAAAGATTCAGCAACGATTAGAGCCTCTTCGGCAGAACGAACGCGGTCGAAAACGTTCCTGAAAACTTCAACGTTCCACACCTTAAGGCACGCCTTGAGACGCAAAAGCTTGCGCCCAAAAGCCGAACAGGGAGCAGCAGAAACAGGAGAGCTCCAAGAGTTAGAAACCACTTGAAGGAAAGAGTGGTGGGACCTCCACATGCTCTGGAATCTAAAAGAAGAGGGTCCCGAGAATGAGAGGGGCTAGCACCGAAGGATCATGGGAGCGTGGTCGGAGAAGGACCGATGGAGGTGAGAAATAGAGAAAGAGAAAGGGAGCCGAAACCAATCCTCCGATCCGAAAACCCGATCCAGTCTAGCCAGAATACGATTCGGACCTTCTTGGTTGTTGGACCAGGTGAAAGCCGATCCAACGAAGGGAATTTCCGAGAGACTTGAGGAGACGATAAACGAGTTGAAATCAGCCATCGCCCCTCGGTTAATGGCCGCCCCGCCCCTTTTCTCCTCTTGGGTAGCTACGATATTGAAATCTCCGCTAACTACTGACGAGGCGAAGCCAAACGAATCGAGAGCAAGAATATCAGACCACAGAGCCAATCTACCCAAACGATCACATTTTGCGTAGACAGCCGAAAAAATAAAGGAGGAAGCAAAAAAGGAGGACGAGCAAATCAAAGAGAGGAGCTGATCGGAGTCAAAAAGGGGGAGAATCTCAAACGATTTGGACCATAAAATCCAAATCTTGCCCGAGACGTTCGCCGAGCCACCACCGAATCCATGGGAAAGAATGATTCGGGGAAGGTTCGCCGCCTCAATCATGGGCTCCAGGATCGCAACCAACCCAATCGAGTGCTTCTTAACAATGCGCTTAAGCCTAGCTAGAGACGCGTCGTTGCCAACTCCACGGATGTTCCAGTAAAGAAAATTCGCCATCAGAAGTGTAGGCCAAAAGAGAGGCGACCGGGTCGAAAACACCCTAGCCTCAGACCAGATAGAGAGAATACCGAGCCGATCGGTCGATCTGCTCGGACGCCGCTATAGAGCGTGTGCGAATGGTGCGAGGAGTGGAGATGGCTCTCCGCGGCCTACGCCGAGACGAACGCTGAGGAGGGACGGCCGCCTCAGCCATCGCCTCTCCCCCTGACCCTATCGAAGAGAGCGAAGAAGAGCTATCCGATAAGGATGAAGGCGATGAGTTCCTAGTCAAACAAGCCAGCCGCTCATTTAGGAGCGCAATCTCTGCCTTGCTCATCAGAGGAATGGAGATGGAGATAGAGCACGAAGAAGAAGAACGAGAGCACGCCGGAGAGCAATGAGATGACGAGGGGACCTCCCGGTCTAACAAAATAGAATGAGACCGCACGCAAGACGGGATGCGATCCACACAATATCTGGAAAGCCAATCGCACCCGACAAAAGAGGACATATCACCACCTTCTACGGTGATAATCGACGGACCGAGCAAGGAGACAAAAGCTGAATCAACCGGAGATCTAGAACGACCGAGGGAGGAGGAGATCGACACGAGATCGGCAGAATCAGACGCAGATGGACTACACAAAAATGTAGGAGAGCAATCCGGTTCACTTTGTTGTTGTAGTCCTTGTGTTTATGAACTTATGTGGTCATTCATAATTCTGCACTTGGTTCCATGTGATTGCTGCTGCTTTGTACATGCTTCGAGTTAAGCTTGCATTGTTTTCAGACTTCGACATTGCCTTGTATCTGACCATATATGCATATGTATACATATGTTACTTATTATGGCCAGACTTGTTTTCATGTGCTTGGGTTATGATGGTCTGAAGTCTTTGTGTGTGTATATCTTGTTGTACTGGTGGTCTGGTCTGAGTTACTTCAGTTGCTTTGAGTCTTGTATATGTCATTTCCTGAGTTGCTTTGAGTTAAACTACAGCTTGCCTCTTGTGTGTACATGTGCACTGGTTCATGTTTGGGCTGATTGTGTACATTTGAGTCCGGCCATTGTATTGAACTTTTATTCATGTTCATTTACTCTCTACTTGACAATTTTATTTTTGTCTTGTATTGCACCTGAGTTGAATCCACCATTTGGTTGGGTTTGACCTTGTGCTCACCTATCCCTGCAACTTTATCAAGTGTATATCGGTGTGCACGGCCTTGTGGCATGTATAGTGATACACTGTGCATGTCACAAGTTGTTCGTGTAAATGAATTTAAAAGAGAAATGATGACGAATAACCCAAATAACCGAGGCAAACAATATTTTCAAAACACACACTTCATTGTATACTGCAAAAATATTTCTTGTTCAATTTTACTGCGTTAGTGTTTATTTTGCAGATAGCTCAGATGCTGGATACAGGCTGGAACAAAGTTGAAGATAAAATACGAGTGTGAGTGAATATGTAGTGAGGTGAAAGTTGCAGATTGAAAGATGTGTTGTAATTAAAATTGTATTGTAATTGAAAATGTATATATGTAGTGAGAGCTCAAATTTGTACTATTTGAATTTGTAATAAAATATTTGTTTGAATATAAATTATGTGTTATTTATTTTATTCAACAAATATTTTTTTAATTATGTGAAAAATAAAATAGTACAATAACAAATACATTTAAATGAATATATATATGTTTATTATCATCAAACAAAAATCATATACTAGCATATTCTACAAGTTCTGGTCTACCTTACCTCATGGATGCAATTCTACTCATACAGGAGTTAACTCAATTTATATTCACTACCGGGTCACCGTAGCTAGTTATTCTGCCTTTCCTCCCCAAAATACAGTTATGGGACCATTATATAGTGAATATATTTATAGAAGAAGCATATACAATAACATGACAGTACCAACAATTTTGGTTTAGTATCCATGAAATCCTTTCCACATGAAATTTGGTTAATCCCTTTAACCTATTATTTTTATCAAGGCAAGCTTCTTCAAAAACTACAATTTAGTAAACATTTCAAAGCTCTTTTATGGTGCCCTGGGTTTTCTTTTAAAAATGAGATTGGGTTCTTTGTTTTGAAAACTAAGGCTTTCGAAACCTTAGACCATTACTTTCAAAACCATTAAAACATCTATTTCGAAAGCATTCAAATCTTCTTTTCAAAAAAATTAAACATATGCCTTTCGAAAAACTTTAAAATATTTCTTTCAAAAGCATCAACCCTTCCCGTTGAAAGTATTAAAGCATATCTTTCCAACTTATAGAAGCATAGCTTCGAAACCATTTGAACATACCTCTTTTGAAACTATTGGGTTTATTCTTAAAAATAACATCTGGGTCAAAGTAAATATAAACGAAAGTAACACTTTCGAAACCATTAAACTTTAAGTAAAAGAGTTTGGGGAAAACAGATGGCTTTGGAACCATCCTTTCAAAAGCTATAATCGTTTAAGCAAACAATTGGAAGGATAACTTCAAAACACCCTTCGAAGCCATTGCATCCGAAACCTTTAGTTTAAATGGTTAATGGAGCACTTTCGAAAGCATTGGGAGGCGGATTTTATATTTATAAAACAAAAGCTTGCCTTTCGAACTCACTAAAAACGTTCAACATATTCGAAAGGTACGAAGATGGCAGCAAGGCTTCGACTTGGTTCAAAACTACCTTTTCGAAAGATTCTCTTTAAAACATAATATACGACAACTTATTCGAAAGCTACCCTTTAAACAATAAGGCGGCGACCCCTTCAAAAACTATATAAAAGTAATTCAACCCTTTCGAAAGCTTTCATTAAAAACTAGGCAAGTGGCATCTCTTTTGAAAGCAAAATGAAGACCTTTGTAAGCTATTAAAAATGGCCTCGACCCCTTCGAATGCTTGGTTTCGACTCTATACCTTCCACCCATTTCCAATCCACTACATACCAAAGCATTGATACCATGTGTATTAGTTTCAACTTGGTTGGGGCCGGAGGTAAGTGGTCGAAAGGTTGCTACTGGAAGTGGGAAACAATAGATCTGCACAAAACTGTTTTGTTACCTTTTTAAGTGAATGTTTTTCAACCAACTTGCCTATTTGTAAAGATATAATTGGTTGCCATAATCTTACCAAAACCTTTTCTAAAGACTGCCGAATTATCCTGAATTAATTAAAAATAATTTACAAAGTAGCTCTTTCCTTTAACAAAACAATTAAGACATTTAAGTTCTCCAACTTAAATAATTCAATTTACATAGTAAATTACTCAAGGAAAATCCCCAAAAATCATCAAAATTCACTTTTAATATATTATCTAACATATATAAATTTCAGACCCAAAATCCTTTATATAATAGCCAAAATAAACTTTTAAACCCAACTAATTCTTTCTTCTTTCAAAAAATCATAATAAATTATCCATGGCTTAGATAATTGTGAAAATTTAAATCCATCTCCAAAATAATGTTTTACATACCATATCAAATCCTCATGGCATTCAAAATCCATATATACGATTTTATCCTTAAAATCGAATAAAACATTTATCAAACATACTTGTTTGAATCAAACATATCATGTAATCCAAGCATATTATCATTAAAATCATCGTAAAGGTTTTAAACTTAAAACCCAAAATCAAATGCTCTTTAAAAACAAAAATGAGTTGGTTTTGATTGTTATTCACCTTGCTTTGGATAAGGAACTTGAGATTTGATCTTGCTTAATTCTCCTTGCTTGATTTCTTAGCTTTTACTTGGTTTTTAATCCTCTTATCCCCTAGGTTATGGTCTGCTTGAGCTCCTTGGTTTATGTTTTAAAATTATAAACTTGTGAAATGAAAATGGGAATAAGGGTTTAGGGGTTAAGGGTTATGGTGGATGGCTATTCCCCATAGTACCCTTGCCTTATTCTCTTATTAGTTTACTTATAACACCATTTCCATGAACTCGTTCTTTTAAATTTTTATTTAGTTAAGCACGGCCTCTAATAAATTTTCAAATCTCAATCCCCTTATCAGTCTAATCTATACATTATTCTATTTAATTTATCTAATTAAGTCTCCTAAATGATGTTATTTAAAATTATGGGTGTTACATATACAGTTGAATTGCCTATTCTAAGGTTAAGCCCAAGGGAAAGGTCGGCGTTAACATTCCCAACGATGCTATCGTGTGGGACTGTCTATTTTGAGGAGTATTCCAAGACAGAGGACGACGTTTGCGTTCGTCAGAGAACTTATGTGAGGAATATATGTAGAGGTTCGAGATATGTTCAAGATGCTTGAATCTATGTAGTGATTTGTTCAAGATAAAGGAATCCAATTAGGGATTCGTGTGATGCTCAAGTGATGAAGACTTATGTGAGAGATGTCGAACGTAGCCTCAACATCGAGAATGACTAAAACCAGATTATGATGCACATTCTCGGGTTTATCTTACCCATAAGGGTATATCAACTCCAGATCTTGAGTATGCTTTCGATTATTGGGCGATGGGAGTTGGTTATACTTGGTGTCACGTAGTTCACCATGGGGCCAGTTGTGTTTAACTTAGAATATATCGTATCTAGAGGTATACGATGCTTGGATGATAGTTCCAATCTTTGCCATGGAGATCTACTTCAGTTTAATTGGTATGTCTCCAAAGAAAACAATCCATATGCGAATGCGCCTTAGCCATGTTGATTATATATCTATTATTGTTGTGGCGTTCACATTGCAACTATTTGATATGATTTATGTGCTTTACACTAGAAAGTATCTATTACATCATTATATGTTAAACTTAATGAATTGTTGTTTTCATTTGAGGGGAAAACCGTTATGGTAATCCGTACTGTCTAAAAACTGCTATAATATGTCACCCTTATTTCCTGAGTTTCTCACGCTGGTTTACCAGGCTGATCCAGGTGTTATTTTCTTATAATGCTCGGGTCAGTCCCGTGTATGTTTTCAGGTTTAGCTACAGACGCTTTGGAGCTTATGGAGAAGGGCTAGATGACTAACTTCCATAGTATTCTTATTTCCGCTGCATTTCTGTATAGCATATATCAGCATTGTGAGAACAGACAGTTATAACTGTCCAGGCCTATGATAGTACTTAGGTTTTAGTAACTTTGAAATTTCTGTATTCAGAGTAACCCCTTTACACTAATCTGTTAATACTATATATTGCCATTCCATTGCGAGATTCTAATATTATGTTCTTCCTTTCTTGCCTTATTCCTTTTCTTGTCTTTTACCCTAACTTTATGTATTTTCGGCACTTGTATGCTCGGCGCATGAATATCGTAGATGTATTTAGTGTCGACATTCGAGGGTTGAAAAGTCAGATCGTTATATATATATATATATTAATAAATTACTTGCATACTCCTTAGTTGTTAAGCAAACTCAAGCTAGAGATGTTTGTGTAGTATTATTAATATATTAAATAGACAAGGTAAGATAACTATATGAATTTATTGAGCAAACTCAAGGTATATATACTATACTTAGGCTGTTGCGATATGGTAGGTATGAGCGAATAATTTCGTTTTGATTTGTTGAGCAAACTCAAGGCCAAAGTGAAATTAGGACAAGGTACCAAGAGTTAGGAGTTTTATATGATACAACCGATAAGGAGTTGTCCATCGTCCATGCAGCTATGACTTGTTGAGCAAACTCCAGGTAGAATTCCAAGATGGACGAATCTTAAAACCCAATAGTACAGTCAAAGGAATTCTGTATTTCGACTTAGGGTTTGGTGAAACATAAAAGACTAGCGGGAACCTTATTAGAAAATAAAATGACAACATTTCTATTGTTGTAAGAACAAATGCTATATAATGTTATAATAATCTACATTGATGAATTTGTGCATTTAATATGATTAATAAATTGTTTACCAATTAAAATATACAAATGAACTTAATTGAAGATTGAAAAATTGAATTATAACGTATACTTACTAATAAATGCTTATTACAAGTTAACGTTTAACACCTATGCAAGCGTCCGATTCTAAAACTACTAAATTCATTTGTAATTTGGTCACATATGTGTATATTTAGTCGAGACCATGTATTGCATTCAATGAGTTTTGAACTCAAAAGCAGTACGGACTATGGATATTTTATCCATATATTATCACATATAAATGTTATACGGTGAACGGTCACAGTTTGTAATGTATGATACTTCGATGAAATTAGTTCATTTGAAGCAAATAAATAAATCATACCGTGAGATCGAGTTTCTAATTTGATTGATTACAATAAAGATTGTATTGTGCTAAATGTACCACTAGACCGAAACTACAAGATTGATCTAAAAAAACTTGATCACTGAAATATCAGTTTGATCAGTTTACGCAAGGTGTAATAAATATAATATCCCTAAATGTTAAAGATATCGAGTTCTCTTGTGTAAACAGTCCGTTATGATGTTGTAGTAAAGGTATTTTTTGAATGTTTTGAGCATTTAGGAAGAAAAACGAGTGTACAATAGTAGATGTGATTTAAGGTAGAGTTGGGATGAAGAGAGTGAATAGTCACTTCTGCTTCATAAAGAAACATCGAAAATGAGAATTGTAATAATGATAAATGATACTTAACATTGGAATGATAAATACAATTTCTATGCCGAAATGTAAGTTATGGAAAAAATTTTCTATGAGATTTATTTCTTCGAGTTCAAGTCATTTGATCAACGAATTCTCCGTTGTAAACTAGTTGCAATATATAAAATAAATAATCAATATAAAGTGAATGATTGTAACGACCCACCTTTCCGAACGCCAGAAGAAGACATTAATACATCCATGGTATTCATGTGTCGAACAACTAAGTGCTGGAAAGACAGATTGTTAGGGCAAAGAAAGAAGATAGAAGATAAGAAGAAACTAAACAATCACAGAATCTCACAATCAACGGAATAATATATATTAATCAACATAATACTTTACGAAGTCATTTCAAAAATGATACATCAAAGTTATACTAATACAATACTACCCTTAGACAGTTATAACAGCCTGTTCCTACTTAACCGATACAAGATACATATAATACAGCGGAAAAAAGATAATAACTAGCTATCGATGAAGCCTCCTGCTCCCAGCTCCTCCAAAATGCATCCGTGGGAAAACTGTTAGTCCCCGAGGAGTTGGTTTTGATGACAACAACCTTACTTAGAATTAGATTATAAAATATATAATACTAACATTATTGTGTAGATATATATAGATATGTTTGCAGGTACTAAAGAATGAAGAACTGTACAGTATAAAGATTCAAGATCAAAGATTGAAGGTATCAAGATTCAAGACTCATGAGTATCAAGAATTTCAAGAGTTCAAGTTTCCAAGATAAGTAATATAGTTAGGAATATTGTTAAAACTCATAGAAAGGCACTGACATCTTAAAATCTATTTTATTCGTGGAATGGAATCCACTTCGTGCTCGTTAAAGGGATGGAACCCTTAGTAGGATGGAACCTACGAAAAATCTAGTGGAACATCTTTTTGTATCCACTTACTTTTATTTCAAAATGATTTTCAAAATATATATAGCTTGTTTTTCAAAATGATTTTAAATATTCCTGTTTAAAAACGAAAATCATCTGTCTTGGTTTTTCAATATATTTTAGCCTCAAAAATATCCTTAGTTTTAAATATCCTTAATTTTAAACATCTTTGATTTTAAATTATTATCCTAAGTTTTTAAACTGCAATTTTGATATTAATATATTTAGCTGTTTTATATATTTATACTTAAGATTTAAATATAAAAGTATAGAAAATTATTATATATATTTTAATATTGTTCTCTATAGTTATTTATGTATTATAACTATATATAAGTATATTTTAAAGTTTAAATATAAGTATAATATAATATAGAAATTATTTTCAAAGAAAAACAAATCACCAAAAAATACAAAGGCATGTTGACATGGTCACATGTACCCCTGTCGACATGGTGACAGTTAAATTGTTTTTTAAAAGAAGTGTTTATTCGTCACATCCCTTCACCAATGGACATGGCTATTGATCTACTATAAATAAAGGGTGTTTTCAACGAATTTTAATCACTTTTTTCTCTGATTTTACTTCTCTTCTTCTTCTCCACTTTCTTATTTACAAATTACACCATTACTCTGCCGAAATCAATATCGAATCTAACTAGATAATTTCTGGTTTTGATTCTCTCCACTATCTCTACAAGATCCAAGTGATAATCTGAGTTATAGACTTTTTGTAATCAATCAAGCGAGAAAAGGTGTGATTGTAGCCTTGGAAATCAATTGGGTGAACTTGTTGCCCCGGAAATCAAGTATCTCTACCTAGAGGATTGTGAATCTGGAGCGGTGTACCTCGTAGCCTTGAAATCGAGGGTTGTATTTGTAAGAATTATTTTTGAAAGGAAATCCGTACTTGTGTTGCGGGACTGGATGTAGGGTAACTCCAAACCAGTATAAAATCCGGTGTGTTCTTTCCTTTACTGGTTTTACTTTATATTTGCATCTGTGTTTGATTCTGTGTTCATATCTGTGTCTGATTAGTGTATACATTGTTAACAAATTAAGATAAATTCAAAAAGATTAACAAATTTCTTAAAACACTATTCACCCCCCTCTAGTGTTAATTCTAGCCTTAAGATCCTTAATCCGCATTCTAACAAAAACCTGTATTGGCCACCCATAAAAATTTGAGCACCTAAAAGTTTTAGGAAAAGAAAAGAAAACTCTAGGTCAGATATGGATTTGGTGTGAGTAAACTCAAACAACTGAATTATTATGTTTAAAACCCTTTTAAAATCAAGGATATCTCGTAAGACCACGTCGCATATAAACATGGACGGGTTTTTACCTTACAATAACCAAAACACTTTTTATAGAAAATCCAGTGATATTATGATAATGTCTAAAGGTTCAAAGTAAATATATAAAATTAGCTGAAATGCTTGCATCTCACATTCCAATATATTTGGGCACAACTAAAAACGTACATCACTTATTGGAGAATGGATCTCATACAATGACTTGGCTATTGGGGTACTGCCCGCCACAGTGCATCTCTAGATAAGCACACCAAGAACCTCACCTGGATTCCATGTCAACACAGGACTGGCTACCCCTTACTGGATAGTACCGAATACATCACCACCACGGTTGGGATCAACAACCGTACCAAGCATTCAAAAATGGGTCAAATATCTATTCTAGATTTGGTGATTACATACCTTAATGGGTGCAACCCACATGGCCCAGCCGCATCTCCCCTGTTTTAGTCATTCTCGGTTGGGATCAACAACTATCTTGGAATGCTAACACTGCCCTCCAAGCAGCAATGCAGTGCCAGCAATCATCCGTACAAGTTCGTTACGGGTCTGAATGAAAACGAAGGCACTACCTCTACTACACCCATTTTGGAATCACCCTCAGGGTTAGTGGAAAATTGCCCTTGCACTTCAAATCTCCATCTTCGATTCCATACTCTTTAAGATGTCTTCAGTTCAAAATGGTTGAGTTGGATCGAAGTGGTTTTCGGATAAATATCTGATCGATCCCAGTCTCTTCGTTACAACTTTCGATAATTGCCGGCAAACACAACCCCGGTTCTTTAGGAAATAAACAAACAAAGATAAGAACGGAGATCGCCTCCTAACCATTAGTGGAGGGATTTCCTTATCATTTATCCTAGAAGAACGAAACGAATTTACACGTACAGTATAGCACCACCGACGGTAACTGTACCATATAATTGTAGTCTCCTAGATATATCCAAAGTTACGTTTTGGTCCAGATTTTGATAGCAGATTATTTAACTATCAAATAAACTAACATTCAACATTGATTTGATTCCACATGGGATCCACTAAGCCATTATTAATTAATCTTTAATTAATAAAATTAATTTATAAAATTTGATCAAAAGATCTTTACACAACACTATTTCGAAAATCTTTACTTTCCCTTTATAGTTAGGACATTTATACTTATCTTAGTGGTATAAGTATATTATCGAAACATTTGGAAAATTCTCCCATTTCAAATTACTTTCGAAAAACATTACTTACTATAACCCAATCCACTTATCCTTTATAACAATTCCCTTTTTAAAAGCTCACTTCATGATTCAAATAACTTATTAATTTCCAAAGTCAATTTATAAAAACTTTTTTATAAGTCTACAAGTAAATTTAAAAAACCTCTTTACAAACCTCTAACATCATTTATAAAACATTTCCTCATTTAAAACTCCTTTGATAAATCTTATTTAAGAAAAATCCTTTACAAAATATCTTTGTAACTCGTCCTTTTAAATCACTTTAAATAAACCTTTTTGCTTAGTAAAACCGATTTTTATAAACAAGTTATTATTTATAGATACCTTTATACAATAATAATATAACTTGAGAAATCACTTATAAACCTTAACTCCAAACTGATTAAAGAATTAGAGCTAATTTAAAACCGTACTTTATAATTTCAAAAGGAGGCTTAGCAAACCAATGGTAGTAATTTAAGTTACCATTTAACATCAATTTCACTTCTAAGTCATTTAACCATTTATTTACATAAGTCAACATATATGTAAATACAATTCATATCCAAATCAAGGAATAACATGTCAATACAACTCCACTAGCATATACATGTCCAAATAACATAATAGCAGGATGGTGATTTGTCCTGCTAAATAGGTGTCCAAACAATTCAATCAATTTATAGCAGAATGGGGATTTATTCTGTTATCAAATGTCCACACAATCAAATAATCAATTTATAACTCATTCACCATCATTTATCTACTTAATAGTGCCAACATTTGAATTCCTTGAGTTCAAAACCATCTTTGAAAGAGAAGTACCTTTAAAACAATTTGATTTTTGAAAACACAGAATTTAAAACATAAAACCCCTTTTTAAAATAATTATTTACAAGTTAAACCCTTATTTAAATCGTAATCAATCTTAATTAATTCTTAACTTAATTTATTATAAATCAATAAATAATTAAACCTGTAGTAACTAATTAAACAATAATTAACTATTACATAAATAATTTAACCTTAATTAATCCTTTATTAATTATTAAATAATAATTTAAACCTTCATTAATAATTAAATATTAATGATTCTCAATTAGTTAATAAAACAACCTTCAATTAAAACTTAATTAATAAATTAAACCTTAAATAAATAATTTATTTTAAATTAAAGCCTTGATTAATTAATCATTAACAATTGATTTATTTAGACAATTGACCTTATAGTTAATTAATAATTAATTAAAAATAAATCATATACTTAAATTATATTTAATTAAAAATTAATCTAGCTTAAATTAATAACTAATTATAATTAATCTTATCTTTAAAAGATAATTAATTAATAACTAATCTTTACTTAATTATAATTAATATACCATGTTTAATCTTAATTGATTATCAATTATTTAAAATTAATTAATAAAAATTTAATCATTAACTTTATAAAATATCAACAATTTCAAAACGCTTTAAGTTAATAAAACCAAATTTTGCAAAAATCGGATTTTTAAGCGAAACTGCATCCATAACGACTATCCCTATGGATACCCGTAATCTCAACTTGTTTTTATCTTTCCTTTTGAAACAACCTTAAAGTTTACTAACTCTTTTTTTTTCAAAGTTAACTAGAGTAAAAGATTTGAAAAACCAAAACAAATAAAAAAAACTTTAACTTTTTAAAAATTTATAACAAATAAACAAAGATTCCAAGGGACTTGAATCTTACTTAACAACTTTGCAAAACTAGTTTGCCACCAATCGTCATATCCAAATACACTTACAATATCATAACCAAATACATTTAAAAAAAATATCTCATGTTCACATAATATATCACATCCAAGTTCACAACTTTAAACTATACAAAGTGGACTTCAATTCAAGTCCACTTTTACCACCTCTATCAACCATAATCAAAATATCCAACACATAACCAACCAAACATAAGCTAACATACATCATATAGCAAATATACATCATATATTTCAAGCTAATCACTTTTAACTTTAAAATAATGTTTATTCACAAAAACTTTTTAGAACTTGAAATGCTTTAGACTTGCAAAGCTTGGAAAAGCACACAAAAACCACTCGAAAATGAGTCATTTTCTCCTCGATTTTTGGCCATTTTACTTTCAGAATGTGGAAAGTCAAAAAGAAAAGTTTTAGGAAATTATTTTCTCTATAATTTAAAAGAATGAATCACTTAATTTCGATTTGTTTTGAGAGAGATACAGTCAAAAGAAGGAGTAGTATTTTCGTCCTTGATAATATGGGTCCAAAAATGAGTCAGAAAGAAATGCAATTTTGTCACAAAAATATCCAAAATTTGAAAAAGTGGTATAAATAGAAGTTTTAGCTGCTAGAATTCTATATGGTATGAAAAAAATAAAATCCTGATTTGAAGTACTATGGAGGAAGTTATAGCCGAATGAAGTGGGAGGAAAAATGGAGAAGAAAGAGTTTTAAAACAAGGATTGAAAACATTTAAAATAAAGTAAAATTTTGAATTTAAATTTTATAATTTTAAAATAGGAAGCCATGAAAGTTTGTTCAAAATCTTAGGAAGTTTTGAAAAATGAAGATGAGAATGAGAAAATGAAATAAAAGTTATGAAAAATGGTTTTTATAAAATGTTAACATGGTGAATTACCAAAATGACCTTGTACTTTGTCCTCCACTCCCCTTGCTCCACCTCACCATGTCCTTCCTCCAACCTTAGATTTCGCCCACCACTTTGTCTCCCCCCTTCACATCATGTTCCAACATGCCTAAGTTCTTCTTGTACGTAATGTTTGTATATGTTTCACTTTACTTTTATTTATTTATATTTTTATTTTTAAACATAATTAAACCTTTCATAAAATGTCATCTCATACATAAACATATATATATGTTTGTTTTTATTAATGTTAAATTATTTATAAATTAAAGTGAATATTTAACTCAAATGTGCAAAATGTTTTTCGAAACTTTTATTTGATGAAAAATCGAAAAATCGGAAAACAAATTCTGGTCACATTTCGATTTTCCTTCGAACTAAATATTTTTGTAAACAAAATTTGAAAATGATTTCACCATTATTAATTATTATCCAAAAGAGTTTTATTTTCATTATAAAACCTATATATTGAATATTTAAAATTAATTAAATATTCATAAATCAAAGCAGTGAAATTCCGAGTCGTTACACTCTCCCCCTTAAAAGAATTTCGTCCCCGAAATTACACCTCAACCTAACCCAAAAAACACTTAGCACTATACATAAGTTCGTATGATTTGCATAGATCATTCTTATACAAAAATATGATTCGATCACTACTCGAATACATAATTTCACTTCCGAACTCGTATCGCTCACTCGATTCCCTAGTCCGTACCCCGATCAGGCTCCCTGATTAGGAACCTTCGGTCTCCTTACATAGTTGTAACTATGATAGAAAACACTGGTCCCATACCAAAAATCCTCATCAAGTGCTGCCGTCAAAAATCAAGTAATAGATCCTTATCCGAAATGGCTTGAAACACTTTAAAGCCATTTACTCGAATCTTAGATCAAACTATATGGAAACGAGAGATGATCTACGTCCAACCTACACACTTCTTTAATTAGTTATCTCTAATACCAATTCGATTTCCACTAAATTATTTATAAGAACATTTCATAAAACTAAACTTAGGTTCAACTTGGATACTGCTCCACCACATCCTAAGAGTATATACCAATATTTGATCCAACTATTCCATTTTGCATTTATTTCCCTAAGAAAAATCAAGATCCAAATACCCGGCCTTATTTCAAAAACTTTTTGAATTAAAACTTTTATGTATTTTAATCATAATATATATATATATATAGGCCGAGTAACTCCAAAATGATACTAAGGAACTGGGTGCTACCAAACAGTACCATACACTCTCTTACTAAGAAGGTTAATACTCAAAAGAAGTGTTTACCATCCGAACACATCTCTTCCCTAATTTTAAATCTTTTTCGAGCCACTCGAACTAGTTAACTTAAAAATATTACTTTTATTTCAAAATTCCATTTTTGAAACAGTACATTTACATATTTCCAACAAAACTTTATCACCAATTTACTTTAGGTTCATTCAGGTTGAACTTGTTTCGATTGTACAATGATAAAGAGAATAATTTACTAAGTACCCCACATCATTCGCCTACACAAACATCCGACTGTCACTTGGAAGATTATTCAGATCATCACAAAATAATCAATATTCTTTTTCCCAAACTAATCCAAAGAAAACACTTCTTAACATTTTCATCCCTAAAATTTTATTCTTGAACCAAAATTGCTTTCAAATAATACTACTATTATCTTTCAAAACCTTGAAAATCATTTTCCAAAAGCCTCGGGATTTAAGCTTTTTTCAAGCTTTCAACTTAAATTCTTTTTAATCCAAGACACATTCCTATAAATCCATTTTATAAATCAACTTTTATAAAACATTTTCCAAATACTTATTTCAAATATTCTAGCTTTTAATAAACATCTTTTATTAAATCAAATTTAACCCCACGCTATCAATCGAATGTCTTATAGTCAAATTGTGAAACTTAATCCACAAGGTGTTTGCTTCAATATTATCTCTATTTCTACTTACCCAACCCAAATATTAAAAAGGAAAGCTACCTATACACACTAACAATAGTCAATGCTCAAACTGGACAAGCATGACTAAACAAATCCTAAATGATAATAGTAGAATATTATTATCTCATAGCAAACAACATCCCAAAATACTATAATATACTATTTTTGAAAATCATTCTTTATATATAAAATATATTCTGGGTAAAATTATTTCATTTACCCAATTTCAAAACAATACTATGTCAGTTTGCCTTGTTCAAGTGTTTAGGAACCCCTGTTGACATCGTGGCATACCTCGTCTCGATCAGAGTTCTTAAGCTACTCAATAGATAAATCAACACAATATAAAATATTTTATATCACTAAAAAATATGCACTCTTATAAATAATACACTCATACTCATTCAAGGGTCTCGCTTATCCATCTCAAATGAGTTTACCCCACCAGTGCTAAGGTTCTCGCTTAACCTTATGCTCCGATACCATATTGTAATGACCTTCCTTTTCGAACCATAGAAGTCGATACTAATACATCCACGATATTCACGTGTCGAACAACTAAGTGCTGAAAAGACAGATTGTTAGGGGAAAGAAAGGAGATAAAAGATAAAAAGAAACTAAACAATCATAGAATCTCATAATGCAACGGAATAATATATATTAATCAACATTATACATTACAAGTCATTTCAAAAATGATACATCAGAGTTATACTAATACAATTCTACCCTTGGACGGTTATAACAGCCTGTCCCTACCTAACCGATATAAGATACATATAATATAGCGAAAACAAGATAATAACTATCTATCGATGAAGCCTCCTGCTCCCATCTCCTCCAGAATGCATCCGTGGGAAAACCTGAACTACTTGGCTGCCCATAAAAATTTGAGCACCCAAGAGTTTTAGGAAAAGAAAATAAAACTCTGGGTCAGACATGGATCTGGTGTGAGTAAACTCAAACAACTGAATTATTATGTTTAAACCCCTTTTAAAATCAAGGTTATCTCATAAGACCAGGTCGCACATAAGTGCGGACGGGTTTTTACTTTACAATAACCAAAACACTTTTTATTGAAAATCCAGTGATATTATGATAATGCATGAAGATTCAAAGTAAATATATAAAATAGCTGAAATGCTTGCATCTCACATTCCAACATATTTGGGAACAACTAAAAACATACGACACTTATTGGAGAATGGATTCCGTACAATGACTGGGCTACTGGGGTACCACCCGCCACAATGCATCTCTAGATAAACACACTGAGAACCACGCTTGGAATCCCTGCCAACACAGGATTGGCCTACCCCTTGCTGGATAGTACCAAATACATCACCACCACGGTTGGGATCAGCAACCGTACCCAAGCATACAAAAATGGGTCAAATATCATTCTAGATTTGGTGATGACATACCCTAATAGGTGGCCAAACAATTCAACCAATTTATAGCAGAATGAAGATTTATTCTACTATCAAATGTCCACATAATCAAACAATCAATTTATAACTCATTCACAGTCATTTATCTACTTAATAATACTAAGTTTTGAATTCCTTGAGTTCAAAACCATCTTTGAAATAGAAGTACCTTTAAAACAATTTGATTTTTTGAAAACACAGAATTTAAAACTTAAAACCCCTTTTTAAAATAATTATTTACAAGTTAAACCCTTATTTAAATCATAATCAATCTTAAATAATTCTTAACTTAATTTAATTATAAATCAAGAAATAATTAAAGCTTAGTAATTAATTAACAATAATTAACTATTACATAAATAATTTAACCTTAATTAATCCTTTATTAATTATTAAATAATAGTATAAACCTTCATTAATAATTAAATATTAATTAGTCTCATTTAATTAATAAAATAACTTCAATTAAAATTAATTAATAAATTACACCTTAAATAAATATTTTATTTTAAATTAAAGCCTTGATTAATTAATCATTAACAATTGATTTATTTAGATAATTAACCTTATAGTTAATTAATAATTAATTAAAAATAAATCATATACTTAAGTTATATTTTATTAAAAATTAATCTTGCTTAAATTAATTATTAATCATAATTAATCTTATCTTTAAAAGATAATTAATTAATAACTAGTCTTTACTTAATTATAATTAATAAACCATGTTTAATCTTAATTAATTATTAATTATTTAAACTTAATTAATAAAAATTTAATCATTAAACTTATAAAATATCATTACTAGGTTTATAAAATAATTTCAAAACACTTCAAGCTAATAAAACAAAATTTTACAAAATTCGAATTTGTAAGCGAAACTGCATCCATAGCGACCATCGTTATGGATACCCGTAATCTCAACTTGTTTGTATCCTTTCTTTTGAAACTTTACCTTAAAGTTTACCAACTCTTTCTTCTAAAAATTAACTAGAGTTAAAGATTTGAAAAACCGAAACAAATAAAAAAACTTTAACTTTTTAAAAATTTCAAACAAATAAACAAAGTTTCCCAGGGAATTGAATCTTGCTTAATAACTTTGCAGAACTAGTTTGCCACCAATCATCATATCCAAATACACTTAAAATATCATAACCATATCCACTAAACAACATATCTCATGTTCACATACTATATCACATCCAAGTTCACAACTTTAAACCATACAAAGTGGACTTCAATTCATGTCCACTTTACCATCTCAATCAACCAAAATCAAAATATCCAACACATAACCAACCAAACAGAAGCAAACACATACATCATATAGAAAATATACATAATATATTTCAAGGTAATAACTTTTTAACTTTAAATTAATGTTTACTCACAAAAACTTTTTAGAACTTGAAATGCTTTAGACTTGCAAAGTTTGGAAAACCACTCAAAAATGAGTCATTTTCTTCTTGATTTTTGGCCATCTTACTTTCGAAAATTGGAAAATTTATAAAAAAAAGTTTTAGGAAATTTATTTCTCTACGATTTGAAAAAAAAGAATCAGTTAATTTTGATTTTTTTTGAGGGAGATATGGTCAGAAGAAGGAGTAGTATTTTCGGCCTTGATAATATGGATAAAAAAATGAGTTAGAAAGAAATGCAATTTTGACACAAAAATATTCGAAATTTGAAAAAGCTGTCTAAATAAAAGTTTTAGCCACTTGAATTCTATATGGTTTGAAAAAAATAAAATCCTGATTTGGAGTATTAGGGAGGAAGTTATGGTCGAATGAAGCGGGAGGAAAAATAGAGAAGAAAGAGTTTTAAAACAAGGTTTGAAAACTTTAAAACAAAGTAAATTTTTGAATTTATATTTTATAATTTTATAATTGTAAGCCA
Organism: Allium fistulosum; assembly: GCA_030737815.1. Classification (NCBI taxonomy): domain Eukaryota; kingdom Viridiplantae; phylum Streptophyta; class Magnoliopsida; order Asparagales; family Amaryllidaceae; genus Allium; species Allium fistulosum. The sequence goes on from CM060902.1 coordinate 1,439,087,469, forward strand.
TGAAAGTTTGTTCAAAATCTTAGGAAGTTTTGAAAAATTAAGATGAGAATGAGAAAATGAAATAAAAATTATAGAAAATGGTTTTTATATAATGTTAACAAGATGAATTATCAAAATGACCTTGCACTTTGCCCTCCACTCCCCTTGCTCCACCTCACCATGTCCTTCCTCCACCCTTAAATTTCGCCCACCACTTTGTCTCCCCCCTTCACATCATGTTCAAATATTCCTAAGTACTTCTTGTACTAAATATTTGTATATGTTTCACTTTACCTTTATTTATTTATTTATTTTAAACTTAGTTAAACCTTTCATAAAATGCCATCTCATATATAAACATATGTATGTATGTATGTATGTATGTATGTATGTATGTATGTATGTTTGTTTGTATTAATGCTAACTTATTTATAAATGAAAGTGAATATTTAACTCAAATGTGCACATTGTTTTTCGACAACTTTTATTCGACATAAAGTCAAAAATTCAGAAAGCAAATTCCGATCACATTTTCTATTTTTCTTCGAATTAAATAATTTTGTAAACAAAATTTAAAAATGATTTCACCATAATTATAAATTATCCAAAAGAGTTTTATTTTCATTGTAAAACCTATATATTGAATATTTAAAATTAATTAAATATTCATAACTCAAAGTACTGAAATCCGAGTCATTTCAATGATGGATCTCTGAAATAAGTACACTATTATGAAAACTTTTTTTGTTAAACACATTAAACTTTATTTATGAAAGAAAGATTTTTTTTCAATGTTGATTGAAAATAGATATATTATATTTCAATATGAATATTAGTGATATTCGTTATAACCTAAAGCTAATGTGGTATTTGTTTTCACAACAAAAGAGATGCATTCAAAAATACTGAAGTATCTAAAATTATTCACAATTATTTTGGAATTATAGACTAAACTGTAGTTTTGAGAAATAAATTTTTGTTATATGATTATGAATCATATTATATTTGTTAATGATATCTAAAATAATTAAGGGCTCTGCTCCTATTTTGTAGGAGCGCCAAAAGAGTTGGTGAACTCTTGGAATTGATACATATAGATGTATGCTATCGTAAGTCTATTAATACCAAAATGGTTCCATGCACTTCGTCATATTTACCGATAGGTTGTCACAGACATGGACATGTGTATTTGATGCGTATGTATAAATCTATTATAAGCTCATAGAATATAAAACAGAAGTAAATATAATAACATGCGACAGAAATGATCCGATTTAATCAAATGGGCGAGTATACCAGTAAGAGTTCCATATGTACCTAATATGAATAAAGATTCAATCTCAAATGTCACTCATTCCTATAATACATAATGTTGTATTGATATGGAGTAATCGAGTTTTGTTGGACAAAGCCCGATTAATAATGAGTGAAGTTGAGTTAAAATTCTTACAAGGTGTGTACTTAAGAGTAGTACATAAGTTTATAATTAATATCATCCAAAGAATAGTTTAAAAACTTTATAAGTTAAGGGTTTATAAGAAACCCTTATATATCCCATGACAAGGAGTTGGCAGGCTGTGCGAGTCAAAAGACTACATGTAATAATTGTACGTAATGGATCTTGTATGAATCGTTCCAAGTGAATTTTGAAAACGATAGCCATTAAATGACTAATTTATGCTGTGAATCTAAATATATTGTGAAATAATGAAAATCAGTTTTATAAGGCAATTTATAAAAAAATTGTGAACGCCCGTTCTGTTGCACCGAGAAACAACTGTTATTTCAAGAAATACCAACTTTACAGCGAAGGAATTTCTTTAATAAATTATTGGTATAAAATGAATTTGGATACAATCCAATGTTAATACTGATTACAAGGGATGAAATGAAATTAGCCGAACCTAAATAACACAAATACATTAGAATATCTAATGGGTATTCTGGCACATTAAAGAAAAATTGTGAGTTTTGTGTCAATGTCAAGAATAAATATTCCTTAATTGTTTAATCAAACCATTAAGAGTATTGACTCTATAATATGGTATGATGCACTAAACCAAAATAAATTCCAAGTTCGTTATCAAAATATGATTTTAATAGTTGTATCCGAAGGGATATGATCCATTGGTCCCCAAATGTGTCTTTATGAGAAAGAAAATGCAGTTGGAATATAGTGAGCCACATTGATAAGAATATTGCCATGAATTTCAATTGTTGAAATTAACGTAACAGATTCACTATCTGTTGTGCTCAAGTAATTGGTTTGGATTTTATTCACAAAATCATCGCCTAGTATGACCTTATGTTTTGGTGTATATGTGTTGAAACAGAAAAATCTAAATAATGATTTAGAGTAAACTGTTTACACATAATAACCAAAGTGTCTTGAAGTCAGTGGAAGCGATATTGAGTTTGTGATTTTTTTGATATGATCCAAGAACAAATACGATTGCGTCGTTCGAGAAGCATCAAAATTAAACAAGTGTTTTAGTAGAAATGTGACGCCCCACCTCTATGCTCACAATAACAAAGAGTATTAAAAGAAATACTGTCTGTTATTACGAAGAATAAGGCTGGATAGGAGCGGCCATCCGTAGTTGGCCTTACACTAGTATTGGTTACCTCGATAGGAATGGTATATATTTTCCATTTTTCATCTCTTATTTATTTACTCCCATCGACATACCCAATTCCAGTATAAAACGACTACGATGGTTCATAATAGTTTAGGACAATATATATAATAATAACATAGATAATAAAATGCGGAACACAGATAACAAAAGATCTCATATATATATAACTGATGTCAGTTACAATACAATTGACATAATACATATGATACAACTACAACTGTCGACTCTGGAAGTTATATATACAAACACATTATCAACTAATGTACATGAATACATATCAACCTAATCAGTACACTGACTACTACAAAAAGACGCAAGCCACTTCAAAAGATATGAAAAGTCTTCATAACTCAAACAGCAACTCAAAGCAGGAAATCTACAACCTGAAATAACTCGGGTTTGACCCGAGTATTAAATTCAAAAGAAAATAATACATAGGTCAGTCTAATTCTAACTTAGTTATTAATGCACAGAAGCAGTAATAATCAAATACCAAATAGACGACAGTCACAGAAATCTCGTATATCTAACTCTTCGATAAGAGAATCGGATAACGACAGATATAACACTAAACAGTGTTAAACAACAAGTAAGCAGATTCAAATCATCAACAAAGATAAGTGAAAAGAATATCAATGAAGATAATTTAGAAAACATCAGAATTGCCTAATTGGCAATTAACAACAAAATCCAATAATTAAATAAATAATTAGAAACTCATAATTTAATTATCAAATAGATAATTAGATAACTACAAAATAATCAAATCAACAAATCAAATACAATATCAAAATATTGAATAGATAACACGAAACAATTTCATCAATTGAAATCAATCAATTTAAAACGTCAGATTCTACATTGGCTGCAGTACACGCACGCGTGCACTGCCACGCCAATACAGTGATGAAATACACAAAAGCTCAATTAAAAGCTCACAAACGAGTACAAGATCAAACCCAAAATCAGGTTCAACACAAATGAAATTCAAATAGAATCACAACGCAAACACAAGGTCAAACCCGAGCATTTAAGCTGGATTCAACTCATTGTGCAAATTTAATTGAAATGGTCAAGACATAAAAATCAAGTCTCGACCCAAGTTCCACTCAATCGACAGAAAACAGAGACTGCAACAGCTCTGATCACAATAAAATTCAATATCCGGTCTAGTTCAAGCATGGATAGAAATACAACATAGCGATATGCAGACTTTGAGATGGCATCACGTGAATACCAGGCAAGAATGCAACAAAATTGCAGTCACAAGAAGATCAATCAGCAAGCAACCAGGCTGCACACTAGTGCCAGCCGAAGTGAAAGGCCACTAAGACAAGCAGTGGACAGGAGAGACAATACATGGATGCGACAGTGAACTAGACAGTGCAAGCTTCAATTTCGAGAACAAAGGCAGTAGTATAACACAATTGAACTACAAAAGCACAGCGACAACATGTATTCAGGTACATGGAGACGGCAATACAAATGCACATGTGAACTACATGATGAACAAGTATGCAAGTGAATGCAACGTGAACCAAATAGTGTACTAGTAAGTTTACCAAGGCTCGGCATGTACATGAAACTGACAGTACTGGAAGGGTAATAAGATGACCAAGTGAAAATGTAAACTACAACATGGATGGCCAGTTTCAACCAAGAATGCAACCGAGTGTACAACTGCCCAGGCTCAAAGATAAATGTATGCATACCCATACATGAAGACCACAAAGTCAGTGCACAATAATATTTGAACACAGCTGAATTATCACCTAAGGATGCCGATACAAAATGAAGCAGTGCAAAATCATTATCGAAATTCAAGTGCCAACCAAACGTCATGATGAACCAACTACACCACTACAAGCAAGTGAAGTATAACCAGTAACCAAAGTAACCAGAGGCAAATGGATAGGGGGATAACAACTCCTCAAGGTACAAGCCAGAATAAAGTAGCTTGCATCAGGAAATATCAAAGTGTATAGGTCAGAGAAGAACCCAGACCACATGAATTAAGTGTGCAACTGACTTAAATGTCCCAAAACACACCAAACAAAATGGATGCAACTGATGTATGGTGCAAGGGACATCATACATAAGGTTCAAGTATAATGATAATGCACAATGGATTTGAGTTCAAAGCACAACAGATGTCAAGTGAACATCGAAATGCAGTTTGAAATAGGCAGTGGCCATACCACCGTGAAGTATATAAGTGCAAACTAGCTACTACAACAAGAAAATACCCAAAATCAGTAAGTAGGGAATTACAAAATCAAAACAGTGCCGAACACAAAATATTTCCACAAATCCAAAACCGAGAAACATCATCCAGACCTCAAGTTTGCTCAAGTCCAATTGCACAGGTTCGAACAATACCAATATCAAAAGGGAAAGTCACGGAATCAAACTCAACTATCACAAAACTGCCAAGGCCGATTTTAAACAAATCAGTGCCAAAATCGAACCAAATCAACATCAATAAAATCAAGTCAAAGACGAAACAACAAAAACAAAATAAGCAGACGAGGTCAAAGAATTTGAATTAAATGTGAGTGATGAATTCACTCACCTTGACTGACGAAATCAAAAGGAGCCATGCTCGAAGAGGAGGATCGATCAACGAGGGTCGGCACCTTCGATTCGAACGAGCCCTATATCTCGAGCGAACGCCAAAATCTCTTTCGTTCGCTTTTCATTTTCTCCTTTTTTTTCTGTGATGCGAGAGTAATTGGAGGAGGAAGAACAAACGAACGAGCTAGCCCAAATTTCAAAAAGAAGACGAGGCCGCCATTTTTGATTTCTCTGATTTATTTTGTTAGGGTTTCGAATGAAATGAAAAAAATGGAGGGGTAAGTGGAACGGTTATGTGCTCTAATATAACCGGTACCAAAAGCAAAAGAAAACGTGGGCCAAAAATTTCATTCGAAAGCCCGCATAATCCCTTTAACAATTTTATAAAAGAATTTCAACCTGATTGAAAATTTCAATTAGCAATTAACTAGCCCGATAATCGTTTAATGATGATTATAAATTGGGCAAAACTCCGGGTTGTTACAGACTTTCCTCCTTATAAAAATTGCGTCCCCGCAATTTTCATAATTAAAGTGGTCTGTAACAATTATTTTTCTAACATAAACTGGTTGAGCTAGAAAAATAAAGATCGAGAACACAAGCACCAAAGAAATCTTTTAATTCCATAAAAGAAGTTCACAAATTTTCAACAAAATATAACTATCAAATAGATGATCAGAAAACAACAAAACCGAATAAATACAATTTTCAGCAATATTCAATTATCAATCAGTTATATTAAAACAGAAATCACAGAATAGCAATATCTAATTATCACACAATAATTAGAAAATAGCAAAAATCTAATTATCAGCGAGGATAATTAGGAAACACAAATCACAAATCGCAAAACTGCAAATATCTAGTTATCCAACAAATAACTAGAAAACACAAACTTCATAATCAACAAACCCTAACCATCAACAGAGATAGATAGGAAACAGCAATTCAATAAAATCAGCAATCAACCAATATCTAATTATCACAAACGATAATCAAATCTCAAATCAACAATATTCAATTATCAAAAACGATAATCAAATCTCAAATCAGCAAATATTCAATTATCAAAAACGAAAATTAGAGACAACAAATATCTAATTATCACAAGCGATAATTAGAAACAACAAATATTCGATTATCAAAAACGATAATCAGAATCAACAAATATCTAATTATCACAAATGATAATTAGAAACAACAAATATCCGATTATCAAAAACGATAATCAGAATCAACAAATATCTAATTATCACAAACGATAATCAAATCTCAAATCAACAATATTCAATTATCAAAAGCGATAATCAAATCTCAAATCAGCAAATATTCAATTATCAAAAATGAAAATTAGAGACAACAAATATCTAATTATCACAAGCAATAATTAGAAACAACAAATATCCGATTATCAAAAACGATAATCAGAATCAACAAATATCTAATTATCATAAACGATAATCAAATCTCAAATCAACAATATTCAATTATCAAAAATGATAATCAAATCTCAAATCAGCAAATATTCAATTATCAAAAACGAAAATTAGAGACAACAAATATCTAATTATCACAAGCGATAATTAGAAACAACAAATATCCGATTATCAAAAACGGTAATCAGAATCAACAAATATCTAATTATCACAAGCGATAATTAGAAACAACAAATATCCGATTATCAAAAACGATAATCAGAATCAACAAATATCTAATTATCACAAACGATAATCAAATCTCAAATCAACAATATTCAACTATCAAAAGCGATAATCAAATCTCAAATCAGCAAATATTCAATTATCAAAAACGATAATTAAATCTCAAATCTACAAACATTTAATTATCAAAAACGATAATCAAATCTCAAATCAACAAACATTTAATTATCAAAAACGATAATCAAATCTCAAATTAACAAACATTTAATTATCAATACGATAATTAAATCCCATAACATCAGATATCTAATTACCTGCAGATAATTAGAAACACCAAATATCTAGAAATCAATTAAGAACACTAGAAAATCAACATAAAAGCTTGGATCGATCCCATCAGATGGCGAGTTTTTAGTTCGTCGCACGTGCATCAACAAATGGCCGAAGCCTACCAAGTACTCAACATAATTTTTGGCGCCCAACAAATGACCCGAAGGTCCGCAGAGTGACCCGAAGGTCTAGTACTGGTATTTGACCCGAAGGTCTATCAGAGTGGCCCGAAAGCCCAACAAATGACCCGAAGGTCCAACATAGTGGCTCGAAATCACACAAATCATCAGAATCATCAAAACATCAAATATTTCAATTAACGAGTCCGGAATTAACCGAAATAGCAAACGCACATGTCCCATACCACGTGTTTTACTAAATCGTTTGATTCTCTTCATCGTTTCCTTGAAAGTGCAAAATTGTGTATTTTGTAAAAATACACTTTACATTCTCAAACGGACAAGTCCGGAATTAAGCGAATCGGTAAAAGAAAGGGGTCATAGTCCTCGATTTTGCTGAAACGTTTAAATCGCTTCCTCATTCTTTTGAAAGCGCAAACTGTAAAATTTCTAAAAACAATTTTATTTATTTTATAAAAATAACAATTCACATTCTCAACTGGACAAGTCCGGAGTTAAGCGAATCAGTAAAAGAAAGGGGTCATAGTCCTCGATTTTGCTGAAACGTTTAAGTCGCTTCCTCATTCTTTTGAAAGCGCAAACTGTTAAAAATTTATAAAACAATTTTCGTTTTAAAATGATTTTCCAATCACGTGATTAAAGCAGCAATATTAGTAACAATTTCGAAAAGGAAATTGTACTTCCCAAAACACCGTGAAATCGAATCTCAAAATCAGCATTGCGGAATAACCGCTTGAAAATCCACTTTTAAAATTTGACGGTTACTGAAGCCAAAGCGATAGTAATTTTTAAACGTCAAAATCTCATCAAAATAATTTACATCAAAATGTAATACCAGTGAATTTTCATTCATTAAAAATGTCAACAAAACACCGTGCTTCAAAAATATAGCACTAGTGTAAAAATCCCGTTATAAAAATAACGGCAACAAAATACGTTTAAACCAAACATCGGTTTAACTTAAAAACAATGCAGTAACGTGCAACTCAAATTTGCATGTACTACAAAATGAACAAAGAAATCATTCGTATATATCCCAAATTGGATTCTCTTGGATGTAAGATCACTATTGAGAGTGATTGTTTACGGGTTTCGAAAGGGGCACTTGTGGTCATGAAAGGTGCTAGGGCTCATAGTGTTTATTTGCTTCGTGGAGAGACCGTAGAAGGTGAAACGTGTGTAGGTGTTGATAGTTCTCATGGCTTGGATGCGACAAGGTTGTGGCATTTGAGGTTGGGTCATAGCTCGAAGAGGAGTTTGGAGATTCTTCGGAAGAGGGAGATGATCAATGGTGAGAGTTTCAACAAATTGGAGTTTTGCGAAGAGTGTGTCTTGAGGAAGCAAACAAAAGTATCATTCGGTGAAGGAAAACATGATTCAAGAAATGTTCTTAAGTATGTGCATACGGATGTATGAGGACCGACACCGGTAGCTTCTTTGGAAGGAGCAAGGTATTATATTTCCTTTATAGATGATTTTTCTCGTAAAGTTTGGGTGTATGTAATGCAGGCCAAGTCGGAGGCATTTGCAAAGTTCAAAGCATGGAAGGCTCTTGTTGAGAATGAGAGTGGTAAGTCTTTGAAGGTTCTTAGGTCCGACAATGGCGGGGAGTATGTTTCCGGAGAATTCTTAGAGTTTTGCAAGCATCATGGGATTCAGAGACATTTTACTACACCGGGAGATCCGCAATCAAATGGAGTTGCGAAGAGGATGAATCGTACTCTACTAGAGAAAGCTCGATGCTTGAGATTGACATCGGGTTTGTCTAAGGGATTTTGGGCCGAAGCTTTGTCAACCGCGGTGCATATCATTAATCGAATTCCGTGCTCGGCTATTGATAACAAAATTCCGTGCTCGGCGTGTGGAAGGGAAAGAGTATTGACTTGAGCTATCTTCGTGTCTTTGGAAGTCCGGTTTATGTGCATGATCCGGGTAATGATAAGCTTGAACCAAGAGCTGTCAAGGGGGTCTTGCTTGGCTATACGGATGGAGTGAAAGGCTATCGGATTTGGAATCCGGAAACGAAGAAGGTGATAAACTCTCGTCATGTTACTTTTGATGAGTCGGCATTGTTCAAGGAGAATGAGAGTTCATCGGATATTCCGGTCTTGGTTCATGATGAATCGAAGGAGAAGGAAATTATTCCACTATTTCGTCCCAGTGGTAGAGGAGGTAGAGTAGTTGAAGATGCTTGTGAGAAAAATGCGGTTGATGTTACATCACAAAGTCCACGTGGTGCCTCTAGTAGTGTTGGTGATGTACATGAGACTGGAGAAGATTCGGTTCAAGGTGGAGCCGAAAGGGGTTTGGGTGAAAATATTGCTACTCGAGTTTGGGCGTCGTCCCATAAGACCACCCGAAAGATATGGTGATTGGAACTATCTTAGCTTTTGTGATAAGTTGGACTATGCGCTTCATGTAGTCCAAGATGAGCCAATGGACCTTGATGACGTCATGAATTCGAGTGATAGCTCAAAGTGGATTTGTGCCATGGAGGAAGAGATGCAATCATTGATGAAGAATCGAACTTGGAGTTTGGTTCCGCTTCCTAAAGAAAACCATGCTATAGGGTGCAAATGGATTTACAAGGTGAAGGACGATGGGAGATACAAGCTAGGCTAGTGGCTAAGGGGTTTGCACAGAGAAAGGGTATGGAGTATGATGAGATATTCGCACCGGTCGTGCGCCATACTTCCATATAGATATTACTTGCCATAGTTGCTATTCACGACTTGGAGTTGGAGCAACTTGATGCGAAGACCGCCTTCTTGCATGGTGACTTGGATGAAGACATTTACATGGAGCAACCGCAAGGTTTTGTTGTAAATGGTAAGTCAAATATGGTGTGCAAGTTGAAGAAATCACTATATGGGTTGAAGCAATCACCTAGACAATGGTACAAGAGATTTGATCATTTTATGCTTGAAAACGGTTTCAATAGAAGCGTCAAGGATGCTTGTGTGTATTTCAAGAAGTTGGGAAATGATTGTTGGGTGTATTTACTCTTGTATGTGGACGACATGCTCATTGCTTCGAAGGACAAGAATGAAATCAACAAGTTGAAATTGCAATTAAAGTCAGAATTCGAAATGAAGGACCTTGGAGAAGCAAAGAGGATATTGGGCATGGAAATAGAAAGAGATCGAAAGCGTTTTGAGTTGAAATTGACTCAAAAGGAGTACATTAAGAAAGTGCTTTGTCGGTTTAGCATGGAGAATGCAAAGGCGTCAAATACACCTTTACCTTTGCATGTGAAGCTTTCGAGTAAATGGTCACCTATCTTGGAGAAAGACAAGGCTTATATGGCAAAGGTGCCATATGCAAGTGCGGTTTGAAGTTTGATGTATGCTATGGTGTGTACAAGGCCCGATATAGCAAATGCCGTCGGGGTGGTTAGTCGTTTTATGTCCAATCCGGGAAAATCGCATTGGGAAGCTGTGAAGCTCATATTGAGATACCTTAGGGGTACATCATCTCATGGTCTTGTTTTTGGCGGTAGTGGAAAAATGAATTGCAACTTGGTTGGTTATTGTGATTCGGACTACGCCGGTGATAGAGATAGGAGAAAGTCAACTTCCGGTTATGTCTTCACACTTGGTGGTACGGCCATAAGTTGGAGATCTAGATTGCAGACCGTAGTAGCTTTATCCACTACGGAGACGGAGTTGATAGCCGTGGTAGAGGCGACGAAGGAAGCACTCTATTTGAAGCGATTGTTGTGAAACTTGGGTATTGAACACGATAGCATCGATGTTCAATGTGATAGCCAAAGTGCTATTCACTTGGCGGAGAATTTGGCGTTTAGCTCATGGACGAAGCATATAGAAGTGAGGGAGTCATTCTTGGTAGCCAAGGATGAGGATAAGCAAGTATATCTTCGAAAGGTGCACACAAAGGAAAACGCGACGGATATGTTCACTAAGGCATTGCCGGTTGGGAAGTTCGAGCATTGCTCGGACTTAATTCGCTTGGAGAAGTGCTAGGTGCCACGGGGTGGCACGGTTGAGAGAGATACTTGGTTGTAGATGAGGAAGAGTATTGGTACGAGATTGTGGTTTTATCTTCTTGGTGTAGTGCTAGTTTACACTCCTAGTACTCTTGTACTCTTCTTATTTGGTGATAATAAAAGATATCTCTCAAAGTGGATGTACACTAACGCGACATTAGTGGAACCACTATAAATCGGTGTGTGATTTATTGTTTTCGTTATTGCTTCTTATTATATATTGCTTGTGGTGTTATTGTGATCGTGCTTTGGTTTTGAATATATTGAATTCTAGTGGTGACAAGGTTGTTTTGCACTAGCTATCACGATCTAGCTTTTCCGCTGCGTTTGAGAATTTTAATTTGAGTGGTCTCGATTGAAATCCGCCACAACAGTTTTATCCATGCGTAGTTACTCAATTTTTAACGGATGTTTTAAATTTAGCCATTTATTTGTTTTTTTTCTTACAGAGTTGTAGCTTTGCGGGTATGGAGATTCAAACGTTCTTACTTTGATGATAAAGTAATATATTTTTCCCACCAGCATAGCATGATGCACCGTTCATTGTCGGCTTGTATAAACCATAACATCAGGAAATTCACGTGTACAAATCCTAATAAACAAACTTTTTAACAATGTCTCCAATATCAAGCAGCATTTAAATGCATTGAACTTTGAATCAAAAGCCACCGAACTAGCTTACTTTCTGGTCTAACAACTTCATACATCCACAAAAGTTTGGTGTCGTCATCCAACACGTTTATTACACTAGTACTACTTGGTTGCCTATTAACTTCTTTCCCACGCAACAAAACTTCCGTATGCTCGCCCGATTATAGTCTTCACACTGAAAATATCAAACCAACTGTTAAAATTTACACTTCGCTGTAATTGAATCAAAACGGACTATATTAGCTGAAATTGAATCAAAAGCACGCATTGACTCTATCTATTCTAGTCTAGAATAGTAAGAATGATGAACAAGTCATGTTGATTAATTAAGATTGGCAGTTGCCACTGTGTTTCTTAAATGAAGCCACCAGGTCTATCTCTACCCCACGAATCTTCTAACTTCTTCTTTCCCTTACTATTATATATACGCAACCATAACCAGCTCTTCTTTCACTTCTTATCACCACTCATTTGCATACGTCTGTTTTACAAAGGTAAAAGGTAAAGAAAAGGAAAGAAAAATAAATACAGACATGTCCACTCTTCTTCCAGTTATGAATTCAAAGGGAAAGAGATCAAAACGCTCTGGAGCACCTACAGAAGAAGAGTACCTTGCTCTATGCCTACTGATGCTTGCACGTGGAGAACATCACATCGATCAAAGTCTGCTTAAATTGGAATCAAGTGCAGCAGCAGTTAGAGAAGAGTACAAGTGTAAGGTGTGTGGGAAGGCATTTGGGTCATTTCAAGCACTCGGTGGACACAAGGCCAGCCATAGATCAATTAAGCAGCAACTGCTGCAGACTGCTGATCTCCATCAATCTCACTTGACTCTATCTGAATCCGAAACTATACCTGTAGCTATACCTGCTGTTTCTGGAAGTGGAAGGATGCACAAGTGTTTGATTTGCTTCAAAACGTTTGGGTCAGGGCAGGCCTTGGGTGGACATAAGAGGCGTCACTATGATGGAACTATTGGAAGTGCAGCCAAAAGTGGATTCTCTGCTTCTTCTGTAAGTGGCAGTTCCAGTAATACTAATGTTAATCATAATGTTAGTAGACGGTTTGGTTTTGATTTGAATTTGCCCGCCTTGCCCGAATTTGGATTTAGATTCAGTGGACTCGATGAGGAGGAAGTGCAAAGTCCTAGTCTTCCTTCTAAGAAGCTTAGATGCCTTACTATTCCAGCTTGATTAGATGGCTTACTTCCTACCTAGCTACTTTTGGTTCATGCATATTCATTTTTTCATTCTTCATAGATCATATTCATTTTTTCATTCTTCATAGATCACTGATTATTTTCAGTTTATTTCATTTAATTGTAATTACTGGTTTTGGTTAATTTGATTATAATTATAAATCATTCTTGTCTGAATAATTCATTTGCTTGGTAGAATAGAAGATGTCCAACAATATATTCCAGGGAATATTAAATAACTATGATTCTGATAACTTTACCATTATCAAACATCTTAACCCGTTACATTTTGAATATTATACCATGCTATCTATTGTAGTTGGTCCCAAGTTAAAACAAATATAACACTGGCTGAGCCAATTTTTACATTCCAGTTGGAACAATCATGATAGATAGGCGTTGGCATGTATGAACCCAAAAATGACAGTACATAGTGACATCTTTAATTTGAAAAGTGAAATCCAGACACAGTGGCTAAAAGCATTTCAAAAACTACTGATTTATTGATAAGAGTAGTGCTCCTAATTTTGATTCAGATGTTGAAATAAATACTGATTTTTGTAGTGTTAGCTGCAAGTGTCAAAGAACGTAGCCATTTTTTGCGAATGCTTAGAGCATCCCTTCAGAAACCAAAATGAGGTCTTAGGTTGCTTTTGTGAATGATTAAGAGATCGTCAATACTTATTTTTATTGTTAGATGTACACTGAATTTATTTTAGAAACATGCAGAAATGACAGAGAGATTGAGATGTAAGAGCAGAAGCAACCGACCCCCAACGGGGGTTGGTTGGCCACTTCAGAGAGGTTGCCAAAGCAACCCTCGAGGTTGCTTCTCAGCAGGCTATAATATAGCTGGCTTTATAGCTGGCTATAATATGTCTTGAAAATGAAGTGCGATTGAGATATGACGTTTATTGTGTGGTTGGAAGGCTTAAAAGCAGCTCAGTCTTAAATTCCAGGGTTCAGGCTTGCGTCGGCTAGCGATGACCAAATTGTTTCAACTTGCGTCGAATTACGACGGCTAGCGATGTCTTTCGGGATCCATGCTTGTGTCGGTAAGCGATAGCTAGCGATAGTCCATTTTTCCAGGATTCCGACGCTAACCATGGCGAATATGGCGACGGCGCCGTCGATAAAGTCGTCGCTATTTTGCTTGCGTCGTGTGATTTTGACGCGCACATACACACATATGTATGTATGTATACATGCCTGCATATGTTTGTGTAAATATATATGTGTATATGTGCATATATTGCAAATATAGGTTTATTTTTAATTATTAGCTATTTAAAGTTACATAATTATGACATATCAATCATTTTAGATTTTTTTATGGCAGTCGAGATAGTGTGTGTTTAATATGTCTGAGAGAAATAAATGCAACTTAGGTAAAGTATCAAGTACTGGAAAGAAAGTATAGGAATTGTGTTGTAGCGTCAAAAGAATTTTACTTCAAAAGCATATTGCTAACAAGTTGGACACTTATTATCAGAATATTTCTCACCAGTACATATTTTGCGCATCATCCCCTCAATGACTGTAATATTGTCATGGGTCTTGGAATATCATTTGTCGAGCTAAATCGGTGAAACGATGATAAATCGGTGAAGCGGCTTACAAACAAACGACTTAACGACATAAGAAAGAACGACACAATATTTACAAATGACACACGACTTAACAAAGCCAGGCAGCGACCTAAGAAAAAACTGAGCGACTTAAGCTTTAGCTCGTTCGCGACTTAAGACAGTACGCGACATAAGAAACGTACGACTTAACATCCTTCACCATAAGCTTCGCGACCTAGCAATCATCTTCATAAGAAACTCGAGCGGCATAACTGGAGCGACTTAAAATCATCAACGACCTAACTTCAACGACTTACGACTTCGACGACATAAGAACTTCGCGACATACTGAAGTTCGCGACACAAGGATTCTGGAGCGGCATAGGTCGTTCACCTTCTGGAGTATCTCGCGCGCGACCTAAAATTAGGTCGTTCGCGAACTAGGGTTTGCTCGCGACTTAGCGATGCGATTTCTGAAGTGGCGACTTCTTCGCGAACTGGGATTCATTTCTGGAGCGGCGACTTCTTCGCGAACTAGGATTCCTCGACATAGCGAGGTAGGCGCTGCATCATCCTCCCCTGGTTGAAAAGAATTCGTCCTCGAATTCACGCTCTCCTCTTCAAGCATCTCCCCATAATACGGAATTAAGTGTTTGACATTGAAAACATCAGAAGTATGAATATTTTCCGGCAACCTTAACTGATACGCATTATCATTGATCTTCTTTATGATTTCTAAAGGACCAATCCTTCTAGCAGCTAGCTTGTTGTAAGTACCGACATGAAATCGATCCTTGGTCAATACTGCATATACAAAATCTCCTTCTTTGAAGTCAACATGTCGTCGTTTAATATCTGCGGATTGCTTATATTTCTCATTCGCCTTAAGCAATCATTCCTGCACAACCTTGTGACACTCTTGCAATTTATTCACAAAATCAATAGCCCGTTTGATCACTCCTTTCTGTTGTGGAACTACAGACAAATCTATCGGTCCTTTAGGAATTGTTGAGTACACAACCTGGAATGGACTGAACCCAGTGCTACGATTAACTGCATGGTTGTGCGCAAATTCAGCTTGACATAACTTCGAATCCAAAGTCTTCAAATTGTCATCCACGAGGCATCGCAATAGATTATCTAGGGATCTGTTTACAATTTCAGTCTGTCCATCCGTCTGTGGATGGTAAGCACTACTGAATTTCAGCTTTGTCCCGGCCATTCTCCATAGACTCATCCAAAAATGACTCAGAAAACGAGTGTCTCTATCTAATACAATAGATTCTAGCAATCCATGAAGACGATGGATCTCTCTGAAGTATAATTGTGCAACATTAACTGCATCTGCCGTCTTCTTACAAGCAACAAAATGTACCATCTTCGAGAAACGGTCCACCACAACATATATAGAGTCATTTTCCCGTTGAGTCCTCGGCAAGCCCAACACAAAATCCTTGCTTACATCAACCCACGGTTTTGTAGGAACAGGTAAAGGCATATACAAACCCGCATTTGTAGCTGTCCCTTTCGAAACTTGACAAACATGACATCTTCGAACAAACTTTTCAACTTCCCGCTTCATCGAGGGCCAATAATAAGACTGAGAAATCAACTGCAATGTGCGATCCCGACCAACATGTCCTTCTTCATGTAACTCTTTTACAATTTTCATTCTCAAGCTGCAATCTGGTACACACAATCGATTCCCCTTGAATAAGAATCCATCTACCAACACAAACTCATCAGTACTCCCATCCTTGACTTTCTCAACAATCTTCGCAAAGTAAAGATCTTCCTCAAACAACTCTGGCAATAGTTCAAATCCTGTCACTTCAACCTTCATCGTCGTCAATAAATGATTCCTCATGCTCAAGGCATCAGCTACACGATTCGTCACCCCTGATTTGTGCTTTACAACAAAAGTAAACTGCTGCAGATACGCGACCCATGAAGCGTGTCTAGCTGAAATTTTGTCCTGCCCTTGCAAATGTTTCAAAGCTTCATGATCCGTATAAAGAACAAACTCCTTCTGAAACAGATCGTGCCTCCATTGCTTCACAGCTTGAACAATTGCGTAAAACTCCACGTCATAAGTGTTATATCTCAACTTGGCTCCAGACAACTTCTCACTGAAATAAGCAACTGGTCTTCCATTCTGACTCAATACTCCACCAATCCCAACCTTCGAAGCATTAGTGTGTAACTCGAACAATATCTGAAAATCCGGCAGTATTAGAATGGGTGCAGTCGTCAAAAGTGTCTTGATCTTCTCAAAAGCTAAATCTGCTTCCTCTGTCCACACGAACTTCTTTCCTTTCATGCAATCGGTTACAGGTGCCATCACACTGCTAAAATGTGGAATGAATCTTCGATAAAAAGCTACCAACCCATGAAAACTCCTCACTTCAGTAATTGTCTTGGGTTGTGGCCAACTCCTGACAGCTTCCACTTTTCTTTCATCCACTTGAATACCCTCCTTCGACAGAACATATCCCAGAAACAAAACACTGTGCGTCATGAACACGCACTTCTTCGTTGCTGCATAGAATTGCTCTTGTCGTAGAATCAACAGCACTTCTCGCAAATGCTGGATATGCTCTTCCATACTCCCACTATAGATCAAAATATCGTCAAAGTAAACTACTACGAACTTCCCAATAAATGGTCTGAAAATCTAGTTCATCACTCTAATAAAATTACTAGGAGAATTTGACAAGCCAAACGGCATAACCAGCCATTCGTATAGACCTTCCCTAGTTTTAAAAGCAGTCTTCCACTCGTCACCCGGTCTAATACGAATCTGATGGTATCCACTCTTCAAGTCAATCTTTGAGAACACAACAGCCCCACTCAACTGATCAATCAAATCATCGAACCTCGGCATAGGAAACCTGTATCTCACAGTGATCTTGTTTAGAGCCCGACTGTCCGTACACTTCCGCCAAGTTCCATCCTTCTTCGGTACCAATAAGGCTGGTACTGCACAAGGACTCAAGCTCTCCTGAAAACGCCCTTGTTCTAACAACTCCTCCACCTGCCTTCTCAGTTCCTCATGCTCCATAGGACTCATCCTGTAATGTGGCCTGTGAGGTAATGTCGCCCCTGGCACAAGATCAAGCTGATGCTGAATATCTCTCAACGGTGGTAACTCCTTTGGCAACTCTTCAGGAAACACATCTCTGAATTCTTCCAACACTGGCTTTACTTCCTCTGGAACTTCAACAGATTCAGTAGCTTCATGTCCAATCAACAAGAACACCTCCGGACTCTCCTCTACTTCTTCAACAAACTCCTTCAAAGTCAACAAAGTCTTTAGCTCCTCAATCTCTTCTGACTTGCTCTCTCCTTGCTGTCTCTTCTTCGGAACTAAAATGATCTTAGTACCCTCAAACATAAAGCTATAGCTATTGGTTCGACCATCATGCTGCACTGCTCGGTCATACTGCCATGGTCTTCCCAAAAGCAAGTGACAAACATCCATCTCCACCACATCACACCAGATCTCATCTTTATACTTCTTCCCAATAGAAAATGGAACATGAACTCGCCTGTCCACCTTCACCTCTCCTCCTTTCCTTAACCACGCTAACTTGTAAGGATTTGGATGCTTCTCCGTCTTCAACTTCAACTTTCTCACAGCTTCGGTAGAAATGATATTGTCACAACTTCCCGCGTCAATCACAAATTTACACACCTTCCCCAGTATAGTGCATGTCGACTGAAAGATATTACTCCTCAACCAACTAGCCTCCTCTTCCTGCTTCGGTGTCAAACATGATCTCCTCAACATTAGATTACATCCTTCATCTCCCGACGCGATATCCTGTTCATCCTCCTCAACTGGACTATAATAACCTTCATCAACATCCTCACCTTCCACTTCAGCAATCATAACTCGCCTCTTCGGTTTCGGGCATTCATTATTCTTGTGACCCACTTCTTGGCAATTATAACACTTGAAACTGTTGTTGACCTTCGCCTTCGCAACTTCATTCACAACTGGTTTACTGACAGCTTTAGAAACATTGGAACTCCCACTAGCACCCTTGCTTTGAGTATTGGAACTTGGAAACACACCACCTCCTCGTCTTCCCTGCTTCTCCCAAGCCAACGCCTTCTGGTGCGCTTCAGCCACAGATCTAGGGTCAAACATATTTACCATATCCTGGATCTAGATCCTCAACCCCCCAACAAACCTAGCAGTCAATTGTTCCTCCATCTCCATAATGTCATTTCGAGCAATCAGTTGATAAAACTCATCAGCATAATCATTAACAGTCTTCATCCCTTGCCTTAGATTCTGCAACCTCTAATACATGAGTGATTGATAATTGTAAGGCAAGAATGTAGCCTTCATCAGCTTCTTCATTTTCTCCCAAGCAACAATCTTCGACTTCCCCATCCGTTCTCGCGTAAGTTTGGTTTGCTGCCACCACGCCATAGCCCTCCCTCTCAACCTAGTAGCAACCAACTTCACTCGACGATCTTCCGGAACCTCCTTGAAATCAAAGATCTCTTCAACATTAGATAACCAATCTAGAAATTCTTCAGCCTGCATACCACCCTTAAACTCTGGAATTTCAATTTTCATTCCGGACTCCCATTTATGATCATACTCTGAATGATTTCTTCCTTGGTTTTGATTTCGACCATGAACACTACCACCATCAAACTCCTCATCAAAATCTGATGCATATCGATGTCGATCATGACCACCAACATCTCTACGATTTCGATCATCAACATTCCTATCACGATCGTCAACATTTCTACGATCATGATCTTCTCTTCTCTCCCGATCTGAATATGGTGAAACTCTATTTCCCCCATGGCTCCATTCAGGTGAAACCCTTCTTCTACTTTGATTCATTTCAAGCATCATTCTCTCTAATCGACAAATCCCCTCATTCAACTTCTCATTGAAATTCTCGTTGATTCGTTGTTCCATTTCATCGGCCTCTTCTCTTCCATACAAAGCATCAACATTGCGATGACGTTGGGCTCATCTCGGTGGCATGATTGAACTTCAAACAAATCTTCAAAAATTCAAACACTTTCCAAACTTTGATCCAAAATGATATGGATCGAAACTCCCAACTTGTTGCAACTTCACGATGAACACGATGAACACCAAACTTCTCAACAATGCAAATCCGATCTCCAAACTTCAAATTCTCGAAATGATGCAAACTTCTTGCGATCTAGCTCTGATACCAAACTGATGCAGCCTAGGAAGCGAATTTGACGATGTAAATCGAATTCGTCCAGGATCTCACACGATTAGCGGAAATAATCGGTGAAACGATGATAAATCGGTGACTTTAAGAATACCCAAACACCCAAATCCGTTGATCACGAAGATACCAGATTCTAGCAATCTTCTACATGTTGATCGCGTACGATGCCGTGAGAGAAGATCTACAATTCTTCGAACGTTGATCAAGCGCACTTGATTCCGTGAATTGGCTTCAATAATCGTTGATTCGAGTGCACTCGAATGCCGAAAGTGGAGATAGGAGATAGCACTCAACTACTAATTTTTATGGAGGCACAAAGCACAAACCAAAATTTTATTCAAAAATCAATTTCCTTACAAATGACCTCACATCCCTATTTATAGAGATTTACAACTCAACACACGACTTAAGAAAATTACAACACAAGCGACTTACAAACAAACGACTTAACGACATAAGAAAGAACGACACAATATTTACAAACGACACACGACTTAACAAAGCCAGGCAGCGACCTAAGAAAAAACTGAGCGACTTAAGCTTTAGCTCGTTCGCGACTTAAGACAGTACGCGACATAAGAAACGTACGACTTAACATCCTTCACCATAAGCTTCGCGACCTAGCAATCATCTTCATAAGAAACTCGAGCAGCATAACTGGAGCGACTTAAAATCATCAACGACCTAACTTCAATGACTTACGACTTCGACGACATAAGAGCTTCGCGACATACTAAAGTTCGCGACACAAGGATTCTGGAGCGGCATAGGTCGTTCGCCTTCTGGAGTATCTCGCGCGCGACCTAAAATTAGGTCGTTCACGAACTAGGGTTTGCTCGCGACTTAGCGATGCAATTTCTGGAGCGGCGACTTCTTCGCGAACTAGGATTCATTTCTGGAGCGGCAACTTCTTCGCGAACTAGGATTCCTCGACATAGCGAGGTAGGCGCTGCATCACTTTATTATAACCGGCTAAAACCAATTTTTTCTTTTAATATTTTCTTAGCCGGCTTTATAAAAGTGTTATAAGGAGACGTTTCAAATTAATTTTCTATGAGCATGTGGATTGCAATCCATAGTACATGCCTTAACCGATTTAATTTAGCCGGTTAATGATGTTTTTGGTTTTTCTCCATTAGGGTGGCTTTTAGTTAGTTTTCTGAGAATTGACGTTTAGCAACTAGCTTGATTGGGAATGCTCTAAGGTACAACACCAACGAGGCGTAAAAAACTGCTGAGTTGCTTAATCATGTCAAATCGCTTCAGAAGCAATTTCAAAAGATGTTTCATCGGCAGTTCAATGGTGAAATCAGATCCAAACGAAAATGGTGTTCCAAGTCAGCAGCATGATGGTTGATGCGTTTTATTTTTATGTCATATGTTTGTGTATTGAGATGGACATGTATGATGTCGTATTGAGATATTGTTTGTGTGTTGTTTGACTACTACAATATTATGTAAGTACCATTTCAAAATACACACACTTCATATGTATTGTATTTAAATGTGAAATCATTATGTTTGAATTTGATATATTTTGTTATAATTACATGTTTGACATTGTCAGAATATATACTATTATTGCAATTAGTAGTTGAATGAAAATAATCATTGAAAATGCTATAAAAATATCGCACAAATGTTGTCGCTAAGTCGTGAAGAAAAAAAAAATCAGAAAACCACACTTTATAAAATATCATAGCTAAGTCATCGCAAATTCATCGAGATTATAAAGTCATATGGATGTCGTAGCAAAATGTCGCATTTGATCGGCCGTTGCTTTGTTGTCGCAAAAACGTCAGTAATTAGGTCGTCGTTGTGTCGTCGGAAATTTGTCGAGATAATTAAGTCATCGAAAATTCATCGAGATTATCAAGTCGTCGCAGGATGTCGCATTCGATTGGTTGTTGCTCAATCTTCGCAAAACTATCAATAAATTAGGTCGTCGATGTATCGTCGGAATAATAGTATCGTCGGGAACTCCTCTACCAAAGGCGTCACAATGTCGTTGGAATTATTTTCCGCGGATGTTTTTGAGACGCCAAATTATCGTCGGAAACACAGTTTTCTACGATTTTGCGACGATAATTTATCCTTGTAATTTCAACGTTTTTTGTAGTCATGCACGATTGAGGTTTGATTTTTTTTCAGACCGAAGCAGTCCATCATACAGGGTCATTCGAGGTCGAACAGCGGTTGGAAGTAGTTAAGAAAACACTGATCTGAACTGATTAGTAGAATGTGAATACTACAATATTTGAAAATCACACCATATAAAATCGACACAACATTTGAGAAGTGTGGTAGAAAAATAATCTACAACTTTATATGCAACCCCAGATAAATGTTGTTAAAGATAATTTTGGTCGATATGACAACAGTAACAACGTTTTTTCTTTTAGTGTCCATCCACGGTGCCTTTTTCGTGTCTTTTTCTACGTTTTAGACACCACCTTTAATTTGTGGTAGCTTTTTCCTAGAGATCGTTCACTTGAGGCTGTCTTATTCGTTCATTATTTGTGACCCGTTCAAGTAGACGCCTTTCTGGACGTTGAAAACGACTACTACCTGGCTCTTCCAAGCCCCGACATTTCCGTAAGACTATCGATTATATCAACACGCATATAATTGAACGTTTGCGTCCGTTTTGGAGTACAGTCGGTGATGGTTGTGGAGGTGGTAGAATCGGAGGGCCAACAAGAAATGCTGGAGAGTAAAGATCAAATTCGAAACAAAATAAATCATAAAAAACATGTTATAAGGAAAATTGAAATAAATGCTAATGTATATTTTAAAAAACTTTAAAATTTTGATTGAAAAAGCTTAAATTGTCTTGCAAAACTCGGATTGAGAAGACGCTGGTGAAAGAGGAGGAAGAGGATGAGTTTATATAGGAGGAGCATGCAGACACGGTAGACGACAATGGTTTGTTTTTACCACATGCTCCAAACTGTTAAATTTAATGTTACTCTATTCCAACATCTAACATGTCGGACGCATCGGACATGAGAATAGCCATTGTTCGCGAAAGCATCCTTACCCACCAATAAAATGGGTTATTTCTAACTAACAAATTTGCATTGTCATCTAAACTTGATTGTGCTCAATTGAGGGATACAATATTGTTATGCAGACCAAGAAAATAAAAAAGGTTGTATATAGATGATTTATTTGCAGTATACCTAATATCTTTTCACCTTGATGAAAAAATTGTGGAAGAAATTAGTAGGCGGAGAGCATTGTATTAAACAATTTTACCTATTTACAAAAATATAGATCGCCATGTATCTACACTTATGAATACATATCTAAATATACTTTCAGTTTTGGGTACTAAAGTGAATTGCAATTATACATGTGCATCAACAGATGCATAGGCACAAGCCTATACAAATATGACACACACGGGAAAGCACATGCATATTCACATAGTACCAATATTTTTTCTTATTTTTGTGATCTTCAAGTTTATATTATTTCTAGTATTCCTTTTCCATGCAATAGATAAAGTACTAAACATTGAAGGTAAAGTCTAATTTGTTGGTTTGAATCTGACTTTTTATACTTTCAGTGAAAATGTTTACTATATTAGACTAATATCATGTTATTGGTTTATTTGTTCATGTTACTCTTTTCCTTTTTATCTTTTATATCATTTTTCGTAGGCTATATTTATTAAAGGTGATACTAGTTAGTTTTTCGGTTAAGATAATTGGATTTACCGGTGAGGAGATTAGAATGAAGAAGAAGAGTTATGATTCATTCACGTTGTAATATCAGGTATACAGGTTATTTATAAGAGTAGTGTGCACATGGTGCACGTGCACATATCTGTGCAAATACAACCCAGATCTACTTTTAACAAATCGGACTCAACTCAGTAAACTCACTCTTCTCAAACACAACCTCTCATAGTCTCAACCTCTGATATATGTACATCACAGATTACACGTTACAACTAACTCCTTCCCTCAAACTAAACTCTCTCTCTACATCTGCTCCTTTCTCTGTTTATTCTTCTCTTTGCATTTACTCTTCCTTGTCTGTGCTGCCTTCTCTATTCTGACTATCTTCGGCATTTAATTCCTTCCTTAGTCTGATAAAAAGAGTTAAGGACAGTGGCTTTGTTAATATATCAGCTCTTTGATATAGCGTAGGAATGTGATTGATACATATATCTCCATTTCTAATTTGTTCTCTAACAAAATAAAGATCCGACTCAATATGCTTGGTCCTTGAATGAAGCACTTGATTGGCTGACACATTGCTCAAATTATCGCACCAAACCGTTGCTTTATGATTCTTCTCACCATATACTTCTGACAGCAAGGACTTGAGCCACATGATCTCTGATGTAACACTAGCTACAATTCGATATTCAGCCTCGGTACTCGATCTAGAGCTAGTTGGCTGTTTCTTTGAACACCAGGTGTAGGCAATGCCTTTGCCTTATCCATGTTTGCTCTTCTCAATACTGATTGTGTATAATTTGTTTAGCTAAGATATAACTCACCTTTCTCTAACTTCTTCACTTCAATCGCTAGAAAGTAATTCAGCTGTCCAAGGTCCTTCAATTTGAACTGATTGTTTAAGTATTGAGTCAATTTGTCTATCTCTGATTTACTGCTCCCCATGATAATAAATCCATAGGTGAAGTTGCTGCCTTTCTTAATAAATAATGAGTTGTCTGACCTTGCTGCATAATATTTCAACTTGGCTAGTGCCCTTTTTAGCTTCTCGAACCACACCCAGGGTGCCTGCTTCTGCCCACGGATGGCTTTATTTAGCTTACATGCTAATTGTTGTTCACTCTGGCTTTGAAAGCCTCTTGGCTGCTCCATGTAAACTTCTTCCTCCAAGTCTCCATTTAGAAAAGCATTATGAACATCCAGCTACTTAATTTGCCTTCCCTTGGATAAAGTTATACTTAGCATTACTCGAATTGTAGTGGGCTTCACCACTAGTGAGAAGGTCTCATTAAAATCAAATCCCGGCTGTTGAGTATATCCGTTTGCTACAAGCCTCGCTTTATACTTGGAAATGGTTCCATCAACATTTAGTTTCATTTTATAGGTCCATTTGCAAATTATCATTGATTTATTTTAAGGTAGAATGACTAAGCTCCATGTATTGTTCCTTATTAAGGCTTTATACTCCTCTTCAATTGCTTTCTCCCACTCTGGATACTTTATTACCCGGTCATAGGTCTCTGGCTCCTTTTGTATGTTGTGTGCTATATATACTCTTGGCTTAAAAATACCTCTTTTTGCCCTTTTCATCACATGGTACCCTTGTCGATGATCTCCCTCTCTAGTTCGTGTGTAACAACCCGTATATTTGGACCATTTAAATTGACAATAATCCACACATGTCAACTTAAATAATACAAAACACGAATCGTTATGGGATTATATATACATAAATGTAAATGAGAATCAATATAACATCACAGACACAGAACAGTCACAGAATAATGCAGCGGAAAATACATCGTCATAATAGCAGTTCATGAAGCTACTACATAAAATACAACAATGTCTTAACATAAAGTGACTAAAAGAAAATACAAAAATGTCCAACAGACTAGGACATCAATACAGGAATAGAAATAGACTGATAAAGATAAATGCTAAGCCTTCAGCATCTTCAACCAACCTTGATCAGCAACTGGATAGCTTCAGACTGACCCGAGCATGTACAAAAAGAAACACTCGAGTCAGGACTCAAAATCTTATACAAGAAAACCAAGTGCAAGGGAAAAAGTCCATAACTTAAAAGATGAATAAAATAAACATCTCTAAGGATCCGATAAACTATCTATATATACAATAGAATACGATAGATAGATAATGTCTAATCAGTAAAGTAGGATATTAAAATAGTGTTAAGGCGTTACCATAATCCCCCTTAACACGTTTTATTCCCAAGAGCATATACAAGACCCTAGTTTCCCCAAAACCGGAAGTCACCAGAGGGAAATCCATATACTAAAGGTACAAACCAAAACGTAGTGGTCGCGAATAGGATAATCAGTATGACAAGGTACATGAGGTGATACCAACTAGGATACTAGTAGTTGCGTGATCCGGACTGATGTTGAGCATAGCAGTTACTACATCAACACTGCGAAACAACACTCCCAAATCAAGGGGTGCACCCAAATCGAATCACAAAAGTAATAGATATGGTATCGAAGAAGTGTGTCCGCTAGAGGTGGCGAACCTCAATGGCCCAGCGCGGCTCCTGTTTTAGTCATGTCAGGGTCATCCAATATCGTTTTCTTTCTTCAGTCAACGCGTTCATCAAAACATCCACTTCGTTCTGGATCAATACTCCGCGTATAATAGTTATTAAAGTGGTTTTCGGTATCGACAGAGAGTATGTCCATTCCCGATCCCGGTCTCTTTAATAACTACGTATTCACTACCCGATGGTCGGTTAAATTAACGTTTAAACAAATCAAAGTCCAAAAGTCAAGGTGCAAATTTGACTTCCAAAATTTGACATTTCATGATTCAATTTATTCGAATATTAAAAACCTCTTCCCAAATGCAATCTTTAGTTCAACATTCGAGTTAACAATAAAATTAAGTATTCCTGTTCAATTTAATAAGATCTAAATTTCACTTCCTAAATTTAGTTAATATTCCAATTAATTCGATTTAGTGGTAAATTTTTAGTTCTCATCATTAAACCAAATTCTATTCATTTCAATTCGTATTTACATTCATCGTTAAATTAACCATAATCATAAATTTGATTAAATCAATTTTATTAAATTTAAAATCGTTTTAAATTTAAATTATCACTAAATTAAATCCATAAAACTTTAGTTAGTTTCGTATTCCACTTAAGTCAAAAAATCTCAAACTTAATTTACGACAAGTTTCAAATCTATTTAATTAAAACCGATTTCAAGTCTAAATCTACCAAATCTAATAAAATTTCAAATTATTAAATTCTAAAACTTCCTTGTTTTTAAATCTCATTTCAAATAAATTTGCCAATTCATTTTATTCAATTAAATAGGTTTATTAATCTGTTTCAATTAAACTCCATTAATTTATTCCTGTTAATTTATTTCGATTTAATCCATTAATTAAATCCATTAAGTTCGTTACCTAATTTCCAAAGAAATTGTTAAGTTCATTCCTTAATTTCAAATAGATTTCAATTTCAAAAATAATTTTTGTTGACCAATCGGGTTTCTTATTTTTAATTATCTATCCTAGGCCAAGTTGTTTAATTGGGTATTTATCATTTCAACCCGATATCATTCAATATAAAACAAAGCATAGCAAAGGGAACTTGCAGTGTGATAACTGGGATGGTGTCAAAGTAAATAAACAAGCAATAGCAAACATACATAACAATTTAACAATTTATTTAAATAATCCCGAAATAATCGTATTAACTTACATTTGTTATTTATGCAAATTAATATAATTATTCCTAGAATCCATACCATCGTTTCATGCAGATTAAAGATTATTATATTATGGTTTTCACTTGGTGACTATTATCACTTTACTACATCAATCATACATTTTAAATCGTTAACTATCCTATATCACATTCAATTTCAGATTTATTATTGCTTATTTTTAACAACCAATTTTAACATCTCATAACAATTTTTAATGTCATAACTATTTACCATAAACCAACATCAAATCACAATTTATCACATTAAATCTTTTTAACAATACATGGTGTCAATTTAGAAAATTTAAGTTCTATCAATACTTCATTTTAACTTGTATAGCAATTTTATTTCAACAATTTTATCAATCAACAATTTAATATCCAAATTAATATAAACAACAATTATCACTTGATTTTCATAGCATAATAGGTTTGAGTCGTGAATGAAATATTCACCTTGCGTGGTTAGAGAAGATGACGAAGCACGAAGACGAATAGATGAAATAGACCCTAACAAGCACGACGCAAAACGAATACAACAAAGTAAAGAACTAGATAGATCCGATAATCTGAATGGAAGCCTAAGTTCCCGAAGCAGTTACTGGTATAAACACAGTAAAACACTGTGTTATAAGCAAATTAAAATTCCAAAGTATATAAGGCCATATAATATAACAGTTTTATATATATATACTTATATATAAAACAGAGGTGCACTGAGCACGATTTACGGCCAATGCGAGGCACAACGGTGACGGCGGAGCGGCTGGGCGGACTGAGGAAGCTGGAGCGGGCTGGGGAGCGGGGCTGACTGGGGCGGGCTGGGCGAGCGGGCTGGGCGGACTGGGGGAGCTGGAGCTGGGGCGGACTGGGGAGGGCTGGGAGCGGGCTGGGGGAGCTGGGGCGGACTGGGGAGGGCTGTGGGAAGCGGGGCTGGGGAAGCTGGAGCTGGGGCGGACTGGTGAGGGCTGGGGGAAGCGGGGCTGGGGAAGCTGGAGCTGGGGCGGACTGGGGAGGGCTGGGGGAAGCGGGGCTGGGGAAGCTGGAGCTGGGGCGGACTGGGGAGGGCTGGGGGAAGCGGGGCTGGGTGGAGGGGCTGGGCGAAGCTGGGGGAGCGGGCTGATTGGGCGAGGCTGGGGAGCGGGGGCTGAGCAGTGTACTCGGGTGGAGGCGGAACTGTGGGCAGGGCGGTGGTGACGTGGCAGTGGTGGAGGCTGGCGTGGGTGGGTGGCGGATGGTGAAGGCGAGCTGGTGGATGTGGACACGGCGAAGTGAAGGTGATGCAGTGATGGCTGTGGGCGACATGGAACAGTGGACTGGTGCATGGAGTTGGGTGGGTTTTATTTTCTCTGGAGGGGAGACAAAATAAAAGAATTATGAAGAGGAGGGGGAAGAGAGAGCAGAGAGCAAAGACGTACCAGAGGAGCAATGCAATAAATGAAGTGAGCTGGTATACAGAGGCATTAATAAAGGCAGATATATACAGAGGGGTTCAGAGTGCAAAGGTCAATGCAATGATGAATTTGCACAGTGGTGGCTATTGGGTTTCCAAGACAGTTGAATAGACTCCTTGAATTATGAACGTTGGAAAGTTGGGTACCGGTTTGTGCTGCGTAACTGACCAGTTTGTACTCCGTCAAACAATTTATAACTCGCAACGCCGAACTCCGATTGACACAAACAAATATACCATTTTGATCAGCACGACGAGGCGGACACAATGGTATGAAAATATTGATGGTTTGACATTGTTTGCGAAGTGGTTATTCTTATTGAACCATTTGCTCGAGCGACAATTTAACTAGCAATTAAAAGCGGAATTTGACGAAACGAAATGCGCCGTCATGATCAGAAATTTTTTTTATGCAACATTGTGAAAAATATTTGAGTTCGGACGATAGAAAATTTACACATAAAATTTAAACTAATATGTAAATGCGACGAGCGAAATTTTACTTCCATATTATTCGACGAAATTTGGCGTATGCCTATGTCTGTCTAGACGCATTCCAAATGTGAAGTTTGAATGGCAACGGAAGTTGTTTATGAAAATTCGAAATTTCCTATTACAGAGAATGCAGCAAAACACCGAAGAATAAGATCGACGGAGCTAAAGATGTCCGAATTTTGAAAAACGAAAAATGACGTCTTTGTCAGAAGATGATTTAGAATTTTTCTATGTATTAATATTCAGGTTCGGAAGATAAAATTTTCACGTTTTAAAATGAACTGATGTGCAATAAAATGCGAACGAAATTTACTGCGGTATTTTCCGACGAAACTTTACCCATATCTATAACCATCTAGGCGCAATTTAGAAACAAAGTCTGGACGTTAATTGAAATCGTATGTAAGTTTCACATTTTATATTAAAATAATGGTTCTAAATTTTTTTAAAATTGGGTCGGAATTTCAGGGTCGTTACATCGTGTGTCACTATGTACCTGAGTTGCCATGTCATCTGTTGAGTCTGCTTGTGAGTATCTTGTGCTGGTGAGCTGTTTGCTATATTCTGATCTCTTCCTTATCCTTCTACATTGTCAATAATGAGGTCATTATTGTCAAAGCTGCTTTATGCTAAAGCAGCTCTGCCATAGATATCTGATTCATTTGCAACTGGTGTGATATACTCCTCCTTTCCATTGATGAATAAAGGCATGTGTGGTAATGGTCTTTGTGGATTTTGAACTTTGCTTTTACTTTTTATCTCACTGCTAGCTAAGGGAAATATATTCTCATTAAACACTACATGTCTGGTCATTATAATTTTCCCACTACTAGTTAGGCACTTATATCCCTTTTGATTTGTTCCATAATGAAGGAATATACAAGATGAGGATCGAAAATTGAGTTTATGTGCATTATAGGGTCTTAGCAGATGGAAGCAAATGCATCCAAAAACTTTCAAACTTCTATAATCCGGTTTTATTCCAAGTAAAGCTTCAGAGGGATTTACATGCTTCAGTGTTTTTGAAGGTAGCAAGTTGATAAGGTATAGTAGAGAAGGCCTCTGGCTAGAACTTCAAGGGTAATGATCCCTATGCTAACAATGTCAGGCCTGACTCTACAACATGCCTATGCTACCTTTCCACCATTCCATTTTGCTGTGAAGTGTATGGACATGTGTACCCGTGAACTATTCCTTTTGCATTGAAGTAGTCTTTTAATGGTTTAAACTCAAAGCCTCCATCAGTTTGAAACACTTTAATCCTTCCTTCAAACTGTCTTTCTACTTGAGTAATGAACTGCCTTACTGCCTCACTTGCTTCAGATTTCTGTCTTAAGCATGGTTCAAAATTCCGGTGGAATTCCGGTTATTCCGGTGATTCCGTTCCGGTTCCGTTCATAACCGAAACGAAATCCGGTCAAAATTCCGGTTCCGGTCAAAATTCCGGATTTGCTTATCAAATATTGAAAAAAACTTACAAAAAATTAAAAAATTACAACAAACATATAGTAACTAAGAAAAAAAATTAATCGGGACAATAAATAAGTGAAGAAGAAATCATGTAGTTTCATTAAAAAAGTTGTTATACTTTTGTTAATTTAAATCGAATCATAATAAAAAATTCAAAATTTTCAAAATTGATCAAAGTTTAAAATCTTAAATGAACAATACAGAATCTTACACAATGGATTTTTAATTAAAGTGCGTATTTTATATGTAATGTAAAAAATGTACTATAAATTTATGATAATATTGGATATTTATTAGTGTATATAACAAATTAAAGCAAAACAAGTAACCGAATTTAAAAACCGGAATTAAAGCGGAACTTCCGAAATTTCCGGAACGGAACCGGAAATTTTAAAATTACCAATGGCCGGAACGAAAATGGAAAACAGAATTTTGAACCTTGGTCTTAAGAAGTAAATCCAGGTATACCTTGTACATGCATCTACAAATGTGATGTAATACTTAGAACCATAGTCTGAAATTATGGTGCAAGACCCCATAAGTCACACTCAAGAAGCTCTAATGGTTTATTATGTATGGTCTTTGACAGGTTAAAGAGTAGTTTATGGCTTTTGCTTGTTTGGCATTGGCTACAAACATACGGTAACATAACATTCTTGCAAGATATATTCATTTCATTCAACACTTCTTTCATTACACTTACATTTAGGCGACCAAGCTTTTTGTGCCACATATCAAAGGCAACCTTTGATCTGTTATCGAGTAGATTACAACACAGTACCTTATCTTTAGAATCTGCTTTAGTTTTGAAGTTGAACTTGTATAACCCATCACATAGCTCTCCCTGCAATAAGATTCCTCCATTCATACTTTCTTTAATTAAACATACTCTAGGGTGAAACTCAAAGAATACTCCCTTATATTTTGCATATTGGGAAACGCTAATGATATTTTTCTTGATACGAGGTACTCTCAAAAGATTTCTTAGAAGCAATGTTCTATATTTTCTTAAAGAATCAATACTAGCATGCCGTATATGAGTTATACCTAGTAAGGTGCCATTGCCCATATTTATTGAGTTCTTACCCTGATATACAACTCCAACAAGATTCAGGTTCTGCAAGTTATTTGTAACATGATTTGTCGCATCTGAGTCTGGAAACCATGCTTCATCTTTAGCCAATTCATCTTGATTTCCAATTGAGGAACTATGACCCCTGAGATTATGTTTGGTACCTGTATGAAGTTGGCGTAGATTGGCATTGAGAGGATAGTTTCTTTGATTATTCTGATTAGGTGAGGCTTGCTGGTTGTAGGCAAAATTCGAGTCAAATCTGAATTAACATCTTATGGTTGTATGACCAAACCTCTCACAGATCTAACATCTTGGTCTACTATTATTACTTTTACAGTTCTACCTCTTCCGCTTCCTTTTCCATACATACTACCCCTTCCATACATTTGACAGCCTCTTGGGCCCTGTAAATCCTTTCCACTACTGACAAGGGCTTCTGGTTTGTAGACATGTTGTAGGTTCTTGGTTCTTGAAGTTGATGCATAGTTGATAGAAAACTCTTGAGTGGATGTATTCTTATGTTCTAGCCTTCCTTCATGTGCAAGAAGTATAGAGGTTACATATTGCAAGGTGGGTATTGTTTCTTTAGAGGATATCACGGCTACAACTGCTTCATAGTCATTGTCTAAACCATTAAGAATAGTAAGAACTTGCTCAGTCTTGACTACCTTATAACCAGATGTCAAGCAAGTCACATAGTGACTTAATCTTGCTCATGTACTCACTAATGCTTAGGTTCTCCTTCTTGATATTATGTAACTGCATTTTGTAACTCATGATTTTGGTTGATGATTGGGAACTAAATTTTTGGTGAATTGTGTTTCAAACTTCAAGGGAGGTCTTACATCCAACAATTTGTGATAATAAATTGGTACTGAGTGAAGATTGAAGATAAGAACATAACAAATGATCTTGCCTTTGATATGTAACGAATTTTGGATTGGTGATAAGTTTTCCTTCTTGATTGCTTGTGAACTAGGGTGGTGATGAAGATGCAGTGTCAATGAAGCTTTATAAGCCATAACCTCTGATTGCCGTTTCGACCTGAAACTTCCAGAAGTTGTTCTCATCTAATGTTACTGTGACTGGTTAAATCTATGGGTTGATAATAGTTTTTAAGGAATCCTCGAGGACTTTCTGATATGCATTAGCATTCATATTTCCTGGGTTTGGTGAATCGACTCTTGATTGTGGATCATTATCTTGCAACATGGTTCAGATCTTCATTTGATGATAGACTGTAAGTAGGTGACTGATTTAGGAATTTTGAATCTAGTTTGTAGGTGATTTAATGGAGAGTTGGGGATTTATGGTAGGAGGATTGAATGTTGGAGATTTAGGGTTCTTAATGAGGTTCTTGGATCTGGTTGAAGAAAGCTGCTAGGCAAGAAGCTCTGATACCAACTTAAGATAATTGGATTTACTGGTGAGGAGATTAGAATGAATAAGAAGAGTTATGATTCATTCACGTTGCAATATATGGTATACAAGCTATTTATAAGAGTAGTGTACACATGGTGCATGTGCACATATCTATGCATATACAACCCAGATCTACTTTTAACAAATTAGACTCAACTTAGTAAATTCCTCACAAACACAACTCTCATACACTCAACCTCTGATATATGTACATTACAGATTACACATTATAATTAACTTTTTCCTACGAAACAAGAAATCACACATATGGATTTGATAATGAGAAATATATGGTATTTTATGGTTGCTCAAATTTGATTTAACTTTGGAGAATTTATAATTATGTTTAAGCAGTTTGCATGCTTTATTCGTGGTTATACATGCATGTTGTGCTTGCACATACTATTAAATATACATGATATGTATTGTATGCTTTGTTAGTGATTCTACATGCTTGTGCATGTATGCATCATCATGTGCGTAAATTTTTTATATTTAGCATTATGTGAATAGAGCTAACTACTGCATGTTGGTAAATTTTCATAAAGTAATATGTTACATACAACAATATTTACATACAAATAAAGCAGATGAACATACTCTATATCAAGGAAATATCTTTATTGTATAGACAAAAATATGCTTACATAACAAGTTATTGACAAAAGATATTGTCAACAAGTTTATATTATTAGACTGTATACTTTTTCTCCTTTCAAATTTTTCTTGGATAATATCTTCAGGGCCGGCTCAGAGGCAAGACAAGCAAGGCCTTCGCCTAGGGCAACACCGCCGAACATGGCCAAAGGGGCAACAAAATCCCCGATGTGCTTTTAAAAATATTAATATGATAAAATAGCGGGGCAAATTTTCATGAAAATGACTAGTAATGTATTGGTTTAATTTGTATCTTTCAACCTTACAACCAGGGTTCAAGTGCTGCCATTACAAATTTTTTCCCCCTAATCTTTTTACGCTGCATGTTTTCTACAAGCCTGCCTAGAGCATCCATATTGATAAGGCCGACACTGAATATTTTTGCTAAGCTTTGACGCTTGAGAGTTAAAACCCTAGCTGAAAAGCACTCTTCAAATGTACAAGTAAGAGCTAAAAAAATGTTTTTCCTCATCCGTCCAAACGTTTTTCCCATTAAACCTCCTTATTAATTTGATACCGCTAACTCTAATGGTGTTATGTTTTCTTCAAAAAAAATTCTTCCGCGGAGATAAACTATGAGCATAACATCAAACATTGTCTTCAACACCATTATATGCAATACAATAATGGGAAAAAGGATTAAAAGAAGTTTTCTAAAATAATAAAAAGTAGTAATTACCCATTCACCAATGGAGAGTTTCACTTTCAAGTAACTAAAAAAACTTAAATGATGCATCACTGAAGATTTTCTAGGATAAACTCCGTGTGTGTAGCACGGGTCAAGTGGATAAGAAAAGACTGGACTTATTAACATCCCTAGTTTTGCCTTTCATTCCTGAAAAATAAAAAAAAATAGTTTGAACAATGACACCCTCAACAATATGGCATTAACATGCATAAAAATTTAAAATGGAGCCATTCTTATGTGTAGAGTGTAAATGTATAGGACTACACTCGATAGAATTCAAAATCTTCATTTTATTCTAAAATTCAATATTTAAACCTTATATTAATTTCAAAAGAATTCAAAATTTAACTTTAATTAAATTCCAAAAATGTTTACCCTAGTTTATCCCCTTCGATTAATTTCAAATACTGCATCTAACCAATTTCAAATTATAATCAAACATGTCACATCACAATACATCATACAATAATTCGACATAAACTTGTCATGGATTTGTTTGAATATAAGGGGTGATTCAATGTTGGTTGGCCACTTTAATCAACTTACCATCAAATTCAGCCAATATAACACACAACATCAACTTAGCCAAGGTAAACAACACTATTTCAATTAATATGAATCAATAACAATCAAATTCATCACATTAAACCAACAAAAACTACCATGTAATCAATATTCTAAACATTGATGTGAGTATAACAATACTCACCTTCATTTTATGCTCCAAATTTCGTTTTCCTTCTTGGCTTGCTAATTTCAGCCCATAACTATAATTTCCTTCTTGTCCTACATCACCGTTATCTCAATAAAACCATCCCCTTCTTTATTATCCCCAACCTTTGAACATTATGTTGCAGCGACCTCCAATCGTGCCCCAACCTTAACCGCTCAAACCCTTCATGTAGCCATTACTTCCAAAGTTCGCCAACGCACGGCAAGGCACCTGCGCCTCCTCTCGATGTTGACGCGGCTATTGCTATGCGCGTCTCCACCTATTAGCTCCAAGGTCATGGTCTGCGTTCTGACATCGTCCCTATCAGTTGCTTCCTCACCAACCAGAGCCGGCAATCGCGCTTCCTCTCACTTGGGTCATTGCTCCCCATCGTGTAACAAGTATTAATTAACCTACATCCTTATGCTATAAAATTTTCGTTGCTCTCTATTTATAAACAATAAAATCCCTTTTTTATTCACATATATAGATGCTCTATCTACTATTTTGTGAATATATTTTCAATTTAAATTAAGTATATATTTTCAATTTAAATTAAGTAATTACATAAAAAATATACTACGATAAATCACATAAAATACTTAAATTTGCTAATTATTTATTTTTATTAATTTATTCATTTTATTAATGTTAAATAAAATTTATTTCGTCTATTTCAGCCACATGAAAATTGTTTACAATATAAAATTATTTTATATTCATCGTAAATAATTATTCGAGTTAAACAGATTTTGTGAAAAGAGTTTATTAATTATTTCAATTTTTTATAATGAAAAATCTATTTATCGATTAACATTTAACTTAATAAAATTAATTTTCAAAAATAAAAATTGTTCGAAAATTGGACTCAAACATTTTATTTTAGTTAAAATAATTTATATCAACGGCGTATAAAGTAGGTGATAGAGTTAAAGGTGTGCCATAAGGGCAATTATGTAATTTTTACATATATATAACTCGATAGCTAATCTTATTCGAAATAAAAGGTGTTTGCTTGCTATTATATACTTGATTACTAATTAATTCAATTAAAAGTATATTTAATAGAAACTCAATAAAATGTATATTTTGTGATATGGTTACAAAGTGTTGTAACTGTGAGTAATTTATAACAATAAAAATAAATATGTCATTTAAATATTTTTAGTCAAGATGTATCGAGATTGGATATCGATACATTTGTTAAGACCAGAGTACGTAATGCTCTCCAAATGTTAGGTAGTGTACTACTTATTGCTGTTGGGGGAACCAAGGGGTAACGTACTGATAGTTATTAGATAATTATGGATGATTCATTCGATAGTTTTCTGTTGGTTAGTATAACTAGGGTCAAATAAAAAATATCAATGTGATTGAATTATACAGTTCTCTAGACTTGAGAATAATGTTGATTTTTAATATGAAAGCTCCGCTTTAATTATAGTCAAATCATCGCATGACGTCCATCGAGTGACTATAGTTTGATCGATTGGAAGTATTTATATTGAACCATTATTCAAGAGAGGAATCATCTTTTCGGTTATATGGGGTTAGTATCATGGTCAATTGAAGTCAACTCAAAGTCAAAGTCTCTGACTAGAGCATTTTGGTTAATAATAATTGTTATTATTGAACCAAGGACTTTGTTTATTGATTTTAGAGTTGAATGTGGACAATTTTGGAATTTTCACCATTATCAAATTTCATAAGTCCAAAGTGATATAATTTTGATGAAGAGAATTGGTGTAAATAAAAGTCACAAACTGGGTAACGCTTAACAAGGTAAAATTGGATTTTACCAAAATTAAGTAAACGATAAATTTGGCCAAAATGTTACAACATTTGGTAAGTGATGTGTGAACGTTAATATTCGAATAGTTCGATATTAATTGCTAGCCAAATTTATACCTAACGAGTCATACAATCGAAAATGATGATTCTTCTTTAACTAAATGTCGGCATCTTCATATGTCGAGTATTACACTATTATCTATTCTCTAATTATATTTTACCCCTAGTAGGCATGATTTGGAAATTTGAAAATGTAAGAACAATTACGTGTAATGAAATTTATTTAGCTGCTCCATTTACTTAAAACTATTGAAAAAACGTTCTCATTTTGTCGCCAACGATAATTCCAAGCTGACTACAACACGTTGAGGTTCCACCATTAGGTTTCAGAATGAGGGATGTTATAGTTCGGTATCAAAGCTTAGGTTAGGTGACATTTGAGTAAATGAGATCTAGAAGTAGTTAGGAATTTAGTAGGAAACCGACACTTCGACAAGGGAATACACTGTTATGTGATGTATTTGTATTTTCTTATATATATGTATATCGGTATATGTGTGTATGTGGATATATATATTATTCTATTATTATTTCGCTCTCTTTCTTTCTGATTCTAATGAAGAATTGCTTAATAGAGAACAAGAATGGAAATCAAAAGTGGAAGGATTATGGTATGAGGAGCAAATGCAAGGAGAGAAGCCAAAAGTATATAGAGAAATAGGAGAAATGAAGGTGAAGTGACATGAGAAGTTGGAAATGAAGTCATTCCACCTTCAAATGCCATGGGTATGGATGTAAATGCTTTATTTAGATAATTAATAATGTAAATGATAAGGGAAATGAAGTAATAGCTTTTTCTCTAGGCGGTTACAACCCTATGGTATTTAATATTCAACGTGTGACATGGAGATAGTAGCTATTATCTTTGCATTATTTAGGGACATTACCTTTTAGGAGAAAGGTTTGAATTGTTTACTAACTATAGATCTTTGAGATACTTGTTCTGTCAGAAGGAGTAAAACATGAGACAACAAAGGTGGTTATAATTTTTGGCTTCTTACGACTTCAGAATTGAGTGTACCTAGGGAAAAGAAATTAGGTTTTTGATGCCTTGAGCCGAAGGCAGTAGAGTTGTGTTTTGGCAATGATAGAAGAGTGGGATGTTTGAGACATAAGCTTCTTGTGATGTTCATTTTTGGCTAGGTGCTACTTTGAGTATAATTTCTGGGATACCATCGTGCTTGGAAGTTCATCCAGCTCTCTAGGAAAGGATTGGCAAGAGAAAAGAGAAGATCCACTTTGTACCAAAAGGATTAGGTTCCTACGGTCTCGTGTTGAGTGTGAAGAGTTGAGAGGTTTTGGAGTTGATGAAAGAGCTTCGCTTTGAAAGATGGGAAGGTTGCATGTTCCATATAAAGGAGACCTCTAGAAGATAATTTTGGATGAATGCCACCGTTCGAAATTTTCTATTCACCTAAGAGGTACTGAGATGTATCAAGATATAAAGTGAAGCTTCTATTAGGGAGGAATGAGAAGAGATGTCAATGAATGTGTAATGAGACATTTCATATGCCAACAAGTTAAGGTTGAACATCAAATGCCAAGTGGACTTTTGCTATCGTTGGAGATTCCAATATGAAAGTGGGCCTTGGTTTTTGTAGTCGTCACTGATGGCTTGTCGAGATCAAAAGCTAGGAATGAGAGTACATGGGTCATAATAGATAAATTGAATAAGAGTGCCCATTTTATCTCCATGTAATCTATGATGATGACAATAAAGTTAGCCGAGATTTATGTAAAGACTATAGTGAGACTACATCGAGTTCCTAGTACTATAGTTACTGACTGGGATCTGTTATTTGCCAGTGAGTTTTGGTAGGGCCTATAGTGTTTTGGGTTTAGAGTTACATACAAGTATAGTATACCATCCTTGGACAGATAGGAAGAAAGAGAGAGTAAACATAGTGCGGATATGTTTACTGCGACACTTTGTATTAGAATTCTGGAGGATCTTAGGAAGATCACTTACACTTAGTTGTGGTTTCATATCACGATAGTTACCGATCCAGTTTTGGGATAACACCTTTCGAGGCAGTGTATGGAAGAACTTGTAAGTCACCAGTGTGTTGGTGAGAGAAAGTGGGTAGGCTCGTATTGGGACCAGATCTTATAACAAAAGCTTCAGAAAAGATTGAGTTAATTTAGCAAAGTATAAAGGAAGCTCAGTCAAGGTAGAAGTGTTACGCTGATAGGAGGAGGAAGGAGTTAAAGTTTGAGGTAAATCATATGACTTTTAGAGTTTTTCCAATGCATGGCACATTGAGGTTAGGGAAAGCCAAAAAATTAGCACCAAGTTATGATGGTCCATTTCGGATACTTGAGAGGATTGGTAAAATATCATACAGAGTTGCATTACTGAGCGCTTTTTCTTGCATCCATAATGTGTTTCACATATTACATTTAAGGAAGTGTATTTGAATCCCAGATGTTGTCGTAAGTCCGAGAGCTATGGAAGACTTGGTTGTTGAACCAAACATGACTTATGTAAGAAAACTAGTTTTGACAGAAAACCAAAATGCAAAAGAGATTCATAATAAGTTTGAGCTAGTGCAATTCGAGTGGGGTGATAACTGAGATATAATACTTAGAAAATAGAAGATAAAGTAAGGAGGACTTGTCCCAAATTGTTTGCTTAGACTTAGCATATATGTTTTGTTATGCTTTTGTTATGTATAAGTAGATATACTAGTAAATTTTGTTTACTTCAAATTTGTGGGAAAACTTATGTTTTTTGTTATGTATAAGTAGAAGGGCTAGTACAGGCTATTTATTGCACATTTGTAGGAAACTTTGGGTTTATGCTAAGAGTGGGCATTAGAGAAACTAAAATCACTACCGTACCTTATTCGAATTTCAAGGATGAAACTACTACAAGAAGGAAGCTTGTAACACCCCGTATTTAATAAATAATTAATTAGGAATTAATTATGAAATCAAATTTGTAATAATTTAATTATGAAATTAAATGAGAAAACATATAGAGTAGATAAAGTAAATATTTGGAGACATATTTACTTATTGCTATTTTGATTAAAACGGTAATAATTAGTCATGAAAATATTTGGGTTTACATTTATTTATTATGTTGCAACATAATAGAATGTATTAAATAGGAAGAAGGATAAAAGGGCAAATGGCCTAACTCATTATGAGATAATGAAAATAACATATCTCTCATTCTATTCTTACATTATCCACACAACAAAATAAGACTTTAAAGAACATTAATGGCAGATTAGAAGAGAAAAAGTTAAAAACTAAGGAGGTTTAAAGCTAACAAATATCGAGCTAATCAAAATGTTTAGGTGAGTAATATCACTCCAATTTTTTCTTTTTCATATATGTAGAATATGGCTATGATTTACATGATGGTGTTCGTATGTGCTAATTAGTTATAAATAGTAGAAAAGTGTTTTAATAGACATTTTGGGTTGAAATGGCTTTATTGGAGGATGTTTCGCTATGATTCTTCTACTATAACGATTTGTAAATGAGGTGGAAATTTAAAACGATGTTCTTAGTATATTTTAGAAATAGGTTTTAATTTAAGAATTTTTTCACGTTAAAATTATTAGTTATGGATTTTTGAAGGAACCATACATTATTGTAAATAAGAGAAAATGACTAGAATAAAGAAGTTTTTGTAAAAATGTGCTTGGAAATATAATTACATATTTTTTGGGAATTTAATAAGTTTTTGTAAGTAATTTCCAAAGTCAAAAATATTTTTTTCCAAATTAACAATATGATTGTCGAAACCAGTAATAAGATGCCAAGGGTATTTTATCAAAATAAAATATTTAATAAACGGATAAAAGACAAGATCCAAAATAAGGGTTGTAAAGTTAGGTAAAATACTATAACTAACTGGAAAAGACGGAGGCAGACTAAATAGGTTGGTGACACATATAAAGATGGTCGTAGACGCGCACAGGAGATAGGCTTTATTATGTGTATTTAGGGGGATGAACCAAAGGTATAACTCCCGAAACTACAAAGAACTAAGAAAGACTAAGCAAAGTTCTAAGTAAACGAACTAAGAAAATATGAATTCGAATACGAAAGCATAAGGTTCTAGATGAAGTTGATTACCGAGGGTTTATATAATGAGAGTATATTAAACGAGGCTTCTCTAACATAGACCTAATAGTAGTGGTTTGCCAAGACCCATTGACTTTTGGGGAAGAGTCAATGCCGGGACTTGTTAACTTTTGATGAAAAATTAATGACGAGATTCAAAGACATTTGGAGGAAAATCAATGCCTAGACCTATTAACTTTCAAAGGAGATTTGATAATGAGACCTATTGGCTTTAGGAGGAAAGTCAATGCCAAATATCTATTTTATTACCTTTTGAAGGAGAATTAATGTCAAGGTCCAAGGCTTGGGATGGGGTACTTGGAGTTTTGTAATGCTTAATGTGCAGCTAAATGCGGGACTTAACAAATGAATAATTGTGTGGTGCATTCGGTAGCATGATGTAAGGCCTTAATGGCAACCCAATGCACAAATATGACATTGTATTCGATAACATAGTGTAAGACCTTAGTGGTAACCCAATTTCCAAATATGACATTGCATTCTATAGCATGGTGTAAGATATTGGTGATGACCCAATGTCCAAATATGTCATTGCATTTAGTAGCATGGTGCAAGGCCTTTGAGACAACCCGAAGTCTAAATTAAGAGAGTTTATGGCATACCCTGGGGGAAAGTGTGTAACTTGTTGTAAATTATCCAACTCTGTAATTAATCTTGGTCATGATATATATGTTTGTTTTCCTTTATACACTTTGTTATATTATGATATAAGTAATTATGTAAATAATTTAAAGTATATTAATAACAATACAACCTTTCAAATACCTAATTGATAAAACACTAACCTATATTACGTATATAGACACATATAATATGTTTTGAATGTGATGTACATTTTATATTATCATGTTATGTTATGAATACATATGACATATTCAAAATATATTTTCCAATGGCAAGCCGGTTTTTATAGTGGACCGTCCACTTTTTATTATTTCAAAAAGAAAGTAACATGCTGCCAAGGCAGTTACAACTTACACAAAGAAATACATAACCTAAATACATTTACTAAGCTTGGAGACCAGAAAATCCACTAGCACAAGCGCTTTCTTCTTTGAATAACATTACAACACACTTTCAATCAAAACTCATTGCACAGGATCAGTGACACAGTTGAGTGACTCAACTAGGAGATGCACATCCATAACTTGTAACATCATTTACCAAGTGAGAAAACTGATAACAACATAGCCAATACAGTACCAAACCACTGACAGTAGCTTCAACAAGGAATCAAAAGATGAAACATAATAATATAGATTCCAAAATCACCAAATTTGCATAGGCGCAAGACCATAGATTTAAAGACAGCACCAATGAGTGGCAAGCATTGATCAAACATGTTAAGTACCCTAGCACAACAACCATCCATATATGACTTTTCTTCACTGTAGAGAAATCACTGAGGTAATATGATGTGGTGGTGAGAAAGTGGCATGGTATGTGACTGACTAAATACCAAATAACAATGTACCATAAATCAAAAGAGCGGCTTGGCCATTCCATGACCACAATACAGAATCCCAAACCGAACCCTAGCAGATAACCCATGCCACCACGCCAAAAATTAAGGTACCGAAGCATGATAGTAACTACAAGAGCAAGTTGGAAAGCAATCAAAGGATTTTAGCAATACTAAAGGAGCTCAGGGGAGACTTGAATCACCAGATTTGACGGTGGCAGGGGCAGATCTTGAGGGGGATAAAATTACGAATAAAGGGGATTTTTTCGTGTGGTGAAAGTAGCAAGCAAACAGCGATGGGAAAAGCTAGGGTTAAAGAAGATGAGGATGTTAAAAGGATAGGGGAAATGGAAGAGAGGAATAGGGCAGAGGAGTAAGAAAATGAAGATGGCGGCTAGAGCAAAAATCCTAGTCCCTTTTGATGAAAGCTTGGCTAAATTATTTTTCATTCAAAATAAATGTTAAATAAATATAATTAACATGATTAATTATATAAGTATAAAATGTTTAAAATAAAATATGATTTTATTTTAACATATATAGATTGGATTTAATGCTATTAGATAGATTTCATAAGCCCATTAAGATCCAAATAATGATTTTTTTCAAATTTTCCCATTTCACCCATTACCAAATGGGTTGTTCCTAATGTAAGTTTGACTTTGTGTTTAGAAATGTTTGTGTAAGGCCTTGGTGACAACCAAATGTCTAACACGACATTACATGAAACAAAGGTATAAGGCCTTAATAGCCACCGAAAGCACAATAATCTTAATATTAAGAAGGAGAGGCATAAGGCCTAAGTGGCAGCCGAAAGTGCAATAACCTTGACGTCAAGAAGGAATTAGAACAAAGCTTGAGTGGCAAACTAAATCAATTGACAATAATACCTTGTCATGGTATGGTTGAAAGTGTAGGGCAGACCTAAGTACAAAAGGATGACTTGTATTTGTGATTCAAGTATGTTGATCATTCTGTTTATTATGATGAACTTGATGTTGATGAATAGTGAGGGAAAAACCTGTTCCGTGGTTCAGCAGCATGGTCTCATTATATATTATGTTCAGGCTAACGTATTACTCATACAAGGCTTTATTGCCATCTGTGTTTTAATTATTATTTTCCCATAAACTCAAGGGTACTCATTTGACAAGGCTAACTTTATAGGAACAGATGCTTTGCTTTTGGTGGATGAATAAAGAACTTCATTGACAAAGTAAAAGGCTTAGCCGACAATAAATGTTGTCTTGTATTACTCTGTATAAGTGTTCATATCGGCATCTTCATATAATGAGTATGATACTATTATCTATATTCTATTTATATTTTACTCCTGCATGCTCAAGATTTGAGAATTTGAAAATGTAAAGACAATTATGTGTAATAAAATTTATTTAGCTATTCTGTTTACTTAAAACTACTGAAAAAAATATAATGATCTCATTATGTCGTCAAAAGATAATTCCAAAGTGACAGCAACACACTGGGTTCAACCTTTAGGTTTTGGAATACAAGATGATACATCTCTCTTTGTCTAATTCCATTTATTTTTCTTTTGTAGTGGG
Source organism: Allium fistulosum (assembly GCA_030737815.1). Lineage (NCBI taxonomy): Eukaryota > Viridiplantae > Streptophyta > Magnoliopsida > Asparagales > Amaryllidaceae > Allium > Allium fistulosum. The sequence continues at coordinate 1,439,131,828 of CM060902.1, forward strand.
TAATGTCTCCTGCTTATCTTTATAAATTTTGCAAGTACATAATGATAAATATGCGCCTAACCATGTGGGTTGTACTTATATTAATTAATCTATTGTTAGCCTTGGTACTGGTGTACCACAGATGTTGCATAAAACTTAAGTTACCCTAGACCAAATGGTTTATACTCAAGTTTACAACATGATAATTGTTTATATATACCAACAAAAATCAATGGCTATTTCTCAAAGGTAAAAAAACTCGTCCTAAAACCCCCTTCACTTTTTCTTCATCATCATCATCATCATATGCAAACACAAACCCAAAAATTCCAATAAAAAATCCATTTTAACCCACTAAGTTTTGTGGTAATTTTGGCTACACTCGTATCTATCTCATTCTCCTATATGTTTCATTTTTTAAGAAAAAATTGGCCATAATGTCAAAGAAAATCGCTTGCAAAAGTCCTAAAATTTGGTCCAAAAGAGCCATAACTGAATTCTTTTGTTACGTGAGTGATGCTTACCAAGTAACTTGACGAAACAAAAAAGGAATCCATAAGAATATTACAATGGTGCTTATCGAAGTTTTGGCGACTCCTTTAGGAAAGTACTGGTACCTAATGATCAAGTTTGCTACAAATTCAAATTTCTCAAGAAACAATGGTCATAATGACAAAATATATGCAATAAAATAGTTTCTGGATAGGATCTGGTGAAGAGAATGGTTAGTGCTAGGGAGTTGTGGTGAATTGATCGTGTGTAGGTATTTTTGTATCATATTTAAGTTTTTACTTACAAGTTTAGTAGTACTTTTGTTCCCCTTTCTTTCATTTTTAGAAGTTCGGCTTCTCTATTATAAAGTACAAGTGAGAAGCAATAACCAATTTGGAGTCCTTGAAAATTATGTTTGAGGAAACTATCACAATTGGAGTGGGTGCATTCACTCTCGGTGCTACAAATGAACAAGTTGAGATGCAATCTCTTCCTCCTTAACAAACTACCAATATGACTTCAATCAAACATGGGGGTATGATGCACTTTATAATCCACTCAAAGATCTCAACATGTAACCTTCACAATCAGCACGTTTCAAGGTACATCTAATCTGCCACCATGGGATCGCAGCTCGTCTTTTACATCTAAAGGTCACAGTATGGATAGTAGAATATGTCGAACTGAGACCAAAAAGAAGATAAACGAGATAATTAATAAGATATTCAAAGAAATTTAAAGAAATCTTGTTCTGAAACAGATAGCCTCACCATTACTCCAAGTCCAAATCCAACGGTAAACAATGTAGATTATATCGGCTCGTTTGTAAACTCTAGACTTTTAGCTGCTCGAGAAGAAGTTTGAAGAAATTCTACTTTCTGAAGCATTATCATTTCTTAAGGTACAAGAGAATGGGGAAATACTCACTTCTTTAAACAATGACGATGTCTAAAATTGGTCGTGTTTGGAGATCAAACTTCACAACACACAATCAAATACCACCAGTTTATGTTGACTCGTGGTCCTGCCTATCCTTCTGATTTCCCAGCTTATTTCTAGTTTTAATTTCTTAACATGTATTAGCATATTTTATGCAGTAGTATCGTTGTATTCCAATGCATTTGAATTTTGAAGTATTGGTATTTATTAGAAATTTTTTTTTTGTAATTTTTTTAAATGATACTTAGATATAACATGTCACTGGGATAACATAACACACATCACATGTCAATATATGTTCGAATCACGCTACGCAAGTTTTGAACTTGTGATCGCTCGCACTAAAGTCGAATCACTTAACCACTGGGACAATGGTGCTTGTCATAATTTAGTATTCCAAAAATTTTACAAATAATTTGAATTCATCCAATTACATTATTTAGTCATAATTAAAATAAAACAAAAAATAACCACTACTAATCAAAAATTAAAAATGTCTATTCCAAATACCCTTCCGCAATGAAAAATGACATTCTTCCTTGTTAAAATTTCAAATTCATTCTGCAAACGTCTCTTTCCTGTCATTTCTTACAATGCATCCTATATCTCAAACCCAATTTGCAATATAACCATTCATTCACACTATGACTAAGACTAAAACACACAAATTTCATGTCGTATAATTAATATCAACTTATATTTAGAGCATCTCCAATTGGGCCAAATAAGAAGAAATGGGATGGATACCCACTTTAATTGATTTTTAGAAAACTGTTTAGGTATAAATAATTTTTTTAAAATGTAAAATGCACTAAACGTTTTTTTAAAACCGCTTAGGGATTAAATGGTCTTTTGAAAATCATTTAATATAAAATACCCTAAACGGTTTTCTGAACACCGTGAATTTTTTATATATAAGAAAACCCACATATGCATGAGAATTCTTCCCTTTTTTATGTTCTTCCTCATGCTCAAAATCAACCATTTACTAAAGATTTCCTCTTAATTCCAACTAAATCTAACTTCTTTTTCCAAATTCACACTAATTTATCTTCCCCAATTTCGACATATTTCGATAACAAATAACCTAAATATTGCTAAAACCTAGCTCTTCAGATTAAGGAAACTTATGTTCCGTTCCCTTGGTTTACAGGTTCATTATCGATTTCAAGGCTCTTGTCCTTGATTCTTATTAATAATAAAATTTATTTTCCTAAAGATAATTGATGCTATGGAGCCATTAAAATGAAAAGAATGCTCTATCGAACTTTTTATTTTTTTAGTTCTTTAAAAGGTAATTTCATTTGTTAGAGACATTATTCTTTACTTCATAGTCGTTTATGGTTTATCATTCTTTTCAAAATCTAGTTCTCTAATTTAGTGCTTATTTTGATTTAAACCATATCAAATTCGACAAAGTGCATTCTAATTATTTATCCATAAAATTCATTTCAACCAAGGTAATTCATTATGCTTCGCGGAATTAATACTAAGATTGTTAATATTTTTTAGATATATATATTCAGTCGGCAATTAGCTGTTAATTACATGCTCGAGTTATGATGTTGGATTGAAGCATTTTTGAATGTATGTTTTTTCTATAACCCTTTATTTTAGGTGAAATTATCCTACACTTTTTGTACTATTTTTATTTTTTGTATTTTTATTTTGTGTATTGATGTATGCATTTAATTATTTAAAATTGATAATTATAGGTTCAATGTTTTTGGAGGTTTTGGTTCATCGACATTTGTTATGCATCATTTAATAACATATTTGCATTTTACTTGAAGGTATCACAATAATTTGTTAATGTTTTCTTACTTTAGATAATCATATCTCAGATAAGTGCCATAGCTAAATACTACTTGGTTTGACTTAGGTATTTGTAACCCTTAGTTTGCATGAATTTACTCCATAATTTGAATGTGTGTTGCTAGAGAGATTTTCTATCCACCTTGATTACAAGATGCGTCAAATAAAAAGAAAATTTAGATATCATTTTTAAATTTTGTTATACCTACCATATATAGAGTACTAATATGATCCGTATTTCTTTTGTTAATCTCCTCCTATGTTTTGATGGGCCTACAAGAACCAAAGCTATAACAAAGATTAACCCTATAGCTACCTTCGTACCCAATATTTAATTTGCTTATTACAAGGTAAATTATTGTAGATACTTGGTTTTTTTGTTTTTCGTAGTTCATTTTATAGTATAAACCATTGTTTTGTATTCTCTAAATAATGATAATATTAAATTCAACCAGGATAACATTTCAATAAAGATAGTTAGTAATACCGAATAAATTACAACAAAAACCGTTACTAGTTGATGTTATGCTAACTTCGAAGCAACAAATAGTTCGACACAATGGCACTCAACACTTTTAGTTACTTCTTCTAATAATAATATTTCATAAAATACAACATATTAGAAAATTGTAATATTAACATGAATAGGTTTTCGAAGGTAGATACTATAATATTAATATGAACAGGTTTTGTAAAGGTAGATACTGTAATATTAACATGAATTGGTTTTGCAAATATAATGATCATGAATATTTCATTATCAAACAAATGACAGATGAGTCGCATTGCTTTCACTAAAAACTTCATATGTAGTTCAAGCTGTGAAACATATCCAAACCCATAAAATTTATTGTCCCTGTTCTTTTACCACTAATTTTGTTTAGACCATGACAAAGGTGCTTGAAGGTCACATCATATATCAAGATTCTTTTGAACACAATATAGATGTTTTTCAAATAAATGGGAATGGGGAGATAATTTAACTATGTTTCATTTGTGTATCAATTTTTTTGATTTAAACAGGCAGGAGATTATTTAATTACTAGTTTAAGAACATATTCTAGTCTTGTACAAATTTGTAGATACTATCCTCAATTTTCTTTAATTTCATTTCCATTTTAATGTATCTCAACAAATTGCATCCTAGATTAGCTGTATGACTACTTAGTCAAAATGCTTCCCTAATATTTATCAATTTCATACAATTGTGCAATCCCTCATTAAAGTGAACAGTTCATTTTCTTGCTTTGTTAATTATTCGATTCAAATTATCATTGATCTCTCTTTAAATTCATATACACATACACGTCTTATGGATTACTATAATATCACACTATCCTTCAGGCCAGATGCTACAGAAGGCCTTTATTTCATTTTTTATTTTGTTTTGTTTTTGGAAGTGAAGTGGATTCTGCCTTATGTGGTGGCAATAATGCTACTAGATCTACATTCTACTTTTTACATTATCTTGTCTTAAAATAATACTAAAAATAGAAGTATTTTCATATTTATACAATTTATAATTTGTATATTTCTATTATTAAATACGAGTACATATGCACGTCCAGGTGGGCCTGCATTTAATCACAATGTGCATGCATTTTTAGTTGTACCTGTGGAAGTAGATTTGATAGTAGCAACCCCATATTTGAACTCCACCTAGGCAGAAGCCACTATTTTTTTGTTCAGACTGCAATAACTTCTTCATACTAACTCGGAATCAGGCGAGACTTCGACCGATGGACTCCCATCTAAATTACAGACAATAAGCAACACTCAGATACTTTATCTAGTGAATGTATAACATAGTTCTCCATGGTGAATAACAGTTGCACTTAAAAATTAACAGGCTGCATCCCCGTATTGAACTCCGCCTAAGCAGAAGCCGCTATTTTTCTGTTCATACTACAATAACTTCTTCATACTAACTCGGAATTGGGCAAAACTATGACCGATGGACTCCCACCTAAATTACAGACAATATAGAACACTCGCATACTTCAGCTTATGAACGTATACCATAGTTCTTCATGGTGATTAACAGTTATACTTAGAAAATAACATGCTATATCCCCACTTCAACGCTCACTGTAGTTCTCAATGGTGACTAATAGTTGTACTTAGAAAATAACAGGCTACATCCTCATATTTGAACTCCGCCTAGGCAGAAGCCGTTTTTTTTCTCTTCAGACTGCAATAACTTCTTCATAATAACTCGGAATCAAGCAAAACTTCGACCGATGAACTCCCACCTAAATTACGGACAATATGGTACACTCAGATACTTAATCTTGTGAACGCACACTGTAGTTCTCCAAAGGGACTGACGGTTTACTTAGAAAATAACATGGTACCACATCCCCATATTTGAACTTCGCCTAGTGCAGAATCAGCTATTTTTTTGTTCAGACGACAATATTTTCTTCATACTAACTCGGAATCCGGCGAGACTTCGACCGATTAACTCCCACCTAAATTACGGACAATATGGAACACTCGAATACTTCATCTTATGAACGCACACTGTAATTCTCCATGGGGACTGACAACTGTACTTAGAAAATAACAGGCTACCACATCCCAATATTTGAACTCTGCCTAGTGCAGAAGCCGCTATTTTTTTTGTTCAAACTGCAATAACTTCTTCATACTAACTTGGAATCTGACAAAACTTCGACCGATGAACTCCCACTTAAATTACGGACAATACAATATCCTCGGATACTTCATCTTGTGAACTCACACTGTAGTTCTCCATGGTGACTAACAGTTGTACATAGAAATTAACAGGCTATATCCCCATATTTGAATACTATTTCTCTATGAGATGTAAAAGGGTATATTTGGAATTTAAAAAAGACACCGAGTAAATATATTCAATGAATTCTCTTTATTAGTAGTAAAGATTAGAGGAGTAAATCAAAAAATAAATTTGTATATGGATGTAGGTATAAGGGATGGTCTTACTTGTGCAACATGAAAGAGACACGGGAAAACGACATCTGAAAGAGGAATGAATGGGAAAGTCGAGGGAAAGGAGAACGTGTTCTTGTGTATAGAAAATGTGGATGGAAAGGGGGATTTGAGAAGGGAAATAATTGTTTTGTTATTATTAACCATGTTTGAGAGTATTAATTGTTTGTGTTGGAAACAGAACAAGGTACTAATAAGTGTTTGAAAGGGGAATAAAGCATTTATCATCATTACAGTTAATTACTATTGGCATTCGAACCAAAATGGTGGGTTCCTCGGAAGTGACGATAGCAGGACGGTGGCAATTTTTCTGTTTGACCACACCCATAGTAGTTGGTGCAAAAATGACTCATTGCTTCAACTAATGAGCACCCTCAATATTGGGAACCAACACTTCTTATTAATTTGGTAACTATGGTTAAAGTTTAAAGGTAGTTTTCTCATTTAACATCAATGGAGGGCTAAGTTATTTATCAAGATATAAGGTGAAGTTAACAAAAATGCTATCAGGAAGTGTTTTCAAGGTTGCAATTTCTCTTTTGCTTAAGCCTTGAAAAAGATAATTTTTGTAAAGCTAGAGTTTGGGATTTTGAGCATGCACTAATTTTATCTGTTTTTGCTCTTCTAGTTTGTTGATGAGATTGTTGCCTTTGAGTAAAGTTAATATTCGTCTCATTTTTATAAATTTTATGCTTCATATTGTAAGCATTTTTAAATATATCGTGTTCTCATATTTGGCTCATTATAGAGGGATTCTTAAGGCAGTCAATGGATACTCGAAAATTTCGAAAACCATACACATTCATATTGGAAAAGTGAATGAATATTCAATATCCAAAAAAGCGAATATGGGTGTGGATATGAAGGCATCCGCATCTGAAAATTATCCATTCGGTTTTTGTCAAAGTTATAGTTTATTTTATGCGTATTTTAGTACAATGAAGATATGTATTTATTTTTTTGTTAAATTAATAGTGTATATTATATGCATTTAATGTATTTTAATTAACTACTCAAAAGTATTTTTTATCATCATATATATTGATTTTTCATGCTTATACAGTCAATGGCATTGAAAAATAATTATGTTAAACCAAAATTTTCTAATTATATTTCTTGATTTATCGATTGTTAGTGGATAGGATAATTATCTGATATTCATCCACATCTATAATTGTGGATATCCAATGTTCGAAATGTTTTCAGATGTCGACGTCAATATGATCTATCCGCATCCGAGATTATCTGTTTGCAGGATTCTTTTGTCTTCCAATAATGCATTGTTGTTTCTAGTGTTGCATTGTTATTAATACAGAAATTTTTTGATGTTTAGATTTGTATTTACAACATATGAAAAGGACCTGTAACAATATATGAACCATAGTTTTCATGACCAGATCGTGAGTTGAACCATGAGGACTCAAGCTTTAACGGATTGATGGTTTAACCGATTAAACATACTGAACCGTGGACTATTTTTTAAGAAAATATGCATATTTAAATACAAGCTATACGCAAAATTATTAAAATAAAAATGCTAGGTAAACAAATTATAGAGGCCCTTCAAGGTCTACAGTTGACGTTGTATACTGTTTCAGTGCACAACTGTGTAAACATAACAATAGTTAGTTGTGTATAAAGTAGTAGTTCATAAAGGTAGAATTTTACTTTAGTTAGTTGTGTACAATAGTTCAGTTTTTGTCAAAGTTATAGTTTATTTTATGCCCAAATTTCCTCATAACCACAACTGCTCCCCGCTTTCCTTTAGCTTACCACCGTTTGCTAGTCGTTGTCGACTATCTCGCCTCCAACTCCGATCCAATTTAGTAATCCTTTATTATTTTTCAAATTGTTTAATAGTTCCTAATTTTGATAATTTCTTTCAGATAATGTGAAGTTATATATATACGTATGTACATATGTATGCATGCATGTATTTATAATATATAAATAAAATGAATTAAAATAAGTAAAATGGTATTTTGGAGAAATAAAATGAAATATAATACTATGGAGTAAATGGTGTTTGGAAGTTTCTTATAAGCATCTAACTTCGGAAGTATGTTCAATAGGTACTGACCTATAGGCATTTTTAATAAACATCTGGTTTTTGTATTTGTTGTGTCGATTGCGAGTACTCCTAAAGTCTTGCTGCCAAGAAATTCTTAGGGCTTTTTTGTCTTCATTTTTTTTTCTATTTTCTTTTTTGTCCATTTGGGAGTGTTGGGTGGTTGTAATAATGCTATTTAATGAAATTCACATTACGCTCATTTTAGCGATGCTCTATTCTTTATTCAATTTGTTTTATGTCTTTTATTTTCATTTTCATAATGTATTACATGAAGTTAATTGATTTTCTAGAGTTAATTTAATAGAGCTATCCTATAGTTGTTTTAACGTGTAATATGAAATTATTATTTTGTACAAGTATTTGTATTAATGTGTTATCACATATTCATTATACTACTTTTAAAGAACTCAAACTTTTCGGTTAGAGAGTATTCTGTGATTTTATTGCATATGCAGTAGTAGGTTGTTCTATTATTGGCCAACATACGCTCCTACAAGTGTAGATGTCGGAGCAATGCAAGCAAAATGTAGGAGCATAACATCTATTTGTTTATCATATATTTTCTTAAACTAAGTAGGAACGTATAAATACGTATTTGAATCTATTGATGCTTTCTTGTGAGAGTAATTTAGTAATTCATTATATTGTGCTCTATTACATGAAAGCAACTTTAGCATTATAAATAGTATAGTTGGCCACCGAAATAAAATCACATTAGTTATGTCAATAGTGACTCTATCGTTAGTTATGTTACTACCTATAACAGTCATAATTCCATAACTTCTAGAAATAAAAATGTTCATAACCTCGCACCCACATTCATATATATTCAAACAACACAATCATGTATTTATTGGTCCTACAATAGTTGCTAATTGCACTTAAAACATTTATCTCAAACCAGCTGGGTTATGTTAACCGATTTCACATAAAAATATTTTAAAAACTTGTTATAATTGTGAAGATGTAAATTTTTTTGTTAATGCACTCAAGGAAGGAAAAAAAGCACATGAATTTATTTGAATTGAAATACATTTTTTTATTTGAATATGTGTTTATTTTATTAGTTAGATCCTCATGTCATCAAATATGAAAAATTCCCTTAGAAAATTATTTGGCCCCAACTGGTAGGTATTTCATACGATCATTATATAGTTGTTTATTTTCATTATGAAATAGACATCATATTCATTTGATGCAGTATTTGTTGGATTTCTCCTAGTATTAGACAAGTTATAAACACAATAATATTTACATTTAATAAATCATTAAAATTCGAATAGTTTATAAAATTTCGATAGTAATTTTTTTTCCTTATGTATGCTATTTTGCGTACGATATTGGGAATAAGGGGATGAGCTACCAAAATTTTGTCGAATCATTTGAGTTTAAATGATTCAGAAGATATAAATATTGTTGTTTTTGTAATAGAAAATATGATGATCAACCTTAAAAAAATGTGTAGTATTAGTAATAATGAATTAGTGACTATCAAGTTATCTATTATGAAATACAAATATGGTTTTTAAATAAAAAATGAATGATATTAGTAATAATAAATAAAATAGCGAATGATATAAATTACTAATAAGAAAATAATAATTTTCTTATTCTTGATAAAATAATAATAATACATGATATTATTAATAAAAACAACAAATATTTGTATTTTTAGTTAACTAAAATAATATATGGTATTAATAATAAGAAAGATAATGAATGATATTATTAATAAAAGACAATAATATATTGTGCTAAATGATAATAATAGGGTATTGTTTATGAAAAATAGTAACATGTGTTAATCTTAATAAAGAATATTTTAGAGTGTTATTTGTGATTGAACAATAATAAACAATATTAGTAAGGGGATTTTCACTCAAAGGGCTTCTTTGTGCAGGGTAATGAGTTTTAAGGATAGCACTTCTGAAAAATAGTTTTAAGGACAATTTACAGGAAAAAGATAAATGAAATTATCATTTTCAGTTATAAAGAAATAATGATAAATAAATTTATCAATTTTCTGTATAACTTAAAAAGATAAATGAATTTATCATTTTCCTGTATAACTTAAAAAGATAAATGAATTTATCATTTTCCTGTAAATTGTTCTTAAAACTAATTATTCATAAGTGTTGTCCTTAAATCTTATTACCCTACAATGAGAAGCCCTTCAACCTAATTTCCACTATTAGTAATTAAAATTAAAATTACTACTATAGGGGTAGTATTAATAAAAATAATAATATATATGATATTAATAAAAATAATATTATAATTTATGTTTACTTTTGTAGCAAAAGTTGGATTACTTGAAAGTTCAAAACTGGATATATACAAATGAAGGGAAAAGAAGAGGAACGATCACCTTGCATTGTAGAAATGGTGTCAAAGCATTCATGAAAGTGGCATCTCATGGTAAAACAAAGCTGACCAAAATCCGATGTCCGTGTTTAAAATGTCGTTGCATAAAACTTCAGCATTACGATATTGTACTTATATATTTGCATAATAATGGTTTTATGCCAAACTATTATGTGTAGAGATATAATGATAAAGTAGAGACAAGACATGATTCGACAATTACAATTGAACACAAGAAGGAGAATGTTAATGTCAATTTTGATGAATCTAGTTTGGAAAATAGAATTATGGAAATGGTTTAAGATGACATTAGACCGACTATGTGAACCGATGAACTTAATATGGAGGAACCACTGGACCTAAAGGCTAATTTTTTTGACTTATTACAAGCTTTAAAACGACCACCATATAAAGATTGTACAATGACAAACTTGATGGTGATATCTAGGTTAATCGCTATAAAACTTTAGTGTAACACGTAAGAAAACCTAATGAATGCAATTACAAGTCTATGTAAGGAAATGCTTCCGCCTGATAATGTCTTGCAAGAGAATTGGTGTTCACTAAAAATAGAAGTGTCTACATATGGGTTGCCATAGAAAAGATTTTGACATGTCCAGTAGATGCATGATATATTGAAAGGAAGATAAAAATCTTTTAAGGTGTAAATTCTGTAACAAATCGAGATATATGTCGGAAAAAAGTAGCAATAAAAATGTACCGTTCACTCGTACGCATTATTTCCTGCTTACACCTATAAAGGTTATTCGAATCTTGTGCTACCGTGCAATATATGTGTTGGCATAGCGAAGGACAATGAGATAAAGAGGTTTATATTATCCTTCAGATGGCGAATCTTGAAAACATTTAATTTTGACAGCATATTTCCCGATTTTTCTAAAAAAATCACGTATTGGCATTGCAATGCACCATTTCTATCATTCGATAAACCTTATTCAACGTGGCCATTATGTTAATACCTTACAATTTGCCTCTATGGATGTGTGAATGTTTTTAACTATTATTGTTCTTGGGCCATCCAAAAAATGGGATAGATGTATATTTGCAACCTTTAGTTGATGAGCTGAAAAAATCATGGACAGAAGGAATTGTAACTCACGATGTGTTAAAGGAAAAAAAATATAAAATGTATACTTCTTTATTATGGGCAATAAATGATTTTCCAACGTATGGGAGGCTCTCTAGATGAAGCACTAGTGGCACATTTGCTTGTTCTATTTGTATGGATTCGACAGACTCGTTTGAATTAAAAAATGGTGGGAAACATTTTGGTGGGATCTTCATCGTCGATTTTTACATCCAAATGATCGTTTTAAATTTAATAAGAAAAACTCTAAAGCAGATACAACCATGCTTTAGAACGGCCCATCTTTCTGAGTAGTGAACATGTATGTGAGGTAGTGCAAGAATATCTCAAAATACAAAAGATAGGAAAAGATCCAAAAATTGCTAGTAAAGGACAACATCATAATTGGTGCAAACAAAGTATATATTGGAAGTTGCCATATTGGAAGAATCTGAAACTTCGACACAACATCGACGTTATGCATTACGATAAAAATGAGTTTGAGAAATATTTTAACACGATAATAAACATAAAAGGAAAAACAAAGGGTGACTAAAAGTCAAGGAAGGACAACGCATTTTATTATAACCATCTTGAACTTCAAATTGATAATGAACGTCCAAATTTCAAACATCTACTTTGTTACGAGTTGGAGAATAATCGTCGTCGAAAACTATTGGTGTGGGTAGGAAATTTGAAATTCCAAGATGGAATTGCTTCTAACATGAAACAATGTGTTGATATGATAGTCTTCAACTGTCGGGTATGACGAGTCATGATTGTCATACATTTCTCAAAAATTTATTCCTGATAGTATTTAAAGAATGCCACAAAAGGTTTGGATGCCCATATCCGAGCTTAGCTTATTTAACAAAGATTTATGCTTGATCGCTCTTTATAGACTCATTTGAAGATACTAAACATGGATGTATCATGTTACGTAAAATGGATAAAATATTTCCTTCTGGAGTTTTTAATTACATGGAACATTTACCCTTACATCTACCAATTGAAGCTCTATTACGAGGACGAATGCAATACAGATGGATGTGTCCTTTTGAGAGGTATATAAAATACAAATATTATTTTTATACATGTGTTAAGTGTAAACATATAAATTATTGCACATCTTCGTATGAAGGTATCTAGATCACCTAAAAAATGTAAAACAAAAAATACGAGTTGAAGGCTCAATTTTTCAAGCATACATCGTCGAAGAAGCTCCACGTTTTTTGTTACTATTTCAGATAGAGTTAAGGATATGCCTTAGGGGCAGCCATGCAATTTGTTACATATATCTAACTCGATAACCAATCTTTTTCGAAATAAAAGGTGTTTTCTTTTTATTATATACTTGATATAATGTATTATACTGATTAGTTAATTTAATTAAAAGTGTATTTAATAGAAAATCCATAAATGGTATGTTTTGTGATAGTAGTTGAAGTGTTATAACCGTGAGTAATTTCTCATAATAAAAATAAAATTTTAAATATTCCTAGTCAAGATGTATCGAGACTGGATAACGATACGTCCGTTGAGACTATAGTACGTAACGCTCTCCAAATGCTAGACGGTGTATTACTCATGGTTGCTGGAAGCACCAAGGGTTACGTACTGATAGTTATCGGATAACTATTGACTGACTCACTCGATAGTTTTATGTTGGTTAATATAACTAATGTCAAATAGAAAATATCGATGTGACTAATTTACACAGTTCTCTCAACTTGAAACGCCGCTGATCTTCAATATGAAAGCTCCACTTTGATTATAGTCAAATCATGGCACGATGTCCATCGAGTGACTATAGTTGTGTCGAGTGAGAGTATTGGAAGTAAAATACTATCCAAGAGTGGATTCATCTCCTTAGTTATACGGGGTTAGTATCATACTCAACTCAATTCAACTTAATCAAGCCTAAATCAATTCAATTCAATTATTATTCGATAGTCGGTGGTCGACAGTTCAAGAACTAGAAATCTATTGATCCGAAATTGTTTTTTGGAGCATATAACATCGTTTCATGGTGAGCCTAAGGGCTTTGGCTGTAAGTTACTTTATAATTATAATGTTTTTTTGTCTGTATATAATATTGTTATAATGTTTATTTGTCTGTATATAATATTGTTCATCTATCTGCATATAATATTAATGCATATAAACATTAATTTATAATTATAATGTTCATTTATCTGTATATAATATTGTTAGTTAGATGACGATATGAATCTGTAGAGATATATTGTCACAAATTAGTTGGTTGTATGTATATATATATGATTATAAAAATTAAAATTTTATGATTATTCATCTATGTGTAGCACGACTGGGAATTAAAAAAACATTTCTTTAATTAATCTAATATATATATATATATATACACACATATATATCTGTATAGTTTATAATTTAAATATTATATTTCACATGTGTAAAATATGAAAATAAAATTTCATATATGATGTTTAATAAATATAATATTTTCGACAAAAAGAAAATATTTTTTTATTTACATATAATTTTTAAATATATTTAAATCAATTTATCATATAAATAATTATATAAATTCATATACCTTTTATAAAATATTTTATATTTTATGAAAAAAAATTGATGCATATTAAGCTCATGGTAGAAAGCAAAAAAACATTTTCTATTTTTAAATATTCAAATTAAAATCAATAATTTAAAATTAAATTTTAAATTCGTTTTTAAATTATAAAATTATATAATAAAATTTTTGAATTATAAAATTTCATGTAAAATTTGTTGGATAAACTAAAATTCTATTTTGAAGAATAATTAATTTTTTAATTTTAAATAATTTTGTCTGGTTTTATTAACATACACACACACACATATATATATATATAATTAAAAAATTAAAAAAAACTTGGTCTATGCACAAGACTAGTCCAACAAGGGAATTTTTTTGAAAACCACCCATAATTTCCGTTGTGGGTTAGCCCAGTTCCAACAATGGTATCAAAGACCAATAATCTATGCAGTCTAAATTAATCATGTTAGTTTTAACTAATTAATCTCACAACCCAGTTAGTGTGGGTCTAGAAAGGTAGTGTCTAGGATTGAGTTTGGGTAGTCCAGTACTCTACCCTACTTGGCTACCAGCCTGGCCCACACAGATATATGAGCCCCAAGGTGTCCCTAATAGAAAAGGATCAATTTGAATTGGGCCTTGAGTAAATTTTCAAAACTGTTGAAAATTAGAAATATATGATTTTAAATTTAAAATAAGATATACATATATTATAAAAGGCTATAACATAATAAAAAATTTCAAAATGTTTGAAAAATAATATAAATTAATTTCAAAAATTTTGAATTTATTAATAAGATTAATAAAATTAATTAATGAATTAAATAAGTTAATTAATGAAAAAAATATATATGTATTATATATATTTGATATATGTTATGATATTTTAAAATGTTTCAGATATCATAAGTGTACATGTATGTATATAATATGATTTTTCAAAATTAATATAATGTAAATAATTTTTTTTGATTAAATTAATTAATTAAAGGTTAATTAATTATTTAAATTAATTAAATAATTAGTTAAAAGTTCTTTAATTAAATAAATAAACTAAAGGATAATTAATTAATTAAAAAATGCTTAGATATGAGATATACATATATATGTTATACTATAAAGGTTATAGTATATAATAATTATTTATAAAATTAATTCAATGAGATTTAATTAATATAATATTATACATAAGACTATTAATATAAAAGTTGTATAATAATAAAACTTTTATAATATGATTGTAAAAACTAAAGGTGGAACATCAAAAAAACTCAAGTAGACTTAAGGAATAAATACATACGTAAATGTACATATACCGTGATTTCTGATGTGTCCGACACTTGAATCACGAGGTATTTAATAAGAAATAAATTGTTCCACAAGTCAATTTCAGTCAATATAATGTATTCAAGATTATGAATCTTCAATATAATTTTGTCCTCTGCCCCATATGTGTGTGTGTGTGTGTGTGTGTGTGTGTGTGTATCCATGTATGTATATATGTATGTATGTATGTATATACATATTAATAAATTACTTGCATACTCCTTAGTTGTTGAGCAAACTCAAGTTGGGGATGTTATGTGTAGTATTATTAATATATTGAATAGACGAGGTAAGATAACTATATGTATTTGTTGAGCAAACTCAAGGTAATATTACTATTCTTAGACCGCCATGATATGGTAGGTACGAGTGAATAATTTCATTTTGATTTGTTGAGCAAACTCAAGGTCAAAGTGAAATTAGGACAAGGTACCATGGGTTAGGAGTTGTATATGATACAACCGATATGGGGTTATTCATCGTTCGTGAAACTATGATTTGTTTAGCAAACTCAAGGTTAGAATTCTAAGACGGACGAGTCCTAACACCCACTAGTGAAGTAAGAAAAATGAAATGACAACATTTCTAATATTATATGAACATATGCTATATAATGTTATAATAATCTACATTGATGAATTTGTGCATTTAATATGACTGATAAAACATTTATCGATTCAAATATACAAATGAACTGAATTGAAGATTAATAAATAGAAATATAACATATACTTATTATTAAATGCTTATTACATATTAACGTTTCAACACCCATGCAAGCGTCTGATTCTACAACTATTAAATTCGTTCGTAATTTGGTCGCGTACGTGTTTATTTGATCGAGACCAGGTATTGCATTCAATGAGGTTCGAACTCAAAAGCAATACAAGACTATGGATATTTGATCCATATACTATCACTTATAAGTATTATATGGTAAACGGCCACAATTTGTAATGTACGATACTTCGATGAAATTAGTTCATTTGATGCAAAAAATAAATCGTACTGTGAGATTGAGTTTTTAATTTTATTAATTACAATAAAGATCATATTGTGTGAAATGTAACACTAGACCAAAACTTCAAGATAGATCTAAAAAATGGATCACTGAAATGTCAGCTTGATCAGTTTACGCAAGGTGCAACATATACGGTATCCTTAAATGTTAAAGATATCGAGTGTGCTTTTATAAACAGTTCGTTATGGTGTTGTAGTAAGGATATTCTTTTGAATGGTTTGACCATTTAGAAAGAAAAATGAGTGTACAATAGTAGATGTGATTTAAGGTACAAATGAGATGAAGAGAGTAAATACCGGTTCATAAAGAAACATCAGAACGAGAATTGCAATAATGATAATTGATACTTAACATTGGAATGAGAAATATGGTTTCTATTCTGAAATGTAAGTTCATATATAATTTTTTTTCTATGAGATTTATTTCTTTGAGTTCATGATATTTGATTAAAGAATTCTTCGTTGTAAACTTATTGTAGTATATGAAATAAATAATCAATATTAAGTGAATGATGGACCTACGAACTTAGTACGCTATTATAGTAATGGCGGAAATAGTGGAGCATGTCATGTAGCACTTATTGATTGCATCAAATCACGAAAACTATTTTCGTTAAACATATTGAACATTATTTACAAAATAATGATTTGTTCGGTGTTGATTGAAAAATAGAGTTATATTTCAATGTTAATATTATGAATATTCGTTATAAATTAAACTATAATGTGGTATTTGTTTTCACAGCAAAAGGATGCATTGGAAAATATTGAAGTATCTAAAATTATTTACAATTATTTTGAAATTATATACTAGGCCGTAATTTTTGGATATAATTTTTTTATTATACGATTATGAATCATATGATATTAGTTAATTATATCTCAAATAATTATAGGCTATGCACCCATTTAATGGGAGCATCATAAGAGTTGATGAACTCTTTGAATTGATACATATAGATGTATGCAATCACAAGTCTATTAATACCGAAACGGTTCTATGTACTTCATCATATTCACCAACGATTTGTCATAGACATGTCTATTTGATACGCATGTATAAATCTATGATAAGCTCATAGAATATAAAACAGAAGTAAATATAATAACATGCGGCATAAATGATCCGATTTGATCGAATGGGTGAGCATGCTGATCAGAGTTCCATATGTACCTAATATGAATAAAGATTCAATCTCAAAAGTCACTCATTAATATAATACATAATGATGTATTGGTATGGAGTAACCGAACTTTGTTGGACAAAATACGATTAATATTGAGTGAAGCTGAGTTAAAATTCTTTCTATAAGTTGTGTACTTAGGAGTAGTACACAAGTTTAAAATTAATATCATCTAAAGAATAGTTTACAAATTATATAAATTAAGGGTTTAGAAGAAACCCCTATATATCCTAGGACTAGGAGTTTGCAGGTTGTGCGAGTCAAAAGACAACATGCAATAATTGTACGTAATGGATCTTGTATGTATCGTCCCAAGTAAATTTTGGATAATAGTCATTAAATGACTAATTTATGTTCTAAACATAAATATACGGTGAACTAGTGCAAAATCAATTTTATAAGGCAATTCATAAAATTTTTATGAACGCCCGTTCTTTTGCACCGAGAAACAACTGTTGTTTCAATACATACCAAATTCATAGCGAAGGAATTTCTTGAAGAAATTATTGGTATAAAATGAATTTGGATACGATCGTAAAACTGGTTATAAGGGAAGAAATGAAATTAACTGAACCTAAATGAACACAAACATTAGAATATCTAATGAGTATTCTTGTACGTTAAGGAGATATTGTGGGTTTCAAGTCAACACTAGTACAAAACTGGTCATTTGTGTCGGTTGTGTAACCCCTGTTGTGTCGGTTTTACAACCGACTCAAATGAAGACGACACAAAAGACATTTTTCTGTTGTGTCGGTTGTACAACCGACACAAATATCAATTATTTGTGTCGGTTGGCAATAGAGAACCGACACAAAACTATAAACAGTTGTGTCGTTCTTTCTAATAGGACCGACACAAATCAGCTTGTATAGTGAAGCAAACCGTCGTTTATTGTGTCGGTCCTTTAAGAAAAACCGACACAACTGTTGCTTGTTTTGTGTCGGTTCCTTATTGACGACCGACACAAGTTATATCTGAAGCAAAAAAAAATATTATTACCGTTTAAGATTATAAAAACAGTATGAAATTGAATTTTAATTTTTTTATAAACGAACGTTACTATGAACTGATTGAACAAAAAATATAATTATATTATCCATCAACATAATTCTTGTTTACACAAACTTTTATTGAAAAAACAAACGCAATCACAACATCCAAACCAACAGCCAGCAGTTCTTTTGTTCAAAGCCCTCTCCACTCTCACTTCAAAATGGAGAAGAACCACGGTTCTCTTTCCTCTACAGTTTCTTCTTTCAACTTTTCAAGGCTCTCCAACTCATACTCAACTGACTAGTTGATGTCCCGATAGACTGCAATAATTTCACTAGTCTTGGCATTTGGATAGATAGTGAGTATGTTTAAATGCACTTCATATAATTTGTTACACTTCCCAGTAAGATCCTGTGTATATAGAAAACAAATTACATTATTAATGCTGCAATTTTATCTGAAACAATAGTATGAACTATTATGGACTCAAATTTATGAAGTGCAATTCTATGCTACCATCCATGTAAAATGCTAGATCAAACAAAGAATATTGTATTTTCGAGGACTCCTCTCATAAAGTATCCAACAAATAATTTAATCTGAAGGTGCAATATAAGCTTTGCTATTGTAAAATACCATTTATTTGCCAAGAATCCCCTAGTCCAAGAACTGAAAATCAGAGTAAGCCGGTAATTCTACAGTCAAACTTAAATTCATTTGCAGAAAACTAAAAGCTTTAAAGGTACTTCTTAATTATTGCTAAATTATCCATTTAAAAATGACCACTTTTTTCTAGTGTCATTATGTGTTACCTTCGACTAAGCCTAAAGTTGAATTTACCTAAAAGTTGTTGGCTGAAGTATTAACAGCGAGAAGAAGTGTAGATAGGGAATCTAAAGGCATGAAGCGAACAGAATGAATCGACAGTGAACTTGATCTAGGTATGTGTTGTAACTACACATATAAGAACTGGGGCTGAATTGGCATAGTGTTGACGAATTTGAACTGCATCAGAGTGCCATGAAATGCTTCTGAAAATAGATTGAAACTTTTCTCTAAAATACACTGAACAAGCATATATAGCTGATTCAAGTGAACTTGAAGTAGATTGATGGCCAGGAGAGTGAGGCAGCATAAATGCACACATATATGATTGCACATGAGTGCACGGACGGATATACAAGAATGCACAGGCTGCTAGTGATGCACACCAAGGTGAAGTGTTGCATGACATTGCTGAAGATAGTGCAGCATGTTGAGTATAGCGTGATGCATCAAGTTGGAAGGAAATGTTGTAAGGCGTTCGGGGGAATATGAAGATAATGCAAGAAGGGTCAACAAAAACAGAACTAAAAGCAATGTAACAGAAACGGGCAGGAAGAGCCAAGATCAGGAAAGCACTACTTGGGAAGTGGGGTTGTAACAAAAGCGAACAACATCATAAATAGTATGGATTTGAGCACTTACTGTTTTTAACGAATAATCGAGGAGCCTCACGTTTGAACAATTCATATGCTCTGGTAAGTGCGTCCACAGTGGATTGTACAATTATTCTCCTTCTCCTCATGATTTCCTATGAATAAAACCAAACCAAGGCATACAATATTTATACTTGATATTGTAAATTGTTGCTTCACCCTAAAAAGGAATAATAAAAACACATAAAATGTGAGCTCAGCTTAATTTTAAAATACATGGACTTTTGACCAAGTTTTGAGCAACTCTGATGGACTCCCAAATGTAGCAGCATAAAATTTGTGATCAAATGATATCAAACTGTACTTAATAAATAAAAAAATAAAAAAAATCCCATTATAAAATATAAAAAAAGTATAAGCTGCAGGGCAAACTGTTCATATCAAGTAAGCAAGTCCATGCCGCAAAATATGAATACAAATATTCATCTTATTTAAGCCAAGACAAGAAAAGAAAACGATTTTGAAAACGTCATTCTTCATTCTTTGGGTCAGAAGACACCACCGAGCTGCAATCGATAGAAAACCATGTTATTCAAAGACGCGAAGTGCAATTAATTATCAGATCAATGCCATATTTGTAAGGGAAAAAAAATATAAGCATATACCAGTATAGCTTCAATTTCTTTTTCAGAGACAAACAAATATTCCAAGTTAAACTCAAACTTGCATAATCTTTGACACTCTAAACGTATCCCTTCTATGAACAATACAAACTTTCCAACCATGCTTTCTCAAGAAATTTGCCTCTTCCATGGCACCACTTGGTCTATGATTAGTAATAAATATACTTTATCATTGGTGAGATGAACAACAAATTTTGTAGCTGGACAATGTATTTTGAAAAACATTCATTGCATCGAGGTATACTAGAAATATTAATGACTGAATACAGCTGAAGATAACAAAATTAAATAAGAATGATTATGAACATGAACCTCAATCATGTATTATATGGAAACTAACTTATTAGAATTTTATTAAATAGTTTAACAGCAGTGTTGGTTAAATGAATGTAATAAAAATTAATCTAGGTTACTTACCATGGCATTGATCCGGAGTTGGCAGAGATTTTTATGCAGATAGCGACTTCTCCATTTTTAGGTTTAACAACTACCCATCTTGCCCTAAACCTGAATTAACCCTAGGAACCGGGCCCCACTATGATCCAACATCCATTACCGTCCTCGCTCAAGACGATGTTGTTGGCCTTCAAGTTTTCGTTGATGGCAAGTGGCGCACTGTTAAACCCAAACCCACTCCTAAAACACAAATAAAGCTCAAATTATTCGCACGCACAAAATATAGGACAGCAAAACAATTTAGGGCATACGAACAAACAATAAATTGGACAAAGTAGAAATAGGGATGTACCTTGCCAAATTTGAGAAGAGAAGCACGCACGAACGAAGGAGGACGACGAACGGCACGAAGACGAAGATGAACCCCAAATTTTCAATCGCCTGCTGCCGTAGTAAATCTATTGCTTCCCTTCAATTGTGTCGGTTTCTTAAGAACAACAGATGCAAATTACATTTTTAACATTTTCTTCTTACCCCATAAGTCAATAGTTTCGGTTGTTAATAAACAACCGACACAAATTACACTATTTGTGTCGGTTTTATGGACAACCGACACAAATGAGGCGAAGCAACTGATCTGTTTTGTACTAGTGCAATATCAAGAATAAATAATCCTCGGTTGTTTAATCAAACAATTACGAGTATTGGCTCTATGATATGGTACGATGCGTTGATCCAAAATAAAGTCTAGGTACATTATCAAAATATGATTTTGATTGTTGTATCCGAAGAGATATGATTCATTGGCCCTAAATATGTCTTTATGAAAAAGACAAATGCAACTGGAATATAGTGAGCCACATTGATAAGAATATTGCCGTGAATTTCAACTGTTGAAATTAATGTAACAGATTCACCATTCGATGTGTTCAAGTAGGTTCGGATTTTATTCACAAATTATCGCCTAGTATGACTTTATTTTTTGGAAATATGTGTTGAAATGGAAAAATCTAAACAATGATTTAGAGTAAAATATTACATAATAACCAAAGTGTCTTGAAGTCAGTGGGAGCGATATTGAGTTTATGAGTTTTTGGATATGATCCAAGAACAAATACGAATGTGTCATTCAAGCATCAAAATTAAACAAGTGTTTTCATAGAAATATCAAATAGTTTGATTGTCAGTCGAAATGCAGAGGAAGCGTATGCTCATAAGAAAGAACATTAAAAGGTACATAGATATTTCTAACCATAAGTAAACAACACACTGTTGATTATTAACGATGTACTTGTGTTAAAATCAGTTTTAGTTGTTTTAATACTCTACGTTGGATTTATAAATGATGTATTTTATAGAAATTATACAAGATATTGGGAATGTCCTAAACGATATGCAAGGACACCTTATTAAAATGCTTAATACAGAACATATATGATGGATTCCTTATACATTGGCAATATAAATTATCGTACATGTTATATTGTCTACGATATCATGATTCGTTTATGTATTTGATGCATGAAGCAAATATCAAATCCAAATAGATATCACTAAATGGTTGTTTAAGGTGTTCTCATGTATTTATGAAATACAAGAGAACTGTTTACAGAAACAAGGAACTTCTTATGAAGGAGTATTCAAACTCAGACTTCATTAGTGATATTTAGTATAATATGTCACTAATAAATTCAGGATAAATTCTTAAATTTGGAAATGCTCAAATGAAAGCTTGTGACCGATTCAATGAAAAAATCTAAGTACAATGCCTTAAATAGTGTCGTAATAAAAATAATGTATATAAATATAAATGCACAAATTTATAACCCAGCTGAGAATAATTCCAAATGTTGAGAAACCCATAACATATTTATGTGATAACAATGTTGTGATATAGTTCGTACAAAACTTAAAGCTCATTAGAATCAAGAGACATACTCTAAATTGTTCCACATGATAAAACAGTCTATCAACATTGGGGAGACTTGATTGACAGAGTAGATAATTAAATCATAATAGCATACTCATTCATTGAGGAAGTGACACGATTAATTTTGAGGAAACTTATTGGAGAAGTTAGAATAAGATTCCATAATTGAACCCAAGTGCAAGTGGGAGACTGATAGAGTTAGAAGTATACACTAGGGGCAATTTTGTAATTTGTTACATATATCTAACTCGATAACCAATCTTGTTCGAAATAAAAGGTGTTTTCTTTCTATTATATACTTGATATAATGTGTTATAGTAATTAATTTAATTAAAAGCATATTTAATAGAAAATCTATAAATGATATGTTCTTTGTTAGTAGTTACAAACTGTTGTAACAGTGAGTAATTTATTAATAAAAACAAATGTATCATTCTAAATATTCCTAGTCAAGATGTATCGAGACTGCATATCGATGCATCAATTTAGACTAGAGTACAAACGCTTTCCAAATATCTGGCAGTGTATTACTCATGGCCGCTGTGTGCACCAAAGGGTTACGTACTGATATTTATCAAATAACTATGGAATGACTCGTCCGATAGATTTCTATTGGTTAATATAACTAAGGTCAAACAGAAAATATCGATGCGACTAATTTACATAGTTCTATCGACTTGAGAATACTGTTGATCTTCAATATGAAAGCTCCACTTTAATTATGGTCAAATCATGGCACGACGTCTATCGAGTCACTATAGTTGGGTCAAGTGAAAAGGTGAAGCACTATTCAAGAAAAGATTCGTCTCCTCAGTTAGATGGGGTTAGTATCACGTCAACTCAAGTCGATTCATAGTCAAAGTCTTTGGCTAGAGCATTTCGGTTAACAATAATTGTTATTATTGAACCATTGTGTTTGGACTATAGAGTCGAATATGAATGATATTGGAACTTTGACCATTATTGAATTACATAAGTTTAAAGTGACATAGTTTTAACGAAGAGAATTGGTATAAATAATAGTCATAGCAGGTAACGCTTAACAAAATAAAATTGAATTTTGCCAAAACCAAATAAGCAATAAATTTGGCCAAAATATTGCTTCTGCTAAGTGACGTGCGAACGTTAATATTTGAATATTTCGAGATTATTGTTGACCAAATTTACACTTGAAGCGTCATACAACCAAAAACGATGAATTCTCATTTGAGCAAATGATTTAACTAATTTATAATTGTTATAAATTAATTAAATTAAATATTTTTTATCAAATATTTTTTATAATTTTTTTTAGCTCCATAATGAATATTAATTGTATTTATAAAAGTTATAAACACATTAATCGATATACGATAACAATAAGCATTTTAAATTAGATTTAAAATGAAAAAATGTTCATTCAGGCTCAAATGGTTTAAGGCCCGTCATGTGGGCTGATAGGATCTGCTGCAACATGGGGTATAGGTGGCTCAAAATATAGGTTAGAGGGCTTGATAATGGATGACTCAGATTAATGGAGATAGTGTAAAAGGTAAGATCCTAAATTCTCTCCTTTCCATCCTCTATTTAAGCATCACTATCAACATGTGATTATGAACTTTTTTAGAGCTTCATCTCCACTCATTGCCGGCCAAAAAAATCTCCTCTTGTCTCTTCATTTAATCATGCCTAAATCAAGTCAATTTAATTGTTATTCGATAGCCGATGGTCAATGATTTAAGGATTAGCAATCTGTTGGATCAAAAATCATTTTTAGGAGCATATAATGCTTTGGCTGTAAGGTACATTTCTAATTTAATTACAAACATTAATTCATAATTATAATGTTCATTAATCAGTATATAATATTATTAGTTACGTGACGATTTGAATATGTTGATTTATTGTCACAAATTTAGTTAGTTCTATGTATATGTATATATGGTTATAATTCTTTTTTAAGATTATTCATCTATGTATAGCACGGCTCAAAATTAAAAAAACACATTTTTAATTAATTTAATGTATAATATATACATATGTTTGTATAGTATATAACTTAAATACTATATTATACATGTGCAAAATATGAAAATAAAATTCCATATCGATGCTTAATAAATATAATATTTTCGGCAAAAATATTTTTTAATTTTATATAATTTTTAAGTAATGTTTAAATCAATTTATATTATAAATAATTATATAAATTCATATTTCTATTATAAGTTTTATTTTTTATTTTTTATTTTTTTGTCGATGCTTATTAAGCTCACAACAGAAGGTTTTTATTTTTATTTTTAGATATTCAAATTAAAAAATGATAATTTATAATTGAATTTTAAATCGTTCTAAATTATAAAATTATATATTAAAAATTCATATTATAAAATTTCATGTAAAATTTGGTGAAAATTTTAAACTTAAATTTTGTTTTGAAAAATAATAATTTGTTTATTTTAAATTCTTTTTTTCGGTTTTATATATATATATATATATATATATATAATTTAAAAAACAAAAATCCTAGTATATGCTCAAGACCAGTCCAATAAATATATTTAAATAAAAAAATTATTTTATAATTTTGTTTGTATTAGTGTGTATATATGTATTCTATTATATATATGTATATAAGTATTTAACATATTCATTTTTTTTTAAAAGGAAAGGTGTATTTAACATATTCATTTATATGTGTCTATATATGCGTGTGTGTGTATCATGTATTTGTATAAGTTCCATTTTCGACATTATAGGAAAAAACTAAAAATAAAAGTATTTATTCTATTTCATGATATAAACATATTTATATAGTAATTAATATACACACACATTTTATTAATATTCTAAATTTATTTTCATTCATAAATATTTATATGTTTATACAAAGTTATAAATAAATAAATTTTAATATATATATATATGTATATATATTGAAATATTTTATTATAGAAGCAAAAGTATATACATACATACATTTGGACAATGCATTTACATATTAAATGAGCTAACGTGTCCATTACGATGTAAATCCCAACATCTATATACGGGCATGTCATACCATGCACGGATTGGTACGTTACACATGCACATAGTTATACATATGTATGTGATACACACATATTTATTTAATATAACATAAATAGTACAATATCATTTTATAAATAAAACAAAATAAAGATTCTATTTAAATAAAATTTAGAAATGTTCTAAATAAATTAGGCCTCATGGGCTCAATAAAGATCCAATAAGAGATTTTTTTTTGAAATTCACTAATAACTTTCGCTGCGGGCTGATCTAGTTCATACATTTGAAGATCGCATTAAAATAAATTATAATAGTGGTCATCATAATGATGATGATATAGGGGTTTCAACCGACATTTCTCTATCTGTTTTCCAAAAACGGGGGCACCCATCTAGTAAATGGAAGAATGAAGTTTACCACACAATTAAAGAATCATGTTAGCTAAGTCAATAGCGTTTCCTAATTGTGAAAGGCTATCAAATCTTAATTGGTACATAGCAAAAAATTTATTCAAACTAATGTCAATTGCGTTATATATCATAAAATTTACCTTAACATTACTCGTTGTGTAACAGTCAACTCGAAGGCGAAAATTCAAATATTGAGCCCAATGAATGATTTGAGAGTTGGTTTAAGAAACATGTAAGTGCATGTGATTATTATATCATTTTAATTCTTCAAAATGTTTATTATACATTAATATGAATTAAATTAATTTGATAGGTTGATGATAACAGAATCAAAAAATATTTATTATAAAAAACTTTCATTTGGTCCAATGATAAATATAGGAAATATTCAATCATGTATGTAAACGGTTATAAATTTCACAAAACAGAGTTTGAAGCAAATAAACAAACTATAATAGTCAGGTATGTGTTAAAGGCGGTAACGAAGATGATGATTCAGAAGATTATTACGTGTATTATCGGAAATACTTGAACTTACTTACTCCCAATCAATGGAGCTTAAAACTTTTTTATTCAGACATGAGTCGTTTGATAGTAGGAAAAATGTAGTAGTACACCATTTGCATAAAGATTATCCGCTTGTTGAAGTAAACCACAAAAAACGATATCAATGTTACGATCCATTAATGCTAGCGACGCAAGCAATACAAGTTTATTATGCGTCTTATCCTACCATAAACAACAGTAAGGCAGAGTGGTGGGCTATTGTTAAAACAAAACTAGTATGACCATTCAGCTCAAACATGATCATAACTGACGATCAACCATACCAAAATGATTTGAACCCTAAAATCACAGTCAGTATATGTAAGACCACTTAACAACTAAATATTTGATGAAGTCAAATTAAATGGACATCGAGATTGATAAAGATTAAGTCGAAGTTGATGACAATGACAATGTCGAAGCTTATGAAGATGAGTATGAAAACCAAGATATTAATGTAAACAACAAGACTAATGAGGATTATGTAGATTCGTAGTATGTATATTTTGATGTTAGACTCTTCTTTTATACATATATTTCTTCTCCTTTTTTTCTATTATCAATGATATATAATTCATTTAATTTCCTAAGATCAGTTAGCTTTATGTATTCAATTCAGCGGGTCATATTATTTTGATGTTGTGATTTCATTCACGTGCATATCTATTATTACTATATGTAGTTGTGTATACTGTATTATTTGTTGACGGATATGTCTTCTCTTGGTCATCGTCATTCCATCCGATCAGTAGATCGGGATGGATCGTCTTCAGATCGAGGTGGAGTGAGCACCATGTTGATCAACATATCTTGTCTTCGGTTGACGATCATGTCAGTCCAACTCATGTTGATGCTATTGATCCATCCGCTGATGCATCCATGACAGACTCTGCATTCACCTTACGGATTGGTATATTTCAGATAGGACAAAGTGGGTAAGAATAATATTAATACAATTTATGTACATAGATACACAGATTCATTGACACACACAAAATCAAACAACAACAAACAAAAACATTGATAAATATAAAATTACATAATTTGATACACACAGAGTACATTAGAAGGAAAACAAATAATGAAATACAATGAAACATGTTACATTAGTGTCTTTATGCTGCAACTAATTCTTCTCAAGAACAATCATAACTTTTCTTCCAATTGCATTTTGGGAAGCCTGACATTCCTCCTCCTTCCTCCATGGTTTAAATAGTTCTCAAACAAATTTAAATGTATCGCTATATATTCAAGTTTAAATATAATGATAAAGATTGCGTTGCTATATATTCCAGTCTTATTTTTATAATAATAAGAGATTAGATGGTTTTGGAGTTGTACAAATGCTATTTTGAAACATTTTATCCGTTTTCATAGCTGGTACACGATGATTGGATACTCATATAGTCAGCTTATCCTTAACTTCTAACTTTTTTCCGCACACATGGTTAACGAATATCTCACGAGAAAATGAAAATAAAAATCATTTATGGAAGTTGACGTTTTATCCATATCGTGGTTAATTTTTTATAGATGTTTTAAATTTAATTAACCACGAAATTTTTGCTTTGCAGGTATGGAGATTCAAACGTTCTTTGATGATAAAGTAATATATTTTTCCCACCAGCATAGCATGGTGTACCGTTCATTGTTGGCTTGTATAAACCATAACATCGGGAAATTCACGTGTACAAATCCTAATAAACAAACTTTTAACACTGTCTCCAATATCAAGCAGCATTTAAATGCATTGAACTTTAAATCAAAAGCCACCGAACTAGCTTACTTTCTGGTCTAACAACTTCATGCATCCACAAAAACATTGGTGTCGTCATCCAACACGTTTATTACACTAGTACTACTTGGTTGCCTATTAACTTCTTTCCCACGCAACAAAACTTCCGTATGCTCGCCCAGTTATAGTCTTCACGCTGAAAATATCAAACCAACTGTTAAAATTTACACTTTGCTGTAATTGAATCAAAACGGACTATAGTTAGCTGTAGTTGAATCAAAAGCACGCATTGACTCTATCTATTCTAGTCTAGAATAGTAAGAATGATGAACAAGTCATGTTGATTAATTAAGATTGGCAGTTGCCACTGTGTTTCTTAAATGAAGCCACCAGGTCTATCTCTACCCCACGAATCTTCTAACCTCTTCTTTCCCCTACTACTATATATACGAAACCATAACCAACTCTTCTTTCACTTCTTATCATCACTCATTTGCATACGTCTGTTTTACAAAGTAAAAGAAAAGGAAAGAAAAATGAATACAGACATGTCCACTCTTCCTCCAGTATCGAACTCAAAGGGAAAGAGATCAAAACGCTCTCGAGCACCTACAGAAGAAGAGTACCTTGCTCTAGGCCTGGTGATGCTTGCACGTGGAGAACATGAGATCGATCAAAGTCTACTTAAATTGGAATCAAGTGCAGCAGCAGTTAGAGAAGAGTACAAGTGTAAGGTGTGTGGGAAGGCATTTGGGTCATTTCAAGCACTCGGTGGACACAAGGCCAGCCATAGATCAATTAAGCAGCAACTGCTGCAGACTGCTGATCTCCATCAATCTCACTCGACTCTATCTGAATCCGAATCTATACCTGTAGCTATACCTGCTGTTTCTGGAAGTGGAAGGATGCACAAGTGTTTTATTTGCTTCAAAACGTTTGGGTCAGGGCAGGCCTTGGGTGGACATAAGAGGCGTCACTATGATGGAACTATTGGAAGTGCAGCCAAAAGTGGATTCTCTGCTTCTTCTATAAGTGGCAGTTCCAGTAATACTAATGTTAATCATAATGTTGGTAGACGGTTTGGTTTTGATTTGAATTTACCCGCCTTGCCCGAATTTGGATTTAGATTCAATGGACTCGATGAGGAGGAAGTGCAAAGTCCTAGTCTTCCTTCTAAGAAGCTTAGATGCCTTACTATTCCAGCTTGATTAGATGGCTTACTTCCTACCTAGCTACTTTTGGTTCATGCATATTCATTTTTTCATTCTTCATAGATCACTGATTATTTTTTCATTCTTCATAGATCACTGATTATTTTCAGTTCATTTCATTTAATTGTAATTACTGGTGTTGGTTAATTTGATTATAATTATAAATCATTCTTGTCTGAATAATTCATGTGCTTGGTAGAATAGAAGATGTCCAACAATATATTCCAGGGAATATTAAATAACTATGATTCTGGTAACTTACCGTCAAATATTTATCAAACATCTTAACCCGTTACATTTTGAATATTATACCATGCTATCTATTGTAGTTGGTCCCAAGTTGAAACAAATATAACACGGGCTGAGCCAATTTTTACATCCAGTTAGAACAATCATGATAGATAGGCGTTGGCATGTATGAACCCAAAAATTACAGTACATAGTGACATCTTTAATTTGAAAACTGAAATCCAGACACAGATACAAAAAGCACTTCAAAAACTACTGATTTATTGATAAAAGTAGTGCTCCTACTTCGATTCAGATGTTGAAATAAATACTGATTTTTGTAGTGTTAGCTGTCGAAGTATCAAAGAACGCAGCCTTTTTTTCTGTGAATGCTTAGAGCATCCCTTCGCCAAAATGAGGTCTTAGGTTGCTTTTGTGAATGCTTAAAGCATCATCACTGCTGATTTTTATGATTAGATTTACACTAAATTTATTTATTTTTAAACGCAGAAACTATAAAGAGATAGAGGTGTAAGGTAAAAATACGAGACGCAAGAAACCGCTAAGTTGCAGGATCAGGTCATATCATTTCCGAGATATTTTCAGGAGTTTCAAAAGATGTTTCAGAAATAATTTCTATAGTGAATTTTTTTTTGAAATAAATAAATTTATTTATTTCAAATACTAATTTGCTTGTAACTTTCACATATGAACTCCTTTTTGCAAACCACCTTCTTCATCGCATCCCACACCATCTCCTTATACACATGAGTATAATATTGTATCGCTTATTTTCAACACTCCACTTCGATACAATATTACCGCATCTCTTTTATTTCGAATCAACTAATGACTAATATTTGTTTGGCCAGCGCCCCATGATGGTAAGTAGTTGTATACAAACTAACTAAGTTTGAGCAATGCTCAAACTTATCTTTAGGATGAGATTTCGTCATCATATCTGAAGGATTATCCATAGTACTCATCTTCACCAACTTGATCTTACTTCGTTCTTCCTCCAGCATAAGGAAGAATCTTCTAACATCAATGTGCTTCGTCCGAATACTATAGCCTTGATTTTCTACAAGATGAATCGTGCTTTGACTATCTGAAAATAGCTCTACTGTACGCTATACCATCGAAAGATCATCCAATAACTGAAGTAAACACAATCCCTCCTTAGTCGCTTCCACAATCGATGTCAACTCGGCCTCGGTAGTCGACAAAGCTACATAGATTGCAGCTTTGATCTCCACGAAATCGGACTTATGCCAAGTGTAAACACATAGCCCGACACCGACTTCCGTCCGTCTCTATCTCCGGCATAATCTGAATCACAATAGCCTCTAAAAGAGATATCACCATCTACTTCACCATACAACAAGCCAACTGAAGAAGTGTCATGAAAATATCTGAGAATCCACTTCACTGCTTGCCAATGCTATTTGCTTGTGTTAGACATATATCGACTCACAACACCGACTACATATGCCAACTCTAGTCTCGTGCACATCATAATATACATGAGGCCACCAACAACACTAAAATAAAGTATATTTGTCATATACCTCTTGTCTTCATCCGATGAAGGAGATAAGTCTTTTGAGAACTTAAAATGAGATCCTAATGGAGTGCCAACCGGTTTAGCTTTCTCCATACCAAATCGAGCGAGGACCTTCTCGATGTACCGCGTCTGAGTGAGTCTCAATTCTCTCCTCGTCCTATCTCTAAATATCTTCATTCTCAAAATTCTTTGCGCTTTTCCCAAATCCTTCATATCAAACTCTTTGCTGAGCTCCGCTTTCAACTCCTTAATTCTGACTATACTCCGAGATGCAGTCAACATATCATCAACATATAACAAAAGATATATCATATCTCCATCACACCTCCTGAAATAAACACACTGATTTTTGAAGCTTCTAGAATATTCCTGTGAAAGCATAAACTTATCAAATCTCTTATACTATAGTCTAGGAGACTTTTTCAGTCCATATAGAGATTTGTTAAGTTTACAAACATAATATGGCCTGCTACTATAAATGAACCCCTCCAACTGCTTTAAATAAATCTCCTCATGCAGATCACCATGCAAGAACGCAGTTTTGACATCTAATTGCTCAAGTTCCATATCATAATGAGCAACTAATGCTAAGAGAATACGAATGGAAATATGCCTAACAACTGGAGCAAAAATATTATGATACTCTACCTCATTCTTCTAAACATACCCATTTGCTACTAACCTTGCTTATATTTGAAATCTCCATTGTTGTTATCTTTCACTCTACAGATCGGTTTACATCTAATAGCTCTCTTGTCGATGGGAAGAGGCACCAAATCCCAAGCATGATTTTTCAACAAAGATTCAATCTTCTCCTCCCTAGCAACTAACCAACTGGAACTGTCAACTGATGCAATAGCATCTCTATAATCACTGGGCTTATCATGACAACATTCAATGTATATGTTATCATGTCATCGAAGTCAATGTCTTCGATGCTCAATCCAACAAACTCATCAAGCCACTTAGGCTTTCTTCTCTGTCTAACAGGTCCAGTCTCTGATCGAGCTACAACTTGAGTCTAATCCTCTATACTAACATCGGTACTATCCTCATCAACCACGGTGCTATCGGAAATACTATCCGAACCTCTATAAAAAGAATCTGAAGATGACTTGTCTTGTGTTTGGTATTCTGAATCGGTTCTTACATTGTCTTCGAACGAGGAAGGCTCCACCTTCAACATAGCCTTCTCATCAAAGGTCACATGTCTATTGATAAGAATCTTCTTGCTGATAGGATACCACAATCTATGTCCCTTCACTCCTCTTTTATAACCTAGAAAGATACACTTGCGAGCTCTATGTTCCAACTTTCCTCTGCTCTCATGTAGATAAGCTGGATATCCAAACAATTTGAGAGATTAATAGCTATCAGGCTCTCATTTCCATACTTCTTTAGGAATTTTCATATCTATGGCAATATAAGGTGTGCGGTTGATGAGGAAAGCCACCATAGATAAGGCTTTAGCCTAAAATCCCTTCTTTAACTTAGTAGCCAATCTGAGGCGATGAGTTCTCTCCAACAATGTCTGATTCATCCTTTCAGCAACTCTATTAGACCGAGGGTCGCCAGGTATGGTGTAATGCCTCTTAGTGCCTTCGGACTTACAATAATTGATGAATTCATGTGATACAAATTCACATTCGTTATCCGAACGGAGAACTTTCAACTTCTTCCCTGACTGCTTCTCAATCATAGATTTTCACTTTTGAAACATGGTAATGGTTTCACTCTTAAATTGTAGGAAGTATACACATACTTTGCGAGAATAATCATCTATAAATGAAATAAAATACCTTGCTCCACCTAAAGATGAACAAGGGGAGAGACCCCACACATCTATGTGAACATACTCCAAGACAGCCTTTACTTTATGCTCTCCTATATTAAAAGAAATCTTTGTGTGCTTTCTAAGAACACACTCTTCACAAAAGCCAAACTTTGAATATTGTACTCCATCAATCAAACCTCACTTACTTAACTCATCCAAATTGCATTCGCCGATGTGACTCATCCGCAAGTTCCATAATCTGAAATAATCTGAATCAACAGAAGTAACTAAAGCTGATTCACCAACTACAATATTGTCCTTCAATATATAAAGATTTCCTACTCTCACTCCTTTCATAACAATCATGTAACCCTTCGATATCTTCATTTTCTCTCTCTCCACTACAATCTTTAAACCAAGCCTACTCAAAGCCCCAACATAAATCAAGCTCCTTCTTAAATCAAGTACATGCCTACCATCAGTAACAGTATGAACAACACCATCAAACATCCTGACCTTCACACTGTCCACACCAACCATACGGCAAGAAGCATCATTGCCCATCAGAACTTCTCCTCCATCAATCTCACGACAAGTGGAAAAGCAGTTCCTATCAGATGTCATATAATAGGATGCGCCAAAATCAATCAGCCATAAGTTGCTCTTCCCTGAAAAGCCAAAAGTTGTAAATACATCGGTATCACTCTCTGTAACTGATTTCTCTGCAGTAGATGCTAAAGCTTGCTTTGGGTCTTTTATTCTTCCTTCGAGCTTGGGACATTAAGCTATAAAGTGCCCTTGCTTCTTACAATGATGACAAGTCAATCACTTAGGCCCTCTAGACTGAGACCTTGAATTACTTTGACCTCCACTATTCTTTGACATACTTTGGCTTCTACCTCTCTGTATAGATAAGCCCTTTGTATCACTATCTAAACTAGTGCTCGCCAATCTACCTCTCAACACTTCATTATGAAGACCAGCCTTTACGTAACATAGGCTAATCTTACTGCGACCATATATCATGAAATTAACAAAAGAAGTATACTCCTTAGGCAATGAACATAAGAGAATCACTGCTTGAGCCTCATCAGTAATATCAACTTCCGCCGCCTTTAGGTTCATAATCAAAGTGGTCAAAGCATCTGCATGTTCCATAAGATCGACTCTAGGTTTCATCGTAAATGGATAGAGTTGTTGTTGAAGAATAATCCGATTAGTGAGAGACTTGTTTTGATATGCGTCAGATAGTGCATCCCATAATTCCTTTGCTATCTTCTTCTGAGAGAATTCCCTTAGAACTTCATCTGAAAGACTCAACTAGATGGTTGTAAGAGCTTCTTCTTCTATCTCTTCCAAAACATTCCTCTCTAGATCTTTCAGTTTACCCGGCTCAGTAATAATCTTAAAAGTCTTCTCCTTTTTTAGTACGACCTCCATTTTCTTCTTCCATGTGCCAAAATCTCATTTTCCATTAAAACGAGTAACAACGTAATTACTACCATATCTACCTATCTTCCTTGAAGCTATAGATGCTCAAATCTAAAACAAATCGACTAGCTCTGATAACAATCAGTAGTGAAAAAATTCGTTTTTTTCGGAATAAATAAATATTATTTCAAAACACTAATTTCCTTGTATCTTTCACATATAAACTCCTTTTTGCAAACTGTCTTCTTTATCGCATCCCACATCATCTTCTCATCAAAATGAGTATAATATTATATCGCTTATTTTCAACAAAAAACACCAACGAGACACAAGAAACTACTAAGCTGCAGGATCATGTCATATCATTTCAGCGATAATTTTGGGAGTTTCAAAAGATGTTTTATTTGCAATTCAATGGTAAATCAAGTCTGAGTCAAAATAATGTTCCAAATCAATATCATGATGGTTGATGCATTTTATTTGTATGCACGGTGTATATATAGTATAGAGGTGGATATGATGTAGATGTAGTATTGAGATTTTTATGATGTAGATGTAGTATTGAGATTTTATTTGTGCATTGCAATATTACATGATATTGAAAGATTTTATTGTTGTTACTTGGTAGTATTCCTTTTGCCATGTATTGTGTTTAAATGTGTAATCATTGTGTTTGAATTTGACATATGTTGTTATAATTAGATGTTTAACATTGTTGGAAAATATGATATTATTGTGATTTGTGGTTGAATAAAAAAATAAAATAAAAATGCTATAAAAAACTGCATAAATGTCATCGCTAAATCGTGAGAAAATTTGAAAAAAAAATTACACTTTACCAAATGTCGTAGTTAAGTTGTAGCAAAGTCATCGATATTATAAAGTCATTGGAATGTTGTCGTAAAATATCGCATTCGATCAATCGTAGCTCAGTCATTGCAAAATTGTCATTAATTATGTCGTCGTTGTGTCGTCAAATTCGTCGAGATTGTCAAGTCGTCAGGTTGTCGTAAAATGTCGTATTAGATTGGCCGCGGCTCAAGCGTCGCAAAATCATAAGTAAATTAGATGGTCGTAGTGTCATCATAAAATGTCATATTAGATTGGTCGTTGCTCAAGCGTCGCAAAATCATCAATAAATTAGATCGTCGCAGTGTCGTTAGAAAAATAATATCGTTTGAAATTTCCTTACCAAAGACATCGCAATGTCGTCAGAATTTATTTTCCACGGGCATTTTTGAGACGCCAAATTATCGTCGCTGTGTCATCAGAAACACAGTTTTCCACAACTTTGCAATGATAATTTATCGATAAAATTTCAATATTTTCTGTAATCATACACGACTGAGGTCTGATTGAGTTTCAAACCGAAATGCTTGAGGACGGAATGTGCGGTTGAGTTCAGCTATGAAAACACCGATCTAAACTAATAGTAGAATGTAAATAATTCAATATTTGAAAACCACCTTATAAAATCAACACAACATTTGAGAAGTGTGGCAGAAAAATAATGAACAACTTTATATGCAACCCAGATAAATGTTGTTGAAAATAATTTTTCTCGATATGACAACAGTAACATAGACATCTATCAATTAGTGTGGTAGACATTTTTTCTTTTAGCGTCCATCCACTGTATCATTTTCTAAGTAGAACACTGCCTGCAATTTGTGGTAGCTTGTTCATGGAGACCAGATTTGCTTGACCTTGTCTTATTTGTTCATTAGTTATATGCGATCCGTTCAAGTTGACATCTTCTTAGGCGTTAAAAGCAACTTCAACCTGGCTCTTCCAAGCCCCAACATTTCTGTAACGACTATCAATCATATCAGCACACATATTAATGAACGCTCGCATCCGCTTTGAAGTCCAGGTGGTGATGGTTGTGGAGGTGGAAGAATCGGATGACGTGCAGTTACACAAAGGAAATTGAATAAATGTCAATATATATTTAAAGAAACTTTAAAATCTTGATCGGAAAAGCTTGAATTGCTTTGAAAAAGCTCTGATTTGGGGAGAAGACAGTGGCAAAGGAGGAGCAGGAGGAGGAGGAGTTATACAAAGGAGCATGCGGACGCATTAGACGACAGCAGTTCTTTTTTACTGCGTGCACCAACCGGTCCAAAATGAGCGTTACTTTAATGACATGAGAATGACCATTATTTGCGAAAGCATTCTTACTCTCCAATATAATGGGTTATTTCTAACTACCAAATTTGCGTTGTCATCTAAACTTGATTGCTCAATTGGGGGACACAAAATTGTTATGCAGACCAAGCAAATAAAAGGTTGTGTGTCGATGATTTATTTGCACAGTATACCCGACATCTTTTCACCTTGATCGAGAAAAAATTGTGGAAGAAATTAATAGAAGGAGATCATCGTACCAAACAATTTTACCTATTCACACGTATATAGAACATCATGTATCTACACTTATGAATACATATCTAACATATACTTTCAGTTTTGGGTACTAAAGTGAATAGCAATCATATATGTGCATGAACATATGCATATGCGCAAGCCTATACAAATATGACATACGCAAGAAAGCGCGTGCATATTCACATAGTACCAATATTTTTCTTATTTTTGTCATTTTCAACTTAATATCATTTCTAGTATTCCTTTACCATGCAATTGATAAAGCACTAAGCGTTGAAGGTAAAGTCTAATTTGCTGGTTTGAATTTGACTTTTTATACTTTCAGTGAAAATATTTACTGTATTAGACTAATATTATGTTATTGGTTTTAGTTTGTTCATGCTGCACTTTTCCTTTTTATTTTTAATATCATTTTTCGTAGACTATCATTATTAAAGGTGATACTAGTTATTTTTCCTTCGAAACAAGAAATCATATATGGACATGTGATGATGAGAAATATATGGTATTTTGTGGTTGCTCAAATTTGATATAACTTTGGAGAATTTATAATTATGTTTAAGCAGTTTGTATGCTTTATTCGTGGTTATACATGCATATCGTGCTTGCACATACTGTTAAATATTCATGATATGTATTGTATATTCTGTTAGTGATTCTACAAGCATGTGCATGTATGCGTCATCAAGTGCGTAAAATTCATTTTTTATTTAGCGCTATGTGAATAGAGCTAACTACTACATGCTGGTAGGTATTCATAAAGTGATATGTTAGGTACAAGAATATTTTAATGCAAATAAAGTAGATGAACATACTCTACACATCAAGGAATTATGTTTATTGTATGGACAAAAAATGCTTAGACAACAAGTTATAGACAAAAGATGTCAACAAATTTATATAATTAGAACGATTACTTTTTCTCCTTTAAGTATTTTCTTGGATAATACCTTTGCTCAGCTTTTGACTAGGGTTGTTATGGTAACGGTAAATTTACCATTACCATATCATTACCAATCAATCAGTTACCATTTTAAAATAAAGTCGGTATACCAGTATAATCGGTACGGTAACGATAAATTTACATTTTTTACGGTAAAACATCGGTAATATTTTTTCAAAACCAGCCGTAACAGTAATTTACCAGTCCATTCATAATACATTAATATTCATGTAAGGTGTTGTATTACGGGTATTTAGAAGCAAGAAAACAGTTTGATTTATTTCAGTAATTCAACTTAAATGATGATAAATACACTTCTTTTCTATGTCTTTTATTAAGTGACCCAAGGAGATATATAATGAAGCATCATTCGGTGTAGAAATATATCAATTTATATTTTTATAGAAAAACAGTAATTTACCAATATTAGTGTAACGGTTACCAGTTTATCGGTATACCAATCAATCGGTAATGGTAACGGTAAACAATTTTAGTTTACCAGTAAAAACGGTAAGGTAACGGTATTTACAAATGGTAACGGTAATCATTACCATAACAGCCCTAGCTTTGACGTTTGAGAGTTAAAACCCTAGCTAAAAGGCACTCTTCAAATTTACAAGTAAGAGCTAAAAAAAAGTTTTTTCCCATCCATCCAAACGTTTTGCACATAAAACCTCCTTTTACTACTGCTAATTCTAATGGTGTTACGTTTTTCTTCAACAAATTTGCCTTTTAGGGAGATAAATTATGAGCATAACATCAAACATTGTCTTCAACACCATTATATGCAAAATATTTATGGAAAAAAATAAAATAAAAGAAGTATTCTAAAATAATAAAAAGTAGTAATTACCCATTCCACCAACAAAGAGTTTCACTTTCAAGTAACTAAAAAAACTTAAATGATGCATCATTGAAGATTTATTGGGATAAACTCCTTGTGCATAGCACGAGTCGAGTGAATAAGAAATGACCGGACCTATTAACATCCCTAGTTTTGCCTTTCATTCCCAATAAATAAATAAAAATTAGTTTGAACAAAAACACCTTCAATACTAAGGCATTAACATGTCATAGACATTTAAAACAGATCCATTCTTATGTGTAGAGCGTAAACGTATAGGACCACACTCAATAGAATTCAAAAGCTTCATTTTATTCTTAAGTTCAATATTTAACCTTATATTTTATACCTTTCTGCAGGGATTAAAAGGTATAAATATAAGGTATAAAATATTTAAACCTTGTATTAATTTCAAAAGAACTCAACGTTTAACTTTAATTAAATTCCAGAAATGTTTAACCCAAATTTTTTCCTTCTGATCAACTTCAAATACCACATCTAACCAATTTCAAATTATAATCAAACATGTCACTATCATAATGCAACATACAATATTTCAACACGAATTGGTCACGGATTTGTTCGAATACAAAGGGTAATTCAACGCTGGTTGGCCATTTTAATCAATATATCATCAAATTCAACCAATATAACAGACAACGTCAACTCAACCTAGGTAAGCAACACTATTTCGATTAATATCAATCAACAACAATCAAATTCATCACATTAAACTAACAAAAACAACCATGTGATCAATATTCTAAACATAGATGTGAGTATAACAATACTCACCTTGATTTCTATGCTTGAAATTCGGTTTTCCTCATTAGCTTGTTTATTTCAGCCTAGAACTATAATTTACTTCTAGTCCTACATAACCATTGTCCCATTAAGACTATCCCCTTCTTTATTATCTCCAACCTCCGACCATCATGCATGTTGTAGCCACCTCCAGCTGAATCCCGACCTCAGCTGCTCAAACCCATCATATCGCCATTGCTTCCAAAGTTCGCCAACGTGTGGGTAGGCTCCTACACCTCTTCCCGAAAATGACGTGGCTATTGTCATGCCCGTGTACAGCCAGCAGCACCAAGGTCATGGTCCCTGTTCTGACATCGTCGCTATCATCTGCTCCCCCACCAACCAGAGCTACCAATCGCGCTTCCTCTCACATGGGTCGTTGCTCCCAATCGTGCAACAATTATTAATTAAACTAGGTTCTTATTGCTATTGAAATTTTCATTGCCCTCTTTTTATATACATTAAATCCCCTTTTTCACATATATAGATGCCCTATAAACTATGTTATGAATATATTTTCAATTCAAATCAAGTACCTATATATAAAAATATATTTCGATAGATCGCACAAAATACTTAAATTTGCTAATTATTTATTCTTATCAATTTATTCATTTTATTAATGTCAAATAAAATTTATTTCGTCTATTTCAACCATATGAAAATTGTTTACAATATAAAATTATTTTATATTCATCATAAATAATTAATGGAGTTAAACTTATTTTGTGAAAAGAGTTTATTAATTTATTCATTTTATTAATGGCAAATAAAATGTATTTCATCTATTTCAACCATATGAAAATTGTTTACAATATAAAATTATTTTATATTCATCATAAATAATTAATGGAGTTAAACTTATTTTGTGAAAAGAGTTTATTAATTAATTCAATTTATTAAAATAAAAAATTCGTTTTCTATTGAAATTTAACTCAATAAAATTAATTTTTCAAAATTAGAAATTATTTTAAAATTGGACTCAAACATTTTATTGTAGTTAAAATTATTTATATCAGTGGCGAATAAGGTACGTGATAGAGTTATAGTGTGCCCTAGGGGCAATTATGTAATTTTTTACATATGTCTAACACGATAACCAATCTGGTTTGAAATAAACTGTGTTTTATTTCTAATATTATATACTTGATATAATGTGTTATATTAATTAATTAAATTTATTAAAAGTACATTTAATAGAAAATCTATGAATGGCATGCTTTGTGGTAGTAGTTATAAAGTGTTGTAATCATGAATAATTTATCACAATGAAAATAAATATACCATTTTAAATATTTCTAGTCAAAATGTATCGAGACTGGATATCGATACATCTATTGATATCAGCGTACGTAACGCTCTTCAAATATTGGACAGTGTACTACTTATGGCTATTGGGGGAACCAAGGGGTTCCGTACTTATAGTTATTGGATAACTATGGAATAACTCATTCGAGAGTTTTCTGTTGGTTAATATAACTAAGGTTAAACAAAAAATATCGATGTGACTGAGTTACACCATTCTCCGACTTGAGAATACTGTCGATCTTCAATATGAAAGCTCCGCTTTGATTGTAGTTAATTAATGGCACGACGTCTATTAAGTGACTATAGTTATAGTCGGTTTGAATGGAAGTATTTGAAGTGAATTACTATTCAAGAGAGGATAAGTCTCCTTAGTTATATGGGGTTATATCGTGGTCAAGTAAAGTCAATTGAAATTCAAATCTCTAGTCAGAGCATTTTGATAAATAATAATTGTTATTATTGAACCAAGGACTTTGTGTTTGGATTTCAGAGTTGAATGTGGATGATATTGAATTTTGACCATTACCAAATTCCATAAGTCCAAAATTTTATAGTTTTGACGAAGAGAATTAGTGTAAGTAAACTGGGTAACACTTAATAAAGTAAAATTGGATTTTGCTGAAACTAAGGAATCAATAAATTTGGCCAAAATGTCACATCATCTACTAAGTGATATATGAACGTTAATCGTAACACCCCATAATTTGGTGTTAGTTATTTAATTAGTTAGTAGGTTAATTAATTAGGCTCCAAAAATCGAATTTGTAGGAACAATGGAATTTGATTACTAAACTTGCATCACTGCGTTTGTAGCATAAATCTAAGCAACTTTCATATTTGGTGTTTTACGATCGGATTCCAAACGAAGAAATTATGGACGAAAAATAAATTTGGAATGAAAATAATTCGTTTAAGAAATTAACATTTTTAATTAATTAAATAGGGTCCACAGGTCTACCATCTTAGTGTAGTGGTTAACATGGGACGGTCGACCCCCATAAGGGGGCGGTTAACCGCTCCTCGGGCGGCGGCTAGGGTTTTCCCTAACCCAATGGTCCGGATCTATTATATTTCTATCTAATGGTTCTGGTTGATTCTAACGCCTATAAATACATGTCTAATCCTTCCTTCTCTTCTCATATTTTTTCAAATAGAGCAATGAAGCTCTGTCATTTCTTCTTCTCCACTTTCTTTCTAAATTAGAAATATAAGATATTTATATCTGTATTCATAAAATTGGAGAAGAATATAAATCTAATAAAAAGGATAAGGAAAGAGAATCAACTATACGTGTATTTGAGGTACTTTATATATATTTGTATATCTGTATCTATTTTTTCTCCTAATTCCAAATCTCTTCTCAGATCTATAATTCTAATATAGATATACCCTTGTTATATATATTTCTTCGGTTAAAAAGATTTAGAGATGAATTAAAGGTTCTACTTCAGATCTGGAGATTTGAATCGCTTTTAAAAGGTGAGTGGGAAATTTTATATATTGTTTATGATTTAAATATATTCCTTTTGCATATGTTTGATTTTTATGCCTAAATCAATTTTATTTCTTAATTATAGGCTTAAATTAGTATAGAAAAACTATCGCCTACATATTCTTATTTTTGATCTAATTTGAAATATGTTTACACCTAGATATGGAAATCAGTCCCAAAGATTTTAAAATTTGAATGTTGTATATTTTTATTTCAGATATGTACTTGGATATAAAATAGAATTTTTGGATTATTGCACAATTTGTGTTATGTTGTAGAGTTTCCATAGTTCAATTTGTGGGAAGAATATCCGTTTGAATTTTATTAAATTGTTTACTTTTCCACTTTTCATTTTAAAGGGGATTATTTGATATAATAAGAAATGCCTACAAACAAAAAGGGAAAAGATGTGTAAAGTACAGATTTATTCTTCGTGGCTTACACTGTTTAAAAAGAAATTATCCATCCCTTGTAATTTCAAACGGAGTCAACCTTTCCTTTTTGTTAAACCAATTTAAGGAAATCATGACGGAAAATCTTCTTAAGGAATTTAATTCCAGCAAATTAAATATGTAAAGCATATTCTAGTTACATATTTATGACTAGAATATATTTGGTTACGAACAGGTAGTTTTATTAGGCAGTTTATACATACTAATTGCATTAATAAAGATGAACAGCGTTTATTCGTACGTTATTTATGCGTAACATTCGTTAATTTTTAGTATATTTAGAGAAGCGAATAGTTAGAATTAGAAAAGGCAGTAATTCATATTAATGGGAAATAAATTAGGAATTCCTATTAATTAATTAATAGAAAATGAAAGGTTATAACCTAACTTAATAGGCAATTAATGAGAAATAATGGATAATATTGAATTAAGGGTTACAATTAATAGAGACAAATGGATTCATGTGACTGATAAAAATGGAATGGATATAAAAAGGTTACCAATTTGAAATTAGTAATCATACATAAATGTCTTAGGAAATGTCCATTAGGATTTTATAGACAAATTGACATTTATGAGTAATAAAAGGGGATTTATGGGTAGATAAGTATTTAAGGTAAATCTTATTGCCTTAAAAAAATAGGGAATTAGTAAGCTAAGTCTAATGTCAACCTAAGATGGTATAAGTAAAGACTTAGAATGGTTAATTTGACTTAGTAATTTAGTGGTGCGAGGTCAATAGAGTTACTGGATAGAAGACTGCCCTTCACTCAATAGTCGGGTGCACTTACTACTGATGTGAAATATCACTAATCCTAAGACCCATGACGATGTGAGAGATTGGATTTGCTTTCTTAATTGAAAAGTGCTAAATGGTCCAAATTTAGAATTATGAGCGGTATGGGATATCTCTAAAAATGTT
Source organism: Allium fistulosum (assembly GCA_030737815.1). Classification (NCBI taxonomy): domain Eukaryota; kingdom Viridiplantae; phylum Streptophyta; class Magnoliopsida; order Asparagales; family Amaryllidaceae; genus Allium; species Allium fistulosum. Next base: position 1,439,176,122 of record CM060902.1, read on the forward strand.
TGCTTCGGTGTTGAGGTATTAAGTGATTATCTTAGGGCCCGCCTCCCCACTAAAAGAAGTAATCTAATGAGATTCCATACTTATAAGAGTGATATTAGATATCTTTGTAGAGGTTCGCTTTAGATTTAAGGTATTAAGCGGCTATAAGGTCCGCCTCTTTTCTATAAAAGAAGTATTAAGTAGCCCAATAAGATTTCTAAGTAATGTCAGCTAGATAGTATCAGTGAGGAGTCCGCCTTGGGGTTAGATTTTAAATAGAAAAGGCCTACCTATAAATAGATGTTAAATTTTTGGAGGCCTGCTTAATTCTTATTAATGAGGTATTAAGTGACTTGGGTAAAGTCTTTCATATTACTAAGACCTTAATAACGATAAACGCGCTAATGGTATGGCTAATAAATTATAAGGCCATATATAGTGGTTAAAAGTCTCCGTAGTTAGGACAAAGAGACCAATATTGACAATGCTATAAGTCCACCTTGGAAATAGGTCCTAAATGATAGAGTTTACCGCGATTAAGGTCTTAAATTGCAAAGTCTGCCTGTTTCTCTTTTTAAAGTATTATGTAGCGATAGTAGAAACCCGCTTCATATTTAGATGTATCAAGTGACTAATGGACTTGGAAGTATTGGGTGATTGGTAAGGCTTCGTCAGTATTTTGTACCTTGGGAATGGGTAGGTAAGTAATCGTGTGTGTAATGCAAGGTTAGATTAGAATTGCTAAACTTAATAGACATAATAATTAAATGAAAACCAATTGGTATAAATTTATGTTATGGAAAGTTTATAGATTTTTCAATAACCAGAACGTTGTTCTAACCCTCTCCTCATTACAACCCACATGATAGATTTAGAGGAACAAGTCACTGGAGCTGGATGTTTTTAGTTGTTGGAGAAGCCTTTTTCTCTCTCATGCTCGATGCTAATGTGACAATCTGCTATCCAAGGAATACCATTAATTCCAAAGTAGTAGTCGTAATCAGTATTCTTATCATATTTTTGTTTCTGCTACGAGTTTAGATTTCTATCAATTTTTGATAATGCTCATGCTTATTTGTAGGTACCAAATCCAACGATTTGTTATTCATGGACTTGGGTTTAGATTTTTATCGAAATTTTAGCCTATTAAGGAATGGGTTGTTACACTGGTATCAAAGCTTAGGTTAGTAGATCAAAGGAATTAGGATAAATTGAGTGAACATATTCGTACTTTCCTATCTAATATTATTATATTTTTACGCTAGATTCTAAGAATTCTGACCATAGAAGTAGTTGTAATTCCACTCCGAAGGAATGGGCAAAAGCAACTATGGGTTGGAAATATCTTAGAGTTAAGATTTTCACGTCGACTTCGAAGTGCCCCACAGAGTGCTGACGATGTGTAAGGCACTGATGATGAAGAGCTTGAGTGCGACATATGGCAGAATCTCGGAGACTAAAGGTGTTCGACTTGATAGTTGAGATTCTAGTTACTTTGTGATTTTGGATTTTGATGACGAGTTCCAGTCGAAGACATAGATTTATTCCTGACGGGTAAAAAATTAGAGTTTGTTTGTCGTATTTGTTCAGAGGCAAATATTTTCTAGGGTGCATTAATTGATCACCTCTTTGATAGCAAACTAGATTTCTATTTGAATAATTAATTTCAATTCCATTGTCTAAAACCTATGAGAGAATTTTTATAAAATATATTTTGGAAATGCCTTAGATTTTGGAAAAATGGATTTCAAAGGATTTTTTTCCTACGTATTTATTTTAGAAATTTTGTTTTGGAATAGTTTTGAAATTTTAATTTTCAAAGAAACATGTATACTACTACGTTGGTCATGTCAAGAAATTTTTAGTTTATAAAAGATTAATTTTTTAAATCTTTAAATATTCAAATGTATATCAGTGAAGGCTTGATTTTGATTTTTGGCAAGGAAATAGTTTTCCAATTTGATAAATTTGTGCTTAAAAAAAGGTTTTTGGAAACCCTGAAATATATCTGCATATAAGTTTGACTTTTAAAGAAGTTTTGGTATGAAACAATTTTATTATTTAGGAACAAGTATAAAGGAGCATATATTTAGCTCAGTGATTTTTCGATTTATAAAATCAAGGTTTTTAAAATCTTCTCTCTTTAAGGTACAGATAAAATAGGAATGACATTCAATTTTAATGGGGTATGTAGTTTGATGTGTTGTACCACTAGCTATTGGAAGAAATATTTCTGTTCGAAGTAGGAAGGAAATAGCAGCTGGAATATTTTTTGGTTTTGGATTTGTTGTTGTTTGCAACGATTTTGTTGGGACTACTGTGAATTGCTGGAGCATGGTTCGAGACTAGGTGGCGGGCTTTGACAACGTTGTGACGAGGACATGAATTTTTTGGATCGTGTCGAATCGAAGGAGACAGCGCGAAATGATTATCATTATTTAATCCGACCCTAATTGAGTCTAGGTTTAATTAATGCACAAAGCCCATTTAGCGGTTGATTACCAGTGCTAAACCAGACTGGTCTACCAATTAACAAGTTTTGGCACAACTTGAACCTGAAACAGGACTATAAAAGTCACGTCCGAATTCCCTCAGTTGCCTTCTTTCGTTTCTCCTTTCTCAATAAGTCGAACCCAATTTCCATCATCCTCTTCCTCCAAGTATAAACCTCTATCTTCCGTACTTCCCCTAGGTAATGCTGTTTTTCCCTAGGAGCAGCAGCCTTGCCTTCCCCTCGTGCTGGTTTTACACGTTAGATCTCGCTTCACCACCACTCCAAATCTAAATCCTATTTCCTCCCTCCGACCACTTCTTAGCCCAAGATACCTTTCCGCACTACCGGTTTTTCATTGCACCATTATGGTCTCAACCCTCAAGAGGCCACTTGGCTAGATCGAAATGAGCAGAAAGTTTCGCCGCTTTTGGGCTGGAAGATCTATTCATGGTGGTGGGATTTGCACCGATCCTATGCTTCGAGACCTTTGAGCAGGAATGTTACCCGTGCTGCATCTGCCTTTTCAATGTCCTATTGGTATAGAATTTCGATAGAAGCAACAATTTGGTTCGTTCGAAGGTGAAGGGTGTCTTGATTGAGTTGACTAATGATGATCTCGCTGAGATTTTGGAGTCCTCCACAAAGGACGTAGACTTGGATGTTTTTGAAGTGACCGACTCAAGGATTTTGCAGCAGATCTTTTCCTAGTGTAACGACCCGTATTTTTACGGATCGAAACATCGTAGAACAGTTGACAATTGGTCGCATTGTTGATAAGTCGTCTAGAGTCTAAGTCTTAGGTCGTAGGAAGGTTTGGAGCGACCTAGGCATTGGGATAAGTCGTGGGGAAATTAGGTCGTATGTTGAGGCTTAGGTCGTAGCCGACTTAAGGAGATAGGCGACCTATAGGATTAGACGACCTAAGGATTTAGACGACTTAAGATAATGACCGACTCAAGGAATTGGGCGACTCTAGTAAGTGACCGACCTAAGAGTTAACGGCATAAGAGCTAACGACTTAAGAGTTTTGGCGAGTTAAAGACCTAAGGGGTAGGTCGGCGACGACCTAAGCAAGTTAAGTCGTAGCCTGGTTAAGTCGTAAGGTTTTGTGGGTATGTTAGGTCGGAGCTGTTACTAGGTCGCTTGGATGCGCATTATTAAGTTGCATGGTTATTAAGTCGTTAGGACGGAACCATTGCTAGGTCGCGCGTAGTTAAGTCGTAACTCGTTGAGTTCTGGTTCGCGCGCATGTGCTGAGTTAAGTCGTAGACGACTTAGGAGTTGAGTCGTAACCCAGTTAAGTCGCATCTTGGTTAGGTCGTAACTTTGCTAGGTCGGCAAAGCTGTTAAGTCGTAGGACGCGAGGATGCGCGCATATGCTAAGTCGTATCACGTGTTAGGTCGAAGACTTTAGGTCGGTGGGAGTTAAGTCGTAAGTCGTAGAGACTTGGGTCTGTTGAGTCGTAGGTCGGAGAAAGGGATAAGTCGGAGACGACGTATAGAGGCAGACGACCTAAGTTTTCAGCCTATAAATACACGCCATTTTCTCACTTTTTGGGATCCGGATTTCGAAGCAACGAAGTGCTGCCATTTTGAGAGCTCGACTTCTACACTTCTTCACTTCTTTTCTCCACTCTAATCTAGTGATTCCATCCATCCAAATCGAAGATTGAAGAGCTTAGATTTAAGGTCTTCATCCTTCGAAGAGAGATTTCGTCGTTTGAAGCGGATTCGTGATAGATCGAGTTAGATCCTTCGCTGTCCAGATCTGAAGTGTGTTGCTCTTGGGTTGTTTTGGTGATTTGGTGAGTGGTGATTATCTCTCACATGGATCCAAAGGAGTATATCGGATTGTTGGTTCGATTTGGTGTTAAAGTAGTGATTTCCATGCATTTTTGTAAACCTAAGTATAGATCCATATAGATTCATTGTTCATGATGATTTGACAACCCTTTTACTACATGATTAACCTATGTAAGTTCATTCATCAAGTTGTAGAGATAATTCTCATGATTTCATGCTTGTTAGACTTTCGACTCTTTATTTACGAAATTGCCATTATTGTTAATATTGTCTAGTTAGATTATATTTGAATGCTTGATTACTTGGATTAATGTTTGATTTGATTGATTTCTATGAATTAGATGATTGATGATTTGATTTAGACCGAAGATGATTCAAAAGTTAAGGGAAAAGCTCTTGAATTGGAAAAGCTACTCGTGGCATATGTAGCGGATGATGAAGCTCATATGGATAGATTTGATGATGATATTGAGATGAAGCTTTGCTATGATGATGATGAGGCGAAGTATGAGATGAGATAGTCTTGGTCTAATCCAGACGGGATCATTCCAAGCATGTTGATAACTCGGTGAAACGGTTCGAGTTAGAGGATAATGGTTTGCTCGAGAGGCGCTTGAGCTAGTATGGAAATAGTCGTCGAGGAGGATGACTAGAAGGCTGAGATTTCATCGTTGTTGAAGGTTCTAGCATGCTCAAAGCAAGAGTACGTTGGGCAGATTCGATAGTCCCTGAAGGCTAATGATTGATAGTCAAGTACTTTGGGCAGATTCGATAGTCCTAGGCACGAGTCATGATGACGTGCGGGAGTAATGTCTAGAACCAGGGTTTCCATTAGCCCTTGACGGACGGCGGAAAGAATGTGTCGGTCATTCAATTAACGGTGATATCGAAGCAATGATAACAGTGATAGCCAGAGTCATGGATGTTTGGTTGTATCGTCATTTGGTCTCAAGAGCGGTATTTTCCGGGTGCTTATCTGATCTTGGTTTAGGTCTTGGGGGTTTGTACTTGGAAAACATCGCCCTTGACTCGAGTGATAATTGCTTTACCTTAAATTATATGCTCTGCTATGTTTGTTTCTGCTTAGTGTGTGTCTGGGGGCTATCACTGTAGAAAGAGGTGGAGTGGGAGGGTTGTATTCCTATTCCTTTTCCTTTATGCTCTTTTGGTATGTTGTTAGTTAATTTACCGCTCACTAAGACTGTTGTCTGACTCAAGGCTTTATGTTTAACTCTTATTGCCTTGGGCTGTTCGTCCAATTTGGGACGGGCAGACTAGGTAGCAGGTGACAGGTGCTGTTCTTGCTTTCCACGATGTTGATATCGAAGACGAGCTGGAGGGTTGCATATTATCTTCTTACTATATGTACTGGATGTTCCGCTGTTTGTATATTCTCTGAGTGTTATGTAGTGAGGCTTGATGTATTGACTATTAAGATGTTTGTATTCAACTATTATGAAGTTTTATTGATGAGATTCTATTCTGTGAAGCTTCACTATGTATATGTTCTATTGTATTTTGTCCATGCGCTGTGAGTAATACGATAGATTCTGTTGTTTTAATCTACCTTGGCAATCGTCCATGGTCGCCTGGCACACTTTACAGCGCACTACCTCTAGGTTCGGTGTAGGGGTCATGGGCGGTCGTCACACCTAGGATGTTGGTGTTTGGAAGACAGATAATCTACGTCCGACTGCCCGCCAGGTTATGCGGATCATTCAGCATAACGTCATCATTAAGATGGGAAGTTACAACCAGATTTATCCCATGGTGCGGAAAACCATCGATGCTAGTATTGGCGGCATCATTGCCAATTGGACCCGCACCCTTATGATGCAATTTTTTGATTAAGGATTAGTACTCCACAGAGTCACTTTTCATATTTTCACCTATCCATTCTCATCTCTAGGTAATACGGGTGAACCTCTATGGAGAGGCAGTTTAGTTTAAGGTTTCATCTGCCATCATTAGATCCTTCCTTACAAAGATAGCAACTTCGAAGTAGTCAACAACACCAGCAACACCAATGACATGAGATTGGGTGTATAGCCGCCATGCTACGACCATTCAGGAGCCGCGGCAATGGATCAAGCTCCAACCGCAGAGCAAGATATCTTGTAGTCTGTAGGAATTATTTTAGGATTTATGGTATTGTTGTCTATTCCCTTCCAGCATTTTTTCTTTTCATTTAGGTTGTTTAGGTTGTAGCTGTTAGTTGTCTCTTGTAAAAGGCATGCATGATATTATGAGTTCCTAATTATTTACCACGTTATTGTTCCTGGACATGCAAACCGCTCTTATATATGCATAGTGAAGAAGTAGTATAAATATGGACATCTCATAAAAGAAACTTAACTAACAGTAGATGCAATATAAAACTGGAGGTTTTGAATAGTTGAATTTTTTTAGCGAAGGACATGATAAAGTTGTTTTAGTATCACAGGTCATTACTCATGTTTCTTAAAGGCTAAATTTTTTGGGTAATTGGGAACGATGATGTTTTTAAATAAAATTTCAAGTTTATAGGTAAAAGTTATTTCTAGAATTTTAGAATTTGGTTTATGCGTTTAGCGCATAACCGACTTCCGACTATGCTGAAATTGTGAGTTAATTTATCAAATTTTTTGAAAAGGAAATATTTTGAAAAGCTTCTCTTTTGAAAAAAAATGTTTTTAGGTTTTATTTATTTTTGGCTCTTAAATTATTTTTAGAATTTTTGTCCAAAAATTTGATATCAAGGGAAAATGTACATCTAAATATTTTGAGATTTTATTTTTCAAATGACGTACAAATTTAAAAAGTGAGAAAGATTTTTTTGAAATTTGATTTTGAAGGCCACAATTAAGCGTTGGGAAGGCAGATAGTGTTAGAATTTGCGGATTTAGCAGTGTATTAAGATTGTCGATGCGACAAATGAAAGAGATAATAAGGAAAAAGCTGTTTTAGCCTTGATATTTTGTTTCTATACCATGTCGACAATGCGGGTGCGAGTCTATTTTTAGACTCAATTCCATTTTAATGCCTGAAAATAAGCCTCCTTATGCATTTTGTGCATGGAAAATTTGGAGTAAATCCGATGCAGCGAGGAAATTCCACTATACTATGAAAATAGAAAGATTATAGAATGGTAAGATTGTTAAATTCTCCACCTAAATTCTTTATTTGGCATAGGAGTAAAGTTTAGAAAGCGATTTTTCGACGCATTAGATTTTTGGATGGTAGTAATTGGATGCAAAATCGGTTGCTTCATACGTTTATTCGTAAGAGTATGGGGGTTTTGTTTGAAAAGATCTTTCAAAAAGCTGCATACATATAGAACTGCCAGTATATATAGAATGTTTGCATCATACCTTTCAAAAATGTTTTCATAGAAATGCATTCTTATCGGAGGATCCGATTTAGAATTACTCTCCATACATATTTTCTATATGGTGATGCAGTAATCACTATGAACTTCTGCACATTTAGTTACAAAATTGGTTGTACCCTCAATGAATATATAGTTTAAGATGATTATGAGGCAGAACCATGGCTTAGCCATTGGTGAAATTTCGGGGATGAAATTTTATTTAAAGGGTGAAGAATGTAACACTCGTAATCTGGCGTTAGTTAATTAATTAGGATCCAAAATGGGAATTTGTGCAAACGATGGAATTTGACCATGAAACTTGCACCATTGCATTTGTGACAAAATTCCAAACAACTTACATATTTGGAGTTTTGCGGTCGGAGTCCAAACGAAAAAGTTACAGATGAAAAACAAATTCAGAACAGAAATAATTCGTCTAAGAAATTAACATTTTAATTAACTAAATGGGGTCCACAGGTCGACGCACTTAGTCTAGGGTCGACCCTAGGGAGGTCAACCCCTATGAGTGGGGCGGTCGACCACTCTAAAGGCGGCGGTTAGGTTTTTCCTGGCCCAATTGCCTGGATCTATTATATTTTGATCTGACACATCTGCTTGATTCTAGAGCCTATAAATGCAGGTCTAACCCTTCCTTCTCTTCTCATATTTTTCTGAATAAAGCAATGAAGCTCCGCCATTTCTTCTTCTCTACTTTCTTTTTAAATTATAAAAATATGATATTTATATCTATGTTCATACAAATTGGAGAAGAATATAAGTCTAATAAAAAGAAGAAGATAAGAGAATCAACTATACGCGTATTTGAGGTAATTTTTATATATTTGTATATATTTTCTCTTCCAATCCCAAATCTCTTTTCATATCTGTAGTTCTAATATATGTATATATCAATTTTATTCATATTTCTTTGATTAAAAATGATTTGGAGATGAATCAAATGTTCGATTTCAGATTTGGAGATTTGGATCGCTTTTAAAAGATGAGTGAGAAATTTTATATATTGTTTATGATTTTAAATCTATTCCATTAGTGTATGCTTGATTTTTATGCCTAAATCAATTTTATTTGTGAATTGTAGGCTTAAGTTAGTATAGTAAACTATTGCCGACATATTCTTATTTTAGATCCAATTTGAAAAACGTTAGCACCTAGATTTAGAAATCAGTCCGAAAGATTTTAGAATTTAAATGTTGTATATTTTTATTCCAGATCTGCACTTGGGTGTAAAATAGGATTTTTGCCCAATTTGTGTTATGTTGTAGATTTTTCATAGTTTAATTAGTGGAAAGAACAATCCTTTGATTTTTATAAATTTGCTTACTTTTTCCATTTTTCATTCAAAAAGGCGACGTTTGATTTAACAAGGAATACCTACAACAAAAAGGAAAGAAATGTGTAAAGTGTAGATTTATTTTTCGTAGTTTACACTATCTATTCCAATTAAAAAGAAATTGTTCATTTTCTGTAATTTCAAACGGAGTCAATCGTTCCTTTTTGTCAAACCAATTTATGGAAATCATAACGGAAAATTTTCCTGAGGAATTTAATTCTAGCAAATTAAATACGGAAAGCATATTTTAGTTATATATTAATGACTGGAATATATTTGGTTGTGAATAAGTAATTCTATTAGGTAGTTTATAGGTATTTATTACGTTAATAAAAAAGAACATCGTTTATTCATGCGTTATATATGTGTAACATTCATTTGTTATTATTTTATTTAGGAAAGCAAATAGTTAGAATTAGAAAAGGTTGTAATTCGTATTAATAGAAAATAAATTAGGAATTCCTATTAGATAATTGTTAGGAAATGAAAGATTGTAACCTAAATTAATAGGCAATTAGTGATAAATAATGAATAGTATTAAATTAAGGGTTACAATTAGTCTAGACAAATGAATTAATGGGACTGATTAAAATAGAATAGATATAAAAAGGTTACTAATTTGAAATTAGCAATCAGCATAAATGTCATAGGAAATGTCCATTAGAATTATATGGACAAGTTGACATTTATGATCATTAAAAGGGGATTTACGGGTAGATAAGTATTTAAGGTAAACCTTGTTGCCTTAAATAAAAAGAGAATTAGTAAGCTAAGTCCAATGTCAACCTAAGATGGTGCAAGTGAAGACTTAAGATGGTTAATTAAACTTAGTAGGTTAGTGATACGAGACCGGTGAGTCAAGACTGCCATTCACTTTAAGGCTAACAGCAGTTGGGTGCACTTACTACTGATGTGAGATATCACTAATTTTAGGACTCATGACAACGTGAGAGATTGGACTCGCTTTCTTAATTGGAAAGTATTAAATGGTCCAAATATGAAATTAAGAGCAATGAGGGATCTCTAAAATGGTTTACTTCAGTGTTGAGGTATCAAGTGGCTATCTTATGGTACGCTTTCTTACCGAAAGAGTAATCTAATGAGATTCCATATTTATAAAAGTGATACTGGATATCTCAAAAGAGGTTCGCTTCAGGTTTGAGGTATTAAGCGGTTATAAGGTCCGTCTCTTTCCTATAATAGAAGTATTAAGTAACCCAATGAGATTCCCAAGCAATGTCAGATAGATACTACCAGTGAGGAGTGTAACACCCCATAAAATAAACAATAAATAAATGAAGTAAATTGAATAAATGTGATAGGTTTGAAATATGAAAACTTTACAGAAGTTGGAATTTGACCATGGAAGTTATTCCGTTGTGTTCTTGGCGAAATTTTGATCTATTTCCATATATAATAAGCTGAAAATGAAGCTCAAACGAAGAAGCTATAAGCATGTGAAGTTTTCAGATTTAAATTAATTTAGTTGAAATTCAAATACAAATGAGAATTTATATTTAGGTTTTGAATTTTAAAAATTAGCTTGGTGGCTAAGTAAATGTTAATTAACGTTTAACGTTGAGAATAAATAAGGCAAGAAATTAATTAAAATCAAAACATAATGGAAATATATCATTATTACCCAAAATAAGGTGGAGCGGTCAACCTACATGGATCAACCGGTCGAACTTAGGGTCGACCAGTTGAGCTTAGGCGATTGACCGTATCCTGATGGTGGCGGCTAGGGTTTTGGTTTGTTTAACGCTCCAGATTTGTCAGTTTCTCTTTCGATTTGATCCTACGGTTCTGGTACGTTTCAACCCCTATTAATAGAACCCAACACTTTCCACTTTTTATTCATATTATTTTGGGAATTCATACTCTATTATTATTATCTCTCCAAATTAGATTCAAAAACTCTGTAGAGAATTCAAGTAACAATTTGATCCCTTTTCTGATTTCTTCTTCTTCTTCCAATCTATTCTTCTTTTCTTCTTTCTCTAATTATTCTGAATCTAATAAAAATACATACATCTTCCCTATTGTGTGTATGCAAATTAAAAGAGAGAGATTGTACGGTATGCAAATCCAAGGAAGGCGAAGATAAGGCTATTCTGTGAGTGGAAACCTTAGTATTCCTTTTTTAGTAATTGTTTAGTATATCTTATGCATTTGAATATGCCTTAGGGAGATTAGGATTGCGATAATACGATAGGTAAAATCCCCCAAGATTCATTTTTACTTCGAAATGTCAATTTTATGTTGAGATTCTCAATTATTTACATTAATTTGATGGATTTTTTTTGGTTATATGATAATTTCATAGTCGATTCGACTTCTCCTACTCCTTTGGTTCAGTTTGTGATTCTTCAATGAAATAAGGGGTTTATATTAAGGATTTTATTCGTAGTTTACACCACCTTTTCCAAAATAATTTCTCTCTTATTTATTTCTCTGTAAAAAAGGAGTTGAATAGAATATGGAGTTTAAATTGCAATTCCTATTGTTTAGGGTACTCCATTGAATTAGTGTAATAAATTAAGTTTCTATTTTATTTACAAGCCTGTTATTGCAATTTTAGTTATGAATATTTATTCCCTGTTTTGGATATTACAATCCCTTATTTTGGAATGCTGTAATCTTGAGAATTTAAAGAAAAAAGACTTGTAATAGTATTCGGTTAGGGAATTGACATTTAATGCTAGTTTAGGGCGTAAAATCTGTGCGTTTAGAATTTATTAAGAGGGAATATTTACTTATCTCTATTAGCGTAATTAACGTATAATTATTGTGTATATGGCATAGTTAATTAGGTATTTATTTTTATTTATTTCCCCGATTAGGAATGTAATTTATTGTTTGATGAAAACATGAGGAAACTCTTATATAGCCCTATTATTTTTCTAAGGTGTAATAAGGAAGATTCCTTATAAGGCCTTATTATGAAACGGTGAGATGAGTGTGTGTGCCTATATATATATATGGAGAGTATTTAACTTTTGGTTAAGCCATAGGGATGCGAGGTCAATAGAGTTACATGACAGAAGTCTGCCCTTTATTTTGAGGCTATCAATAATTGTGTACACTTCCTATTGATGTGAGATATCCTTATGATAAATATTTATAATGACGAAAGGTTAGTCCCGAATTCTATAGGGTAAATCTGCCCAGCTAATCTGGCCACTAGTTCCTATGAATAATCAGACTGTGTGGGACGTCATTATTGAGTATGGGCTATAGTACGAAGGGCTTCCTTCGGGGTCTTGAGGTAATAAATGGTTGTTTTAGGGCCCGCCTCTTTTCCCTTGATGAAGTATTAAATGGACTAAGGGACATGTTAGGTGGCATATCTGCAGGGGTCTGCTTCTGGATAAGTATTAAGTGACTGATTGAGGGTCTGCCTTTCCAAATAAAGAAGTATTAAGTGACTTAAGATTTCATATGATGCCAACTAGATAGTACCATTGAGGAGTACACATTGGAAATAGGTATTAAATGATGGAGTCTGCCTTAATTAAGGTATTAAATGACCCGAGTTTGTCTATTTTCCAATAAAAGGTATTAAGTGGCTTGGGTATTCTCTCTTGCATTGTTAGCTATTTATGACGTGGGATTTGGGTTATGGGATTTTAGAAACATGCTTTTGAAATGGATGGTATTAAGTGGTTGATTGAGGACCCATCTCCTTTCCTTATCAGGAGTATTAAATGGTTTATTGTACGTAGACATATTCTTAGTTTGAAATATACTGCCTAAATACGTAGACATATTCTTATTTTGAAATATACTACCCAAGTATTGAAAAGGTAAAACTTGAGGTTTTTATTTACCGGACACTTGTTGTACTGACTCCCTCCTTATTACAATACAGGTTAAGGATGGAGTGATGACGATGCTTGAAGGTGGAGTAGTTTATCTTGTGGCAGTTATTATTATTTTCTTTATTGGTATTTTTATGGTGTACCCATGTATTTAGACAAAAGATGAAACAAATCTTATATTACAGCTTTTATGATATTTTGTATTATGACATTTCAATAGTTTTGAAATAAATGGGTACAATTTTGATATTATATTTTATTACATCTGTGTGAGTTCTTAAAGAGTGGTTATTGCTCTATATGGTTATTTCTTTTTCCAACCAACGACTGATCTTAGAATGGATATAAGTTTCGATGGACCTTTTCTAGATCAAACTTTAGGCATCTTTCGAGGTAGGTTGTTACTGTTGAAACTTCGTATTTACGATATTTCGTAATAACGATATTTTGACTATGACAACTATACAAGTCATTATTATATACTAACTTGTTTTTGTAGGAACTAATCAAGACCAGATTCAAATAAGCTTCAAATCTTATATAAGTATGTATCTATTCTGTGTCTAGAGTTTACTCATGTTAAAATCTCTCCTATATGATATATATTTCGACATGTTTTTTATTTCATTAGCATACACTAATAATCCTTGCATATTCTCATTTTTAGTTTACATTCAGACGTCTGAATGTACCAAATCAGACGTCTGAATCTGGAAAAATGAATATTGTTTAGTACAATATTCAAACGTCTGACATGTTAATTTCAGACGTCTAAAAATGGTTATTTTTAGCCTATTTCCTTTCTGGTTTGAGCTCGTGCAATTTCAGAAGTCTGAATTATTCAATTCAGAAGTCTGAATATCTATATAGGCTATATTTTCAAATAGGCACTTCCATTCATGAAGAGATGCGTTCTTCATTTCAATAGATATGACCATATCTCTTCATGATAACTCTTCACGAACATATGCACCTATTTATAATCTATATAAATACATTAGAATCATGTTTCCATAAATTAATTTAATCTATTCTTACTCTACTCTCATATTCTTTGATTCTAATACTCTTGTGCATTTAATTTCATACAAATTCATTCTATTACTTCCTTATTCTTTACGTATTCATATATATATATATATATCATAAAGGAGAAGATTCTAGGAAGGGTGTACTATAATTGACAAATTCGTGTTATTAAAGAACACATAGAGTCAAGAAAACTTTATTTGTAAAAGACCTATTCTGCTGCTCACGCAAAGTGAAGTCCTCTTCTGCTGCTAAGGCGCAAAATCCTGTTCCGTTGCTCAGGTGTTGTAAACCTATTCCTCCGGGTTAAGTGAGGGTTATAGTTAGTTGAAATTCCAGAAGGAGTCTGGGACTGGACGTAGAACGGGAAGTTCGAACCAGTATAAAAATTCCTAGCGTGCTTGTTTTATTTTATTTATTCACATTGCTATAGTATCTTAGTTTATTTCCGCAATAGTATAGTATAATTCCATATAGCACGATCTGCACTGTCTTTACATTTGGTATCAGAGCAAGGCATCTAATAACCGTTACAAAGTTATTTGATATTTTGTTAATATGGAAAACAACACCAGCACTAGCACTGTCACTAACACCAATTTTGTAGAAGGTCAATCTACTGCACGACCTCCACTATTCAGTGGCATGAATTACAACTATTGGGCAACTCGAATGCGTATTTATAAGCAAGCAAATGGTTTTGATTCATAGAATATCACTCAAACTGAGTATAACATTCCTACAAAAGAATACTCTTCATTGTCAAACACACAAAAATTAGATGCTACTGCAAATGCCAAAGCTATGAATATGTTATTTTGTGCCTTAGACAAGAATGAATTTAATCGAGTTAGTATGTGTACAACTGCTTATCAAATATGGAGAACACTAAAAGTTACACATGAAGGTACTAACAAGGTTAAACAAAGCAAAATTTCTATGTTGAAAAGTCAATTTCAAAATTTTAGAATGAAACAGGATGAGTCTATTAATGATATGTACTCTAGATTTCAAGATATTTATTTCTCTATTAAGACTAGGAGAAAAATTTACTGATTTTGATATTGTATCAAAAATCCTAAACTCTTTAACGAATGAATGGGAAAGAAAGGTCTTAGCCATTGAAGAAGCAAATGATCTTTCTACTATGAAGCCAGAAGAGTTAATAGGAAATCTAATGTCCTACGAAGTGAATTTGCATGCTAAAAGAGTACGAGCGCAACACAAAAAGAATATGGCATTTCATGTAGAAAAAGAAGAATCAGATTCGGATGAAGAAGACTTAGCATTCATTGCTAAAAACTTTAAAAAGTTTTTGAAGTACAGAAAAGGAAATCGAAACGACGGGAAAAGAAACTTCAACAACAATTCAAATAAGCCATCTTCATCAATACTAGAATGCTTTAACTGCCACAAGAAGGGGCACATACAAAAAGATTGTCCAAAACAGAAGAAAACATATCACAATAAGAACTGAAAGGACAAGTTTAAAAGAAAAGCATTTTCAGTAACATGGGATGACTCGGATTCTTCTTCTTCAGAAAGCAGTAGTGACAGTGAAAATGAACGAGCAAATGTTTGTTTCATGGCTACAGAGAATGAGGTAAATTATCTTACTTTTGATGACATGATTGAAATAAATTCTGAATTATTAGATACTTTAAAAAGTCTCAAAAGAAAATATAAAGAGGCTCTAGAAAATCAGAGAAAAGCAGAATTCGAGAGAGATATGCTTAATGAAGAAAAGAAGATATTAGAAGAAGAACTTGGAAAACTTCAAGATACCTTTTCTAATGATAACTCTCAACTTACCTTATTGTGTTAAGAAATTGAAACTCAAAAGGAAAAGAATGATGCTCTTATCTCTGAAAATCATAAGCTAAAAACCAAGATCAAAATGATTGAACTAGACAATACTAGCCTCCAAACAAAGTTAGAAAGCATTACTAAAAATGTGACTAACTTCAATAAAGGCAAAGAGAACCTATCTAGGATTATTGAGAATTCTCAATCTGTTTTAAATAAGAAAGGACTAGGTTATTCTAAGAAATAAGTAGCTCCACCCAAAAATAAAAAAAATAGGAGAAATATTTCTAAATCCAAGTCTACCATAGTTTAACCAAAAAGGAATCAAAATTCAAAAAACATAAAAATATGGGTTCCTAAAACAAACAACAGTTTGATTAGGAATAAATATATATAATCCTTTTTGGAAAATGTGCATAAGAGTCAAAATTATTTATACAAAGGGAATACTGAATCCTCTTGGGTTTGGTTTCCTAAGACCTAACTCTTAGGACCCTATCAAAAAGTGGGTACCAATGTTATTCTTTTATTTTTTGTAGGTCCCACTTAAGAAAAGAGGAAAATGGATACTCCACAGTGGTTGCTCAAAACACATGACAGGAGACAAAAATATGCTAACAAATATTACATATTCAGATGGAGGCTCTGTCACATTTGGAGACAATTCCAAAGGTTATATCATCGGCAAAGGCGATGTGAGCAATTACGGTATATCTAATTCACCTCTCATTTCCAATGTTTTACTTGTCAAAAACTTGAAGCACAATTTGTTAAGTATCAGTCAATTATGTGACAAAGGATTCAAAATTTCATTTTCTGAGGATAAGTGTAGCATTTATGATCACAATAAAAATCTTATCTTTGAAGGTAATAGAGATAGACACATATACGTTCTGAATATGAAAATCAATCATAATTCAGATATGTGCTTAATAGCCAAAGAAAATGATCCTTGGTTATGGCATAAGGGATTCTGTCATATTAACTTCAAAGCAATAAACAAACTTTCTAAAAATAATTTAGTCAAAGGATTACCAAAAATGAACTTCAAAGTTGATCATATTTGTGAAACATGTCAATTAGGAAAGTTAACCAAATCATCTTTCAAACCTAAGAAAGTTATTTCTACATTACAACCACTTGAATTACTTCACATGGATTTATTTGGACCTACTCAAGTACAATCCATAAATCACAATAGATATGTGTTTGTAATTGTAGATGACTTTTCTAGATATACTTGGACCATATTTATGAAAAATAAAAGTGATACTTTTGACCATTTTAAAGTTTTTGTCAAAAGAATCCAAAATTTGAATGGATCAAAAATAAAGAATATTAGAAGTGATCATGGAGGAGAGTTCGAAAACGAAGCTTTTGAACATTTCTGTAAAAAGAAAGGAATTTTTCACAATTTCTCATTTCCTAGAACTCCACAACAAAATGGAGTTGTAGAACGGAAAAATAGAACGTTGCAGGAATGTGCAAGAACATTGTTAAATGGAAGCACACTTCCAAAAGATTTCTGGGCAGAAGCTGTAGCAACTGCTTGTTATGTTTTGATTCGTGTTTCTATACGACCTCTTACCAAAAATACTTCATATGAACTTTCTCATGGAAGAAAACCAAATATTTCCTATTTTAAAGTTTTTGGATCAAAATGTTTTATATTAAATACCAAAGACCAACTTGGCAAATTCGATGCGAAATCCAACAAAGGTATCTTTCTAGGATATTCAGATCGAAGCAAAGCTTATCGAGTGTTTAATAAAAGAACTAATACTATTGAGGAAACTCTTCATGTATCTATTGATAAAAATTTTCTACAAAAACCAAGTATAAGAGATGATGAAGAACTTCCAGATAATATCACAAATATTGACATTATAAATTTTGAAAATAATGAAAACATAATTGATAATTCTAGAGAAGATGAAAATGTTATTCATAACAACTATGAGTTAAGATCTCCACCAAAAATATTACAGGATCATCCTGTTCAAAATGTTATTGGAGAAATTAATTTAAACGTCCGAACTAGATGTCAATTAAATCAAATGGGCCACGTAGCATTTCTATGTCTCTTTTGGAATAGTGTAGTATGTTAACTATTCTACATTATCTATGCTATTCTTGCTTACTATTGTTCATATGATACGTGAGTATTTCATATATATTATGTTTCCTTTTTGTTGATGTCAAAGGGGGAGAAGGAGTTTAAATACTACCATCGACAGGGGGAGCTTATAGTAAGGGGGAGTACATATAATACTATTTCCTGTTTATATATGTTCATATTGTGTATATACTTATATAGTTGTCATCGTCAAAAAGGGGGAGAATGTTGAAACTTCGTATTTATGATATTTCGTAATAACGATATTTTGACTATGACAACTATACAAGTCATTATTATATACTAACTTGTTTTTGCAGGAATTAATCAAGACCAGATTCAAATAAGCTTCAAATCTTATATAAGTATGTATCGAGTCTGTGTCTAGAGTTTACTCATGTTAAAATCTCTCCTATATGATATATATTTCAACACATTTTTCATTTCATTAGCATACACTAATATTCCTTGCATATTCTCATTTTTATTTTACATTCATACGTCTGAATGTACCAAATCAGACGTCTGAATCTGGAAAAATGAATATTGTTTAGTACAATATTCAGACGTCTGACTTGTTAATTTCAGACGTCTGAAAATGGTTATTTTTAGCCTATTTCCTTTCTGGTTTGAGCTCGTGCAATTTCAAAAGTCTAAATTATTCAATTAAGAAGTCGGAATATCTATAACGGCTATATTTTCAAATAGGCACTTCCATTCGTGAAGAGATACGTTCTTCATTTCAATAGATATGACCATATCTCTTCATGATAACTCTTCACGAACATATGCACCTATTTATAATCAATATAAACACATTAGAATCATGTTTCCATAACTTAATTTAATCTATTCTTTCTCTACTCTCATATTCTTTGATTCTAATACTCTTGTGCATTCAGTTTCATACAAATTCATTCTATTACTTCCTTATTCTTCACGTATTAATATATATATCATAAAGTAGAAGATTATAGGAAGGGTGTACTATAATTGACAAATTTGTGTTATTAAAGAACACATAGAGTACAGAAAACTTTATTTGTAAAAGACCTGTTATGCTGCTCAGGCAAAGTGAAGTCCTCTTCTACCGCCGAGGCGCAAAATCCTGTTCCGTTGCTCAGGTGTTGTAAACCTATTCCTCTGGGTTAAGTGAGGGTTATAATTAGTTGAAATTTCGGAAGGAGTCTAGGACTGGATGTAGAACGGGAAGTTCGAACCAGTATAAAAATTCCTGGTGTGCTTGTTTTATTTTACTTATTCACATTGCTATAGTATCTTAGTTTATTTCCGCACTAGTATAGTATAATTCCATATAGCACGATCCACACTGTCATTTCAGTTACGTTTGATATTAGAGCTTAGGTTGTCCGTTCAACGGGGAAACATATACGTACGAGAAGCATATTTGTTATTTTTGAAAGGTGTATTTCAAAAATATTACTATATATACATATATATTTATTTATTTTTGAATTTACTTCTAACTATACAGATTCCAACTATAAAAATAGTTGCAACCATATTCCGAAAGGATGGGCTAGGTGACTATGAGTTGGAAGAATAAATAGAGATAATTTCTACTCCAACTCTGATTACCAGTAGAGCTGAGATCATATCTTTAGGAGCAAACTAGTGAAAGCATGACCTTAACTTATGGAAGCACCTTAGAAGTTGGATAGTAGTTGACTCCTTAATAGGACCTTGCCTTCTTATCATTATGGGCCCTATAGACATATTTAATAACGGGGTAACCATAGATGGAAAGGTTAATAGGTAGTAAATTGAATAAAATAATGACCCATTAGGACAATTATGGGAAAGATAAGGAAGGAGCAAATAGGTCGGATTTGAATAGGAAACAAATGACCTTAAGGAAACGTCCGCTGGGCTTAAAACTAATTAATACAGATAAATTAATATTCATGGAGGTAACAAACGAACGTGTTAGTTATTAATAAAATACAGAATTAAGGAAAGAAATAAACTTCTGTAAGAAGGGATACATTTATCACCACAAAGTGGAAATTATATTTTTTAAAGATAGAGTAGAAAGGTTTAAAAGAAAGAACAAATTTTAATCCTACATTTTAGGACATAATTTGATAAAAAGGTTTCTTTGAAAACCACTTGAAAATTTTGAAAGTGCCTTTCAAATGATTTTAAAAAGAAAATCTTATGAGTTAGAAATTTTTGATAAAAAGCGATCTCAGATGACTTTTAAATTATACCATCATTTATTTTGTAAAAAAATTGAAAAAGAGGTTGTAAATTTTAAAAGGGTGGTGAAATATTTTGGTAGGTGATTTTAACTTACAAATTTGGTGACTTGGGAGGTTGAAAAAAAATATGTTTCTATTTATTAACTTCTCAATTTAAATTTTTTTGATTGAATTAGAAAACTTTCAACTTTTTGTTTTGCGTTTTTTTATTATTCTATTTTTCTATGTTATATTCCATACGCAATAAATTTGAATTTTTTTTCCTTTATAACTTCTTAAAGGCTATATAGGTGGAAATAAAATCTATTTTGGAAATTTGGAAATAGAAGGACTTAAATAAAAAGTTTCTTGGGAAAAACTCCTTGAACGATTATTTAAATTCTTTTCAAAAGATATTAAATGAAGGTCTTAGAAGTTGGAGATTTTTGAAAATATAAATATGGTTTTAGATAACTTTGGAAATATACCACCATTAGTTTTAGAAAAGTTTGAAAAGTTAATGCAATTTTTAAAAGTAGTGAATTTCTTTAAAGATAAAATTATGGATGGTTTTAATTGTAAATTAATGACTTGAAATGTTTTCATTTGTTAACTTTTTAATTAGATTAAAAAGATTTCAAGTTTTAGTTCTTTGATTCTTCTATTTTTTTCATGCTTTATTTCCTTGTTTATAAACCTAAAAGTTCTTTCTTTAGAACTCTTTTTAGGGGTCTATAAATAGAAATAACACTTAGTTTGGAATAGAGAAATAGAAAAAAAAAGAAAGGAATGTCCAGTAGAATAGGTAGGAGGGAAATTCCCATATAAGGTAATGTAGAGAATAATGGCTGGAATTTAGGTAATAATAGAATTATGAATTCTAGTAGATGAAATACTGAAAGGAGTAATAGACTAAGATAAAAGTTTAATTTGTCTACTCCATCTATTTTTCTATCGTATAACGTCATAAAAGGTATCTTTGACTATTGATTGGATTTAAACAATGATTGAACAATAAGTGTAACGAATCGGATTTTCAGTCGTTTGATTTTGAACATTTTTTTATTTTTAATATTGAATTTGAAATGTAAATGGATTTTCAATATGAATTTTATCGAACGAATAAGTGGAATAAGATTTAAAATTTCAAATATGGCGATTATCGTAATATGAATACTGTAAATAAGAGCTGAATATGAATCAAAATGAATTTTAAAGTGAATATAAGTTCTATTTGAATTTGAAATTAGTTAGTAGGTTTTTAAAACAGGAATTTCAAGTGATTTCGTCAACTTTTGAAGTCATCGATTTAATTGACGCGTAAAAATAGTGATCCGGGACATAATCTCAGAATTCGACGAAACCAGTTCCATTAGATCCATAATAGCATATTATTATCGGAATTCAAATTTCGTAGCATTTGGAGTTACCGTTTGATCGTGCGAAGCTGAAACGCATAGAAATTTATTTAAGTAAATTTAATTAAAATAATTCAATTCAAAAACCTATCTTCCAAATACGATGGAATTAGCTTCCGATATATATCCCATTGTGTTCGAAATAGGGTTAAAACATTATAAACCCTAGGCGGCATGCTTCGTTTGGAGTTCGGAAACCTTTAGGGTGAATAGTGTTTTTATTTGCCTATATAAAGGACTCAACCCTTAACAACCCAAGCCTTCTATTCACAGCCGCCACTAATATTCAAACGGCTAGAGTTTTCCTTCCTTCCTCCTTGATTATCTCCTCCTCCAAGCAAAATTGTCGAAAATTTCCAACTAGAGTATCGTAGAGCTCATCGAGTACTATAAATCCAACGTCATGATCATTTAAGGCGAAGCGGATTGGCGGCGATATGGCTTTGAAGGTGCGGCGTTCGCAATCGTTTATCTCAACGTATGGTTGATCGGAGGAGGTCGCACTTGGCGCGTTTGTGAGGGGGAGGATGGCGCACGCTTTAATGTAATTGGATCGTCCTCCGGCTGCTCGATGGTGGCGCGACAAGGACTGAAGGGTGGCGCGTGATGGGTTTGTTTTTGCTCGGCCTGGATGATGTTTGCATGAGAGAGGGAAACGATGAAGGTTATAATATATTTTTTATTAAAGTTAATTAAAAATTATTAATTATCGAATGTTTAAAAATGTATAACTTATTCATACGAGGTCGTATTTACACGAAACGAATTGCGTTGGATTCGTAGCAACGAAATGTACGCATAGGAATTGGATTGGAACAATTTGGAGCTTCCAAATTTTTAGCTAAATTCGAACGCTATTCGAATTTAGTCGGAACCGAAACGTTTTGGCGACAACCAAAAATCAAGGTGAGTAAATCTCACTCATTTGGAGAATTGGCTTTAATTTATATAATTAAAATTATTTATTGTTTGATTGGATGAGTTGATAATAATTTATCAGTTGGATGTTATATTATTTATAGTAGTGTATATATATATATATATATATGTAGTTGGTTATATTTCCCACCGATTGGAGCGGATGAGACACCATGCGCCCTGCATAATAGCGGATCCTATATTACCGCGATATTCCACCTCGAAGCGGAATTGGTATTTTATGATATATAACATCTGTGGATGTAGGGAAACAGGTCGGAGGGATCCAACTGGATTCTTCAAATATATTGATTGTTTTTCATATATAGTGATATCTGATGTGATTGTATAATCTGTTATGGATTGTTGTGTGATTTGATTTATTGGATGCTATAATAGTACTGGCCCTATTTTGGTACTTTAAATACCATAAAGAATATTTTTGAATTTTAAAAAGAAATTCAAAAGGAAATTTGTGGAAATAAAATATTTATATTGATTTGGAATATTCGATAAGGAATGAATGTGAATTATATTAAAAAAAGATTTGATTTGGAATTCACTTACTATTTTGCAAAGTGTTTTCAAATAAATATTTTTGAAATTAATTTATACAAGGAATTTGGGACAATAGATTTTAATGATATTTCTAAAATTTTAAATGGAAGTTGAAATCGAGTTTTTGATTGGATTTGAATATAAATGGTTTTATTAGAAATAAATTTCTAAATGGAACTTTAAATAGAATCGAATTATAAATGAGATTTTTCTAATATAAATCTATTATTATCAGAGAACAATCGAAAATGAATTTATAAACTTATAAAAAATGTTTATAATTATGGGGAATGATTATCAGTGGATAAATTGGAAATATAAATTTACAGTGTGAATTTTTATTGAGATATGGAAATCGGTTTTTGGGAAAGATAGTGGATTCTATTTGTGAAATGCGAGAATAAGTATGAAATTGAAATGTTGTCGATGTGATATGAATTGAGAGGGATTTATTTATTGAAATAAATTCACATTTTTATTACAAGCTTTGAAAATTGATTAGTTTTTTTAAAAATGAATTGAAAATGAGTTATCAATGTTTTTTATTTAAAGTGTTTTAATATTTTAAATAATTACTTAAACATGTTTTAAAAATAAATTATAATTCCTTTAAAAAATACTTATCATATATATATAGGATTCGGAAATGATCGTAATTTATTTATAAATCCTCTTGAGATTTGTAAATGGGATTTGTTTAACGGATATGATTTTTATAAGAGAAATCTTGTAATGGAATTCTGGAAACTTAAGTAAACTTCTGAAATGTTGAAATACGAGAACTTCAAAAATGAATTATAATTCATAACAGAAGTTAGAAATGGGTAGTTGGAATTATAGACAAGGGCAATCGATTTTGGAAAATTTAACGGAAGTTAATTAATGAAATTCCGGAAACCTATAGAATCATTATAAATGAGCGAAGGAATTTACAAGTAAATTGTAAAGGATTGGAGAAGTATGAAATAAAATGGAATATTTCCTAAGTATTGGAAATAAATTGACTTTAGGAAAATATACTTATAAATATTTCCTAAGTATTGGACTGGAAAGATTTGACATATTTTAACTACGAGATTATTATCATAGAAATATTTTCAAAAGTGTTGAATTATAAATGGTATTGGAAAAATATTTCTAGGTATTGATATGATTCGAAATTATCCTGTTATGGATATAGGTGTTTAAAATTGTTTTCAATTATTGAATATAATGGAAGAGATTTGAATATATATCTTTGTAAAGATATTTGATATAAATGTTTTGAGAGATTTATAATTGGGCTTAGTGACTGCCTATGTGTTAAATTTGATAATTAAGTAACCAACTATCAAATCTGGTCAAATTCGTTGATCGTTTCGAAGAGACCGGGATCGGATTTAATTTATTCGAAAACCACTTCAATTCGATTTGTGTGTTACGAATTGTGATATCTCGAAGATAATGGAGGTGGTGAACTTGAAGGAGGTTCAGTTTGTTCAGACCTAGAATAACTTGTATGTATGAATGTTATCATTTCATCGTTGCCTGGAAGGCAGTGTTAACATTCCAAGAATGAATGCCTTTCTTAAGGCAATACGTAGCCTCAAGCCTCATAACTGGGAATGACTAAAACTGGAGAGATGCAACAGGGCTAAGTGGGTCGCACCCAAGTAGGGTATGTTATTACTTTTCTAGATACCCTCAGATATATTATAATCATGGATATGGTTGCGCATGGAAAAGAGAGCGCTCGATGGGGTGGGAACACCCGGAGTGATAACATATTCGATACAATCCAGCAAGGGGTAGGCCGATCCTGTGTTGGCAGGGATCGTTAGGTACGATCTCGGTAAATTTTTCTATAGGTGTACTGTGATGGGTGGTACCCCAGTAGCCCTGTCATTATATCAAATCCAATATCCACTACAAGCCTGTACGGTTTTAGTTGTATACCAAATATGCTGAAACGTGAGATGCAAGCATTTCAGCTATTTTATAGTTTATTTTCTATAGACACTATTATAATATCAGATGATTTTGATATATAATGTTTTGGTTATCGTAAGGTAAAAACCCATCGTATTTATGTATGGCGTGATCTTACGAGATACCTTTGTTTTCAAAAAGATTTTTGAAAATAGTTAAATTCAAATTGAGTGTGTTTTCTCACGTTGGTTTTCCAGCGTGACTCGGGTGTTATTTTATTATAATGCTCGGTTCAGACCATGTATTACAAATTCAGGTTAGGATGCTCTAGAGCTCAGGAGACGAGCTGGAGAATTTTAGGCATATTCCACGTACTTGATTATATTCCGCTGTGTGTGTTATGCTGTATATTCAGCACTTGTGAGAACAATTTGTTATAACTGTCTGGATTGATATTGTTGACTTTTTCACTCTGATGATTGTATGAATATTAATTATTACAGTTTCTTTTTGTATAAAGATCAGTTATTATATATTGTTCCGCTGCGATTGTGATCAGATTCTGTATTGTTGTTTCTATTTCTTCTTCTATCCTTTTCTTTCTCTTAGTTATTCGTCTCTTCATACAATTTATGTTGGACAAGTGTGATTTAGCATCAACTCAAATGGTACGGAATGGCGGGTCGCTACATTTGGAATCAGAGCTGAAGGTCAAGCAAGAACCTTGGCTTTGGTGGGGATTACTCATTAGGGATAGGGTCAGTAGTACCGTAGAATGGGTTTGAGTGTATTTATAGATATGAGCGCGTATTTATTAGTGAATATAAAAATGTTTTATATTGTGTTGATTTATCTGTTCGGTGGCTTATAAATTCTGGTCGAGTAGTGGGACGCCGCAAAATTGATAGGAGTTCCTAAACACTTAAAAACGATAAACCGACACAGTATGGTTTCGAAGTGGGTAAATGAAATAATTTTATCCAACTATATTTTGATATAAAAGGAATGATTTCCCAAAATTATTATAGTATATATGATTGGTGTGTTTGGTTGTTATTATTATAATCTAAACAAGATTATAAAATTTAAATGATTATATATAACCAAATTGAGGTTGTATAAGAATGATTAATGCATATGAATTATAAATAAAAATGGATTCAAACCAAATTTGGAGATTAAAATTGCGGAAAGTTTGAAATAATATTTTTCGAAGTGTTGTGAAAATAAAATGGTATTATTTTGAGTATATTTTTGGAATAGAAATTGTTTTAAATGGATTTTGGAAGTGATAAAGCACTGAACTCACTTCGGTCATTGGAAAATAATTCCGATGATGATCGCGACATCATCGGTGTTCATTTTCGAGTTACTAAGTGATGGATTGCTACCGTAGTAATTTGATATGGAGATTTTTATTGAAAAACAAGTGTTGTTTTAGAAATTCTGAAGGTATTATTTTTGGGATAAAACCAAGTTGATTTTGAAAATTTCAAAGGAATGGTTTGCTAAACCAAAAGAGCTATATATATATATATGTATTATGATTTCATAATGATTTGAAATAAATCTGGATGGTTGAATTCTGGGACATTCATTTGAAGGTTTTGTGAAACCAGAAAGAAAATAAGTTTTTGAACTTATAAGTTAGAAATGATGTGAATAGAAAGGAAAATGTGAATTTCAAAAATGAAATTAAAAGGTTATGCAAGTTAAATAATTTGAATTAGTAAAAGTGGATTGAATGAATTGAGATTTAACTTAAGCTAAGAAATAAAATTGGATTTGGATTTGATACAATATCAAATTGAGTTGAATATAAAAATTTGAGTTGTAAAATGATTATATAACTATAAGTTATATGTTTGAATGGAATCAACTAAAGCATAGAATTTATATAATTGTGAAAAATAAGTTGTGTAACATATAAATTGGAAAAGTGGAATTGAAAAACCAAAATAAAAATGGTTGGATATTTGGTGAAGAAATGGAAATCCAAATTTGAAATATAAAATGGATTTATACTTAAGCCAACTAAATGACGCGATTTTTGAAATAAAAATCTAATTGTGAAGTATAAAATAGAAGTAACTAATTATATGAATTAGTTAGTCAATTGAAATTGAATGTCGAACTTGAATTATAAATGGAATTCGACTTATATGTAAGCGAATTAAATATATTTTGAAATGTTGTCGAATAAGGTAGAAATGGATTGAAATGGTGATAACTAGGATTATAAAATAAAATTCAATCCAAGCGTGAATGAATGAAAAATGATTTTGGAATGTTGCGTCATAAAACTTGAACTTAAGTTGGAGTAATATTAAACATAAATTGTTTTATGGTATTAAGTTATAAACTTAAGAAAATGTTTATGAAATGACACGTAAATGAATGGTCATGCAAATGAAATGTCTCGTAATATAAATTGGATGTGAATTTAGGATGAATACAAGAGAATGAAACTAAGATAGGTTGATTAAGAATCAAGTTAAAATGGAATGATTTCGAAGTATAATGAGAATGTGAATATAAATCTGATGCAAGGAATTGTTTTGTGAATTGATTTGAAGTGAATAGATATAAATAAAGCAAATGAATGGTATGTGGATCGTTGAAAGGGAATAAATGATATATAAGTTGATTGGGAGTTAATAATTGAATGTTTGAACCTTGTATTGTGTATACATTCAAAGAAATACATATGTAACATGTTTGATTTATGCAAATGATGTGTTTAACTAGTTGAATGAGTGAAATGTTGTTAAATTTCATGTTTTTGGAACTTACGTGTTTTAAATTGAGTAAGTACAGGTACGAGAAGACCATTTGGCTATATTCTATTTGCGCGATCGCATATAAATTAGGCGAGCTCGCTTAATAACGCTAAAATAAGGTACGCTTACGATTTAGCTCGTGAAAAATAGAAATATTGATATATATTGCGTTTTCCGGCCATGAAAGCCAATGTATATCTTTTTATCATATTTGTCATATTGCAAAAGGCTCTCCGTACAAGGGAGAATCTGCTAAAAAATTTCGGAAATTTAGGGTGTTAGAAAAAATTTGAAAATTTTTGTTAACTAAAATTTGATTTTTGAATATTACTAAGAAACAAAGAGTTTTGATGTAGGAATGGAAACTAATTGTTTTAGTTGAAACTAAAGGATTTAGAAAGGTGGAATGTCGAGTTTTGATCAAGTGAGGTTTGGGAAATTAATGGGTTTGTAGCATTTTTCCTAATTTGACAATTTCGGTGATGAAATTCTTTTAAGGGGTGGAATGTAACGACCCGGATATTCAGTCATTTGATTTTGAACATTTAATTTATTTTAAATGTTGAATTTGAAATGTAAATGGATTTTTAATATGAAGTTTATCGAACGAATAAGTGGAATAAATTTTAAAATTTCAATTATAATGATTATCGTAATACGAATAGTGCAAATAATTGAAATTTAAGCTGAATATGAATCGAAATTATTTTAAAGTTGATATAAGTTTTATTTGAATTAGAAATTAGTTGGTAAGTTTTTAAAATTGGAATTTCAAGTGATTTCGTCAACTTTTGAAATCATTGATCTAATCGATGCGTAAAAATAGCGATCCAGAGCACAGTCTCGGAATTCAACAAAACTAGTTTCATTGGATCCGTAATAGTAAATTAATATTGGATTTCAAATTTCGTAGCATTTGGAGTTACCATTGATCGTGCGAAGCTGAAACGCATAGAAATTTATTTAACTAAATTTAATTAAAATAATTTGATTCAAAAACCTACCTTCCAAATACGATGGAATTGGCCTCTGATATATATCCAATTGTGTTCGGGATAGGGGTAAAAAATTATACACACCAAACGGCACGCTTCGTTTGGAGTTCGGAAACTTTTAGGGTGAATAGTGTTTTTAATTGCCTATATAAAGGACTCAACCCTTCAAAACCCTAGCCTTCTGATGCAGCCCAATTTGGTGAAGAGTTAGGTCACGAATGACCTAATGATTCCTTTAAGTCGCTCTCAGATAATGCAGCCCAATTTGGTGAAGTGTTAGGTCGCGAACGACCTAATGATTCCTTTAAGTCGCTCCAGCGACTTAGTGAAGATCGCAAACGACCTAGCGGGGTAGCAGAGTTATGCAGTGAAACATCGGATGACCTAACAACCTATGCATTCCCAATAGGTCGGTCATGTTATCATCTTCTTAGGTCGCTTCGATCTTTACGAGTTACGACCTATGTTAGGTCGCGTACGAAGCTTATGCCGCCTGGATATCTTGAGTCGCATGTGTTGTTAGGTCGTAGGTCGCGATCAATGGGCGAAAGTTAGGTCGCGTGAGTTGTATTTTAGGTCGAGGCCGATTTATGCATTGTAAATATGTCATTAATACTATGTTGTAATGTGTTGTATTTTTCTTTAAGTCGTAGGTCGTTTATGATTAGGTCATTTACTGTTGTATTTTGTTAAGTCGCGTGTACTGTTTGTTTTAGGTTGTCTATTTTTAGGTCGTGATGTTTAGGTCGTGAGCGACCTATGTGTTGTCCAGATTTGAGTTGTGTGATTTGTAAGCCTATAAATAGGCGGGTGATATCATTTGTAATAGTTAGTTGATTTTGAATAAAACTTTTGTTTGTTAGCTTTGTGCTTTCATTAAATTGGTAGTTGAGTGTAATCTCCTATCTCCACCTTCGGTATTCGAGTGCGCTCGAATCAACGATCGTTGAAGCCGATTCGCGGATTCAAGTGCGCTTGATCAACGTCGAAGAATCATAGATCTTTAAACACGGTATCGTGCGCGATCAACGTGTTTGGGATAGCTAGATTCCGGCATCTTTGGAACAACGGAGTTGGGCGTTCAGTATCTTCTTTCCATCGATTGCTACTTTCACCGTTTTATCAATTTTGTTATCCGCTGCTGCATCATTTGGTATCAGAGCTAGACTTAGCCAATCATAGCTAAGCCGAGTCTTGGAGCCAATTCATTTTGAGAATCAAGGCCGAGAATTGAAGTTTGAAAATGCCTCCAAGAAGAGCTAATCGCCATCAGAATGTTGAAGTGTTGTACAGAAGAGAAGAAGCCGAGCAAATGGAACAATGCATCAATGAAAAGTTTGATGAAGGCATTGGGAAGTTAGAGAAACTGATGAATGATATGAATCAAGGACAAAGAAGGAGGTCGCCAATCTCGAACCATGGAGGAAACAGAGTTTCGCCATCGGTTGCGGAAGCGAGGAGGGTGTCGCCTCAACCTTATCGAGGAAGAAGAGAATCTTCAGTTTCAGTGAGAAGAGAACATCATGGGTATAGAGATGAAGAGAGAAGAACCCCACGTGAGTTTGAACATGAACCATACCGTGATGATGACAGACAAAGTAGAAGGGATATGCGAGATCATAGAGATGGGGAAGGTCGAGATCGTTATCGAAGTACATCTGTTTTTGATGAAGATGGTGGTAGATGTAGTATGCATTCGCGAGATCGAGACCAAGTATGAAGTGCATATCGGGTTGTAGAAGATGATTGCCGATGGGAGTCGGGGATGAAAACTGAAATTCCAGAATTCAAGGGAGGAATGGTAACGGAGGAATTTTTGGATTGGGTTTCAAATGTTGAGGAAATTTTTGACTTCAAAGAAGTTCCCGCGGATCGAAGAGTGAAGTTGGTTGCTACGAGATTAAGAGGGAGAGCTATGGCATGGTGGCAGTAGACTAAACTTACACGGGAGAGAATGGGGAAGTCAAAGATTGTTACATGGGATAAGATGAAGAAGTTAATGAAAGCTACTTTCTTGCCGCACAATTATCAATCGCTTATGTATCAACGTTTGCAGAACCTAAGACAAGGGGCGAGATCAGTGAATGAGTATGCAGATTATTTTTACCAATTGATTGCGAGGAATGACATTATGGAAACAGAAGAACAGCTACCAGCTAGGTATGTTGGAGGGTTGCGAACATAGATTCAAGACATGGTGAATATGTTTGATCCCAGATCTATTGCTGAAGCACACCGGAAAGCATTGGCTTGGGAGAAGCAAGGAAGGAGAGGAGGTGGTGTGTTTACAAATTCCAACAACCAGAACAAGGATGTTAGTAACAGTGTGGATGTTTCCAAAGTCATCAGTAAACCGATTGTGAATGAAGCCAGCAAAGCAAAGGCCAATAGTAATCTCAAATGTTTTAATTGTCAAGAGTTTTGCCATAAAAGCAATGAATGTACAAAGCCAAAGAAGCGGGCAATGATTGCGGGGATTGAGCATGAAGATGCAGAGGTAGAGTGTGTCAATTCAATACCTGTTGAAGAGGAAGAATTATTGTCTGGAGATGAGGGTTGTAGTTTGTTGATGAGAAGATCGTGTTTGACACCAAAGCAAGAGGATGATTCAAGTTGGTTGAGGAGTAACATTTTCCAGTCAACGTGCACGATCTTTGGAAGGGTTTGTAAATTTATCATCGATGCAAGAAGCTGTGATAATATCATTTCTTCGGAAGCTGTAAAGAAGTTGTCATTGAAAACAGAAAAGCATCCACACCCCTACAAATTAGCTTGGTTGAGGAAAGGAGGGGAGGTGAAGGTCAATCGAAGAGCGTGTGTTAATTTTTGCATTGGGAATAAATACAAAGACGAAATTTGGTGTGATGTAGTTGATATGGATGTTTGCCATTTGTTGTTGGGAAGGCCATGGCAATACGATAGAGCTGTGCAACATGATGGACGCACAAACAGCTACAGTTTTATGTTCGAAGATACACGAATCGTTTTGGTTCCTAAGAAGCGTCAACAGAGTGAAAACAAATTGGAGGAAATCGAGGAGCTAAAGACTGTTGTCTTTAAAGGAACTTGTTGATGTGGAAGATGAAGTCGATTGTTGTCAATCATCAAAGTTTGATAAAGATGAAGTTGATGAGTTTCAACCAACGAAATCTATTGAACATGAGGTTGAAAATTCACAATCAGCAAAGTTGGATGATGGTGAAGAAAGCAAGTCAGGAGATGAAGAGGGTAAATTGTTGATGAAGGAAGTGGATTCGACTAGTTTACAATCTACAGAAGAGCTTGTTAAAGAAGTGGAGGGTAGTGCAGAAGTATTCCTGTTGAATGAAATTGAAACCAACAAGAGTGTTGAAATTATCGAAGAGGTTAAGCCAATGGTGAATGAATGTGAAGATGTAGTTCCTGTAGAAATGTTCAAAGAATTACTGCCACTGAGGAACGTACATCATGTTAATCCAGTGTCAAGTGTTATTGTACCGTATATGCCACGTAATCATATGGGGCCGACAGAGCAGGTAGAGTTGGGAAGATTGGCTGATGGGTTACTGTTCAAAGGAAGGCAGTTGTATACTCCTGATCGCAGTTGGCAAATAAAATTTATCAAAGACTTACATTTAAAAAGACATGAGGACAGTTATCATACCATGAAGTTGGTTATAATGTTTTGTTTTGGGCTGTCAATAAGGAAAGGGGTTGAAAGGCTTGTTCAGAAGAGTCAGAGTTATCAAATTTCAAAAGAGACCACGACGAAGTCAAGATTATGTATGTCATTACCTATACATACTAGGTCATGGATGAACGTAAATATGAACTCTGTATTGGATTTAATGAAGACACAAAGTGACAACGAATCTATCTACTTGATGGTTGAACGATTTTTTGTTGGTACGTATAATAAACTAGACACCGGAGGAATGAGTCGTTTGGAAATTATGAAGACAATTTGTGAGAATGATTGTAAGATGAGCTTGCCGGATCATCGTCCTATGGCTAATATTGACAATATCAAACATTTGGTTCCATTTCAGGAGGATAAGAGTATCGAAGACGAAGAGCTGTTAAATTCGAGGACGAATTTCTTTCAACTGGGGGAGGATGATGCAGCCCAATTTGGTGAAGAGTTAGGTCGCGAACGACCTAATGATTCCTTTAAGTCGCTCTCAGATAATGCAGCCCAATTTGGTGAAGTGTTAGGTCGCGAACGACCTAACGATTCCTTTAAGTTGCTCCAACGACTTAGTGAAGATCTCAAACGACCTAGCGGGGTAGCAGAGTTACGCAGTGAAACATCGGACGACCTAACGACCTATGCATTCCCAATAGGTCGGTCATGTTATCATCTTCTTAGGTCGCTTCGATCTTTATGAGTTACGACCTATGTTAGGTCGCGTACGAAGCTTATGCCGCCTGGATATCTTGAGTCGCATGTGTTGTTAGGTCGTAGGTCGCGATCAATGGGCGAAAGTTAGGTCGCGTGAGTTGTATTTGAGGTCGAGGCCGATTTATGTGTTGTAAATATGTCATTAATACTATGTTGTAATGTGTTGTATTTTTCTTTAAGTCGTAGGTCGTTTATGATTAGATCTTTTACTGTTGTATTTTGTTAAGTCACGTGTACTGTTTGTTTTAGGTCGTCTGTTTTTAGGTCGTGATGTTTAGGTCGTGAGCGACCTATGTGTTGTCCAGATTTGAGTTGTGTGATTTGTAAGCCTATAAATAGGCGGGTGATATCATTTGTAATAGTTAGTTGATTTTGAATAAAACTTTTGTTTGTTAGCTTTGTGCTTTCATTAAATTGGTAGTTGAGTGTAATCTCCTATCTCTACCTTCGGTATTCGAGTGCGCTCGAATCAACGATCGTTGAAGCCGATTCGCGGAATCAAGTGCGCTTGATCAACGTTGAAGAATCGTAGATCTTTAAACACGGTATCGTGCGCGATCAACGTGTTTGGGATAGCTAGATTCCGGCATCTTTGGATCAATGGAGTTGGGCGTTCAGTATCTTCTTTCCATCGATTGCTACTTTCACCGTTTTATCAAATTTGTTATCCGCTGCTGCATCACCTTCTATTCATAGCCGTCACTAACATTCGAACGGCCAGAGTTTTCCTCCTTCCTCCTCGATTATCTCCTCCTCCAAGCAAAATTGTCGAAAACTTCCAACTAGAATACCGTAGATCCCATCGAGTACTATAAATCCAACGGTTATGATCGTTTAAAGCGAAGCGGATTGACAACGATTTGGCTTTGAAGGCGCGACATTCGCGGTCGTTTATCTCGGCGTGTGGTTGATCAGAGGAGACCGCACTTGGCACATTGGTGAGGGGGACAATGGCGCACGCATTGTTGTAATTGGATCATCCTCCGGCTGCTCGATGGTGGCACGACAAGGACTGAAGGGCTGCGCATGATGGGTTTGTTTTTGCTCGGGACGATGTTTGCATGAGAGAGGGAAACGATGAAGGTCATAATATTTTTTTATTAAAGTTAATTAAAAATTATTAATTATCGAATGTTTAAAAATGTATAACTTATTCATACGAGGTTGAATTTGCACGAAACGAATTGCGTTGGATTCGTAGCAACGAAATCTACGCATAGGAAATGGATTGGAACAATTTGGAGCTTCTAGAATTTTTAGCTAATTTAGTAGGAACCGAAACGTTTTGGTGACAACTAAAAATCAAGGTGAGTAAATCTCACTCATTTGGATAATTGGCTTTAATTTAAATAGTTAAAATTATTTATTTGTTGATTGGATGAATTGATAATAATTTATCGGTTGGATGTTATATTATTTTTAGTAGTGTATATATATATATATATTAGTAGTTGGTTATATTTCCCGCCGATTGGAGCGGATCAGAAACTATGTGCCCCGCATAATAGCGGATTACCCTATATTACTGCGATATTCCGCCTCGCAGTGGAATTGGTATTTTATGATATATAACATTTATACAGGGAATTTGGGACAATAGATTTTAATGATATTTCTAAAATTTTAAATGGAAGTTGAAATCGAGTTTTTGATTGGATTTGAATATAATTAGTTTTATTAGAAATAAATTTCTAAATGGAATTTTAAATATAATCGATTATCAGTGGATAAATTGGAAATATAAATTACAGTATGAATTTATATCGAGATATGGAAATCGGTTTTTGGGAAAAGATAGTGGATTCTATTTGTGAAATGGGAGAATGAGTATGAAATTGAAATGTAGTCGATGTGATATGAATCGAGAGGGATTTATTTATTAAAATGAATTCCACATTTTTATCGATGTTAATTTAAAGTGTTTTAATATTTTAAATAATAAACATGTTTTAAAAATAAATTATTATTCCTTAAAAAAATACTTATCATATATATAGGATTTTGAAATGATTGTAATTTATTTATAAATCCTCTCGAGATTTGTAAATGGGATTTATTTAACGGATATGATTTTTATAAGAGAAATCTTGTAATGGAATTCTGGAAACCTAAGTAAACTTCAGAAATGTTGAAATACGAGAACTTCAAAAATGAATTATAATTCATAACAGAAGTTAGAAATGGGTAGTTGGAATTATAAACAAGTGCAATCGATTTTCGAAAATTTAAAGGAAGTTAATTAATGAAATTCCGAAAATCTATAGAATCTGTTATAAATGAGCGAAGGTATTTACAAGTAAATTGTAAAGGATTGGAGAAGTATGAAATAAAATGGAATATTTCCTAAGTATTGGAAATAAAATGATTTTAGGAAAATACACTTATATATATTTCCTAAGTATTGGACTGGAAAGATTTGACATATTTTAACTACGAGATTATTATCATAGAAATATTTTCAAAAGTGTTGAATTATAAATGGTATTGGAAAAATATTTCTAGGTATTGATATGATTCGAAATTATCCTGTTATGGATATAGGTGTTTGAAATTGTTTTCAATTATTTAATATACTGGAAGAGATTTGAATATATATCTTTGTAAAGATATTTAAAAAAATGTTTTGAGAGATTTTATAATTGGGCCTACTGACTGCCTATGTGTGAAATTTGATAGAAGATAATGGAGGTGGTGATCTTGAAGGAGATTCGGTTTGTTCAGACCCAGAACAACTTGTATGGATGAATGCTATCATTTCATCCTTGCCTGGAAGGTAGTGTTAGCATTCCAAGAATGAATGTCATTCTTAAGGTAATACGTAGCCTCAAGCCTCATAACTGGGAATGACTAAAACTGGAGAGATGCAGTAGGGCTAAGTGGGTCGCACCCAAGTAGGGTATGTTATCACTTTTCTAGATACCCTCAGATATATTATAATTATGGATATGGTTGCACATGGAAAAGACAACGCTCGATAGGGTGGGAACACCGGAGTGATAACATATTCGGTACTATCCAGTAAGTGGTAGGTCAATCCTGTGTTAGTAGGGATCGTTAGGTATGATCTCGGTACATTTTTCTAGAGGTGTACTGTGATGGGCGGTACCCCAGTAGTCCAGTCATTGTATGAAATCCAATATCCACTACGAGCCTGTACGGTTTTAGTTATATACCAAATATGCTGAAACGTGAGATGCAAGCATTTCAGCTATTTTATAGTTTATTTTCTATAAACACTATTATAATATCAGATGATTTTGATATAAAATGTTTTGGTTATCGTAAGGTAAAAACCCGTCGTATTTATGTATGGCGTGGTCTTACGAGATACCTTTATTTTCAAAAGGATTTTTGAAAATAGTTAAATTCAAATTGAGTGTGTTTTCTCACGCTAGTTTTCTAGACTGACTTGACTGTTATTTTATTACAATGCTCGGGTCAAACCGGGTATTACAGATTCAGGTTTGGATGCTCTTGAGCTCAGGAGACGAGCTGGAGGATTTCAGGCGTATTCCACGTACTTGATTATATTCCACTGTATGTGTGTTATGCTGTATATTCAGCACTTGTGAGACAAGTAATTATAACTGTCTGAATTGATATTGTTGACTATTGCACTCTGATGATTGTATGAATATTAATTATTACAGTTTCTTTTTGTATAAAGATCGGTTATTATATATTACATATTGTTCTACTGCGATTGTGAGATTCTGTATTATTGTTTCTGTTTCTTCTTCTATCTTTTTCTTTCTCTTAGTTATTCGTCTCTTCGTACAATTTGTGTTGGACAAGTGTGATTTAATGTCAACTCAAAGGGTACGGAACGGCGGGTCGCTACAATAAGTTAGATGATTTTTTCTATAAGGAGATGCATTTATGTAAAGATGACAATTTTATGTGTTTTTTCTAATTTGAATATAAAAGTTATTTGAGTAGTAATATTATTGTATTCGATAAAGAAAAATGTTGCAAGAGATTTTAAGAGTTTTGATCAAAATTATGAGATATATTTCGTCAAATAACAACATATTTTGAGTGATAGGGTAATAAATATTATTGTATACTTTAAGAGGAAATAATTGTTATTTTGAAATGATAATTGAGGAAAATTTACCATTTTGCAAACAATAATTCTTGTAGCTAGAAAACTCTTTGAAACAAAAATGGTCTAACATATTATTTTTGAAAGATAATTAAGTTTCGAATCATTTGTGTTAAAAATCCTATTTTCAAAAAGAAGTAAATCCTTATTTTAATAAGCTGTTGAAAGGAAATATTTTCATAAGTTCCTTTGAAAAACCGAGAAAAATTTGAATGCTATAAATTAGAAAGCCTAACTTTTAAGGGAAAAGTTTTGATAAGGAAAGTTTTAAAAAGGAAGATTATTTTATTACTATTTAGGAACAAGGGAATTTTGAATCTTTGATAAAGTATTTTTTTTAAAGTTTACATTTTCGAAGATGGAGATATTGAATTTGATGCTTCACATTTTTAGTATTGCAAGAAATGAGGGAATAAATGCTTATTTTTTTCTATGAAGATATTTTATTTTGTGTGCGAAATTATGATTTTATAATTTTAATGGAATAGATACAGATCATGACCTAGGTATGGTTGGCTAAGGTTTTTAGGACATGAATATGATAGAAATGGAATATACAACCTGATCTGGAAATTTGAAAATCAGTCCCAATGTAACGACCCGCCATTTTGGACCATTCGCATCCATTATAAGTGTGTAGGTAGACACTCATGCCGGAATTGAATTGCTCAAAATACCGCGTTGTTATTTTAAATTTGGCAAAACTGAACATATATAGTAAATGAATAATCACAGATCACAGACACAGAGTAATAAATGCAGCGGAAATAAAAGAGATAGTAGTTCATGAAGCTACTATATGAATATATAAGATACATCAGAGTTTTACAACAGAAGAGTAATACGATACATCAGAGTTAAACCAGATACAACGGAAGAGTAACACGATACATCAGATACAATCAGAATACATCACTGGAATCATCGAATACTGAAAGCAGAATAGATGGCTGGATCTTCAAGCAAAGCTCCAACTTCAAAGGTGAGTCTCGAATACTGGTACACTCAGTCTGACCCGAGCGTAAAGCAAAACACAAAACACTCGAGTCAGGATTAACATTCTTATATTAATAAATCCAACTCAAGTGAAATAGCAATTGAAATACAAGTAACTCAAAGGATGTTTGGAATAACCATCCTTTAAGGATCCGTTAAACTATCTAGTAGGTAGTAATATACGCTAAGTAGATAATGTCTATCAGTAATAATAAGATATCAAAATAGCGTTAAGTCATGGCCCATTCCACCCTTAACACATTTTTATTCCCAAAAGCATATACAAGACCGTAGTTTCCCCAAAACCGGAAGTCACCAGAGGGCAATCCATATACTAAAGGTACAAATCAAAATCGTAGTGGTCGCGTATAAATGGAATACAAGTATGACAAGGCACATGAGGCAATACCCAAGGTAGTGATACTACCGTTCGCCTGATCCGGACTGGTGAGAACGCAACGCCGCAGCACCCGCAACACCGTGAAACAACACTCCTAAAATCAAGGGTGCACCAATCGACAACAAGTATAAGTAGTTCGAAGAAGTGTGTCCACTTGAGGTAGCAAATCCTCCATTGGCCCGACACGGCTCCTGTTTTAGTCATTT
This sequence comes from Allium fistulosum, assembly GCA_030737815.1. Lineage (NCBI taxonomy): Eukaryota > Viridiplantae > Streptophyta > Magnoliopsida > Asparagales > Amaryllidaceae > Allium > Allium fistulosum. Next base: position 1,439,214,736 of record CM060902.1, read on the forward strand.
CCAATTTGACACAAGTGTCAAGGCTATCCATTATCGTTCTCTTTCTTCAGTCAACACGTACATCATTCCAACCACTTCATTCTGGATCATCACTCCGCGTATAGTTATTAAAGTGGTTTCCGGTTTAGATAGAGAGTATATCCATAACCGATTCCGGTCTCTTTAATAACTTTCGTGATTATTACATCGATTGGTCTTATTTATTTCAAAACCAAATCAAATTCAGTTCCAATTAGAATTTATAAACCAACATTTCATTTGTCTTTCCAAATCAATTTCCATAATTTACGTTTCAAACTTCCAAATTCACAATTTCAAAATCTTAAAATTCAATTTCAATTTCGATTTAAACAATCCAAATATCGATTCAAGTTCGCAAATAAGTTTCCTTCCAAATCATTTGAATTAACTTAATTTAACATTCGAATCAATTTAAACTTATTTATCGATTTCATTCAATATTCGTTAAGTTACTTTATCATTCAAAACAATTTCTATTAAATTTCCAATTCATTAAATCAATTTCTTAAGTTCAACTTCATTAAATCAAAATTTACAATTTTGAATTAAATTAAATTCATCAAATCAATTCTTTCAATTATGAGTCTTACATTAATTCCAAAAATCTCACATTTTCATTTCTTGTTAAAGAAAATCCATTTCACTTATTTACTTTCTTAAATAATTTTCCCAAAACTTAATTAATAAAGAATCTCAATTTCAATTATTTACGAAGTAAAATTCACTTATTCAAAAGTTCAATTTCTCTTATTAAAGAATTCAATTCAATTTAATCATTAAATAATTCACACTTAATTATTAAATAATTTCAAAGTTTAATAATTTCAAACTTAATTATAATTTCAACTTAATTATTAAATCGCTTCAAAGTTAATAATTTCAACTTAATTATCAAATCATTTCAAAGTTTAATTATTTCAAACTTAATTATAATTTCAAACTTAATTCAATCATTTCTTAAATTAAACAATATCCTTTCATCAATTACATTGTTAACATTTTGTTTCAGATTAAAAATTAACATTTTCCTTTCATTGAAAATTCAAATTTCTAACTTCATTTCAAAACCATATTATTTATTCAAATAAAATCTTCGTTTTATTTTTAAATCAAATTATTGACCAATCGGGTTTTATTAAATTTTCTATCCTAGGTCAAAGTTCAATTTGGGTATTTATCATTTCAACCCGATTCCAATTCAATTCAAAATCAAAGCATATCAAAGGGAACTTGCAGTGTGATAACTGGAATGGTGTCAAAGTAAATAAACAAGCAATAACAACAATCAATAACAATCCAATAATCAATTCAAATAATCCCGAAATAACCGTATTAATTCGCATTGTTATTTGTACGAATTAATATAATTATTTCTAGAATCTACACTATCATTTCATGTAGATTAAAGATTATTACATTACGGTTCTTCACTTGTCATCTATTTACAATTTCATACATCATTAGTTTAACAACATACATTCAGTGTTTCAAAGTGTAATTAACAAATCCTACGTGTCAATAAATTCAACAGTTAAAGGGGTCATATTATACAATTTAACTAATCAGTTTTTTTTAACATTTAACTATTCTATATCAGTTCAATTTCATACTATTTATCAATTTACATTAACAGTTTAACGTCCAATATAAACATCTACAATCAATCAATTATCAGCCAAACAGTATTATCATCGCATAAATAATTAACAGAAAATGGTGTCAGATGTCACAGGTGAACTGATACAGGTAATAGCATATATAACAGTGTAATTAACTAACAACAGCATATTTCAATTGTCGTTTCAATTGAAATCAAATTTAATAAAAAAAAGAACGTTAATCATGAGTGAGTGCTCACCTTTCGAGGCTAGAGATGCACGAGAAGATGACACGGATACGCACACTGATACAGACCTAGAGATTGAGTTACGAATTCAAGCAAAACAAATCGGCACGAATTCAACGATCAAAAGCTGATAACAGAAATCGATGAAATCAAATCAAAACATTCAACATAGCAACAAATAAAACATGTCCTGCGTTAATGTTTAACAATATAATTCTATGGGCTACCGAGATCGAAATGGTCTGAAATTTGGTATGAATAAAGATCAAAACTTGTATTTCAAACTGCAAAAGATTCACTTGTTTTGGACAAGAGACGAGAAAAGTTACGATGTCACGAACATAGACTCAGGCCATGTTTGCAGCAGTGTAAAATAATTTCTAAGTACAAAAGAACAGCTGCCTCGGTCTAACTTACAGATCCTCGACCACTAATCAAACGATGTCGGATTTTACTGAAATTTGACAGGCATAAACTAGGTAACTTCGACTCCTTTTTAAAAATAAAATAAACTCATTCCGACGTAAGACGGAAGAAATACGATGCGTCAAACATGAACTCAGGTCGTGTTTGCAGCAGTGTAAAATAATTTCAAGTACAAAAGAATAGCTGCCTGGGTCTAACTTCAAGGTCCTCGACCACAAATCAAACGATGTCGGATTTTGCTGAAATTTGACCGGCATAAACTAGGTAACTTCGACTCTTTTTAAAAATAGAATCAACCCATTCCGATAAAACATGAGTGAGATATGATATCGTGAATATGAAGTCAACTGCTGTTCAAAAATAAATAACATGCAAATTTCCTTTTTGTTTTGAAACCCATACTTCAAACTAATATCCCAACACAATTTAAAATTTTAAATCTTTATAAGAGTAACCTTTTATATATAATATTAAAAATCAATATTAATTTAATATCATATAATTTCTTTTCAACGTGTAAAGGCAATGCATGCATGAATTTTATATATGCTTATCTTTATACATAACAACATGCAGACTGCAAAACCAAATGCAGACCACCTATTAACTAATATATATCAACTTACTAATATATCACTTTAAACAAAAACCTTTTTCAATATATTAACCAAACGTGTTGTATATGTGTACCAACATAACCATATATATAAAGTTAGATAAATAACTATGCAAGCTGTATAACTGAATATATGCAAAAAACAGTAATATAAACATTGATATGAATGAATGTATTTGACAGCAACCTGTGTACAAAACTTGCTTTTACTAACAGATCATATACTAGAATATAACCCTATTAAATAACCTATCCCATCATATACTTATATCATTTATTTGTATATGAACAGCAATCACTACAATGCAAAATACTATACTCATATAAACTCACGTTTACACACTGACCACATATATATATCAAACACGTAAATATATATTACCAAATCAAAACACATATCTTTAAATATATATAGCATGAAATATACTAAACTATGTAACAATTTTTTTTTTAGACAGAACATATATGTCAATACCTCAACCAAACAAAAGCTCGGCTAGGAGGGTAGGAGAGTCAACGGTCAGCCGAGACATGATGGCGTGGAGGCGCAGCACGAGGCAAAGGCAGTGACAAGGCAAGGTCTGGAAAGAGGGTGGGGCGGAGGCTGCGTTGACGTGGCAGAAGAGAATGGATTCGGACGAAGGGAAGGAGGCGGAGGAATGGTGGATATAAGGAGGCCCGGTTAGTCGGCGTTAGAAGTGAAGGGGCGGTGGCGGTTGTTGAGGCGGAGGGGCAAGGAAGTGGAAGGCGTAGGCGATCGAAGGCTGAATGTGCTTGCGGAGGACGAACGACTGAGGGGATGGAAGCGATTTGCTGTCGGGTCGAGTTTCGGTTCTCGGTGCTTATGGAGATGGAAGAAGTGGGCTGCAGGTCGCTCGGGAAGGTGCGGATTGCAAGCATGGGTGGAGGAATGATAAAGATGCGGTGAAGGCGGTGTTCGGTCTGTGTAGTTCAGTGGCCGAAGTGGATGCGAGCGGGTGGAGGAAGTAGGGAGATTGGTGAAGGTTCGGCCAGAGGGAAGAACAAGAAGGAACGGGTGGATGGGTAGTCCGTCGCATGCGAGTGGTCGGTGGTTTTGGGCGTGGTCATGACGGAGATGCGTGCGTGATAGGCTGCATTGTCATGTTTTTTTTAGGAGATCGAAAATAAATGAGAGGAGAAGAGAGAAACAAGTAGCAGGCATAAAGGAAGAAGGGTTGCATGGCTCCTAAGCTTCAATGCAAAAATTAAAGGGCTTGAGGTCAAAGGTAAAGTGACAGTCCCAACAAATATATTTATGATGGCAGAGACGTGTCTCTTCATATTGGATATAAGTTACTTTAAGTCTATATATTTTCATTTATTACTTTAGGAACGAAGGAGCTACAAGGCATGTCGTTGAACATGTAAATGAGCCTATGACGTACGGATGCTTTATTATCTTGTCGTATCATATATTTATAAAAGATGAACAGAAATAAAGAAGGGAAATAGGCTGACAAAACGTACCAATACGGTAGCCATTTACACGGATTCCGCTGTGAAGCGGACTTCAAAACACAAAAGTAGATATAACGTAGTGATCAGCACGACGAGACGATCGAAACGGTATAAAAATATCAGTAGTGGGATTGAATTATAAAAATTCGAATTTTTCTACTGGCGGAAAATGTAAGAAAAACGCTGAAAAATAAGATCGACGGAGTCAAAGATGTCCGAATTTGGAAAAACGACAAACTGACATCTTGCTCAGAAGATGGTTTAGAATTTTTCTATGTAAACATATTTAGGTTTCGGAAACATTTTATTTTCATCGCTTTTTAACTGATTAAATTGAAGTAAATTTACGCGCGAAATAAACTTTCGTATTTTCGGACGAAAATTTACCAGTCGCTATGTTTAACCAGACGTATTCCAAATATTTAATTTTTATTTCAAAATTTTATCGTTTAAAATTTCACAAAATTTCAACTAATTACGTTATTAAAATAGTTGAAATTTACGGGTCGTTACACTCTCCCCCACTCAAAATTTTTCGTTCCCGAAAAGGAACGAGGTAGGAGAATAGAAACAACCAGAAAAAAACAGATTTGAAATACAAAATAACAATTAATTTAAACCATATAAATTCAAATTTAAATTAATTGATATTCAATAATTGATTTAATCCATTTGATTTCACTAAAATCAATCTCAACTATTTCTAAATTTATTATCTTATTATCCAATTATCTTCAATTTACAATTTCTAAAACCATAATTTTGAATAGTCTTTTATTATAATCATATTTTCTTCAACAATTTTAAATTCTTCTTTATTCCAAATTACTGTTAAATTTATTCTACTTAATATATCTACTCACATATATTTAGTCCATATAAATTTATTTAAAACATAAAAGTTTCGATTTAAATTAATTTATATCTATTAATTTCTTTTAAATTCAAGGTATTTTCATATGTTGATCAAATTTTAATTTATTAATTATTTCAAAACAAATTTATTAATTCTTTCAAAACCAATTTATTTCATTATTAACTGAGTTTACTTATTATCCTATCTAACTCTATTAACATCTTAATAGTCAAAATTTAGTGTATAACATTTATTATAAACACTCAAATTTAATTTATAAATTCAATTTATCTTATATATTATCCAATTACATATTCAACTTCTGAACGATTTAGGTAAGTTGTATTAGAATGCAGTTGAACAATATACAAATAAAATTTCCCAATTCAATCATTCAAGTTTAAATATTTATTCCAAATTTTGGTTTTATTTATAATAAAAATCATCCTTTAACAAAATTTAAGAATTAGATTTTCGATTAACTTTAAACAATTTAGAGATATATATATATATTTATATCAAATCAAATTAAATTTTAAAATAAGATACCTATATATAGACAAATAAAATTATACTGAAGAAATTTAAATCAAAATATTTTTCAAAACAATACCGTAGCAAAGCTACAGAATAGTATCTCCACTTCGAAACTCGAAAATGAATGTCGATGATGCGGCCGCCATCACCGAAATTATTTTCCAGCGACAAAGAGAAGAGCACTGATTTCAACATTTAAAATTCTTTGAAAATGATTTCTATTGAAAATACTTTCAATAATATATACTTTAAAATTTTTAAAAACCAAAGTTTGAAATCACCGGAAACTAATAAATTCTCAAATTTCTGAATTAAATTCATTTCAAATTCCAATCAATTTATAACCAAGTTTATAAATTCATTTATTTATATTATGCAATAGTCAAATGTTTACAAAACAATAAATGAAAATCAAATATTATTATTTCAGACTACAAATTCATTAACAATTTTAATTTCAGAAACTTATATTTATATATAATATAATCATTCAAAACTATTTTGTTTATCAAATTTGAAAACAACATTTTTAATATAAATTTAGAAATGCATTTCTTTGCTCGACGATACAGGAATGGATTTTCAAAATAAGGATAGGGTTTCAAATTTGATGGGCTCAAATCAAAGAGAATTTTGATTCGAAAATAAGTTTGAAACAGAAGATAAGATAATTCAATTATCAGAATCAGAAGATGGATAAGCTTATTAAATTCACGGGCAACCTTAACCGGGTCGTCCGTAACTTCAAGAGTAAGAATGATGTGGAATTTCGAGGTAAATCGACATTCGATCTTAAAAATAAAATTCAGGTATAGCAGGAGATAGATAGCATCGTAAACCGAGGATATAGAAATCTCTGGTAAATCGACGCTACTGTAAAGGAGTTTCACTTCTTTACAAATAAATTTGAGATTGGCGAGATCGCCGACTCATTATAAAGATCATTCGAAGTGGAGTTATGAGATGCTCCAAAATTGAAAGAAGTCGTATAGTGGGGAACACGAATGAAATTTGGTACCGCAGGGAACGTTCCAAAATTCAAAGGAATCGAATCGAAAGGAAGAGATTGAAACTCGAATGTGAGTGAATCTGTAAATACATTTACTTTATATGTTAAGTTTTGCCTAGAGCTACCAAAGCTCTGATACCAACTGTAACGACCCGCCATTTTGGACCATTCGCATCCATTATAAGTGTGTAGGTAGACACTCATGCCGGAATTGAATTGCTCAAAATACCGCGTTGTTATTTTAAATTTGGCAAAACTGAACATATACAGTAAATGAATAATCACAGATCACAGAGTAATAAATGCAGCGGAAATAAAAGAGATAGTAGTTCATGAAGCTACTATATGAATATATAAGATACATCAGAGTTTTACAACAGAAGAGTAATACGATACATCAAAGTTAAACCAGATACAACGGAAGAGTAACACGATACATCATATACAATCAGAATACATCACTGGAATCATCGAATACTGAAAGCAGAATAGATGGCTGGATTTTCAAGCAAAGCTCCAACTTCAAAGGTGAGTCTCGAATACTGGTACACTCAGTCTGACCCGAGCGTAAAGCAAAACACAAAACACTCGAGTCAGGATTAACATTCTTATATTAATAAATCCAACTCAAGTGAAATAGCAATTGAAATACAAGTAACTCAAAGGATGTTTGGAATAACCATCCTTTAAGGATCCGTTAAACTATCTAGTAGGTAGTAATATACGCTAAGTAGATAATGTCTATCAGTAATAATAAGATATCAAAATAGCGTTAAGTCATGGCCCATTCCACCCTTAACACATTTTTATTCCCAAAAGCATATACAAGACCGTAGTTTCCCCAAAACCGGAAGTCACCAGAGGGCAATCCATATACTAAAGGTACAAATCAAAATCGTAGTGGTCGCGTATAAATGGAATACAAGTATGACAAGGCACATGAGGCAATACCCAAGGTAGTGATACTACCGTTCGCCTGATCCGGACTGGTGAGAACGCAACGCCGCAGCACCCGCAACACCGTGAAACAACACTCCTAAAATCAAGGGTGCACCAATCGACAACAAGTATAAGTAGTTCGAAGAAGTGTGTCCACTTGAGGTAGCAAATCCTCCATTGGCCCGGCACGGCTCCTGTTTTAGTCATTTCCAATTTGACACAAGTGTCAAGGCTATCCATTATCGTTCTCTTTCTTCAGTCAACACGTACATCATTCCAACCACTTCATTCTGGATCATCACTCCGCGTATAGTTATTAAAGTGGTTTCCGATTTAGATAGAGAGTATATCCATAACCGATTCCGGTCTCTTTAATAACTTTCATGATTATTACATCGATTGGTCTTATTTATTTCAAAACCAAATCAAATTCAGTTCCAATTAGAATTTATAAACCAACATTTCATTTGTCTTTCCAAATCAATTTCCATAATTTACGTTTCAAACTTCCAAATTCACAATTTCAAAATCTTAAAATTCAATTTCAATTTCGATTTAAACAATCCAAATATCGATTCAAGTTCGCAAATAAGTTTCCTTCCAAATCATTTGAATTAACTTAATTTAACATTCGAATCAATTTAAACTTATTTATCGATTTCATTCAATATTCGTTAAGTTACTTTATCATTCAAAACAATTTCTATTAAATTTCCAATTCATTAAATCAATTTCTTAAGTTCAACTTCATTAAATCAAAATTTACAATTTTGAATTAAATTAAATTCATCAAATCAATTCTTTCAATTACGAGTCTTACATTAATTCCAAAAATCTCACATTTTCATTTCTTGTTAAAGAAAATCCATTTCACTTATTTACTTTCTTAAATAATTTTCCCAAAACTTAATTAATAAAGAATCTCAATTTCAATTATTTACGAAGTAAAATTCACTTATTCAAAAGTTCAATTTCTCTTATTAAAGAATTCAATTCAATTTAATCATTAAATAATTCAAACTTAATTATTAAATAATTTCAAAGTTTAATAATTTCAAACTTAATTATAATTTCAACTTAATTATTAAATCGCTTCAAAGTTAATAATTTCAACTTAATTATCAAATCATTTCAAAGTTTAATTATTTCAAACTTAATTATAATTTCAAACTTAATTCAATCATTTCTCAAATTAAACAATATCCTTTCATCAATTACATTGTTAACATTTTGTTTCAGATTAAAAATTAACATTTTCCTTTCATTGAAAATTCAAATTTCTAACTTCATTTCAAAACCATATTATTTATTCAAATAAAATCTTCGTTTTATTTTTAAATCAAATTATTGACCAATCGGGTTTTATTAAATTTTCTATCCTAGGTCAAAGTTCAATTTGGGTATTTATCATTTCAACCCGATTCCAATTCAATTCAAAATCAAAGCATATCAAAGGGAACTTGCAGTGTGATAACTGGAATGGTGTCAAAGTAAATAAACAAGCAATAACAACAATCAATAACAATCCAATAATCAATTCAAATAATCCCGAAATAACCGTATTAATTCGCATTGTTATTTGTACGAATTAATATAATTATTTCTAGAATCTACACTATCATTTCATGTAGATTAAAGATTATTACATTACGGTTCTTCACTTGTCATCTATTTACAATTTCATACATCATCAGTTTAACAACATACATTCAGTGTTTCAAAGTGTAATTAACAAATCCTACGTGTCAATAAATTCAACAGTTAAAGGGGTCATATTATACAATTTAACTAATCAGTTTTTTTTAACATTTAACTATTCTATATCGAGTTCAATTTCATACTATTTATCAATTTACATTAACAGTTTAACGTCCAATATAAACATCAACAATCAATCAATTATCAGCCAAACAGTATTATCATCGCATAAATAATTAACAGAAAATGGTGTCAGATGTCACAGGTGAACTGATACAGGTAATAGCATATATAACAGTGTAATTAACTAACAGCAGCATATTTCAATTGTCGTTTCAATTGAAATCAAATTTAATAAAAAAAAGAACGTTAATCGTGAGTGAGTGCTCACCTTTCGAGGCTAGAGATGCACGAGAAGATGACACGGATACGCACACTGATACAGACCTAGAGATTGAGTTACGAATCCAAGCAAAACAAATCGGCACGAATTCAACGATCAAAAGCTGATAACAGAAATCGATGAAATCAAATCAAAACATTCAACATAGCAACAAATAAAACATGGCCTGCGTCAATGTTTAACAATATAATTCTATGGGCTACCGAGATCAAAATGGTCTGAAATTTGGTATGAATAAAGATCAAAACTTGTATTTCAAACTGCAAAAGATTCACTTGTTTTGGACAAGAGACGAGAAAAGTTACGATGTCACGAACATAGACTCAGGCCATGTTTGCAGCAGTGTAAAATAATTTCTAAGTACAAAAGAACAGCTGCCTGGGTCTAACTTACAGATCCTCGACCACTAATCAAACGATGTCGGATTTTACTGAAATTTGACAGGCATAAACTAGGTAACTTCGACTCCTTTTTAAAAATAAAATAAACTCATTCCGACGTAAGACGGAAGAAATACGATGCGTCAAACATGAACTCAGATCGTGTTTGCAGCAGTGTAAAATAATTTCAAGTACAAAAGAATAGCTGCCTGGGTCTAACTTCAAGGTCCTCGACCACAAATCAAACGATGTCGGATTTTGCTGAAATTTGACCGGCATAAACTAGGTAACTTCGACTCTTTTTAAAAATAGAATCAACCCATTCCGATAAAACATGAGTGAGATATGATATCGTGAATATGAAGTCAACTGCTGTTCAAAAATAAATAACATGCAAATTTCCTTTTTGTTTTGAAACCCATACTTCAAACTAATATCCCAACACAATTTAAAATTTTAAATCTTTATAAGAGTAACCTTTTATATATAATATTAAAAATCAATATTAATTTAATATCATATAATTTCTTTTCAACGTGTAAAGGCAATGCATGCATGAATTTTATATATGCTTATCTTTATACATAACAACATGCAGACTGCAAAACCAAATGCAGACCACCTATTAACTAATATATATCAACTTACTAATATATCACTTTAAACAAAAACCTTTTTCAATATATTAACCAAACGTGTTGTATATGTGTACCAACATAACCATATATATAAAGTTAGATAAATAACTATGCAAGCTGTATAACTGAATATATGCAAAAAACAGTAATATAAACATTGATATGAATGAATGTATTTGACAGCAACCTGTGTACAAAACTTGCTTTTACTAACAGATCATATACTAGAATATAACCCTATTAAATAACCTATCCCATCATATACTTATATCATTTATTTGTATATGAACAGCAATCACTACAATGCAAAATACTATACTCATATAAACTCACGTTTACACACTGACCACATATATATATATATATATCAAACACGTAAATATATATTACCAAATCAAAACACATATCTTTAAATATATATAGCATGAAATATACTAAACTATGTAACAATTTTTTTTTTTAGACAGAACATATATGTCAATACCTCAACCAAACAAAAGCTCGGCTAGGAGGGTAGGAGAGCCGAACGGTCAGCCGAGACATGATGGCGTGGAGGCGCAGCACGAGGCAAAGGCAGTGACAAGGCAAGGTCTGGAAAGAGGGTCGGGCGGAGGCTGCGCTGACGTGGCAGAAGAGAATGGATTCGGACGAAGGGAAGGAGGCAGAGGAATGGTGGATATAAGGAGGCCCGGTTAGTCGGCGTTAGAAGTGAAGAGGCGGTGGCGGTTGTTGAGGCGGAGGGGCAAGGAAGTGGAAGGCGCAGGCGATCGAAGGCTGAATGTGCTTGCGGAGGACGAACGACTGAGGGGATGGAAGCAATTTGCTGTCGGGTCGGGTTTCGGTTCTCGGTGCTTATGGAGATGGAAGAAGTGGGCTGCAGGTCGCTCGGGAAGGTGCGGATTGCAAGCATGGGTGGAGGAATGATAAAGATGCGGTGAAGGCGGTGTTCGGTCTGTGTAGTTCAGTGGTCGAAGTGGATGCGAGCGGGTGGAGGAAGTAGGGAGATTGGTGAAGGTTCGGCCAGAGGGAAGAACAAGAAGGAACGGGTGGATGGGTAGTCCGTCGCATGCGAGTGGTCGGTGGTTTTGGGCGTGGTCATGACGGAGATGCGTGCGTGATAGGCTGCATTGTCATGTTTTTTATTTTTTTAGAAGATCGAAAATAAATGAGAGGAGAAGAGAGAAACAAGGAGCAGGCATAAAGGAAGAAGGGTTGCATGGCTCCTAAGCTTCTATGCAAAAATTAAGGGGCTTGAGGTCAAAGGTAAAGTGACAGTCCCAACAAATATATTTATGATGGCAGAGACGTGTCTCTTCATATTGGATATAAGTTACTTTAAGTCTATATATTTTCATTTATTACTTTAGGAACGAAGGAGCTACAAGGCATGCCGTTGAACATGTAAATGAGCCTATGACGTACGGATGCTTTATTATCTTGTCGTATCATATATTTATAAAAGATGAACAGAAATAAAGAAGAGAAATAGGCTGACAAAACGTACCAATACGGTAGCCATTTACACGGATTCCGCTGTGAAGAGGACTTCAAAACACAAAAGTAGATATAACGTAGTGATCATCACGACGATACGATCGAAACGGTATAAAAATATCAGTAGTGGGATTGAATTATAAAAATTCCAATTTTTCTACTAGCGGAAAATGCAAGAAAAACGCTGAAAAATAAGATCGACAGAGCCAAAGATGTCCGAATTTGGAAAAACGACAAACTGACATCTTGCTCAGAAGATGTTTTAGAATTTTTCTATGTAAAAATATTTAGGTTTCGGAAACATTTTATTTTCATCGCTTTTTAACTGATTAAATTGAAGTAAATTTACGCGCGAAATAAACTTTTGTATTTTCGGACGAAAATTTACCAGTCGCTATGTTTAACCAGACGTATTCCAAATATTTAATTTTTATTTCAAAATTTTATCATTTAAAATTTTACAAAATTTCAACTAATTACGTTATTAAAACAGTTGAAATTTACGGGTCGTTACACCCAAAATTCTATTTAAAGAAGTTGGTAAAGTGTAAAGATATTCCAGATCTGAAATTGGGTTGTAAATTAGGTTGCCCATAGAATATGAATTTTTATATTTTAATTTTAGGACTATTTTCGTCTAATTTCCATAAATTATCCAATTTCAAAACACATACAAAAGTGCATTGTTTGAAGTAACAAGGAATACACTAAAAATGAAAGATATATGTAAGAGATGAATATTATTTTCTATAGTTTACCTGACTATTTCAATAAAAAGGAAAAGAAATAATTTCTTGTAATTTCAAATAAAGATAATGTAACAACCCGCATATCTATCGATTCTATATTTAAATATTTTATCGTTAGTCGGATGTTAGTCCGAAAAGCTACTTTTTGCATACGGTCAAATTAGGACTCGAGACCACCCCCATTGGGTTCAAAATGACGTTTGCGATCTTTTTGAGTGTAAACTTCGATATGTTTGGAGATAGTGAGATTTTCAACACTTTTTCCCGCCTTTGACTTTGGTTTGGACTGCACCCCTTTAGTTCAGCCCAACCATCTTCCTCACTCTATCAAAACACTTCAAGCTTTGTCAAAAATGGTGGTGGGAAGTGGAAATTAAAACTCCAAACACAAATTCCATTGCAAATCCGAGATTCAACATCAAATTCACGTGAAGACCATTGATTCAAGCTTGTTGGTGTTCTTGCTTTGCTCTCAAATCTCCATCTTCATCAAATTCCGTGAAAAGGTGAGATTTTTGATCTCACATCTTGCCTATATCTATCTTGGACTGTTGGGAATGATCCCCTATTGTATTTGCATCAACATTTGCATTTGGTTTGGATTGGATTGGCGAAAAACTTCAATTTTCAGCGTTTTGGTGATTTTTCTGGCCTTAAGTCGTTTCTGGCCTTCGCTGAGTCGTCCACGAGTTAAGCCTAAGTCGTGAGTCGTTCACGAGTTAAGGGCTTAAGTCGCGCGCGTGCATTTCTGTTCGCCTGGCTTGAGTCGTTCACGAGTTAAAGGCCTGAGTCGTTCACGAGTTAAAGGCCTGAGTCGTTCACGAGTTAAAGGCCTGAGTCGTTCACGAGTTAAAGGCCTGAGTCGTTCGCGAGTTAGTACTTGGTCGTTTGACCTGTTTTTCCCCTAGGTCGTTCGACCTGTTCTTCTGCTAAGTCGCGTGGCATTCTCCACTTAGGTCGTATGACCTTATCCCTTAAGTCGTAAGTCGCTTGCCTCCCTTAAGTCGTAAGTCGCTTGCCTCCCTTAAGTCGTAAGTCGTTCGCGAGTTAGTACTTAGGTCGAACCCCGTATTACTCTGCGTAGGCAATCTCATCTGAAAAACATTTATCAGAATTTCTACTTTGATGGTTTTGGGATTGACTTCATTGGACTTTACTCACGTCTTCGAACGTGAATTGATTTGTTTCTACAATCGTTTCATGACTTGTCACTTTAAAGATATATGAAGGTTTCAATACTAATAGTAAATATCAACACTCTTTCATCAAAGCGATTTCAACACTATTTTAAATATCAAAAGTTCGTTTTCTCAAACCGATTTTCAATCTACTAGTATATACAAGCCTTTACTTCACTCGAATGAGAAATCGACTTAAACGACTTAGTAAAACGAGTGGTATGAAACGCTTGCGTTCACTTCGTCGGTTAGCTCTTGGACTTGTTCGATTGAACCCTTTTGTGACAATTTCCTAGTGAAGATCTACAGTTTGTTCGTAAATATTTAAGTTAAGCAAGTGGTTATGGGACATGAAGCTAAACTCATATATTTACTAGCTTAGTGTGATTGACACTTCTTTATGATCGATGATGATCATTTTATGGTTTAGACTAGCAATGTGCGATGTCACTTCGTCCGTGTGTCGGACTTGCCTTCGGGCCATCCGTGTGTTCGGAAAATTTAAATGGATAGCTTCCATGAGATAACTTCTCGTCCGTGTGTCGGACTTCCCCCTTTTAGTGATTTCTGGATTTCGTGTGTTGATTTCTGGGATTTGTTCTGGATTTCGTGTGTTGATTTCTGGATTTAGTGCTTCACCAACTTTTGTGATTTTCACTGATATGATATCAGGTTTTTGTGTATTGGTGAATTCGTGTGTCATTACCTTTTTATGTGTTTGGATCTTTGAGAAGAATCTTGTGATATTGATAAATCTTTTGTTGATTATCATTTACGTACTTATAGTAGTATGTCGCTATGGTTATTACATGTTCATGTCATGCCTTTTACTGTATACCATATCATCTGATATTTATAGTTAGACTGATCCGTTTATTATTTTCTTATAAATAATACTCGGGTCAGACCGAGATGTTACAGGTGCTTCTGCTTGACTTCCTCCTGGGATTTGCTACTCTGACTTTTGGCTAACTACTCTAGTTTAGTAGTTTTTGTTTGTATACATTTGAGATTAGACTCCTTGATGTATACATATTCCATTATCTTGCACTTGTATCTATTCATTCGTGTTATTGTGGATCTTATTTGACCACTACTCTGATGTACACTTTCATGTGTTATATTCATATCTATTTCCGTCTTTGTGATATGAATTGTCTGTGACTGATTTATGTTACGATTATTTCTATATTTGTTTCCGAAGATTATATATAGCCACCGTGTGATAGCTTTGTGTTTGTATCGGTATGTCGGATTTCCTCCTTAAAAGATATGCATCCTATTCTATCTGACATATCGGTGCTCGCACAAAGAAGTTACATGGATGGTCGCTCCTCAACAGCCTTATTCTCCGTGCTAATTGACAGCACTACACCGTAGTGTTCTTGGTTAGCGTGGGTATAGAGGTGGGGCGTCACAGATAAACCCTTAATTGTGGTTAATTTAAGAGAAATTATGACGGTAATCTTTTTGGAAGGACGGCTTTGATAAATTAAAATATGGAAATGAGTATTCTGGTTGTAGAATTAGTAGTTAGCTATAAATAACATTTAACCACGCTTAACAACTAGAATATATATAGATAACATAGGTTACGACTATGTGCGTATTAGTTAGTAATTGACGAATTAGGATTTATGAACATTAATTACAAATTTAATGGGAAATAAATTTATGATTGATGAGAGGAAAAGGGAATCTAATGGGGGACTGATTAAAGAAACTTGATATGACATTTATGGAAGAAAGAAATTTGTGTAATGAATGGATTTTGGTAACCTAAAGAAGGATTAATTGGAAATGGTCCAATTTTGATGAGTAATAATCAACTACAATGGATATATTGATTGAAGCAATAAATGGACCACATTTATTAGAAACCGAAATGGAAAAATTAAGGGAAATGGGTAATAGTGGAATGGCATATTAAGAAATACCCATCTTAAATTTAGTAGGAGGAATTAGTACCTCAACACCATTTATATCAGTTGATAATAAATGACAGCTTCCAACAAAATTTTCTTTTAGAGTTCTTGGGTTATAGTCGATAGTTGTCTCCCTTACTTATTGGAAAAGTTGATGGTATGGTGTTAGATATATCCCTGTTTTATTCCTGTGTTGACTCTGTGAACGGGATTTAAACCACTTGATATGTATGTATGTATGTATGTTAGGAAGCAGAGTAAATAGGGAATTTTATAGGGATACTTAACTAGCGATAAATCATAGGCAAGACTGGAAGTTAATGGAGGAACTAGGTTTGCAACCTGAGGGATATAAATGGTCCCATAACTTTAAGAATTTTGGAAAACATAAGGAATTTAGTTCACAGACTGTCACCATTCAAGGAAAAGATAAAGTGGATAGGGATGTGAAGAGAATTTCCTATTGAATAAAGATTAAGGAGGGGGGTTGGTAAAATTTTCCATTAGAAGCAGTGGACCGCAACATCTTCAACGCAGGTTCATGGAGTTGCGCTTTGCATCGTTAGTGATTGGTTTACTAGCAAATTTTGGTGGAGTTTGCCAGTAGCTTTAGGAACTTCGTTGAATCTGAGCATTGCTTACCAACTAAAGATCTACGGACAAACTGAAGGATTGGATGATAAATTGGAGGATTTGTTGAGTTTCATCTTGGACTTTGGAGGACCTTAGGAGTAGTGCTTACCCTTAGTAAAATTTGCATAGGATTGAAGCCATCAATAGACGATTGGTATGGCACCCTTGAAGCACTTTTTGGAAGGCCGTGCAAATTGTCAGATTGTGGGTGTAAAACCACCAGTAAATTCTACTCGGACCTAATTTTTATTGTGAGACTTTGGGAACAGAATTGATTAAGCAGCGTGTGAAGGTCGTACACTTTAGGTAATTGGTAAATAGGCACTAGATTTATTGGGCCTTTTCCCAATATAGGGGAAAACAAGAAAAAAAATTAATGTTGGCAGGAATCTATGACATTTTTGCATTTGAGGAAATACCTTCATAGCATAACAATTATTGTAGAGCCTAATAAATTGGGGGATTTTTAGATGGTACCAATGGCGTCCCGTGCCACTACATTCATTAGGGAGCATGAAATTCGAAAACTCCGCAACAAAGAATTATACAATGAGGAGAAAACCCATGGGAGGCATGAGGACTACTCGTCCTATGCCTTTCTTTGGAAAATTTTCTCTCCAAAATTAAAATTTTGGTTGCATCATAGTTGCTAGATTGGATGGTAGGAGATGGTTGCTACACTTTTTCACAGGCACTTTACACAGATGTAGAAATTTTTATGTATGTTTACAGTGTTTGCATACATGCTTGCATGACGATTACACACTCATGCTAGGATTGAACTCATTTTAATATGTCTGCAACACATAATCACATTGCGCACTATTGTTGACTAGATGGTTGTGTGGATAACTTGGTTGTATAACATGGATGTTATTGTGCGTTACGTTGTTCGCCCTTTGAAAGATTTCGAGACAAAATCCTTTTCAAGGAGGGAGAATTTAACACCCCGTAAAATGAACCATAAATATATGAAGTAAATTGAATTAAATGTGGTTAGGTTGAATATGGAAACTTTATAAAAGTTGGAATTTGACCAAAAAAGTTTCGTTGCATTCGTGGAGAAATTCTGATCTGTTTCCATATATAATATGCTGAAAACGGTGATCAAACAATTAAAGTTTTCAAATTTAAATTAATTTAGTTAGAATTCAAATATGAATGAGAATTTAAATTTATGGTTTGAATTTTTAGAATTAGATTGGGGCTAAGTGAAAGTTAATTAACATTTAACGTTAAGAATAAATAGGGTAAGAAATTAATTAAAATCAAAATGCAATAGAAACGAATCGTTATTGCCCAAAATAAGTCGGAACGGTCGACCTACATAGGTCAACCAGTTGACCGGTCGAGCATAGGCAGTCGACCGTCTTTTGATGGCGGCGGCTAGGGTTTTGCGTTGTTTAACACTCCAGATTTGTCTGTTTCTCTTTCAATTTAATCCTACAGTTCTGGTGTGTTTCAACCCATATAAACAGAATCCAGTCCTCACCACTTTTTATTCATATTACTTCGGGGAATTCAATGAAACTCTGTCATTGTTATCTCTCCAAATTAGATTCAGAAACTCCATAGAGATTTTAAGTAAGAATTCAATCCTTTTTCTAATTATTTCTTCTTCTTCCTCCAATCTATTATTCTTTTGTTCTTTCTTCAATTGTTTTGAATCTACTAAAAATATATACAGTTTCCCTATTGTGTGTTTATATCAAAAGAGAGACATTCTGAAAGAGATTGTAAGGTGTGTAAATGGAAGGAAGGAGAAGCTAAAGCTATTCTATGATTAGAAATCTTGGTATTTCGTTATCATTAATTGTTTAGTATATCTCTATGAATTTGAATATGCCTTAGGGATTTTAGAACTGTGATAATATGATAGATACAATCCCCTAAAATTCCTATTTATTTCGAAATGTCAATTCTATGTTGAGATTCTCAATTATTTACATTAATTTGATGGAATTTGTTATGTTTATGAAATTTTCTGATAATTTCATAGTCTATTCCACTTCTTCTTCTTCTTTGGTTCAATTTGTGATACTTCAATGAAATAAGAGGTTTAGATTAAGGATTTTATTCGTAGTTTACATCACTTATTCTACACAAATTTCCTTCTTATCTATTTCTTGTAAAAGAGGAGCTAAACAGAATATGGACTTTAGATTACAATTCCTATTAGTTAAGATACTCCATTGAATTAGTGTAATAAATTGAGTTTCCATTTTAATTATAAGTCTATTATTACAGTTTTGGTTATGAATATTTATTCCCTGTTTTGGATATTAGAATCCCTTATTTTGGTATGTTGAAATCTTGGGAATTTGAAGAAAAATGACTTGTAATGGTATTTAGTTAGGGAATTGACGATTAACGCTAGTTTAGGGTGTAAAATCATTGCACTTATAATTTATTAGGCACAAATATTTATTTGTCTCTATTAGTATAGTTAAGGTATAATATTGCTTATATGGTATAGATAATTAGGTATTTATGTTCATTTATCATCCTCGGTAGAAAAGTAATTGATTATTAGGCAAAAGTAAAAGGAAACTCTTATACAGCCTAATTATTATTCTAAGACATAATAAAGAAGATTCTTTACAAGGGCTTATTTATGAAACAATGAGATGAGTATTATATATATGGAGTGTATTTAATTTATGGCTAAGTCATAGGGATGCTAGGTCAATAGAGTTACATGAAATAAGTTTGCCCTTCACTTTCAGGCTACTATCAGTTGTATACACTTCCTATTGATGTGAGATATCCTTGTGACAAATATTTGTAATGATGCGAGGTTAATCCCAAATTCTATAGGCTAAATCTGCCCAGTTAATTTGGTTGCCAGTTCTTCTGAATAGTTGAACTAATATGAGACGCCATTATGAGTATGGGCCATAGTACGAGGGGCCTGCTTAGAGGTCTTAAGGTATTAAGTGGTTGTTTGAGGGTCCACCTCTTTTCCCCAAATGAAGAATTAAATGTCCTAGGGACACGTTAGGTGGTATCTCTACATGGGTCCGCTTCTGGATAAGGTACTAAGTGACTGATTGACAGTCCGCCTTTCCAAATTAAAAATTATTAAGTGACTTGAGATTCCATATGATGTCAGCTAGATAGTACCATTGAGGTGCATACCTTAGAAATAGGTATTAAATGATGGGGTCAACCTTAATTACGATATTAAATGACCAGACTGTGCATATTTCCAATAAAAAGTATTAAGTGGCTTGGGTACTGTCTCTTGCATTGCTAGCTATTTATGATGTGGGATTTGGGTTATAGGATTTTTAGAAACCTGCTTCTGGATGGAAGGTATTAAGTGGTCGATTGAGGACCCGCCTCCTTTCCTAATAAGAAGTATTAAATGGTTTATTGTACATCGACATATTTTTATTTTGAAATATATTGCCCAAGTACTGAAAAGGTAGACATAGGTTTTTATTCACCAAACACTTGTTGTTCTAACTCCCTCCTCGTTACAACACAAGTTAAGGACGGAGTGATGACGATGAAGATACTTGAAGGTGGAGTAGCTTAACTTGTCATAGTTATTATTATTTTCTTTATTGGTATTTTTATGTTGTACCCATGTATTTATAAAAATGATGTAACAGATCTCATATTACAGTTTTTATCATATTTTGTATTATGACATTTCAATGATTTTGTAATAAATGTGTACAATTTTGATATTATATTTTATTCCATCCTCCGTGAGTTCAGAAAGAGTAGTTATTGCTCTATACTATTATTTCTTTTCCAACCAACATCCAGCCTTAGAATGGATCTAAGTTTCAATGGGCCTTTTCTAGGTCGAAATTTAGGTCTGTTTCGGGATGGGTTGTTACAAGAAGTTGCGTTGGGTTAGGTATTAAATTGCAAAAGCCTACCTATAAATAGGTGTTAAATGGTCAAGACATTTAATAAATGGCTTCTGTACAATCTCTCGCACTACCAAGACTTTAATAAATGGATGCACTAGTGGTATGGCTGCTATAAACTATGGGGCCATATATAGTGGTCAAAGGTCACTGTAGTTGGGACCAATAGACCAATAATGACGATGCTAGAAGTCCACCTTGGGAATAGGTCTTAAATGACGAAGTCTACCTCGATTGAGCTCTTAAATGGTAAAGTCTTCCTATTTATCTTTTAAAAGTATTGTGTGGCAATGGTAGAAGCCCACTTCATATTTAGAAGTATCAAGTGGCTAATGGACTTGGAAGTATTGGGTGGTTGATAAGGATTCGTTAGTATTTTGTATCTTGGGAATGGGTAGGCAAGTAATCATGTGTGCAATGCAAGATTAGATTAGAATTGCTAACCTTAGTTGACATAACAGTTAAATGGAAACCAATCGGTATAAATTTATGTTATGGGCAGTTTATTAATTTTCCATTCACCAGAACATTGTTTTGACCTACTCCTCATTACAACCCATAGCATAGATTTAAAGGAACGGGTCACTGGAGCGAGATGTGTTTAGTGGTTGGAGAAGTCTTTTTTCCTCTCATGCTCAATGATGATGTGACAATCTACTTTCCAAGGAATACCATTAATTCCAAGGTAGTAGTCATAATTAGTATTATTATCCTATTATTGTTTCCGCTGTGAGTTTAGCTTTCTATCAATCTCTGATAATGTCCAAGCTTATTTGCAAGTACGAAATCCAACGATCTGTGCTTTGCTGGACTTGAGTTTCGATTTTTATCGAAATTTAAACCTATTAAGGTACGGGTTGTCATATTAATATTTGAATAGTTCGATATTAATCTCTGACCAAATTTACACTTGAAGAGTCACATAACAAAAAACGACGATTCTCATTTGACTAAATGATTTAACTAATTTATAATTATTATAAATTAATTGAATTAAATATTATTTATGAAATATTATTTATAAAATTTGATTATGATTTGATGAATAAATATTATCAAATGTATTTATAATAGTTATAAATATATTAATCAATATAAGATATTGATACGCGCTTAATTGGTTTAAATGCAAAATATTTATTCTGGTTTTAAATGGGTTTAAGGTCCACGATAGGAACTGATTATTTCGGCCGAACTAAGGGTCTATAGGCAGTTTCAATGAAGGTTAGAGAGGCTTGATAATGGACGACTTAGATGGAAGGAGATTGTGTAAAAGATGAGATCCCAAATTCGCTTCTTCCTTTCCTCTATTTAACCATCTCTACCCTCAATTGCTAGGGATCTTTTAGAGCATCCAACCTACATTATTACTGGTCAATCTTCCTCTCCCATCTCCCTTTCTAAAGTGGAAATCAAATCAAATCGATTGTTTTTTGATAGTTGGTGGTCAACGGTTCAAGGACTAGCACTCTATTGGATTGAAAATTGTTTTTAGGAGCTTACATCATCATTTCAAGGTATGATTAAGTTCTTTGGCTGCAAGGTATATTTTTAGTTTAATTACAAACATAGTTTATATTTATTATGATTATTATATATATATACACATATATTATTGTTAGATAGGTAACGATTCCAATATGAAGTATATTGTCACAATTTTGATTGGTTGTATGCATATGTCTACATGTTTTTAAATTTTTTTTATGACAGTTCATCTCTGTATAGCATGGCTCAGAACGAAAAAAACATTTTTTGATTATTTAAATAATTTAATATATACATATAGTTTATAATTTAAATACTATATTTTACTTATGTAAAATATGAAAATATAATTTTATACAAAATATTTAAAAAGCATACTATTTTCGGCAAATATTTATTTATTTATTTATATACAATTTTTAATAAATTTTAAATCAATTTATCATATGATAATTATATAAATTCATATATATACACACACACACATACATATATATCATAAAATCTATTTTATATTTTATAAAATTAAATTGATAATTATTTATCTCAAGACAGAAAATTAAAAAATAAGAACATTTTTATTTTTGAATATTTAAATTAAAATTGAAAATTAAAAAATGGATTTTTAAATTATAAAATAAATTTTCAAATTACAAAAATTTCATATAAAATTTCGGAAAGTTTAAAATTTAAATCAAGTTTCGAATAAAATATTTATATTAATATTTCAATACTTTTTAAACAATTTTATTAATATTTATTTATTTAAAACTTAAAAAAAAATCGTGAGCCATGCGCAAGACTAGATCAATATATATATATATATATGTATTTGGAAAAAGGTAAATTTTATTGATGCCTCAAAGACATATATATATATATATATATATGTGTGTGTGTGTGTGTGTGTGTGTGTGTGTGTTTGTGTGTTATTTTATAATTTTATTTATATTAATATATATATATATATTTTATTATGCACCTATATATAAGTAGTTAATTAATTATATATGTACATTTAAAAAATCATGTATTTGTATAAGTACTATTTTTGACATTATAAGAAAAAAAATTCATTTATTATATTTTGAATGATATAAATATATTTATATATTAATCAATATATACATTTTGTTAATAATATATATTTATATTCATATATAGATATTTATATGTTTATACAAAACTAAATATAAATAAAATTTTAATTTGTATAAATATATACATTCTAAAATATTTTATTATAAAAGAAAAAGTATATATACATACACACATTTGGACAATACATCTACATACTGGATGAGCTAACATGCATGTAGTGATGTAAATCCCAACATCTATACACGGGTATGTTATACCTTACACGTATTGATATTTTACACAAGCACACACATGTATATGTGTATATGATACACTTATATATAACATGATGTAAATTAAATAATATTATATCATTTTATAAATTTAAATAAAATAAAAGATTTAATTTAAATAAAATTTAGAAATATTCTGAATAAACTAGACTTCATGGGCTAAGGTCGGATAGAGTAAAAAAGTTAGAAATTCACCCATTACCTCATAGGCCCAACAATGGTATCAAATCCCAAAAGCCTATATAGTCTAAATTAGTCATGGTAGGATTAACTAATTAAGCTCATAGCCCAGTTAGTAGGTTGTCTAGAAAGGTAGTGCCTAGGATTGAGTTTGAGTAATCCAGTACTTTGCCCTACCTAGCTACTGGTTTGGCCCGAACAAATATATGAGCCCAAAGGTTGTCCCTAATAGAAAAAACCAATTTGAATTAGGCCTTGGAAAAATTTTCAAAATTGTTTGAAAATTAAAAATATAAAATTTTAAATTTAACAGTTAAATTTAAAATAAGATATACATATATTTTATAAACGTTATAATACAATAAAAAATTCTAAAATGTTTGAAAAATATTATAAATTAATTTTGAAAATTTAAATTTATTAATAAGATCAATAGAATAAATAAATCAATCAAATAAGTCAATTAATGAAAAATATATATACATGTATTATATATTTTTGATATATGTTATGATATTTTTAAAATATTTAAGATATCATAAGAATACATGTATACATATAATTTTATTTTTCAAAATTAATATAATTTAATTAAAAAAATTATTAAAAAAAATTACTTAAAGGTTAATTAAATAAATAAATTAATTAAAGGTTAATTAATTAAATTAAAAACACACGTATATGAGATATGTGTTATGCTATAAAGGTTATAGTAAATAATAATTATTAAACGTAAATGTTATATTAAATTAATATAAAATTAATTAATATAATATTATAGATAAGACTAGTGTATAAGTAATATAAAATATAAAAGTAATATAATAATAAAACTTATATAATATGAATGTATAAATTAAAGGTGGAACGTTAAGAAACCCTAAGCAGACTTAAGAAATAAATACATATATAAATGTATGTATATCATGATTTTCGATGTGTCCGATACTTGAATCATAAGGGCATTTCAAATACATTATTCCATATATGTTGATATCACTCAATATTATATATTAAAAATTATGAATCTTCAACACAACATTGTCATCTATTATATACATTTTTAGTAAATTACTAGCATACTCCTTGGTATTTGAGCAAACTCAAGCTAGAGATGTTATGTGTAGTATTATTAATATATTGAATAAATGATATAAGATAACTATATGTATTTGTTGAGCAAACTCAAGGTACATATATATTACTTAGGCCGTCACGATGTGTTAGGTACGAGTGAATAATTTCATTTCGATTTGTTGAACAAACTCAAGGTCGAAGTGAAATTAGGATAGGGTACCAAGAGTTAGGAGTTGTATACGATATAACTGATAAGGAGTTATCCATCGTCCGTAGGGTTATGACTTGTTAATAAAACTCAATGTCTAATTCCAAGACGAACGATTCCTAACATCCAATGGTGAAGTCAAAGGACTTCTATGTTTCGACTTAGGGTTTGGTGGAACATAAAGACTAGTGGGAGTCTTATTAGAAAAATAAAATGACAACAGTTAAACTTTCTAATATTGTAAGAACATATGCTATATAACGATAGAATAATCTGTATTGATAAATTTGTGCATTTAATATGATTGATAAAAAGTTTATCAATTTAGAAATATAAATGAACTGAATTGAAAATTGACAAATATAAATATAACATATATTTACTAATAAATGCTTATTGCATGTTGACGTTTCAACACCCATGCAAGCACCCGATTTTACAACTAATAAATACATTTGTAATTTTGTCAGTTATGTGTTTATTTGGTCGAGACCGTGTATTGCATTTTATGAGTTCCAAACTCAAAAGCAATACAATACTATGGATATTTGATCCATATACAACGGCATATAAATATTATGTGGTGAAGATCACAGTTTGTAATATACAATATTTCGATGAAAGTAGTTCATCCGAAATAAGTAAATAAACCATTGTGCAAAATTGAGTATTTAATTTGATTGATTACAATTAAATATCATATTGTATTAAATGTAACACAAGACCAAAACTATAATACATATCTAAGAACTCGATCATGGAAATATCAGTTTGATCAGTTTATGTAAGGTGTATCATATTTCACGTCTTTAAATGTTAAGGATAATCAAATGCATTTTTCTGAAGAGTTCATTATGATATTGCAGTAAGGGATTTCTTTTGAATTGTTCAACCATTGAGAAAAGAAAACGAATGTATAAGAGTGGCTGTAATTTAAGGTACAGTTGGGATGAAGAGAGTGGATAATCAAATCTGCTTCATAAAGAAACATCAAAAATGAGAATTGTATCATAATAATTGATACTTAACATTGGAATAAGAAATACAATTTCTATTCCGAAATGTATTTTCGTATAGAAAATTGTTTTTGATGAGATTTATTTCTCTGAGTTCAAGATATTTGATCAAAGAACTCTCTAAACCAGTTAGAGTATATGAAATAAATAATCTATAATCAGTGAATGATGCACCTTCGAATTTAGTATACTATTATAATAACAGCGGAAATAGTGGGAGTATATCATATAACACTTATTGATTGCATCAAATTACGAAAATTGTTTTCGTAAAACATGCCGAACATTATTTATGAAATAATGACTATTTTTCGGTGTAACGATCGGGATTTTCAACCATCGAAAATCGACACTAATAAGTCCAATGTATTACATGTCGAGCAATCGAATGCCGGAGAACCCGATTATTAGGGGAAAAGAAAAGAAGATAGATAAGAAGAAACTAAACAATAACACAGAATCTCACAATCGCAGCGGAACAATATATAATAGATAATAACATATCTTTATACAAAAGAACTATAATGGTTATTTATACATACCATCATCAGAGTACAACAACCAACAAACAATACTGGACAGTTATAACAACTTGTCCTCACCAGTGCTGACTTTACAGCCTGAAACACACAGCGGAATATAATCAAGTACGTGGAATACGTCTCTGCCATCTAGCTCATCTCTTGAGCTCCATAGCATCCTAACCAGAATCTGTAATACTCGGTCTGACCCGAGCATTATGATAAAATAACACCCGAGTCAGAAAACCAGCGCGAGAAAACACACTCAATTTGAATTATTACTGTTAATAAAATCCTTTGAAATCAAAAGGTATCTCGTAAGACCATGCCATACATAAATACGATGGGTTTTCACCTACGATAACCAAAACATTTTATCTAAAAATCTTGTGATATTATAAAGTGTCTAATACAAATACTTATTAAAATAGCCGAAATTGTTACATTAATTAAATTCCAGCATACTAGGCTCTACAATCAAAACCGTAAGGCACGTATTGGAGAATGGATTCATACTATGACCAGGTAAGGAACTACCTTCGATGAGTGCATCTCCAGATCAATGCACCCGGGTCTGAAAAAAATATCTTGTACCCTGCCACACAGAACCGGCCTAACGCTTGGCTACTAGTACCGAATATGTCATCATCCGGTCTTCTGACCTTTTTGAGATCTCATGCACAACCAATCCGTAAATATGTATATATATGGTATCGAGAAAGATAATGACATACCCTAATGGGAGCGACCCACTTAGCCCTGCTGCATGCCCTGTTTCGATCATTTCCCGGTTGATGAGGCTTGAGGCTACGATTATCTTTCATGAAATTTACACTTAGAATGCTTATTGTCCTCCAATGCCAATGTGCTGATAGCATTCATCCATACAAGTTGTTCTGGGTCTGAACAAACCGAATCTCCTTCAAAAATTTCCATTTCCATTGCTTCTTGATATCACGATTCGTAACGCACAAATTAGATCGAAGTGGTTTTTGAATAATTATATCTGATCCCGGTCTCTTCGAAACGGTCAACGAATTTGGCCAGATTTGATAGTCGATTATTTAACTATCAAATTACACACAAAAGCAGTCACTAGGCCATTTTATAATTCTTTCAAAACATTTATTTCAAAATATCTTAACAAAGATACATATATTCAAATCTCTTCAATATTTCAATATTTGAAAACAATTTCCAATTCTTATAGCCATAACAAGATATTTCAAACCATTTCACACTTAGAAATATTTTCGAATTCAATTTATAACCTTTAGAAAAAATATTTCTATACCATTCATTTCACGCTTAAAATATTTCCAAAACCCTCCTTTTCAATACTTAGGAAAATATTGATAAAGTATCCTCCAAAATCATTTAATATCAACTTAGGGGATGTTTCTTAATTTATCTCATAAATCTCCGGAATCATTAATAAATTCCTTTTTGCGATTTCCAAAACTCATTATACTTATTTATAATCCCATTCAACAATTTATAACTTCTTTTATGAATTACGATTCATTTTTGAAGCTCTCGTATCTAAACACTTTGGAAATTTCCTTACGTTTCCAGAATTCTATTATACGATTCCTCTTATAAAATCACCTCCATTAAATAAAATCTCATTTACAAATCTCGAGATAATTTATAAATAACTTCAATCAATTTTCAAAACTCTGTATTTATAAATAAGTATTTTTAAAAAATAGTAATAAAAATTTCAAGCCATTTAAGTAATTATTTAAAATATCAAACCCCTTTCAAATAAAAAATGATAAGTAATTTCCAATTCATTTGTAAATAATACTAATCGATTTACAAAGCTTATTATAAAAATTAGAACTCCTTTCAGCTAATAAAAATATTTGAATAACCAACTTTTTGAAATATTTCAACCCAAATAATCGTTTTTGAACTACCTAGTTTAATAAATAAAATCTCTTTTTAAAACAACTTAACTCCTAAAAAACTCTATTTTTAAAATTAAACACAATCACTTTTATATTTATAAATTCTCCCTCAATTTATCACAAATCGATTTACGTTTCCAAGTCCACAACTATTTCCAATTCCAAAATAGATTCCACTATTTCTTTCTAATCCAATTTCCATATCTCATTTTAAATTCACATGGTGAATCTATATTCTCAATATATCAAACGATAATCTTTCGACTTTATTTATAAACATCATTTATAAATTTCATAAACTCCTTTCTAGTTTTATCTGTTAACAACCGATTTATGTTAACAACTCCATTTATAAATCAATTTCTATTTAAACTTCCATTTAGAAATGTATTTCTTAAATAATCTAAACCATATTCCAAAACCAATCAAATCTCGATTTCTGACTCCCATTTCATATTTTCCAGAATCCTATTTAAATTCCATTGTTTAAAAATCTCAATTTAAAATTCTCTATTTGAAATTATTTTATGAAATAACTAAATAAATATCCAAAATCAATTTAGTGGAAATTAAGGAGGCATCCTTATCATACTTTCATATTGTAAAGCGGGTCCCTGTCAAAGTTTCATTGTAAAGCGGGTCCCTGTTTTCTGAAAACGAAGAAAAATTATTGCTGAAATGTCAGCAACTTTTATAAATAAGTGCTGATATTTCAGCAACTATCCGTGTCAAAGTTTTATTGTAAAAACAAAGAAAAATTATTGCTGAAATGTCAGCAACTTTGATAAATAAGTGTTGATATTTCAACAACTTTCATAAACTGTGTTCACAGTGTACATAAATGTTGCTGAAATATCAGCAACTTTTATCAGCAACTTTCATACACTATGTTCACAGTGTACAGAAATGTTGCGGAAATGTCAGCAACTTTTATGAAATGTTGCATCATGCTCTGCAATAATCGTGAATAAAAAACAGGGACCTAATTTACACTGAAATTTAGTGAAGGACTTTTCGTGAATTTTGAAACTTAATAAGGACCTGTGCCAAAAGTACCCATCAATTTATTTATTTATTCCAAATCAATTCCCTTTAAAAATCCACTGTTTAATATAAATATTTCATTTCCAAAATTTCCTCTTAAATTCCCATTTTAAGTTCAAAAATATCATTTATGGTATTTATAATACCAAAATTTAGGCCAGTGCAACTATAGCATCCAATAAATCAACAATATCATAATCTATCATAGATTATTCAAACACAACATATACCACTATATATAAAATTAAATTCAACATTTTTTAGGATTCCAGTTGGTTCCCTCCAACCTGTTTCCCTGCATCCACAGATGTTAGATAACATAAAATACCAATCCTGCTTCGAGGCGGGATATCGTGGTAATATAGGGTCATCCGCTATTATGCGGGGCGCATAGGGTCTCATCCACTCCAATCGGTGGGAAATAAATCCAACTGCTAATATGTACTACTATATATATAATATAACAATCAAACTGATAATAATTTATAAATTCAATTAGCATCCAATAATTAATTTTAGTTATTATCAATTAAATCTTGCAATCCAAAGAGAGTGAGATTTATTCAATTTTATTGTCAGTTGTCGCCTCCGCGTTCGGTTTCGACTAAATTCGAACAGCGTTCGAATTTAGCTAAAAATTCTACAAGCTCCAAATTCAGACAAAGCATAGACCATTAACTCAATCAACATAAATCATCAATATTAAATCCATTTATAAATCAGAACTGAACTAGTCTCAAATAACCGAGTCAAGTTATATATTTTAAATCTAGATTATTTGTCAATCTAAGAAATTAAATAAACGATTTATTCTTAATTAATTTAGAATTAAACAGTTCATTTAACTATTAATTTATTAATTAACATATTATTAATAATGAAGAAATTTCTTATTTTTTTTACTTCAATCTTTTAAATCATTAAATTTTCAAATTGCAGAAATCTTGACGATATTAGTTTATATAGAAGTACTCGGCGGTAGGGTCTCGACACAAAAATTTGCTCGTCGATTGGATTTAAAATGAAAGAGAAGTATTGTTTTTAAGTTTTATAGATTATTTAATATAAACATTTAGTTGATTTACTATAAAACAATCCCAGTCCATATTCAAAACCCGGCCCATTTCAAACAAACCCTCCTAAAACATTTCCCCTTCTTCCAGTTCTTCTCCCCTCTCTTCTTTTTGAATGAAAATGTGCACGAGAACTGTGCACGTAAGCGTGCACGTATACACTAACACCGGCCCACAAAACTCGCCGCCGATAACCTTCGCGTGTCACCCACGACCACGCCATCACGACTACCCACCTGGAATACGCCCAAGTCCCTCGTTCGAAATTTCGAGCTTCCAACCTAAACCTGGAACTAAACCACGACCATTCGAACACCTTTCCTCGTCACCCACGACGTCATCTCCTCCACCTCTCCCCTCTAGTGCGCACGTCCCCCTTCTCCTCCATCCTTGCCGTTGTCTACGAACCTGAAACCCAAACAAAGACAACCTAAAACCTTACATCGATCTCGTCTAGCCTCCATGAGCCCCTAAAAATCATCGCTCCATTTTTCCCCGATCTCCCATCGTCCAACGCTCCTCCAAGTCCAACCCCTCGCCTTGAAATCAACTACGTCGCCTTAATTCGATGAAACCCCCCAAACCGTTCATCTCTCCCTCCACACAGCTCTAAAAATTTCAAAACCACCTCAAAAAATCGAGTTTTTCAACAATGATCTCGAATATATGATCCATTCATAAATTTATGAAAGTTAGATTTCGACCTTAGTGGACCTGTTCACTACATGATGGGATTTTCTCGGCCTTTGCTTGATGAATTGAATGGAATAAATTTAAAAATGATCTTCATTCAAAAAAAACACCTTTTGTTTTGGGATCATGTTTTAAAACTGGAAGGATTTTGAAATATTGATTTTTAAAGTTCCACGAGCTTAACTATTTTACCCGAATCAAATAAACAGAGAAGAGAAGGAGAAGAAGTACAATGTATTAGAGTTGTAAGTGGAACTGACCCTGTTGTACACATTCAAACATATACGTATTTTCCTAACAATCACATAAACATTTTTGCATAGATCAAAATTCATCCATATACATAGATATATACACATATATGTTAACCAATAAAGGAAAGAAAAGAATGTTTGCTCACAGTCTTTTGAAAAGTGATGAACACTGCTTTGTGTTTTTAACTTCTTCTAAGCTCTTGAATGCTTGATCTTCTTATTTTTAACGGTAGAGATTTTTTTTCTTTATACGTGAAGATGAGCAAGTATGGCTTTATATAGAGAGAATGGAAAAGTGTACAATGCAAATGCTAGGTTGGCTATGGGTACACTATGGTGGCTGAGATTTCATGTTACAGGTTTTCATTTCATATTTTTTCTTTCTCATTTTCTTTTCAATCTTGGCTGATTTGATCTTGTTTTGGGCTGATTTGATATTATAAGTTGATTTGATTTTATTTATGTGCTTGAGTTGAAGTTTGCCATCATGAAGCTATACATGTATATATATATATATATATATATATACACACACACACATATACACACATACATGTATATATAGAGATATTTTATCATAAGTTTGAAATGGTGAAGCTTACAAACATACATATATATTTTTATCATACTCAACAATTAGCGTTTTAAAATTTAATATAGTTTCCAAAATTTATATATTCAGATATTTCCAATATCAGAAAATTTTACTTATTCGACTTATAAAAATAAATATTTCAATATTCAAAATTAGTTAATTATTTTAAAAACAGATGCTAAAAATCTGGGTCGTTACATTCGTGGTCAATTGAAAAATAGACACGGTTATATTTCAATGTGAATATTATGAATATTCATTTTGAAATAAAACTATAATGCGGTATATGTTTTCACAACAAAAGTGATGTAATTGAAAATACTAAAGTATCTAAAATTGTTTACAATTTTGGAATTATAGACTAAGCCATAGTTTTGAGAAATAAGTTTTATGACACGATTATGAATCATATGATATTGGTTAATTATATCTTAAATAATTATGGCCTATGCACCCATCTAGTGGGAGCATCATAAGAGTTGATGAACTCTTCGAACTGATACATATAGATGTATGCAATCATAAGTCTATTAATACTAAAATGGTTCGACGTACTTCATTATATTCACCGATGAATTATTACAAACATGAAAATGTGTTTTTGATACACATGTATAAGTATGTGATAAGCTCATATAATATAAAATGAATGTAAATAATATAACATGAAACATAAATGATTTGATTTCATTGAATGGGTGAGTATTGGAAATAATTCCGTATGTACCTAGTATAAATAAAGATTAGTCCCAAAGGTCATTCCTTCCTATAATACATAATGATGTACTGATAAGGAGTAATCGAACTTTGTTGGACAAAGCATGACTAATGATGAATGAAATTAAGTTAAATTCATTTTATAAGGTGTGTACTTAAGAATGGCATATAATGTTAAAATTAATATCATCCAAAGAATAGTTTACAAAACCTTATGATATAAGGGTTTATAAGAAACCTCTACTCGTCCTAGACTAAAGAATTGGTAGGTTGTGCGACTCGAAAGACTGCACGTAATAATTGTTTATAAGGAATCTTGTATGAACCATCTAAAGAGAATTTTGAGATCGACAGTCAGTAACTGACTAATTTAAATTGTGAACATAAATATATTATGAACTAATGCAAAATCAGGTTTAATATAAGGTAATTCATAAAATGTTTATGAATATTCGTTTTGTTGCACTGAGAAACAATTATTATTTCAAGAAATACCAACTTCGTGGCGAAGGAATTTCTTTAAGAAATTATTGGTATAAAATGAATTTGGATAATATCCAAGCATGAAACTGGTTATAAGGGATGAAATGAAATTGAATAAGTCTAAATGAACACAAAGATTGCTTAATGAGTATTCTTGTACATTAAAGAGAAATCAGGTTCTTGTCAATGCCAAGAATAAATAATCCTTGGTTATTTAAATAAACCATTAAGAGTATTGACTCTATGATTGGTACGATGCGCTAATCTGTTATAGATTCCAAGTACATTATCAAAATATGATTTTGATAGTTGTATCCAAGGGGATATGATCCATTGGCCGCTATTGTGCCTTTATGAGAAAGACAAATGCATTTGGAATATACTGAGTCAAATTGATATGAATAAAAACATGAATTCAACTGTTGAAATTAACGTAACAGATTCACTATTCGATGTAGTAAGTTGGTTCAAATCATACTCACAAAGTTATTGCCTAATATGACTTTATGTTTTGGTATATATGTGTTGAAGCGAAAAGTTCTTAATATAGATTTAGACTAGACTGTTTACACATAACAACCAAGTGTCTCGAATTTAGTAAGAGCAATATTGAGTTTGTGAGTTTTTGGATATGATTCGAGAACGAATACGAAAGTATCATTCAGAAAAGCATCAAAATTGAACAAATGTTTTGATGGAAATATTAAATAGTTTGATTATCAATCAAAATGCAGAGGAAGCATGTGTTCATAAGAAAGAACATTAAAAGGTACATAGATATTTCTAAACCATAAGTAAACAACACACCACTGATTTTTAACAATGTACTTGTGTTAAAATCAACTTTGTTGTCTTAATACTCGACGTTGGATATGTAAGTTATGTATTTTATAGTAAGTATAAAAGATATCGGGAATGTTCCAAATGATATGCAAGGACACCTTTTAAATGTTTAATATGGAAAATGTAAGTTGGATTCCTTATGGATTAGCAAAAGGAATTATCATACATGTTATGTTGTCCACGATATCATGATTTTTTATGTATTCGATGCATGAAGCAAATATCAAATCCAAATTTGTACTACTAAATGGTTGTTAGAGGTATTCTCGTGTATTTATGAAATATGACAAAATTGTTTAAATTAGTTATAAAAATAACGAACTTCTTATGAAGGAGTGTTCAGACACAAACTTTATAAGTGATATTGAGTATAATATGCCAATAATAAATTCAAGCTAAGAATCTTTAAGTCAGAAACATTCCAACTGAAAGACTACGGCTGATTCCAAAATGTATATAAATATAAATGCACAAAATTATATCTGAACCGAGGATGATTCCAAATGTTGAGAATTTCATAGCATTATTATATGATAAAAATGTCGTGATATACTTTGTTGCAAAACTTAGATCTCACTAGAAGTCAAGGGACATGCTCTGAATTATTCCACATGATAAATGTAGTTTATCAGCATCGGAGAGAGTTGTTTGATAGAGTAGATAATTGAAACATAACAGCATACCGGTGCACTGAGGGACTGACCCGATTGGTTAAGGAAATCGATTGGAAAAGTTGGAATAAGATTCAATAATTGAACCCAAGGGCAAGTGGGAAATTGATAGAGTTAAGAGTGTGCCCTAGGAGCAATTATGTAATTTGTTACATTTATCTAACTCGATAACCAATCTTGTTTGAAATAAATGGTATTTTCTTTCTATTATATATTTGATATAATGTGTTATATTAATTAATTAATTTAATTAATTAAAAATATATTTAATAGAAGATCCATAAAATGTATGTTTTGTGATAGTAGTTACAAACTGTTGTAACCATGAGTAATTTATCACAATGAAAATAAATATACCATTTTAAATATTCCTAATCAAGATGTATCGAAATCAGATATTGATACATCCGTTAAGAATAAAGTACGTAACTCTCTCCAAATGTTGGGCAGTATATTACTCATAGCTGCTGGGGGCACGAAGATGTTACATACTAATAGTTATACAATAATTATGGAATGACTCATTCGATAGTTTTCTATTGGTTAACATAACAAAGGTCAAATATAAAATAGCAATGTGACTAAATTACATGGTTCTCTCGACTTATGAATATTGTCGATTTTCAATATGAAAGCTCCTCTTTGATTATAGTCAAATCATGAAACAACGTCCATCGAGTAACTATAGTTGGGTCGAGAAGAAGTATTAGAAGTGAAGCACTATACAAGAAAGGATTCGTCTCCTCAGTTATATGGGGTTAGTATCATAGTCAACTGAAGTCAAAGTCTCTGGACATAGCGGTTAATTATTATTATTATTATTATTATTATTATTATTAAATCAAAGACTTTGTGTTTGGACTTTAGAGTTGAATGTGGACGATATTTAATTTTGACCATTACCAAGTTCCATAAGTCCAAAGTAATATAGTTTTGATGAAGAGAATTGGTGTAAATAAAATTCACAAAGCGGGTAGTGCTTAATAAAGTAAAATTGGATTTTGCCGAAACCAAGTAAGTGGTAAGTTTGGCCAAAATGTCACACCACCTGCTAAGGGACGTGTAAACGTTAATATTCGAATAGTGCGATATTAATTGCTGACTAAATTTACTCGACGAGTCACACAACTAAAAAAGATGATTCTCCTTTGACTAAATGATTTAATTAATTTATAATTGTCATAGATTAATTAAATTAAATAACATTTATGAAATATTATTTATAAATTTTGATTATGAGTTGACGAATAAATATTATATAATATGTTAATCGATATACGATATTGATACGCGTCTAAATTGGACTTTAATGAAATATATTTATTGGCTTTAAATGGGTTTAAGGCCTATGATAAGGGCTGATTATTTCGATTGAAATAAGGGGCAATAGGCAAATACAATTGGGGTCAGAGAGGCTTGGAAATGGATGGCTCAGATGGCAAGAGATTGTGTAAAAGATGAGATCCCAAACTCTCTCCTTCCTTTCCTCTATTTAACCATCTCTACCCTCATTTTCTAGGGATATTTTGGAGGATCCAACTTCATCTACTGCTAGCTAATATTTCCCTCCTATCTCCCTAATTTTTGAAGTGCAAATCAGATCAAATCTATTATTATTAGATGGCTCGTGGTCAATGGTTCAAGGACTTCCACACTATTGGATCGAAAATCGTTTCTAGGAGCTTACATCTTCGTTTCAAGGTGTGCTAAAGGGCTTTGTTTGCAAGATATATTCCTAATTTAATTATAAACCTAATTTATATATAATGATTATTATATATATACATACATACATATATATACACACACACACACACAGATATATATATATATAATATTGTTAGTTAGGTGACAATTCCAATATGAAGATATATTGTCATAATATTGATTAGTTTTATGTATATGTATATTTGTTTTAAAGTTTTTAATGAAAATTAATCTTTTCATAGCACCTCTCTGAATTTAAAAAAAGCTTTTTTTATTAACTAAATAATTTAATATATAATTCATATATATAGTTTATAATTTAAATACTATATTATACTTGTGTAAAATATGAAAATATAATTTTATATATGATGTTTAATAAGTACACTACTTTCAAAAAAAACAAAATATTTTTATTATTTATATATTATTTCTAAATAATTTTTCAATCAATTTATCATATAATAATCACATAAATTCACATATATATATCATAAAAAACATTACATATTTTATAAAATTTTATTGATACATATTAAACTCATGACAAAAAATAAGAAAACATTTTTTATTTTTAAATATTTGAATTAAAACCAAAATTTAAAATTGAATTTAAACATTAATATGTTTTCTCCCTCAACCGAGTCAAACCTCCTTCCCATCAATGTTAGTTCTCCAAACCTAGCTTTAGGCCTTCTTCCTGCCAAGCTTAAACCTCCTCCTTTCCCACCTGACCCTCCTCCCCAGCATTCTCTGCTGGGAAGACCTCCTCTACCATCACCCAATGCCATACCACTCTCCGGCCCTCTTGCTGATCCATCTCCTTCCGCACAAGGTTGCAGTCAACAAGCTTGGACTTCCTTATTCAAACGCAAACCTCTCAATGCGGGGAAGTACAAGCCTGTTGACCTTGTCCCTTCATTCTCTGACGAAGTGCTCGACTTGGTCGACGACGTGGTTCAGGCAGGCTCATCAGTTTGGAAGGATCACCTGGTGGGTTTTTTCCTTGACCAACCTTTGTCGTTCTCTTCTGTTGTTGCTAAACTGAAAAACATATGGAAACTAAAAGGATCGGTGCAAGTTAAATCTGATGGAGTGATATTTCTTTTCTTGCTTTCGTCTAAAGAAGATAAAAGCAAAATTTTACTTGGAGACCCCATCATAATGAACAATAAAGTTTTTATCATTAGGCTATATGATTCCGCTATTAGCAATGTATGTGGATCTATTCCCTCAGTGTCGGTGTGGGTTCAACTTCGTAATATTCCAATTTTTGCCTGGACTCACCTTGGCATTAACTGGATAAGCAGTCGAATAGGTAAAATGCTCTGTATGGATGAAAGGACTGAGAGACTTGAAAGACTGGAATTTGCGAAATGCATGATTGAAATCAAGCCAAACAGGGAGTTACCTAATGATTTCCTAATTAGCCTGGCTGATGGGGGTGTTCAACGTATTTACGTTGAGTATTTATGGCAACCACTAATTTGTGTTCAGTGCAACTCCTTTGGGCATGTTAAGGAATCGTGTGACAATAAGGTAGAAACTGTTAATACTATGAATGGCAAGGAAACAGGTAATAAGCACAAGGAAAAGATATCAAAAAGCAAAGTAAAGTCTAATAAGCAAGTTCAAGCATGGCAAAAGGTGGGGTATAACAGGAAAAATATGGGAATGAATAGGAGTTTCAGAAGGGTGATTAATAAGGAAAATATTCAGGAGAGTATAAAAGGAAGTGAGAGATCAAATGGAAAAGAGGTTGTAGTATTAAAGGAAAATACTGAGATGAACATAGTAAACGAAGTGATATCTGATAAGGAAGGAAATCAAAAGCTAAATGTGGTGAATGTTTTGGATATTAACAATCCAGAGGCTGTTACTGAAGTCATTCCTATAACAGCTACTGATTTCAAGTTACCTATGAGCAACAGAATAGAGGAAGTAGAATTAAAGGATAATACTAAGATGAACACAGTAAACGAAGTGAGATCTGATAAGGAAGGAATTCAATTACATAATATGGTGTATGTTTTGGATACTGACAATCCAGAGGCTGCTACTGAAAGTATTACTGTGGTTGCTTCTGATTTCAAGCTACCTACGAGCAAAAGTTTTGATATTCTTCAAACAATGGAAGGTAAAAGTAATAATGTTATCGCTCAAATGTATGAAAATCATAAACCAGAAAAGGACCATTCTCAAGAGACTGAGGTTTCGCCAGTGGAAAACTTGCATGCAACTCCAGTTAGTGATACATCAGGGTTAACTGGTACTGGTTCAACTCATATTCAAAGAAATGCAACTGTTGCCACCTCTTCTGAAGCTTTTTCTTCGGGAGGAACAAAATGCAGTGTGTTTGCCACTGATGATTTACCTTCTTCACTACCATTGTCTATAAATTTGGGAACCCGATCTATGAACTCCAATTCATCCAACTCTCTAGTCACAGTTAATCCACCAATCCAGCAAAACTTCAACTCTTCTCAACAACCATCTTCATATGCTAATTCCTTTGTGCACAGTGTGCATGTGCACGAAAATCTCCTCTATATTCCACCTCATGTTCCCTCTAACATTATCAAACCTGCTCAATCCACCTCT
This sequence comes from Allium fistulosum, assembly GCA_030737815.1. NCBI lineage: Eukaryota > Viridiplantae > Streptophyta > Magnoliopsida > Asparagales > Amaryllidaceae > Allium > Allium fistulosum. Next base: position 1,439,253,904 of record CM060902.1, read on the forward strand.
TCAACAACTAATTCAAATATCCTCAGCATTGGCACTGAACATTCTCCTTCTCTTCTCATTTCCCCCAACAAAACATTGCCATCGCTGATTAGTATCCCTCAGCTAGCTATTGCTTCCCCACAGTCACAAAAAAACAAGACTAACTAAGAATCTACCTCTCTCTCCTCTCCACACCAGTGCCTCGAACATGGTCCTTTGAAGCAAGAAATCTATCACCCAGTCTGAAAATTTGTCTACTCAATGATGCAAACCATTGGAGCTTGGAATGTTAGAGGGGCCCACCAAGAAACCAAATTATCCCTATGCAAGAATATTATATCACAGCATAAACTATGTATGTTAGCCATTCTCGAAACTAAATTAAACCTCGTCCACTCAATCAAAGCTGCTAAATACATTAACCCAAGGTGGGACGTTATTCACAACCTTGATGAGGCGCCATATGGTAGAATCCTCATTGTATTCGACCCAAACCTGATCCTCCTTTCCAAAGTCTTCGCTAATTCTCAAATCATTCACTGCCATGCCAAAAATATCATCACATCCACCACTTTCTACATTTCTGTTGTCTACGCTGCTAATAATAAAGCTGCTAGAACTTCTTTCCTCCACGACCTTCCCATGCTTCGTCAAAATACTCATCCTTGGATCTTTTTTGGTGATTTCAACAGCTGTAACAAACTTGCTGATAGACAGGGGGCAATCCGCTCTCTCTTAATGAAATAGAACCTCTGCGATCTGCTATTTCTGATTCTAACTTAGTGGAAATAAAGACTACTGGCATGAGATTCACTTGGAACAACAAACGAAGACATGGGAGTAGGACCTATACTAAGATTGACCACGCTTTTGGTAACCAGCTTGCCCACTCCAAATGGCCTACCTTATATAACCACCTTCCTCCTCCGCTTCTTTCCGACCACTCTCCTCAAATTGTTCACCTTCGGGAAGATGGCATCAATAGCATTTCTAGTTTCAAATTTTTTAACACATGGGTTAATGAACCTGATTTTATTGACTTAGTTAAAGATGTTTGGGCAAAACCTGTGTATGGTAATCCAATGTCTATTTTGCAGGTCAAGTTGAAAAGTACCAAGCTGGCTCTCAAGCAATGGTCCAGAAACAGATTTGGAGAAGGAAGTAAACAAAGTTCGTACTGGAGGAATAAACTGGAAGAAATTCAAATTACTTTCCAGGATGATCCCCTCAATATTTCTATCAGTGCGATGGAGACGTACATATCAACTCAGTATCACGCTGCTCTGTCCAATGAGATTTCTATGATGAATCAAAAAGCGAGACTTAAATGGAGAACTGACGGCGACAGGAATAGTGCTTTCTTCCATGCTAACTTAAGGGCCAAACATTCCAAAGAAAATATAGTTTCCATCCAGGATGACGAAGGTAATGTTCAGAGTACTAAACAGGGGGTGGACGAGGCTTTCATTAATCACTTCACCAATCTTTTCAACAACTCCGACAATTTCGAACCTGACGTTAACCTCATTGCTCCCTCATCCCTCCCCAAGCTGTCTGACAACGAACATGCCTCCTTGCAACTTGTTGTGACTGACGAAGAGATCAAATTGGCTATGTTTTCTCTTAATAGGAAATCAGCGGGAGGACCGGATGGGTTTAATGCTACTTTCTATTTTGTATGTTGGGACATTGTCAAATATGAAGTGCTGTGTGCTGTGAAGAACTTTTTCAAAAATTCCAAACTGATTCCTGCTTTTAACAACACAAATATTGCACTAATTCCCAAAGTTCCCAATCCTAACACGGTGTCCTCCTTCAGGCCTATCTCGTGCTGTAATACAATCTACAAATGTATCTCTAAAATTATTACGACCAGGTTGAAATCTGTTATGTACAGCATCATATCGCCTAATCAAGCTGCATTTTTGCCAGGTCGTAACATTTTAGATAATGTCCTATTGGCTCATGAACTGCTGTATGGGTATAACAATAAGAACTCTTCTCCTAAAGCTATGCTGAAATTGGACATCATGAAGGCTTTCGACATGCTTCGGTGGGAAGCCATTGTAAAAGTTATGCAGTGTATGAATTTTCCTGCTTCATTCATTGCATGGATTGTTTAGTGTCTCTCCTTCGTTCGTTTCTCGGTCAACGTTAATGGCTCCAGTGTTGGTTTCTTCGGAAGTAGGCATGGTATCCGTCAGGGGGACCCAATATCGCCATATATATTCATCCTCATCATGGAACTTCTCACGCAACTGTTTAAAAATAAAATGACTTCTGGACACATCTGTCTCCACCCAAGATGCACTAACCCGGAGATCTTTTCATTAATGTTCGCTGATGACCTTGTTATTTTCTGTTCTCCTGACAACTCTACTATGCACGCCATTATGGATGTTCTTCATGTCTTTTATGCTATAACTGGTTTATCTGTCAATCTCCACAAATCTGAAATGATAACTTCTGGCCTCACATCAACCCAAAACAATGCTATTAGGGATATCACTGGTTTACAGTTCAGTAATAACACAATCTCTTATCTTGGTCTTCCCCTTACTTTCGCCAAAATTACTGTCAACCAATGTTTACCCATATATGAAAAGATCATCTCTAGACTCGAATCATGGTCAAGCAAATTGTTGAGCCAAGCTGGAAGAATTACTCTATCTAAGTCAGTTATCTTCTCCATACAAGTCTATTAGGCTAGAACGTTCATACTACCTCAGAAACTCATCAACATGATTCGTTCCGCTATCATGAGATTTTTTTGGACTGGCAAAACTCTAGGATGATATATAGCCCCTATTAGTTACAAGAAATTAGAAAGGCCTATTGCTAATGGTGGCCTTGGAATTATCAACATGCTACACTGGAATCGTTCAGCTATGGCTCGACTAATTTTCGACTGCATTACTGCCAAAAGTAACATATGGGTTAAATGGTCCACTGTCCATGTTCTTCGCGGCGGCAACTTCTGGAAAATGGCTACTCCTACTAAGATCAGTTGGACATGGAGATCTATTTTCAAGCTTAAGGAAGCTATCCTACCTCTTGTTCGATACCCACTTAACCATAGTGCTACCATCAGTTTTTGGGACGAACCCTGGATAGGACGTGGGGTTATCTTAAGGCGTGTTCTTTCATACGCTAAGTTAGTGCAATCTGGTGTGAGCAAGAAGCGACTGTTTAGAGCTTCATCCAAGGCAATACCATTCGTCTCCCGAGGACTTCCAGCTTTAGAATACAACAACTTTGGAATAGGGAGGCTCAGTGTGATATTACAAATGATAGAGCAGCTATGTCCAGTGGGGTAAAAACGTTAACAGGTTCAGTATCAAGGAAACTTACTCTTTCCTGTCTGGGCCTTTTGGAGAGAAATGTAAATGGAGGCGACGCATATGGAGCACAGATAATGTTCGGACAGACAATCTTCTTCATTGGAAAGTGATGAACAGGGCGCTCAATACTAAGATTAAGCTTCTCACCAAAGGTGTTCCTGTTACTGTAGGTTATGTATACTGCCATCATTCTCCTGAGACGGTAAAGCATTTGTTTTGAGTGCGCTTATCTGAATGCTCTTTGGAAGACTTGGTGTAACGACCCATAAATTTTGATTGGTTTTAATAACGTATTTAACTGAATTTATTGAAATTTTAAATAATTGAATTTGAAAATAAAATTTATTATTTGGAATACGTCTATTTAATCATAGCAACTGGTAAATTTTCATTTGATAATATTGAAGTTTATTTTATTGTGTAATTTTATTTCAATTCAGATCAGTTAAAAATTGATGATAATTAAATGTTTCCAAACGTGAATATTTTTATACAATAAATTTCTAAATCTTCTTTTGAGTGAGATGTCATCTTTCGTTTTTCCAAATTTGAACTTCTATTGCTCCGTTTATCTTAATTCTGGCAAAATAGCAGCATTTCTGGTACCGATTATCGACTTTTGATCGGATGATCGTACCACTAATATCTGTATACCGTTTTGATCGTCCCGTCGGGCTGATCTCTACGGTATATTTATTTCTGTATTTTGAAGTCCGGTACACAGCAAAATCCACGAAACTGGTAAATCGTATTGGTACCGGATCCGTGACCGTTTGTTTTCTTTTGAATTTAAACTTTATCCGTGTCATCCAAGAAAATATTAATTGCTTTAATAACTTTGCTGAATCATCGGACAACCATCCCTATTCAAATTTTTCTTTTGATCTGATTTGTGGCTTACGTTACTTTGAAATAAATTTATAGATCTATACCATAGCCTGTAACTTCCTTTTTCACTTTGAATCATTTATCTACCTATTCCTCTTCTGCTCCTTCATTCTTTTCATTTCCCCAGCCCTCTCTTTCCTCTGCTCATCTCCTCTTCTCTCATTTTTTTTTGTTTTCTCCAATCCCCGGATCTGCTCGTCCTCAACAAACAAGTTTATATAATTATTATTAGACCCATTCCTTTCCGAAGCCGACACCGTGCTCCCCTACCGCCGGCCCTCCAACCACCTCCGAACCCGGCTCAGCTCCAAGCTACAACCCAGGCTTCAACCCCTTGCCTCACGACCGACCCCATCCACCATTTCACCAAACCCAGATAGCATATCCACTACCTTCCTATCCGCCTCACACTTCCTATACCCGACCCAGGCCCGCCTCTCCCATGCCGAGCCATCATCAGACCCGTGCTTCAGCCCCACAACCCATCAACCTGATCCACCACCCGTCCCTCCTCTCATCATACCCATCTCCGCATACACCTCCACTAGCCGCCACCTTCCTCCGCGTGTAGGCTCTGCACGCCTGCCACTCTGCTTCTCTCTCTTCCTTCAGTATAGGTATGCGTGTTCTTATACATTGTGTTATATTCGAGTTTATTAATATATATATTTAGGGTATATTGGGTTGGTCATATTGTAGTTATCTGTTAATAATTATTATAGGTTTGTATAAAATTGTCACTGTTAGCTATAAGCTTCAGCACCTTTTGTAGTATGGAAGAAGATGTATATTTCAATGTTTTAAATTTTGTTTACTGTTATAATGGGTTGGTACTCATATATTTGGAGTTGTGTTAGCATCGGGTATTATAAATTATATATATAGTGATTTATAATAATACATATATATATGTTTCCAAAGTATTTTGAACGCATGCTGTGTCTTGTTTTCTTAGATATGTATTAATAATTTTAATAATGATAATAATAATATTAGTGATAAGCTTATATTTTTTTCTTACAAACATTGTTTTTAAATAAAGAAAAAGGGTACGCATGGTTTATGTATGTACTAGTTGTGGCAGGAAGCCTGTTCCAATTGAATTCTATCTGTTGCTTTTTTTTAAGGGTTAAAGTATATATAGTTTTGTACATATAGTATATGCAAGTCATAAAAGCTATTTCCCTGATGTTTATATTTTGGTTTACAAATAGGCAGGACCGTATGAGTCCACTTAATAGTGTTTCATGTGTGTTTATGTAAATGAGTTTATGGGAATTTTATTTGCATTTAAATTAGTTATCGATTTGAAATTATGTGTTTAAAATTGATTTTACATACATATTTTCAGATGAACATGTATTATACATGTAAGAATTTTGCATTTTAATATGTATATATATGAGGGTTTGTTTCAAAATAAATAACGTACATATGTTTGATTATATATATGTGTTTTATAACATTGATTTTTGAATTACATATTTAATTTAATATATATGTTTGAGTTTAGAATATGATCCTGTATATGTATATAGTTATATATAGTTAATATATAAATCCCCTTATATCGATTATCTTCATCGATCCAGTCTGATTGAATTCGTCGATTTCTATTTATCAGCTTTTGTCCGTCGTGCCTGTTTTCTTCATCGAATTCGTACCCGTCTCACTTTGCTTTGGAATTCGTAGCTTGCTCCGTTGTCAAATCTCTCTAGCCTCGAAAGGTGAGCAATCACTCACGATTAATGCTTTTATATTTATTAAATTTGATTTCAATTGAAACGACAATTGAAATATGATGCTGTAGTTATTTAAATTGTTATATATGCTATTATCTGTAACTGTTCACCTGTGGGATATGACACCATATCCTGTTGTTTATATTATATTGTTATTGATGATATATATATATGCCTGTTATATTATTATCATATATGTTATCACTCTGCAAGTTCCCTGTTAGTATAGAATTCACTATGGGTTGAAATGATACATACCCGAACGGACTTTAGAATAGGAGAAAATCGTTATGGGTTGAAATGATAGACCCAAGCGATTTTCAATTGATTTGAATTTGGGATTACGGGTCGTAATGATATCTACCCGTATGTATTTAAATTTACGGATTGAAATGATAAATATCCGTATCACTTGACCATAAATAGAAAATTATATACAGACACCGTTGGTCCATATATAAATATTTTGAAAATAAATTCTAGGGTTTTGAAAAGAAATATATGGTTTTAATAAATGTTGATTCTTAAATTTTTATATATAAATGGTAATGATATATATAGATTTAATAATGACATTTAATTTAATTAAGATGGATTTAATACATATAATATGTTAAGTAAAAAAAATTATATTTCAAAACAGATTTTGGTAATAATTTGAATAAGTTAAGGTTGGGAAAATAATTTGAATTTAGTTGAAATTGTATTCATTAAAGAATTTTATTTAATTAAACCGATTTGAAACTTATTGAAATTGAGATTTAAGATAGGATTTATAACTCGGGTTTGATTTAAATAATTTAATGAATAATTCTTGTTTAAATAAATTTAAGGAAATATTTAGTAAAAATAAAATTTACGGCTAGTTAAATGATATTGAATTTATTAAGTGAATATTCCCTGATTAAAAAATAATGAAGTTAAATCAAGAGCTATATGGAACTGTTAAATTTAACTTTGAAAATATTGAATATTAAAGCCTTGAAATATATTAAAAATTTAAATGGTCTATTGAGAACTGAATTGAATTGATGAATTGAGCTTTGAATAAATTTGAATGTGGAATTTGAGTTAATTTGAATCGATTTGTGAGACTTGAGGAAATTATAAATACTTTACTTTATAAATTATTTAATGTAAATACACTATTTTGGAAAATAGATATTTTTGAAATGAAATTGATATTTTGGTTTTGAAGTACAAATTTATTTGAAATGACCACGGTGTTATAGTGTATATTTCTACCTTGTAGATAGTTCCGTAGATCCTTAGAGGATGGTTATCCCAAACATCCTTTAAGTTACTTGTATTTCAGTTGATATTTCACTTGAGTTGGATTTATTGATATAAGAATGTTAATCCTGACTCGAGTGTTTTATGTTCTGCTTTACGCTCGGGTCAGACCGAGTGATACAGCATTTGAGACTCACCTTTGGAGTTTGGAGCTTCATTTGGAGATCCAACTATCGACTCAGCTTTCAGCTTTTCTAGTTGATTCGTTCAGAGAGGTCATCTGTTGTACTGAAGACTTCACTACATTTGAGATATTCTGTTGTATTTTATTTCTAACTCTGATGTTTACATAGTAGCTTCATGAACTACTATTTACTTATTCCGCTGCGTATTATTGTATTACTCTGTGTCTGTGATTCTGTGATTGATTTATTTACTGTATATGCTGAGTTTTGCTAAATTTAAATTAACAATCTATTGTTTTGAATTATTCAAGTCTGACATGTGTGGATTTATTGTCGATTTGAATGGTCCAAAATAACGGGTCGTTACAGTTGGTATCAGAGCTTTGGCTCTAGGCAAAACTTAGCATATATAGTAAATTTATTTACAGAATCACTTTCGTTCGAGTTTGAATCTCTTCCGTTTGACTCGATTTCCTTTGAACTTTGGAACGTTTCTTGCTGTTCCAAAATTCATTCTTGTCTCTCTCTATTTGTATTCTTTTGATTCTGGAGTATCCCATAACTCCACTTCGAATGATCTCTATAAGAATAGGATCCCACCAATCTTTGAATGATTTGTGAAGGGGTGAAACTTCTTCACAATTGGCATTGATTCATCGGAGATTTCTATATCTTTGGTTTAGATGCCGCTATCTCTTGCGATCGAATGTTTATTTTTCTTGGAATTCTGTATCGATCTTGTTCCTGAAGTCACGGTTGACCCTAGGGTCATCCGCGATTTATATAAGTATATTCATCTTCTATTTTGAAATTTAATTATCTCATCTTCGTTCGAGCTTATCTTCGAATCATAATTCTATTTGATTAAGAGTTCCTCTAAATTTGAATCTCTATCTTTGTTCGAAATCCATTCTTAAATCATCCTTTGAAAATCGGGTTTGTTTGTATTCTAGAAATTGTTTTCTAAACCGAAATTATTATTTTGATAAGTATGATTATATTCTATATATAAAAGTGAAATGTTTTCGACAAAGATTATATACCCTTTTTAAAATGAGAATTTGAGGTTTCGAAAGGATTTGTAATTTTGAAAAATTATATAAGAAATTTGATTTATCTAAAAATGATTTATAATTGAAGGATTTTAAATTTGAAATTCGAGAATTGAACCCCGGTGTTTTGAAATTGGTTTTAAGATTTTGAAATATAATAATAGTATGATTTAAAAGTATTTTTCGAATAAGAAATGTTTCCAATGATTTTAATGACTTTCGAATGAGTTTCGAAGAAGTTTCAAAAGAACTTTGAGAAAATAGAAGTCCAGAACTCACTTATGTCACTGGAAAATAATTTCGGTGATGAGTGCATGCATCATCGACATTGATTTTCGAGTTTCAGAGTGAGGGAAAGGCCACTTTAGTAGCATTGCTACGCGAGTGATTTTGCGAAACCAATTTTTATTTCAAATTTTGAAGTATGATTTGATATTCAAAAGATATATGTATATGTATTTGAAATGATTTGAAGTAAGCCGGTGTTCAGTCCTCGATTTTTGGATTTGATATAACCCTATCTATTAAAATTGATTTACTGATTTGTTACTGATTTCCAACTCTTGAATTTGAAAATGATTTCTTCAACTATTTTGAAGGTTCGAGCACTTCCAAGTAACTTTTCAAAGCTAAGAAATTTCGAAAAGTATAAAGTATATAAGTTTGGTATGTAGGTTTAAAGTATGTAGTAATATGATTCAAATAAGTTGAAACTGTTTTGCTAAGTAAATGAATAAGGCTATTTTGAATTTTTCTAATATCAAATTTAGATTGGAAATGTTTTGAAAAGAATTTGGTCTTCAAAATATTTTGAATAAAGTTTAGTTAAATGTTTTAACTTAGTAACATCTTTATGAAACTATATATTTAACAAGTTGGAATAAATATATAAGTTGTACGTATGCTGTTTTATTCGCATAATTAAATTGATCCAAGTTTGAGTACACAAGTTCGAGGTGAATTACACCATTCCGTGTTAGGATTTTTCATTTGATTCTCGATGGCGAATATTCGATATGGATTTTGGGCTTGATTCTAGAATTCTCTATCATAGTATATGGCTATGCAAGGAGACTGATGACCTCTAGTCGAGAAACCATATCGAAGTCCGCATTAGGGAAGTCGAATGGACAATACTAGTTCGAAAGCGAACTTGTGTGATCGAGCGAGCGATCAATTGTGATTTTGCGAAATGATGACGTATGTACATCTTATATTCTAATATCATTGATATGTTTTGACGCTGAAATTGAAAGCTGTCAGGTTAGAATATCTTGCTTACTAAAAGAAAATTTCCAATTTAAATTACAAAGATATATAACCCTTAAAAGCAAAGATATTCAATCCCATATGGCTCTTCATATAGCGAAATTTATTTTGAAAAATTTGATCCTTATATAAGATAGACCTTACGTAAGTATAAGATGATTTTGAAAACATTTGATTTTGGAAATGAATTGGTTGACTTAAATTATTGATTTGGAAATTTGGATTTATTTTCTAAATCTATTATTTTGGAAACTTTGAAACTAAAGATAATTAATTTGAGAAGAAATAATTTGGTAAAATTGTATATGATTTTGAAATTGAACTGATATTGAAACAAATTGAAATTTGAGAACCTTATGTTACTAAACACTTGATTTGGGAGTTGTCGAACTTATATAAAATTGATTTGTATGAGTATGAAATTGATTCGAAAACTATAGATTTGAAAAGGTACTCAATTTGAAAGTGAAATCTTATATAATTGAAGTCTATATAAGCGTGATTTGATATACTTTTGATTTTGGAAAAGTATTTGATTTGAAAATTAAATCTTATATATAATGGATTTTATATAAGTACGATATTTGAAAGTGATTTGAAAAGGTACTATATGATACATATTTTCGAAGTAAAGATATGGAAAGTGCCTTCTGCTTGATACCCGATTTATGGCCACATCTTGGATTCATTCTATCGATATTATTCTCTCTGATTTTTGGTTTTCCGGATATGATACTCGAGTGTCCTTCGAATTCCATGGCGTTACCCATGGTCTTACGAGCACGACTGCATAGCGCAACTGCCTGGCTGAGTCTTGCCTAGGGGTATGGATTGTTTCCTGGGGGATCCAGGCGTAACCATTGTGTATCCTGCAATCTGTGTAGGTCGTGAATAGTAGCGCAACTGCTTGGCTGAGTCTTGCCTGGGGGTACGGATTGTTTCCTGGGGGATCTAGGCGTAACCATTGTGTATCCTGCATTCTACTAGTCATCATGGCGTAACTCGTAGGGCTGAGAAAGCTTACGGATATGGATTGTTTCCTGGGGGATCCAGGCGTAATCATTGTGTATCTGCGAACCATGGTTAGACAAAGGTTTGTTTGTTTTGTTTGGATTGTACTTTCCATATCTGTTTTTAAAAAAAATTCCAGTATTTTCACTGGGTGTTGAAACAAGTCTACTAAGTACTTGGAGAATTCTAGTTTTGCGCCTTATCAACGCACTACCAGAGTCTACAGGAACAAGGATAAACTTGTTGAAACATCGAGTTATAAAAGTATTTTATTACAAAGGTATTTTCAACAAAGAAATTCTGTATTAATATTTGAAATTGAAATTCTTATGGTTCTAAATTAATTATTCGTGCCCGATACCATTCTTTTGAATCTACCTTATCTGCTCAGCTTTATTTATTCACCTATATTCTGTTTTTCCAAGTCCTCCTTCTTTTCCTTGTTGACTGTATCCTTTTAAATATTGTTTTTTTATATACTATATGGTTTAATAGAAAAAATTTTAGTGTTATAAATATTTTAGAAGTTATTAATTAAATAAAACATATTTAAAGAAAATGATTATTGATTTATTAATAATATTTGAAAGGTATCTACAGAAAATTTTTTTTATAAATTTATGAATTAGAGATTTAATGTTTTCAATAGCTTCTTGGTAAATACAAGTAATGATGTAAATAATTGTTTTCAAATAGTTTCCATATATTTATAAAGGTGTTATTTAAACATATAAATGGTATTTAAAAGAAAGCAAGAAATTTTACAAATGGGTTTTGGAAGATATTAAAGTATTAAAGATAATTGAATTGCAAATGAAGTTTTCAAATAAATATTTCAAGAAAAATTTATGTAGTTTAAATTAATTGTTTATCCTTGTCTTTTAATCTATCTTTTCTATCTGGTTGTTTCTATTCTCCTACATCCTTCCTTTTCGGGGACGAAAAGTTTTGAGTGAGGGAGAGTGTAACGACCCATAAATTTTGATTGGTTTTAATAACGTATTTAACTGAATTTATTGAAATTTTAAATAATTGAATTTGAAAATAAAATTTATTATTTGGAATATGTCTATTTAATCATAGCAACTGGTAAATTTTCATCTGATAATATTGAAGTTTATTTTATTGTGTAATTTTATTTCAATTCAGATCAGTTAAAAATTGATGATAATTAAATGTTTCCAAACTTGAATATTTTTATACAATAAATTTCTAAATCTTCTTTTGAGTGAGATGTCATCTTTCGTTTTTCCAAATTTGGACTTCTATTGCTCCGTTTATCTTAATTCTGGCAAAATAGCAGCATTTCTGGTACCGATTATCGACTTTTGATCGGATGATCGTACCACTAATATCTGTATACCGTTTTGATCGTCCTGTCGGGCTGATCTCTACGGTATATTTATTTCTGTATTTTGAAGTCCAGTACACAGCAAAATCCACGAAACCGGTAAATCGTATTGGTACCGGATCCGTGACCGTTTATTTTCTTTTGAATTTAAACTTTATCCGTGTCATCCAAGAAAATATTAATTGCTTTAATAACTTTGCTGAATCATCGGACAACCATCCCTATTCAAATTTTTCTTTTGATCTGATTTGTGGCTTACGTTACTTTGAAATAAATTTATAGATCTATACCATAGCCTGTAACTTCCTTTTTCACTTTGAATCATTTATCTACCTATTCCTCTTCTGCTCCTTCATTCTTTTCATTTCCCCAGCCCTCTCTTTCCTCTGCTCATCTCCTCTTCTCTCATTTTTTTGTTTTGTTTTCTCCAATCCCCGGATCTGCTCGTCCTCAACAAACAAGTTTATATAATTATTATTAGACCCATTCCTTTCCGAAGCCGACACCGTGCTCCCCTACCGCCGGCCCTCCAACCACCTCCGAACCCTGCTCAGCTCCGAGCTACAACCCAGGCTTCAACCCCTGGCCTCACGACCGACCCCATCCACCATTTCACCAAACCCAGATAGCATATCCACTACCTTCATATCCGCCTCACACTTCCTATACCCGGCCCAGGCCCGCCTCTCCCATGTCGAGCCATCATCAGACCCGTGCTTCAGCCCCACAACCCATCAACCTGATCCACCACCCGTCCCTCCTCTCATCATACCCATCTCCGCATACACCTCCACTAGCCGCCACCTTCCTCCGCGTGTAGGCTCTGCACGCCTGCCACTCTGCTTCTCTCTCTTCCTTCAGTATAGGTATGCGTGTTCTTATACATTGTGTTATATTCGAGTTTATTAATATATATATTTAGGGTATATTGGGTTGGTCATATTGTAGTTATCTGTTAATAATTATTATAGGTTTGTATAAAATTGTCACTGTTAGCTAAAAGCTTCAGCACCTTTTGTAGTATAGAAGAAGATGTATATTTCAATGTTTTAAATTTTGTTTACTGTTATAATGGGTTGGTACTCATATATTTGGAGTTATGTTAGCATCGGGTATTATAAATTATATATATAGTGATTTATAATAATACATATATATATATGTTTCCAAAGTATTTTGAACGCATGCTGTGTCTTGTTTTCTTAGATATGTATTAATAATTTTAATAATGATAATAATAATATTAGTGATAAGCTTATATTTTTTTCTTACAAACATTGTTTTTAAATAAAGAAAAAGGGTACGCATGGTTTATGTATGTACTAGTTGTGGCAGGAAGCCTGTTCCAATTGAATTCTATCTGTTGCTTTTTTTAAGGGTTAAAGTATATATAGTTTTGTACATATAGTATATGCAAGTCATAAAAGCTATTTCCCTGATGTTTATATTTTGGTTTACAAATAGGCAGGACCGTATGAGTCCACTTAATAGTGTTTCATGTGTGTTTATGTAAATGAGTTTATGGGAATTTTATTTGCATTAAATTAGTTATCGATTTGAAATTATGTGTTTAAAATTGATTTTACATACATATTTTCAGATGAACATGTATTATACATGTAAGAATTTTCATTTTAATATGTATATATATGAGGGTTTGTTTCAAAATAAATAACGTACATATGTTTGATTATATATATGTGTTTTATAACATTGATTTTTGAATTACATATTTAATTTAATATATATGTTTGAGTTTAGAATATAATCCTGTATATGTATATAGTTATATATAGTTAATATATAAATCCCCTTATATCAATTATCTTCATCGATCCAGTCTGATTGAATTCGTCGATTTCTATTTATCAGCTTTTGTCCGTCGTGCCTGTTTTCTTCATCGAATTCGTACCCGTCTCACTTTGCTTTGGAATTCGTAGCTTGCTCCGTTGTCAAATCTCTCTAGCCTCGAAAGGTGAGCAATCACTCACGATTAATGCTTTTATATTTATTAAATTTGATTTCAATTGAAACGACAATTGAAATATGATTCTGTAGTTATTTAAATTGTTATATATGCTATTATCTGTAACTGTTCACCTGTGGGATATGACACCATATCCTGTTGTTTATATTATATTGTTATTGATGATATATATATGCCTGTTATATTATTATCATATATGTTATCACTCTGCAAGTTCCCTGTTAGTATAGAATTCACCATGGGTTGAAATGATACATACCCGAACGGACTTTAGAATAGGAGAAAATCGTTATGGGTTGAAATGATAGACCCAAGCGATTTTCAATTGATTTGAATTTGGGATTACGGGTCGTAATGATATCTACCCGTATGTATTTAAATTTACGGATTGAAATGATAAATATCCGTATCACTTGACCATAAATAGAAAATTATATACAGACACCGTTGGTCCATATATAAATATTTTGAAAATAAATTCTAGGGTTTTGAAAAGAAATATATGGTTTTAATAAATGTTGATTCTTAAATTTTTATATATAAATGGTAATGATATATATAGATTTAATAATGACATTTAATTTAATTAGATGGATTTAATACATATAATATGTTAAGTAAAAAAAAATTATATTTCAAAATAGATTTTGGTAATAATTTGAATAAGTTAAGGTTGGGAAAATAATTTGAATTTAGTTGAAATTGTATTCATTAAAGAATTTTATTTAATTAAACCGATTTGAAACTTATTGAAATTGAGATTTAAGATAGGATTTATAACTCGGGTTTGATTTAAATAATTTAATGAATAATTCTTGTTTAAATAAATTTAAGGAAATATTTAGTAAAATTAAAATTTACGGCTAGTTAAATGATATTGATTTTATAAGTGAATATTCCCTGATTAAAAAATAATGAAGTTAAATCAAGAGCTATATGGAACTGTTAAATTTAACTTTGAAAATATTGAATATTAAAGCCTTGAAATATATTAAAAATTTAAATGGTCTATTGAGAACTGAATTGAATTGATGAATTGAGCTTTGAATAAATTTGAATGTGGAATTTGAGTTAATTTGAATCGATTTGTGAGACTTGAGGAAATTATAAATACTTTACTTTATAAATTATTTAATGTAAATACACTATTTTGGAAAATAGATATTTTTGAAATGAAATTGATATTTTGGTTTTGAAGTACAAATTTATTTGAAATGACCACGGTGTTATAGTGTATATTTCTACCTTGTAGATAGTTCCGTAGATCCTTAGAGGATGGTTATCCCAAACATCCTTTAAGTTACTTGTATTTCAGTTGATATTTCACTTGAGTTGGATTTATTGATATAAGAATGTTAATCCTGACTCGAGTGTTTTATGTTCTGCTTTACGCTCGGGTCAGACCGAGTGATACAGCATTTGAGACTCACCTTTGGAGTTTGGAGCTTCATTTGGAGATCCAACTATCGACTCAGCTTTCAGCTTTTCTAGTTGATTCGTTCAGAGAGGTCATCTGTTGTACTGAAGACTTCACTGCATTTGAGATATTCTGTTGTATTTTATTTCTAACTCTGATGTTTATATAGTAGCTTCATGAACTACTATTTACTTATTCCGCTGCGTATTATTGTATTACTCTGTGTCTGTGATTCTGTGATTGATTTATTTACTGTATATGCTGAGTTTTGCTAAATTTAAATTAACAATCTATTGTTTTGAATTATTCAAGTCTGACATGTGTGGATTTATTGTCGATTTGAATGGTCCAAAATAACGGGTCGTTACCCTTGGATCAGGAGATTAGGTAGAAACTGGAAAGGTTATAACAATATTGTGCAGTGGAAGTACATCTACGATAACACTGGAGGTAAAGGTGATTCGAGTAGACTCTTCCTATTCGTCGTCAAAAGATTCATGAAAGTGGTATGGAACGAAAGAAACCGTCGTGTTTTCCAACCGGAAAAGAGCTTCACCCCTGTCTTGTTCGAGAAGCATATGATGAGGGAAATTAGACGCGACCTTTGCCATGTTTCCTTTGCGTTTGACCCTGGCATTTTCTGTTAGTTTCCTTTTAAAATTTCATATCTTTGTTGTGTTTTCTTTGTCTTCCCCAATGATTGTTGCACTTTGTTTTCCCTCGTAGTTCTTGCAAGTTTGACTTGTGTTTCCTCCTACTTTCGAGTGTAGCAATAAAATGGTAGGGGACCATTTAACCCCGTCGGCTTTGCCAAAAAAAAAATTATAAATTATAAAATAAATTTTCAAATTACAAAACTTTTATATAAATTTGCTAAAAGTTTAAAATTTAAATTTAGTTTCGAATAAAATATTTCTATAATTTGTAAACGGTTTTATTAATATATGTTTATATATATATATATATTTAAATTTAAAAAATATATCCTGAGCTATGCGCAAGACCAAATCAATATATGTATATATAAATTACTTTATAATTTTATTTATATTAGTATATATGTTTTACTATACACGTATATAAGTAATTAATTATATATGTATATATATTAGAAAAATTATGAATTTGTATAAGTACTATTTTCGGCATTACAAGAAAAAAGTATTTATTTGTTATATTTTAAATGGTATAAACATATTTATACGTACTAATCAATATAGACATTTTATTAATATTATATATTTATATTCATACATAAATATTTATATGTTTATACAAAATTAAATAAAAATAAAATTTTAATTTATATAAACACACACACACACACATTTTGAGATATTTTTTTTAAAAGCAAAAGTATATATACATATTTGGATAATATGTTTGCATATTGGATGAGTTAACATGCCTGTTGCGATGTAAATCTTAGCATCTATACACGGGCATGTTATACCTAGCACGGATTGATTATTACATATGTACACACACACACACATATATATGTATATGATATATATGAACAAGACATATATTATATCATTTTATAAAGTTAAATAAAATTGAAGATTTTATTTAAATAAAATTTAGAAATTTAGAAATTTTCTAAATAAAATTTAAATAAAATCCAATAAAGTAAAAAAATTGAAATTCACTCATAACTTCCACTGGGGCTAACCTAGTTCCAACGGTAGGGTTGTTACAAATTTCATACTTAGTCACAACAAAAAATCCAAACTTTAAAATCAAAAATCTGAAAATACACGTTCACATAAATAAAGTTATTAAAAGAAATTACCGTCACACCTAATATATTACTTTAATAAAAGTAGTGGATTTGTTTTATTGAAAGATTGAAATCTTTCCCTTTCTTTCAAATGAAACTTCCCTATTTAATCTCCTGATTTTTTTTCTCACTCTACCCTTCTATCTTTCCAAGATATGGTCGGCCCTAATTGCCATCGTATGGCATAAAAGTTCCATAAATCCCATTAAACAATTATCTTTTGTTTAAACTCGATTAAAGTTACACCGATACCGTATATCAATGAGCACAAATATAACTTTTATATAGGCATAAAATAATTCCTAACAACTCCAAAACATCAAATAAATTAAATAATAATGATTATTTATCAAATATTACTTAATTTATAACATTCTATAAATTAATTAAACCATGTGCTTTTTTGAAGAATTTACAAATACGGTTGCCTGACTCAGATGTGTGAATTCAGTCAACAGTTAATATTTAACAATTTAAATATTAACGTTCACACATTACCTTAGCTACTGTATGATAGTTTGGCAAAATTCATCGCTTATGGACATTTTTTAGTAAAACCATTTTTTATTATCTTAGGCGATATTAATGGCAACAATAATTTACACATTCTCTTCTCTAACACTATATCATATTATGATGTATGGAGTCGGGTATTTGTCAAAACTCTAATATTATCAACAATCAATTTAATTAGTCCACAAACAAAGTCCATGGTTCAATAATAATATTTATTATTAACTGCTCTACTCTAGCCATAGATTTTGATTTTGAGTTGACAACATCTGATCGTGATACTAACCTTAAGCAACCAAGGAGACGAATTCTCTATTGAATAGTATTTCACTCTCAATGTTTCAACTCAGACCCAACTATCAAATTGGAGTATTCACATTGAAGTTCCATAATATTTTAAAATCGAGGGAACTAGGTAACATCATCGCTTTGGGATTTCAAATTTGACATGGTTGCTATTAACCTGATAGAGTTAGGGGTATGTCTTAGGGGTAATTATGTAATTGGTTATATAGGTCTAGCTCGTTGATCGATCTTATTCGAAATAAAGGTGTTTCCCTTTTTTATATACTTAATATAATGTGTTATATTAATTAATTAATTTAATTATAGATATATTTAATAGAAAATCCATATATGCTATGTTTTGTGATGTAGTTACAAAGTGTTGTAACTGTGAGTAATTTATCACAATGAAAACAAATATACCATTTTTAATATTCCTAGTCAAGATGAATTGACATTGAATACTGATGTATCTGTTAAGACTAGAGTACATAACTGTAACGACCGGGGTTCTTCGACCCTTGAAAATCGAACTAATACATCCTCGTGTCGCAAATCCAATTGTCAGAAAGCCCGAACGTTACGGGAAAAAGAAAATAAAGATAGAACAGAATCTCACTCGAATGGAATAATATATATTATTTCAATATAAAATCTTTACAGGGGAAAATTTTGAATACAATATCAGAGTCTAACCTAGATTAAGCCTGGACAGTTATAAATCGTTGTCCTTACAATTGCTGAAAAAACAAATACAATACATGCAGCAGATAATAGAATACGTCCATATGTAGATGAACATCTCTAGCTCTCCTCTGGAAACTCCAAGCGTCTTCAGCTAATTCTGAAACTACTCGGATCTGACCCGAGTATTAAAATTACCTGGATCAGGCTTGATAAACTAGCATGAGATACTCGAACCATAAACATATGATGGAGTCATAGATAGGTACTAAACAAAACCTTTGAAAAGAATAATATCTCGTAAGACCACGCCGCACATAAACATGGATGGATTTTTACCTTACGATAACCAAAATACTTTATACTGATAAAACATTTTGATATTATCTTTAATGACATTGGTTTGAAAACACTTTTCAAATAAATATATATAAAACAAGTATCAATACCCGGACTAAGTCTTTGGTAATATATTCAAACTTGGTCAATGGAATATACCTGGACGGAATATATGATACTAAAGAGGTAGCTGAAATGTTTGCCAAGCATTACAGCTATTTTAGGAATAAAACCAAAATCGTAAAGCTCGTATTGGAATTGGATTTCCAACATGATAGGGAACTAGTGGCCTTTTCCTTCGATCCACGCATAGCAACTTTAGTTCCCACGGTGCCTTAGTCACTTTTCTCAAACAAGTCACTTGGAACTGCACTTGATACTATACTAATATCCGATAGCCTTATCGCTTTTCACAAACAAGCCACTACATGCCTTGAGGATCCAGATTCCACTGGACTCCTCCATACTTATACAACCAACAGCCTGAAATATATGCCCTGCAGACCACATAATTACCCATATCATATCCAGGATGTGAGGCTCGTGAGGCTACGCTCAATTTTAACAAAGCTACTCTTTGCTATTCACAAAGCCACGCTTTATTCTTCCACAAAGGTCATTCCACTTATAATGCCACATTGCCATTCCTTAATCACATAACCGATTTCTACCAAGGTATAACTCCTTATCTCGTACGTTTCAGGAAAGGGTGTTAAGCTAAGAGAAGTTCCCTTCTCCGCCACCAAGCAGATAATACGTTGTTAGAGATCAATTAATATGATCATAAATGCACTGTCTGACATTCGTCCATACAAGTTCGTTCTGAGACTGAACGAAACCGAAGGCACTCCTCCTACTACCATTAGTAGTGAGTAGTCCTTGCAATCCGAGGATTTCAAAACATGATAGGACCACTGCTATAATAAATGTCTTTATATTGGGAGCGACCCAGAGAATGTCAACAAGCAGTCCTTCTGCTATGAAGATCTCCGGTCTTCAATACAACGAAGATTTTCAGAATGCAGTCATCACTACCATATAAATATAATATGGGGTAAACCCCTGGGACTCATGACAACAATCCCTACATCCTGAAGATCCTCGGTCTTCAAAAATCATCATCTTTAACATATCTTCACTTTCGAACGTATACATTGGTTCGAAGTGGTTTTCGGACAGGAGTTACCCAAATCTGACCCCGGTTCCTCCAAGCCAATCATCGATTAAAAGGCATTTAGGTATATAGGTGATTATCACACATCATTCAATTTATTAACCTCTTTAATTAAATCAGATTTCTCTTAGAGATATATTCATTAAATCAATCCTTTAGCTTTTTCAGAGTATATGGAATCATTGAGTCTTATTTATCAAATCATTTTGTTAATTTTAAAACCTTTTTAATCTTGGAATAATTCCAAATCGTTTCACCTTTTATTTAGGAAAACATTTCCAAATCATTTCTATACAATCCAAGTTATTTAAATTTGGAAAATTTTATCTTTGTGCTTTGGGAAATTTTGATCTGAGTAAACCAAATTTACAATCCCATCCGTCGAGCCAGACCGGATAGTCAGCGAGAGCAGGAAACTGGTTTTCCAAACTCAAGCCTAGACACTATCTCTCCGACACCCATAAGGCGGTCAAGTTATTTGGTCGAGTCTAAATCATTTACATATTCTACTAACTTTTGGTCATTTATTT
Organism: Allium fistulosum; assembly: GCA_030737815.1. Classification (NCBI taxonomy): domain Eukaryota; kingdom Viridiplantae; phylum Streptophyta; class Magnoliopsida; order Asparagales; family Amaryllidaceae; genus Allium; species Allium fistulosum. The sequence continues at coordinate 1,439,274,667 of CM060902.1, forward strand.
AACCATTCCATTAAACCTTCAAAGCAACTTTAAAATACTTTATTAATCATTTAAAAATGTTTACAAAAGATTTGGAAAAGAATGGTTGCATTTAAAACTATAATTTTAAAGTTATAGAAAAATGCTACGAAAAGTGCGTTTTTTAAGCTATATTGATCAGAACGACTTTCTATCATTTGGAAATTTGTTTCTATAACTCAAATCACTTTTAAAACATTTCAAAACATTTTTAGAATTCATTTCACATTTTTAAACAATTTAAAAGTATCGTTTTCAAATAAATCCAGTTTTGGATTCTGAACTACATGGCCGCGATTTTTTCAAAACTTGTTTTACTCATATTTCAAAATCTACTTATCAAAATCTCGATTTTCTTTCTTTGTTTGAAAACTATGGATATGATAGTTTGGAAAATTCTTATCTCGAAGAATTTCGAGCTATATTCCACTCTCTATACTTGTTTGAATTTTACGGCACGAAATCGCGAACTACCGTTACGCGACGCGCCTATTTTTGACTAAATTTTCAATTCTCATTCAAACTTCACCAAAACACTTTTAAATGTTTATAAAACATTTCAAACTTATTTAAACCAATGTTTTTCCATATTAAATCTCTTTTTCATTTTTAAATCATTTCATAATATTATATTATTATAATATTCATTTTCAACATTTTTATATTTTCAAAACCATTAAGAGGCTAAATAAACTCCATATACACATCCATATGGATTTATTTTTCGTTAATTAATCACAGTTAATTTCTTAACCATTTTTGTTATGATTTCTCATAATTTATCACAACAAGTTATCAGCCATATCAACATCCACATAATCAACCATATAATCAAACAAGTTATCAAACAAGCATTTAAATTTATAATTTGAACATTCATATAACTATTTTCTTAATATAAGTGAATCGAGTACTCACCGAAATCAAACCAAACTTCCTACCAACATTTAATAAATCAACGCTCCACTAAACATCTCCTATACAACTCCGCTTCTCTTTCGAGTGCTCGACCACCGTCCAAATATGCTCCACGCTCACGGCCCTTGCCTCCATCACCTCTAAAGCTCACGGCCTCACCTCCCAAGCTTCCAAACTCATAGCCTAAAGCCCCCTACCATCCAAAACTCACAGTTATATGGCCATTGAAGAGAAGAGAAAGGAGTTATGGTATTAAATATGGAATGGTGTGTGTATATATATTTACTTATATATTTTTATCTCTTTTCTATTATTTTAGTTAGGAGGAGCCATTGAAAAGCTTGAGAAAGAAGAGGAAGAAGATAAAGAACTGAATGAAGAAGTGAAATGGTGCATGTAATTATAGCCTTGGAAGCCTTAAAGACTAAGTAACTTATCACATCTCCATTTTTCTACCCTTATTCCACACGTTAATACTCCCCCTCCATGTGCTCCATCACATCATTCACTTCATGTATGCATATGTTGAATTATGTAAGCTTAAGGAGGAAGCTTGCTTAAAATATCTTATATATTTTACATTATGTATGTATTTTTAAGTGTATAAGTATATATGTATGTATACATATGTTCATGTGCATGCTAGTGGATGCATTTGTAGGTTATATATGTATACATGACATATAAACAACGTTGTATTGATTCTGAACTACTTTCGTTCGATAAACCGCTGCCAATCGAAGAACTGATTCTTAGTCACATTTTCACTTATACTTTAACATACATATATTTGTAAACAAAATTTTAAAATAAATTTATAATCATTATTAAGAAATTAAAATGATCACATTTCATTTATAAAACCACATAGATTAATAATAAAAATTATTTACGATAATTGCTATTATACCAATAAAGCGATATCAATTTTTTCTTATATTTTCAAATCAAATATATCGCTTTATAAAACAATTACAAATGATTTATTATCACTTATAACTATTCAAAATGAATTATCATCATTTAAAATAATTATTTGAATAATTAAAATAATATTTAAAGCATTAAATCTCAATTTAATTTAATAAATCAATTATTATATTCAAGGGCATTACTAACAATGTCATAAATACATTTAAATTATTTTATTTCATATTCTTGTTCAATTATAAAAATAAGTGTATGTATCTAGCTCCGTGCACGACATTTTACGATTATAGAGCTGTTTATCGATAAAACAGTTTTCTGTCATTTTATCGGTATTTTTCCAAAGCAAATATTTTTTTGAATGCTTATTACCATTATTATTTTTGTTCAAAACATCATAACTTGTGTTATAAAACCTTATATTGGGATATTTTAAAAATAAATATAATTATCAAATTGATAAATTTGCGGGTCGTTACTGTAACGTTTTTCAGATGTTAAGCAATGTATTACTTATGAATGCTGGGGGCACCTAGGGATTATGTACCGATAGTTATTTGATAACTATGGAATGACTCACTTAATAGTTTTCTTTTGGTTAATATAACTAAGGTCAAATAGAAAATATCGATGTGATTGATTTACAAAGTTCTCTCGACTTGAGAATATTGTCGATTTTCAAAATGAAAGCTTTACTTTGATTATAGTCAAATCATGGCATGGTGTCCATCGAGGGTTAAGTGAAAGTATTGGAAGTGAAGCACTATTCAAGAGAGAATTCGTCTTCTCAGTTATATGGGGTTAATATCACAGTCAACTCAAAGTCTCTGGCCAAAGCATTTTAGTTAATAATAATTGTTATTACTGAATCTTAGACTTCGTGTTTGGAATATAGAGTTGAATATGAACGATATTGGAATTTGACCATTACCAAATTCCATAAGTCCAAAGTGATATAGTTTGGACGAAGAGAATTGGTGTAAATAAATACCACAACCGGGTAATGCTTAATAATATAAAATTAGATTTTACGGAAACTAAGTAAGTGGTAAATTTGGCCAAAATATCACACCACTTGCTAAGTGACATATGAACATTAACATTCGAATAGTTCGATGTTAATCGTTGAACGAATTTATAGCCAACGAGTCACACAATCGAAATGATGAATTCACTTTTGACCAAATGATTTAGTTAGTTTATAATGGCTATAAATTAATTAAATTAATTCATATTTATAAAATATTAATTATAAAATTTTGAACATTGTTTGATGGATAAATATTATTGTATATATTTATAATAGTTATATATATATATATTAATTGATATGCGATATCGACAAACAATTAAAGTAGATTTAATTAATAATGTTTATTTAGGCTCAATTGGGCTGTTAGCCCATGATATAAGACGATAATTTTGACGGCAATATGGCTTATAGGGGGACGCTAAAAAAGCTAGAGGTGAGTTAAGATGGATTGTTTAGATATAGTAAGAATTGGTATGAGATGTGATCCATATTCCTCTCTATGTCATCCACTATAAAAAGACCCCTAACCCTAATTGTTTTGAACTTTTTGGCTACAATTTTCCTATCGTTGATGGTCGACCTCATCAACAAGGAGCTCTAACAAATTCTCTCAAATCAATTCAAAAGGTAATAGTGTAAGGACCCGATTCTTTGACTTCCGAAAAATCGACATCGATACGTCCACCGTATCAACTACCGAGCAAACGAATGCCGGAAAATCAAATTCTTAGGGTTTAAAAGAAGAGGTAGAAGAAAAGATAGAAGAAAAAGAAAAGAAGAACAACAGAAAACACAGAAACAGAAACAATATCAGAATCTCACATTCGCAGCGGAACAATATATAATATATAATCACTAGTCTTTTAAAACAAAGAACTATATCAGTTTATACATAAATCAATCAGAGTCAATATACAACATAGTACATCAATGTACAGTTATATAACTTGTCCTCATACAGAATACACAGCGGAATAAATAAACAAGTACGGATGTACGTTTCGCCATCCAGTTTGCTTCCAAAGCTCCAGAATATCCAGAATATCCTGATAACATAACTCTAGGCTGCCCGTGTGGAAAATGATGGGCACCCAGAGTTTAGAAGGGAAACAATAAACTCCGAGTCAGTCATGGTGACTGGTGTGAGATCGTAAAACAGTTATCTTTACAAAGAAAATAAAATTTATTCGAAATGCTTTTGGAAAATGAAACTACCATAAGACCTCTCGCCACACACACAATGCAAATGCAGAATTGGAAGAGATTTCTTCTAATGATAGTCAAAGATGCTTACTACGCAAAACAAATTATTTTTGATATTATTTTTTTAGTGCATAGTGTAGAAAACATTTCGAAAGTACAATATAAATCTTAGCCAGCATAGGTACCATTATAGTATGCCTACTATAGCTACCATATTAAATGGCAGGTTCTACAACTAAAACCGTACAAGTCACGTATTGTTTCTTTGGATTTCCAACAAATGGTCAGGCCAAGGAACTTCCCATTGCCACATGGAAACACCTCTGGAAAGACGTCCCGAGAAATAACCTAACATTACGGTTTGATCTCTGCCAACACAAGGCCGGGTTACCTCTGCAAAAGTAGGTAACTACTGACACGCGTATGTCATCCCCCGATCGTAACCGATCTACCCGAGGATCCTCGATTTCCAACGACCACATAAGAATAATAATGCAGCAATAACATACGTTAAGTATCTGGGCTCCATACCATGATACCACCTCTATCCAGAAGGAATGACATACACTAAGGGGCGCTACTCCCTAGAACCTTGCTGCATCCTTCCTGTTTTGACCATTTCCGGGGTGTGAGGTCCGACGAAGTCTCGTCCACAAAGCTACGCTTTGTCACAAAGCCATGCTTCGGGTCAAACAAATGATCAAAGAAATGATCACAAAGATAAATGATCAAACAAATGATCATATCACAAATAATCAAACAACGATCATTTCACAGCAACACTCAGCATGCCACGTTACCAAATTGGGAGTATATTGCTGATAAATTTCAACTACATAACCTCTGAGCTCATACGTCTCAGAGAAGGGTGTTAAGCTAAGAGAATAAATTCTCCGCCACCAACAGAAATGTATTTGAAAGAAATCAGCTTTATATCTCAATTTGTAACGTCAGACACACAACCATACAAGTCTGTTCTGGGATCGAACAGAACCGAAGGCACTTCTCACGAAGCCCTTGCACATCCGGATAATTTTCTAATCACGTCCAGACTTCCCGTCACTAAGGGTGATAAAATCTCTATATCGGAGATCAGCCGATGTAGAGTAACTCGACGGTAATCCTTCCGTTTTCAAAAATATCTGGTCTTCAACACCGGTCATCAAATGCAATTCATTACGACGTATCACATATCCGGAATGGGTTATACGACCCCAAGGTCCTTTCCCGGCTAACCCGAATAGTGAGAGCTTATTCAAAAATAAGTGTGGCATTCAAATTCATCCAATTCACAACAAATACCCATTCAAGGTAATTATTGATAGTCGGTTATTTAACTATCAATAAAGATGCGCAACATCATCAGATTCCAAATAATTCTCCAAATAATTTATTTTCCAAAATATCTTTACTGGATATAAAATTTCCACACTTCAAAAATAAATCGATATTTTTTTAAACAGATTCCCTTTTCTTTTATAAATTCCATATTGAATTTATATTTCAAATATCTACTGATATACGATTTTCAATCGATTTCAAATATTCACTTTCAATTTATCTTTAAGAAGATAAAATCTCAAAACGTTTCATTTCATTTTGGAAAACATTTCCATACTTATTTAATAATAAGTAATTCACAAATCTATTTATTTTCAACATTTGAAAATATTCAATATACTTAAATCAATATTAAGTATATATTTCATTCTTTAAGGAAATCATTTACTATAACAACAACTATTTGAGTCAAAACGAATGTTACGTAAAACATCGTTACGACGACTCAAAATCACTAGTATAGGGATTCGAAATTTAGATAGATATATAAATCCCAATACTATATAAAAACATTTCCTTTCGGAAATCATTTACTATAACAACAGTGTTATAGTCCACCATTTCCTTATTTCTCGAAAACGTCTATTTCAACAATGGATGTTGAAATCTATGGTTTCGATAGTTAATACAATTTAAGAACATCGTTAAAACAATTAACTTCATTTTTAATGTCACTTCCCCAAAACATATCCATTTTACTTAATAATATATTCACTGTCCAAAATCGTGAATATACTTCACTAACCAAATTTCACTATTTTCTACACATTTTATTTCAAGAATTATCCACTATCCAAAATCGTGGATAAAATTCCCTTAATAACCTTCTATATTAAATTCATCAAATTTGATTGATTTTCGGATTTATAAAACAACGTTTATAAATTCTATTTCTATTTTATAACAACTTCGATTTTATAAATCTCCTTTAATGACCAATTCAAATTATAACTCAACGTATATACCACAAGTCCAATATTATAAGTTAATAACTTATAATTCATTTATTTTAAAAGAAATCGTTCTTTTAAACTTCACAGATTTTAAATCTTATTACTTATAAAATTTCATTTATAACCTTATTTATAACAATAACCGAACTACTTTTATAATTCCATTGTTTTGATTTATGAAATATATATTTTATAAATCTCCTTTATGAACCATTCATACTTATTCAAAATTCTCAAGTAAAATGCCAAAATCCGATTTATAAGTTAATTACTTATAAATCTTTTATTTTACAAAATCAATTCATTTTGTAACTTCACAATTTATAAATAAAAAATTTCGTTCACTTATGAAATCCATTTATACTTCATTTTAACACTTATAAAACTCGTTTTATAATTTCAGTATTTTAATTTACAAATATCAATTTTGTACATCTTTTATATACATCGTTTTTTAATAATTCAAAAATCCCAATTCAAACCATTTTATAAATTACTTAACCATTTATTTCAAAAATCACCTTTCGGTTATATTTCACCAAAAATCATAATTTTTATAGCTTTAAAAATGGGTCCGATGATGCAACACACAAATTAGTCAATCACGAGAACAAACATCATATATCATCATATGATAACAGAACATACAACAAATATCTGTAAATAAATCATTACAGTTGAGGAATCCAGTTGGATCCCTCCAACCTGTTTCCCTGCATCCACAGATGTTAGCACAATACCAATTCCACTTCGAGGTGGAATATCGCGGTATATGGGATTTATAAAAATATCATCCGCTTACTAACGGCGCAATAGGGTCTCATCCGCTATATAATGCGGGAAATCAATAACTGCAATATATACATATACCAATATATATATATTGCTATATACTACTATATATATATACTATAGTATCACATCCAAATAGCAATCAATCAATAACTGCAAAATTAAATTTTCCTTCGAGTGAGAAAATCTCACCTTAGATTCTAATTCGCAGTCCATTTTTCCATCTTGACTCGATTTTTTTTGTTTTATACCTTGTATAAATATTTATACACATTTATTAATATTCGAAATTATCGAACAATCAATTTCTTTTCAATGGATTAAATTGTTTAACAATTTTAATTTGAACTAATTTAACAATTAATTTCCTTTAATAAATTTGCTTAACTAAATTTTCTTCTTTCTGCTTCTGTATATATATTTTCTGGTTTCTGCATATTTAATTTTTTTTTTATAATTATCTGAAATTAATTTCTGAAATCAACACAGCGATCTATTTATTTTATTTCCTTTTAAATTTGAAAAACTGCATATATAAATTATAGAATAAAATAGAAATACCCTTACCTAACTGTCGTAGAACTTCACCGCATCCACTGCCAAAGCCAGCAGTGCCACCAGACAATCGCGGCCCACGAACGCGACCCAGATCGAACGCAAATCGCCGATAGCTCGCATCCCCACATCAGCCTTCGCGACTTCGCGCTACCCTCTCCCGGCCTCGCTCGAGTTCGAGCTGCCTTAGAATCCCTCACAAAGGAAGATACCGTGCCCTCTTGTGCTCGCCGGATGAACTGTGGCGTCGTTGTCGCCATGCCGAGGCTTCGGTTGCCAACCCTATTCCTCGCGAGCTCTTCCTCTAAGAAGATGAAAATCGCAACCCATCCTTCCTTCGAGTTCGATTTGGATTTCGAATTCGCGATTTGATGTTGGCTTGGAAATAGAAACAAAAAGGGGGGGAAAAGTTTGTCGCGGCCATTGATTTGAATGAGAGAGGGGTTTTAGTTTTTCTTGGCCATTACTTGATTTTGAACGAGAGTTGTTTTCGTTTTGTCTCTTGAACGAGGGAAAATGGGGACGAGGTTTCGAATTTAAGAAGGAGAGAGCGGCCATTTTTTTTCTTCTGTGAATTTGAATTCGTTCTGATGGAAGAAAGGAGGATACGGGGTAATTTAAAAATGGAAGAACATGGGTTGCACGACTTCTTCCCGTGATTCCCTTCGTGATTTTAGGCATGATTTTAGGAACGAAAGTGGCTGATGTTGACCAATTTTATAATTTAAAGTTAAATCGAATTCGATTTAATTTCAACGCGTTTATACGTCGTGCGCTCACATAACAACTCCGAAAAATACGAAATTTGAAATCCGACAATAATTCAATATTACGGACCCAATGGAATTGGTTTCGTCGAATTCCGAGACTGCGTCTCGGACAGCTATTTTTAAATATCGATTCAAACGATAAAATTTCAAACTGAACAATTCACTCCAAAATTCGATTCTGAAGCTTCTATCATCTTCAGTATTATCAATATGAATTTTACAATCCTTTGAAATATTTTTAATCAGTTTTAAACTGAAGATTCAAATTTCTATTCAACTTTCAATAGATTAAATTTTTTATAATTTAATCACCAATTTATTCTGATAATTTGAAATTCAAGTCAAACCATCATTTAAATATTTAAAATTAATTAAATATTTTCAATTTAAATTGTTCAAAATTCTGGGTCGTTACAAATAGCTATCGGATAGCTAAAGGTCTACCGTTCAAGGATTAGCAATCTACCGAATCGAGAAGATTTCAAAGGAAGGAGAATTCATCATTACAAGGTGTGCTCAAAGGCATTTGTATATATATGTATTTACTATGCTATATGATTTACAATTTCTGGATCACATTATATTATTCATATATATATATATGCTAGTTAGGTGATATTCTTATATGTATCATCAATGTTTTCGCATATTAGATTGGTTATATTTACGTTTTAAATTATTAACAAAACTTATTTATATATATAGGTCTGAAGTGCACAGCCAAATAAATTATATTTTAATTATTATCATTTTATTAATAAATAAATATATGTATTATACTACCTAATTTTAATTATATGAATTTAATTTAGTTATATAATCATATCGTGTTAATAGTTGAAAATATATTTTATAAATGCATATCTATATAGACTATATTTTTCTGCAGTTGCAATTAATTAATAATATTTATTTACTATTATTTAATATTATTTAAATCAATATACTAATTAAATAAATCATATAAAATAAAATATGTCCCAAAAAATTTAACTCTAAATTTATAAAAGAATTTTTATCATCATATAAACTCTAGGCCAAAAAATCATAAATTAAAAATCAATTTTAAATTTTTAAAAAATCAACGTATTAAGCGGTCAAAGTGAATCATTTAACTAAAAATATTGTTTTGGCAAAGAAAATTCTATAAAAAATTTGCAACTTTAAAATATCATGTTTGATTTTCTAGAAATTTAAAGTTCGAATAATACAGCACGAAAATATTTTTTTTATTATTATTTTATTATATTTTGAATAATTAATATATGTATATATATATTTAATGTAACAAAATATAAATAATTTTTTTATGTTGTGCTTTCGATCTGGAAAGATTTATATATATATATTAAATACATAATTAATATACTATATATGTACGTATACATATTTGGATATTATATATATACTTATTTACATACATATTCACACATGATAATAATAATTTTGTTACTGTAATTCATACATACATATGTATATGTGAAAAATTGATTTAAAAAACTTTATACTATGTACATACACACATATATAATATTTAATGCAGTAGTATGTAGATATAAATCATTAATTTATTTACATATAAGTTATATATACGCACACAAACACATATATACATTTCTATATTTACATAGTTTTTAATCTTTATATAAACAACAATTTTACACACACATATATATATATACATGTAATATATATGGGATGAGCTAACATATAACATCCCCCTACGTGGAGACCCAAAACTAACGGCTATGGATGTTACAGTCATCCATAGTTATTAATCTTCGACGACCAAATACAGATGTGCTAGATTCATTGATACACAAATCATAGAATTATGGAAAAAAAATTAACAATTAAAAAACACATTTCCATATTCAAGTCTTAACATTTCATGTTCATTACATAATCCTAAATTACATTAACCACGTTCAGCAAAATATAACTATTACAAATACGCCAAGAGCGACATATGAAGATGCCCCCTTGGTTGATCAGAGTATATTGCAAGGCTCATAAATCTACCCTTACAAACAAACACACAGCGGACAAGAAAACTCTAAATAACTATTTGCCACCTACACATCTCCGGAAGCTTTATTCGTCTAAGAAGAGAACCTATAAACCTTAAATCTCAAACTACTCAAAATCAATTGAGTACCCGGGAGTTTAAGGGGAAAAACAAAAACTTCGAGTCAGACATAAAACCTGGTATGAATATAATCTAACATCTCAATCCTTTTTAATATTTAGTGAGACCACGCCGCATAGCGGAACGGGTTTTCCCCTTACTAGTATCCTAAAAACCTTTATAAAACCATATACCGTGCTCCTGCATCCACAATGGTTAAAACATACATTTCGAAATATTATGATGATATGCATACTTGAAAATAGTTTAGTTTGACACTCGGTCATAAATATAGTTTCTAGGGACACTGTTAATCTTTTTAGTTTTCATGGGTTTACTAATAACCTTGTCATAACTAAATGACATTCTGTCTTATTCATAGTTTTCATGGGATCACTAAGAACCTATTGGCTCCTGCCAGATAACTTAATCAATTCATGGGTCGTCCTAAACCTATTGGACTTTCCAATAACAAATCAACTTATCCTAGTTTTCATGGGTTTACAAGGTACCTAAGGATTTATCCAGTAACTCATTTCCCATTCTATTTTTCATCGGTTGACTAGGAACCTACTGATACATCCATTAACCACATACTTATCCTAGTTTTCATGGGTTTACTAGGAATCTATTGACTGTTGTCAATTCTTAATCCGGATATAGTTTTCATGGGTTCACTACAAATCAATTAGCCCTTGCCAACCACTCTTAATACATAGTTTTCATGGGTTAACTATGAACCTTTTGGTATGCACCAAAAACTACCTTATCATAGCTTTCATGGGCTTACTATGAACCTTTTGGTATGCACCAAAAACTACAAAGTTTAGGCATCTTATATTTTTGGTCACTCTGAATCCATGGATGCAATTCTACTCATTCAGGAGTTTAGGCAATTTATATTCACAGTAGTGTTAACCTAGCTCGTTCTTCTACCCCTTTTCCCCAAATACAGTTATGGGTTATCATGTGAATATACTCATTTTTGAAGAAGCAAAACAACAACTTAACAATACCACCCATGTGGGTTTAAAGTCCTTGGAATATATATATATATATATATCTCATAACATAGTTAACCTCTTTAACTTATATTTTCATCAAGGAAATGCTTCTTCAAATCACATACTTAAAGCCATTATAAAACTCCTTTATATAAGCCATGGGTTTTCCTTTAAAAATTTGAGTATGGGTTTTCAAACCTTCCAAAACCATTCCTTTCGATCTTGTCGCAAGGTCTACAAAACAACCATTGAAACCATTCGGCAATTTAAACCTTTCGAATGCATTCAACCCTTATAACATAATCCTTTCGAAATCAGTGGATTAAACCTTTTGAAAACTAACTGGGTTCAAGTTAAAACATGCAGAAGGTCCCCTTTTAAAACCTTTCGAATACAAAGGAAGCAACCTTTCGACCTTGTCGGAAGGTCTACTTCGAAAACTTAAAACATTTCATTTAAAACAATAGACCTCTGCATTTTACAGCAACTCCTTCGAAAGCTTGGGTTATACTTCAATTATAATACAAGAGTAAATCATTCAAGTCGAAAGCCTTGAAACCTTTCGAAAAAAAATGGGAGAAGTGGCTGATTTTCAAAACAGGTAAACCTTCGACTAAGCCGAAAGCTCCTTCCTTCGACCCCTTCGAAGGGTTTTAACAAAATAAAGGCCGTAGTTCTTATTCAAAATCACTTTGAAACAACCATACGGAACTAAACCTTTCGACCTTGCCGAAAGGTCTCTTAAATCCTTTCAAATCCTTCTTTAGACTATGTCGGAAGGTTTTATATATATATATATATATAACAACTTATATAAAAATCAAACCTTTCGACTATATCGGAAGGTTCAAAACAAACAATAAAAAGTAGCAGTAACCTTTCGACTTTGTCGAAAGGTTTAAAACCTTTCTTTAAACATTTGACCCGGTTAAAGGCAACCAAGTCGAAAGCTCTAATTCGAAAGCAAAGCAGGTGAAAACTTTAGTTTATAAAACAAACATATCCTAACCTCTTTGGCCATCAACCTTTCGACTGAAAACCCTTCGATTCTATCCAATTCGTTACGCACCAAGTACTTGATACCATATTCATTGGTTTTACTATGCCGAAAGGTTTGATCCTTTCGACTTAGACGAAAGGTCTGGGTCGGAAGGTATTATGCATAAAATGGCTGAAACATGCTAAAAGCATGATTTTCTTGTTTTTATCTTAAAGAAGGTAACTTTTTAACTAACCTACCCTTTTTATCTAATTCTCATTGGTTTAAAATTACTTCTTCAGAATAATGCTGCCGCACATTTCAGATATAAATAATAATTTTATTTTATAAAATTTCCCTTCTCCTTAAAAAAATAAATAAAACATTTAAGTTCCATACCTTAAACAATTTTATATATTCGTCAAAATACTTAGGAAAATTATGGAAAAATCCCAGAAAATATATTTTAATATGTTTTCCAACATATAAAAATTTCAAACCCAAATAACCATTTTTTAGCTGTAAATAATTTATAACTCAATAAATCATTTTCTTCACTAGAAAATTTATATAAAATCCATATACACTCGAAAAATCATAAGAATTGAAACCCATCTCCAAAATCATGATTTCTATAACATAAAATTTTCCAATAGCATTTAAAAATCATATCATCTCGGTTTTACCCTAAAACCGTGTATATCTCTTATTCAACAACCTTGTTTTATCACATATAAATCATAGACAAGCATATCATCATTCAAAACACCATAAAACCTATTTATCCTTAAATCTAAAACCATTTGATGTAAAAATCAAAATAGAGATGTATAAATTATTATTCACCTTGCTTGAGATAAGGAGATTAGAGATTGTTTGAGATTGATTTTCCTCTAGCTTGAATCTAAGCTTTTCTTAAGTTTTCTTCTTCTCTTCTAATGGTCGGCCTTGCTTCTCACAGTTGTAAGTATTTTTGTTTTGGTAAAATGAACGTGCAAAACCTATTGAGAATAGTATAAGGGTAGGCGGTGTGGATGGCTATTTACCCTAATGCCCTTATGTTTAATTTTCTAACCATTTATATAAGTTCAGTAGTTTTAATAAACATGACCACCTAATTAATTAATCAACCTCAATCCCCTAATCTACATTATTCTATTTAATTTATTCTAAATAAATCTCCCAAATAATGTCAATAAAATTAGGGGTGTTACAGGCTCCCCTCCTTAAAGAATTTCGTCCTCGAAATTAAGTAAGGACTAACTAGCAAACACAGCAATCATCTGTAACTTCTTCTAACAACCATACTAGCCTATCTAACTAGCAACCAATCTATAATATTCTAATATAGTCATACCATCAAAGCAGATCAAGGTAAGCCTCTCGAATCTTGTCCTCCGTCTCCCAAGTACAGTCTTTCTCGTTGTCGCTCTACTAAACCTTTACTAACTTGACTGTCTTGGTCCTCAACCTTTTCTCATCTCTAGCTATAACCCAAACTAGTTGTCTCACAAAAGTCAAATTGGGCTCTACTACCAAGTCCTCTAACTCTGTCTGAGGAATAGTAGCCTCTGGATCATGCACATACTTACGAAGATGAGACACATGGAATACATTATGGACACCTCCCAAACTGCTCGGCAACTCTACTCTATATGTTAGCTGTCCAATCCTTTCTATAACCTGAAATGGACCAATATACCTCGGGGCTAACTTTCTCGATTTTCTAAATCGTACCTCACCCTTCTTCGGTGATACTTTAATGAAAACTCTATCTTCCACTAAGAACTCTAGGTCTTTACGCCTCTTATCTGCGTAACTCTTCTTTCCGAATTGAGCTTCCTTTATCGGCCCTCGAATCATCTCAATCTTTTCTGATGCTTCTCTAACTAAATCTGGACCTAATACCAATCTGTCTCCAGTCTCCAATCAACATGCTGGTTATTTGCATGACCTTTCATACAAAACTTCAAAAGGCGCCATTCCTATACTAGTCTGATAACTATTATTATAGGAAAACTCAATCAGATGTAGGTGATCTTCCCATGATCCACCAAAGTCCAACACATAAGCTCTCAATAAGTCTTCGAGTAACTTATTGACTCTCTCTGTGCCCATCCGTCTGTGGGTGATATGTTGTACTCATCTTGAGCTTGGTACCTAATACCTCTTGTAGACTCCTCAAAAATTCGCTAGTGAACAATGCATCCATGTCGCTGACTATGCTACTAGGAACCCCTTAAGTCTAACTATGTTTTTCATGAACAACTTTGCTAGAGCAGGTGTCGTCCTGGTTCATTTTACCGAAATGAAGTGGGCACTCTTGGTCAACCTGTCCACTATAACCCATATGCTTTCATTTCCTCTATTTGACCTTGGCAACCAGTCTATAAAGTCCATCGATATCGAATCCCATTTTCAAACTAGAATATCTAAAGGCTTAAGTAACCCACTTGGCTTCTGATGTTCGGATTTCAATTTTTGACAGTTTACACACCACATAACCCACAAGCCAACATCCCTCTTCATGCCTTCCCAATAGAAGCTCCTCTTCATGTCTTGATACATCTGGGTCCCTCCAGGATAAATTGTAAACTTCGATCGATGACATTCTTCTAGAGCTTCTTTCCTTAAGTTCTCTACATCCGGAACACATAACTGTTCCTTCTTTCTCAACCATCCTCTTTGGTCAAGACTAAAATCTTTTAGGTTATCAATCTCTGATCTTTCTTCAAGTCTTCTAATCCTCTCAGCTAAAACTGGATCTTCTCTTTGCTTAGAAGGTATCCTTTCGATCAGCACTGGTCGAACTTCTAAACAAGATAACATAGTAGTACCTTGACTAGAACTAGCAGTAGATCTCAACTGCACACCACAACCGGCTAAAGCTGCTAGATCCTTCCATTCTGCCAACATTGCTAACACCACATTCTGATGTTTTCTACTGAGAGCATCTGCTACCTTATTTCCTTTTCCCGGGGTATACTCTATACCTAAATCATAAGCAGCCAAAAACTCCAGCCATCTCTACTGCATCATATTCAACTCCTTCTGAGAGAATAAACACTTTAATGATTTGTGATCGGTATACAACTCAAATCTCTCTCTCCCAACAGATTATGCCTCCAAATATCCAAGGCAAAAATCAACGCAGCTAACTCCAAGTCGTGAGTAGGATACCTTACCTCATGCGGTCTAAGCTGCCTAGATGCGTAAGCGATAACTTTGCCCTTCTGCATCAATACCGCTCCCAATTCAGTGCCACATGCATCAGTGTAAACTACCAACCCTTGGTTACCATCTGGAACTACTAGCACTGGCTCATTGATCAATAAATGTTTTAACTTAAGGAATGCTTCCTCACATTTGTCGGACCAAACAAACCTTACGTCCTTCCAGGTCAACTTAGTCAAAGGCGCCGCTATCCGCGAGAAATCCTTAATGAATCTCAGGTAATAGCCTGCCAGTCCAAGAAAACATCTGACCTCGGTTACTATCGCTTGTATCTTCCAATTATTGACTGCCTCAATCTTAACTGGATCAACTGACAATCTTTCCTCCAAAACCACATGACGAAGAAACTTAACTTCTCTCTTCAAGAGATGACACTTGGAAAACATTGCCTTCAGCTGATTTTGCCTCAACATCTCTAATACTACTCTAAGATGAATCTCATGCTCACTTTCATCTTTAGATTACACCAAAATGTCGTCCATGAACACCAACACAAACCTATCCAAGTGCTCTTTGAAAACTCGATTCATTAAATCAATGAAGAAAGCAGACGCATTCGTCAATTTGAATGGCATTACTAACCACTCATATGAACCGTACCTAGTTCAGAATGCAGTCTAAGGAATACTATCCTTCGCCACTCTCAACTGATGGAACCCCATCACCAAATCCAATTAGGAAAATACTCCGGCTCCACTCAACTGATCAAACAGATCATCTATCCTCGGTAGAGAGTACCTGTTCTTGATCGTCCTTTCATTCAGCTTACGATAGTCGATGCACAACCTTAACGACCAATCTGGTTTCTTTACAAACACTGCAGCTGCTCCCAAGGCGAACTGCTTGGTTTGATAAAATTTCTTCCCTCAAGATCAACTAGCTGCACCTTCAATTCCTTCATCTCTGTCGGTGTCATTCTGCTAGATGGCCTACTAACAGGTTCAGCTCCCGATATAAGGCCTATCCGAAACTTAACAGGTCGTTACTGGAATTCAGTGACCGGCTCAAATACATCTGCAAACTCTCTAACCACATGAACCTGACTCGGTTCTTCTACAACCTCCATGGCACTCAACATAGCACAAACACTCTTATTGGAATTCTCCACTGAGAAAATGATTTGGTTACGACTATCTGGGTGCCTTAACGATATTTCCCGACCCTGGCAAAATATTCTAGCCTCATACTTACCCAACCAATCCATACCTAAGATGATTCCGAAATCTACGAAATAAGAAACATACAAATTGCATGCAACCTTATGACCTAATAAATCAAGTTCTAACTGGTCACATCTCATCCCAAGAGTTGCATACCCTCCTATTGGATTCGCAGCCCTCAAGGACATAACAAGGTATGTGGGTTCTATACATAACCTATCAACCAAACATTGAGATCTAAATGAATGTGATGCACCGATATCAAAAAGTACCCTAACAGGTATACTTTGAATCAAAAGTGTACCTTCCATCACAGTCTTTCCTTTTTCTGCAGCAGTAGGTTTAGAAGAAGATAGTGGTCCAATAGCAAACACCTTCCATCTATCCGCCCTGACTGGCTTTGGACACTGGTTCTTATAATGCCCAACTTGGTCACAGTTGAAGTATCTCACATTCTTCTTCTCCATAGGTTTCTTTCCCTTACCAGTTCTGCACTCATGGACATAATGGCCCTTCTTATCACACTTATAACACACTAAATCAACCTTCACCTTCTCAGCGGCCTCCCCTTTCTGGGCTGCTTTCTTCTTAAAGAATTTCCTTTTACTTCCCACATAACCCTAGGACTCTACTGGCTTTCCCTAGCTGAAAAAGCAAGCATCTCCTCATGTCGGATAGTCATCTCCACCATCACATGATAATGTTCTCTAATGTGAGTCATGGCCATCCTTCCAAACTCTGGACTCGATCCTCTAATGAATCGCTCATTCTTCTTGATATCTGTGTCAACCAAAGCATACCCATATCGAGATAGCTCATCAAACTTAGCAGCATACTCGATCACAGACATCTGTCCTTGGACAAGATCCATAAACTTCTGCATTAACGCCGATTTGGCAACCTTCGACAAGAATCTCTGCTCAAACCTCATCCTGAAGTCAGCCCAAGTCAACTCACCCTCCGACACACTAGCCGTCACATTGTTCCACCAATGAAGTGCTAACCCTTGCAACTGTCTCGAGGCTAGCCTTCTCTTCTTCCCATCATTCAAGCCTAAATCGGTAAGGATCCTTTCACAATTCAACAGCCAATTCTCTACTTCCTCAGCATCTTCCGTTTCAGCGAACGGATTTCCTCCCAAACTAACATAGTCTCTACTCATCATAGAATAGTTATAAATAGCGGGAACTGGAGGATTAGCCCCTCCAATATTCCCAGCAGCTCCCGCTTGCAACAAATTAGCCAACAACTGATACACCATCCCCGCATCTATTGGCGGATTTCCACCACATACATTAGCCTCGGCATTTTGATTATCGTTGGCCTGTCGACCTTGGTTTCTTAGAGTATTAGGTCGAGCATTTCCATTGGTTGTGGTGCTTCCTCCACCCATATTTCCTCTTCTGTTTTCTGCCTTCATATCCTCTTTCTCGTATATCTAACTACGAGCATTAGTAAGATACAGAAGAACGGTCTAAGAGTAAGGGGAATACGTACCTAGATATATAACTATATATCAAATACAAGTACGTTAATATAACGTTAACCCAAACCCCAATCCTATTTTTAAATTTATTGGATTGTGTTTGAAAAAGCTTTTAGGTTTAACTTTTCTTTTAAAGTTTCATAAACCTATGTTCTGATACCAACTTGAAACATCCCCCTACTTGGAGGCTCAAAACTAACGGCTACGGATGCTGTAGTCATCCATATTTATTAATCTTTGGTGACCAAATACGGCGATGCTAGATTCATTGATACACAGATCATAGAATTATGGAAAAAATTTAACAATTCAAAAACACATTTCCATATTCAAATCTAAACATTTCATGTTCATTACATAATCCTAAATTACGTTAACCACGTTCAGCAAAATATAACTATTACAAATACGCCAAGAGCAAAATATGAAGATGCCCCCTTGGTTGATCAGAGTATATTGTAAGGCTCATAAATATTCCTTTACAAACAAACACACAGCGGACAAGAAAACTCTAAAAAACTATTTGCATCCTACACGTCTCCGGAAGCTTTATTCGTCAAAGAAGAGAACCTGAAAACCTTAAATTTCAAACTACTCAAAATCAATTGAGTACCCGAGAGTTTAAGGGGAAAAACAAACACTTCGAGTCAGACATAAAGCCTGGTATGAATAATAATTTAACATCTCAATCCTTTTTGATATCTAGTGAGACTACGCCACATAGCGGAACGGGTTTTCCCCTCACTGGTATCCTAAAAATCTTTATTAAACCATATATTGTGCTCCAGCATCCTCAATGGTTAAAACATAGATTTCAAAATATTATGATGATATGCATACTTGAAAATAGTTTAGTCCGACACTCGATCATAAATATAGTTTCTAGGGTCACTATTAACCTTTTTAATTTTCATGGGTTTACTAATAACCTTGTCATAACTAATGGACACTCTATCTTATTCATAGTTTTCATGGGATCACTAAGAACCTACTAGCTCCTGCCATATAACTTAATCAATTCATGGGTCCTCCTGAACCTATTGGACTTTCCAATAACAAATCACTGTATCCCAGTTTTCATGGGTTTACTATGAACCTATGGATTTATCCAGTAACTCACTTCACATCCTAGTTTTCATGGGTTGACTAAGAACCTACAAATACATCCATTAACCACCTACTTATCCTAGTTTTCATGGGTTTACCAGGAACCTATTAACTGTTGCAATTATTATTCCGGATATAGTTTTCATGGGTTCACTACAAACCAATTAGCCCCTGCCAACCACTCTTAATACATAGTTTTCATTGGTTAACTGTGAACCTTTTGGTATGCACCAAAAACTACCTTATCATAGTTTTCATGGGTTTACTATAAACCTTTTGGTATGCACCAGAAACTACAAAGTTTAGGCATCCTATATTTTGGGTCACCCTGACTCCATGGATGCAATTCTACTCATTCAGGAGTTTAAGAAATTTATATTCACTATAGAGTTAACCTAGCTGGTTCTTCTACCCTTTTTCCCCAAAATAAAATTATGGGTTATCATGTGAATATACTCATTTTTGAAGAAGCAAAACAACAACATAACAATACCACTACTGTGGGTTTAAATTCCTTGAAATATATATATATACACACACACATATATATATATATATATATCATAACATAGTTAACCACTTTAACTTATATTTTCATCAAGGAAATACTTCTTCAAATCACATACTTAAAGCCATTATAAAACTCCTTTATATAAGCCGTGGGTTTTCCTTTAAAAATTTGAGTATAGGTTTTCAAACCTTCCAAAACCATTCCTTTCGACCTTGTTGCAAAGTCTACAAAACAACCTTTTGAAATTGAAACCATTCGGCAATTTAAACCTTTCGAAGCATTCAACCCTTATAACATAAACCTTTCGAAATCAATGGATTAAACCTATCGAAAACTTACTGGGTTCAACTTAAAACATGCTAAAGTTCCTTTTTTAAAACCTTTCGAATACAAAGGAAGCAACCTTTCAACCTTGCCGGAAGGTCTACTTCAAAAGCTTAATCATTTCATTTAAAACAATAGACCTCCGCCTTTTATAGCAACTCCTTCGAACGCTTGGGTTATACTTCAATTATAGCACAAGAGTAAATCATTCAAGTCGAAAGCCTTGAAACCTTTCAAAAACAATAGGAGAAGCGGCTGATTTTCAAAATAGGTAAACCTTTCGACTATGCCAAAAGCTCCTGCCTTCGACCCCTTCGAAGGGTTTTAACAAAATAAAGGCGGCAGTTCTTATTCAAAATCCCTTTGAAACAACCTTTCGACCTTGTCGAAAGCTCTCTTAAATCCTTTCAAAGCCTAACCTTTCGACTGTGGGAAGGTTATATTTATATAACAACTTATATAAAAATCAAACCTTTCGACCGTATAGGAAGGTTCAAAACAAACAATAAAAAGTAGCACTAACCATTCGACTTTGTCGAAAGGTTTAAAACCTTTCTTTAAAACATTTGACCTGGTTAAAGGCAACCAAGTCGAAAGCTCTAATTCAAAAGCAAAGCAGGTGAAAAGTTTAGTTTATAAAACAAACATATCCCAACCTCTTTGGCATCAACCTTTCGACTGCAAACCCTTCGACTCTATCCAATTCATTACGCACCAAGTACTTGATACCATATACATTGGTTTGACTATGCCGAAAGGTTTAATCCTTTCGACTTAGACGAAAGGTCTGGGTCGGAAGGTATTATGCCTAAAATGGCTGAAACATGCTAAAAGCATGATTTTCTTGTTTTTATCTTAAAGAAGGCAACTTTTTAAATAACCTTCTCTTTTTGTCAAATTCTCATTGGTTAACAATTACTTCTCCAGAGTAATGCTGCCGCACATTTCAGATATAAATAATAATTTTATTTTATAAAATGTCTCTTCTCCTTAAATGAATATATAAAACATTTAAGTCCCATACCTTAAACAATTATATATATTCATCAAAACACTTAGGAAAATTCTAAAAAAACCCAAAAAATCTATTTTAATATTTTTTCCAACATATAAAAATTTCAAACCCAAATAACCATTTTTTTTGCCGTAAATAATTTATTACCCAATAAATCATTTTCTTCACTAGAAAATTTATATAAAATCCATATACACTCGGAAAATTATAAGAATTGAAATCCGTCTCCAAAATCATGTTTTCTATAACATAAAATTTTCCCATGGCATTTAAAAATCATATCATCTTGGTTTTACCCTAAAACCGTGTATATCTCTTATTAAACAACCTTGTTTTATCACATATAAATCATAGACAAGCATATCATCATTCAAAACATCATAAAATAGATTATCCTTAAATATGAAACCATTTAATGTAAAAATCAAAATAGAGATGTAGAAATTATTATTCACCTTGCTTGAGATAAGGAGATTAGAAATTGTTTGAGATTGATTTTCACCTAGCTTGAATCATAAGCTTTTCTTAAGTTTTCTTCTTCTCTTCTAATGGTCGGCCTTGCTTCTCACGGTTGTAAGTATTTTTTTTTTGGTAAAATGAACGTGCAAAACCTAATGAGAATAGTATAAGGGTAGGAGGTGTAGACGGCTATTTACCCTAATGCCCTTATGTTTAATTTCCTAACCATTTATATATGTTCATTAGTTTTAATAAGCACGGCCACCTAATTAATTAATCAACCTCAATCCCCTCATCTACATTATTCTTTTTATTTTATTCTAATTAAATCTCCTGAATAATGTCAATAAAATTAGGGGTCTTACATAACATGTCCATTTTGATGTAAATTTCAACATTTATATACGGGCATTCTATACCTTGTAGTGGTTATTATGTTACACATGCACATGCATACATTTATGTATATGATACATATATGTACTTTTATATTTAAGTGAATATTAATTAAATAAAATTGTATATAATTTATAAATTTAAATAAAATAAGAGATTTTGTTTAAATAAAATTTAGTAATGTTATAAATAAATTAGACTTCATAGGCCCAATATAGATCTAATAGAGAATTTTTTTTTAAATTCAATCATAACTTCCGCTATGGGCTGGCCTAGTTCCAACAATGGTATCGAAGCCCAATAGCCTATGCGATCTAAATTAGCCATGTTAAGGTTAACTATTAAGCCACAGCCCAAGAGTTGTCCCTAATAGAAAAGGCCCAAATTTAAATTAGGTCTTGGGCTAATTTTCAAAGTTATTTGAAAATTAAAATATAAGATTTTAAATTTGAATGTTAAATTTAAAATAAGGTATACATATATTATAAAAGTTATAGTATAATAAAATTTTCAAAATGCTTGAAAATATTAAATATTAATTTCAAAATTTAAAATTTGTTAAGAAGATTAATTAATTATGTTAATTAATAAAAAAATATATACATGTATTATATATTTTTGATATACGTTATGATATTTTAAAATGTTTAAGATATCATAAGTATGCATGTATGTATATAATATGATTTTCAAAATTAATATATTTAAAATAAAATTATTTAATTAAATAAAATAATTAAAGGTTATGTAATTAAATATATAAATTAAAGGTTAATTAATTAAATGAATATACATACACATAAAATATATATATAATGCTATAAAGGTTACAATATGTAACAAATATTTAATATAAATGTTATATTAAAATAATAAAAAATTAACTAAAATGTTAATTAATTAAATAAGATTTAATTAATATAATATTATACATAAGACTATTATACAAGTAGTATTAAATATAAAATTTATATAATAATAAAACTTGTATAATATGAATGTATAAACTAAGGGTGGAACATAAGAGACCCTAAATAGACTTAAGGAATAAATGCATATGTAAATGTATGTATATCGTGATTTCATATGTGTCCGACACTTGAATCATGAGAGTAGTTCATAAAATTATATTATTCTATAAGTCGATATCACTCAATATTAAATATAAATGATTATTAATCTTTAATATAATGTTGTCATCTACCATATATATTAATAAATTACTTGCATACCCCTTAGCTGTTGAGCAGACTCAAGCTGAGGATGTTATGTGTAATATTATTAATATATTGAATAGATGAGGTAAGATAACTATATGTATTTATTAAGCAGACTCAAGGTACATATACTATGCTTAACATGTCGCAATATGGTAGTACGAGTGAATAATTTTGTTTCAATTTATTGAAGGCCGAAGCGAAATTAAGACAAGGTACCAAAGGGTTAAGAGTTGTATATGATACAATTGATAATGTAATGATCATCTTTTCAACCTTCGAATGTCGACACTAATACATCTATGGTATTCAGTACTGAGCACCCAAGTGCCAAAAAGGTAGAAAGTTAAGGTAAAATAAAAGAAGAAAAGAAAAGGAACGAAAAAAAGGAGAAGAAAAACATCTAAATCTCACAATGAAATGATAACATATAATATCAAAATGATCTTCACAAAAGAAAACTATATATATACAATAATCATAGCAAACTAACCAATCATCAGCTTGGACAGTTATAACAGCCTTTCCTTACAATTGCTGATTTATATAAACAAAGTGATGTAGCGAAATAAAGACTACGGTAGGTAATCATCCGGCTCCTCTCCAAGAGCTCCAATGAACATCAATGATATCTAAAAAATACACAGGGCTGACCCAAGCATTAATTGAAAATAACACCTGAATTAGTCTGATAACCCAGCGTGAGAAACTCAAGTCGTCTGAATTATTCAATGTAATAAAACATTGCAAAATAAAGGTATCTCATAAGACCACGCCGCAAATAAATATGGATGGGTTTTAACTTACAATAACCAAACCATTTCATAAGAAAACCTATTGATACTACAGTAATGTCTAGGGTTTTAAAATAAATATATAACATATGGGGATCCATTATCACCCCTTTTTTTTGTAGATGCTGATGTTTTCGCTAGGATAATTAAAAATGTCGTAGGTAATAGAACTTTAGGGAATATAGGAAGTGATATTTCTTCTAATGGACTTTCTATTTTCAATTTGCAGATGACACCATGTTATTTACTTTGCATTTACCTAAACTTATCATTACTCTTAAATTTATTTTATATAATTTTGAATTACTATCGGGTCTTAAAATTAATTTTGATAAAAGTTAGGTTTTAGTGTAAAATGATATTGATAAGATTGAGGGTTTAGTAGCTAATACGTTAAACTGTTCTATCATGAATTTCCCGATTGACTATTTAGGTTTTTTGATTAGACCATCCAAACTTAAACATGATGATTGGTTAATTGTAATTGATAAAATTAAAAATAGAATTTCTAAATGGAATGGTAGGTTTTTATCGAGAGCGGGTAGATTAATTATTACAATTCAGTTTCATCTACACTTCCAATATATTGGAGGTCTTTGCACCTTTTTCCTGAATGGGTTATCGAAAAAATTGATAAAATAAGGAGGGATTTTTTATGGAGTGTTGATAATCCAAATAGTAGTCTAAAATGTTTAGTTTATTGGGACACCGTTTGTAAATCAAAAAAGGAGGAAGGACCAGGTGTTATTAATTTGCGTAACATGAATTTATCATTATTAGGGAAATTGTTGAGGAAATTTAAGGATATTAATGATAATTCTTTTTGGAAGGAAATCGTGTCTAATCGTTATTATAATGGTAGTAATAACTTGTATCAAATTACAACTAAAGTTAATAATAACTCGTCTAATATTTGGAAATCAATTCTTAAATGTCAGGATATTATTAATCTTGGTATAAATACGATTGTACATTCTGGTAATAATACAACTTTTTGGCATGATCGTTGGATATTGTCATTCCTCTTAGGATTGAATTTAAAGAACTTTTTGAATTTTGTAACTTTGAAAATGCTTTAATCAAAGATGTTTTTTTTCGAATAATGATCCTCCTTGAAATTTTTTTAATAGAATTTTAAAAGGATATAACTCTTAGATAATATGCTTTATTATGTGCAAGACTAAGTTTCAATATTATTGGTTACGAAAATGATATTATTAATTGAGAATGGGATAATTGTAAGAAATTCACTTCTAATTCATTATGTAAATTTCTCAATTACTCGGGTATAACTAATAACACTTTTAAACTTATTTGGAAAGCAAATGCACCTCCGAAAGCATAGTTACATAGGTTGTTGATCATATGTGGGAAGCTAAATACCGTTGAGCTTTTAAAAAGTAAGAATTTGCTGATTGATAATAAATGTTTATTCTGTAACTTATCTTTTGAAAGTGTTAATCATATATATTGTGGTTGTAAAGATACTAATTACATACTTAATAATACTCTTAAAATATTTAACTTTAATATTAAATTTAAAGCATCTGATTGTGATTTGTTGTAACGACCTGTAAAATTTAACTGTTTTAATAACGTAATTAGTCGAAATTTTGTGAAATTTTAAACGATAAAATTTTGAAATAAAAATTTATTATTTGGAATGCGTCTAATTAAACATAGCAAACTATAAATTTTCGTTAGAAAATATGAAAGTTTATTTCGTGCGTAAATTTACTTCAATTTAATCAGTTAAAAAGCGATGAAAATAAAACGTTTTCGAAACCTAAAAATTTTTACATGAAAAATTCTAAACCGTCTTCTGAGCAAGACGTCATTTTTCGTTTTTCCAAATTCGGACTTCTTTAGCTCCGTCGATCTTATTTTTCTATGTTTTTCTTGCATTTCCGCTAGTTTAAAAATTCGAATTTTTATAATTCAATCGTACCACTGATATTTGTATACCATTTTGATCGTTTCGTCGTGCTGATCTCAACAGTATATTCAGTTCTGTTTTCTGAACCCCGATACGCCGCGGAATCTAGAAATGGTTAGCCGTTGCGGTTCGTTATTTGAGAATATGGGTTTCTATATGACTTTCCACATATCTACGTGCTAATCAAACGGTCACCAACAATTATTAATTTCAGCTTTTTTGATATTTTCTATTCTCTACATTTATTGAATTGCTATTTGTATCGAGCTGTTGAATATAATTACTATCCTTTTGTTCTGTTCTAGCTTTATTTATTCTTCCCTCCTCTGTCACTTATTTCCACACGGCCTTCCATCCATTCAATCTTCTCCCCTCCTCCTATACGCCTTCTTCCTCCTCCATACCTCATTTTTCCTTCCACCCAAACTAACATCCAAACCATAGGCGCATGAAAAGAAAAAAAAACAAAACAACGTTAGCCTCCAACCTAGGCAACCACCACGCAAACTGCCACCATGGCCCTCGGCCTCTCTCCCATCGCCGAACAACATGCCTCCGCCTGGCCATCTCCGCGTCTTCCCTCCTCCCTCACTTCGGCCGCTGTCGAGAACACGCATCATTCCCTTGCCTAATCGTCATCACCACCTTTATCTGATCGGCCACCCTCAACAACACCCGCTGATCTGACCGAAGCCTCTCACCACCCTCCACGCCCCCTTCTTACCGTGAAGCCACGCCCATCCCACCTTCAGCCCTTCACCATTCCAAGCTCAGACACCTTCTTTGCTCGGCCGCCACTTTAGCCGAGAATGCATCACCTCCATACCATAGTCTCTGGCTGAAGCTACACGTATATTAGTCATGTAAGTATTTTATATAATTTGTTTGTATATGCAGAATTATTTAGATAGATATATGACCTGTGACTTATATTATATTGCAAATTCTATTTTGAGGTCATGTATATAGGTATGGGGTTGTCTTAAAAGATGTTATTCTATATCGGTAATACTCTTTAGTTTTAGTATGTATATAATACGTTAAATATTAAGTTGAGCTATGCATTTTGATTTAAACAAAAAGTTATATTGGTTGCATGAGTTTATGTGAAGCTTGCAATCTGTAGGTTAGTTGAACGTATATATGGGTTAAAGATCTGTATTACTATTTATATATGTTTATAAAGCTAGTTGTTGACTAAGTCTTTTGCTATGCGAATATATATTAGTGTAAGCTTAGTTTAGTTATAAAAGTCAGTATGTATTGTTTATAAAGTATGTGTATACTTATTTTATAAAAGCATTTTATATGTATACTCGGTTTATATGACATATATGCTAGATTTTATAAGATTTACACATGGTGTGTCTACGCATATGTTTCTATATTAAACTATACATCTATTGTTTATGTAAGTGTATGTAAGTATGGGTTTTTAAAAACATAATATACATCTTTAATTTTTAATACTTGAGTTTTAAGAATATCGATCATATTGAAATTTCATATTATTTTAATATTTCTTAAATAAAAATATTGAAATTATATATATAGTTTATAACAAAAATTTATTCAAATTTTTTTCATCGGTCCAGTTCTAATTTGATCTCGTCAATTTTGATTTATCAGCCTTATTCGTCAATTCGGGCCAATATAGCTTGTTTTGGAATTCGTACCTGGATTCGTAACTCAACTTCGTTGTCTATTCTCGCTCTCTAGCCTCGAAAGGTGAGAAATCACTCACGATTAATGTTCTTTTATTTATTAAATTTGATTTCAATTGAAACGACAATTGAAATATGCTGCTATTAGATATTTACACTGTTATTACCTCTATCAGTTCACCTGTGACATCTGACACCATTATCTGTTATATATGCAATGATAATCCAGTTTGGATGTTAAATGATTGATTGATTGATGTTTACAATTGGACGTTAAATTTGTTAATGTTGTAAGTGATAAATAATTTGAAATTGAAATTGGCGTAGGATAGTTAGATTTGATATATGTGTTAATTTGATTGATGACATTTGTATAATATAACCTCTTTTAAATGTTAAATAAATTGACACGTAGAAATTTGTTAAAATACACATTGAACCATTTAAATGTTTGTTGTTTAAATGGATGTTGTATGAAATTGAATAATAGATACCAAGTGAAAAACCGTATAAAGATAAATGTAATAATCTTTAATCTACATGAAATGATAGTGTAGATTCTAGAAATAATTATATTAATTTGCAGAAACAACAATGTGAATTAATACGATTATTTCAGGATTATTTGAATTGATTGTTGTTATTGCTTGTTTATTTACTTTGACACCATCCCAGTTTTCACACTGCAAGTTCCCTTTGCTATGTTTTGATTTGAATTGAATTGGAATCGGGTTGAAATGATAAATACCCAAATTGAACTTTGACTTAGGATAGAAAATTAAATAAAACCCGATTGGTCAATAATTTGATTTAAAAATAAAATAAAGATTTTATTTGAATAAATAATGAGGTTTTGAAATGAAGTTGGAATTTGAAATTTAATGAAAGGAAATGTTAATATTTAATAATCTGAATCAAAATATTAACATTGTAGTTGATGAAAGAATGTTGTTTTAAATTTGGAATTATTAATAATTAAGTTTGAAATTATTTAATAATTAAGTTGAAATTATTTAATAATTAAGTTTTGAAATTATTTAATAATTAAGTTTTGAAATTTTTTAATAATTAAATAAAATTGAATTCTTTATTAAGCAAAATTGAACTTCTTGAATAAGTGAAATTAAGTTTCTTTATTAATTGAGTTTTGAAATTGTAACTAAGTAAATTAATAAGTGAAATTGAATTTCTCTAATAAGAAATAAAATGTGTTTTATTGAAATAAATGTAAGACTTGAAATGTAAAGAATTTGATTTGATGAATCTAATTTAATTCAATTTGAAGTTTTGTTATAATGAAGTTGAACTTAAGTAATTGATTTAGTGAATTGGAAATTAAATAGAAATTGTTTGAATGACAAATTTACTTAACGAATATTGAATGAAATTGATTAATGAATTTAAATTAATTTGAATGTTAAATTAAATTGATTTAAATGATTTCGGAATGAAACTTATATACGAACTTGAATCAATATTTGAATTGTTTTAAATAGAAATTGAAATTGAATTATAAGATTTGGAAAGTATGAATGTGGAAGTTTTGAAACGTAAATTATGGAAATTGATTTAGAAAGAGAAATGAAATGTTGGTTTACAAATTCTATTTGAAATTGAATTTGATTTGGTTTTTGAAATATATTAAACGACCAATCGGTGTAATAATTACGAAAGTTATTAAAGAGACCGGAATCGGTTATCGACATACTCTCTGTCTAAACCGAAAACCACTTTACGCGGAGTATGATCCAGAATGAAGTGGTTGGAATGATGTACGTGATGACTGAAGAAAGAGAACGATAATGGATAGCCTTGACACTTGTGTCAAATTGGAAATGACTAAAACAGGAGCCGTGTCGGGCCAAATGGGGGTTAGCTACCTCGAGCGAACACACTTCTTCGAAAACTACTCATTACTTGTTGTCGATTGGTGCACCCTTGATTTTGGGAGTGTTGTTTCGCGGTGTTGCGATCGCTGCGGCGATGCGTTCTCACCAGTCCGGATCAGGCAAACGGTAGTTTCACTACCTTGGGCATTGCCTCATGTGCCTTGTCATACTTGTATCCCTTTATACGCGACCACTACGATTTGTTTTGTGTTATACCTATGGAGTACTCCCTGATATCCCACTAGTTTACAGTGGAGTTTACAGTGCTGTATAGACTATAACGCTTATATAAAATGTGTTAAGGGGGATAATGGTAATGCCTTAACACTATTTTGATATTTTATATTACTGATAGGCATTATCTACTTATCGTACACTACTACATAGTAGATAGTTTAACGGATCCTTAAAGGATGGTTATTCCAAACATCCTTTGAGTTACTTGTATTTCAATTGTTATTTCACTTGAGTTGGATTTATTGATATAAGAATGTTAATCCTGACTCGAGTGTTTTGTGTTTTTCTTTACGCTCGGGTCAGACTGAGTGTACCAGTATTCGAGACTCACCTTTGGAGTTGGAGCTTTGCTTGAAGATCCAGCCATCTATTCTGCTTTCAATATTCGATGATTCCAGTGATGTATTCTGATTTGTATCTGATGTATCGTGTTACTCTTCCGTTGTATTTGGTTTAACTCTGATGTAACTTATATATTTATATAGTAGCTTCATGAACTACTATCTCTTTTATTTCCGCTGCAATTATTACTCTGTGTCTGTGATCTGTGATTATTTATTTACTGTATATGCTCGGTTTTGCCAAATTTAAATTAACAATTCGGTATTTTGAATTATTCAAGTCCGACATGTGCGGATGCGAATAGTCCAAAATAGCGGGTCGTTACAGTTGGTATCAGAGCTTTGGTAGCTCTAGGCAGAACTTAGCATATAGGGTAAATGTATTTACAGAATCACTCTCATTCGAGTTTCAATCTCTTCCTTTGACTCAATTCCTTTGAATTTTGGAACGTTCCCCTCGATTCCGAAATTCATTCGTGTCCTTCACTATTCATCTTCTTTCAATTCTGGAGCACCCCATAACTCCATTTTGAATGATATCTATAATAGATCGGCGGTCTCGCCAATCTTCGAATGATTCGTAAAGGAGCAAAACTCCTTTATAATAGGCATCGATTTACCGGAGATTTCTGTATCCTCGGTTTACGATGCTATCTATCTCCTGCTATACCCGAATTCTAATTCTCGAGATCGGATGTTGATTTACCTCGGAATTCAGCATCGATCTTATTATTGAAGTCACGGTCGATCCTGTTAAGGTTGCCCGTAAATTAAATAAGCTTATCCATCTCCCAATTCTGTTAATCGAACTATCTTATCTTCTGTTTCGAACTTATTATAGAAAAAAAAAATTTGATTGAATTAACCAAATTTGAATCCCTATCCTTGCTTTGAAATCTGTTACTGTATCGTTGAGCGAGGAAGTGTATTTGTAAATTAATATTTAAAATGTTTTAAAATTATATTGTGTTGTTTGAGTTGTTAATGTTGATTTGGGTTTTCGATCGATTCGTCTGATCAACGCTATCGATAGGATTTTCAAAACACTTGAGCAGAACAAACTGACACAATATCGTTTTCAAATTTGGTAAATAAAGTAAAAGTTTTGTATGATTATATTATACATAAATATAAGTTTTCTGAAATTAAATTGTTAATGAATTTGTTGTCAGAAATAATAATATTTGATTTTCATTTATTGTTTTGTAAACCATTGATTATTGCATAATATAAATAATGAATTTATGAAACTTGGTTATAATTTGATCTGGGATTTGAAAGGAATTTAAATAAAGAATTTGAGAATTTAATTTCTGGTGATTTCAAACTTTGATTTGAAAGTTTTAAAGTGTATAATATTTAAAATATTTTCGAATATAAATCATTTTCGAAGAATTTTAAAATGTTGAAACCAGTGCTCTTCTCTTTGTCCTTGGAAAATAATTTCGGTGATGGCGGCCGCATCATCGACATTCATTTTCGAGTTTCGAAGTGGAGAGACTATTATGTAGCTTTGCTACGGTTTTGTTTTGGAAAAATAAAAATATATTTTGATTTGAATTTCTTCAGTATAGTTTGATTTATATATATATATATATAGGTATCTTATTTTAAAAATTTAATTTGATTTGATATAAATATATAGATATATCTCTAAATTGTTTAAAGTAAATCGGTGATTTAAATTCTTAAATTTTAGGTTGAAGATGATTTCAATTATAAACTGAAGTCAAAATTTTGGATAAATATGTAAACTTGAAATAATTGAATGTGAAATCTTTATTTGTGTAGTACTAAATTGCTTTTCAATATAACTTACCTAAATTATTCAGAAGTTAAAATGTAATTGGATAATGTACAATAAAAATTTGTCTTTATAAATAAAATTTGAGTGTTTATAATAAATGTTATACACTAAATTTGGATTATAAGGATGTTAATAGAGTTAGATAGGATAATAAGTAATTGAATAATAGATGAGACAAATAAATTTGTTTTGAAAGAATTAATAAATTGAAATTTGATCAACTTATGAAAATACCTTGAATTTAAAAGCAATTAGTAAATAAAAATTAATTTAAATCAAAACTTTTATGGTTTAAATTAATTTATATGGGTTAAATATATGTGATTAGATATATTAAGTAGAATAAATTTAACAATAATCTGGAATAAAGAAGAATTTAAATTGCTGAAAAAAATATGATTATAATAAAAGACTATTCAAATTTATGGTTTTAGAAATTGTAAATTTAAGATAATTGGATAATAAGATAATGAATTTAGAAATAGTTGAGATTGATTTTAGTGAAATCAAATGGATTAAATCAATTATTGAATATCAATTAATTAAAATTTGAATTTATATGGTTTAAATTAATTGTTATTTTGTATTTCAAATCTGTTTTCTTTCTGGTTGTTTCTATTCTCCTACCTCGTTCCTTTTCGGGGACGAAAAGTTTTGAGTGGGGGAGAGTGTAACGACCTGTAAAATTTAACTGTTTAAATAACGTAATTAGTCGAAATTTTGTGAAATTTTAAACGATAAAATTTTGAAATAAAAATTTATTATTTGGAATGCGTCTAATTAAACATAGCAAACTGTAAATTTTCGTCAGAAAATATGAAAGTTTATTTCGTGCGTAAATTTACTTCAATTTAATCAGTTAAAAAGCGATGAAAATAAAACGTTTTCGAAACCTAAATATTTTTACATAGAAAAATTCTAAACCGTCTTCTGAACAAGACGTCATTTTTCGTTTTTCCAAATTCGGACTTCTTTAGCTCCGTCGATCTTATTTTTCTGTGTTTTTCTTGCATTTCCGCTAGTTTAAAAATTCGAATTTTTATAATTCAATCGTACCACTGATATTGTATACCGTTTTGATCGTTTCGTCGTGCTGATCTCAACAGTATATTCAGTTCTGTTTTCCGAACCCCGATACGCCGCGGAATCTGTAAACGGTTAGCCGTTGCGGTTCGTTATTTGAGAATATGGGTTTCTATATGACTTTCCATATATCTCCGTGCTAATCAAACGGTCGCCAACAATTATAATTTCAGCTTTTTTGATATTTTCTATTCTCTACATTTATTGAATTGCTATTTGTATCGAGCTGTTGAATATAATTGCTATCCTTTTGTTCTGTTCTAGCTTTATTTATTCTTCCCTCCTTTGTCACTTATTTCCACACGGCCTTCCATCCATTCAATCTTCTCCCCTCCTCCTGTACGCCTTCTTCCTCCTCCATACCTCATTTTTCCTTCCACCCAAACTCACATCCAAACCATAGGCGCATGAAAAGAAAAAAAAAACAAAACAACGTTAGCCTCCAACCTAGGCAACCACCACGCAAACTGCCACCATGACCCTCGGCCTCTCCCCCATCGCTGAACAACATGCCTCCGCCTGGCCATCTCCGCCTCTTCCCTCCTCCCTCACTTCGGCCGCTGTCGAGAACACGCATCATTCCCTTGCCTAATCGTCATCACCACCTTTAGCTGATCGGCCACCCTCAACAACACCCGCTGATCTGACCGAAGCCTCTCACCACCCTCCACGCCCCCTTCTTACCGTGAAGCCACGCCCATCCCACCTTCAGCCCTTCACCACTCCAAGCTCAGACACCTTCTTTGCTCGGCCGCCACTTTAGCCGAAAATGCATCACCTCCATACCATAGTCTCTGGCTGAAGCTACACGTATATTAGTTATGTAAGTATTTTATATCATTTGTTTGTATATGCAGATTTATTTAGATAGATATATGACCTGTGACTTATATTATATTGCAAATTCTATTTTGAGGTCATGTATATAGGTATGGGGTTGTCTTAAAAGATGTTATTCTATATCGGTAATACTCTTTAGTTTAAGTATGTATATAATACGTTAAATATTAAGTTGAGCTATGCATTTTGATTTAAACAAAAAGTTATATTGGTTGCATGAGTTTATGTGAAGCTTGCAATCTGTAGGTTAGTTGAACGTATACATATATGGGTTAAAGATCTGTATTACTATTTATATATGTTTATAAAGCTAGTTGTTGGCTAAGTCTTTTGTTATGCGAATATATATTAGTGTAAGCTTAGTTTAGTTATAAAAGTCAGTATGTATTGTTTATAAAGTATGTGTATACTTATTTTATAAAAACATTTTATATGTATACTCGGTTTATATGACATATATGCTAGATTTTATAAGATTTACACATAGTGTGTCTGCGCATATGTTTCTATATTAAACTATACATCTATTGTTTATGTAAGTGTATGTAAGTATGGGTTTTTAAAAACATAATATACATCTTTAATTTTTAATACTTGAGTTTTAAGAATATCGATCAAATTGAAATTTCATATTATTTTAATATTTCTTAAATAAAAATATTGAAATTATATATATAGTTTATATCAAAAATTTATTCAAATTTTTTTCATCGGTCCAGTTCTAATTTGATCTCGTCAATTTTGATTTATCAGCCTTATTCGTCAATTCGGGCCAATATAGCTTGTTTTGGAATTCGTACCTGGATTCGTAACTCAACTTCGTTGTCTATTCTCGCTCTCTAGCCTCGAAATGTGAGCAATCACTCACGATTAATGTTCTTTTATTTATTAAATTTGATTTCAATTGAAACGACAATTGAAATATGCTGCTATTAGATATTTACACTGTTATTACCTATATCAGTTCACCTGTGACATCTGACACCATTATCTGTTATATATGCAATGATAATCCAGTTTGGATGTTAAATGATTGATTGATTGATGTTTACAATTGGACGTTAAATTTGTTAATGTTGTAAGTGATAAATAATTTGAAATTGAAATGGGCGTAGGATAGTTAGATTTGATATATGTGTTAATTTGATTGATGAAATTTGTATAATATAACCTCTTTTAAATGTTAAATAAATTGACATGTAGAAATTTGTTAAAATACACCTTGAACCATTTAAATGTTTGTTGTTTAAATGGATGTTGTATGAAATTGAATAATAGATACCAAGTGAAAAACCGTATAAAGATAAATGTAATAATCTTTTATCTACATGAAATGATAGTGTAGATTCTAGAAATAATTATATTAATTTGCACAAACAACAATGTGAATTAATACGATTATTTCGGGATTATTTGAATTGATTATTGGATTGTTATTGATTGTTGTTATTGCTTATTTATTTACTTTGACACCATCCCAGTTATCACACTGCAAGTTCCCTTTGCTATGTTTTGATTTGAATTGAATTGGAATCGGGTTGAAATGATAAATACCCAAATTGAATGTAACGACCCGATATTTTCAACCATTCGCATCCATTATAAGTGTATAGGTAGACACTCATGCCGGAGTTGAATTGCTCAAAATACCGCGTTGTAATTAAAATTTGGCAAATCTCAGAATATACAGTAAATAAATATAATCACAGACACAGAGTAAAATAATGCAGCGGAAGTAAAAGAAATAGTAGTTCATGAAGCTACTATGAAAATATATCAGAGTTACATAAGATACAACATAAGAAATAAAGTACAGCAGAAGTCTCAATACAATAACCAAGTATAGGCTGAATAGAACAACGGAACCGAAGTTGATAGAACAAGACTAGCAAATAATCTCCAGCGATTCAAATCTCCAAAAGGTGGAAATCCAAATCTGTGAATACTCAGGCTGACCCGAGCGTAAAGCAAAACACAAAACACTCGAGTCAGGACAATATATACTTATATAATGTAAACCAACTCAAGTGAACTGTAATAAAGGTACAAGTAACTTAGAAGATGCTTGGGACCGCCCATCCTCTAAGGATCCATTAAAATATCTACTATGTAGTAATATTCGCTATTATAATAATGTCTAATAAGTAAAGTATAATCATATATAAAATAGCGTTAAGGGGATGGAGAACCTTAACGCGGTCGGATCTTAAAATCATAATCGTAGTAAAGCTCGATATGGTAGGTGACACGGCACAACTAGGCAATGCCAGGGTAGATATACCAATTACGCACATGGACTGATGGATACGCATAGCAGCCACTACCGTTCCACCTCGAACAACACTCCCAAATCGGAGGATGGCCATCTAATCAATCACAAGTAAGAGTATAATATCGAAGAAATGTGTCTGAGAAGAGGTGCTACCTCACTAGTCCGAGATCGCTCCTGTTTTAGCCACCTTATGCCAACTCACGGGAGTTGGGTCCACGTAACATACCTTAAGAACGTCGCCACCATCCTACTTCATTCTGGAATCTCCACCGTGTACACGGTTGTCAAAGTGGTTTTTGGTATCGACAGAGAGTATGTCCATATCCGATCCCGGTCTCTTTGCCAACCAATCGTTATTATAACCCGTGGTTATAACTTTTAAAAATAGTTTATGTTTCAAATCAAAATACATCCTTTAAACCATTTCAAAATCATATCATTTATTTCAAACTAATACATACTTTCAAACCCAAAACATATCTATTCAAAACCAATTCAAAAATATATCGTTTCAATAAAACCCAAATTTCAAAATCACTGAATATTTCCTTTAATTTATTAAACTTGAAATCTTCCTTTAAATTATCATAGCATTTTGGTAATGTAACCTTAAGGAATCATAGCATTTTTGGAATGTAATACTTCCCAATTTAACATTTTATATAATCAAAGTATTTATATACTTACAAATTTTTAACATGGTCATTTTATCATAACCTTATAGTTAAATAAACTTTGTTACTGTAATATCCAATTTAATGCTAAAATTCTTATGTTAAGTTAAGAGTACCTTATTAACTTACATTATCATTACAATAAAGAAACTTTATCATTTTTGTCATTAAAATATGTTATTTACATTAATTAAAACTTACATATTAAATGTACTTTTTAACTTACATTCCTATTACAGTAAAGAGCATTTATCATTTAATCAATATTACACTAATTAAACTTACATTATCGAATGTACGTTTTAATTTACGTTTTATTACAAAAGGGGCATTTATTATTTTAAATCAATATTACACAAATTAAGACTTACATGTTTCTTTCATTAATTAAGACTTTACAAGTTTCTTTCAATAGGTAAAACTTTACATATTTCTTTCATTAATTAGAACTTTACACGTTTCTTTCATAAATTAAAACTTTACATATTTCTTTCATTAATAGAACTTTACACGTTTCTTTTCAAAACTTCATTACAAGTCATTTTATTATCAAGATATCATTTGAGTTCAAATCCATTCCAAAATATCAAAATATTATTCAAAACATCATTCATTTTAATTCATTTAAATACCATTTAAATCCATTCATTTTATTAAATTTAAATACCATTTTAAACTCACATTAAAACTCAAATTCTTCCATTTAAAACCATTTAAATATCACTTCATTTTCTTTAGAAATTTAACATTTAATTTCCAAAAATTATATCATTTTCCAAAGGTTATTTTTCATAAAATTTATTAAAATAACAAAATATAGTTTCCGTAGCACTTACAAAATGCTACGTAAAGTTATAGTTTTAAAATAGTTCATTTAACAAAACGACAGCACATAAATGCTGTAATATATTTCCATTAAATTTAAAATAAACTTAAATGTTATGTTTAACCACTACAGCACTTACAAAGTGCTATAATATCCTTTATTTCAAATTAACTTTTAGTTCATTTAAACAACTACAGCATTTGCAAAATGCTGTAATATCTTTTACATACATTTCAAAAATGCTGTCAAATCAAATTCAGAGTTTAATTACCATTTCATAAATTTAACTAAATTTCCAATTTTATTTAATTAACTTAAACCTTTAATTAAAACTAAATTTCACATTTCCTAGTCAAGTTATATTTTAAAAGATCACTTTTAAACATTCATTTATTTAACCACTTAAATTCATAGAAAAATCAATAATACTTAATAATCACTTAAATTCAAATTTAATCAAATTATCATATTTACCATTTCCAAATAAAATTTAATATCCATTTTATTTATATAACTTAAATATCATTTTTAACCAAAATTCCAAATTTCCAACTTAAGTTATATTTCAAAAATCCAGTTAAACCATTCATTAATTACATTTTTAACACATAGAAAAATCATAATTTCTTTAATTCAAAATATTTCAAAATCTGTTTAAATCAAATTTCACAAATTTAATTTTTGAAATACTTAAAAATATCCAAAACACTTTATAAAATAACCACGGGCCTGTATATAGTTTTCTAACCTAGGTCAAGTGATACGGATATGTATCATTTCAATCCGCAGTTTAAAAAGAAAAATCCGGGTTCTATCATTTCAAACCCGCAATCCCAAGTTAAAATAAATTAAATAAAAACCATTCAGGCCTATCATTTCAGCCCATAACGATTTTTCCTTATTCTAAAGTCCGTTCGGGTATGTATCATTTCAACCCATAGTGATTCTAGTCTACAAGGAACTTGCAATGGTGATAGCTGATATAAATAACAGAATAACATTAAATAACAATAACATATGATATAACAGGTGTAATAACAGGTGTGAACATCATATGATAATAATATAAGCATATATAACATGATAATATATTTCTACAGATTCGCAGGGTGTCAATTTACTAGTTATATAGGTACATATTGTCTGGTGAGAATAACTCACCTGTTTGTGCTGGAGATATCAAAACCAATGACACAATGGAACAAAAGCACGATGAAAAGACTACGGACTTGAGTGGAGAGCAAGATCCAAAGCTACAACTCTTGTATTACAACCCAAAACATACATCAAAACAAACACAATTTCAACGCACTTGAAATGGAATAACTTTTAAACGAAAAGAGATTTGAATGTCAAATCTTTTGCCTTGCTTTCTCTATCCTTTTGCATGGCCTAGGGAATGTTTTGGTTCAGGTTTGGACATGGTTTGGGTCTGGTTTGGACCAAGGGATGCACGGCTACAAGCTAGAGATGATGGGGAAGTTACAACATAGGCATGTGAAGAGTTTTATGCAATATGGTGGAGTTTTGGTTCATCTTTGGCTCGGTCTACAAGGTCCTAGGCTTGGCCATGACTTGCTACAGGTCTGGACAGAGGAGATGGTGATGTGTACTGGTGGTAGCAAGGTGGTGGTGGCGGGTAGAGGTGGTGTCCAAGGTGGTGGGCGAAGGTATGTTGCAACTAGTGGTGGCTATGCATTGTTTTAAGGGATTTGTGCAAGGTTTTGTGTGGTTTTTAGTCAAAAGGAGTGCATGGCCTGTCATGGTTAGAGGAGGAGGGGGTTTGGTCATGGATGGTGTGGGGAAGGAAGTAGTGGTGGTCGGTGGAGGAGATGGTGGAGGTGTTAGGCCAAGCAAAGCAAGAGAAACATGGCAAAAATCATTGAAAATGAAGAGAAAAGAAGAAAAAGAAGGAGAGGCCATTACCTATTTTTGGATGAAGCCATGAGAAATGAGGAGCTGATTTGTTTTCACGTGAAAAGATGAGAAACAAAAAGTGGCGGCTACACTAGGGTTTTAGATGGCTAGGGCAAAATTTGAGGAGTTAAAGAAAATGAAGGGTTTGGACAAAAAAGGGCTTAAGTTTCAAAGTGTTTTACAACCTTTCATATTTCTTTTCTTTTTAATCTTTATATAAACAAAAATATTCAGAAAAATAATTTACAAACCGAAATCAATTATAAATATGAGAAAACAAATAATAAATTTTGGAAAAATATAAAAAGAATGAAGAAAATTACTTAAAAATACCAAACAGTGTTCAAAAATTATAAATAAATCACTGTCAGTCTTGAAAAACTATACACTTCATTATAAAAATATTATGAAGTGAAAATTCGAATTAAAATAATTTATTTATCATTTTCAAAATAAAATAGATAATTAAATTGGAGAAAATAGAAAAGGATTAAAGAAAAATGTTTAAAATTTACAAACAGGGCATGGAAATTTGCAAGAAAAATACTACTAACTCTGGAAAAATTCCTACCTTACTTTAAAAATATTTAAAAGCAAAAATATATTTTATATAACATAAATGTACAAATTAGAATAAAATATATCAAATAAAAATGTCATTTATATAATTTTAAAATAAAGAATATTGCTGAATAACCCAATATACACACAATATTGAAAATAGTGTAACTTTTGCAATTTAAATCCGTTTGCAACGAAACGAAAAGCAGTATTCAAGTTATTAAATCTATTTTTATAATAAAAGATAAAATTCATAAATTTCAAAATTTTAAATTTTCAAGTTAAAAGTCGAAGTTTGACTATTTGACCAAAATTCACATTTTCTGGAAATATTAAATTTAGTCATATTTGGAATTCAAATCCACATACAAAATCAAAGTTTTTTTTATATTTACAATAACAACATTTATTCTTTTCATAAATAAAGCTTTTAAATTTGGAAAAATCAAATTAAAATTAATTGTAAAATACAGGGTTGTTACACTCTCCCCCACTCAAAACTTTTCGTCCCCGAAAAGGAACGAGGTACGGGAAAGCACCTAAAAAGATAGAATGAATAGAATTAAGACAAGATGATAAGAATATTGGAATTACACCTGATAACTATTGTTATAGGCAAGTTTAACAAGTTGGAGGTGATCAAATCAAGAACACAAACACGAAAAAGATCCTCTAGAGTCTGAATCACCCTTTTCACTTGACCGACGGTCTATGAATGGAAAAACAGTGTTCAGATCCAAATGAGTAACAAAGATTTCAAAGATTATAAAAAGATGTCTAAACAGACTGGTATAAGCAATAGCCTTCCCATTCTGTAACAAGATAAGAGAAATAAGGACAACCAAAAGATAGTTTGAAAAAAAAACAAAATAAGATAATAAATGTGAAACAATAACGCTTTGAAATCATAGCAAATTAGAAATGTTTATCATTTTGAAATCATACTACTAAAATCATAACACTTTGGAAATGTAATTCTAAAAAAAACATAATACTTAGAAAATCATAACACCTTTTAAAATAATCTTTATTTAAACCATTTTAATTCAAGGTCAAATAATATTCATTTTAAAGTTGTAACATTTCTAAGTTCATTCAATTATAAAACTTCCAAAACATTGTATTTTCAAAACAGCAGCACTTATAAAATGCTACAGTAGATATATTAATATTTCAAATCAGTTTTATTCTAGAATATTCATTTGGATATCATTTAACTTATGACTTATTAAAACAAACTTTTATGAATAGAATATCCAAATTAAACTATACTTCGTTTATTAAGTCAAAAGCTCACTATTTTACTTAGCTCTTCATTTAACAAATAACCTAACACTTTATTTAAAATGCCCATTTCATATATAGATATTCCTTCAATAAGTTACACTTAAAATTTCCATTTGAAAACCAAATTCTCAATTATCAAATTTAGTGATGTTAAAATACATTATAACTATCATAATTATCCATTTTTCAAGACATATCAATTTCATAAATAAAATATTTATCATAGAAAATATAACAATCAAATTTCTTTACACATTTATTCATTTAGACATCAATTAAACTATGAATTCAAGTTAAATAAACTTTATTACAAAATGTCCAATTCCAATGTATTTTATTTTATCTATTCAAAGATACATTATTTATTATACAACATATTCATTTCAGGAAATAACCATTATTAAAATTCCTAGGTTAGACTTAAGGTTCCATATTAAATCAAATTTGATTATCAAGTTATTTAAATAAAATCTCTTTAAATTCCTTTTTCACTATTTACCTCTGTAAATCTTTTATAACTAAAATTTATTATAACCACTCAAATTTTATTTAAAAAATCCTTTTTATATTGTATATTATCCAATTACATTGTTAACTTCTAAATTTTTTTTTTTAAGGTAAGTTATATTTGAATGCAATTGTATTATACAAATAAAACTTTCCAATTCAATTATCTCAAGTTTGAATCATTTATTCAAAAATTTTAATTTTTCTTTTTATAACTGAAATTATTCTTTAAGATGAAATTTAAGAATTAATTTTCCGGTTTCCTTCAAACCAGTTAGAGATAAATAAATATATGTACATAATATGTCAAATCAATTTAAATCATATATCTATATATATTATAAATCAAATCATATTTAGAAATTCAAATAAATTAAATATTTCAAAACAAAGCTGTAGTAAGACTACAGAACGGTCTCTTCAGTTCAAAACTCGAAAATGAACGTCGATGATGCTGCAGTAATCACCGAAATTATTTTCCAGCGACAAAGAGAAGAGCACTTAATTTTTAAACTTTAAAATCCTTTAGAGACAAATTTTTATTCAAAAATACTTTAAATTATATCCTTTTAAAAATTTTAAACACAAGGTTTGAAATCCATCGGAAACTTGAATTCTCAAATTCTTGATTCAAATTCATTTCAGTTCCCAAATCAATTTATAAACAACTATTTATAAATTCATTTGTAGAACAATAAATGATAAATCAAGTATTATCATTTCAAATTATCAATTTAAATCAATTTATTAAGTTCCATAAATTTACTTATATATCAAAATTTTATTTCATTAACCAAATTTAAAATTATATCGTGTCAGTTTGTTCTGTTAAAGTGTTTTAGAAATCATATCGATAGCGTTGATCAGACGAATCGATCGGAAATCCAAATCAACATCAACAACTCAAACAACACCATATATAAAACAAAACATAGATTTACAAGTACAATTCAAAATGTTTGGAGATAGTTTAGAAACAAAAGACAAGATGGTTAAACAGAGTAGAGAGATGGGTAAGCTTAGGTAAATCGCGGACAACCTTAACCGGGTCAACCGTGACTTAAAGAATAAGATCGATGTGGATTTTTCTGGGATAAATCTACGTTCGATCTCAAGAGATAGAGTTTGGGATAATAAAAGATATTAGCATCTAAACCAAGGATAGATAAAATCTCTGGTGAATCGATGCTAACTGTAAAGGATTTTCACCCCTTTACAAGAAAATTAGAATATTGGCGAGATCGCCAATTCACTATAAAGATCATTCGAAGTGGAGTTATGTGATACTCCAAAATCAAAAGAAGATGAATAGTGAGGGACAAGAATGAATTTTGGAACCGTAGGGAACGTTCCGAAAATTCAAAGGAAATTCGAATCAAGAGGAAAAGATTCAAACTTCGAACGAAAGTGATTCTGTAAATAAATCTACTCCATATGCTGAGTTTTGCCTCAAAGCCAAAGCTCTGATACCAACTATAACGACCCGATATTTTCAACCATTCGCATCCATTATAAGTGTATAGGTAGACACTCATGCCGGAGTTGAATTGCTCAAAATACCGCGTTGTAATTAAAATTTGGCAAATCTCAGAATATACAGTAAATAAATATAATCACAGACACAGAGTAAAATAATGCAGCGGAAGTAAAAGAAATAGTAGTTCATGAAGCTACTATGAAAATATATCAGAGTTACATAAGATACAACATAAGAAATAAAGTACAGCAGAAGTCTCAATACAATAACCAAGTATAGGCTGAATAGAACAACGGAACCGAAGTTGATAGAACAAGACTAGCAAATAATCTCCAGCGATTCAAATCTCCAGAAGGTGGAAATCCAAATCTGTGAATACTCAGGCTGACCCGAGCGTAAAGCAAAACACAAAACACTCGAGTCAGGACAATATATACTTATATAATGTAAACCAACTCAAGTGAACTGTAATAAAGGTACAAGTAACTTAGAAGATGCTTGGGACCGCCCATCCTCTAAGGATCCGTTAAAATATCTACTATGTAGTAATATTCGCTATTATAATAATGTCTAATAAGTAAAGTATAATCATATAGAAAATAGCGTTAAGGGGATGGAGAACCTTAACGCGGTCGGATCTTAAAATCATAATCGTAGTAAAGCTCGATATGGTAGGTGACACGGCAC
Source organism: Allium fistulosum (assembly GCA_030737815.1). Taxonomy (NCBI): domain Eukaryota; kingdom Viridiplantae; phylum Streptophyta; class Magnoliopsida; order Asparagales; family Amaryllidaceae; genus Allium; species Allium fistulosum. The sequence continues at coordinate 1,439,318,996 of CM060902.1, forward strand.
AACTAGGCAATGCCAGGGTAGATATACCAATTACGCACACGGACTGATGGATACGCATAGCAGCCACTACCGTTCCACCTCGAACAACACTCCCAAATCGGAGGATGGCCATCTAATCAATCACAAGTAAGAGTATAATATCGAAGAAATGTGTCCGAGAAGAGGTGCTACCTCACTGGTCCGAGATCGCTCCTGTTTTAGCCACCTTATGCCAACTCACGGGAGTTGGGTCCACGTAACATACCTTAAGAACGTCGCCACCATCCTACTTCATTCTGGAATCTCCACCGCGTACACGGTTGTCAAAGTGGTTTTCGGTATCGACAGAGAGTATGTCCATATCCGATCCCGGTCTCTTTGCCAACCAATCGTTATTATAACCCGTGGTTATAACTTTTAAAAATAGTTTATGTTTCAAATCAAAATACATCCTTTAAACCATTTCAAAATCATATCATTTATTTCAAACTAATACATACTTTCAAACCCAAAACATATCTATTCAAAACCAATTCAAAAATATATCGTTTCAATAAAACCCAAATTTCAAAATCACTGAATATTTCCTTTAATTTATTAAACTTGAAATCTTCCTTTAAATTATCATAGCATTTTGGTAATGTAACCTTAAGGAATCATAGCATTTTTGGAATGTAATACTTCCCAATTTAACATTTTATATAATCAAAGTATTTATATACTTACAAATTTTTAACATGGTCATTTTATCATAACCTTATAGTTAAATAAACTTTGTTACTGTAATATCCAATTTAATGCTAAAATTCTTATGTTAAGTTAAGAGTACCTTATTAACTTACATTATCATTACAATAAAGAAACTTTATCATTTTTGTCATTAAAATATGTCATTTACATTAATTAAAACTTACATATTAAATGTACTTTTTAACTTACATTCCTATTACAGTAAAGAGCATTTATCATTTAATCAATATTACACTAATTAAACTTACATTATCGAATGTACGTTTTAATTTACGTTTTATTACAAAAGGGGCATTTATTATTTTAAATCAATATTACACAAATTAAGACTTACATGTTTCTTTCATTAATTAAGACTTTACATGTTTCTTTCAGTAGGTAAAACTTTACATATTTCTTTCATTAATTAGAACTTTACACGTTTCTTTCATAAATTAAAACTTTACATATTTCTTTCATTAATAGAACTTTACACGTTTCTTTTCAAAACTTCATTACAAGTCATTTTATTATCAAGATATCATTTGAGTTCAAATCCATTCCAAAATATCAAAATATTATTCAAAACATCATTCATTTTAATTCATTTAAATACCATTTAAATCCATTCATTTTATTAAATTTAAATACCATTTTAAACTCACATTAAAACTCAAATTCTTCCATTTAAAACCATTTAAATATCACTTCATTTTCTTTAGAAATTTAACATTTAATTTCCAAAAATTATATCATTTTCCAAAGGTTATTTTTCATAAAATTTATTAAAATAACAAAATATAGTTTCCGTAGCACTTACAAAATGCTACGTAAAGTTATAGTTTTAAAATAGTTCATTTAACAAAACGACAGCACATAAATGCTGTAATATATTTCCATTAAATTTAAAATAAACTTAAATGTTATGTTTAACCACTACAGCACTTACAAAGTGCTATAATATCCTTTATTTCAAATTAACTTTTAGTTCATTTAAACAACTACAGCATTTGCAAAATGCTGTAATATCTTTTACATACATTTCAAAAATGCTGTCAAATCAAATTCAGAGTTTAATTACCATTTCATAAATTTAACTAAATTTCCAATTTTATTTAATTAACTTAAACCTTTAATTAAAACTAAATTTCACATTTCCTAGTCAAGTTATATTTTAAAAGATCACTTTTAAACATTCATTTATTTAACCACTTAAATTCATAGAAAAATCAATAATACTTAATACTCACTTAAATTCAAATTTAATCAAATTATCATATTTACCATTTCCAAATAAAATTTAATATCCATTTTATTTATATAACTTAAATATCATTTTTAACCAAAATTCCAAATTTCCAACTTAAGTTATATTTCAAAAATCCAGTTAAACCATTCATTAATTACATTTTTAACACATAGAAAAATCATAATTTCTTTAATTCAAAATATTTCAAAATCTGTTTAAATCAAATTTCACAAATTATAATTTTTGAAATACTTAAAAATATCCAAAACACTTTATAAAATAACCACGGGCCTGTATATAGTTTTCTAACCTAGGTCAAGTGATACGGATATGTATCATTTCAATCCGCAGTTTAAAAAGAAAAATCCGGGTTCTATCATTTCAAACCCGCAATCCCAAGTTAAAATAAATTAAATAAAAACCATTCAGGCCTATCATTTCAGCCCATAACGATTTTTCCTTATTCTAAAGTCCGTTCGGGTATGTATCATTTCAACCCATAGTGATTCTAGTCTACAAGGAACTTGCAATGGTGATAGCTGATATAAATAACAGAATAACATTAAATAACAATAACATATGATATAACAGGTGTAATAACAGGTGTGAACATCATATGATAATAATATAAGCATATATAACATGATAATATATTTCTACAGATTCGCAGGGTGTCAATTTACTAGTTATATAGGTACATATTGTCTGGTGAGAATAACTCACCTGTTTGTGCTGGAGATATCAAAACCAATGACATAATAGAACAAAAGCACGATGACAAGACTACGGACTTGAGTGGAGAGCAAGATCCAAAGCTACAACTCTTGTATTACAACCCAAAACATACATCAAAACAAACACAATTTCAACGCACTTGAAATGGAATAACTTTTAAACGAAAAGAGATTTGAATGTCAAATCTTTTGCCTTGCTTTCTCTATCCTTTTGCATGGCCTAGGGAATGTTTTGGTTCAGGTTTGGACATGGTTTGGGTCTGGTTTGGACCAAGGGATGCACGGCTACAAGCTAGAGATGATGGGGAAGTTACAACATAGGCATGTGAAGAGTTTTATGCAATATGGTGGAGTTTTGGTTCATCTTTGGCTCGGTCTACAAGGTCCTAGGCTTGGCCATGACTTGCTACAGGTCTGGACAGAGGAGATGGTGATGTGTAGTGGTGGTAGCAAGGTGGTGGTGGCGGGTAGAGGTGGTGTCCAAGGTGGTGGGCGAAGGTATGTTGCAACTAGTGGTGGCTATGCATTGTTTTAAGGGATTTGTGCAAGGTTTTGTGTGGTTTTTAGTCAAAAGGAGTGCATGGCCTGTCATGGTCAGAGGAGGAGGGGGTTTGGTCGTGGATGGTGTGGGGAAGGAAGTGGTGGTGGTCGGTGGAGGAGATGGTGGAGGTGTTAGGCCAAGCAAAGCAAGAGAAACATGGCAAAAATCATTGAAAATGAAGAGAAAAGAAGAAAAAGAAGGAGAGGCCATTACCTATTTTTGGATGAAGCCATGAGAAATGAGGAGCTGATTTGTTTTCACTTGAAAAGATGAGAAACAAAAAGTGGCGGCTACACTAGGGTTTTAGATGGCTAGGGCAAAATTTGAGGAGTTAAAGAAAATGAAGGGTTTGGACAAAAAAGGGCTTAAGTTTCAAAGTGTTTTACAACCTTTCATATTTCTTTTCTTTTTAATCTTTATATAAACAAAAATATTCAGAAAAATAATTTACAAACCGAAATCAATTATAAATATGAGAAAACAAATAATAAATTTTGGAAAAATATAAAAAGAATGAAGAAAATTACTTAAAAATACCAAACAGTGTTCAAAAATTATAAATAAATCACTGTCAGTCTTGAAAAACTATACACTTCATTATAAAAATATTATGAACTGAAAATTTGAATTAAAATAATTTATTTATCATTTTCAAAATAAAATAGATAATTAAATTGGAGAAAATAGAAAAGGATTAAAGAAAAATGTTTAAAATTTACAAACAGGGCATGGAAATTTGCAAGAAAATACTACTAACTCTGGAAAAATTCCTACCTTACTTTAAAAATATTTAAAAGCCAAAATATATTTTATATAAAATAAATGTACAAATTAGAATAAAATATATCAAATAAAAATGTCATTTATATAATTTTAAAATAAAGAATATTGCTGAATAACCCACTATACACACAATATTGAAAATAGTGTAACTTTTGCAATTTAAATCCGTTTGCAACGAAACGAAAAGCAGTATTCAAGTTATTAAATCTATTTTTATAATAAAAGATAAAATTGATAAATTTCAAACTTTTAAATTTTCAAGTTAAAAGTCGAAGTTTGACTATTTGACCAAAATTCACATTTTCTGGAAATATTAAATTTAGTCATATTTGGAATTCAAATCCACATACAAAATCAAAGTTTTTTTATATTTACAATAACAACATTTATTATTTTCATAAATAAAGCTCTTAAATTTGGAAAAATCAAATTAAAATTAATTGTAAAATACAGGGTTGTTACATTGAACTTTGACTTAGGATAGAAAATTAAATAAAACCCGATTGGTCAATAATTTGATTTAAAAATAAAATAAAGATTTTATTTGAATAAATAATGAGGTTTTGAAATGAAGTTGGAATTTGAATTTTTAAGGAAAGGAAATGTTAATATTTAATAATCTGAATCAAAATATTAACATTGTAGTTGATGAAAGAATGTTGTTTTAAATTTGGAATTATTAACAATTAAGTTTGAAATTATTTAATAATTAAGTTGAAATTATTTAATAATTAAGTTTTGAAATTATTTAATAATTAAGTTTTGAAATTTTTTAATAATTAAATAAAATTGAATTCTTTATTAAGTAAAATTGAACTTCTTGAATAAGTGAAATTAAGTTTCTTTATTAATTGAGTTTTGAAATTGTAACTAAGTAAATTAATAAGTGAAATTGAATTTCTCTAATAAGAAATAAAATGTGTTTTATTGAAATAAATGTAAGACTTGAAATGTAAAGAATTTGATTTGATGAATCTAATTTAATTCAATTTGAAGTTTTGTTATAATGAAGTTGAACTTAAGTAATTGATTTAGTGAATTGGAAATTAAATAGAAATTGTTTGAATGACAAATTTACTTAACGAATATTGAATGAAATTGATTAATGAATTTAAATTGATTTGAATGTTAAATTAAATTGATTTAAATGATTTCGGAATGAAACTTATATACGAACTTGAATCAATATTTGAATTGTTTTAAATAGAAATTGATATTGAATTATAAGATTTGGAAAGTATGAATGTGGAAGTTTTGAAACTTAAATTATGGAAATTGATTTAGAAAGAGAAATGAAATGTTGGTTTACAAATTCTATTTGAAATTGAATTTGATTTGGTTTTTGAAATATATTAAACGACCAATCGGTGTAATAATTACGAAAGTTATTAAAGAGACCGGAATCGGTTATCGACATACTCTCTGTCTAAATCGAAAACCACTTTATGCGGAGTATGATCCAGAATGAAGTGGTTGGAATGATGTACGTGATGACTGAAGAAAGAGAACGATAATGGATAGCCTTGACACTTGTGTCAAATTGGAAATGACTAAAACAGGAGCCGTGTCGGGCCAAATGGGGGTTAGCTACCTCGAGCGAACACACTTCTTCGAAAACTACTCATTACTTGTTGTCGATTGGTGCACCCTTGATTTTGGGAGTGTTGTTTCGCGGTGTTGCGATCGCTGCGGCGATGCGTTCTCACCAGTCCGGATCAGGCAAACGGTAGTTTCACTACCTTGGGTATTGCCTCATGTGCCTTGTCATACTTGTATCCCTTTATACGCGACCACTACGATTTGTTTTGTGTTATACCTATGGAGTACTCCCTGATATCCCACTAGTTTACGGTGGAGTTTACAGTGCTGTATAGACTATAACGCTTATATAAAATGTGTTAAGGGGGATAATGGTAACGCCTTAACACTATTTTGATATTTTATATTACTGATAGGCATTATCTACTTATCGTACACTACTACATAGTAGATAGTTTAACGGATCCTTAAAGGATGGTTATTCCAAACATCCTTTGAGTTACTTGTATTTCAATTGTTATTTCACTTGAGTTGGATTTATTGATATAAGAATGTTAATCCTGACTCGAGTGTTTTGTGTTTTTCTTTACGCTCGGGTCAGACTGAGTGTACCAGTATTCGAGACTCACCTTTGGAGTTGGAGCTTTGCTTGAAGATCCAGCCATCTATTCTGCTTTCAATATTCGATGATTCCAGTGATGTATTCTGATTTGTATCTGATGTATCGTGTTACTCTTCCGTTGTATTTGGTTTAACTCTGATGTAACTTATATATTTATATAGTAGCTTCATGAACTACTATCTCTTTTATTTCCACTGCAATTATTACTCTGTGTCTGTGATCTGTGATTATTTATTTACTGTATATGCTCGGTTTTGCCAAATTTAAATTAACAATTCGGTATTTTGAATTATTCAAGTCCGACGTGTGCGGATGCGAATAGTCCAAAATAGCGGGTCGTTACATGTACTGGAATAATATAAGATTTAAATTTAAAAAGGAATATGGATTTTTACTTGATACGTTATTTACTATAATTTGTTGGTTTATTTGGTTTGGGAGAAATTATAGATTGTTTAATAATAATAATAATAATAATAGTCATATAAATAATTTGGTAATGACAATTGCTCTATTTTATTTTAATTCGATCTCTATCCAAATTATAAATTAGGAAAAAATAATTGCTTTAAAGTTTATCTTAATTTGGTTAATTATAAAATTAATGTTTTTAAATATAAAACAATATTTTTAATAGTAATAACTCTAGCAATAATCTTTATTCAAATTCGAATGTCGATCTTAGGAACCACCCGCAAGTACTTTTGATTGTAGGATTATAGCTATTATGCTTTTTGTTTGACTTTTCTTTTAAGCATATAAGTGTAACGACCCAGATTTTTCGTCATTTGATTTTAAATATATAAATGGTTTAAATATTGGAATTATAATTTAGTTAGTAAGATTTTAAAACTGGATTTTTAAGCGATTTCATAAATTTTGGAAATCGTCGATTTAATCGACGCGTCAAAATAGCGATCCGGGGCACAGTCTCGGAATTCAACGAAACTAGTTCCATTGGATCCGTAATAGTGTATTATTATTGGATTCCAAATTCAATAGCGTTTGGATTTACCATTTGGTCGTACGGGATACAAACGCATTGAATTTAATATCGAAATTTCAATATAATAATTGGGTCCAAAAAGCTATCTTCTCCATACGATCGAATTAGGACTCGAAACCTTTTCCATTGCGTTCGAAATAGGAGTACAACATTATAAATGCCAGGTGGCATGCCTCCATAGAGGTTCAAAATTTCGTGTTATGTAATATGAGATATTTACAATTAAATACAATTATATATGATCAAATCAAAGTCTAGTCTAAGCCGACCAACATCGTACCCCATCCCCCTTTTTACGCGTTTAAATAACGTCTCCTTTTTATTCTATCAGTTCAAAAATAAAATCACAGCTTCCCTCCACCTTTCAAAACATTTTCAAATTGAAGAAAAAAAATTAAACGAAATCGACTTCGATAAAAGAAAATAAAGTAAAATATCGCAAACGAGCGAATCATAACTCGCAGTATGGCAGAGGGCTCATCGACTATAGGGTAAGAAGGCGCGAGGTGAGGGCATGGTATGGGCGCGATCGTGCAGGGTTGTGGAGTATGGCGAAACCGGTGATGGACTTGGAAGAGGCGAACGAAGTGCTGGATGGGATTCGAATTTGATTTTGGTTTGGCGACGAGCTCGAGGGGTGAGGCGACGATTGATGTGGTCGCGATGTGCTCTGAGGATTGGGTGGAGCAGGGGAGACTTGGCGATCATTTTGCATTAGGGTTTAAGCTGTTGGTTCACTCGCGACCGACAAAAGGAGCGGAGGGCAAAACTTGGCAAGGCGATGGTTGGCAGAAGCAGGGGACGGCGGCGGCGATCAGATGAGAAGGGAAGAAGAAGTGATTGGTTCGCGACCGAGAGCATGAGAAGGAGATGGAGGCAGTTAGTTTAATGATGGTAATTTTTTTTCGTTAATTTCATGATTTAGGAAAATAATTATTTTAATTAAGTCGAATACTTATTAATTTAATTACTTGCTATACGAGGTCCAAAATGAATATAAAAAGTCAAGTTTGGTTCGTAGCGGGAATAAATTTCAAATCGGAACGGATTGCAAATACGAATCAAGGTGAGTAAAATCTCACCCATTTGGATTGCTAGTTATAATTTAAAAACATTGAATTTAAATTATTGGTTGATTGGATGAATTTATAAATTATTATCAGTTTGGATGTTATATATATAGTAGTATATATATTATTAGTTGGAGTGATATTACCGCACATTATAGCGGGTGAGACCCTATGCTCCCCACATAATAGCAGATGACCATATATACCACGATATCCCCCTCGAAGAGGGATTGGTATTATTTTTATGTTGTATTAACATTTGTGGATGCAGGAAAACAGGTTGGAGGGATCCAATTGGATTCCTCAAAATGTTGAATTTAATTTCATATATTGTGGTATATGGTTTGTGTAGAATAATCTGTTATGGATTATTGTAGTGATTGGAATTATTGGATGCTATTTTAGCGCTGGTCTGAATTTTGATATTTTAAATACCATAAAACATATTTTTAAAATTGAAGGTTTAAAGGGGAATTTTTGGTATAAAAATATTTATATTGGGATTGGGATTGGGGTTATTTTAAAGGAATTGTTGGGCGTGTTCTCACCCAGGAGATCTCAAGACCAAGAAGCACCAGGTTCGACTAGGCTTGCCTAAGCTTCATTCGGCATCCCTACCACTACCGAACCAGACTCACAACCGAACCAGACTCACAACCGGACCAACTCAACTCACTACCGGACCAACCTAGCTCCCCTCACTACCGGACCAGCTACCTCCCAGGTGCTACCGGACCAACTCCTACTCCACCTACCACCGAACCAGCCTCTACCACTCCTACCACCGGACCAATACACTAGTACCAGTCCCACCGAATCAAAACCATCACCGGACCAAGTTCCACCGGACCAAATCCCACCGGACCAGGGCGTTCCGGACTAACTTTGCTAGGCCAGATTACATCAGCGCAAGTCCACCAGCAGCTGTATACATCCTAAACCCCTACCCCTTGCCTCACTCTATAAATAGAGGGGTAGGGGTACAGCAATGGGGGACAAGTTGGAGAGCTCAAGCACGGATAAAACTTTCAAACAACTTTCATTTACTTGTATCAAAGCTTTGTACTTGTAATCTGAACAAGAAAGGAGAAATAATATATAAAGTGGACGTAGGCACATTCTGGCTGAACCACTATAAATATGCGTGTCTTTTATAGTTTAGTCCCTGCTTTTCATATATTTGCATAAATCACTCAAATCACTAAGAACAACATCAAATCTATTAAATCATACGACTTTGAGGTGTTTGTCCATTTTTTGTGCAAACATTTTTGGTGCTTTCACTGAGAATTGAACTCAAGAGCTTCAGCTTCTTCCACTTAACATTCTTCCTAACAGCATCGTTCATTGCTTGGAAAGAATGCCTCCCAAGCAGAAGAAAGATGTTAACAAAGGGAAACACATCGCAACTAACAGTCTTCCAGATCCAGTGGTCACAGACCAGGTGAATCGTCCCCTTCCAGCAGCAGTACCAAATGAAGGACAGGCTAATCCGACCACTCCTGCCGCAGAACAGCCTGCGGCAATTACTAGGGCAGATCTAGACAGGGTTGTGGTTGAAGTAACTAACCGCTTCACGTCCCATCAGGAAGCCTTGGTGGACCATCTCATGTCATGCTTAAGGGATGCTGAAGAGTCCAACCGCAACACTGAATCATGGGGTGAGTCCCAGTCTGGAGGATCTCAGAGACAACAAAGATCTTCCTTCTTCGAAGGAGCTAACGGCAGAAGCAGCCATGGTAGGAGCTGAGATCGAGCGCAGCCCGAAGTTAGGCTTGAGGAAACGCTTGGAACTGAACCCAACGGAGGAGGTACCGGGCGGAGGCCAACTGTGGCTGAGCCGGTTGTACTTCCTAACCATGGAAACGCCAGTGAACGGGGCCGAGCTAGAGTCCAGCCTGAAGTTGGACCCGAGGAAGTGCTTAGATCAGAACCCAGCAGGGGAAGATCAAGGCAAGGGCCAACTGTAGCTGACCCTAGCATGCTCCCAGAAGACCAAAGGCAGCCACTGGAGAATATGAGGAATGATAGACGATACCATCCCTACAGGTCATCTGGACGGAATCAATCCCACAGAACAGAACCGAACTCGTTTCTATCTTCTCCAAATTCTGATGAAAGGATGGCACGCTTGTTCAGAGAGTGCGTCCAACGGGATCAAAGAGATCGAGGGATAGGCGCTAGGGTAACCAGCCCTTTCGCCCGCAATATCGAAATTGCTATCACCCCCCAAGAATGGAAAATGCCAACAATGGAACCTTACAAAGGAACCTCCGACCCCGTTGTACACTTACAGAGATACACACAGCATATGCTCATGAGTGGAGCAACGGAGGGAGTACTATGCAAATTCTTTCCACTATTCTTAGCAGATCTAGCTACCTCCTGGTTCTGTCATTTACCCCAAGGATCCATCAGCTCGTGGGAAATGTTGAAAGAAAAGTTATCAGTCAGTTCCGCATTCATGTGGAACAACCCAAGGACGCTTATTCCTTATCCATCATCAAACAGAAACCTGGAGAGAAACTGCAGCAATACCTAACCCGATTCAATGCCGCAGCGGCCGCAGTCCAAGATGCCGATGAGAAGCTTATCCTAATGGCCCTCTGTAGTGGTGTGCATCCGGATACTAAATTTGCTAGAAGGTTGACAAAAGAAAAACCAGCTACTTTACCCGATTTCTTCCATGAAGCCAGGAAATATATGAGGCTTGAGGATGCTGCCGTTGAGGGGCAGTCAGGACAACAAAATAAGGCAACTCACAGCAACGCGCCTGCTGTGGCAAGGGACGTTCGAAGAAATGATTCCAGAGACAATGCTGGGGGTAAGAAGGGAGAAAAGCACCTATATCGGCCAGGACCGAGATTCGACACTTACACTCCTTTGAACGAAACCGTCGAAAACATCTTCCTTGCCACCCAAGGCGAAGTTAGATACAAACGCCCACCATACAAGAAGGAATCAGATAACGCGCGGAAGTCTGGAAAGTTCTGCCGCTTCCACGAATCTCATGGGCATGATACCAATGAGTGCCATCATCTTCGGGACTTGATTGAAGAACACATTAGAAGGAAGAAACTGGAACGCTATGTAAGAGGTCAGAGCAGGGCTCCAGCTCCTGCCAATGAGAACCCAAAGCTACCCTCACCAGAGATAGGCAGAGGAAATCGCAACACTAGCGGCTCTAGTCAAGAGAAGATAGTGGTCCATACCATCTCGGGAGGACCGCACATCGCCGACAAAAGCTGGGCAGAAATGGAAAGATATGGAAAGTCGCTTATAAACAATGAAGACTGTGTTAATTTTGTTATAGAAGAGCGCCACCCGAAGCGGAAAGAGAATGATAACATCACATTCGGTAGGCGTGACCTAGAAGGAAGGCAATACCCTCACATGGATCCCATGGTTATCTCTACCCGGCTCGGTCCAGCCGATGTTTTTCGAATTCTAGTAGACACTAGAAGCTCAGTAAATATCTTATTCAAGCATGCGTTCGACAAAATGAAACTATCAATGAAGGATGTTTCTCTCTTCAATAAACCACTACACGGTTTCACTGGAGATGCGAAGATGCCCCTCGGGCAACTGGACCTCTTCGTTGAAATTGGAAGTCATCCCTGCTCCGTTGTGCGGAAACAGACATTTGTGCTGATAGAAAACCACTTGGCCTACAACGCTTTCTTAGAAAGGCCAGCCTTGTCTGACTTCCAAATTGTCCTGGCCCCATGGTGCCTAAAGATGAAATTTCCAACGGACAATGGAGTAGGGGAAGTAGAAGGAGACCAGGACGTTGCTCGAGACTTCTATGTAACTGAACTTCGCAACAACCACCGGAAGGATAAAGGGAAGAGTGTAGAGGTTGCCCTCTGCACAAAAAGTTTGGAAGCATAGCAACTAAAGAAAGCCCCTCCTCTTCGATATACCAGCGACCCTTTCAATGAATTAGACCCTAGGGACAAAGAGGAGGAGGCCACCGCCGAGCCTGCAGAGGCTATGGAATTTATATCTGTAGACAAACATGACTCGAGTAGACTATTGAAAATCGGGTCCCAACTAAAAGCTGAGTTAAAGGAGCAAATCATTGACTTTCTCCGCCACAACTTGGATGTATTCGCATGGTCACATGCTGACATGACCAGAATCTCCCCTGACATAGCATGCCACGTACTAAACATTGATCCTACCAAGGCGCCCGTAAAACAAAGAAAGAGAAGTATGGGGGCAGAACGATCAGCAGCCCTCGATGAAGAAGTAAAGAATCTACTTGCCAATGACTTCATACGAGAAGCCATCTACCCAGAGTGGATCGCCAACCCGGTACTGGTAAAGAAAGCTAATGGGAAGTGGCGAACATGCATTGACTTCTCCAACTTAAATGACGCCTTCCCGAAGGATTGCTTCCCACTTCCCCGAATCGATCAACTTGTAGACAGCACAGCAGGGCACGAACTCTTATCCTTTATGGACGCATACTCAGGATATAACCAAATTCCTATGCATGCTCCCGATCAAGACCACACTAGTTTCATCACTGACCGGGGTTTGTACTGCTATAAGGTAATGCCTTTCGGACTTAAAAACGCAGGAGCCACCAACCAGCGCCTCGTCAACAAGATGTTTGCAGGGCTGATAGGACAAACTATGGAAGTGTATGTGGATGACATGCTGGTAAAGTCAAGGAAATCCGACAATCACGTAAGCCACTTGGGCGAGATGTTTCAAGTACTTCGCCAGTATGGAATGAAACTTAATCCTCTAAAATGCTCCTTCGGAGTATTATCGGGAAAGTCCTTGGGATTCATCGTCCATGCCAGAGGGATTGAAGCAAACCCTGAACAAGTCCGAGCTCTAAAAGATATCAAAATACCTTCCACTCGAAAGGAAATGCAAAGCCTGAACGGGAAAGTGGCCGCCCTAAGCCGGTTCATCTCCAAAGCAACGGACAAGTGCGTCCCCTTCTTCGAAGCTCTAAAGAAAGACAAAGGAAAGTTCGAATGGACTGGCGAATGCTTAACCACTTTCCTTAACTTGATCGAACACCTCCAGAAACCGCCGGTACTCTCGACTCCAAGCGAAGGCGAAGAATTATACATATACCTTGCTGTGTCATCTCACGCCCTGAGCGCTGCGTTGGTACGAGAAGACAACCGCACGCAGCGGCCAATATACTTTGTAAGTAAGAGGCTTACGGGGGCAGAAGTCAGATATCCTAAACTTGAGAAGCTAGCATACTGTTTACTAATCACATCACGGAAACTGCGTCACTACTTCCAGTCCCATTCCATCAAAGTTCTGACCGATCAGCCACTGAAGCAGGTACTCCATCGTCCCGACACTTCTGGGCGACTACTGAAATGGTGCATTGAACTAAGTCAATATGATATCACCTATCACCCTCGCACCGCCATCAAGGGACAAGCCATGGCCGATTTCATTGCAGAATTCACTACCAACGAAGGTAAGGAGCAATCGGAAATAGCAGAAGACATCAAGTGGAATCTCTTCGTGGATGGGGCGTCAAACGATCAAGGCTCGGGGGCAGGTGTGGTAATAGTCACTCCTAGGGGAAATAAGCTGCACTATGCTATAAGGTTGGAGTTCGCTGCCACCAACAACGATGCAGAGTATGAAGCAGTGATAGCTGGATTAGAACTTGCCTTAGAAATCGGAGCCAATTCTTTGTGTCTTCATAGCGATTCTCAACTTATTGTTAATCAAATACTAGGAGAATTCCAGGCTCGAGAAGAACGACTCATAGCATATTTAAAGAAGACCAAGTTACTTCTCAGTCGATTGGACCACTACTTAGTTAAACACATCCCTCGGGAAGAGAACCGAGAGGCCGACGAATTGGCGAAGCAAGCAAGCGTGAGAGACGGCGCTACTTCCGGAGCAGTAGCCATCTCAAAGCAACTGACCCCAAGTTTTGAGCAAGTGAATCTGATAGCTGCAACCGAAGAAGCAACTTGGATGACTCCCATCCGAGACTACTTACAAAGTGGCACACTGCCCAACGGCGGTAACGAAGTCAAGAAAATCTTGAGGAAAGCTTCCCGCTACACAATACAAGAAGACACCCTCTATCGGCGTGGATTCTCTAACCCCTTGTTAAGGTGTGTCGCTGGAAGGGAAGCCAAGGAAATCTTATCCAACATTCATCAAGGAAGCTGCGGAGATCACGCCGGAGGGCAAACTTTAGCAAAAAAGATACTCCGATATGGATATTTCTGGCCCACCTTAAGCAAGGACGCCTTAGATTTCGTCAGAAGATGTGACAGATGCCAGAAGTTTGCTAAGATTCCGCGGCTACCAACAACTGAGATTACTCAAATGACCAGCCCGTGGCCCTTTGCAGTATGGGGAGTTGACTTAATCGGCGAACTACCAATGGGCCGAGGCGGGGCCACATATGCTATAGTGGTAGTCGACTATTTCACCAAATGGGTGGAAGCAGAACCCCTGAATAAAGTATCTTCAGCAAAAGTTATTAACTTCTTGATCAAAAATGTTCTGTGAAGGTACGGAGTCCCATTCAAAATCATATCAGACAATGGACTTCAGTTTGACAGCGAGGAATTCGCCAACTGGTGCCAAGAGCACGGGATTCACAAAAGCTTCTCATTCGTAGCGTATCCCCAGGCAAATGGACAAGTCGAAGCCGTCAACAAATTTCTGAAAACTCTAATCAAAAAGAAACTTGAAAAGTCAAAGGGCGCTTGGGTGGATGAACTCCCTACGAAACTGTGGGCCTATCGCACATCTTTTAGAACATCAACAGGGCATACTCCTTTCTCTTTGGCATACGGATCGGAGGCTATGCTCCCAGTTGAAACCATCGTGCCTTCCCACCGTAGGATCCACTATAACCCAGAAGAGAACGAAGAAATCCTTCACATGTCTTTGGATCTAATTGAGGAGAGAAGAAATGATGCAGTCCTCAAAGTAGCAGCCCACAAGCAAAAATGGCAGCACAATACAACTCCAAAGTCAAGCATCGCACCTTACAAGAAGGGGATCTTGTCCTCAAGCGAATCTTCCCTCGCCCCGGAGCACTAGATCCAATCTGGGATGGACTATATGTAATTCATAAAGATCTCCACAACGGAGTTTATATTTTGTCAACAGTGGACGGAGAGGTGTTCCAGAGGGAATGGAACATCCAACACCTCCGTCGATACTTTTCTTAACATGTACTGCCCATATGAAGTGAATTAACAAAGAGAATCAGTGGACGTAGGCATTTTCGTGCCGAACCACTTTAAAAAAACCCTGTCTCTTTTTTAACTTGTTCCTTTATATCTTGGCTGCTTGTTAACTTTATCCTTTTCTGTTGAACAAAATCCTGTGCATATAGCATTTCCATTCAAGGCACTCCACAGCGCAGCTTCACCTGGACAAGACCTAACAGGTACTATGCGAATCTATGCCCTCGCCAATGAGACACTTTTGCTCCGGCATCCCTCTGCTGCGGGTTAACCCATTGCTCGCGACGGCCCTTAAGCCAACTGTAATGAGTCGATTATAAGCCACCGAGAAGGCCGACTATAGCCGAGGTAGCTCATTACGGCGTTCGGCTCGCCGGCAACTGTGAACCGACTATAAGCCCCAATATAAGGTGTGGCCAGCCAGGGGCAGTTCACGGTTGACGATCGGCACCCAAGCTAGCCGGCCATAGTAAATCGAATAATACCCATGATTACGGGCCATAATGGCCCGGGTAGTTACTGTGTGCGATCTCGGCTCCGATGTGTCTTAAGTGCGGCTGTGGTAAAAAAGAATTAACTCCCCGCGGAGGCGTAAGATGGGTGACAAATGTCTCCAAGACCCACAGCTAGGGAAAGTGACTACAAAGCCCGTTTGCCACGAACTTAAGCACATCGAAGGCCTTCCGTGATTGGAAGTTTTACTTTTTCACATATTTCAATTATATTTAAGAAACTTTTCTCCTATCCTCTGTAACAACCCCTGAAGTACAGGACACAAAACAAGAGACATTCGCTAATGGAAGCAGGTACTCGCAACGAGACACCGGACTGCGTTCCATACTCGGTCACACAAGGCATTCAAAGCTGCCATCTACAAGCAAAATATAAAGGGCGGTATTTCCTTCTTTCATGTATAAGCACGTGGCAATAATTTATTCACACATCACGCTAACATTGCAAGTCATGAAATTATGTTTTAAACAAGAACTTGACGTCAAACACAATTTAATTACAAGAATATGCATAGCTATATTTCTCTTACAACATGTCAAAATAGCAAAAACATTCAAAAGACGACAGAATCAGCTTAGCTTAAAAAATTACACGTCAAGAATAGTGTTGTTTATTACAAGTAGCATAATCACAACCTAAGAGTTACGTTACTGTTTTGAGACTAACATATACAACAATGTCAAGTCCACAAAAAGATATCCAGGTCCAATCAAGGAGCCGGCTGCGTCGGAGTTTTATCCTTGTCCTGTTGCCCACATGTCCGGTCAAAGAAAGAATTCATTAGTGATGAGCAACCAAGTTAACGGAAAGACTAGAAAGGAAGACTTACCAGCATCAGCTCCTTGATCATCTTGATCATCATCCTCTACTTGCACACCTGCCTCCTCAGCTGCAAGCAACCGCATGCCCTCCTTCACCGCCACCTTCTCCTCCTTGGTAAACTGGGCGGTAACCAATACACTAGTACCAGTCCCACCGAATCAAAACCATCACCGGACCAAGTTCCACCGGACCAAATCCCACCGGACCAGGGCGTTCCGGACTAGCTTTGCCAGGCCAGATTACATCAGCCCAAGTCCACCAGCAGCTGTATACATCCTAAACCCCTACCCCTTGCCTCACTCTATAAATAGAGGGGTAGGGGTACAGCAATGGGGGACAAGTTGGAGAGCTCAAGCACGGATAAAACTTTCAAACAACTTTCATTTACTTGTATCAAAGCTTTGTACTTGTAATCTGAACAAGAAAGGAGAAATAATATATAAAGTGGACGTAGGCACATTCTGGCTGAACCACTATAAATCTGCGTGTCTTTTACAGTTTAGTCCCTGCTTTTCATATATTTGCATAAATCACTCAAATCACTAAGAACAACATCAAATCTATTAAATCATACGACTTTGAGGTGTTTGTCCATTTTTTGTGCAAACAGGAATTGCATTAGAAAAAAATATATTTGATTTTTGGTTATACTTAACTATCATAAATTATTAAATGGAGATTTTAAAAATGAATTATATAAGAGAATTTATAAATGATATTATGGAAATATAAAAAGGAGTTAAGTCGATATTAAAAATAGATTGGAAGTTATAAATGTGATATATAAAGAAATGGATTTATAAAAATGGAATTTTATAAACGAGATTAGTTTTATAAAAAGTGAAATTCAAAGGAGTTATAAAATTTATAAACGATGTTTATAAATAAGGAAAATTGATATCAGATGATAGATTGGAAATATAAATTTGCAGGGAGAATTTATATTAGATTATGGAAATATGGTGAGAAAAATAGTGGATACAATTTTTGAAAAGTGAAAAATGGTTAAGGAGTTCGGAATGGAAGTGATGTGATGTGATCCGAGAGGAATTTATAAAATTAAATTGGTTATTGAGGTTTTAAAAATATATTTTTAATTCTAAGAAGTTAAGTTTGTTTTTAAAAGGAAAATTTTATTATTTAAAACTATGAAATTTTAAACTAGTTAGGATTGAAATACTTCGTTAAGTAGATTTTCAAATATTAAGTATTTATTTCAATAAATTCTAACTTTTAAAATCGGCTTTGAAAATTTATTTGTTTATCTAAAAATGAGTTATTGATGTTTATAAAAGTGTTTTTTATATTTTAAATAATTACTTGAACATGTTTCAAAAATAAATTATTATTCTTTTAAATACTTATTATATATATATATAGTTTTGAAGTGATTGAAAATTTTATTTATAGATTCTCTCGAGATTCGTAAATGGGGCTTTTAAATGGATATGATTTTGATGGGAGGAATTTTATAAGGGATTTGGAGGAAATGAAATTTCAAAATGTTAAATATAGGAATTTTGAAAATGAAATCTGAATTCATAAAAGAAGTTATAAATTGTTGAATGGGGTGAAAAATAAGTATATTGGGTTTTGGAAATTGAAAAGGGAATTTATTAGTGATTCCGAAGATTTATGAGGTAAGTTACGAAATATTCTCTTAAGTGTTGATATTTGAAAAGATTTTGGGAAAATAAGACTTATAATATTTTCCTAAGTATAAAAAATGGAAATTTGGAAATATTTCTTAAGTGTTGAGGTGGTTTGGAAATATCCTGTTGCGGATTTAAGTATTTGAAATTGTTTTCAAATGTTGGAAGGGATTTATATATCTTATAAAGATATTTTGAAAATAAATATTTTTGAAACATTTATAATAAGGCCTAGTGACTGCTTAAGGATGTTTTATTGATAGTTAAATAACCGTCTATCAATATTATCTAATTTCGTTAATCGTTTCGAAGAGACCGGGATCAGATTTAATTATCTGAAAACCACTTCGATCCGGTTTGAACATTACAGATGAATACCATGAAGATGATGAAAATGGTGATTCGATTTGTCAAGACCCAGGACAACTTGTATGGACGAATGCTATAGGAACTCGTCATTTGAGGGCGCTGAGCATTCTAAGTGGAATTGTTTCTTAAAAGGTAATGTTTAGCCTCATGCCTCATCAACTGGGAATGACTAAAATAAGGGAGATGTAGCAAGGCTAAGTGGGTCGTAACCAATTAGGGTATGTTATCACTTTTCTAGATATCCTCGGAAATATATATACTATGGATATGTTTGTGTATGAAAGAAGGAGCGCTCGATTTTTAAGGGTGGGAACACCCGGGTTGATAATATATTCGGTCTATCCATGTTAGGGGTAGGCCGGTCTTGTGTAGCAGGGGATCTCGGCGAGGTCCTCGGTACATTGTTCTAGAGGTGTACTATGATGGGCGGTACCCCAATGGCCCAGTCATTGTATGGAATCCATTCTCCAATACGAGTCTTACGGTTTTGTTTGTAAAACCGAGTATGCTGGAATTTAATTAATGTAACAATTTCTGCTATTTGGATAAGTATTTGTACTTAGACACTATTATAATATCACTGAATTTTCTATAAAATGTTTTGGTTATCGTAAGGGAAAAACCCGTCGTGTTTATGTGTGACGCGGTCTTACAAGATACCTTTGTTTTTTAAAGGAATTTAATAACTCTAATAATTCAAATTGAGTGTCTTTTCTCATGCTGGTTTTCCAAACTGACTCGGGTGTTATTTTATTATAATGCTCGGGTCAGACCGAGTATTACAGTTTCAAGATAGAATGCTATGGAGCTCAGGAGACGAGCTGGAGGAGTTCGGATGTATTTTCGTACTTGACTTATATTTCCGATGTATGGAGGCAAGTTATTATAACTGTCCAGATTGATGTATTGATTATTGTACTCTGATGATTGTAAGTATAAATAGTTACAGATTCTTTTGTATAAAAATCTGTTATTATATATTATATTTTGTTCCGCTGCGACTGTGAGATTCTGTGTATGTTGTTCTATTTTCTTCTATCCTTTTCTTCTTCTTTACCCTAGTTATTCGCTTTTTCGTAGAATTTGGGTTGAACAAGAGTGAATTATAATCAACTCAAAGGGTACGGAACTGCGGGTCACTACACTTGGTATCAGAGCTGAAGGTTAAGTGAGAACCTTGGCTCTGGTGGGGATTACTCATTAGAGATAGGGTCAGAAATACCCTAGAATGAGTTTGAGTGTATTAGTAGATATGAGCGCGTATTTGTTAGTGAATATAAAATGGTTTTATATTGTGTTGATTAATCTGTGGAGTGGTATATAAATTTTGGTCGAGTAGTGGGATGCCACGACACCGATAAGGGTTTCTAAACACTTGAATAGAGTAATTCGACACAGTATGGTCTTGGAAGTGGGTAAATGAAATAATTTTACCTAAATTATATTTTTGATATAAAAGAAATAATTTTCTGAAAATTATTATAGCGGTGTGTTGGTTATTATTATATAATCAAAATAAGATTATAAAAATATAAATAGTTATATATATATAACCAAATAGAGATTGTATAAGTATGAATTATACAAATGGATTATGGTTAAAATGGATTCAAACCAGAATTTGGATATTTAAAATACCGAAAGCGTTGAGAAATGTTTTTAAATGGGTTTGGACTAAGTATTGGAAAAAATTGAAATCCCGGAAGTTTAAAATATTTTCCAAAGTGGTTGAGTTAAATTTGATTATTTTGAAGAAAAATTTGTTTTAAATGGATTTTGAAATTGATATAGCACTGAACTCACTTCAGTCGCTAGAAAATAATTCTGATGATGACGTTCGCATCGTTAGTATTCATTTTCGAGTTTCTAAGTGATGGATTGCTACCATAGTAAATTGATATGGAGATTTTTGGTGAAAACAAGTGTTGTTTTGGAAATCCCGAAGGGAAATTGTTTTGGAATGGAACCAAGTGAAGTTTGAAAAATCCAAAGAAATGGTTTGTTAACCCAAAAAGCTATATATTGGTTTCAAAATGATTTGAAGTGAAACCGGATATTTGGATTCTGGAATCCTTATTAAATGTTCTGGAAAATATCAGAAATAAGTTTTTAAAACTTACAAGTGGAAGATGATATTGAAGTTGGAATAAAATTTAAAGTGAGAAGGTTAAAATGGAATTCAACTTAAGTTAAGTTGGATAGATTAAATTTTAGAAATTTAATTGACTGGATTTGAATTGAATTAATATAGTGTGGTAATGAAATGGGAGTTAACTTAAGCAAAGTAATTGAAATATATAATGAAATTGAATGAATTAAAAATAAATTTGTTTGGAGTGAAATTTAATTTAAGTATGAATACCTCGAATATGGTTTTGAATGTTGGTTAAAAGGAATTGAATTTAAATAAAAAGGTGAATTGGATTTGAATCATATGGAATTGAATTAAATATGTAAATGTGAATTATAAAGTGACTATATAACTATAAGTTATAAAATTTGAACTGGATTAAAAATAATATTGAATTGGAGTAAATATAAATTTTGAATTGTGAAATAACTATAGAACCGTAAGTTATAAATTTTGAATGGATAAAATTGAAGTAGGAATTGTTGGAAGTATAAATAAATGAGTTTATATATCTTATAAAAATTAAAATTAATGGAATAAAAATGTACTTAGGCTATAAATAAATGTATAATCTTGAGTTAAAAATAAAATGTGAATATATTCGAGTATAGAATTGATGGAAATGTGAAAAATAAGTTGTGTGACTTATAAAATAGAAAAGTGAAACAGAAAACCCAAAATAAATTTTTTTGATATTTTGGTAAGGGAAATAAATCCAACTCGAATTATAAAAATGAGTTTGAGCTCAAGAAAAATTAAATGAAGTGATTTTTGAAATAATAACCAGATATTGAATTATGAGTTGGAAGTGAACTAATTATATAATTATTAGTTAATTGAATATAGAATGGATACTAACTTGGTTAAATAAATTGGATTGTGGATTAAAAAGTGAATATTGGAATTGGAACTTTAGTTATAAATAAAACTCGACTTAATTATAAGCGAATTAAATAAAATTGGAAATATGGTCGAATAAAATAGGATTGGATTGAAATATAATGGCTTGAGTTACAATTAATTCAATTTAAGTGTAAATAAATTGAATATGGCCTTGGTATCATTTAAATAAGTTCGAGAATGAATTTGAGTATGGAATTAAAATTGAAGTGGATTAAATGAATGAACTAATTAATTAATTAATTAGTAAATGAAATAGAAGTTGGTTGAATGAAAATAAACTTAAGTTATAAGGTGGAAGTAATATAAAATAAAGGATTAACTTAAGTAAATATTTTGAATGGAAGCTTAACTTAGATAAATTTGTGAAATGGTTATTTAATGAAGTAGCGGGAATGATTCCGAGTTTAATAAAATGAATTTGAATGTAATGAAAGTAGATATGAATGGAATGCAACTGAATTGATTGTGAACAGATCTGAAATGGAATAAAATTGAATATAAATTGATTGGGAATCAATTTAAAATAGCTATAAGCTTAAATGATTATTTATTTAAATGAATAACGCCGAATTTACATAGAAAAATTATTGTTCGACGGAAACGAAAGTAAATAAAATTCTATGAACTAATTGAAAGTGAATAAATTGATTTTGAAATCAGTTTGGAGTGTATATGAGTTTGTTTGGTATAAATATGAAGTGAATGCAAGTAAATTGAGTTGTAAATCATCCAAATTGAATATGGATTGATTGAAAGCAATTAAATTAGTATCGGAACCTTATAATTGCTTATAATATATGTTTGGCATGATTGGGTTATGAAGTTTAAGTTTTGTCATTATTTAAATAAGAAAAATGTTATTGAATTTGATGTTTTGGTACTTATGTAGTTTAAATTGAGTAAGAACAGGTACCCGGAGGCTTTCGGGCTAGATTTTGGGTTGCGTAATTGCATATGAAGTAAACTTGCTTGCTTAATAATGCTTAAAAATGCTAAAATAAGGTACGTTTTAAATTAAATACCGCAAAATATAAATATTGATATATATATATATATTGTTTTCCGACCGTGTGGGTCGATGTATATATTTTTATCTCTCTTGTCATTTTGCAAACGGTCCTTCGTACAAAGGAGACTCTATCAAAAAAATTCGGAAATTTAGGGTGTTAGAAAAATATTGGAATTTTTGAAAATTTTTGTTAACTTAAAAAGAGTGATTTTTGAATTGAAATTGGAAGAAAGGATTTTGAATCAGAAATGAAAACTAAATGTTTGGTTGGAACTAAAAGATTAGAAAAGTGAATATCAAATTTTAACTAAGTGGGTTTTGATAGGTCAACGGGTTTGAAGCATTTTCCTGCCTTAGCAATTTCGGGGACGAAATTCTTTTAAGAGGGGAGGAATGTAACGACCCGGATTTTTCATCGTTTGATTTTAAATATTCAAATGGTTTAAATATTGGATTTGAAATTATAATTTAGTTAGTAAGATTTTAAAAGTGGATTTTCTAGGGATTTCGTAAATTTTGAAAATCGTCGATTTAATCGACGCGTCAAAATAGCGATCCGGGACACAGTCTCGGAATTCTACAAAACCAGTTCCATTGGATCCGTAATAGTGTATTATTATCGGATACCAAATTCCGTAGCGTTTGGATTTACCATTTGGTCGTACAGGATACAAACGCGTTGAATTTAATATCGAAATATCAATATAATAATTAGGTCCAAAAAGCTATCTTCTTCATACAATCGAATTAGGACTCGAAACCATTTCCATTGCCTTCGGAATAGGAGTATCACATTATAAACGCAAGGCGGCACGCCTCCATAGAGGTTCAAAATTTTGTGTTATGTAATATGAGATATTTACAATTAAATAAAATTATATATGATCAAATCAAAGTCTAGTCTAAGCCGACCAACATCGTACCCCATCCTCCTTTTTACGCGTTTAAATCACGTCTCCTTTTCATTCTATCAGTTCAAAAATAAAACCAAAGCTTCCCTCCCCCTTTCAAAACATTTTCAAATCGATTTTTTTTTAAAGGAAATCGACTTCAATAAAAAAATAAAGTAACATATCGCACGAGAGCGAATCATAACTCGCGATATGGTAGAGGGCTCATCGACGACAGGGTGGGAAGGCACGAAGTGGGGGCGTGGTCTGGGCGCGATCGTGCGGGGGTGTGGAGTATGGTGAAACCAGTGATGGACTTGGAAGAGGTGAACGGAGTGTTGGATTGGATTCGAATTCGATTTGGGTTTGGCGGTGAGCTCGAGGGGTGAGACGACAATTGATGTGGTCGCAATGTGCTCTGAGGATTGCGCGGAGCTGGGGAGACTCGGCGTTCATTTCGCGTTAGGATTTAAGCTGATGGTTCACTCGCGAGCGAAAAAAGGAGCGGAGGGCCGAACTTGGCAAGGCGATGGTTGGCAGAAGCAGGGGATGGCGGCGGCAATCTGATAGAAGGGGAAGACGAAATGATTGGTTCGCGAGCAAGAGCATGAGAAGGAGATGGAGGCAGTTAGTCTAATGATGGTAATTTTTTTTGTTAATTTCATGATTTAGGAAAATAATTATTTTAATTAAGTCGAATACTTATTAATTTAATTACTTGCTATACGAGGTCCAAAATGAATATAAAAAGTCAAGTTTGGTTCGTAGCAGGAATAAATTTCAAATCGGAACGGATTGCAAATACGAATCAAGGTGAGTAAAATCTCACTCATTTGGATTGCTAGTTATAATTTAAAAATGTTGAATTTAAATTATTGGTTGATTGGATGAATTTATAAATTATTATTAGTTTGGATGTTATATATATATAGTAGTATATATATTGGTAGTTAGAGTGATATTCCCGCACATTATGGCAGATGAGACCCTATGCGCCACGCATAATAGCGGATGACCCTATATACCGCGATATCACCCTCGAAGAGGGATTGGTATTATTGTTATGTTGTATTAACATCCATGGATGCAGGAAAACAGGTTGGAGGGATCCAACTGGATTCCTCAAAATGTTAAATTTAATTTCATATATTGTGATATATGGTTTGTGTAGAATAATCTGTTATGGATTATTGTAGTGATTGGAATTATTGGATGCTATTGTAGCACTGGCCTGAATTTTGATATTTTAAATACCTTAAAACATATTTTTAAAATTGAAGGAACAAAGAGGAAATTTTGATATAAAAATATTTATATTAGGATTGGGGTTATTTTAAAGGAATTAGGTTAGAAAAACATATATTTGATTTTTGGTTATACTTAACTATTATGAATTATTAAATGGAGATTTTAAAAATGAATTATATAAGAGAACTTATAAATTATATTCTGGAAATATAAAAAGGAGTTGGAATCGGTATTAAGAATTGATTGGAAGTTATAAATGGGATTTACAAAGGAATGGAATTATAAAAATGGAATTTTATGAACGATATTAGTTTTATAAAAAGTAAAACTGAAAGGAGTTATAAAATTTACAAACGATGTTTATAAATATGGGAAATCGATATCAGATGATAGATTGGAAATATAAATTTGCAGGGAGAATTTATATTAGAGTATGGAAATAGGGTGAGAAAAATAGTGGATACTATTTTTGAAAAGTGAAAAATGGTTAAGGAGTTTGGAATGGAAGTGATGTGATGTGATCGAGAGGAATTTATAAAATTGAATTGGTTATTGAGGTTTTAAAAATATATTTTTAATTCTATGAAGTTAAGTTGGTTTTTAAAAGGAAAATTTTATTATTTAAAACTATGAAATTTTAAACTAGTTAGAACTGAAATACTTCGGTAAGTAGATTTTCTAATTTTAAGTATTTATTTTAGTATATTCTAACTTTTAAAATCAGCTTTGAAGATTTATTTGATTATCTAAAAATGAGTTATTGATGTTTATAAAAGTGTTTTTTTTATATTTTAAATAATTACTTGAACATGTTTCAAAAATAAATTATTATTCTTTTAAATACTTATTATATATATATAGTTCTGAAGTGATTCAAAATTTTATTTATAAATTTTCTCGAGATTCGTAAATGAGGCTTTTAAATGGATATGACTTTGAGGGGAGGAATTTTATAAGGGATTTCGAGGAAATGAAATTTCAAAATGTTGAATACGGGAAGTTTGAAAATGAAATCTGAATTCATAAAAGAAGGTATAAATTGTTGAATAAGGTAATAAATAAGTACATTGGGTTTTGGAAATTGAAAAGGGAATTTATTAGTGATTCCGAAGACTTATGAGATAAGTTATGAAATGTTCTCTTAAGTGTTGATATTTTAAAAGATTTTGGGAAAATAAGACTTATAATATTTTCCTAAGTATAAAAAATGGAAAATTTGGAAATATTTCTAAGTGTTGAGAAATATCCTGTTGCGGATTTATGTATTTGAAATTGTTTTCAAATGTTGGAAGGGATTGATATATCTTATAAAGATATTTCGAAAATACATATTTTGGAAAAATTTATAATAAGCCTAGTGACTGCTTATGGATGTTTTATTGATAGTTAAATAACTGACTATCAATATTGGCCAATTTCGTTATCGTTTCGAAGAGACTAGGATCAGATTTAATTATCCGAAAACCACTTCGATCCGGTTTGAACGTTATGGATGAATACCGTGAATATGATGAAGACAGTGATTCGGTTTGTCCAAACCCAGGACAACTTGTATGGACAAATCGTCATTTGAGGAGGATAAGCATTCTAAGTGGAATTGTTTCTTAAAAGGTAACGTTTAGCCTCAAGCCTCATCAATTGGGAATTACTAAAACATGGGAGATGCAGCAAGGCTAAGTGGGTCGCAACCAATTAGGGTATGTTATCACTTTTCTATATATCCTTGGAAATATATATACTATGGATATGGTTGTGCATGAAAGAAGGAGCGCTCGATTTTTAAGGGTGGGAACACCCGGGGTGATAACATATTCTTCTATCCAGGTTAGGGGTAGGTCGGTCCTGTGTAGCAGGGGATCCTGGCGAGGTCCTCGGTACATTGTTCTAGAGGTGTACTGTGATGGACGGTACCCCAGTGGCCCAGTCATTGTTGGAATCCATTCTCCAATACGAGTCTTTTGGTTTTGTTTGTAGAGCCTAGTGTGTTGGAATTTAATTAATGTAACAATTTCAGCTATTTGGATAAGTATTTGTACTTAGACACTATTATAATATCACTGGATTTTCTATAAAATGTTTTTGTTATCGTAAGGGAAAAACCCATCGTGTTTATGTATGACGCGGTCTTACGAGATACCTTTGTTTTTCAAAGGATTTTGATTACTCTAATAATTCAAATTGAGTGTGTTTTCTCACGCTAGTTTTCCAGACTAACTCGGGTGTTACTTTATTATAATGCTCGGGTCAGACCGAGTATTATAGTTTTAGGTTAGAATGCTATGGAGCTCAGGAGACGAGGTGGAGGAGTTCGGACGTATTTCCGTACATGACTTATATTTCCATTGTATGGGGGAAAGTTATTATAGCTGTCCAGATTGATGTATTGATTATTGCACTCTGATGATTGTAAGTGTAAACAGTTACAGATTCTTTTGTATAAAAATCTGTTATTATATATTATATTTTATTCCGTTGCGACTGTGAGATTCTGTGTTGTTGTTTTATTTTCCTCTATCTCTTTCTTCTTCTTTACCCTAGTTATTCGCTCTTTCGTACAATTTGGTTGAACAAGAGTGAATTATTATCAACTCAAAGGGTACGGAACTACGGGTCGCTATAATAACAATATAGTTAAACATTTTAATTTTTATATACGTTATTAGATCTCATGAACACGGTTTCATTACATAGTACAAACTTAGAGGTTGCTTAATGTAACGACCCCGGATTTTATATATATATATATATATATTTATTTAAAGTGATAATTAATTGAATTTTTGAATAAAAAATTGTAAAATTAATAGGTAAATTTATTTGAGTTTCCCCAAATTCAAATAAAAGTATATTAAATCATTTTAAATTTAGAAATTGTATATATATGTGAATCTATATAGTTGTGCCTATATGAATAGATTTGAAATGATATATATATATATATTGATAATTGAATTTAAATCGTAATTAAATGGTTTAAAAATAAAAATAAACATATAAATATGTATGTATGGGATTTGAATTAAATTTTAAATAAATGGTTTAATAATAAATGATAATAATAAATATTAGAATTGATGGTTAATAATGGTTTGAATTTATAAAATAAATATAAGACAATTAATATAGAAGTAAAAATTAACAATAATCATTTCAATTAGAAAAAAAATGAAGTAACACTTAAATGAAATCTAACAACAAAGCTTTATTTATAAAGTAAACATTGGCTAAAATTTAACAACAGAATAAAAATTAGAAATTATTTGTATCAAAAAGCATAATACAAAATAATACGAATAGGATGAAACGAACAAAAATAATAAAAGTAAAATAAAATATAGAATGTCATTTATATTACAAGGCAAAAGAAAAGAAGACAATGCAATATACTCAAGTGTGAACAATAAAGAGGTAAGTATGTAAAAACAAATAAATTTGGGTAAGTATGAAAACAAGTAAGCATATCTATGAAATCACAAGGCAGTGCAAATACATTCAAATACAAGCAAATTAAAAGGACAAATATGTTCAAGTATTCAAACATATGAAGACATATAGGACTTAAGCATTTAATGCACGTACAAATATATCATCTCAGCCTCCATTTACTAGCAAATATCATCTGCCTCTTGTACAACAAAAATAATAACTTGTACAAATTCTATTCCATGTAAACACCTATACAAACACTGTCTTCTATATATACATACATCTACTCTTTGTTCCAGATCATCATCAAACATAGCATTCCAGAAAGAAAAAAAAATGAACATCACTGTATTTACAAACTTGAACAACAATAATTCAATCAACTACAAACCAGAGATCAAAAGAAAAAAGATTTCAGCAAGCAAAGTTCAAGTCTGGTTCTTCATCAACTCTGTTTCTTCTGGAAAAACACTGTGAGCAAACTACCCTTTTAAATTCTTAAGTTTGTTATATCTGGGTAGTATGTGGAAATCTTTGAAGTTATGAAGTAAAATAGGCTTGTATGATTGTGTAAATATGCCTGTATGTATGTATACTTTGTGAACATGTCTGGAAAATAGGCAGATATGCCTCTATTCAACATTTCCAGGTTTTAAACCTGTTTAAAAATCATAATCTCATCCTATAATCATCTATAGACTTTGATGTCTAAAAGGAACCAGTTTGAATGGGCAAGATCAAAATTTTAAAAATACTTTTAAGTAGTTAAAATGAATGGGT
This sequence comes from Allium fistulosum, assembly GCA_030737815.1. Lineage (NCBI taxonomy): Eukaryota > Viridiplantae > Streptophyta > Magnoliopsida > Asparagales > Amaryllidaceae > Allium > Allium fistulosum. Next base: position 1,439,348,196 of record CM060902.1, read on the forward strand.
TTACTGGGAAAATATAAAAGCACAGCAAATTTAAATTTTGTTCAAAATTTAATTGATTAAAACTTGAGTTTTGATTTCATGAACTTGTTCGCTTTCATAAACCATGATTTTTAAATATAGATTCAAGATTTTTAAGTTAGAAAATTTCGAGCATGAGGAAGTTGAACGGAAAACCTGTTTTCGTCAATTCTCGACGAACCACGATGATTCAAGGGTCGTGCTTGAGGTTGAGGGAAGCTTGGAGGATGTAGAACAAAGGAAAAATGTTGATTGATTTTATACGCGATCGAGGCGGCGATACGACGTGACGGTAGGGTTTAAGAGTATGTTTGGGTTACTGTCATTCTCGAACAAATTTCGTCGTCGACGAAGCATTATGGTCAATCGGACCTGGGGAGATGGATTTGTTGCGATGTGGTGAAGCTATGGTTGCGGCGGCATGGTGGCAGTCGATCGGTGGTGATCGCGCGTGGTGTTTTTGGGTTGATCAGTTTTGATTCCAGGCGCTTGAATGGGTTCGAATTCGATTGGTCGTGACGTTCGGTGATCTGGGTGTTCGTGACGACTCAAGGGTAGATAGGTGACTCGTCATTGGTCGGAGCCTTGGTCAGAGATGGCCAATCCGTTCGTGCACGTACACGCGTGCGTGTGTGTATCTGGTGATGTTGTTGAAATTGGGGAAGATGAAGTTATCTCGGGGAAGAGAAGTGAGTGGCTCGGGTTTTTGTTCGGGAAAGTTGGGTTGTGGTTCGAAGATGCACTAGGGTTTGTTTAATTAACACCAGATTTTTAAATTTCAAAAGGGAAACATGTTTTCAGTTTTTTAAACTTTGGAGAATAAAATCTGTACCAGGTTTAAGTATAAAACAAATATTATACCAAGGTTTAAAAACTAAAGAAATGAACAAGTTTCAAAGGAAAAATGTTAAGGTTGAATGTTTTTAAATTATTTTGAAAATTAATTGATTTTGAATTAATTTATATGATGATAAGGAATAAATTTCTAAGTATTTTTAAATGGAATTTGATAATGCTTGAATTAATCAAGTGTTTGAAATAAGTATATTAGAAACTATGATTAAGAGATGATTTTGAATAAATTTAAATAAGTTGTAATGATTTGACTAAACAACAAATTAAGATATATATCTTAATTATTTATTTAGGGTCTTTGTAATTGAAATATAATCTCTTAATTAATTCTAGTATAATTACTTAATAATTAGTGATTAATTAATTAATTAAGTAATTAAATATTTGTTAGTTAATGAATATGATTAAAGAAGAATTGATTAATGAGTGTAATTAAGAGGATAATTACTTAAGATTTAATTTATGGAAGTAAATAAAGAATAATTACTTATTGAAATTAATTAGAGGTTAATTAATGAAAGAGATTAAAGGATTAAGTACTTGATTAATTAAGGATAATTGATTAAACGGTAATTAATTAGGGGTTAATTAATTAATGTAATTAATTAAAGATAATTAATTAAAGAATAATTAAATAATTAAAAGTAAGTTATTTAATGATTAAAGTTTGATTTAATTATTAATTAAGGTTGATTTATTTAATAATTAAAGGTTAATTAATTATGTGATTAACTTAAAGATTAATTAATAAATGATTAAAGGAATTAATTAAAATGGTTTGTAATTAATTAATGTTAATTAACTACGATTAGTGACTAATCTGATTTAATTTAATCAGATAAATAAATCGACCTTACCTATGGATATTTGGATTCTATTGGATGACTTGATTGTTGATATCCCTGATTTGTGATGCTTTGTGATATATCCTTATTTATGTTATGATCTGTTTCTCTGGGAAGAATGTAATTAATTCCCTGTGATTGTAATTTATTATATGTGATATATATGTATATCTGTGATCTGTGAATAAAGGATAAGCGTTATAGTTATACTGCTTATCAAATATATTATTGTATTTGAATCTGTGATGATTGAATGATGTTGCACTATTGTGTGTGAAACCCTTGGACCACACTTTACACACACAAATATGGATTTCACGAGGAAATCGGTTAAGTCGCAGATGATTTAAATTTAATATTTTTGAAATTGAAATTTTAATTTCAATTGATTTTGGAAATGGATTTGGGTTAAATGTTAAAGTTTTGAAAAGGAGTTTTTAAGAATAAAATTATTTTGAATAACTTTGTAAAGTTTTCAATTTAAATAATTTAAATTTGAATTTGAATTCAAATTTAGAATTGAATTCCATGATTAGAAATTATGGTTAAAAATGTTAAAAATGTGTTTTTATGAATTTAAACCATCTTAAAAGTATGGTTTTGAGAATTTGAATTTAACCCAAGAACTTTAACTCGTATAAATGAACCAGATTTTCCGAAATGAAAACTATTGTTTTCAAATGATAAAAGCTTTCATATAAGAAATGAAATTCCAATTTAATTGATGGAATTTCAAGTTTGAATTGGAAAGGGTTTTCCAAGTTATAAATAAACCTTTGTGAAAGATTGTTGAACTTTGTTTAAAATTGGAAAGGTGTATCTTTTGTATAAAAGGTCAAAATGGAATTGTTTTGAAAGCTATCAGTTAAATCTTTGTTTTAAAGATTTAACGAGTTAATCCAAATTAAAAATGGAAAATTGATTTGGAAAATCTATGAATAAATCTTTGTGAAACTGGGTGAACTTTGTGAAATAAATCTTTTTGTGTAAAAGATTAAAATGGTAATGTGTTTAAACCATTTGAAAGAGAAGTTTGGGTAATAAGTTATGACTTAATCGAAATCCCAATATCCATATGTTTTCAATACTGCGCTCATTATTCGGTTTAGCCGGGAATGGACCTTTGTGCCATATAACCCATTCCGAATAATGATACGACGTAAATGGATAGCATTTGGAGACCGGTGGTGAAGACCAGATATTTTCGAAAACGAAAGGACAACTCGTCGAATGTCTCTGCATCGGCTGATCTCCGATATAGAGATTTGATCACCCTTTGTGATGGGAAGTGCGGACGTGATTAGAAATTATCTGGATTTGCAAGGGCTTCTTCGGAAGTGCCTTCGGTTCTGTTTCAAAACCGGAACAGATTTGTATGGTTGTATGTCTGACACTACACCTTGAGATATAAAGCTGATTTCTTTCAAATACATTTCTGTTTGGTGGCGGAGATTTATTCTCTTAGCTTAACACCCTTCTCTGAGACGTACGAGCTCAGAGGTTATGTAGTTGAAAGTTATCAGTGATACACTCTTAATTTGGTAGTGTGACATGCTGAGTGCTGTTGTGTGTTGCTGATCATTTGTTGATCAAATCATGGCTTTGTGAAAAAGCGTAGCTTTATGGACGATACCTCATCAAGCCTCACAGATCAGAAATGGTCGAAACAGGAAAGATGCGGCAAGGTTTCAAGGGTAACTCCTCTAGGATACGTCCATTCCTTCTGGAAAAGGGTGGTATCATGATATGGAGCCCAGATACTTACTCATGTGGACACTATAGTATATTTACTATTGTGTGATGTTGGTGTAGAGGGCCCTCGGATAAAGGTCCCAAAGAACCGGGGGTGGAATATCTCAGGTTTACTACCCTGGAAGGGGGTAACCGGCCTTGTGTTGGCAGAGAGCCAAGTGGTTCTCGGGGCATCCCTCCAGAGGCATTCCTACGTGGCATAGGAAGTTCCTTAGCCTGACCATTTGTTGGAAATCCATTTCCCAATACGAACCCTGTACGGTTTTAGTTGTAGAACATGCCATTTACTTATGGTGGTCACCATTGTTTAGATGGTAGCTATAGTAGGCATACAATAATGGTTGTATGCTGGCTAAGATTAATACTATATTACTATATTTTCGAAAGGATTTTCTGCACTATGCACTATTAATAATATCAAAAGAGTTTTCTTTGCGTAGTAAGCATGTTTGACTATCATAAGGAGAAATCTCCTCCAATTCTACGTTTGTATTGTGTGCGTGGCTGGAGGCCTTATGGTAGTTTCATTTTCCAAAAGCATTGCGGATTTCAATGTTTTAAATTCTTTTGTGGTTATTTTAAAGATAAACTGTTTTTGTTACTCACACCAGTCCTATGACTGATCCGGAGTTTATTGTTCCCTTCCTAAACTCTGGGTGCCCACAATTTTTCCACACGGGCAGTCTAGAGTTGGGTTTTTCAGATAGTCAGGTTAGTAGATTATCTGGAGCTAGTTCAGTCTTTGGATCAGGACTGCACTTTGCTTAGCTTAGTGCATCATTATTGGGAGTTCGAGCTATGTCTGGATTGGTGCTTTGGAGATGGAGTTACAGTTCTGGATTCTATCTCTCTTTCTCTTTTGAAGAACATATTGGAGATATTGTTCCGCTGCTGGTGTTATATTTTCTTTCCGCTGCTATTGTCTTGTATCATATCACTGATGTACATTGATATTCATTGTATCATTCTGTTGTATCAGATATTGTATCAATGATGTATATAATATATTCTATTCATTTCTTCTGTTGTGTTGTACTTAATGTGTTATAAGCTCCGGCGAGCCAGATTTGGCGTTTGAATCTACGGCATTTCGAGTACAAGTGAAGTACGGGTGTCGATTTTCGAAGGCCGAGTCAGGAACGTTACAATTGGTATCAGAGCTAAGGTTGAACTTTAGCTCAGGAGTATAACACATTAAGTAGCTCATTAGAGATAGGGTGAAGTATACCCTAGAATGAGTAATCCCTAAGATATCCGTCTGTATGCCTCAGTAAATTCTCTCACTATCCACTGATAGTGAGTATGAGTGCAAGAAGAGGATGGGATAGGAGACAAGGGAATACGCCTATAAATGGTCAATACTCTGTAACAACAAGAAAACAATCTTTTCTCTATCAATCTCTTTTGTTCGACATCTTTTCTTAATTCTTCGATAATTCCTGGTAGATCCAAGAAGAGATTCGATATATTAAAATGGGACGTAAACTCCAAATAAGTCAGTCAGAATTATTTGTTTGGATGAATTGTTTGCTTTGATTGCTATGGTTGATAGGTATACTTTAGTTTCTAAACTAAAAGTTTGAAATTGTATCCATATATCTATCTATTTTTGGGTCCCAATATATTCTACGAATGGTTAGTTATTCCTTTGAACTAACAATGCCCCTGCATACTTCGTAGATCTGGATACCCGAGTATCATGTGGAAAAAAAATTAAAAAGATTCATTCTCATATCTATTATTGATATTCTGATTTGGTAAGCCAAATGCAGAATAGGTATTCAGTTTGATTTGATGAAACATCTTTCATCTATCTTTGTGTCTCCTTGGCAAATTTCGAGGACGAAATTTCTTAAGGGGGGAAGGTTGTAATGACCCCGGATTTTATATATATTTAAAGTGATAATTAATTGAATTTTTGAATATAAAATTGTAAAATTAATTGGTAAATTTATTTGAGTTTCCCCAAATTCAAATAAAAATAAATTAAATCATTTTAAATTTAGAAATTGTATATATATGTGAATCTATATAGTTGTGCCTATATGAATAGATTTTAAATGATATATATATATATATATTGATAATTGAATTTAAATCGTAATTAAATGGTTTAAAAATAAAAATAAACATATAAATATGTATGTATGGGATTTGAATTAAATTTTAAATAAATGGTTTAATAATAAATGATAATAATAAATATTAGAATTGATGGTTAATAATGGTTTGAATTTATAAATAAATATAAGACAATTAATATAGAAGTTTAACAATAATCATTTCAATTAGAAAAAAAATGAAGTAACACTTAAATGCAATCTAACAACAATGCTTTATTTATAAAGTAAACATTGGCTAAAATTTAACAACAGATTAAAAATTAGAAATTATTTGTATCACAAAGCATAATACAAAATAATAAGAATAGAATGAAACGAACAAAAATAATAAAAGTAAAATAAAATATAGAATGTCATTTATATTACAAGGCAAAAGAAAAGAAGACAATGCAATATACTCAAGTGTGAACAATAAAGAGGTAAGTATGTAAAAACAAATAAATTTGGGTAAGTATGAAAACAAGTAAGCATATCTATGAAGTCACAAGGCAGTGCAAATACATTCAAATACAAGCAAATTAAAATGACAAATATGTCCAAGTATTCAAATATATGAAGACATAAAGGACTTAAGCATTTAATGCACGTACAAATATATCATCTCAGCCTCCATTTACTAGCAAATATCATCTGCCTCTTGTACAACCAAAATAATAACTTGTACAAATTCTATTCCTTATATACACCTATACAAACACTGTCTTCTATATATACATACATCTACTCCTTGTTCCAGTTCGATCATCAAACATAGCATTCTAGAAGAAAAAAAATGAACATCACTGTATTTACAAACTTGAACAACAATAATTCAATCAACTACAAACCAGAGATCAAAAGAAAAAAAGATTTCAGCAAGCAAAGTTCAAGTCTGGTTCTTCATCAACTCTGTTTCTTCTGGAAAAACACTGTGAGCAAACTACCCTTTTAAATTCTTAAGTTTGTTATATCTGGGTAGTATGTGGAAATCTTTGAAGTTATGAAGTAAAATAGGCTTGTATGATTGTGTAAATATGCCTGTATTTATGTATACTTTGTGAACATGTCTGGAAAATAGGCAGATATGCCTCTGTTCAACATTTATAGGTTTTAAACCTGTTTAAAAATCATAATCTCATCCTATAATCATATGTAGACTTTGATGTCTAAAAGGAACCAGTTTGAATGGGCAAGATCAAAATTTTAAAAATACTTTTAAGTAGTTAAAATGAATGGGTTTACTGGGAAAATATAAAAGCACAGCAAATTTAAATTTTGTTCAAAATTTAATTGATTAAAACTTGAGTTTTGATTTCATGAACTTGTTCGCTTTCATAAACCATGATTTTTAAATATAGATTCATGATTTTTAAGTTAGAAAATTTCGAGCATGAGGAAGTTGAACGAAAAACCTGTTTTCGTCAATTCTCGACGAACCACGATGATTCAAGGGTCGTGCTTGAGGTTGAGGGAAGCTTGGAGGATGTAGAACAAAGGAAAAATGGTGATTAATTTTATACGCGATCGAGGCGGCGATATGACGTGATGGTAGGGTTTAAGAGTATGTTTGGGTTACTGTCATTCTTGAACAAATTTCATCGTCGATGAAGCATTATGGTCAATCAGACCTGGGGGGATGGATTTGTTGCGATGTGGTGAAGCTTTGGTTGCGGCGGCATGGTGGCAGTCGATCGGTGGTGATCGCGCGTGGTGTTTTTGGGTTGATCAGTTTTGATTCCAGGCGCTTGAATGGGTTCGAATTCGATTGGCCGTGACGTTCGGTGATCTGGGTGTTCATGACGACTCAAGGGTAGATAGGTGACTCGTCGATGGTCGGAGCCTTGGTCAGAGATTGCCAATCCGTTCGTGCACGTACACGCGTGCGTGTGTGTATCTGGTGATGTTGTTGAAATTGAGGAAGATGAAGTTATCTCGGGGAAGAGAAGTGAGTGGCTCGGGTTTTTGTTCGGGAAAGTTGGGTCGTGGTTCGAAGATGCGCTAGGGTTTGTTTAATTAACACCATATTTTTAAATTTCAAAAGGGAAACATGTTTTCAGTTTTTTAAACTTTGGAGAATAAAATCTGTACCAGGTTTAAAGTATAAAACAAATATTATACCAAGGTTTAAAAACTAAAGAAATGAACAAGTTTCAAAGGAAAAATGTTAAGGTTGAATGTTTTTAAATTGTTTTGAAAATTAATTGATTTTGAATTAATTTATATGATGATAAGGAATAAATTTCTAAGTATTTTTAAATGGAATTTGATAATGCTTGAATTAAGCAAGTGTTTGAAATAAGTATATTAGAAACTATGATTAAGAGATGATTTTGAATCAATTTAAATAAGTTGTAATGATTTGACTAAACAACAAATTAAGATATATACCTTAATTATTTATTTAGGGTCTTTGTAATTGAAATATAATCTCTTAATTAATTCTAGTATAATTACTTAATAATTAGTGATTAATTAATTAAGTAATTAAAGATTTTTAGTTAATGAATATGATTAAAGAAGAATTGATTAATGAGTGTAATTAAGAGGATAATTACTTAAGATTTAATTTATGGAAGTAAATAAAGAATAATTACTTATTGAAATTAATTAGAGGTTAATTAATGAAAGAGATTAAAGGATTAAGTACTTGATTAATTAAGGATAATTGATTAAACGGTAATTAATTAGGGGTTAATTAATTAATGTAATTAATTAAAGATAATTAATTAAAGAATAATTAAATAATTAAAAGTAAGTTATTTAATGATTAAAGTTTGATTTAATTATTAATTAAGGTTGATTTATTTAATAATTAAAGGTTAATTAATTATGTGATTAATTTAAAGATTAATTAATAAATGATTAAAGGAATTAATTAAAATGGTTTGTAATTAATTAATGTTAATTAACCACGATTAGTGACTAATCTGATTTAATTTAATCAGATAAATAAATCGACCTTACCTATGGATATTTGGATTCTATTGGATGACTTGATTGTTGATATCCCTGATTTGTGATGCTTTGTGATATATCCTCATTTATGTTATGATCTGTTTCTCTGGGAATAATGTAATTAATTCCCTATGACTGTAATTTATTATCTGTGATATATATGTGTATCTGTGATCTGTGAATAAAGGATAAGCGTTATAGTTATACCGCTTATCAAATATATTATTGTATTTGAATTTGTGATGATTGAATGATGTTGCACTATTGTGTGTGAAACCCTTGCACAACACTTTACACACACAAATATGGATTTCACGAGGAAATCGGTTAAGTCGCAGATGATTTAAATTTAATATTTTTGAAATTGAAATTTTAATTTCAATTGTTTTTGGAAATGGATTTGGGTTAAATGTTAAAGTTTTGAAAAGGAGTTTTTAAGAATAAAATTATTTTGAATAACTTGGTAAAGTTTTCAATTTAAATAATTTAAATTTGAATTTGAATTCAAATTTAGAATTGAATTCCATGATTAGAAATTATGGTTAAAAATGTTATAAATGTGTTTATATGAATTTAAACCATCTTAAAAGTATGGTTTTGAGAATTTGAATTTAACCCAAGAACTTTAACTCGTATAAATGAACCAGATTTTCCGAAATGAAAACTATTGTTTTCAAATGATAAAAGCTTTCATATAAGAAATGAAATTCCAATTTAATTGAGGGAATTTCAAGTTTGAATTGGAAAGGGTTTTCCAAGTTATAAATAAACCTTTGTGAAAGATTGTTGAACTTTGTTTAAAATTGGAAAGGTGTATCTTTTGTATAAAAGGTCAAAATGGAATTGTTTTGAAAGCTATCAGTTAAATCTTTGTTTTAAAGATTTAACGAGTTAATCCAAATTAAAAATGGAAAATTGATTTGGAAAATCTATGAATAAATCTTTGTGAAACTGGGTGAACTTTGTGAAATAAATCTTTTTGTGTAAAAGATTAAAATGGTAATGTGTTTAAACCATTTGAAAGAGAAGTTTGGGTAATAAGTTATGACTTAATCGAAATCCCAATATCCATATGTTTTAAATACTGCGCTCATTATTCGGTTTAGCCGGGAAAGGACCTTTGTGTCATATAACTCATTCCGAATAATGATACGACGTATATGGATAGCATTTGGAGACCGGTGGTGAAGACCGGATATTTTCGAAAACGAAAGGACAACTCGTCGAATGTCTCTGCATCAGTTGATCTCCGATATAGAGATTTGTTCACCCTTTGTGATGGGAAGTCCGGACGTGATTAGAAATTATCCGAATTTGCAAGGGCTTCTTTGGAAGTGCCTTCGGTTCTGTTTCAAAACCGGAACAGACTTGTATGTTTGTATGTCTGACACTACACCTTGAGATATAAAGATGATTTCTTTCAAATACATTTCTGTTTGGTGGCGGAGATTTATTCTCTTAGCTTAACACCCTTCTCTGAGATGTACGAGCTCAGAGGTTATGTAGTTGAAGGTTATCGGTGATATACTCCCAATTTGGTAGTGTGACATGCTGAGTGCTGCTGTGTGTTGCTGATCATTTGTTGATCAAAGCATGGCTTTTTGAAAAAGCGTAGCTTTGTGGACGATACCTCATCAAGCCTCACTGACCGGAAATGGTCGAAACAGGAAAGATGCGGCAAGGTTTCAGGGGTAGCTCCCCTAGGAGATGTCAATTCCTTCTGGAAAAGGGTGGTATCATGATATGGAGCCCAGATACTTACTCATGTAGACACTATAGTATATTTACTATTGTGTGATGTTGGTGTAGAGGGCCCTCGGATAAAGGTCCCAAAGGACCGGGGGTGGAATATCTCAGGTTTACTACCCGGGAAGGGGGTAACCGGCCTTGTGTTGGCAGAGAGCCAGGTGGTTCTCGGGGCGTCCCTCCAGAGGCGTTCCTACATGGCATAGGAAGTTCCTTAGCCTGACCATTTGTTGGAAATCCATTTCCCAATACGAACCCTGTATGGTTTTAGTTGTAGAACCTGCCATTTACTTATGGTGGTCACCACTGTTTAGATGGTAGCTATAGTAGGCATACAATAATGGTTGTATGCTGGCTAAGATTAATACTATATTTTCGAAAGGATTTTCTGCACTATGCACTATTAATAATATCAAAAGAGTTTTCTTTGTGTAGTAAGCATGTTTGACTATCATAAGGAGAAATCTCCTCCAATTCTGCGTTTGCATTGTGTGTGTGGCGGGAGGCCTTATGGTAGTTTCATTTTCCAAAAGCATTGCGGATTTCAATGTTTAAAATTCTTTTGTGGTTGTTTTAAAGATAAACTGTTTTTGTTACTCACACCAGTCCCATGACTGATCCGGAGTTTATTGTTCCCTTCCTAAACTCTGGGTGCCCACAATTTTTCCACACGAGCAGTCTAGCGTTGGGTTTTTCAGATAGTCAGGTTAGTAGATTATCTGGAGCTAGTTCAGTCTTTGGATCAGGACTGCACTTTGCTTAGCTTAATGCATCATTATTGGGAGTTCGAGCTATGTCTGGATTGGTGCTTTGGAGATGGAGTTACAGTTCTGGATTCTATCTCTCTCTCTTTTGATGAACATGTTGGAGATATTGTTCCGCTGCTGGTGTTATATTTTCTTTCCGCTGCTATTGTCTTGTATCATATCTCTGATGTACATTGATATTCATTGTATCATTCTGTTGTATCAAATATTGTATCAATGATGTATATAATATATTCTATTCATTTCTTCTGCTGTGTTGTACTTTATGTGTTATAAGATCCGTCGAGCCAGATTTGGCGTTTGAATCTACGGCATTTCGAGTACAAGTGAAGTACGGGTGTCGATTTTCGAAGGCTGAGTCAGGATCGTTACACTTAATGTCATTGACTTTATTAGTAATCTAGTATATACTGTATGATTAGTTGATTCCTTATAGTATAAATTTTGGTTTTATTAATTTTATTTAATTGATACATATATATGTATATAAATTATATATATATATATGTATGTATATATGTATGTATCATTCTTACATTTTTGTCTAGTTTTTCTTTACAAGCACAGGTTTAGGTTGAGGATGTTAGTAGGATTGTTGTTTTGTAGGGCTGTAGGGTCGAGGATTATAGGGTTGCTGGGAAGCTGTTTACATGTTTATTTGTTATGAGTGTTTTCACGGATTGGTTATAGTTCATTCTTGCTAGATATTTGGCGTTCTTTCACTTGTGGAGCTGCTTATTGGACTCACTTATGCAATTGGTTGCATAAGTGCTTATTTTGGTTACTTCTAACACTTCACTATCGGGTGGTGGCCTTGCCGGAGCTCGATACTAAAGTGTAATGGGTGGTGGCTTTGCCGGAACTCATTTGTGAAGTTACCTTATGTTTTAGAATTTTTATTTTTGACCATTTCATTGTTCTTCAGTTATGATTTTTTACCTGCTAGAAATGTTGGCAGCTCCTTTAATTTTGGTGATATATATATATATATATATATTCATATGTGTGCTCTCCTCTATCATAGAGGATCACACATTTCTCGCAGAAAAAATATAACTGGGAAGGTTACATTGGTTATATTCAACAGCTGTAACATCCCCTACCTTGAGGCCCGAAGCTAAGCGCTACAGATCCTGCAGTCATCTATAGTATTAACTTCCGATGACAAAATAAGGTAATGCTAATGGTATCCATAATACCAGATGCACTTGAATATGATATAAAATCAACAAAGATTTCAAAAAAACAACTTTTCTGATTACATTTCAAATCCATATATTTCATATTCAATTACGTAATCCCAAAACGATTCCCAGGTTTTGATCAGATATAATTATTACAAATTACGCCAAGAAAGACATATGAAGATGCCCCTTTGGATGATCAGAGTACTAGATAGACATATCAGTCATAAATACATCACAGCGGAAATAATACTAAACAGCTCCTACATAGCTAACTTTGCCTCCTGCTCGTCTTCGGAAGCTTATTCGTCCAACCTACTAAACTTGAAAAGTCCCTAACCTTCAATCTACTCAAATTAAATTTTGAGCACCCGAGAGTTTAAAGGGAAAACATAAATTTCGAATCAGACATAAAGCCTGGTGTGAATAATAATACTACATCTCGGTTTACTAATATTAAGTGAGACCACACCGCTAAGCGGAACGGGCTTTCCCTTACTAATATACCCTTAAAAGCATATCTTTTCCAAATCAAAGTCCTATAATCAAACTGATTATAACAATAATAGCAAATACATATATGCATAAAAATCAGGAAATCAATGGACTATCTGTCCATACTATAGTTTTATCTTGCTAACTATTAACCATTGGTTGGGTCGGGCATATCAGACATAATCAATAATCTAACTCTGTTAGACACATTACTGGGCTACGTGCCCTTCACTATCTTCTTCTAGGGTCAACCGATCCTAATGGTTTTGCGGGCTCACCAATAACTATCTTTACTCTACATATTCTCTTCTGCGTGTTATATTATTTTAGTGTCATCTATGACAAAGCCCTACACACTGGAATTATTAACTTATATTAGCTAGGGGCTATTAGCTAAAGTATAGGGTGCGACCCTACACCAGTCTCATCTGGTCTTCTAATACTTTGGTCATAAACTTAGATTAACTACCATGTTCATTCATTTCCTATTTTATATTTAGGGTTAACTATCCTGTTAAAATTTCATTCTTTTGTAAGTAATTTTTACAAATGATTTACCCTTGAAACCACATCTTTATAAAAAAAGGAAAACATATACTTTGCTTTACTCAAAACACTTATGCCATGATATATACTTTACACAAAACAATGTTGATGAAATCTAATCAATGGGATTATCTGTCCCTTCAAAGTAAGTTAAAACCCTTTTTAACTTAAAAGGCTTTATGCCATAAAGCCAAGGTAAAACCTTCGAAACCTTTATTTAAAACCTTAAACAATGCCGTTTGAAATCGTTGAAAACAACCCTTTCGAAAGCTTTACTAAGACCTAGACATCCTCTTTCAAAACCATTTAAAATTGTCTTTCGAAGGCATTGGAAACCCTCCATTTAGAAACTTAAAATAAACCTTTCAAAAACATTGGGGATCTCCCCTTCGAAACAATATTATATGCCTTTCGAAAGCATTGGGTTCATGTAAAGGATCATGGAAACATTGCTTCGAGACCTTTAATAATTATTTCTTTCGAAACCATTTTGAAAACAGCTACACGACCCTTTCGAAAGCATTGAGAAGGTGACTTCAAAGTACAAAGGCGAAAGAACCCATTCAAATACATTGTGTTAAGGCTATAAAAGCGGCCTTAACTATTTTGAAAGGTATGAACGCAGCAGCAGGGGTTTCAAATGGGTACAAAGCGGCTATCCTTTTGAAAGCTTCTTTTAAAAACAAAAAGGCAAGTGGATTGATTCAAAATCTAATTTAGTTGATTTCAGCCCCTTCTAAAGCATCATTTATAAACATAGGTACTTCAAAGATAATAAGAATAGCTCCTACCCCTTCGAAAGCAACGTTTCGACACTATCCCTTCCGCCTTTCACCAATGCACTACATATCAATTGCTTGATACCATATGCTTTGATTTTGAATGGGTTCTTTAGCATAGGTATGGCGTCGAAAGCTAACAAATGGAAGTGGCGAAGTAGTAAATCCAAGCAAAACTGATTTTGACCCTTTAAAAGAAATTTCTTTTCACCTACATGCCTTATTTTTCAATATGTTATTGGTTGCCTTTTTTTATCAAAATCCTTTTGTAAAAATGTTGCCGAATTCAGAAATTTTCAATTAAAATGTCTTAACAAATAAGCCATTCTCCTTGAATAAACATATAAAATATTTAAGCCCCTTAACTCAAATAATTTTATAACTATAATAAAATACTTAGGAAAATTCCACAAAAATCACCATAATTCACTTTTAATATTTTTTCTAATATATTCAAATTCCAGACCCAAAATCAATATAAAATTGCCGTAAATAATTTAAACCCAATATTAACTATCTTCACTCATAGAAAATTCATAATAAATCCATAATAACTGAGAAAATTATGAAACCTAAAATCCACTTATAAAATAATGTTTTTGACCATATCTCAAAAACGCAAGTCATTTGGAAGTCATTTAATTTGTTTTTCCCATCTAAACTTATCATAAAATCTATGTGAAACAATATAAATCATCAACAAGCATATATATCTATTTAAACAAATATAACATGGCATATTATTTGCAAAATAATTCGACCATAATCATAAAACCGAAATCATAGTCAAAATGAGATGTAAATCTATTATTCACCTTAGCTTGGTGTTAAGAAGGTTGAGATTTGCTCTTTGATTAATTTCCTCAAGCTTTATACTTGATTCTTAGCTTCTCTTTCTTTGATTCTTCTTAATGGTGGCCAGTCGAGCTTGTATGGTTTTAGTTTTTTGTTTTGGAATGTTGAAATGAATAAGAGATGAAAGCAAGAAGGGTTTAGGGTATAAGAACAAAGGCTATTCCTATTTTTCCCTTACCATATTCCTCCTACTTATTTCTTTTTAATTCTCTTTTGCTTAAATATTGATTAAGGCACGACTACCCTTTTTAGTTAACAAATCTCAATCCCTTAACCTTCTACATTATCTAATTTAATTTATCTAATTAAATGTTATAAATAATTTTAGCCAAAATTAGGGTCATTACAAACTCCCCTCCTTAAAGAATTAAATCCTCGAAATTACGATAAGGTACTCATAACAATCAATCATAAAAGCAAAACATACAATGAAAGAAGTCGGGATAAGTATCTCTGATCCTGCTCTTAGTTTTCCAAGTACAGTCTCTATCGTCGTTACTCCACTGGACTTTGACTAATCTGACTGTCTAGTTCCTTAGTTTCTTCCCATCTCTCACGACTATACGAACTGGTTTTCTAACTATAATCATATCCGGTTCCACTACTAGGTCATCTAACACGGTCGGTGTAATAGTAGTTTATGGATCTCGAATATACTACCTTAAATGAGAAATATGAAAAACATTGTGGACTCCTGCCAAACTATTCAGTAACTCTACTCTATATGCGAGTTTCTTGATCCTTTTTATAATAGGAAATGGTCCAATAAATCTTGGTTCCAGTTTTCTTGATTTTCCAAATCTGGTTACACCTTTCATCGGTGATACTATAATGAAAACATGGTCTCCGACTGAGAACTTTAAGTCTTTCCATCTTTTATCAACATAACTCTTTTGCCTTGATTGAGCTTCCTTCATCCTAACTCGAATCAACTCAATCTTCTCTGCAACTTCTCTAACCAAATATGGACCAAGAACTAACCTATCCTCGGTCTATAACCAACAAACGAGAGATTTGCATGACCTTCCATATAAAGCTTCAAACGGTGGCATCCCTATACTAGTCTGATAACTATTGTTATATGAAAACTCGACTAAGTGTAGATGGTCTTCCCATGATTCCCTAAATTCTAGCACACAAGCTCTTAACAAATCCTGTAGGACAGTTAACTCTCTCTGTTTTCCCATTTGTCTACGGATGATAAGCGGTACTCATCTTGAGCTTGGTACCTAAAGTCTCCTGTAGACACTTTTAGAACTCGCTAGTGAATAAGTAATCCCTATCACTTACTATACTACTAAGAATTCCATGTAATCTACTATGTTCTTCATAAACAATTTAGCTAAAACAGGTGTTGTTCTGGTTGACTTAACTGGAATGAAATGGGCACTCTTGGTCAACATGTCCACTATGGCCCATATACTTGCATTTCCTCGATTCGACCTTGACATCCCATCTATAAAATCCGCTGATACAGAATCCTATTTCCAAACTGGAACATCTAAAGGCTGAAGTAACCGACTCAGTTTCTGATGTTTAGTTTTACCTGTTAACAGTTCAAACACTGCCTCAACCATAAGCCTACATCAACCTTCATACCTTCCCAAAAGAAACTCCTTTTTATATCCTGGTATATCTTAGTTCCTCCCGGATGAATAGTGACCTTTGAACGATGGCATTCTCCAAGAACTTCCTTCCTAATGTTTCCCACATTCGGAACACATAGTCGTCCTTTCTTTCTCAACCACCCATTCTGGTCAAGGCTGTAATCTTTCAAGCCACTGCTCTCTGTTCCATTCCTTAACTTTCAGATCAATTCAGCTAATAATGGATCCTCCCCTTGCTTATAAGAAATCCTTTCGATCATCACCAGTCGAACTTCTAAACATGACAGCATAGTAGTTTCTTTACAAGAACTAGCCTCAGGTCTTTATTGTATTCTGCATGTAGTCAGTGCTTCTAAATCTTTCCACTCAGCTATCATTACCAATATCGCATTCTGATGTTTCCTTCTATGTGCATCTTCAACCTTATTTCCTTTTCTTAGTGTGTACTCAATTCTAAAGTCATAAGTGGCTAAAAACTCTAACCATCTCTTTTGTCTCATATTTAACTCCTTCTGAGAGAATAAATAACTCAGTCACTTATGATCTGTATATAACTCGAATCTTTCTCCCAAAAGGTAACGGTTCCACGCCTTCAATGCGAAAATTACTATAGCTAATTCCAAATCATGAGTTGGATGTCTCACCTCATGTAGTCTAAGCTGTTGTGAAGTGTAGGCAATCACTTTACCGTTTTGCATTAACATAGCTCCTATCCCATTCCACATGCATCCATGTATACCAATATGTCCTGATTCCCATCTGGAACAACTAATAGAGGTGCATTCATCAATAAGTACTTTAGTTTCTGGAATGCCTCCTCACACTTATCATTCCAGATAAACTTCACATCTTTCCGAGTTAGCTTAGTCATCGATGTCGCTATCCGCAAAAAATCCTTAATGAATCTCCAATAATAACCAGCTCATCCAAGAAAACTCTTTATCTCAGTCGCTGTCTCGGGTCTCTTCTATCTATTCACTACTTCGATCTTAGTCGAATCTACGGACAACTATTTCTCTGAGACTACGTGACCAAAAAACTTCCCCTCCTTCTTCCAGAAGTAACACTTCGAAAATTTCGCTTTCATTCGATGCTGCCTAAATGTCTCAAGCACCACTCTAAGGTGAACTTCATGCTCTTTCTCATCCGTAGAGTATATCAAAATGTCATCTATGTTCATCAAGTCCATGAAAAATGATGGTGCATTAGGTAGTCTGAATGGCATCACTAACCATTCGTACGATCCATATCTTGTCCTAAATGCCATAAAAGGAATACTATCCTCTGCTACTCTAAGCTGATGGAACCCTGTTGCCAAATCTAACTAGAAAAATACTTTGGCTTCACTCAACCGGTCGAACAAATTGTCAATTCTAGGTAATGGATATCGATTCTTTATCGTCTTCTCGTTCAAATTACGATAATCAATACACAAGTGGATGCTCCCCAAGGCTAACTACTTGGTCTGATAAAGTTATTACCTTCTAAATCCACCAACTGCGCCTTTAGCTTCTTCATCTCCATAAGTTTCATCCTACTTGGCGGTCTACTCACCCGTTCTGCTCCTGGTACTAAATCTATTCGAAATTTAATGGCTCGTTTCGGTGGTAGTCCTACTATGGGCTAAAAGACATCTGCGAATTCTCTAACAACAAAAACTCCATTTAACTCGTCTTCTACCTCCATAACACTCAACAAAGCATTTACCTCAAAACTAGGGTTTTCTATGGAGTATATAATCCGATCACTACAACAAGGTGTCTAAGTGGTATTTTCCTATCATGGAAAAATATCCTAGCATCGTATTTACTTAACCAATCCAAATCTATTTCTATACTATATCATCTTTAAAACTTTCTTTTTAAAGATCTAAGTTAAAAAAATTTGGTAAAGTTCGATAGTCGACTAATTGACTATCTAGTTAAAACAATTTCTTATACAAATCAATGTTCGTATACTTAACTCGTTTCCAACATTTCAACTTAACTATTCCACGTCCAAGAGTGAAGATAGGTAAGTTAGAGAACTAGGTGTATCAAAGCACTGCCTAAACACTTCATTCTTGAATCTCACAAATAGATAAATCTATTCATCGGGTTTTGGTGTTAAGCCTAGTCAATTACATTTTTCAAAACTATATATATATATATATAGGAATACCTTTAAAGTACTTATTAATATGTTAAAACACTTTTAAACTACATAAAAATATATTATTATTATTTATATAGAATTATGTAAAAATAACCAATTTGAAAATAAATAAAAAACCAAACGAAACATGTTTTTTTTTAAATCCATTTACTTTTAAAATTTATAATTAATTATTAAAAATATATTTAAACATGAAACCAATTTTAAAACACTCTAATAGAAGTTAGAAACAACCTGAGAAAGACTAGAGAAAAATATTAAATTTAAATATCATATTTAAACAATTTATAGTTCCAATTAACAAAGGCAACGTCTCTAGAAATGGCGTTTAAGGTTCCGTTACATGTTTTAAACCTGTTTGCTACAACTTTGCGCCTAGTTTTCGATGCCTTAACAATTGATTTTAGACCCATTCCTTTTAAGATAGTTAGTATAATTAGGTACTCAGAAGCTATGAAGAAAAATCCCAAAGAATATCTTTTAGTTATTTTATAGAAATTTCCAAATACATGGTATTTTCCGAAGTGCTCATATAGCGACTATTTTGCTATAACTTTAGTCACTTCGTTTAACTAGCTATCAAATGATTTAATCTTTAAAACTTTTAGAATAAGAATAATATATTGTTTGCTTGTTCAAATGGTAAAGAAATCTCAAAGGAAGTTTCTACAAAAATAAAGGTTATTTCACAAAAACAAGGAATTTAAAAGTGTCGGTATAGCGACTTTTTACCGTTAACTTTTACAATTTTGGTTTACATTTTCTATAACCTTTCAAACCTATTCTTTAATTTTAAAAACACTTGTAGAAGTATAGATAATACCAAAACAAGTTATACTAAGATTTATTCTCAAATCACCAAATTAGACAAGTTATAGTTAAGGGATTCAAAATGGGTTTGTAGGGACTATTGTTTTACGGACAATTCTGTATTCAATTTAATATCCAATATCATTCTATTTTATTCACATATATGATTTCCGAATTCAAACCACATCACTACGAAACATGTACTAACATATGTAATTAATTAACATGTCAATATTAAATGTACAAATGTATCTAATTTAAACAACACAATTTAAAGCTTCTTAAGGCAAGCTATTTTAAAAAACTTGCTTGGTAGAGCACATAATTAGGGGTTATAACTTTAAGTAGTTAGGATATATTATCATAGTATATAAAAATCAATTTCAATAAATTTTTGACTTAACTTGTGAAAAATTTATAGCTTTATTTTAATGAGTGAGATAACCCACTTTTATTC
Organism: Allium fistulosum; assembly: GCA_030737815.1. Lineage (NCBI taxonomy): Eukaryota > Viridiplantae > Streptophyta > Magnoliopsida > Asparagales > Amaryllidaceae > Allium > Allium fistulosum. The sequence goes on from CM060902.1 coordinate 1,439,368,123, forward strand.
AAACCATACACTTCCTATCAACATTCAATCAACCAAACACTTCAATTATCACTTCCTTATGCTCCTTACTCATGGCCAAGACCTTCTCCTTTCCTCCATTGCTCACGTCAATCACCTCTACCTCTCTCATAGCCCAAGTCCAAGATCACCATCCCTCTCCTTTAAATACGGCCATCACCACCACCATCCTTTCCTTGACTTTTCACATGGCTTAAGGCCATTATTCCCCTTCCAAAATGCTCATGGCCTGAGGCTAAGAAGAGGGAAAATGAGAAAGAAGAAATTGGTTTAGAAAGTGGAGTGGTGTAGAAATAAAGAGGCATTTCCTTATTTATAAGCTTAGGAATTCATGTTAAAAGATCACAAAAACACCTCTTAAGGCCACGAAGCAAAAGTACTCCAAGCCATGAGCATGCCATGAAACATGCTCCTTAAAACAAGGTACTTTCAAGTACTCCTTAATCCATGCCTTGTTTTAAGGCATGTCTTACGCCTTCTATTCCCATAATCAAATATGTTTACTCTAATTAATTTCTGGTTCTTATGTTATTAACTTGTTATATATGTTGTTATATTACTATACAAGGTACAAAATACTTATATAACTTGTATTGAATAAAAATTTGATTTTTAACAAAACATTTTCTGATCACATTTTTACTATCTCTACAAAGTATATATTTTTGTAACACAATTCATAAATTAGTTTTCTATCATTGTTTATTAATTAAAAAGTGTTTAACTATACTATAAAATCATATTTAATCATATTAAATCATAGATACTAATATTTAGATAATTCAGATATTTAAATACGAAGTATTCGAAATTTTGGGTCGTTACATTCTCCTCCCTTGGAATATTTCATACGTGAAATTCCGACGCAAGCAATCAAAGCAACAATCACACAGTAATACGTAACAGTATTACAATCATTAGCAAACAAGGCTAAAGGTTGTCGACATTTAAAACCTTCTCATCATTCAAGAATGATAAATAAACTACTAAATGTGCCTTTCACTCAACAGCCTCATGTTGTTACTTAGTCGATTATTCATAATACCTCAAACAATACAAAGAGCCTTTTCCCAAACCCTCCATAACAAACATATATTCAATTATACCAAATCCTATATGATGTACATATGTCATTCGTACACAATATCAAATCTGATCATTTGCTCGGTCACATAAATTTTACTTCTGAACTGGTATATCTCGCTTGACTTCTCTAGTGCAGACTTCGATGTGGTTCCTTGATTAGACACTTCCATTCTCCTTACATAGTTATATACTATGATAGAAAACTTCAAAATCATATCAAAAATCTGTATTAAGTGTTCACCATCAAGAATCTAGTGAAAATTCCTTGTTTGGACCAGTGTAAACCACCTCGAAATCATGTAATTGAATCCTAGATCGAGAACTATCATACTGATTTGTATACAACTTACGTATTTAATTAAATTGGTTTCTTAACTACACTAATTCCTTTCCCATTCTCATTTATTTGCACAAATTCATTTCTTATATAGTACTAAAATCATTTATTAAAACATTACTTAAGTTTATAAACATTTCATAAAGAATTTTTTTTCCTACAAAACATTATATTAAAACAAAATTTCATTTGAAAACATTTCAAGACTTAAGTTCATTACTTGTATAATACTCTTCTATATCCTACGAGTATATTCAAAACATTCATTTACATTTCACTACCTAAAATTTCAACGAAGGAAGAAATTAAATTTGGATCTTATAATCGATTCAACCTTCTAGACTTTTTTATCCATCGGGTTAGGCAAGTAACTGAGTAGAGTAGGACTCTGGTATACAAACTCAAGACTAGAGTCTACTTTCCTTAGACGTCCCTAAAGTAAAGATGTTTATTAGTTGACCCAATAATATTGAATGTTCCATTAAAAAAGGATGCTTAACAAATTTTAAACTTGTTTTAACTTACTATCTTTTCAAATTAAGAGTTATACAAATTCAACTTTAATACTTTTACAAAAATACTTAGCTTCAATTTCTATATCAATTCGGAAGTTCCCGACTGTCCAAAATTGCCAAAAGTTTCATTTTATTTAATTGAAAACTAACAAACAACATATCATAATAAGATGCACAACTAAACTGCTCTAATGCAAAGGATACATGCATCCCTAATGCAAAAAATTTAATAATTAAACACCAGGTTTTATTTCAAATCATTTGAAATAGATATATATATATATATATCTTTGGATATCAAATCGTACTTTTTGGGTTTAAACAAAAATCATTTTTTTTCCTTTGAAAAAACCAATTCCCAAAATATGTTCTTTAAAATCCATGAAAAATATTCATATAGATCGAGTAATAACAAAATGATATAAGGAACTGGGTCCTATCATGAAGTATTATATATCCCATTTACTAAGAAGGGTAATACTCAAGAGAAGTGCTTACCAACTGAACACAACTCCTGCATTTTTTACTCACTTTCGAGCCACTCGAACTAGCTAACATAAAAATACATTGTTTCCTGAATCGACTTGTTGATTCCAAGAGTAACTTCGAACTCGAACAAATCTTATAACTCTTTTAAAAAAATCAGTCCTATAAAAGGGTTTCGAATAATAAAATATTCTTTACTCCAAACTCTTAGAAACCATCTTTAAAAACATCGGGATTGAAGTTCACAAATTCTCAATCTAAATCCTTTTTGTTTGTAAATCATATTTTACAAACCATATTTATATAAACCATTATATAAACTTACTTTCTTATATAAAATCATTCTACAATATTCATTCTCAAAATACCTTATCGTTCTTTTAGGTTATGCTAAACAACTTTTATTAAAGTTAACTTTTTAACCCACCATTATCACCGAACGCCTTATAGTCAAACTGTGAAACTTCATTCTTAAGGTGTTCATTTAACTGTTCCCATAAATTACTTTCTACCAACCTATGCTGTGAAAAGGTAATTTACTTGCAATTCAATAAATAATAGTCAATGCCCATAAACTGCCCGAGCATGACTAATCAAACACTAAATGAATATAATTGAATATTATCATTTCCTAACAGACAAACTGTCATAAATGACTATATCAATTATTTGAAAATTATTCTTGTATATATAATTTATAATCCTAGGTAACGTTATTTCATTCACCAAATTCAAAAACAATACTGTGTTGGTTTGCCTTTTTCAAGTGCTTAGAGACCCATATCGACAATAATGATCGGATGCATCGACTAGAATCCATAAGCACTTAACAGACCAATCTACACAATACAAAACATTTTTATAACAATAACAAATATGTACTCTCATATATATAATACACTTAACTCATAATAAGGCATTCCATTACCCTATCTCTTAATTAGTTATACCTAACCAAAGCCAACGTTCTCGCTTAATCTTCTGCTCTGATACCATGGTATAACGATCATCTTTTTGACCCTCGAATATCGGCACTAATACATCCACGGTATCACGTGTCGAGCACCCAAGTGCTAGAAAGACATAAAGTTAGGGTAAAATAAAAGGACGAAAAGAAAGGAACAAGAAAGAGGAGAACAGAAACATCTGAATCTCATAATGAAATGATAACCTAAAATATCAAAATGATCTTTACAAAACAAAACTATATATATACAAAAATCAGAGCAAACTAACCAATCATCAGCCTGGACAGTTATAACAGCCTATCTTACAATTGCAGTAAATAAACAAAGTAATGCAGTGGAAATAAAAACTACGGTATGTAATCATCCAGCTCCTCTATAAGAGCTCCAATGCACATCAATGATATCTAGAAAATACACGGGGCTGACCCGAGAATTATAAGAAAATAACACCCGGATCAGTCTGGTAAACCAGCATGAAAAACTCAAGTCATCTGAATTATTTAATATTATAAAACCTTTCAAAATAAAGGTATCTCGTAAGGCCACACCCAAATAAACATGGATGGGTTTTTACCTTACGATAACCAAACCATTTCATAAGAAAATCTATTGACGTTATAATAATATCTAAGGTTTCGAAATAAATATATAACATAGCTGGAATAGTTACATTGGTTACATTAAATGGCATATTAGAGTACAATTAAAACCGCCGAGGCACGTTCGTATATTAGATTTTCCATGGAGACCTACTCAGTAAACTGATACCGATCATCTATGATAAGGATCAGAAAATACCTTCCGAGCGCTGTGTATTTCTCGATAAAATATATCATAAGGTAAAAAAAACTGGCCCATCAACCGAACACTCTGGTGAACAATGTGAACCAAGTTTCATCAACTCCCCATGCACAACATATCGACAAGTACTTTAGATATGGAGTTGATATATCCCTTATAGGTAAGCTAAACCCCAGGATCATGCATCCTACTCTGTCTTTAGTCATTTTTCCGATGTCGAGGCTACGTTCAGCATCTTTCATACAAGTCTTCATTACCCGAACAGATCACGAATCCTAATTGGATTCCATCATCTCGATAGAACTTGAAACCACACATGAGTTCCATCATCTCAAACAAAGTCATTTTCCATAGATAGAACATGTATCTCAGTCTTAAAGTGGTTTTCGATAAGTAAAACACTTATCGATCCCGGTCTTTGCAAGACTGAATCAATGAATTTGGTCATATTCAACAATAATGTAAATGATCGCATAAGGGAACTAAGTCCCATATATTTCCATAAGCAAGTAAACGCACAAGCACTATCAATTCATACAAAGCACGATAAAGTCACCTAAACGACTTTTAATCCCTTTATAATTAATTCGTCCTTTATTAATTAAAAACCCTTTTTATACATGTATATATATTTAATTTCTCTTTAGAAAAGACATATACTAGTATTTTACTATTTCACTATTCACTTATACTATTTTCAATACTTAAAAAGTATTCATATACTTATCTCAACTTTATAGATATTTCACAAATCACTTAACATAGTTTTCCTTACTTAAAATATAATCAAAGAGGTTAAAAACAAATGTTACTATAAACCCGTTCTCTTTTATAAATTAAACATAAATCATTTCATACTTTAAAAACCTTTCTCTTTAAACTTGTTTTTTAAAGATTTAATTATGTAACGACCCGCCATTTTGGACCATTCGCATCCATTATAAGTGTATAGGTAGACACTCATGCCGGAGTTGAATTGCTCAAAATACCGCGTTGTTAATTTAAATTTGGCAAAACTGAACATATACAGTAAATAAATAATCACAGATCACAGACACAGAGTAATAAGTGCAGCGGAAATAAAAGAGATAGTAGTTCATGAAGCTACTATATAAATATATAAAAATACATCAGAGTTTACAACAGAAGAGTAATACGATACATCAGATACAAATCAGAATACATCACTGGAATCATCGAATATAGAAAGCAGAATAGATGGCTGGATCTTCAAGCAAAGCTCCAACTCCAAAGGTGAGTCTCGAAAGCTGAACTACTCAGTCTGACCCGAGCGTAAAGCAAAACACAAAACACTCGAGTCAGGATTAACATTCTCATATTAATAAATCCAACTCAAGTGAAATAGCAATTGAAATACAAGTAACTCAAAGGATGTTTGGAATAACCACCCTTTAAGGATCCGCTAAACTATCTACTATGTAGTAATGTACGATAAGTAGATAATGTCTATCAGTAATATAAAGATATCAAAATAGGGTTAAGCAGGGCCCATACACCTCTTAACCTGTTTATTCCCAAAAGCATATACAAGACCGTAGTTTCCCCAAAACCGGAAGTCACCAGAGGGCAATCCATATACTAAAGGTACAAATCAAAATCGTAGTGGTCGCGCATAGGATAATCAGTATGACAAGGTACATGAGGCGATACCAACTAGGATACTAGTAGTTGCGTGATCCGGACTGATGTTGGGCATAGCAGCTACTACCCCAACACCGCGAAACAACACTCCCATAATCGAGGGGTGCACCCAAATCGAATCACAAAAGTAATAGATATGGTATCGAAGAAGTGTGTCCGCTAGAGGTGGCGAACCTCAATGGCCCGGCGCGGCTCCTGTTTTAGTCATGTCAGGGGTCATCCAAAATCGTTCTCTTTCTTCAGTCAACGCGTTCATCAAAACCATCCACTTCGTTCTGGATCAACACTCCGCGTATAGTTATTAAAGTGGTTTCGGTTCAGATAGAGAGTATATCCATTACCGATCCCGGTCTCTTTAATAACTTCCGTAATTATTACACCGATTGGTCGTTTATATATTTCAAAAACCAAATCAATTTCAATTTCAAATAGAGTTCGTAAATCAACATTTCATTTGTCTTTCTAAAACAATTTCCAAATTTTCGTTTCAAAACTTCCAATTTCCCGTTTCAAATCTTATAATTCAATTTCAATTTCTATTTAAAACAATTCAAATATTGATTCAAGTTCGTATATAAATTTCATTCCGAAATCATTTAAATTAATTTAATTTAACATTCAAATCAATTTAAATTCATTTATCGATTTCATTTAATATTCGTAAAGTAAATTTATCATTCAAAACAATTGCTATTAAATTTCCAATTCATTAAATCAATTTCTCAAGTTCAACTTCATTAAATCGAAACTTACAATTTTGAATTAAATTAAATTCGTCCAATCAATTCTTTCAATTACAAGTCTTACATTAATTTCAAAAATATCACATTTTCATTTCTTGTTAAAGAAATTCCATTTCACTTATTTACTTTCTTAAATAATTTTCCCAAAACTTAATTTATAAAGAAACTCAATTTCAATTATTTACGAAGTAAAATTCACTTATTCAAAAATTCAAATTTTCTTATTTGAGAATTCAATTCAATTTAATCATTAAATAATTCGATCTTATTTAATTATTAAATAATTCAAAACTTAATTATTAAATAATTCAAAGTTTAATAATTTCAAACTTAATTAAATTTCAAACTAAATTATTCGTTTCTCAAATTAAACACCGTTCTTTCATCAATTTCAATTTTTATATTTTGTTTCAGATTTTTAAATATTCGCATTTAAATTTCATTAAAATTCAATTTCAACTTCATTTCAAAACAATAATGTTTTTCAAATAAAATCTTCGTTTATTTTTAATCAAATTATTGACCAATCGGGTTTTTATTTAATTCTCTATCCTAGGTCAAAGTTCAATTTGGGTATTTATCATTTCAACCCGATTCCAATTTAATTCAAAAATCAAAGCATATAAAGGGAACTTGCAGTGTGATAACTGGGATGGTGTCAAAGTAAATAAACAAGCAATAACAACAACCAATATCAATCCAATAATCAATTCAAATAATCCCGAAATAACCGTATTAATTCGCATTGTTATTTGTACGAATTAATATAATTATTTCTAGAATCTACATTATCATTTCATGTAGATTAAAGATTATTACATTACAGTTCTTCACTTGTCAAACATTCAGTGGTTCAAAATGTAATTAAACAAATCCTACGTGTCGATAAATTTAACAGTTAAAGGGGTCATATTATACAAGTGTCAGTTAATCAAATTTAACATTTAATTATCCTATATCAAGTTCAATTTCATACTATTTATCATTTTAACATTAACAATTTAACGTCCAATATAAACATCAACAATCAATCAATTAACAACCAAACTGGATTATCATTTCATATATATAACAGATAATGGTGTCAGATGTCACAGGTGAACTGATACAGGTAATAACAGTGTAAATATCTACAGCAGCATATTTCAATTGTCGTTTCAATTGAAATCAAATTTAATAAATAAAAGAACGTTAATCGTGAGTGAGTGCTCACCTTCCGAGGCTAGAGAGGATATACAGTGGATTGAGTAACAGATCCAAGCACGAATTTCCAAATCAACACAAGATTGGCACGAATTCAAGATCAAAGCTGATAACAGAAGTCGAAGAGAACAAATCAAAACCAATTCGATGGAACAGTAAGGCTACAGGTATATTATCATTATATTATATATTTAATACAATTTTACTAAAATGCTACAAAATTTCGAAATCAATATTCAATACGTAAATAAACTTATATACGTAAATTTCAAAGTCGCAATAAAAAAATGTTGTCGTTCAAATAAAGCACGCAACTGGAATAATATATATAGAATGTATAATCTTTATATAAAATTTACATAACATATGCATTTATACCGGTTGCTAAGTCAAATAAAATACTGATATAAATTGGTGTACGTTCAACGTGCTATTTTATATAGGCTCATACAATTAAAATATGACGCAAACCGATAGTGCAAATTTAATACAAACTTATATATAATCATATCTTATATATATACTTTCGTACTCTTAAATCATGACTTGAATAGTTACTTATAATATAGTACTTATAATACTACCTTTATACACTGCACTGTAACCTACATATAGTACACCTATAATATTTCTAGATCTAATATTTTGTAACCCATATATTATAAACAAATGCACGTGTTATACATATCAAAATTTATACAAACTTGTTATATAAAGTAATATGTAGAACATACGTAAGTTATAACACGATATATATAAATGCTATAAAATACACATATATATAAACCGATACTTTATACCCTATACAACTAATATATACAACCTAAATTCTCAGATCTGGACATTCTTATCTTGTTCAAACTAATGAATCATGAGGCTACAAACAACATGCAAACCTGCTGCTTAATATATATATACAACTTACATAGAAATATATAGAGAGACGTATCAATACCATATAAAAAATTAATGCATAATAAATAAATATACCGTTATCACCATACGAGATAACCACTCGGCCAGGGTAGAGAATTGCATGAGGCGAGTGAGGGTGGCAGCGAATGGAGGCTGCTAGCTTCCGTTGAGAGGTGAAGTGGCGAGCCGAGGAAGGGAAGGGTGATGGGCGGAGGTCGTGGTGACGCTCGGGGCGGACGCGACTGTGATGACAGTGGCTGGGGCGTTGGGTTACACGGCGCCGGAGCTGGTGAAGGTGAAAAAGGCGGGGTGAAGACGGATGTGTACAGTTTGGGTGGTGATGCTGGAGCTGTGGATCGGGAAGTGAGAGGAGGGCTCGAGTTAGAGAGGGTGCTCGCGCGAGCTGCTGCCATGGAGGACGTAGGTCTCGGGTTCAAGGATGGTCAGTGGATGGAAACGCGGCAGGCTGATGGTGGATGCCGGAAGGAGGCAGAGGCGGATGGGAGCAGCTCATGGATTTGGGAGGCGGATGAGGCAGTGATGAAGGGTTTGAGTGGATTGCTGAGTGAGTTGGTTGGGAACGGTGTTGCCGAGCATTCCTAAACGAATGGAAAACTGTGGAGCTTTGGAATGTTGGATATGAGCAGGCTTGAAGAAGGAGACTAGGAAGGCTAAAGGAGGGGAGAGAAATGAAATGGAACGAACAGAAATTATAAATCAAAACAGTAGATGAATATGAAAATGTAGGAAACAGAGAGTCACGATTTTGGAAAGGTGAATTGCAAAAGGTTGATATTAATTATCTGGGAATATGAAATGCAAATGGCCATTGGTTTGAACAGGGAAATGAACGGACAAAGTGGACCAAACAAAACTCAATACGGTTACCGATGTGATAGGCGTTACGCAAAGTGCAACGTACAACGGAACTCCGAATTTGACAATCGAATATACCGTAGAGATCAGCACGACGAGACGATCAAAACGGTATACAGATATCAGTGGTACGATCATCCGATAAAAATCGATATCGGCACCAGAATACTGCTATTTTGCAGAAAATAAGAACGACGGAGCCAAAGATGTCCGAATTTGGAAAAACGACAAACTGAAATCTTGCTCAGAAGATGATTTAGAATTTTTCTATGTAAAAATATTTAGGTTTCGGAAACATTTTATTTTCATTACTTTTTAACTGATTGAATTGAAGTGAATTTACGCGCGAAATAAACTTCCATATTTTCGGACGAAAATTTACCAGTTGCTATGTTTAACTAGACGTATTCCAAATATAAAATTTTTAATTCAAAATTTTATCGTTTAAAATTTCACAAAATTTCAACTAATTACGTTATTTAAAACAGTTGAAATTTACGGGTCGTTACACTCTTCCCCACTCAAAACTTTTCGTCCCCGAAAAGGAACGAGGTAGGAGAATAGAAACAACCAGAAAGAAAAACATATTTGAAATACAAAATAACAATTAATTTAAACCATATAAATTTAAATTTAAATTAATTGATATTCAATAATTGATTTAATCCATTTGATTTCACTAAAATTAATCTCAACTATTTCTAAATTCATTATCTTATTATCCAATTATCTCAAATTTACAATTTTTTTAAAACCATAAATTTGAATAGTCTTTTATTATAATCATATTTTTATTTTCACAATTTAAATTCTTCTTTTTCCAAATTATTGTTAAAATTTATTCTACTTAATATCCTATCACATATATTTAACCATATAAATTAATTTAAACCATAAAAGTTTCGATTTAAATTAATTTACATCTATTAATTTCTTTTAAATTCGAGGTATTTTCATATGTTGATCAAATTTCAGTTTATTAATTCTTTCAAAACAAATTCATTTATTCTTTCAAAACAAATTTATTTCATTATTAACTGAGTTTACTTATTATCCTATCTACTCTATTAACATCTTTATAATCAAAATTTAGTGTATAACATTTATTATAAACACTCAAATTTTATTTATAAATTAAATTTATATTATATATTATCCAATTACATATTCAACTTCTGAATGATTTAGGTAAGTTGTATTAGAATGCAGTTGAATAATATACAAATAAAATTTTCCCAATTCAATTATTCAAGATTAAATATTTATTCCAAATTTTGATTTTATTTATAATTAAAATCATCTTTTAACAAAATTTAAGAATCAGATTTTCGATTAACTTTAAACAATTTAGAGATATATATAATATATTTATATCAAATCAAATTAAATTTTAAAATAAGGTACCTATATATATATATATATAAATCAAATTATACTGAAGAAATTCAAATCAAAATATTTTTCAAAACAAAACCATAGCAAAGCTACAGAATAGTATCTCCACTTCGAAACTCGAAAATGAATGTCGATGATGCGGCCGCCGTCACCGAAATTATTTTCCAGCGATAAAGTGAAGAGCACTGATTTTCTTTTCACATTTAAAATTCTTTGAAAACGATTTCTATTCGAAAATACTTTCAATAATATGTACTTTAAAATTTTAAAACCAAAGTTCGAAATCACCGAAAACTAAATTCTCAAATTCCCGAATTAAATTCATTTCAAATTCCAAATCAATTTATAAACTGTATTTATAAATTTTTTTTTAGAACAATAAATGATAATCAAATATTATCATTTCAAACAAACAATTTAATTAACCTATTAAATTCCAGAAAATTTTAACTTATATTTTTACAATATAATCAACAAATTTATATCATTTACCAGATTTGAAAATAATATTGTGTCAGTTTGCTCTGTTCAAGTGTTTTGGAAATCCTATCGATAGCGTTGATCAGACGAATCGATCGAAAACCCAAATCAACATCAACAACCCAAACAACACAATATAAAACATTTAAAATTAATTTACAATACACTTCCTCACAAAAAGATACAAAAATGGATTTCAAAGCAAGGATAGAGATTCAAATTTTTGATAGACTCAAATCAAGAGAATTTCGATTCGAAGATAGGTTTGAAACAAAGACGAGACAATTAAATAACAAAATAAGGCGATGGATAAGTTTATAAAAAAATTTGCGGGCAACCTTAACCGGGTCGACCGTGACTTCAATAATAAGATCGATGATGAATTCCGAGGTAAATCAACATCCGATCTCGAGAAATAAAATTCAGGTATAGCAGGAGATAGATAGCATCGTAAACCGAGGATACAGAAATCTCCGGTGAATCGATACCTATTATAAAGGGGTTTTGCTCCTTTACGAATCATTCGAGGATTGACGAGACCGCCGATCTGTTATAGATATCATTCAAAATGGAGTTATGGGGTGCTCCAGAATTGCAAGAAGACGAATAGTAAGGGACACGAATGAATTTCGGAACCGAGGGGAACGTTCCAAAATTCTAAGGAATCGAGTCGAAAGGAAGAGATTGAAACTCGAATGAGAGTGATTCTGTAAATACATTTACCCTATATGTTAAGTTTTGCCTAGAGCTACCAAAGCTCTGATACCAACTGTAACGACCCGCCATTTTGGACCATTCGCATCCATTATAAGTGTATAGGTAGACACTCATGCCGGAGTTGAATTGCTCAAAATACCGCGTTGTTAATTTAAATTTGGCAAAACTGAACATATACAGTAAATAAATAATCACAGATCACAGACACAGAGTAATAAGTGCAGCGGAAATAAAAGAGATAGTAGTTCATGAAGCTACTATATAAATATATAAAAATACATCAGAGTTTACAACAGAAGAGTAATACGATACATCAGATACAAATCAGAATACATCACTGGAATCATCGAATATAGAAAGCAGAATAGATGGCTGGATCTTCAAGCAAAGCTCCAACTCCAAAGGTGAGTCTCGAAAGCTGAACTACTCAGTCTGACCCGAGCGTAAAGCAAAACACAAAACACTCGAGTCAGGATTAACATTCTCATATTAATAAATCCAACTCAAGTGAAATAGCAATTGAAATACAAGTAACTCAAAGGATGTTTGGAATAACCACCCTTTAAGGATCCGCTAAACTATCTACTATGTAGTAATGTACGATAAGTAGATAATGTCTATCAGTAATATAAAGATATCAAAATAGGGTTAAGCAGGGCCCATACACCTCTTAACCTGTTTATTCCCAAAAGCATATACAAGACCGTAGTTTCCCCAAAACCGGAAGTCACCAGAGGGCAATCCATATACTAAAGGTACAAATCAAAATCGTAGTGGTCGCGCATAGGATAATCAGTATGACAAGGTACATGAGGCGATACCAACTAGGATACTAGTAGTTGCGTGATCCGGACTGATGTTGGGCATAGCAGCTACTACCCCAACACCGCGAAACAACACTCCCATAATCGAGGGGTGCACCCAAATCGAATCACAAAAGTAATAGATATGGTATCGAAGAAGTGTGTCCGCTAGAGGTGGCGAACCTCAATGGCCCGGCGCGGCTCCTGTTTTAGTCATGTCAGGGGTCATCCAAAATCGTTCTCTTTCTTCAGTCAACGCGTTCATCAAAACCATCCACTTCGTTCTGGATCAACACTCCGCGTATAGTTATTAAAGTGGTTTCGGTTCAGATAGAGAGTATATCCATTACCGATCCCGGTCTCTTTAATAACTTCCGTAATTATTACACCGATTGGTCGTTTATATATTTCAAAAACCAAATCAATTTCAATTTCAAATAGAGTTCGTAAATCAACATTTCATTTGTCTTTCTAAAACAATTTCCAAATTTTCGTTTCAAAACTTCCAATTTCCCGTTTCAAATCTTATAATTCAATTTCAATTTCTATTTAAAACAATTCAAATATTGATTCAAGTTCGTATATAAATTTCATTCCGAAATCATTTAAATTAATTTAATTTAACATTCAAATCAATTTAAATTCATTTATCGATTTCATTTAATATTCGTAAAGTAAATTTATCATTCAAAACAATTGCTATTAAATTTCCAATTCATTAAATCAATTTCTCAAGTTCAACTTCATTAAATCGAAACTTACAATTTTGAATTAAATTAAATTCGTCCAATCAATTCTTTCAATTACAAGTCTTACATTAATTTCAAAAATATCACATTTTCATTTCTTGTTAAAGAAATTCCATTTCACTTATTTACTTTCTTAAATAATTTTCCCAAAACTTAATTTATAAAGAAACTCAATTTCAATTATTTACGAAGTAAAATTCACTTATTCAAAAATTCAAATTTTCTTATTTGAGAATTCAATTCAATTTAATCATTAAATAATTCGATCTTATTTAATTATTAAATAATTCAAAACTTAATTATTAAATAATTCAAAGTTTAATAATTTCAAACTTAATTAAATTTCAAACTAAATTATTCGTTTCTCAAATTAAACACCGTTCTTTCATCAATTTCAATTTTTATATTTTGTTTCAGATTTTTAAATATTCGCATTTAAATTTCATTAAAATTCAATTTCAACTTCATTTCAAAACAATAATGTTTTTCAAATAAAATCTTCGTTTATTTTTAATCAAATTATTGACCAATCGGGTTTTTATTTAATTCTCTATCCTAGGTCAAAGTTCAATTTGGGTATTTATCATTTCAACCCGATTCCAATTTAATTCAAAAATCAAAGCATATAAAGGGAACTTGCAGTGTGATAACTGGGATGGTGTCATAGTAAATAAACAAGCAATAACAACAACCAATATCAATCCAATAATCAATTCAAATAATCCCGAAATAACCGTATTAATTCGCATTGTTATTTGTACGAATTAATATAATTATTTCTAGAATCTACATTATCATTTCATGTAGATTAAAGATTATTACATTACAGTTCTTCACTTGTCAAACATTCAGTGGTTCAAAATGTAATTAAACAAATCCTACGTGTCGATAAATTTAACAGTTAAAGGGGTCATATTATACAAGTGTCAGTTAATCAAATTTAACATTTAATTATCCTATATCAAGTTCAATTTCATACTATTTATCATTTTAACATTAACAATTTAACGTCCAATATAAACATCAACAATCAATCAATTAACAACCAAACTGGATTATCATTTCATATATATAACAGATAATGGTGTCAGATGTCACAGGTGAACTGATACAGGTAATAACAGTGTAAATATCTACAGCAGCATATTTCAATTGTCGTTTCAATTGAAATCAAATTTAATAAATAAAAGAACGTTAATCGTGAGTGAGTGCTCACCTTCCGAGGCTAGAGAGGATATACAGTGGATTGAGTAACAGATCCAAGCACGAATTTCCAAATCAACACAAGATTGGCACGAATTCAAGATCAAAGCTGATAACAGAAGTCGAAGAGAACAAATCAAAACCAATTCGATGGAACAGTAAGGCTACAGGTATATTATCATTATATTATATATTTAATACAATTTTACTAAAATGCTACAAAATTTCGAAATCAATATTCAATACGTAAATAAACTTATATACGTAAATTTCAAAGTCGCAATAAAAAAATGTTGTCGTTCAAATAAAGCACGCAACTGGAATAATATATATAGAATGTATAATCTTTATATAAAATTTACATAACATATGCATTTATACCGGTTGCTAAGTCAAATAAAATACTGATATAAATTGGTGTACGTTCAACGTGCTATTTTATATAGGCTCATACAATTAAAATATGACGCAAACCGATAGTGCAAATTTAATACAAACTTATATATAATCATATCTTATATATATACTTTCGTACTCTTAAATCATGACTTGAATAGTTACTTATAATATAGTACTTATAATACTACCTTTATACACTGCACTGTAACCTACATATAGTACACCTATAATATTTCTAGATCTAATATTTTGTAACCCATATATTATAAACAAATGCACGTGTTATACATATCAAAATTTATACAAACTTGTTATATAAAGTAATATGTAGAACATACGTAAGTTATAACACGATATATATAAATGCTATAAAATACACATATATATAAACCGATACTTTATACCCTATACAACTAATATATACAACCTAAATTCTCAGATCTGGACATTCTTATCTTGTTCAAACTAATGAATCATGAGGCTACAAACAACATGCAAACCTGCTGCTTAATATATATATACAACTTACATAGAAATATATAGAGAGACGTATCAATACCATATAAAAAATTAATGCATAATAAATAAATATACCGTTATCACCATACGAGATAACCACTCGGCCAGGGTAGAGAATTGCATGAGGCGAGTGAGGGTGGCAGCGAATGGAGGCTGCTAGCTTCCGTTGAGAGGTGAAGTGGCGAGCCGAGGAAGGGAAGGGTGATGGGCGGAGGTCGTGGTGACGCTCGGGGCGGACGCGACTGTGATGACAGTGGCTGGGGCGTTGGGTTACACGGCGCCGGAGCTGGTGAAGGTGAAAAAGGCGGGGTGAAGACGGAGGTGTACAGTTTGGGTGGTGATGCTGGAGCTGTGGACCGGGAAGTGAGAGGAGGGCTCGAGTTAGAGAGGGTGCTCGCGCGAGCTGCTGCCATGGAGGACGTAGGTCTCGGGTTCAAGGATGGTCAGTGGATGGAAACGCGGCAGGCTGATGGTGGATGCCGGAAGGAGGCAGAGGCGGATGGGAGCAGCTCATGGATTTGGGAGGCGGATGAGGCAGTGATGAAGGGTTTGAGTGGATTGCTGAGTGAGTTGGTTGGGAACGGTGTTGCCGAGCATTCCTAAACGAATGGAAAACTGTGGAGCTTTGGAATGTTGGATATGAGCAGGCTTGAAGAAGGAGACTAGGAAGGCTAAAGGAGGGGAGAGAAATGAAATGGAACGAACAGAAATTATAAATCAAAACAGTAGATGAATATGAAAATGTAGGAAACAGAGAGTCACGATTTTGGAAAGGTGAATTGCAAAAGGTTGATATTAATTATCTGGGAATATGAAATGCAAATGGCCATTGGTTTGAACAGGGAAATGAACGGACAAAGTGGACCAAACAAAACTCAATACGGTTACCGATGTGATAGGCGTTACGCAAAGTGCAACGTACAACGGAACTCCGAATTTGACAATCGAATATACCGTAGAGATCAGCACGACGAGACGATCAAAACGGTATACAGATATCAGTGGTACGATCATCCGATAAAAATCGATATCGGCACCAGAATACTGCTATTTTGCAGAAAATAAGAACGACGGAGCCAAAGATGTCCGAATTTGGAAAAACGACAAACTGAAATCTTGCTCAGAAGATGATTTAGAATTTTTCTATGTAAAAATATTTAGGTTTCGGAAACATTTTATTTTCATTACTTTTTAACTGATTGAATTGAAGTGAATTTACGCGCGAAATAAACTTCCATATTTTCGGACGAAAATTTACCAGTTGCTATGTTTAACTAGACGTATTCCAAATATAAAATTTTTAATTC
The DNA here is from genome assembly GCA_030737815.1 of Allium fistulosum. Classification (NCBI taxonomy): domain Eukaryota; kingdom Viridiplantae; phylum Streptophyta; class Magnoliopsida; order Asparagales; family Amaryllidaceae; genus Allium; species Allium fistulosum. The sequence continues at coordinate 1,439,385,305 of CM060902.1, forward strand.
AAAATTTTATCGTTTAAAATTTCACAAAATTTCAACTAATTACGTTATTTAAAACAGTTGAAATTTACGGGTCGTTACACTCTTCCCCACTCAAAACTTTTCGTCCCCGAAAAGGAACGAGGTAGGAGAATAGAAACAACCAGAAAGAAAAACAGATTTGAAATACAAAATAACAATTAATTTAAACCATATAAATTTAAATTTAAATTAATTGATATTCAATAATTGATTTAATCCATTTGATTTCACTAAAATTAATCTCAACTATTTCTAAATTCATTATCTTATTATCCAATTATCTCAAATTTACAATTTTTTTAAAACCATAAATTTGAATAGTCTTTTATTATAATCATATTTTTATTTTCACAATTTAAATTCTTCTTTTTCCAAATTATTGTTAAAATTTATTCTACTTAATATCCTATCACATATATTTAACCATATAAATTAATTTAAACCATAAAAGTTTCGATTTAAATTAATTTACATCTATTAATTTCTTTTAAATTCGAGGTATTTTCATATGTTGATCAAATTTCAGTTTATTAATTCTTTCAAAACAAATTCATTTATTCTTTCAAAACAAATTTATTTCATTATTAACTGAGTTTACTTATTATCCTATCTACTCTATTAACATCTTTATAATCAAAATTTAGTGTATAACATTTATTATAAACACTCAAATTTTATTTATAAATTAAATTTATATTATATATTATCCAATTACATATTCAACTTCTGAATGATTTAGGTAAGTTGTATTAGAATGCAGTTGAATAATATACAAATAAAATTTTCCCAATTCAATTATTCAAGATTAAATATTTATTCCAAATTTTGATTTTATTTATAATTAAAATCATCTTTTAACAAAATTTAAGAATCAGATTTTCGATTAACTTTAAACAATTTAGAGATATATATAATATATTTATATCAAATCAAATTAAATTTTAAAATAAGGTACCTATATATATATATATAAATCAAATTATACTGAAGAAATTCAAATCAAAATATTTTTCAAAACAAAACCATAGCAAAGCTACAGAATAGTATCTCCACTTCGAAACTCGAAAATGAATGTCGATGATGCGGCCGCCGTCACCGAAATTATTTTCCAGCGACAAAGTGAAGAGCACTGATTTTCTTTTCACATTTAAAATTCTTTGAAAACGATTTCTATTCGAAAATACTTTCAATAATATGTACTTTAAAATTTTAAAACCAAAGTTCGAAATCACCGAAAACTAAATTCTCAAATTCCCGAATTAAATTCATTTCAAATTCCAAATCAATTTATAAACTGTATTTATAAATTTTTTTTTAGAACAATAAATGATAATCAAATATTATCATTTCAAACAAACAATTTAATTAACCTATTAAATTCCAGAAAATTTTAACTTATATTTTTACAATATAATCAACAAATTTATATCATTTACCAGATTTGAAAATAATATTGTGTCAGTTTGCTCTGTTCAAGTGTTTTGGAAATCCTATCGATAGCGTTGATCAGACGAATCGATCGAAAACCCAAATCAACATCAACAACCCAAACAACACAATATAAAACATTTAAAATTAATTTACAATACACTTCCTCACAAAAAGATACAAAAATGGATTTCAAAGCAAGGATAGAGATTCAAATTTTTGATAGACTCAAATCAAGAGAATTTCGATTCGAAGATAGGTTTGAAACAAAGACGAGACAATTAAATAACAAAATAAGGCGATGGATAAGTTTATAAAAAAATTTGCGGGCAACCTTAACCGGGTCGACCGTGACTTCAATAATAAGATCGATGATGAATTCCGAGGTAAATCAACATCCGATCTCGAGAAATAAAATTCAGGTATAGCAGGAGATAGATAGCATCGTAAACCGAGGATACAGAAATCTCCGGTGAATCGATACCTATTATAAAGGGGTTTTGCTCCTTTACGAATCATTCGAGGATTGACGAGACCGCCGATCTGTTATAGATATCATTCAAAATGGAGTTATGGGGTGCTCCAGAATTGCAAGAAGACGAATAGTAAGGGACACGAATGAATTTCGGAACCGAGGGGAACGTTCCAAAATTCTAAGGAATCGAGTCGAAAGGAAGAGATTGAAACTCGAATGAGAGTGATTCTGTAAATACATTTACCCTATATGTTAAGTTTTGCCTAGAGCTACCAAAGCTCTGATACCAACTGTAACGACCCGCCATTTTGGACCATTCGCATCCATTATAAGTGTATAGGTAGACACTCATGCCGGAGTTGAATTGCTCAAAATACCGCGTTGCTAATTTAAATTTGGCAAAACTGAACATATACAGTAAATAAATAATCACAGATCACAGACACAGAGTAATAAGTGCAGCGGAAATAAAAGAGATAGTAGTTCATGAAGCTACTATATAAATATATAAAAATACATCAGAGTTTACAACAGAAGAGTAATACGATACATCAGATACAAATCAGAATACATCACTGGAATCATCGAATATAGAAAGCAGAATAGATGGCTGGATCTTCAAGCAAAGCTCCAACTCCAAAGGTGAGTCTCGAAAGCTGAACTACTCAGTCTGACCCGAGCGTAAAGCAAAACACAAAACACTCGAGTCAGGATTAACATTCTCATATTAATAAATCCAACTCAAGTGAAATAGCAATTGAAATACAAGTAACTCAAAGGATGTTTGGAATAACCACCCTTTAAGGATCCGCTAAACTATCTACTATGTAGTAATGTACGATAAGTAGATAATGTCTATCAGTAATATAAAGATATCAAAATAGGGTTAAGCAGGGCCCATACACCTCTTAACCTGTTTATTCCCAAAAGCATATACAAGACCGTAGTTTCCCCAAAACCGGAAGTCACCAGAGGGCAATCCATATACTAAAGGTACAAATCAAAATCGTAGTGGTCGCGCATAGGATAATCAGTATGACAAGGTACATGAGGCGATACCAACTAGGATACTAGTAGTTGCGTGATCCGGACTGATGTTGGGCATAGCAGCTACTACCCCAACACCGCGAAACAACACTCCCATAATAGAGGGGTGCACCCAAATCGAATCACAAAAGTAATAGATATGGTATCGAAGAAGTGTGTCCGCTAGAGGTGGCGAACCTCAATGGCCCGGCGCGGCTCCTGTTTTAGTCATGTCAGGGGTCATCCAAAATCGTTCTCTTTCTTCAGTCAACGCGTTCATCAAAACCATCCACTTCGTTCTGGATCAACACTCCGCGTATAGTTATTAAAGTGGTTTCGGTTCAGATAGAGAGTATATCCATTACCGATCCCGGTCTCTTTAATAACTTCCGTAATTATTACACCGATTGGTCGTTTATATATTTCAAAAACCAAATCAATTTCAATTTCAAATAGAGTTCGTAAATCAACATTTCATTTGTCTTTCTAAAACAATTTCCAAATTTTCGTTTCAAAACTTCCAATTTCCCGTTTCAAATCTTATAATTCAATTTCAATTTCTATTTAAAACAATTCAAATATTGATTCAAGTTCGTATATAAATTTCATTCCGAAATCATTTAAATTAATTTAATTTAACATTCAAATCAATTTAAATTCATTTATCGATTTCATTTAATATTCGTAAAGTAAATTTATCATTCAAAACAATTGCTATTAAATTTCCAATTCATTAAATCAATTTCTCAAGTTCAACTTCATTAAATCGAAACTTACAATTTTGAATTAAATTAAATTCGTCCAATCAATTCTTTCAATTACAAGTCTTACATTAATTTCAAAAATATCACATTTTCATTTCTTGTTAAAGAAATTCCATTTCACTTATTTACTTTCTTAAATAATTTTCCCAAAACTTAATTTATAAAGAAACTCAATTTCAATTATTTACGAAGTAAAATTCACTTATTCAAAAATTCAAATTTTCTTATTTGAGAATTCAATTCAATTTAATCATTAAATAATTCGATCTTATTTAATTATTAAATAATTCAAAACTTAATTATTAAATAATTCAAAGTTTAATAATTTCAAACTTAATTAAATTTCAAACTAAATTATTCGTTTCTCAAATTAAACACCGTTCTTTCATCAATTTCAATTTTTATATTTTGTTTCAGATTTTTAAATATTCGCATTTAAATTTCATTAAAATTCAATTTCAACTTCATTTCAAAACAATAATGTTTTTCAAATAAAATCTTCGTTTATTTTTAATCAAATTATTGACCAATCGGGTTTTTATTTAATTCTCTATCCTAGGTCAAAGTTCAATTTGGGTATTTATCATTTCAACCCGATTCCAATTTAATTCAAAAATCAAAGCATATAAAGGGAACTTGCAGTGTGATAACTGGGATGGTGTCAAAGTAAATAAACAAGCAATAACAACAACCAATATCAATCCAATAATCAATTCAAATAATCCCGAAATAACCGTATTAATTCGCATTGTTATTTGTACGAATTAATATAATTATTTCTAGAATCTACATTATCATTTCATGTAGATTAAAGATTATTACATTACAGTTCTTCACTTGTCAAACATTCAGTGGTTCAAAATGTAATTAAACAAATCCTACGTTTCGATAAATTTAACAGTTAAAGGGGTCATATTATACAAGTGTCAGTTAATCAAATTTAACATTTAATTATCCTATATCAAGTTCAATTTCATACTATTTATCATTTTAACATTAACAATTTAACGTCCAATATAAACATCAACAATCAATCAATTAACAACCAAACTGGATTATCATTTCATATATATAACAGATAATGGTGTCAGATGTCACAGGTGAACTGATACAGGTAATAACAGTGTAAATATCTACAGCAGCATATTTCAATTGTCGTTTCAATTGAAATCAAATTTAATAAATAAAAGAACGTTAATCGTGAGTGAGTGCTCACCTTCCGAGGCTAGAGAGGATATACAGTGGATTGAGTAACAGATCCAAGCACGAATTTCCAAATCAACACAAGATTGGCACGAATTCAAGATCAAAGCTGATAACAGAAGTCGAAGAGAACAAATCAAAACCAATTCGATGGAACAGTAAGGCTACAGGTATATTATCATTATATTATATATTTAATACAATTTTACTAAAATGCTACAAAATTTCGAAATCAATATTCAATACGTAAATAAACTTATATACGTAAATTTCAAAGTCGCAATAAAAAAATGTTGTCGTTCAAATAAAGCACGCAACTGGAATAATATATATAGAATGTATAATCTTTATATAAAATTTACATAACATATGCATTTATACCGGTTGCTAAGTCAAATAAAATACTGATATAAATTGGTGTACGTTCAACGTGCTATTTTATATAGGCTCATACAATTAAAATATGACGCAAACCGATAGTGCAAATTTAATACAAACTTATATATAATCATATCTTATATATATACTTTCGTACTCTTAAATCATGACTTGAATAGTTACTTATAATATAGTACTTATAATACTACCTTTATACACTGCACTGTAACCTACATATAGTACACCTATAATATTTCTAGATCTAATATTTTGTAACCCATATATTATAAACAAATGCACGTGTTATACATATCAAAATTTATACAAACTTGTTATATAAAGTAATATGTAGAACATACGTAAGTTATAACACGATATATATAAATGCTATAAAATACACATATATATAAACCGATACTTTATACCCTATACAACTAATATATACAACCTAAATTCTCAGATCTGGACATTCTTATCTTGTTCAAACTAATGAATCATGAGGCTACAAACAACATGCAAACCTGCTGCTTAATATATATATACAACTTACATAGAAATATATAGAGAGACGTATCAATACCATATAAAAAATTAATGCATAATAAATAAATATACCGTTATCACCATACGAGATAACCACTCGGCCAGGGTAGAGAATTGCATGAGGCGAGTGAGGGTGGCAGCGAATGGAGGCTGCTAGCTTCCGTTGAGAGGTGAAGTGGCGAGCCGAGGAAGGGAAGGGTGATGGGCGGAGGTCGTGGTGACGCTCGGAGCGGACGCGACTGTGATGACAGTGGCTGGGGCGTTGGGTTACACGGCGCCGAAGCTGGTGAAGGTGAAAAAGGCGGGGTGAAGACGGATGTGTACAGTTTGGGTGGTGATGCTGGAGCTGTGGACCGGGAAGTGAGAGGAGGGCTCGAGTTAGAGAGGGTGCTCGCGCGAGCTGCTGCCATGGAGGACGTAGGTCTCGGGTTCAAGGATGGTCAGTGGATGGAAACGCGGCAGGCTGATGGTGGATGCCGGAAGGAGGCAGAGGCGGATGGGAGCAGCTCATGGATTTGGGAGGCGGATGAGGCAGTGATGAAGGGTTTGAGTGGATTGCTGAGTGAGTTGGTTGGGAACGGTGTTGCCGAGCATTCCTAAACGAATGGAAAACTGTGGAGCTTTGGAATGTTGGATATGAGCAGGCTTGAAGAAGGAGACTAGGAAGGCTAAAGGAGGGGAGAGAAATGAAATGGAACGAACAGAAATTATAAATCAAAACAGTAGATGAATATGAAAATGTAGGAAACAGAGAGTCACGATTTTGGAAAGGTGAATTTCAAAAGGTTGATATTAATTATCTGGGAATATGAAATGCAAATGGCCATTGGTTTGAACAGGGAAATGAACGGACAAAGTGGACCAAACAAAACTCAATACGGTTACCGATGTGATAGGCGTTACGCAAAGTGCAACGTACAACGGAACTCCGAATTTGACAATCGAATATACCGTAGAGATCAGCACGACGAGACGATCAAAACGGTATACAGATATCAGTGGTACGATCATCCGATAAAAATCGATATCGGCACCAGAATACTGCTATTTTGCAGAAAATAAGAACGACGGAGCCAAAGATGTCCGAATTTGGAAAAACGACAAACTGAAATCTTGCTCAGAAGATGATTTAGAATTTTTCTATGTAAAAATATTTAGGTTTCGGAAACATTTTATTTTCATTACTTTTTAACTGATTGAATTGAAGTGAATTTACGCGCGAAATAAACTTCCATATTTTCGGACGAAAATATACCAGTTGCTATGTTTAACTAGACGTATTCCAAATATAAAATTTTTAATTCAAAATTTTATCGTTTAAAATTTCACAAAATTTCAACTAATTACGTTATTTAAAACAGTTGAAATTTACGGGTCGTTACAAATTACATCTAAGGGTTAAAGACAATTGTTACACAAACGTTTGTCACAACAAACTCAAAACCATTTACTTATAGTTATTAACTAATTATCATTAATAAATGTCTAGTTATATTCCTAAGTATAATTAATAATAAGGATTAAAAAACAAATGTTACTCAAACACTGTTTACTACAACCGAAAACTATTTCTATACTTATGTCATCGTTAAAACATTCTTTTTAAAGATCTAGGATAATAATATTTGGTTAAGATCGATAGTCGACTAATCGACTATCTAGTTAAAACATTTTCTTATACAAATTAATGTTTGTATACTTAACTCATTTCCAACATTTCAACTTAAATATTCCTCGTCCAAGAGTTAAGCCAGGTAAGTTTGGGTACTATTTGCATAAAAGCCTTGCCTAGATACTTCAATCTCGAATCTCAGAAATAGATAAATTTATTTGTTTGGTTTTAGTGTTCAATCTGGTCAATTACCGTTTTCAAAACTTATATATTGGAATACCTTTAAAATACTTATAGTACGTTATAACAACTGTAAACTATATAAAAATATATTATAATTATTTATATAGAATTATGTAAAAAACAATTTGGATATAAATAGAAAAATCCAAATAAATATGTTTTATATTAAAAGTCAATTACTTTTAAAATTTTATAATTAATTAATAAAAATATATTTAAATATGAAACCAACTTTAAATACTCTAATATAAGTTAGAAAACAACTCTAAAAAGATTAGAGAAAAATGCTAAATTTGAATATCATTTCTAGACAATTTTCAGTTTCAAATAACAAAGATAGCATTTCTAGAAATGTTGTCTAAAGTTCTGTTACATGTTTTAAACATGTTTTGCTGCAACTTTGCGCCTAGTTTTCGATGCCTTTTTAGACCCATTCCTTTTAAGATAGTTAGTATACTTTGGGTACTTAGAGACTATGATGAAAAATCCTAAAGAATATCTTTTAATTATTTTATAGAAATTTCCAAATACATGGTATTTTCCGAAGTGCTCATATAGCGACTATTTCGCTATAACTTTTGTCACTTCGTTTAACTAGCTATATATGATTTAAGCTTCAAAAAATTCAGAATACGAATAATATATTGTTTGCTTGTTCAAATGGTAAAGAACTCTCAAAGGAACTTTTGACAAAAATGAAGGTTATTTCATAAAAACAAGGAATTTAAAAGTGTCGGTATAACAACCTTTTTACTATTAACTTTTACAGCTTTGGTTTACGTTTATTATAATCTTTCTAACCTATTATTTGCTTTTCAAAACACTTATAGAAGTGTAGATAATAACCAAAACAAGTTATATTAAGATATGCTCTAAAATCACCAAATTACACAAGTTATAGTTAAGGGATTCAAAGTGCGTTTATAGCTAATATCGTTATACGGACAATTCCATGTTCAATTCAATATCCAATATCATTCTATTTTATTCACATATATGATTTCCAAATTCAAACCACCTCACTACCAAACAAGTTTTACATATGTATTTAATTAATATGTCCATATTAAAATGTCTAAATGTATTTAATGTAAACAACACAATTCAAAGCTTTCTAAGGCAAGTTATTTAAACAAATCACATGCTTTGTTGAGCACATAATTAAGGGTTGTAACTTTAAGTAGTTAGGGTATATTATCATAGTTTATAACAAGTATTTTCAAAAAGTTTTTTGACTTATGTTGTGATAAGTTTATAGTTTTAGTTTAATGAGTGAGATAACTTACTTTTATTCAAACCGTACACTTCCTACCAACATTTAATCAACCAAACACTCCTAGTATCAGTTCCTTATGCTCCTAACTCATGGCCAAGACCTTCTACTTCCTCCTATTGCTCATGTTCATCACCTTTACCTCTTTCCTAGCTCACGTCCAAGACCACCAGTCCTCTCATTTGCTTACGGCCATCACCATCACCATCCTTTCCTTGCTTTGCACAAGGCCTGAGGCCATTATTCCCCCTCCAAAATGCTCATAGCCTAAGGTCAAGAAGAGGGAAAAAGAGAAAGAAGACATTGTTTTATAAAGTGGAGTGGTGTAGAAATTAAGAGGCCTCTCCCATCTATTTATAAGCTTAGTAATCCATGGTAAAAGATCACCCTCCTTAGGCATGAAGCAGGACTCCAAGCCATAAGACATGCCATGAAACATGCTCCGTAAAACAAGGTTCCTTAAAGTGCTCCTTAATCCATGCCTTATTTTTATGCATGTATAATGCCTTATGTTCCCTTAATTAAATATGTTTACTTTAATTAATTTGTGGTTAACTCATGTTATTAACTTGTTATATATGTTGTTAATTACTATACAGGTTACAAAATATTTATACAACTTGTATTGAACAATAACAAAATGTTTTCTGGTCACATTTTCGATATTTCTACAAAGTATATATTTTTGTAAACATGGTTTATAAATAAGGTTTCTATCATTGGTTATTAATTAAAAAGTGCTAGTTAGGCTATAAAATCATATTTAATCATAGATAAAAATATTTAAATAATTTGGATATTTAAATACCAAGAGTTTGAAATTTCGGGTCTTTACGGATAAGGAGTTATCCATCGTTCTGGAGCTATGACTTGTTGAGCGGACTCAAGGTCAAAATTCTAAGATGGACGAGTCCTAACACCCATTAATGAAGTCCAAAGACTTCTATGTTTCAACTTAGGGTTTGCAAAACATAAAAGACTAGTGGGAGCCTTATTAGAAATATGAAGTGATAACATTTAACCTTTCTAATGCTGTAAGAATGTATGCTATATAATGTTACAACAATCTACATAGATAAATATGTGCATTTAATACGATTGATAATTTTTTTATCAATTAAGATATACAAATGAACTGAATTGAAGATTGACAAATGGAAATATAATATATTACTTACTATTAAATATTTCTTGCATGTTAATGTTTTCTGTACCCGTGCTAGTACCCAATTTTGCAGTTACTTAATACATTCATAATTTGGTCACTTACATGTTTATTTGGTTAAGATCATGTATTGCACTATATGGGTTTTGAACTCTAAAGAAATATAAAACTATGGATATTTGATCCACATGCTATTGCACTATACAGTTCAGATGAAGAGAGTGAATAGTAACTTCTGCTTCATAAAGGAACATCGAAAACAAGAATTATAATAATAATAATTGATACTTAATATTGGAATGAGAAGTATGATTTCTATTCTAAAATGTATTTTCATACAGAAAATTTTTTTCTATGAGATTTATTTCTCCATTCAAGATATTTGATCAAAGAACTCTCTGTTGTAAACTAGTTGTAGCATATGAAATAAATAATTTACATTAAGTGAATGATGGACCTCTGAATTTAGTACGCTATTACAGTAATGGCGGAAATAGTGGGAGCATGCCATGTGACACCTGTTGATTACATCAAATTACGAAAATTGTTTTCGTAAAACACACCACACATTATTTATACATAATGACTATTTTTCGATGTTGATTGAAAAAAACAGACGCGGTTATATTTCAATGTGAATATTATGAATATTCATTATAATAAAACTGTGATGTGGTATTTGTTTTCACAAAAAAAGTGGTGCATCGGAAATACTAAGGTATCTAAAATTATTTATAATTATTTTGGAATTATAGACTAAGTCGTGCTTTGAGAAATAATTTTTATTATATGATTATGAATCATATAATACTGGTTAATTATATCTCAAACAATTGAAGAGTCATGCACCCAATTAGTGGGAGCATCATAAGAGTTGATGAACTCTTCAGATTGATACATATACATGCTTGCAATCATAAGTCTATTAATACCAAAATAGTTTTGTGTACTCTATCATATCATCGATGAGTTATCACAGACATGGACATGTGTATTTGATACGCATGTATAAGTCTATGATAAACCTATAGAGTACAAAATAGAAGTAAATAATGTAACATGTGATGGAAATGATTTGATTTGATCGAATGAGTGAGTATATTAGAAGGAGTTCCGAATGTACCTAATATGAATAAAGATTATGTCTCAAAAGGTCACTCCTTATAATACATAATGATGTATTGATTAGAATTAATTCAACTTTATTGGACAAAATACAGTTACCGATGAGTAAAGTTAAGTCAAATTCTTTCTATAAGGTGTGTATTTAAGAGTAGTACATAAAGCTAAAATTAATATCATTCGAAGAATAGTTTGCAAAAACCATATAAGATAAGCGTTTATAAGAAACCCTGCATATCCTAGGTCAAGGAAGTGGTGGGTTGTGCAAGTCGAAAGATTGCATATAATAATTGTACGTAAGAGAACTTATATGAATCGCCCCAAGAGAATTTTGGAATCAATAGTCATTAGATGACTAATTTGTGTTGTGAACATAAATATATTATAAACTAATGCAAAATCAGTTTTATATAATTCAATTCATAAAATGTTTATGAATGACCGTTCCGTTGCATAGAGAAAGAACCGTTGTTCCCAGAAGTACCAACTTCATAGCGAAGGAATTTCATTAAGAAATTATGGGTATAAAAATGGATTTGGACAAAGTCCAATGACTAAACTGGTTACAATGGATGAAATGAAATTGAACAAACCTAAGTGAACACAAATACATTAGAACCTCTAATGAGTATTCTTGTACATTAAAGAGAAACTATGAACCTTTTGTCAATGTCAAGAATAAATATTCCTCAATTGTTTAATTATACCATTAAAGTATTGACTCTATGATATGGTATGATGTGCATATCCGAAATAGATTCCAAGTACATTATCAAAATATAATTTTGATAGTTGTATCCAAAAGGATATGATCCTTTTGGCCGTAAATGTGTCCTTAAGAAAAAGACAAATGCAATTGGAATATCATGAGCCACATTGATAAGAGTAATACCATAAATTTCAATTGTTGAAATTAAAATAACAGATTCACAATGCGATGTACCCAAGTCGGTTCGGATTTTACTCACAAAATTATCGTCTAGTATGACTTTATGTTTTGGTATGTATGTGTTGAAATGGAAAATTCTAAATAATGATTTAGAGAAAACTGTTTACATATAATAACCAAATTATCTAGAAGCTTGTGGGAGCGATATTAAGTGTGTGAGTTTTTGGATATGATCCAACAATAGATACGAATGTATCGTTTGACAAGCATTAAACTTAAACAAATGTTTTGATAAGAATATTAATAGTTTGATTGTCAATCAAAATACAGAGGAGGTGTGTGCTCATAAGAAAGAAATTTAAAAAGATATATTAATATTTCTAAACTATAAGTAAACAACATATTGCTAATTTTAACGATGTATTTGTGTTAAAATCAGCTTTAGTTATTTTAAAACTCGATGTTGGATTTGCATATGATGTCTTTTAGAGTAAGTATAAAAGGTATTGGGAATGTCCCAAATCGATATGTAATGACACTTTATTAAAATGATTAATAAGGAACATATAAGATAGATTCCTTATGCATTGGCAAAAGGAATTATCATACATGTTGTATTATCTAAGATATTGTGATTTGTTCATGTATTTGATACATAAAGCAAATATCAAAACCAAATTGATACCACTAAATGGTTATTTGAAGCATTCTCTTGTATTTATGAAATACTAAGGAATTATTTACATAAATAATAAACTTCTTACGAAGGAGTGTTCGAACTCAAATTTTCAAAAGCGATATTGAGTATAATGTATCAATAATAAACACCAGTTGAAAATCTTTAAATTGGTAATGTTCCAGATGAAATATTGTAACTGATTCAATGAAAAGGCTATGCACATCGCCTTGGATAGCACCGCAATAAAAACAAATGTATATAAATATAAATGCACAAATTTATAACTAATTTGAGAGTGATTTCAAATGCTGAGAATCCCATAACATTGTTATGTGACAACAATGCCACGATGTAATTCTAACAGAACTTAGAGCTCATTCGAAGTTGAGAAATACACTTTGAATTGTTCCACATGATAAAGGTAGTTTATCAACACCGGAGAGAATTAATTGATAGAGTGGACGATTAAAGCATAATGGCATACCCGTTCATTGAGGGACTGACCCGATTGATTTTGAGAAAATTGCTTGGAGAAGTTAGAATAAGATTTCATAGTTTACTCCAAGTGCAAGTAGGAGATTGATAGAATTATGGGTATGCCCTAAGGGTAATTATGTAATTTGTTACATATACTATAACTCGTTGACCAATCTTGTTCGAAATAAATATGTTTTTCTTTCTATTATATAATAAATGTGTTTTTTTCTTTCTATTATATACTTGATATAACGTGTTATATTAATTGATTAATTTAATTAAAAGTATATTTAATAGAAAGCCCATAAATGGTACATTTTGTGATAGTAGTTATAAAGTGTTGTAACCGTGAGTAATTTATCACAATGAAAACAAATATACCATTTTAAATGTTCCTAGTTAAGATGCATTAAGACTGGATATCGATATATCTGTTGAGATTGGAGTATGTAATGCTCTCCATGTATTGGACAGTGTGTTTAATGCGAGAGGCACCTAGGGTTTACGTACTAATGGTTATTGGATAACTATGGAATGACTCACGCGATAGTTTTCTGTCGGTTAATATAACTAAGGTCAAACGGAAAATATCGATGTGACTAATTTACATAGTTTTCTCGACTTGAGAACACTATCGATCTTAAATATGAAAGCTCTACTTTGATTATTGTCAAATCATGGCATGGCGCCCATCGAGGGTCAAGTGGAAGTATTGTAAGTGAAGCACCATTTAAGAGAGGATTTTTCTCCTCGGTTATATGGGGTTAATATTACGATTAACTCAAGTCAACTCAAAGTCAAAGTCTTTGGCCAGAGCATTTCAGTTAATAATAATTGTTATTATTGAATCAAGGACCTTGTGTCTGGACTATAGAATCGAATATGGACGATACTGGAATTTTAACCATTACCAAATTTCATAAGTCCAAATAATATAGTTTTGACGAAGAGAATTGGTGTAGATAAATGTCATAACCATGTAACGCTTAATAATATAAAATTCGAATTTACTGAAAATAAGTAAGTGATAAATTTGGACAAAATGTCACACCACCTACGAAGTGACGTGTGAACATTAGCATCCGAATAGTTCGATGTTAATCGCCGACCGAATTTACACCTAATGAGTCACATAACCAAAATGACGAATTCTCTTATACCAAATGATTTATTTAGTTTATACTAATTATAAATCAATTAATATTTATAAAATATTAATTATAAACCTTTGAATATGATTTGAGGAATAAATATAATTGAATATGATATGCGATATCGACAAGCAACCAAATTAGATTTAACTAATAATATTTATTTGTGATTAAATGGGTTGTTAGCCCATGATAATAAGATGATAATTTTGGCAGCTATATGGCTTGTAAGGGATGCTAATAAAGCTAGTGTTGTTTTGAGATGGATGGCTTAGATCTAGTGAGAATTGGTATGAGATGTAATCCATATTTCTCTCTATATCGTCCACTATAAAACGACCCCTATCCCTATTTTTATGAACCTTTTGGTTGCCATTTCCCTATCATTGCTGACCAACCTCATCAACAAGGAGATCTAACTAAATCCTCTCAAATCAATTCAAAAGGCGGCAGCTATTGGATAGCTAAAGGTCTACGGTTCAAGGATTAGCAATCTGTCGAATCGAGAAGATTTGAAAGGAAGAAGAATTCATCATTACAAGGTATGCTCTAAGGCATTAGTACTAGGTATGTATTTACTATAATATATGATTTATAATTTTTGGATAACATTATATTATTTAAATATATATATTATTAATGCTAATTAGGTGAGATTCTTATATGTATCATCAATGTTGTTACATATTAGATTGGTTATATGTATGTGTTAATTTATTAAAAAACTCATTTTTATACATATAGATCTGAAGTGCACAGCCAAATAAAAGCTATTTTAATTATTATCATTTTATTAATATATATATATATATGTATGTATGTATGTATGTATTAATATACTACCTAATATATCTTTATGCAAGGCCATCTGGTTTTACTGTGGACCGTCCACTTTTATTACCAACAAATCACGGTTAATAGAGAAGAAAGGCGGCATGCCTCAACTACTATTAAAAGGAAAATACAAAGCACGAGTTAGGAAAAAGGTGCCTAAGCTATTATAAATGACCTAAAGTTAGTCCCCCTTAGAAGAGGAGAAACCACTTTCATCGTCCGAAAAGACTGGGCCAATCACATGCAGATAATCAACGAAAAGAGACACAATATTGAGAACATAACCTGGGTAATCCTTACAACAGATAAATTTCCTATCCCAACTATCATCTGCAAGAACAACCCTATTCTTAGCACCAAGTTCACCATCAACTGAAAGAACAAGTCCTTCCCTAACTACTAAGTAATAAAGACGCCTGGATTCACCTTCGACTTCACTAACAAACATTTGGTATTCATTTCGATCTGGGTCATTGTAACGATCCAAAAATTTTAACGTTTCGAGTGGGATTATTTAATTTACTTAAATTCAGATTTGATTTAAATTTAAATAAATAATAAGAAAACCAATTACTAGTATAATGACAATTATTAGTATAATGATTCAATTTTTATTGATGTAATTTTTTTTAGTTTATTTGATATTTCCATAATTTTTAATTTGGAAAATATTTAAATCGTTGTTTGATAATTTTTTTAGCAAACTATAGTATTTTTATGATTTTATAGAACAAGATAACCAATGTATTTTATTATTGTTTTGAGATCGTGTCACATTTCTGAGCATGATTGTATTTTTGTTTTGTTGTTCGTGATTCGTACGCAAACGAAACTCGGTATAGCGAGATGACAAAAATTGTAAAAAAAATAAAACTAACTTCTATGCTTAGACAATTTAACACTGCTTTCTCTCTTTCTCTTTCATTTTTCAATCCAATGGTAAAAGGAAATAAAACACCCATTTCAAAAATCAAAAATTAATATCCACTCAACTAAAAAATATAAAGTTAGGATCTTTGCATTCATATCGAGGTGATCTACGTTTTGGTATAAGTTTGCTTATACTCGATAGTGGTTTGGAAGGTTCAATGGTTAGGTCGTGCATTTGGCTAGAGTAGGGTTTATGTTTACTTGAGTTGTGGTCATTGATAAGGCACGAGCATGGTTCCTATGTGATTTTCATAGGGTATTGCATCTACGAGCCAAGAATTGGGTGTTATGGAGCGAACCACATCATAAGGCAAAGTGACGTCAAGTCTTGGCATTGTAATTTACAACGGAGCTTCGGAGGGGATTTCGATGGTGCAGATGAACTTGGCCAGCGAAGAGGAGGTGATTGGAGGTCATCCGAGGTGCTCCACGTGGCTGTAGTGAAATGCAATTTGTGCATGATCTTTTAAATAATATGTGTTATGCATATGTAAATATCTAGTCAATGATTTTATTTTATTTTGGAAAATTATAGTTTTTTCATATAAATAACGTACTTATGACCGCATCCTTCAAAATGTAACTATAATTGCATCATTCAAATCAGTATGTTCAAAACTAATAAATATGTCGTTTACAGTCAATTTCATATTTGGTATGCAGTTAAAATTATAATTGCATGTTAATAATGCAGTTAAATTATTATCATTAAGATTGAATAAAATTATCAAAGGCAGGCAAACTTTGTATTGCATTACATAAATGCAGTTAAAATATTCAAATACAACCACAATTGCATAATTCAGAAATTAAAGTAAAATAATAACCGGTTTTACTTAATGTGGTTAAATTAGCTGATTAAGCTTGAATAAATCATCGAATATAACCAAAATTATTATTGCATAATATAAATGTAGTTGAAATATTCAATTGCAACCATGCATAATTTAAAATTGCTGTTAAATTAGAACTACATTTTCTTAATGCAGTTAGATTTCAATGGCATAAAGATTGAATAAATTTATAAGATGTAGCCAAATTATTACTACATCAGATAAATGTGTTAATATCTTCAAATGCAGTTAAATTAATCGAAAATATGCTGTTAAATTATAACAACATTTTTTTAATGCATTTAGTCTATTACTGCATTAAGATTGAATAAAATTATCAAATTTAGTCAACATTATTACTACATCGCATAGATGCGGTTAAAAAATTCAAATGTAGTTAAATTAATTCAAAAATGCTTGTAAATGATAACTGCATTTTCTTAACACAGTTAAATTATAATTGCATTAGTTTTGAATAATTATCAAATACAGTCAAAATTTTAATTGCATTACATAAATGCATCTACAATATTCAAAGGCAACCATAGTTGCATAATTCAAAAACAAATTCCTTTCAAATACGCTAAAAGATAATAACTGTATCATTTGTAACATCCTAAATTTTAGTTTAACGTTATCTAGGAGATTTAACTAGATAGACTAAATAGAATAATGTAAATGGTTAAGTGGAGTGAGATTTGAAAAATAATAAAGTCGGCCAATATTAACAAACTAAGTAAGTTTGTTTTAAAATTTACATATAAGAGAATATATGATAGGGGCTAATTAGGTAGGTCCAACTTTCACTCCTTAAACTCTCTCCTCCTCATTTAATTCTCACTTTAATCATTCACAAAACAATCAAAGAAAGAAGAAAAAGATGCCGGCCATAACCTAAGGAGAAATCACGAAATCAAGGGGAAGAAGCTTAGGGAAACTAAAATAATATCAAATCTCTACTCCAACATTTAAATCAAAGATGAATAATATGAGATCCATCGCTTTTATTATTTTAAAATTCAGTTATGGATAGTACCCATATTATTACTGTTTTTTTATCAATGTATGGTAGTATAAGTATTGTTTGGATAAAATACTGATTTATGAAATTATTTAAGTGGATTTTAAGGTTAAAACCTAAGTTTTTTATCCCCGGTAGCTTTGATTTTCTGGTATGTTGAGGGAAACATTATTTTGGAGACGATTTTTTATTTTCATAATTTTTCAAATTAAATTGAGTATTTTATGAATTTCCTAAGGAGGAAATTGGTTTAAATTTAGGTTTTAATTATTAAAATTAATCAAATATGATTTTTGGTCTCAAAATTTTATACGATAAAGAATACGGTGTTTTGGAATTTCTACGAATTTTAGGGATTTTTCCCTAGTAAATTCGAATTATTATGAATTTAACTAGAAAAATACTTAAAAAGGTAATTAATTAAGGATATTAACTAATTAGTTTGATTAATGTTTTGGGACTTTGGAAATTGAGTGTGATAGATTTCTAAAAAGATTTGAGTAAATAAATTTTATTATCCAATAGAAATTTGACAAAAAGTAAGATTTGGTGAAAAGTGTTTACTTTTAGTAGAAATAAATCAGTTTTCAGGTTAATTACGATAATGTCATGCATTCACCTTGTCACTGCACCTATAAAAGTGCCACATCCATGAGGTACGCCTTCCTTCAGTGGTGAGAGCTGTAAAGGTCGACATCGAAGTGAAAGGAAGAATAGGATAATTATTGTGACAGCTACGGAATGTTTCTAGGACGAAGTCGACCTCGTTGAGAACTTAGGATTGGTGGCATTGACACTCTATGATTTATCTATAAGTGAAGTCGCATCTCTTCACCCATGTTTTGACTTCTCACTTGTATATTAGCAGCATAATAGCCGGAGTAAGTTGCGTATAGAAGTTGTTTAACGACTCTGATGGCCTCGATACTGCTTTATTAGTGTCGATGACCTTATATACCCATGATTTTATATTGTAGAGGGTCGAGAATGATGCAATGCAGCATCGACACCACATTTCTTCCTTTAACGCCGAAGAGGTTTTGTTTTTATTTAAACTAAAACATTTTGAAGGAGGCGAAGCGGCCCATGCTCGAGAAGGTTAATGGCCCTATGTTTTCGACAGTTAGCCAATTGTTTTGTAATATTCTAAGGTTTTTTTAAAAAAAAAGGTGGATAGCCTATATTGTAAGAGGGTAGATGATCCTATTTTCGATATAAATTATGTACTTAAAAGAACTTTAAGGTTTTCATCGACCTTGGGTAAAGGTTGATGTATTTTAATACCGTATGTGTTACATTCTATTTCATTAAAGGCGGAGAGCCTTAATCCTTCTTGTCGACTGTATTATTGACGTCAACATTGATCTATTTTAAACTATTTAATGGTGGCGAACTATATGACTTGTAATTTCTACTTTAAAACCTTGGGGATACCAATGTATATCTTATTGAGTTTGACATAGATTATTTGAGGATACTAATGTATGTCACTTTGAAATGTTATAACTTTAAGGGAAGATAACCTAATTGGGGACACCAATAGACATAGTTTAAACATATGGGTAAAATGAATTAAATTATTAAATGATAGGTTTATAATCATCCTAGGAAATCTATGGAATGTGAGATGGATAATCCACATCATGATGGAGATGGATAGCCTCTACAAGGTTAATGAAGGGTTCATAGTTATCCTAGGAAAAACATGGCATGTGTGATGGATAGTCAACATCAATTTTTAAATGAGTGGGGTATGTGTGATGGATAGTCCACATAATTTAAATAGCTAAACCATGAGTGATGGGTAGTCAACATAGAAGGGGATAGGTAATCCAAAGGACTAATATATGTGAGATGGGTAGTCCATATAAGTATAAGACAGATAGTCAATGAAAACTTAGATGGGTAGTCTAATAACTTGGGATGGGTAATCCAGTGTATATTGCATGTTTGCATATTAGTGTATTTTTATGTTATAACCATTTTGGATGTAGGAGCATAGAATATGGTTGAGATGTTTTGGTTAAGATAGCAATGAAGGGAAAACCTGTTCCACACAGTGGCATGGTCTCACTAGATATCTATTTGGTTCGAGGTGGTAGGTTATTATTCACACCAGACTGTCATTTGACTCGAAGTTTTTGTTTTTTCCCTTAAACTCTCGAGTACTCATTTGAGTAGGTCGCGAGTAAGGGTTTTCAGGTTTCCAGATAGACGAATAAGGTTTCGGAGATGTGCACGAGACAATCTAGCTATTTATGAGTACCTTTCTAATTTGTTGTATTATTTGGTTTTGTCTGTATGGATGTAACGACAAGCCATATAATTGCCAAGTGTTAGACTCTGATCGACCAAATGGGCATCTTCATATGTCACTCTTGGAGTTTTGTAATATTTATGATTTCTCTGAATGGGGATTTGTGAGTGGGATTATGTAATGAATATGAAATCATATTTGGGAATGGAATGTAAATTTTATTTATGATTTGTGTTTGAAATTTTTTCGTATTTGTGTGCTTCTGATTATTAATATAATTAATGTAGCTGCATGTTGTTGTCAAGAATTAATAACTATGGATGAATGCATCATCCGTAACCATTAGTTTTAGGTCTCAGAATAGGGGATGCTACAAGTTGGTATCAAAAAATAGGTTTATGGTTAAAAGAAATTTTAAACCTAAAGAGTTTCGAAAACATAATCCTACTGAATCAGAGAATAAGATTAGGGAATGGGATAACGCTATACTAACATACTTGTGCTTGCTATATACAAGTATGTATTCTATCACTATATTGCCCTCTCTCTTAGACCGTTCTTATGTATCTTACTAAGGCTCATATGCAGATTTATGAGAAAGAAAGATATGGAAGCAGGAAATGGAAGAGTGAATCCAGGCGGCGGAAGCACCACAACCAAAGAAATGCTCGGCCCATCACCAGGAGGAACTAGGGTCGACAGGAAAATGCTAATCAAAATGCAAGTGCCAATGTAGGTTGTAAGAGTCTTGAAACTCGGCCTTCGAAAATCGGCACCCGTACTTCACTTGTACTCAAATGTCATAGATTCAAACGCCGAATCTAGCTCCCCGAAGCTTATAACACCATTAAGTATAACAACACAACGGAAGAAAGAAATAGATGATATCATATACAACTCCAATGAATACAATATCCAGAATGATATACAACAATGATATCAATATGATACAACGATATCAGAGACAAATAATGATACAGCGGAAAACAGAAGTGATAACTCCAAATGATCTTCAAAATAGAATGAATCCAACAACTCCAACATCAGCTCGAACCACCATCACGTTGCACCAAGATAAGCGACGTCAGTCATGCGTGAAATCCAAAACTGAACTAGCTCCAGATAATCTACTAAACCTGACTATCTGAAAAACCCAACTCTAGACTGCCCGTGTGGAAAATTGTGGGCACCCAGAGTTTAGGAAGGGAATAATAAACTCCGGGTCAGTCGTGGGACTGGTGTGAGTAACAAAAACAGTTTATCTTTAAACAACAACAAAAGAATTTTAAGCATTGAAACCCGCAATGCTTTTGGAAAATGAAACTACCATAAGACCTCCCGCCACACACACAATGCAAACGCAGAATTGGAGGAGATTTCTTCTTATGATAGTCAAACATGCTTACTACGCAAAATCATTGGATTATTATTATTAGTGCATAGTGGAAAACATTTTGAAAGTATAATATTAATCTTAGCCAGCATAGACATTCCGAACTATGCCTACTATAGCTACCATGGTTTGTGGCAGGTTACCGTCACGCTGCATGGCAGGTTATACAACTAAAACCGTACAAGGCTCGTATTGTTTCTTTGGATTTCCAACAAATGGTCAGGCTAAGGAACTTCCTACTGCCACATGGGTACGCCTCTGGATGGACGTCCCGAGAACTAACTAGCTCTCTGCCAACACAAGGCCGGGTTACCTCTTACACTAGGTAACTACTACACGAATATGCCACCCCCTGGTCCATTGGGACCTTTATCCGAGGAACCTCGATCACAAAGCAACAATCACACAGAGTAAATGAGATTAGAGCAACCACACAGGTAAATATCCGGGCTCCATACCAGGATATCACCTTTTTCCAAAAGGAAATGACATACCCTAAAGGGAGCGACCCTCATAACCTTGCCGCATCATTCCCGTTTCGACCATTTCCGGTCTGTGAGGCTCGATGAGGTCTCGTCCATAAAGCTACGCTTTTTCACAAAGCCACGCTTGGATCACAAATGATCAACAAATGACCATCAACACACAGCAACACTAAGCATGCCACACTACCAAATTGGGAGTATATCACCGATAACCTTCAACAACATAACCTCTGAGCTCGTACGTCTCAGAGAAGGGTGTTAAGCTAAGAGAATAAATTCTCCGCCACCAAACAGAAATGTATTTGAAAGAAATCGGCTTTATATCTCAAAGTGTAGTGTCAGACATACAACCATACAAGTCTGTTCCGGGTTTGAACAGAACCGAAGGCACTTCCAAAGAAGCCCTTGCAATCCGGGTATTCACAATCCCGATCGAATTTCCAATCACTTAGGAAATCTCTATACCGGCGCGACTCAGTGCAGAGACAATCGATAAGTTATCCTATCGTTCTCACAAATACTCGGTCTTCAACACCGGTATTCAAATGCTATCCATATACGACGTATCATTATTCGGAATGGGTTATATGACACAAAGTCCTCTCCCGGCTAAACCGAATAATGAGCGTAATATTTAAAAACATATGGATAATGGAATTTCAATTAAGTCACAATTTATTATCCAAAACTTTCTTTTCAAATGGTTTAAACACATTACCATTTTAATCTTTTTAAACAAAAAGATTCAATTCACAAAGTTCACCTTGTTTCATAAAGATTCATTCACAGATTTCCAAATCAATTTCCATTTCAATTGGATTAACTCATTAAATATTTATATTAAAGATTTAACTTATAGCCTTCAAAATCATTTCCAAAGACTTATGCGTAACTTGGAAAACCATCTTCAATTCAAACTTGAAATTCCTTTAATTCAAATTGGAAATTCATTTCTTACATGAGAGCTTTTATCAGGTGGAAACAATTAGTTTCCCAAATTATTGAATTCAATTTCAAATATTGAATTCAAATTTAAATCAAATTATTAAAATATCAAGTTTTATTAAGTTATTTAAAATAACTTTTACATTTGAAACTCATTTGCAAAGCTCTCAATTCAAATTCCAAAACTATTTGAATTCACAAATTCAACCTTTGAAAATTGTCAACAATCTGTGACTTAACTGATTTCCACGTGAAATCCATATTTGTGTGTGTATGGTGTAGTCCGGGGGTTTCACACAGTAGTGCAACATCATTCAATCATCACAGATCAGAATACAGAAATATAGTTGATGAGCCGTATAAACTATAACGCTTATCTTTCATTCACATAACACAGATATATATATCACAGATAATAAATTACATCATAGAAAATTAATTACATTACAGATCACAACATAAATCAGGATATATCACAAAGCATCACATATCAGGGAGACCAAACAATTCAACATCCAATATAATCCAAACATCCATAAGTAGGATCCACTAAATTATCTGATTAATTTAAATCAGATTAATTCCTATGAATAAATTTTCTAGTCATGGTAAATTAATAATCCATTAATTACAAAACATTTAATAAATTATCCTTTAATTAATCATTAATTAACCCTTAATTAATAATTTAATCCTTAATTAATTATTCTTAATTAATTGCAATAACTAAGTAATTGCTCCTTAATTAATAATTACTTCTTAATCACTTTCATTAATTAATTAACCTTTAATAAATTAATTGTTCTCAAATTAATTACCTTAATTAATTTATCACATTATCCTTAAATTAAATTTTTGCTTAATCACTTGATTAATCAACTTTAAATCATTAATTAATATCTAATTAATAATCTTTAATTTATAATTAATTATTCCCTACTTAATTAATCTTTAAACCTTAGTTAATTAATTTAAATCTTTAATTACTTATTTAATTAATCCAAATCATTAATTAATTAAATGAATAATTTATCCATTTTAATTGACTTAATAATTAATGAATTACCATCATTAAATCTTCATTTACTTTGAGGTAAACTCATTTTTATTAATGATTTTATTATCATTTACAAATATGTTTCAAAACACTTATTTTCAAATTTACTTTTAAATTTCATTTTTTTTTAAATTCCAGATTTAAAATAAATATCAATTTACCTTATATAAAGTTTAAATCCAATCTTTTAAACTTTTGAAGTCACATGCTTAAGTAATACTTTTATTACAAAAGAAATTTAAAAGAGTTCAACATCAAATTTTTTTTCACATATCCAACTATACCTTAACATTAAAACTTATTAAATCATTTCAATTTGTAAACTTAATTAAATTTCAAAATATGGAATTCAATTTAAGTTCAGGTCCAAGTTTCAAATTTGATTTAGACTTTTTTTAAATTCTTCCTTTACATTTCAACTCCCATTTTTAAATTCAAATCCTTTTTTAATCCTTAAAAAAAACTTATTTATTCCTAACTTAAGTTTCAAATTAAACTGGAGTTTATGGTTAAACTTTGATTTTAAACCTATTTTAGACCTTGCTTTAATATTTACAATTAAAAACAGAACAGGTTCTATTTAAACCCTAAACAGTTATCTACCCTAGCAGACCTTTGCCTGCTTCGAGTCCAATCCAAAAATTCTTCGAGGAAACACACGAGTTGCTCGAGACCACTCGCGTACCACCTGATACACACAACTACCCAAATACCAAATCACCAGAATAGGTGCACGGTGCACGTACACGTCGCCGATGATCAACTCCAGGCGACATCACGTTGTCGATCAAGTGGACGGTCCTCCACGCTCCTCTCCCTGACCATCAGATCTTCACCCTTTAGTCGAAAATTGAAATCGAGTTCAATGCCAAAACCTGGAAACATGAACAGACCTCACCTCCAAACCTGTCAACGCCTCGCCTCCTTATCTCCAACCACCAGAGGCGACACAACTCCGGATACGACTTCGTCAATGACCAAACTACCATCACCCGAAGCCCCGAAACACTCGATCATCTACACAAGCCGTGGTGATCAATTCATTCAACCCAGTAAAAACTAGGGTTCTAGGAAAAAAATTGCCACCGCTGCTTCCTCGATGAACTTCACCACAAACAAGTATTTTTCCACTACTCTCTGATCACTTCTCTATCATCAGAGAGAAACCCGACCCTCCAGCATACAAAGATCATCAGAGATCATCAAAAACCCATATTTTGATGAACCCAGCACTGTACCTTTAATCCCAGACTAAAAATTATGATTTTAGTGTTAAAAACATGTTTTAGTTTATGAATTCAAACTATAATCCTGAATCAATGAATTACTAAGTTTGAGTTTCACTTATATATATGTTTGCACTGCTGTTTTTGGTTTATAGAGGCAACCAAGCTTTAATTTGACTTGATTCAAATTTTAAACCTTAATCTATGTTAAATCAAACATCCTTTGTTTGTAATCTAAGTTCTAACAACAATTAGTTCTAGAGAAAATAAATTTAAAACCAAACAGAAGAACTGGAACTATAAATAGAGTAGGTTCTGTTGGAAACAAACATGCATACTTCATACCTATATATACACAGCAAATTCACACAAATTCATTTCAACATCACTGGCATACATCTAAATTTTACTTGAAAGTTGACAAAGTGAAGTTACTCACCGATTTCCAGAAGAAGAACAGAGCATACTTCTGTTTTGAAAAGCTATAAGCCTGATCCTCTTGAATTTCTTTGCTTGCTTAATTGAATTGTTGTTTAGTTGAGTTGGAATAAAACTTCAGTTGTAAGATACTTTTCTGGAATGCTAAGTCTTTTTGTAAACGAAAATGGAATGAGAAAGATTGATATATGGAAAAGAGCTTACATAGAATTGTTTACAGGTACAAGATTTTTTTAAGTTTGGTCAGAGATTTTTCTACTTGGAGGCTGATATGATTTTATAATGTGTACTAGAGATGATAACATTAAATGCTAGAGTCCTCCATGTCTACAAATACTTATCCTTTATCTTCTTTCGGCTGTACAAATATGAAGATATTTGGTGTGGCTTCCTTTTACAAGCTTCTCACTTTATATATTTTGTTTCTTCATTTTTTTTCAAATGGTTCATACATGAATATAAATATATATATATATTAGTGTTTGTATTTCCTTTGTTTTTATAATATAAGTGAATCTCTTTTATTTTAATTTTCTTTTATTATTTCTGAATGTATTTCCATATTTAATACGTTGTTATAATTTATCTAATGTATTTAATTTATTTTGTTTTATAATTTATAATTTTGTAATATAAATGAATATATTGTTTAATTTAACTAATGTGTTTACTATATATATTTTTTCTATAATTTATCATATGTATTTTCTATATTTATTTCGTAATATAGGTGAATTTCTATTTTAGTTTATGTTATTTAATTTTATCCAATGTATTTACTTTATATTTTTATATCTTATATATTTTTATTTTTATTTTCAAACCATTTATTTACGATTTAAATTCAAATCAATTATATATATATATAATTTCAAATTTACTCATATATGCCCATATATATATATATATATATACATTCACACATATATACAATATTTAAATTTAAACGATTTAACATATATTCTATTGGAAGTTGGGGAAACTCGCTTCAATTTACAGTTGATTTTACAATTTTAATTCAAAAATTAAATTAATTATCAATTTAAATATATATAAAATCCGGGGTCCTTACAGACTTCCCCCTTAAAAGAATTTCGTCCTCGAAATTTGCCAGGGAGACAAAAAGATAGATGAAGAATGTTTCATCAAATCAACTGAACATTTATTCTGCATTTGGCTTACCAAACCAGAATATCAATAATAGATATAAGAACGAATCTTTTTAATTTTTCACACGACACTCGGGTTATCCAGATCTACGAAATGTGCAGTGGCATTGGTTAGTCCGAAGGGATGATATTCTGATTAACTAATGTGTCAACTTTCTTTGTGGATTTGATGAACCGGATTTTCCAAGAGCACTTGGATAGGTTCGTACTGGTATTATTGATGATATTTTGATATATTCTAAGGATGAAAGAGATCATGAGATTCATCTTAGAATAGTGCCTGGGACATTGAGGCAGCATCAACTTAAAGTGAAGTATTCGAAGTGTCATTTCTAGAAGAAGGAATTAAAGTTTCTTGCTCATGTAGTTTCATAGAAAGGGTAGTCAGTCGATCCAGCTAAGATTGAAGCTGTAAATAATTGGAAGAGACCCGAGAAAGTGACCAAGATAAGGAGTTTTCTTGGATTGGCTGGTTATTACCGGATTTTTATCTAGGATTTCTCACGGATAGCAGCACTCCTGAATAAACTAACCAGAAAGGACGAGAAGTTTATTTTGTCCGGCAAATGTGAGGAAGCATTCCATGAGTTAAAGCATTGTTGACCAATGTGCCCATGTTAATTGTTCCAGATGGGAATCAAGATTTGATGGTGTATACGAATGCGTATGGAATGGGATTAGGAGCTGTATTGATGCAAAGGGGTGAAGTGATTGCCTATGCATCTCGGTAGCTCAGACCACATGAAGTTAGATATCTGACTCATGAGTTGGAGTTGGCCGCGGTGATTTTTGCATTGTAAGTGTGGAGAGACTACCTCTTAGAAGAATGATTCAAGTTATTTACGGATCACAAGTCTTTGAGGTATTTTTTTTCATTAGAAAGAGTTGAATATGAGACAGCAGAGGTGGCTGGAGTTTTTAGCGGCTTATGATTTTTGTATTGAGTATACACCAGGGAAAGGAAATAAAGTTGTAGATGCACTTAGCAGGAAACATCAAAATTTTGGTGTTAGTTATGTTAGCTGAATGGAAGGATTTAGAGGCGTTGATGACTTATAGTGTGTAGTTAAGATCGACTGCTAATTCTAGTCAAAGTACAACCATGTTATCTTGCTTGGAAGTTCAACCAATGTTGCTTGAAAGGATTGCTTCTAAGCAGAGAGATGATCCATTGCTAGTCAAAAGGATTAGAAGGTAGGAAGGTGGAACCGAGATCGATGATCTAAAGGATTTTAGTCTTGACCAGAGAGGATGGTTAAGGAAGAGGGATGGTTATGTGTTCCGGAGGTTGGAAACTTAAGAAGGGAAGTTCTTAGGGAATATCATTAATCAAAGTTTACGATTCATCCTGGGAGAACCAAGATGTATCAGGATATGGAGTGGAGTTTCTTTTGGGAAAGCATGAAGAGGGATGTAGGCTTATGGGTGAAGTAATGCGCAAATTGCCAACAAGTGAAAGCCGAACATCAGAAGCCAAGTGGATTGCTTCAACCTTTAGATATACCAGTTTGAAAATGGGATTCGGTATCCATGGATTTTATTGACGAAATGCCAAGGTCAAATAAGGGGAAACGAAGTATATGATTATAGTGGATAGACTGACCAAGAGTGCATATTTCATTTCATTCCCGTCAAGTCAACCCAGATGGCACTTCTATTGGCTAAGTTGTTTATGAAGAATATTGTTAGACTACATGGGATTCCTAGTATTTTAGTCAATGACAGAGATGATTTGTTTACTAGTGAATTCTGGAAGAGTCTACAGGTGGTATTAGGTACCAAGCTTAAGATGAGTCCCGCTTGTCACCCACACACAGATGGGCAGACAGAGAGAGTCAATAAGGTACTTGAAGATTTGTTGAGTGTTTGTGTACTAGGTTTTGGAGGATCGTGGGAAGACCATTTGCACTTGGTTTAGTTTTCCTATAATAATAGTTATCAGACCAATATAGGAATGAGGCCTTTCGAAGCATTGTATGGAAGGCCGTGCATATCATCAGCATGTTGGTTGCAGACTGCAGACAAATTGGTCCTTGTTCTAGATATGGTAAGAGAAGCCACAGAGAAGATTGAGTTAATCTGAGGTAGGATGAGAGAAGCTCGGTCTAGGTAGAAAAGTTACACAGATAAAAGGTGTAAAGGTTCTCAGTTGGAGACTGTGTTTTCATTGAGGTATCACCAATGAAGGGTGTGGAACGATTTGGAAAGTCAGGGAAACTGGCACCGAGATATGTTAAACCATTCTATATTTTAAAGAGGATCAAAAAACTCGTGTACCGAGTAGAGTTACCAAGTAGTTTGGCAGGTGTCCATAATGTGTTTCATATTTTTCATCTTAGGAAGTATGTGCATGATCTAGAGACTACTATTGCTTCGATTGCATTGGAAGATTTAGTAGTAGAACCGAACCTGACTTTTGTGAGACAATCAATTCGAGTTGTAGCAAGAGATGAGAAGAAGTTAATGAACAAGATAGACAGATTAGTGAAAATCCAATGGAGTGACAACGAGAAAGACTGTACTTGAGAGACAAAGGATGGGATCATGGATACTTATCATGAGCTGATATGATGTTATGTTCTGTATTTGTTATATATAGAGTTTATAGCTAGTAGGATATACTAGCATTGTTTGCATGTTTGATGTGCTTGTTCTGTTGTCCTTACTGAATTTCAAGGACGAGATTCTTTAAAAAGGGGAGCTTGTAACACCCCTAATTTTAGTTTAACATTATTCAGGACATTTAATTGGATAGATTAAATAAAATAATATAAATAGTTACGGAGAGTGAGAGTTGAAAACTAATAAGGTCAGACCAATATTAATAAACTAAGTAAGATTGTTTTAAAATTTATATATAAGAGAATATATGAGAGGGGCAAATTAGGTAGATCCAATTTTCACTCCTTAAATCATCTCCCCCTCATTTCATTCTCACTTTACACATTCACAAAACAATCAACGAAAGAAGACAACAAGGCCGACCATAACCTAAGGAAGAAATCACAAAATCAAGGGGTAGAAGTTTAGGGAAACTAAAGCAATATCAATTCTCAACTCCAACATTTAAATCTAAGGTGAATAATATAAGATCCATCTCTTTTGATTGTTTTAGAATTCGATTATTGATAGTATCCAAATGATAACTATTTTTTGCCAAGATATGGTAGTATAATTATTGTTTGGATAGAATAATGATTTGTGGAATTACTCATGGAATTATTTAAGTGGTTTTAAGGGTAAAATCAAGTTTTTAATATCCAATAGCTATGATTTTCTAGTATGTTGAGTGGAACATTATTTTGGAGATGAGATTTTATTTTCATAATTTTCCAAATTAAACTGAATATTATATGAATTTTCTAAGGAGGAAATTGAGTTAAATTCAGGTTTTAATTATTAAAAATAATTAAATATGGGTTTTGGTCCCAAAAATTTTATATGATAAGGAATATGATGTTTTGGAATTTTTGCGAACTTTTAGGATTTTTCCCAAGTAATTTCGAATTATTGTGAATTTAATATGCTAGAAAACCATTTAAAAGGTAATAAAATTAAGGTTATTAAATAATTAGTTTGATCAATGTTTTGGGACTTCGAAAATCGAGTGCGGTAGATTTTTGAAAAGATTTGAGTAAAGAAATTTTATTGTCCAATGGATATTTGACAAAAGGTAAGATTTGGTAAAATTCTTTACTTTTATTAGAAATAAATCAGTTTTCAAGTTAATTACGATAGTGCCATGCCTTCACCTCGTCGCCGTGCCTATAGAAGTTCCTCATCCACAAGTGTCGATGTCGAAGTGAAAGGAAGCATTGGATAATTACTTCGGTAGCTATGAAATGTTTCCAAGTAGGACGAAGTCGATTTTGTTGACAACTTAGGATCAGTGGCATTGGCACTCCGTGATTCATCTATAAGTGAAGCCACATCTCTTCACCCATTTTTGATTTCACCCTTGTATATTAGCGGCATAATAGCCAAAGTAAGTTGAGTATAGAAGTTGTTTAATGACACCAATGGTCTTGATGTCGCTATTCATTAGTGTTATTATTTAAACAAAAACTGTTTTAAAGAGGCGAAGCAGCCCATACTCGAGAGGATTGATGACCCTATGTTTTCGGCAGTTAGCCAATTATTTTGTAATATTCTAAGGTTTTTTTTAAAAAAAGGTGGACAGCCTATATTGTAAGAGGGTCGATAACCCTATTTTCTGAAGGAACTGGGCCCATCCGCAGCGGAAGAAATGGATGAATTCCAAAAAATTTAAACCATTTTGGATCTTTAATAGGCCTATGAAATCTAAATTCATTTACAAATTTTCTAAATTTAGTTAAAATAAGAATGTATATTTTATTTAAATTAAAGGGAAGTTTAAAACAATTTTAAATTTTAAATGCACAGTGTATCAAATACACATAACGGTTATTCATAAGAGTTACTTTAGGGAATGAAACATTTTGTTTCTTACCCTAAATCAAGTAATTAATTAAGAGCATAAATTGCATTAAATGGAGAGAGAAACCTTTCATTTACTCTCTTTAATTAAATTGATTGAGTCATTAAATGTCATTAATTAACAATTTGTTAATGGCATGAAAAGTGACAAAGTCCAAATGTAATCTAAACGTAACATATCAGGTTGTGTACAAAATATTTAAATTGTAATTTGAGATTTTAATTTGATTTTACATAGATAAATAAACACACACACACACATGTGCGTGCAAGTGTAACATAGGAATCCACGCAGGGTATAACATGCTTGTATATAGATACTGAGATTCACATCGCAACTGACACATTAGCTCATTTTGTATGTATTGTATGTCGTCAATTATGTGCATGAACATATAGTTATAAATTTCAAATGATAATCTATATTTATTTATTTATGTATAAAATATGTATTTTATCATAAAATATTGTAGAAAATATTTATATATTTATATAACTATATATTGTACCATAAATAGCAAAAATCATAATGCATATATAGATATATATATATATATATATTAAAATAATTAATTTTTTTTACTAATTAGGAAACATGTCTGATCTGAATTTACAATTATTTTAATACATATATATATATATATATATTATTGAATTAAATAGTATCGGCCATAATAAATTAATATAAAATAATTATTTGATGAAAATTTAAATTTTATAATTTTATAAAATCTGGAAACATATTCTAAGGCTTAGAAAAAGTTTCTGGA
The DNA here is from genome assembly GCA_030737815.1 of Allium fistulosum. Classification (NCBI taxonomy): domain Eukaryota; kingdom Viridiplantae; phylum Streptophyta; class Magnoliopsida; order Asparagales; family Amaryllidaceae; genus Allium; species Allium fistulosum. The sequence goes on from CM060902.1 coordinate 1,439,417,567, forward strand.
ATTTTCTCAATTAAAATAATAATTTTTATTTAAATAATAGATAGTACGTCGAAACTAAATTAATTTTAAAAAATATAAAATTATCTTGAAAATTTATGAAATTTTTTCTAAGGCACTTAACATGATGAATTAATTTTAAAAAATATAAAAATTAATTTTAGAAACACAAATTATTTTACATGAATTTATTGAATCGACTAATCATTAAATAATAATAATAATAATAATATATAAATAAAAGATTAAAAAAATATTTTCAGCACTTATAATTCATAATAAAAATAAACAAGTGTTAAGAAAATTTCAGATCAGTGTTATACAATAAAAATGAAAACATATGTTTTAATTCAAATTGTTTGTTAGTGTTTGAAACACACACACACACACACACATATATATATATATAGACATATATAATTTTAAACTAAAATTTATTTTAATGTTTAACATCAGATTATAAGCATAAAACATGAATTAGATCTATAAACTTTATACACATATCCAATCTCCATTTTGACAACAACAATACATACAAAAATCCAACTAACTAATGAAATAACAATAATCTAATTTATATACATAAGATTAAATGGTTAACAAATCTTAAAACCACAATAATAGTATTAATATGTAGAAAAACATTACCCGAAGCAGATGTCTTAAAGTCCACTTTAAAATAATGATATCACTTTCTCTAAAATTCTTTGATTCATGAGGTTGCTAGTCCAGAGTCAACGACCGCTCACTATCAAATAGTTTTGTTTTAACCTGAATTGGATTAGAGATTTTGGGATATTTCTGGATAGTTGTTTCCATTAAAAGGAAGAAGAAGAAGAAGAAGAAGGTGGCGGCTCAAAAAAATGAATTAGAATGTAATTACGGTTTTGAGATCATAATTTCTGTGGTAGGATAAGAGAGAAGCAACATGATCTCTACCACACATCTCCAAATACTAATCTCACACATAGTAGCTACCCCTTCGTCTCTCTCCAGGCCAGCTGCCTATCTCTCTAAAATGCATGGTTTGTGAGCCCATTTAACCCAAATTAAATATACGCAATTATACTTAAGTTAATCTGTTATCGATACCTCATATCGATCAATATATTTATAACTTTTATAAATATATGCAACAATTTGATTTCTCAAATCATATCCAAATTTTATAATTAATATTTCATAAATATTAGTTAATATAATTAATTCATAACAATTATAAACTGAATAAATTGTTTGATCTAAAGAGAATTCATCATTTTGGTTATGTGACTCTTGGGTGTAAAGTCGGTCAACGATTAACATCGAACTATTCGATTATTAACATTCACGCTTCACTTAGCAGGTGGTGTGACATTATGGTCAAATTTATCACTTACTCGGCTTCGGTAAAATCTAGTTTCAATTTATTAAGCGTTAGCCGGTTGTGACAATTGTTTACACTAATTCTCTTCGTCAAAACTCTATCGCTTTTGACTTGTTGAATTTAGTAATGGTCAAAATTCCAACATCATCCACATTCAACTCTATAATTCAAACACAAAGTCCTTAGTTCAATAATAACTATTAACCGAACTATTCTAGCTAGAGATTTTGACTTTTAGTTGACTTGAGTTGACCGTGATACTAACCCCATATAATTGAGGAGACGAATCCTCTCTTGAATAGTACTTCACTTCCAATACTTCCACTCGACCTAACTATAGTCACTTGATGGAAGTCATGCCATGATTTGACTATAATCAAAGCAGAGCTTTCATATTGAAGATCCACAGTTTTCTCAAGTCGAGTGAACTGTGTAAATTAGTCACATCAATATTTTTTGTTTGATCTTAGATATATTTGTTAACAAGATAACTTGCTAACATCCCCAAAGCCAAATGATTAACAAGACACGCTGTAAACACTTCAAAAGTGAATTTTTCAAAAACGGTCACTCTCTTCAAAACCCTTTTCCGAATGAGTTGGTTTGGACAAGTTGCTTGTGGAGGGTGGTCACATGAAAATATTAATAAGTTCAATCAACCCTATTGAAATGAAGGTTAAGGAGAAAGCATCCTCTTTGAAGCCTCCTTTTGTGTGAGTCAAAAGAGGCTATTTATATTGAACATTTATCTCTTTCGATGGTGCCGAAAGGTCCCCTTTCCTTTAAGAAAGAATGTTTACTTTTGATGATATTGTATGTGCTCTTTTGGAAAGAACTTAGTCGAAGGGGTTTTGTGTATGGTTGTGTGTATGCACCTTTCAAAGGAGTTAATCCAGCTAGCATAGTTTGGAATTTATACATCAAATCCCCTTCGAAACATCCTTTTCGATTAGGTTGAAAGGGTATTTATCCTTTTGAAGTGAACTCAAAATACAATATACAACAAATCTATCAATATCGAATCACTATTATCGTCTTTGTTTAATATTTGATATCATTAAACAAGAAGATAATGTGTCTCGTATATATGTTATCCAAGTTGTTCCCATTGCATCGCATATGAAAAATAAAAATTAAGAAAATAAGCAAGCAGCATGTGCAATTGATCGTTTGTCAAGCTAATGATCGAAATGATTTCTATCATGATCAAAATCTTTATTAAATCCATGTACTTCCCCTTTTAGCACTAATCTAAATTGGGTTACAAGTAAGAGAGCTTTTCTCAAATGGATTTAGGGTTACAAAGGTTTGATTAGCAAAGAAATAGAAGAAAGACTTTAGGATTTACAAAATTCGGTCCCCAAACTCGGACCCCTAGGGTCGTATTTATAGATGCAAGTTGGCCCCCTTCCGCGACTATCCTTTCGCTTTAGTTGAAAGGTCTTCCTTCAGTCTTCCGCCATCCTTTTGACATGGTCGAAAGGCCTTCCTTTATTCTTTTGGGTGCCTTCTCTTGATGCGGTCGAAAGGTATTTCCTTTGACCTTCTGTGTGCATCCTTTCGACATGGTCGAAAGGCCATCTTTCTCTTTGTGCATGCTTTCTTCCAATGCGGTTGAAGGGTGTTTCTTTAGACTTTTCTTATCCATTCTTATGCCTCCATCTTCACGTATCAGACCTTTCGACCCAGTTAAAAGGGTTTTCTTGATAATCCCCCCTAGCCAGTTAAACTTGAGCGCCTCTTTTACCTTGTTTCTTTCTGGGTTACTTTCGACCTCATTGAAAGGGGTATAGGAGCGTCTTTCACTTTGTGTTGCTATGCCGTTGCAGGTGGGAGATGAATTGGGCTTTCTCATTGCTTCTAAAGGATGGTAAATGACGATTGGATCTTAGCGGAGGGATGTTGGGACTTCATGTGGAGTATTTCTTCATGCCTTTGAAGGGTTCCAACCGTTTCAAAAGGATTGCTCTTGCTTTCAAAAGGTGTGTATTGGAATCACTTCTTCATGTAGTTGATTGACAACTTCGAAACCTACTATTTGAAGGAGTTGGTTCTTGTTTGCGAGTCTATCATTCAATATCTTCGAAAGGTGTTTCGAACCCATACTAGCTTCACTTATATATGCGAAACCATCTACGTCGAAAGGTCTAGATGAAACAGAAGGTAACCCTGCCATCTTTTCTACCCCTTCGAAAGCTTTTGTTTTTCTTGTCATTTGTAATGGCACCTGGCGCTTGCAACTCCTTCGAAATCTATCTCAATACCTTCCAAACGCTGCTTTTGACCTTTAACGAAACCCATATCTTCATTTTTTGTAGAACCCGTCACTTTTACAGGTCTTCTTTTATACCTTTATTCTTAAGTGAATTTTTATAGTTAAATTTTGCCCCTCCTTATATGATAGATGTTTTGTTCTTTAGGACAAAAATTTAACAACTGCTCCATTTTTAATAACCTCATTTCCCTGCAAAATTCAAAGTAAGTAACAATTTCCACCGTTAGATCATGACTTGTATAAAAGTATGCTTAGTGATTTGAAAGTGATGTCAGTATAATAGAGCTCTCAAATCCTAAGTTCGGAAGTAATAAAAATTAGTTGGTTATCATTTATAGTTAATAAATGGAAAGAAATATGCAGTTTTAAATGCTTGGGAACCAAGAATTCTTATCTGGCAAATTTTAGAAGTCCCACCATCCAACTTTTGTAGTCACAAATGAAGTTCATGAATTGAACTCCCATGATATTAATAGAAAATCAGACGTACAATAATTGAAATCCAGGAACTTTCTGCTAATGATAACAAATGCTTGGTAATAATGGCCATGAGCTATCATCTGGAATATGTCATTGAAAACCATGGATCCTTATTTAAGGACAAGTAATAGGTTTTTAGAAACTCCTATAATGATCCAAGGACTAAGATTTAGATGTTCATGAATATTTTTCAAAGTTAATAATAGTGAACTAATGACTCTGGTTCGAGTACTAAGGACACAAATCCAAAGTTTTAATTGAAGATCAAGAGTCCACTGAGATCTCTAAATTAACTACCTTTGGACCTAGATTCAGGAATTAACAAATGGAATCCAAAAATTGATGGTAAAAGACCCGAATTCCAAAATCAGGTATTAGGAAGTCCAGAAATCTAAAACCCAGATTCGGGCATCAATAAGTGAAGTTCTGAACTCAACAGTAAGAAATCAGAAACCCAAATTCGGGTTTTAATAGATGTTAACCAGAAACATCCTCTATAATAAGAATCTTAGGCCTAGATTCGGACATTAGTAGATGATAATCAGAAATCCATACTAATGATCTTCATAACAGAAATCTTAAGCCTAGATTCAGGCATTAATGAATGAAGTCCTGTAATTAATAGTAATAGTCTCGAAACCCAGATTCGGGTATAATGCAGTCCATAAATTATTTGTAAAGACCTAAAACCCTGATTTGGGTATTGATAAGTGAAGTTAAGAAATCCTTCTTCGATAATTAGTCGGAGATTGTTGATTCTTATTCAAACCTTTCATTATGTACCGCTCCTTGGGTCTTGACTCTTTTAACATGTGTTATCCCTTAGGCTTTGTACGTTGTAGCTGTTTAATTTGCTGCTTCTCGAGCTTGACCTTAGTCCATTGTTTGATGCGCCACTTCCCAGGCTTGGATGCCATAGTCCGTTGTTTGATATGCAGCTTCTCAGGCTTGGACGTCTTAGTACGTTGATTGATATGCCGCTTCTCAGGCTCGGACGTCTTAGTACGTTGATTGATATGCCGCTTCTCAAGCTTAGATGTCTTAGTCCGTTGATTGATATGCCACTTCTCAGGCTCGGACATCTTAGTCCATTGATTGATATGTCGCTTCTCAAGCTCGAATTTCTTAGTATGTTGTTGTCTGGTGCGCTTGGTTAGCTTATCCACAAGCGGGACCCAAGGACTTACCCGACCTCCCTCCAAGAGGCGCCATGACATGGCCATAGCTTGGCGCGATCAAGAGCTTGTTCGGTGCCTTGGCCAGGCCATAGCATGGCGGGACCAAGGGCTTACTCCGTCCTCTCTCCAGGAGGCGCCTTGACCTGGCCATGGCATGGCGCAATCAAGGGCTTGTTTGGTGCCTTGGCTAGGCCATAGCGTGGTGGAACCATGGGTTTACTCCGTCCTCCTTCTAGGAGGCGCCTTGACCTGGCCATAGCATGGTGCTGTCAAGGGCTTGTTGATGCTTTAAACTTGCCGTAGCGTGGTGCGGATAAAGGCTTACTTAACCTCCTTCCAGGAGGCTCTTTGACCTGGCCATCTCGACGCGAACAAAGGCTTTGACAGTTTAAGGTAATGTCCAAGTGCAAGGAGAATTTCACTTGCAACCATGTAGATTTTTCTTTTTGAGGAAGAGGAGTTTTATTCATTCTTTGTAAGAAAATATGGGCGCAAGTGTTTCGCATTCCATGTTCTAGGAACCATATTGTCGTTCGGTCGACATAACTTGTAAGCTCCTGTTGGAATTACTTTGCATACAATTAGCGGACCTTCCCAATTTGGTCCTAGCGGTCCATCGACAAGATTTCTTGTGTTTTCCATCACCCTTCGTAGTATTAAGTCTCCCTCTTGAAATGATCTTGTTTTTACTTTTGAATTGTAGTATTTTGAAATTCTTCTTTGATATTCTATAGTTCGGATAGCTGCTTCATCTCTTAATTCATGTATTAAATCTAACGATTCTTTCTTCAATTCCTGATTTGGGTCAAAAGCATATGTGGTTCTTTGATGTAAGGGTATTTCAATTTCAACTGACAACATTGCTTCAAACCCATATGTTAGAGAATAGGGGGTATGTCCTGTTCCATTTTTAGTAGATGCTCGATGAGCCCAAAGTACAAGTGGCAATTCTCTACCCAATTCCCTTTAGCTTTATTTAATCATTTTTTCAAGATAGTCTTAATAGTCTTATTTGCAGCTTAAACGACTACATTGGCCTTTGGATGCGCCACGGAAGAGAAGCTTTTTATGATTCCATTCTTATGATAGAATCGAGAAAACTCACTTTCGAATTGTGTTCCGTTATCTGATATAATCTTGTACGAGATTCCAAATCTGGTAATAATGTTCTTAATGACAAATCTAAGCACTTTCATCGAAGTGATTTTGGAGAGTGGTTCTGCTTCTACTCACTTAGTAAAGTAGTCTATAGTGACTATAGCATACTTTTCTCCCCCTTTGAAAATTGGCAATGACCCGATTAAGTCGATTCCCTATAAATCGAAGGGCCATGAACTTGAAATCGGAGTTAATTGACTTAGCGACAATCGAGGAATCTTTGAGTATTTTTGGCATCTTTCACAACTCCTCACATATTCAATAGCTTGACTTACCATTCGAGGCTAATAAAAACCTTGTCTTATTATTTCCTTTGCCAACTTTGCCCCGTTGGAATGGTCTCCACAAAATCATTCATACGCTTCCACTAACAATTTCATCCATCTTCCATACTTACACATCTTAAGTAAGGTAATGCATATCCTTTCTTATAAAGAATTCCATCCGCTATTGTGAAAGTTGGAGCCTGTCGTCTGATTTTTCTAGCTTCCATTTTGTTAGATGGCACTATCCCTTTAGAAAGATATTTGACAATAGGCGACATCCAAGTGTTACTATAACAGTCATCTGTCTTTGGATGATTAATCCTCTCATCTGAAGTTTCTTCATTAATTTCCATTTCTTCTTGCTCTTACGCCATGGCTTGGGATCTAGTTAGGACTAACAATTATTTTCCTTGTTCAGATGTTCCTTCCCAAATACTTAGATTTTCTTGGTACGTTACTGGCACGATTCGAGTTTTTTGGCCTCCTCTTGAATTAGCCAACTTTGCTAATGAATTTTCTTGAGAGTTTTCTCCTCTTGGAACTTAATGTATAGAAAATTCTTCAAATAAAGCGAACATCTTCAATATATTCTTTACATATTAAGATAGTTTGGAATCTTTAGTCTGATATACTTGCTTCACCTTGTTTACCATTAGTTACGAATCACTAAAGATTTGAATTCGTGGGATTTTGAGCTCTAAAGCCAGAGTCAATCTTGCCACCATTGATTTGTATTCGGCTACATTATTTGTTGCAGGAAACCCTAACTTCATTGCATAGTGTAGGTGGTGTCCGTCTGCTGTTATTATGACATATCCCACTCCTGCTCCCTGCTCATTCGATGTGCCATCTACAAATAACTGCTACATAGGTTTTTCATCCTTTTCCTTTTCTGGTTGTTCTTTAATGAAGTTTGTACATTCATTAATAAAGTTTGCTAATGTTTGTCCTTTGATAGCTGACCATGGTTGAAACTCAATGTCATACTGGCTAAGTTAAATTCTCCATTTTACTAGCCTTCCTAAAGTTTCAGTTATACTCAAGTCTTGTTTGGGTGGAAGTTAGTTAGTACTCTGATTGGATGTGCTTAAAAGCATGCCCTAAGTTTTCATGCGGTAAGTATTAAGCAATAAGTTAGTTTTTCTATTATCGGCTACCGAACCTTTGCATCCTTTAACCGCCTGCTCACATAATAAACTGGAAGTTGAGTCCCATTTTCCTCTTTGATCAAAACCAAACTAACTGCATGTTCCAAGACTACCATGTATAAGTACAAAACTTCACCATTTTGGGGACTAGATAGTATTGGAAGTTTTTCCATATGATTTTTTAATTCTTGAAAAGCTTTCTTACCGTCTTTTCCCCACTCAAAGTTTTTCTTCTTCTTGATCACATTAAAAAAGGGAATGCACTTATCAGTCACCTTGGAAATGAACCTGCTTAGGGTGGCTACCCTACATTTAAATTCATTACATCTTTACTTGTGTTAGGCTCAGCCATGTCCTTAATAGCTTGAATCTGTTCTGGGCTTGCCTCAATTCCTTGAGCACTCATAATGTAGCCTAAAAACTTCCCAGAGTGAACCCTGAAAGAGCATTTCTGGGGATTTAGTTTCTAATACTTTCATAATACTTCAAACATTTCTTTTAGGTCTTCGAGGTGACTCTTAGCCTCATAAGATTTTACCAGCATATCGTCAACATAAACTTCCATGTTTCGTTTGATTTGTTCTTTGAACATTCTATTGAATAATCTTTGATAAGTAGCCCCTACATTCTTTAATATGAAAGGCATTGCTTTGTAGCAAAAAATTCCCCAATCGATAATGAAACTTGTGTGCTCCTCATCTGGTTTAAACATGGGTATCTGATTATATCCTAAGTAAGCATCCATAAGAGATAACAACCTATGTCCACTGGTTGCATCAACCAACTGATCTATCCGGGGCAATGGGTAATAGTCTTTTGGACAGGCCTTGTTTAAGTCAGTATAATCGATGTAAGTCCTCCATTTACCATTCGACTTCTTTACCAATACTGGGTTCGCCAGCCACTTTAGGTAGTAGAACCCTCGAATGAACCCATTTTCAAGGAGCCTTTTAACTTCCTCTATTAGGGCATCAGACTGTATCTTATCTAATTGTCTCGTTTTCTGTCTGATGGCGGTCGCTTCTAGATTAATGTTTAGCGCATGGCACATAACCGATGGATCAATTCCAACCATATCTGAATGATCCATGCAAACACATCTTTATTGGATTTAATAAATTGAATCAAGTCTTTCGTCAAGTTGCTTTCCAACTCCTTTCCCACTTTGACTATCTTGGTTAAATCATTTGGGTCTCTACAAGTCTCCTTAAGGTCTTTTATGGGTTTTTTCCTTTCCACTTCTCCAAGGCAATCAAAATCTTTAATGATATTTCCTTCTTCCACAGAATTAGCATCGATCCTCTTTCTTTTACTTCCAGGGGAAATGTACCTTTCATACATACGTTTGTTGGTCTTATTATATCTTATTTTGCTCAAATATGGGATGTAAAAATCCATCATCCAAAGGCTGAAAAATAGTAGAAGAATCAAAGTAAGCAGAATACTCTCTTTTGTATTGATCAAGCATTGCAAAATACATTTTGCAGGAGCTAAATTATTCTCCGCGGACAGTGCCCTAACCCCTCTTGGTTAAGAATTTTACCATTAGATATTTTGGCAAGACAAAAATATCTACCTCATTAAGTGCAGGTCTGCAAAAGAAAGAAATTCAGTACGATGGTCGGTTGATGATCACAAAGAGAGTTTCAAAAATTCGGCAGTATGGGGGCACTCCCATCTGTACTACCAATTTTACTTGTCCCACTAGGGTCAATCCCTTATTGTTGAACCTAAAGATTGGCTCTGGGTTGGGTTCTAGCTTATCTTCTAGGATGCCCATTTGATTAAAGGCAAGTTTGAAAATAACATTGACCGTGCTACCAGTGTCCACAAGAATCTTGGACACTATAGACAGTCCAATTTGAGCTGTGATCATGAGGGGGTCGTTGTGTGGGTGATGAACTCCCTTCTTCGGCTCTTAGGTAGTAATAGCAAGATTTGGCATCAGAATGTTGAGTCGTAGATTTTTAAGCAGGGGCACTTCTTGAATAGAGAACACTCCTTCTCTAGCCTCTTTGATGTATCTGTTCCTGGCCTCTTTGCTAGTCCCTACTGGATGTGGTCCTCCATGAATTACATCAATCCTATTCAACGGGGGACTCAAGCTCAATGGATCTTCTTCCTCTAAGATGTTGACAGCATTGTTAGAAAGCTTCTGCGGGCCATGACTATCCCATGGTGCCTTGTGTTTGTCTTGGATGAATTTCTTCAGATGCACCTCGCGAATTAATTTCTGAATGATTCCAACCAACACCATGCATTCATCAGTTTTGTTTGGCCATTTGCTTTGTGATAAGTGCAATAATTATCCCCTTTCCTCTGTTTAGGAGTTTTTGGCCTTAAATGAAGTCGGAAAGTTAACCTTCTTTTTTGTCACGGCATAGATATAAGACAATGGCTTGTTTAAAGCGATTGAATCAGTATTAAGATCTTCCCATCTTGTTCTCTTATGTCCATGATCTAATCCGAACCTTCCACTTTCCTTTTTAGGATTAGCTTTCTTCTTAGCGTGATATAATTCATCCATTCGAATGAATTTATCGGCCTGAAAATGGAAGTCCTACAGATCCTTACACCCATGAATAAAGAGTTGCTTCTAGAATGGTGTGTTCTCTATTAACCCAGAGTGTACCGCAATGAGCTTATATCGGTTATTCATATCTTTAGCTTAAGGTAATCTCTCAAAGACTCTCCCTGAATCTGTTTAATGTTGGCTAAAAAAGTGCAATTGATTGTTGGGTCCTTGCATATACAGAACTGGGAAAAAAACTCATAAGAAATCTGCTTCCATGAATAGATCTTCTTTTCATGATATTGTCGATACCATTTAGCGGCAGCTCCTTGAAGCATTACCAGAAATAGTCTACATCGAATGGCTCCAGAAGCATTATACAGATCCATTTGGCTATCGAAAGCCATCAAGTGATCATCGGGGTTTGTAGTTCCATGGTACTTCAAAGTTGGGATCTTTACATAGGATGGGATGGCTGTTGACATAATTTCGTCTGTGAAAGGTGCCACTCGTTCATTATCATTTGCTCTTTCATCCAAGGTCCTCTTCCCCTTAACATTTAGCATGTCCTTAATTGCTTTTTCAGCTAAGACTTTCAGATAAGCTTTGGTATCATGATAACTTTTCCAGTTTGGGTTATATTCTTTTGATTTGAGCTCCGAGACTGCTCGAGAGATTTGTCTAGTACCCTTCCTTGATGATCAAGTTTGGTCGGATGATGCTCTTTCTTCTTTGAAGATGTCAAGTCGATTTTGTGTTTGTCATTGGTGTAAGCCTTTAAGTTTCTTCTTGGAGATATCACTTCATCTCCAGTCGTTGGTTTTGGTGTCTTTTAAGACCTTTGAGACAACGCTACTTTGAGAAGCTCTTGCATCTCTAGCAACTATTGTTCCAAGTGCTTTATTTTGGTGGAATTGTCGTCTTGTTGAGCTGGGGTTGATGGTTGCCTTTGCACAACTCCCTCTACATTGAAAGTCGGTGTTATGTTTTCTTCTAAAATTGTGGTGTGTACGGCCTCTTCATCCATTCGACTAAACATTTTGGATTTCATTTTCCTACACTAAGTTAGACAATCCATAATTAGTCTAAGGGTAACAACAAGGTCGGAGGTTCAAGCCCTCCTTCTAGTGCTAAAAATATTAACAAGAAAACATGCTAACATCCCAAAGCCAAGTGATTAACAAGACACAATGTAAACACTTCAAAAGTGGTCACTCTTTTCAAAACCCCTTTTCGAATGAGTTGGTTTGGAAAAGTTGCTTGTGGAGGGTGGTCGCATGAAAATATTAATAAGTCCAATCAACCATATTGAAATGAAGTTTAAGGAGAAAGCATCCTCTTTGAAGCCTCCTTTTGAGTGAGTCGAAAGAGGCTATTTATATTGAATATTTGTCTCTTTCAATGGTGTCGAAAGGTCCATTTTTCCTTTAAGAAAGAATGTTTACTTTCGATGATACTGTATATGCTCTTTTGGAAAGAACTTAGTCAAAAGAGTTTTGTGTATGGTTGTGTGTATACACCTTTCGAAGGAGTTAATCCAGCTAGCATATATTTGAATTTATACATCAAATCCCCTTCAAAACATCCTTTTCGATCAGGTCGAAAGAGTATTTATCCTTTCGAAGTGGACTCAATATACAATATACAAACTCTATGTTCTATAGCAATGGTATAACATCTTGGACTCCATGAATCTATCAATATCAAATCACTATTATCATCTTTGTTTAATATTTGATATCATTCAACAAGAACATAATGTGTCTCGTATATGTATGATCCAAGTTGTTCCCATTGTGTCGCATATGACAAATAAAAATTAAGAAAATAAGCAAGCATTATGTGCAATTGATCATTGGTCAAGCTAATGATCGAAATAATTTCTCTCATGATCAAAATCTTTATTAAATCCATGTGCTTCCCCTTTTAGCACTAATCTAAATTGGGTTGTAAGAGAGGTTTTCCCAAATGGACTTAGGGTTACAAAGGTCTGATTAGCTAAGAAATAGAAGAAAGAATTTAGGATTTCCGAAATTCGGTCCCCAAACTCAGACCCCAAGGGTCATATTTATAGATGCAGGTTGGTCCCCTTCCATGTCTATCCTTTCGCTTTAGCCGAGAGGTCTTCGGCACACATCCTTTTGACATGGTCGAAAGGCGTTACTTTATTCTTCTACATGCCTTCTTTTGATTCAATCGAAAGGTATTTCCTTTGACCTTCTGTTTGCGTCCTTTAGACATGGTCGAAAGGCCATCCTTTCTCTTTGTGCATGCTTTCTTACGATGTGGTCGAAGGGCTTTTCTTTTGACTTTTCTTATCCATTCTTATGCCTCCATCTTCATGTATCAGACATTTCGACCCAGTTGAAAGGGTTTCCTTGATAACCCCTTGCTGCCATTTAAGCTTGAGTGCCACTTTTACCTTGCTTCTTTCTGGGTTACTTTCGACCTCATTAAAAAGGGTGTAGGAGCATCTTTTGCTTTGTGTTTCTATGCCGTTGCAGGTGGGAGATGAATTGGGCTTTCTCATTGCTTCAAAAGGAATGGTAAATGACGATTGGATCTTAGCGGAATGATGCTGGGACATCATGTGGTGTTTTTCTTCATGCCTTTGAAGGGTTCCAACCGTTTCGAAAGGCTTGTACTTGCTTTCAAAAGGTGTGTATTGGAACCACTTCTTCACGTAGTAGATTGACGATGTTGAAACCTACTGTTTGAAGGAGTTGGTTGTTGTTTGCGAGTCTATCATTCAATATCTTCGAAAAGTGTTTCGAACCCATGCTAGCTTCTCTTATATATGTGGAACCATCTGCATCAAAAGGTCTAGATGAAGCGGAAGGGTAACCCTGCCTTCTTTCCTACCCGTTCGAAAGATTTTGTTTTTCTTGTCATTTGTAATGGCACCTGGTGCTTGCGATTCCTTCGAAAGCCATCTCAATACCTTCGAAACGCTGCTTTTGACCTTTAACAAAACCCATATCTTCAATTTTTTTAGAACATGTCACTTTACAGTTCTTCTTTCATACCATTATTCTTAAGTGAATTTTTATAGTTAATAATATTAACCAACAAAAAATATTGAGTGAGTCGTTCCATAGTTATCTATAATTATCGGTATGTAACCACTTGGTGCCCCCAACAGTCATGAGTGATACAGTGCCCAACATTTGGAAAGCGTTACATACTCTAGTCTCCATAGATACATAGATATCCAGTCTTGATGCGTCTTAACTAAGAACATTTAAAATGGTATATTTGTTTCATTGTGATAAATTACTCACGGTTACAACACTTTGTAACTACTATCACAAAACATAACATTTACGGATTTTCTATTAAATATACATTTAATTAAATTAATTAATATAACCACATTATATCAAGTATACAATAGGAAGAAACACCTTTGTTTTGAACAAAATTGGTCAACGAGTTATATATATGTAACAAATTACATAATTACCCCTAGGGGATACTCCTAACTCTATCAACTTTCCACTTGCATTTGGGTCAATTATGGAATCTTATTCCAACTTCTCCAATTGGTTTTCTTAGAACCAATTAGGTCAGTCCCTTTGTGAATGGGTATGCTATTATATTTCAAATATCTACTTTGTCGATCAACTCTCTCTGACGGCGATAAACTATTTTATAATATGGAACAATTCCGAGTATGTCTCTCGACTTCTAGTAAGCTCTAAGTTCTGTTATGAACTATCTAGTAAGCTATAAGTTCTGTTACGAACTATATCACGACATTGTTATCATATAACAATGTTATAAGATTCTCAACATTTGGAATCGGCTTGGTTATAAATTTATGCACTTATATATTTATATACATTATTTTCATTGCAGCGCTATTCAAGGGCGATGTACTTAGGATTTTTCATTAAATCATCCACGGTCTTTCATTTGGAACATTTCCAACTTAATGATCCTTAACTTGAATTTATTATTGACATATTATACTCAATATCACTTATGAAATTTGAGTTTAAACACTCCTTCACAAGGAGTTTTTTTCTGTAAACAATTCTATAGTATTTCATAAATATACAAGAACACTTCCAACAACCATTTAGTGATATCAATTTGGATTTAATATTTGCTTCATGTATCAAATACATAAACAAATCATGATATCATAAACAACATAACATGTATGATGATTCCTATTGCTAATGCAAAGGAATCAATCTTACATGTTCCGTATTAAACATTTTAATAAGGTGTCATTGCATATCATTTGGGACATTCCCAACATATTTTATACTTACTATCAAAGACATCATTTATTAATCCAATGTCGAGTATTACAATTAAAGCTGATTTTAACACAAGTACATCATTATCAATCAGCAGTGTATTATTTGCTTATGGTTTAGAAATATCAAGTACCTTTTAACGTTCTTTCTTATGAACACATGCTTCCTCTACACTTTGATTGAAAATTAAATTATTTGATATTTCTATTAAAATACTTATTTAATCTTGATGCTTATAAAATGATACTTTTGTATCATTCCCTGGATTATGTTTGGAAACTCATAACCTCTATATCGTTCCCACTGACTTCGGGACACTTTGGTTGTTATGTGCACATAGTCCGCTCTGAACCATTATTTATAATTTTCTATTTCAGCATAAATTGACCAAAACACTAAGTCTTTTTAAGTGCTAATTTTGTGAGTAAATCCGAAATAACTTGAGTACGTTGAATAACAAAACTATTACGTTAATTTATACAACTAAAAGTTTACAAGGTTATTCTTATCAACATTGCTCATTAAGTTCTAACTGCATTAGTCTCTTAAAGGCACAATCGCGGCCGATGGATCATATCCCTTCAGATACGACTACCAAAATCATATTTTGATAATGTACTTGGAAGTAGTGGCACATTATACCATATCATAGAGTCAATACTCTCAGTGGCTTAATTGACAACTCAGGACTATCTATTCTCGACATTGATAAGAAACTTATAGTTGCTCTTCAGTGTGCAAGAAAACTTATTATACACTCTAATGCGATGTGTTCGTTTAGGGTAGTCAATTTCATTTCATCACATCTAATTATTTCTATCTATGGATCGTATCCAATTCATTTTACTACCAATAATTCCTCAAAGAAATTCCTTTGCAATGAAGTTGGTATTTCTTGAAACAACAATTATTTCTCAATACAACAGAATAGGTATTCATAAACGTCTTGTGAATTTCTTTATTTATAAAAATGATTTGGTTTTCATTTATAAAACTTATGTTCAAAACATAAGTATGTCATCCAATGACAGTCTTTCCCAAAATCCATTCGGGGAGATTCATACAAGATCCCTCATGAATAATTATTATGTGCAATCTTTCGACTCTCATAACCTGCCAACTCATTAGCTTAGGATATGTTAGAGTTTCTTATAAATCCTTATCTTGTGTGATTTTGTAAACTGTTATTTAGATGAAATAATATTTACCTTGTGTACTACTGTTAAGTACATGACCTTAAAGAAAGAAACTAACTGAACTTCACTCACAATTAATCGTACGTTGTGTAACAAAGTTAAGTTACTCCTTATCAATGTATCATTATGTATCATATAGAGGAGTGACTTTTGAGATTGAATATTTATTCATTTTTAGGTACGTTCAGAACCTTTTCCAATATACTCACTCATTTGATCAAATCGAATCATTTTTATTGCATGTTAGTTTATTTACTTCTGTTTTATACTCTATGAGTTTACCATAGACATATTACATGTGTATTAAATACACATGTCTCTGTCGGTAATAACTCATCGGTGAATATGACGAAGTACATGGAACCATTTTGGTATTAATAGACTTACGATTGCATCCATCTATATGTATCAATCGGAAGAGTTCATCAACTCTTATGATGCTCCTATTGAATGGGTGCATAGCCCTTAATTGTTTGGGATAAAATTAACCAATATCATATGATTCATAATCGTATAATAAAATTATTTCTCAAAACTATGAATTAGTCTATAGTTTCAAAATATATATAAATAATATTAGATACTTCTATATTTTTCAATGTATCGCTTTTGTTATGAAAAGAAATGCTACATTATAATTTTATTTCATAACGAGTATCCATAATATTCATATTGAAATAGTTATGTCTATTTTTCAGTTGATATCGAAAAATAGTCATTATTTCATAAATAATGTTCGGTATGATTTACGAAAATAATTTTTGTAATTTGATGCAATCAATAAGTGCTATATGGCATGCTCCCACTATTTCCATCATTACTGTAATAGCGTACTAAATTCGAGGTCCATCGTTCACTTAATATAGATTTATTTATTTCATATACTCTAATTAGTTTACCGTTGAGAGTTCTTTCATCAAATATCTTGAACACAAAAGAAATGAATCTCATAGAAAATAATTTTCTATATGAAAGTACATTTCAGAATAGAAATCGTATTTCTTATCTAATGTTAAGCATCGATCATTATTATTACAATTCTTGTTTCTGCTATTTCTTTATGAAGTAGGAATAACTATTCACTCTTTTCATCCCAACTGTACCTTAAGTCACATATACTTTTTTTTACATTCGTTATTCTTTCTAAATGGTCAAACCATTAAAAAGAAAACCCTTTCTACAATATCATAACAACTCTTTACAAAATGCATTCGATGATCCTTAACTTTAAGGACATCAAATATGTTGTGTTTTACGTAATCTGATTAAACTGACATTTCAACGATCGAGTTATTAGATTATATTGTTGTTTTGGTCTAGTATTACATTTAACATAATACGATCATTTTGTAATCAATCAAATTAAATACTCAGTCTCGCGCTATGGTTTATTTGGTTTTCGGATGGATTGATTTCATTGAAATATTGTGCATTACAAACTTTGACCGTTCACCATATTACATTTACATGCGATTGTATATGGATTAAATACCAATAGTCTTGTATTGCTTTTAGAGTTTGAAACTCATAGAATGCAATACATGGTCTCGACTAAATAAACACGTAAGCGACCAAATTACGAATGTAATAAGCAATTGTAAAATTAGGCACTTGCATTGGTATTGAAACATTAGCATGCACGAAGCATTTATTAGTACGTATATGTTATATTTCTATTTGTCAATCTTCAATTCATTTGTATATCTTAATTGATAAACTTTTAACAATCTTATTAAATGCACAAATTTATCAATGTAGATTATTATAACATTATATAACATATGTTCTTACAATATTAGAAAGGTGAAATGTTATCAT
Organism: Allium fistulosum; assembly: GCA_030737815.1. NCBI lineage: Eukaryota > Viridiplantae > Streptophyta > Magnoliopsida > Asparagales > Amaryllidaceae > Allium > Allium fistulosum. The sequence goes on from CM060902.1 coordinate 1,439,435,229, forward strand.
TTCATTTTTTAATAAGGCTCCCACTAGTCTTTTATGTTTCGCCAAACCCTAAGTCGAAACACAGAAGTCTTTTGACTTCACTAGTAGGTGTTAGGACTTGTCTGTCTTAGAATTCTGACCTTAAGCCTACTCAACAAGTCATAGCTCCATAGATGATGGATAACTCCTTATCAGTTGTATCATATACAACTCCTAACCCTTTGGTATTCTGTCCTAATTATATTTCGACCTTGAGTGTGCTCAACAAATCGAATGAAATTATTCACTCGTAATTACCATATCGCGACGGCCTAAGTATATTATATATACCTTGAGTCTGCTCAACAAATACATATAGTTTTGTTACATCATCTATTCAATATATTAATAATTCTATACATAACATCCTTAGCTTGAGTCTGCTCAACAACTAAGGAGTATGCAAGTAATTTATTAATATATATGGTAGAGGACAACATTATATTGAAGATTCATAATCTTCAATATATTATATTAAGTGATATTGACTTATGAAATGATATAATTCTTGTGAATTAACCTTGTGATTCAAGTGTCGGACACATCGAGAATCACGATATATGTATGATTACGTATGTGTTTATTTCTTAAGTCTAATATGGATATTTTTTAATATTCCACCTTTATTTTATATTAATTAACATTTTAATTAATTTTTATATTGATATAACATTTATATTTGCATGTACTATAACCATTATAGTATGACACATATATTATATACGTGTGTATATTATTTAATTAATTAACCTTTTAATTAATTTACTTAATTAAACTATTTTAGTTAAATTATATTAATTTCAAACTTCAATTCATAAACGTACATGTATACTTATGTTATTTTAAACAACTTAAAACAACATAACATATATCTCAATATTTAATACATGCACTTGTTTATTAATTAATTAACCTTTATTAATCTTATTAATAAATTTAATATTTGAAATTAATGTGAATTATTTTTCAAACATTTTGAAATATTATGTTATATTATATCTTTTATAATAAACTTATTTTATTTTAAATTTGACTATTAAAATTAGAAATCTTCAACATTCATTTTCAAAACGATTTTGAAAATTAGCCCAAGGGCCAATTCAAGTTGGGCCTTCTCTATTAAGGACAACCTTTAGGCTCACATCACCTTTCTGGCCAGCCTGGTAATAGAGCAGGACATGGTACTTGATTACCCAATTCTAATCGTAGACATTACATTTCTAGACACCGTACTAAATGGCCAAGCTTAAGTAGGTAGCCCGAATATGACTAATTTGGATCGCATCGGCTATTAGGCTCTAATACTATTGAACCTGCTACCCAAACACCTTTGGGGTGACACAACTAGATACCTCACGAGCGAGTTTACATCCAGCCTCTCGACTAGCACAACCATCACAAGAGATGTAAGAGCAATAGGCAATGCTTCATCACAAATCACAATGTGATAACCCCCTATTATTCTAGTTGTAGGGATCGAACCTGGGACATCTAATGTACCAGGTGATGCCTCAACCAACCTTGCTCTAAGACCATTGGTGGAACTGGGCTTGCCCATGGTAGAAGAAATTGATGAATTTCAAAAAAAATAACCATTTTGGGTATTTAATAGGCCTATGAAGTATAAATTCATTTAGAACTTTTCTAAATTTATTTTAAATAAAATTATGTTTTTTATTTAAATTAGTTAAAGAGAAGTTTAAGACAAATTTAAATTTTAAATGTATAGTGTATCATATATACCTAACAGTTATTTATAAGAGTAAATTCAAGAAAGGAAACCCTCGTTTCTTTCCCTAAATCAAGTAATTAATTGAGAGCATAAATTGCATTAAATGGAGAAAGAAACCTTTCGTTTTCTCTCTTTAATTAAATTGATTAATTCATTAAAGGTAATTAATCAACAATTTGTTCATTGCATGAAAAGTGACAAAGTCCAAATGAATTCTAACAGTAACATATCAGGTTGTGTACAAAGATTTATTTAAATTGTAATTGAGATTTATTTAATTTTGATTTTACTTAGACAAACACACACACATACACACACACATATATCATACACATATGTGTGTGTGCAAGTGTAACATAGCAATTCGTGCTAGGTATAACATGCCCGTATGTAGATGTTAGAATTTATAACGTAACAGACACACTAGCTAATTTTGTATGTATTGTATGTTGTCAATTACAAACATGAACTTCCACCAGATGTCCTTCGTCTCTAGAAAATCTTCTCCCCGAATTAATTCAGCTTGCCCCATAGAATTTCCACTTTTTTCAAAACCAAGGAAAACGCATGCCTCGAAATATGATCTTCTCGAAGCTCAAATGCATGCGGTGATATCCATTGTCTCTAGGACTTGGTCCATCACCGAGGTTAGGCGCTGCTTGGGTCATCACTTCGACCGTGAAGACTAGCGTATTACCATGTACTCCGACGATGCTTTCCTTGTCAAATTTCCCAATCGTAGTCTGCTAACCATTGCTGCTACCAAGAGGTTCCTCGATCATGAAATGGGTATGGTCCACATTTGCCAGTGGTCTATAGAAAGGGATAGGATCGTTCGCCAGTTTTTCGACCCCTCTTGGATCAAAGTCTCCAGCATTCCACCTTTTATCCGCAATAAGCTCAGGGAGGTTCTTGACCCAATCGGGCAGTTCATAGCTTTTGACCACTGTTCTTGGGCGACTGCTGACCATCGTTTTGCTCACATCAAGATCAGGCTAGACAAATCAGTGGCGGTTCCTGGCACTCTCTTCACCGCTGCATTCGACCATGATTTTAGGCTAGTATTTGAGCACTAGATTCACAATCATCCTCCTATTCCTCCTAATGACTTTGTTCTTGGACCGGGTGTCTTTCCTATCGCATATCCTCTCAATTTGGTTTACCTTTTCAATGATGAGGGACTTAAATTGTGGTCTAACCTACCCACTCCTCAGATGAACTTTGTTGATGACGTCATAGAAGATGAAGCTCACCTTAATATGAAGCCGGCAGCGGTTAAAGCAGGCAAGCAAGTGATCCAGACTGACTCATTTAATGATAATACTTTCTCTTGTGCTGCTCCATCAGTGGCAACGAGGGCGGCTCAAGTTGCACTTACCGTGGATCATGTGGCGGAGGTGGAGCAGGGATTACTACTGGAACGAGACATGAACTTAGACTTCCAGAGGATCGTAGGTAACCCATCGCCGCCTATGTTGACCATAGTGGAGGCTGTCCTTTTCTCCCCTCGAATAAATATTCCTGCCCATCTACCTGTCCCTACTCTTTTGGTTATCAGGAGGAGTGGTCGGCTTCTACCTACCGATGGTGATCACCCCATGCAAGGTATTGTTATGGCTCACATGAACTACTACTTTACTGTGACGAGGGATCAAGCCTCAATTGGTAGCAACGCGGGTCTGATGTGATTATCTCAGGGTTATTGCACAATCTTATTTCCTTGTATTTCCTACTTTTGTGGCAGTATATATTTATGGTATGTCCTTTGTTAGGTAGCTTTCTGGTTTTAGCTTGGTTTGGTTGTTTTTTGGAAATTTTTTCCAGTTTTTGGTCACCGACTAGGCTTGTTAGTCGAATAACTCAGGTTTATATTATATATATATATATATATATATATATATATATATATATCTTATTTTGGTTGTGCGACCTAGGTCACAATACTACTTATCAAAAAAAATAAACATGAACATATAGTTATAAATTTCAAAAGATAATTTATATATATATGTGTGTGTGTGTATGTATTTATTTATGTAAGTATAAAATATATTTTTTATCATTAAAATATTACAAAAATATTTATTTATTTATATAACTATATATTGTACCATAAATAGCAAAAATCATAATGTTTATATAGATATATATATATATATTATTATAATTTTTTTACTAATTAGGAAACATGTTAGTTCTGAATTTACAATGATTTTAATATTTAATATATATATATATATATGTGTGTGTATTGAATTAAAATGTATCGGCCATAATAAATTAATATAAAATAATTGTATGATGAAAATTCAAATTTCATAAATTTATAGAATGTGGAAAAATATTTTAAGGCTTAGAAAAAACCTATGGAATTTTCTCAATTAAAATAATATTTTTTAATTAAATAATAGATAGTGGGCCAAAACTAAATTAATTTTAAAAAATATAAAATTAACTCGAAAAATTATGAAATCTTTTTCTAAGTCACCTGACATGATGAAGTAATTTTAAAAAATATAAAATTTAATTTTAGAAACACGGATTATTTTACATGAATGTATTGACTCAAGCAAACATTAAATAAAAATAATAATATATAAATAAATGATAAAAAATTACTTTGATCGCTTATAATTCATAATAGACATAATAAAATGGTAAAAAAATATTTCATATCAATGTTATACAGTAAAAATGAAAACATATGTTTAATTCAAATTTTATGTGAATATTTAAATCATAAATTAATACACACATACATAATTTAAACTAAAATTTATTTTAATGTTTAACATCAAATTATAAACATAAAACATGAATTAGATCTATAAACTTTACATACATATCCAATCCCATTGTGACAACAATAATGCATACAGAAATCTCACCTAACTAATGAAATAACAATAGTCTAATTTATATACATAACATTAAATGATTAACATATCTTAAAACCACAATAATATGATTAACACATAGGAAAACATTACCCAGAACAGATTCCCTAAAGTCCACTCTGAAATAATGAATCTCTTTCTCTAAAATTCTTTGATTCGTGATATTGCTAATCTAGAATCAACGACCGTTCACTATCAAATAGTTTTGTTTTAACTTGAATTGGATTTAAGATTTTGAGGTATTTCTAGAGGATCATTGCTGCCAATAAAAAGAGGAGGAGGAGGAAGAAGAAGGTGGCGGCTTAAAATAATGAATTAGAATGTAATTAGGGTTTTGAGATCATAATTTATATGGTAGGATAAGAGAGAAGCAACTATATCTCTACCACACATCTTCAAACCCTAATCACACACATAGTAGCTGCCCCTTCCACTTTCTAGACCAGCCACCTATCACTCTAAAACGCATGGGTTTGTGAGCCATTTAACCCAAATTAAATATACACAATTATTTTTAACTTAATTTGGTATCGATATCTCATATCGATCAATATATTTATAACTTTTATAAATATATGCAACAATTTTATTTCTCAAATCACATCCAAATTTTATAATTAATATTTCATAAATATTAATTGGAATATTAATTGGTTTAATTAATTCGTAACAATTATAAACTAACTGAATTGTTTGGTCTAAAGAGAATTTATCATTTCGATTGTGTGTCTCTTAGGTGTAAATTTGGTCAACGATTAACATCGAACTATTTGAACGTTAATGTTCACACTACATGTGACGTGACATTATGGCCAACTTTATCGCTTATTCAGCTTCGATAAGTCTAATTTCACTTTATTAAGCGTTATCAAAACCAGACAATTTTGGACTTATTGAATTTTGTAATGGTCAAAATTCCAACATCATTCATATTCAACTCTATAATCCAAACACAAAGTCCTTGGTTCAATAATAATAATTATTAACCGAACTATTCTAGCCAGAGATTTTGACTTTGGGATGACTTGAGTTGACCATGATATTAACCTTATATAACCAAGGAGACGAATCCACTCTTGAATAGTGCTTCACTTCCAATACTTCCACTTGACCCAACTATAGTCACTCGATGGACGACGTGGCATGATTTGACTACAACCAAAGCGGAGCTTTCATATTGAAATTCCACAGTATTCTCAATTCGAGAGAACTGTGTACATTTGTCATATCGATACTTTTTTTGGCAAAGTCAGTCGGTTTTATAGTGGACCATCCACTTTTATTACTAATGTAATAAAAAACAGTTGCAGTACAGGAGTAAGGCAAAAGGACCTTTGCTACTATAAGAAAGCGAAAAAAATAGTCCAGGATTTAGGCAAAGACGCCTAAGTTACTATAAATGACCTAAAAGCTAATCTTCCTCCGAAGATGAGGAGCTACTTCTTTCGTGTGTTGACGCTTGACCACCCACTGTAGGGTCGTCGCCTATGGCATGAGCGAAGGGTCTAAAACGAAGCGCAAGAAAAGGGTCATAGTCAATAGACTCTGAAGAGAAAATGAAAGACCTATCCCATGTAGCATCAGCTAACTAATCTTCATTCCTTTTCGCAAGCTGACCTTCCATAGCAAGAACCAACGAATCTCCTGATATTCAATAAAACAAACATCTGAGGTCCAAACACGTCATCTGACACAAAACGAAAGAAGTAATCCTCTATAGAGCTATATCTCATGACAGACTTAACATGGATCTGTTGAATATGCGTATATATGATTTTTGTTTGATGATAATAAACATATATATATATATATATATATTCATTTAAATGTATTTGTTATTGTACTATTTTATTTCCACAGATTAAATAAATATTTGCCGAATAAAATAAATAACACAGAATTTAAATTCAAACAGATATTTTATTCAAACAAATATTCATTACAATTTTGAATAGTACAAATTCAAGCTCTCACTATATAAATACACAATTTTGACTACAATACAAATTTGACTACATCACGATTCACATTTACATTTGACCTCACTACATAACACTCGTTCACTCAACTCGTATTTTATCTTCAACTCCAGTCCAGATTGAATCCAGCATCTGAGCTATCTGCAAAAATATACACTAACGCAGAAATTGAAAAAGAAATATTTTTGCAGTATAAAATAAAATGAGATTTTGAAATATTATTTGCCTCGGTTATTTGGATTGTTCGTCATCATTTAATTTTGAATTCATCATACACGAACAGCTTGTGACATACACAGTGTATCACTGTATATGTCACAAGACCGTGCACACTGATATACACTTGATACAATTACAGGGACAGGCGAGCACAGGTCAAACCCAAATGAAAAGTCGGGTTCAACTCAAGTTCAATAAAATAATGTCACTACACGAGCACAAGGTCAAACCCGACTTTTAAAGCTGGATTCAACACAGGTGCAAATTCAAATGAAATGGTCAAGACACAAAAATCAAGCCTCGACCAAAGTTCTAGTCATACACATGAAAACAGAGGCTAGACAGTCCAACTCGACCAGGACCAGACTGCAATTTCAAAGTAAAGAAGCAACTCATCATAATTCAAACTGCAACAGACTTCAATATGTACATATCAGACTACATGAAGCCCAAACATGAATTAGTGAATATGCTACAGACATGAAGGCAGCAAAACTCAAACCAACAAACAAAGAGAGACCAGGCAAACATACATGAATGCATATATATACATGGAGCAATGCAACAGTGACATGCACAGGTATGCAACATGTACAACAAGCCAGTGAAACGGCATAAACCAGCCCGGCATGCAAATACAACAAGTAGTCAAGCATCATCAAAGACCAGACCCAAATCAACATCAAATATACAAATGGAGATGCAACCAAATCAGATGTTCAAACTAAATACAAGTGTAGGCCTCAGTATCAAACATTATCACAAGTTACAGGTCGAAGTCTTCTCAAAGCAAATGCTCTAGTCAAGTTCAAGTTTCAAATACAAAAAATGCATACAAACACTGTATATATATACATACATGAATGTTTGTATATATGTGTGTGTGTGTGTGTGTGTGTGTGTGTGTGTGTGTGTATTACAAGTTCAAGTGCAAGACCAATATCACAGTCGAACAACGCTCAACTGTCAAACACACATGAATGCACAAATACAGAACAGTGGATAGTGCAATGCAGACATGTCGAACAAGACAAAGTCAGAGACCAGAGACTCGAGCTTCAAAAGTAACAGGATGGAGTGAAGCAGATAAAACACAATGAAAAAGTCACAGCAGTTTACGAAATCAAACATTATCACATAAACAAAGTCAGTGCCGAAGTCAGGTGACAACGAACCAAGAGAAGAATTCAACGCCGTGATGACCAAGGCAACAATGAACGGAATCGAACAGTTCAAAATCAATACCGTGGCAACCAAGGAAATCAACCAAGTCAGAAATAGAAGCCGCGAAAATCAAGCACAAAATATACGCATTTGAACAAGTCCTAAGAAATCACCACCATTCAAGAATAATCAAACGGCCAAGCTTAAAATTATCAGACGAAGTTGAATAATATATTCGAACGAAAATCAAGGGGTTAGAACCCTATATAAACACTAACATCATCGGCAGTTTTAATCATTCGAGTTCAAGTAACAACAGAGCAGAATCAATAACTCGAATAAAAGGTCGAGCAAAAATCAACATCGAAAAAGGAGAAATCGCATACCGTTTTTGACAATCAACTCGACCAAATTGAAGTAGCCGCGAACAATATAATCGAACGAAGAAAGGAAATCAAAGCTTCTGAAATCAATTTGACAAAGCGGCACTTCATTTACAAAGCCCTAATTTAGTTTAAAAGGAAACGAACGAGAACAAGAACGAGCAGCCATTTTCATCAAGCAAGGAAGCGGGCCAAAGACATAAAAGAAAAGAAAAGGGATTTCTTTTTAATATTAATTGGGCCGGCCTTCCTTATTTGCTTTGGAATTTTAATTATTAAGGCCTTTTATTTTTAAATTAGGGTTTTGATTTTTAAATTGTTTTTAAATTGTATTTTTCTTTTAATCTTCTATGTAATTTCTAGTCGTGTGACTAGGGGACAAACTATGTATCGTAGTTTGAGAATTCGCAACTCAGTGGCTGAGTTGTGGTAGGGTTTTGAGCTTAGAGTTAGGATTAGTCAGTAGCGGGTGTCGCGAGTTTACGTGTGTAAGCGTGTGACTATCTAATTTCTAGTAGAAACCTTGGAGGCAGTACGTAGGCAGGGTTTTGCCGAAGCTGGGTAAATCTGTGTGTTCTATTTTCTGCATTTACTATTCTGTTATTATCTATGCTGATATTATTCTACTGTGATCTGTGTTGAAATTATTTTATATAAACTTCCGCAATAATTTTTATATTTAATAGTATCACCCTATTCACACCCTCCACCCCTCTAGGGTGAAATCGATCCTACAGGATCCAAGCCTTTTCCTATGCATCCCAATAAAAAGGCGTAATAACAAGGGATGATGGCAAAGAAGGAGGAACTGTAACAGCATCAACTGAAGGAACTGATACAATAGCAGTAACAGATGGAACAACATCTGATATAGGTACTGTTGGGCAGAAGGCAGAAAAGCTGAAGGAGAAGCAAAATTTGCAATAGCGGAAACAATAATAGAATCAGTAGCAGGAATAATAGGAGGCATAACAATAACAACCTCGGTAGGAGGCACTAACACAGGAGGAGTATCAACAAGCTATACACGCACTTTTGGGACCCACTTCAAGATCGGAGGTCGCTGAAGAGGGGTCCTTTCAAAGAGCGGCAAAGGGACAAAGGCAGATGATCGAGAACAAGCTTCAAAGAGATGACCAAAAGAATGACAAGACGAGCAAATATCTAGCCTCTAGCCATATCAAACTACAATCTCAGCAGCATGACTATCAGTAACACGGACCTTGATCTTATTCGGAAGCGGCTTATCTGAGGTTATTTCAATCAACGCTTTAGCAAAAACAATCTTTTTCCTTGCAACAGTATTAGCATCAAAGCATTTTAGTTTTCCAACATTACTAGCTTACCAATTAAGCCCAAGCAAAGGTTGCAAAACAGATGGTATGTGAGAAAAGTAAGTCCAAACATGGATAGATAATACTTGATCCCTGACACAATCAACAGTAGGACTCCATGTAGTAACGATAAAAAGCTTACTGCGAATAAAAGTAGGATCACCACTCAGAATACAAAGACGTTCCTCGAGACTCAAGAACTTGAAGAAAAACATAGTGTTGTACATATGAACCTAAAGTCCACCTCTTAACTGCCAAGCTTGGATGCGGTGCTCTTTTACTACAGAATATGGCGGGTTAGAATCTAAGAGAAAACCAATGAGATAATCCAACTAGAAGTCAAAACCCACTTGAATCACCTCCGAATGAGGAACCATAACTCCATCTATTTCGACCATGCCAAAAGAACGGGGCACAAAGTCACTAGCATTCCTCGGTAAGGACGAAAAAAGGGAAGTCCAATTAACAGCCTTTACTTGGTCATCCAGGACCGATGCGAGAGTAGAGGATTACACATTAGGACTAGCTGCATGAACAACTAAATTGGGATTTTTGTTAGAAATGGCAGAAGGGTTCCTATAGGCATTCGACCAAACACCTTGCGAGTAAGGCTTGGGAGGCACGACAGCAGCATCACCCACAGTATCAACAACCACAACCTCACCACTAACTGGCCCATTCACATTAACTAATTCACATAGAGAATTACCCAAACCAACAATTGTTTCTTTCCAGCAAGATTCGAGATTAGTTGCATCTAATAGGAGTCACCTGGAACTTACCAAAAGAGTACTGGCAGTCAAGAGGAGGAGCAGCGACTACCCGCATTTCATCCAGTACATTACATAAGGCTATGTAGTTTAAAATGCTATATAAAAGTATGATTTTCAAAATTTTATTTTTAGGTATCAACAATGAATAACATTGGAAAGGTTATTAAATTTGTGGTTTAATGGTAAAAACGATTCTTAAATCCGACTAATTTACCAACAATTATCACATTTTAAAGATTAGAATTAAATTAGTTGGCAGATCTTGATTTTGGTCGAGTGCGACGTCAGGGACCTAATTTAAAAAAATTTATAGGCAGGATTTGCTTTACATTTTTAACAACAAATAGTGATCTGAAATTAATATTCTACCCTTTATTAACTTCATAGATGGATGAAAAATATAAACAAAATAATTTAGTTATAAAAATTATTTTCATGAAGAAGTTAACTAAAATATTTAAATCAAACTAATCGATGAAGTTAATTCGACAAAAAAAAGACCAAAAATACAAGCCTTCTCATCCAAACAGCTAGGCTTTGAAAACAATACTGGTTTTTAATAAATAAAAAAAGATTATGATAAAAAGATTGAATATTTTGCTTTTAATTAATGAGAAGTGTAAAAGGCACGTATCAATGAAAGAACTCATAGGGTCAATAGTATAGTATATATAAGTTCTCAAAATATCTATTTATATCATTAAGTTAGTTGAATGATTTATTCAATTCTCGTCGATTTTATGGATTAACCAACCGATACATAGTTGGTGGAAAAAAAATAGATGGGATCCAATACCTTTTGTAAAACGATTTATTTTAACTTAATTTGGATTGAACAAACAACAAATGCGCTTAATTTGGGTTTAGTGGATGTCCATCCCTTCCACCAATAAGTAGAAGGCAAGGAAAACACCCCTTTGTGTTCAAAATTGAATGCACAAACTGGACATCACTCTATTCTAATTTTGCATCAACAAGATACTGTTCAAATTGTTTATGTGAAACATGGCATTATGCCTCTACATTTTTGTAGTTTTAAATAGGTACCATTCTGCAAAATTTCTTGAAACTCTACACGAATCAAGGGTAATAGGTCCCCTGCTAGAGTTTCAACGTAAAAAAAAAAGGGTGCAAAGCCGATTAAAAAAGGGGAAGCAACGGTCGAAAAGGGAGATACAGAGGTAGCCGTTGCATTAATTGAGCCAAAACTGGAGCAAGCAGTAGAATACTATTTGCTTTTCCATATTGCACCAACCTCTCTGCAATGCATAATTGTCGTTTACGGATAAACTAATTGCGCTCGTGCGAGCGTGGGATACTAAGCTGGGTCGTCATGCATGTTTGCGGGCCCTACTTATTTACTCTCTGATTTGTTTCAGAGACGCAGTTCTCAAGTTTGATTGACTTCAAGTTTCATCGATTTTATCCCCTTGAAGCAAATGAAAAAATGCAATAAAGACCAACTGGACGCCCTGAATTCAAGCTGCATAAACTGTCTTTATCGATTAGGGCATTACCACCCTGTTGTTCTATCATCGTTCCATACTTGAAATAGTTTCAACTAATTATTATAACCTCTTTAGATAGTTGTAAGATATTTCTCACCGGAAGTCGACCCGAGTCAAAATATTGATGGTTGTTATTACATTTGTGCTCTCAGTAATCTGTGAATTCCAAGTGTTTTGGACACCCACTTTCATCATATAGCTCCTTTTTATATATCAAAGTTCAAGGACTTGTGGTTCTTGTACATCTCTTTTCCTCATTTTGATCTTCTTATATATGTCTCTTTGAGTTTCAGTCATCCATCACGGTTGATCTAATCAATACTCACCGTCCAACATATCATTCATATGTTTATTCGCACTTTCTAATAATTAAATTTACAACATATGCAAAGATCAGTAAGCATGGAGTACAACTAGAAATGCACTAACATCTCCAACTCTAGACACGAGACTGCAGGCTTGTGAGCCCTGAAACCCTATTGTATGTGACTCGGTATACAAATCTTAGTCGACGTGATTGTAGTTTCACCTTATAAAATTTTGTTTATTAATACATAAAAACATTAGAATCGTAACATTTAAATATTTAATATTATAGTACTTAACAAGTATTAACATAAAAAAGTACTGGTACCGCATCGACAATTTCCACGACTACCATCAACGAGGAAAAAAAAAGGTCATTAACAAGTCATGGAGATTAGTACATCTTCGTAAAACCCATGCACACGAAACAATGAATTCCTTGTGGAAATTGTTAATCTAATATTTGTAATAGTTTTGGTGTCACGTTTTTTTGGTATCAACGTGAACTACCAAAAATACTCCTCCATACATTATCAAATCTTAATCACTTAAAAATAGAATATAATATTAAACTTCTTTTACAAATTAAAACGCCCTTAAAAGTAGGATCTAACAATTAAACATGCCTTACATATTCAAAACACTTCTAAAAGTATGATCTGCTATATATTAAACTACCTTTACAAATTCAACATACTCTTTACAAATATAGAAATCTTAATATCACTTGAAAATCAAAAAAATTTATTTTTTGACCGATTTAAACATATACAATTTATAAGGAAAACAACTCACGTGTGAAGCGCGTGCCGTAGCACTCGTTACACATATTGGTGCCGCGTTAGCCTCCCATGCTTTCATACACATCTATGCCCATAGGGAATGCACGGCAACAAAAATAGCTAATTTGCATCTTTTATTGCAGCATTAGAGCAGTCACAAACTCACAATTCAAATTGACATTTAGGGACTACCTTACCATCCATTCTTTGTCAGATTTGATCAATACAATAATTACTAATTTTGATCAGGAATGAATGTGCGAGGTAGAGTTTAAGATTAGATGAGCTATAACCGTTAATTAACTTATTTTAGCTTAGCTTAGCGGTCGGGGTAGATGCACAAATTGCGGTTGTAAGCAAGCATGTTTTGATTTGATGCTTAAAGACAAGCTTTATATTTTTATTATAATTGTTAGTTTTTTTGAAGGAAAAGATGGTATGGTTCAAAGAGCTTGTCACTCAAATTTTTCATAAGTAAAAGGATAGATAATCAAGGTCTCTGAGTTTAATCCACTTCGGTCCGAACCGACTAGGGTCCAAGCCAACCTACCGCAAGCTACTCAAGAATCGGAAATAGACAAACAAGTCTCCCTCGACTGTCTCCACGTTGAACCCATATCAGCCCGTCCTCTCTATGGCACTGCTCGGCCAGGCCTCCATCATCTGACTCCCTCTTATAACCAGTTGGCTCCCAAACAGCCCGTCTACTCGAGCACCTCCCTCAGTCGTCCGTCGATCAACGCGTCTCTAGATTACCTTGGGCATGGCTTACCGCCAACCCCGCTCTGATGTTGCCCCCCGCAAGTAACCCTACAGTTGGTTCTCCGTGTCATTCAACACTACCTTTGGTAGTTTCCTACCTCTTTCCATATCATTGGAAAAAGGCTGGCTGTAACGACCACGACTTTCTCTCCACAGAAAGTCGCATCGTTAATAAGAAAGAAAGGGGTGAGAAGTAGAAAAGAGAAGAAGAGAAAAGAAACAAACACAAATACTCACAGCGGAAACGAACAAAATATATTATATCACATAAATATTACATAGTATCATATACAACACTTATCAGAGTTACACAGATTACATATCATATACTAGACAGTTATAAACATCTGTCTAGTTATTACCTCTCAATACAATACAGAGATCAATACAAAATCAACACAGCGGAAACTACTATCTATCTACAACGCCGAAGCCTCCTGCTCCATTGCTCCTCCAAAATTCGTCAAGGCTAACCTGAATCCCTTGGCTACTCGTAAAAATTTGAGTACCCAAGAGTTTATAAAACAGAAATAAACAACTTGGGTCAGACATGGGTCTGGTGTGAGTAAACGGTTAGATTGCTTAACTTTGAAAACCTTTGAAAACAAAAGTATCACGTAAGACTTCCCACAAATAAACATGGGTAAGTTTTTACCTTACGCTAACTAAAACATTTGATAGGAAATCCGATTGTATTATAATAGGGTCTAGGGTTTTCAAGTAAAATACAGAAATAGCTGAAATGCTTACATCTCACATTCCAACATAGTTGGGCACAACTAATACGTACGGCACTTATTGGAGTTTGGATTCCATACAATGGCAGGGCTACTGGGGTACCGCCCGTCACAGTACGTGGCCTAGATCACCGTACCGAGGATCACTCCCAATCCCCTGCAACACAAGGCCGGAACATCCCTTACTGGATAATTCCCGCACAAGATACCTCACGGTTGGGATCAGCAACCGCACACACTAAGCCGAAATAAGAAGGGACTTCTAGACAGAGGTAATCTTGTCCTACTTGGGTGCTACCCACTAACCTTGCTGCACCTCCCCTGTTTTAGCCATTCCCGGTTTGTGAGGCTTGAGGTCACGATTACCTTAGAAAAGAACACATCACTTAGAATGCTCATCGTCCACCTGACGATGTTCTGAAAGCATTCAATCCATACAAGTTCGTTCCGGGTTCGAACGAAACCGAAGGCATTATCTCGTTACACTCGTTTTGGAATCACCCTCAGAGTTAACGACAATAACCCTTGCACTCTGAATCTTCATCTTCACTTGATTCACGACCTATCGTTAATTTGGATCGATGTGGTATTCGGGTCTCCAGACCTGGAAATCCGGTATACGGAAACCCGATCCCGGTCTCATCGAAATCCAAAGCGTATCTTTTAAGGCCAAGTTGTTTTAAGGTTAAAACAATTCAATTCTTATCTATATACACAAAGATAGATAATTCAATAGATAATCTACATTATCATCCCAAACAGATAATTCACATTATCATTATAATTCAACCAAACATCCATATCATATATCAATCATATCTCATCAGAGATATCAAACAATGAAATACATTCAATCTCATTCATCCATCCTTAAGCAATGATTTATATCATCTAATTAATTTAAAGTGAATTAAACTAATTACTTCATTCTATAAATCCTACTTACTTAATTATTAATTAAACCAATTAATTAATCATTACTCTAAGTATCCATCTTAATTAATCATTCCTGATTAAAATTCCTTTAATTACTTTAAGTAATTAATACTTAATTAATTTCACAAATTAATTATCTTAAACCATTCAGTAATTAATCTTTAATTACTTCATTAATTAATTATACTTAATTATCTTAATCCTTAATTAATTACAATTAATTAATTACTTTAATCACTTATTATTGATTAATTAATTTTAATTAATCAATTCTTAATTATATCATTAATTTTATTAATTAATGATCCTTAATTTCTCTTAATTAATTATCTTATTTAAATTAATTACATTTAATAATTAATTAGTCACATTTATTAATCACCATTGATTAATCTCATCCTGGTATCAACTTCCCTTAATTACTTCATTACATAAATTAATTACTCCTTAATTAATTATCTTTAATTAATCCCTTGATTAATTACAAAAAGTAATTAAACTCAAATTACTTCCATTCTTAAATCATCTTCCATTAATTACATCCAGTAATTACCATTAATTACTTTACTAAGTAATTACAAATCCATTACTTAAATTAGGCAATTATTTATCAAATCATCAAGTGTTTAAATTAATTAAACTTAATTAATTAACTTAACAAATTACATTTAAACTTAATTAATTACATTAAGTAATTAATTCCTTAATTACTTCCATTAAGAAATTAACCTTTATTTACTTTCATTAACTAATTATTCTTTAATTAATTACCTTTAATTACTTAGATCAATTAACGCTTAATTAATTAAGTAATTAACTATCCTTAATAAATTAAACCAATTATCTTAATTTAATTACATTAATTAATCAACTCATAATTACTAGTTAATGATCTTTAAATTTCATTCATTAACTATCCACTAATTTCTTACTAAGTAATTATCCTTGATTATCAACATAAATCCATTTACCTTTATTAATCTCATTAAGTGATTAACCTTTAATTAATTCCACTTAAATTACTCACATCTTTAGTTAAAGATAAATTCTTTATCTTAATATATAACTTAATTACTTACTAAACTTCATTATAAAATATTTAGAAGTCAAATTTCATATTTAAGAATATATGATCTATTTTAAAACAAAACAATTTAACATTTAATTTCAACACTTAAAATCTTTGAAAATTTTTCAACTTGTTTAAATAAATCCTAATTCTTAAAAACTTAATTATCAATTCCTTTAATAACTTATTAAAATTTTAAACATATTTAAACTTGGTTAACATTTCTTTGAATACCCAATTTATCTTAATAACCTTTTAAAACTTAACTTGTTAATCATTTACTTTTAGACAACTGTAATTATATTTTCTTTAAAATTTTGAAATCTGTTTTCTTAAAAAAAACACAAACCCGAGCAAATCCTTGATTTCCCCGGGTAAAACACGAGATTTCCCAGCCTCACAATTCTTCGAGTCGAATCCCAATTCACCCGAACTCATACCCGAACACGATGCTTCTTCCCAAACTCCATTCATTTCAGATATCACCGTGCACACGTGTGCACGTTGCACACCACTGCGACCACCGTAGATCGACGCTGCGATCTTCGACAAGCCATCGACAACCACGTCGACCCTCACCTTCACTCAGATCATCGATATCACCATCGAATCGAAATCGAACCCCTCGTTCGAAAAACTGGAACCCACCACCATCGGAAAATCCATCCCTCCACGTCGATCCTGACATCGATGAACTTCGCCGTTCACACCCGAAATTCGCCTCGACTTCCAGATGCGACTCCTCACCTTGCGATCGCCTTCGAATCAACTCAGTCGTCGCCATCGCCTCGAATACATGGCCCACCCAAACAAGCAACAAAACCCTACTCCTCCCTTCCTTGGCCACCACGGCCAATGATAAATCTGCCGATCATTTTTCCAGAGTTCGTCAACACACTGGCCACCTTCGACAACAACCCCGACTTTTATTTCAACGCCGATTGCCAGAAATCAACGAAAATACCCAATTTGATCAACTCAGAATTTCTCACGAATTATTAAACTAAAAATCTTGGAATGACTCTCTAAAATCATCATTTTCTAATTCGAATCTGGTTATGAAAATCAAACATGAATTTATGATCATCAAAATTTGACTAATATATGATTTCTACTGTAATTTATCATTTTTGAAAAGGTTACTTAATATAAATTTTTGAAACCACTTTTACAATTGATTTTATAGTCTTACAGTCAAATTTTATTTAGAGATCGAAGCCTAAAAAGAATTAGAGAAAGAGAATTTGGATTTTGAATATATTTTTGAAACTTAAAATCAACAGCAGAGGCAAATTCGCCTGTTCCCAGACATGCATACTCAAATTGTACACATTGATATACATACAAGCATAATATATATTCATACTAACATTTCCACAACTAACTTCAGGTTTAAATCACATGCATTAGGTTATGTGATCAAATTCAAATGGGTTTACTCACTTTTTAAAATAGAGAACAGGATAGACATATACATTCATATTTATATGCACAGATATTCATATATATGCATTCATTCACATCATAACATATTCAACCCTATTTTACAGCAATTCATCACATGCATCTATATAACAACATATTTTTAAAAACTGTTTTTAAGTTGAAATGTTTACTCACAGGTTATTGAAGATCAGAGAAAAAGCTTTGAAACTGGACTTGATTTGAACAGATCTGCTACTTGCATTGGTTTTACTTGATCTTCTATATATTTTTAGTTGAATCTTAAGTTGAATTCGAACTGCTCAGTTGAAAGCTTGAAGTAGTCATTTTGTTGATCCTTTTGGTTTTCTCTGTTTTGCATTTGTTTACAGGTTTGTTCTTTTGAACTTGAGTTTGGGAATATTTTAGATTTGATCCATGATCATTTTCTGGTTTGAAGAAGTAGTTTACAGGTTTGTTTTTGGTTGAAGGTTTGAATTTAGAAACGTTTACATGTTAATTTTCTTGCTTTTGAAATTGAAGATTAGAAAAGAAATGAGGAGGAGGAAAACATGTTTTTATAAGTATAAATGATTTATTTTAAAAATAAAAGAAAAATTAAAAACAAAAATGACACTTGTCTAATCTATTTACATTTGTCATGAGCATAAATTAACACTTGTTGTATTAGGCTCAATATATTTACACTTGTCCTATAAGTAATTTTACTTATTTTTATTTATTTTAAAAGTAAATAAAAGTCTTTTTCTTTAGTTATCAAATACTTATCTATATATAAATTTCTTTTAAATAAACAAAACTAATTATATTTATAAATAAAAGTTTATACATATAATTTAAAATCCAAAACAATTTAAAATTTCTATCTTTGAATTTCAAAACTTTAAATTCAAATTCAAATCAAAGTCAAAAGTCTAATTTTAAAATCAAGTTATATATATATATAACTACACAAATTCAATTTGAAATAACTATCATATTTTTATTAAAATCTATTTGAAAAAAAAAAATACATTATACTTATTATTTGAAATTAACATATTTTATAATTTAAACAAGAGATTATATTATCAAGAAATATTTAAAAGAAATAAAACAAACCAATTTTTGTAAATCTTATTTATTTAAACTTAAGTTAAAATATCTTAAACCAATTAAATATTTTCTTAAAGTATTTTAAAACTATAAAATTACTTATTTAAATATCTTTGAAAAGTCCAGATTAAATTAAATATAAATTTCCAATTTACCAAAGCTTCTATTTACAATATATATAAATATATATATATATATATATATATATATCCAAATAGAAATATCTTATTAACTTTTAAAAGATAAAATCATCAATTAATACTAATTTAATCAGATTATTAAATTAAATTCAAATCTTATTATCAAAGATTATCCATATCAATTTAATTATTCAACAGATTATTAAATTGATATTGTTAAAATTTCCGGGATATTACATTCCTCCCCCCTTAAAATAATTTCGTCCCCGAAATTTAAACAAAGGTAATATAATAATCTTATTAAAGATTTAAATTCAAAACACAAGCATATACTATCATCCATATGCTAGCAACCATAGCAACCATAGCAGCCAAATCATCCAATCAATCAATTCTAACTATCTAGACTAAATTCTAGATAAAATACCTCGAGTTTCCCCAAGTATATATATATATATACCGGGATACTCGCTCTATAAACAATTTAAACTACTAAGCTATAGATCTCCTACTCATCTAGATCTACAGAACTAAACAGAATATCAGACTACAGACGAGTCTGACTCAACTACCAAACTTCCCAAAACTGCAGATTCTAAAACCATAGATAGATCAAATACGTACTCTAGAACCATAGATCAAAACTGCAGATTCTAAAACCATAGATCAAATACGTACTCTCTCAGAGATACGTAAAACACAATGAATTCCAGTTATCCAAACTGACAATTCAATTCAGAAGACCAAATACTTATCCAAATCAGAACACAGACGAGATCAAAACATAACTCTACTTCACAACATCAGTAGATTCTAAACTTACTTCTCCCATCCAGAGATACACTCCAAACTACTTTCGCTGCTCAACTCTGATCTGAGGTAGAACACAAGCACAGACTGGACAACTTACTTCTAGAAATAAGGTTTACTGATCCATACATAAAACTCAGATATTCCAGCAAAACTTGAGCTGCTTCACCAATTCCATCTCTAGGAAACATCCTACCACTAGACTGAACCACCGGTATCACTCCTGGAATCCAGTCGATAAGAAAACTCACCCTTCAGATGCGGCCAAACTTCTGACTTCTCTGAAGACATCCAGAAAACTCTGACAACACAAGAGAACACTCAGCAATCACAAGTCACTTTTGCGATCAACCCAACCTATTTCCAAAGAAAAACTGTTCCTCTTTACACAATCCGAACAACTCATACTTAACTATCCAATCCATCGAAGAAATGGATTTACTCTTACTACTTCTGAACTTCACCTTCAGAAAAACTGCTCATCCAGAAAACTTCCTGCCATCACAGAATACTCTGAGCTGCACTGCTGACACTGATGCCAAGGACTTCCTATTCCAAAGATCTTCGAGAAACTCGAACTCCAAACCAAACAGAAACACCATGCTGAACTCAGCCACAACACCGAAGCATACACACTTCCTTAATCTTGTTCCAAAGAAAACATCTTCGGGAACATCCATCGTCACTGTATCTCATCATACAGCTACTATTACCTGAGGTATCAAGGTACCATCACTCACTTCTGCCTACCCGACAGATCCAACTCTACTCATCCACACTTCAAAGATAAACTCCGAACCATTACAGTTTCCTTCGGAGATCGATGAAATCCTTCACCACAGCAAAGCTTACTCGAGACGGTATTGGGTCTACAGTCTCGACAGATACACTTCCAACCTCAACACTCAGACTCCAACCATTGGTAGTCGTGTTACACACACCACTACCCTATCTACCTTTATATCCTATATTGGAAAACCTGTATGGGTAACCCAACAAATAGGTAGAATAGATATATATATTTAAAATGATACTTTTTATATAGAAATTATTTCTGGGTAAAATTATTTCATTTACCTCTTTAAAACAATATTGTGTCCGTTGACCTGGTTCAAGTGTTTAGAGATCCCTATCAATAACGTTAGCTACTCGTATTGACCAGAATCCATATACCACTCAACCGATCAATTAACACAATATAAAACCATTTTTATATAACTAACAAATATGCGCTCTCGTATATATATATACACTCAAACAGGTTGTTACAGATCCTATCTCTAATGAACAATCCTTCTGAACCTAGGTATTCACTCAACCTAGCGTTCTGATATTCACTTAACCAAAAGCTTAGGCATTCGCTCAACCTATGCTCTGATACCACTGTAATGACCACGACTTTCTCTCCACAGAAAGTCGCATCGTTAATAAGAAAGAAAGGGGTGAGAAGTAGAAAAGAGAAGAAGAGAAAAGAAACAAACACAAATACTCACAGCGGAAACGAACAAAATATATTATATCACATAAATATTACATAGTATCATATACAACACTTATCAGAGTTACACAGATTACATATCATATACTAGACAGTTATAAACATCTGTCTAGTTATTACCTCTCAATACAATACAGAGATCAATACAAAATCAACACAGCGGAAACTACTATCTATCTACAACGCCGAAGCCTCCTGCTCCATTGCTCCTCCAAAATTCGTCAAGGCTAACCTGAATCCCTTGGCTACTCGTAAAAATTTGAGTACCCAAGAGTTTATAAAACAGAAATAAACAACTTGGGTCAGACATGGGTCTGGTGTGAGTAAACGGTTAGATTGCTTAACTTTGAAAACCTTTGAAAACAAAAGTAT
Organism: Allium fistulosum; assembly: GCA_030737815.1. NCBI lineage: Eukaryota > Viridiplantae > Streptophyta > Magnoliopsida > Asparagales > Amaryllidaceae > Allium > Allium fistulosum. The sequence goes on from CM060902.1 coordinate 1,439,457,186, forward strand.
CACGTAAGACTTCCCACAAATAAACATGGGTAAGTTTTTACCTTACGCTAACTAAAACATTTGATAGGAAATCCGATTGTATTATAATAGGGTCTAGGGTTTTCAAGTAAAATACAGAAATAGCTGAAATGCTTACATCTCACATTCCAACATAGTTGGGCACAACTAATACGTACGGCACTTATTGGAGTTTGGATTCCATACAATGGCAGGGCTACTGGGGTACCGCCCGTCACAGTACGTGGCCTAGATCACCGTACCGAGGATCACTCCCAATCCCCTGCAACACAAGGCCGGAACATCCCTTACTGGATAATTCCCGCACAAGATACCTCACGGTTGGGATCAGCAACCGCACACACTAAGCCGAAATAAGAAGGGACTTCTAGACAGAGGTAATCTTGTCCTACTTGGGTGCTACCCACTAACCTTGCTGCACCTCCCCTGTTTTAGCCATTCCCGGTTTGTGAGGCTTGAGGTCACGATTACCTTAGAAAAGAACACATCACTTAGAATGCTCATCGTCCACCTGACGATGTTCTGAAAGCATTCAATCCATACAAGTTCGTTCCGGGTTCGAACGAAACCGAAGGCATTATCTCGTTACACTCGTTTTGGAATCACCCTCAGAGTTAACGACAATAACCCTTGCACTCTGAATCTTCATCTTCACTTGATTCACGACCTATCGTTAATTTGGATCGATGTGGTATTCGGGTCTCCAGACCTGGAAATCCGGTATACGGAAACCCGATCCCGGTCTCATCGAAATCCAAAGCGTATCTTTTAAGGCCAAGTTGTTTTAAGGTTAAAACAATTCAATTCTTATCTATATACACAAAGATAGATAATTCAATAGATAATCTACATTATCATCCCAAACAGATAATTCACATTATCATTATAATTCAACCAAACATCCATATCATATATCAATCATATCTCATCAGAGATATCAAACAATGAAATACATTCAATCTCATTCATCCATCCTTAAGCAATGATTTATATCATCTAATTAATTTAAAGTGAATTAAACTAATTACTTCATTCTATAAATCCTACTTACTTAATTATTAATTAAACCAATTAATTAATCATTACTCTAAGTATCCATCTTAATTAATCATTCCTGATTAAAATTCCTTTAATTACTTTAAGTAATTAATACTTAATTAATTTCACAAATTAATTATCTTAAACCATTCAGTAATTAATCTTTAATTACTTCATTAATTAATTATACTTAATTATCTTAATCCTTAATTAATTACAATTAATTAATTACTTTAATCACTTATTATTGATTAATTAATTTTAATTAATCAATTCTTAATTATATCATTAATTTTATTAATTAATGATCCTTAATTTCTCTTAATTAATTATCTTATTTAAATTAATTACATTTAATAATTAATTAGTCACATTTATTAATCACCTTTGATTAATCTCATCCTGGTATCAACTTCCCTTAATTACTTCATTACATAAATTAATTACTCCTTAATTAATTATCTTTAATTAATCCCATGATTAATTACAAAAAGTAATTAAACTCAAATTACTTCCATTCTTAAATCATCTTCCATTAATTACATCCAGTAATTACCATTAATTACTTTACTAAGTAATTACAAATCCATTACTTAAATTAGGCAATTATTTATCAAATCATCAAGTGTTTAAATTAATTAAACTTAATTAATTAACTTAACAAATTACATTTAAACTTAATTAATTACATTAAGTAATTAATTCCTTAATTACTTCCATTAAGAAATTAACCTTTATTTACTTTCATTAACTAATTATTCTTTAATTAATTACCTTTAATTACTTAGATCAATTAACGCTTAATTAATTAAGTAATTAACTATCCTTAATAAATTAAACCAATTATATTAATTTAATTACATTAATTAATCAACTCATAATTACTAGTTAATGATCTTTAAATTTCATTCATTAACTATCCACTAATTTCTTACTAAGTAATTATCCTTGATTATCAACATAAATCCATTTACCTTTATTAATCTCATTAAGTGATTAACCTTTAATTAATTCCACTTAAATTACTCACATCTTTAGTTAAAGATAAATTCTTTATCTTAATATATAACTTAATTACTTACTAAACTTCATTATAAAATATTTAGAAGTCAAATTTCATATTTAAGAATATATGATCTATTTTAAAACAAAACAATTTAACATTTAATTTCAACACTTAAAATCTTTGAAAATTTTTCAACTTGTTTAAATAAATCCTAATTCTTAAAAACTTAATTATCAATTCCTTTAATAACTTATTAAAATTTTAAACATATTTAAACTTGGTTAACATTTCTTTGAATACCCAATTTATCTTAATAACCTTTTAAAACTTAACTTGTTAATCATTTACTTTTAGACAACTGTAATTATATTTTCTTTAAAATTTTGAAATCTGTTTTCTTAAAAAAAACACAAACCCGAGCAAATCCTTGATTTCCCCGGGTAAAACACGAGATTTCCCAGCCTCACAATTCTTCGAGTCGAATCCCAATTCACCCGAACTCATACCCGAACACGATGCTTCTTCCCAAACTCCATTCATTTCAGATATCACCGTGCACACGTGTGCACGTTGCACACCACTCCGACCACCGTAGATCGACGCCGCGATCTTCGACAAGCCATCGACAACCACGTCGACCCTCACCTTCACTCAGATCATCGATATCACCATCGAATCGAAATCGAACCCCTCGTTCGAAAAACTGGAACCCACCACCATCGGAAAATCCATCCCTCCACGTCGATCCTGACATCGATGAACTTCGCCGTTCACACCCGAAATTCGCCTCGACTTCCAGATGCGACTCCTCACCTTGCGATCGCCTCCGAATCAACTCAGTCGTCGCCATCGCCTCAAATACATGGCCCACCCAAACAAGCAACAAAACCCTACTCCTCCCTTCCTTGGCCACCACGGCCAATGATAAATCTGCCGATCATTTTTCCAGAGTTCGTCAACACACTGGCCACCTTCGACAACAACCCCGACTTTTATTTCAACGCCGATTGCCAGAAATCAACGAAAATACCCAATTTGATCAACTCAGAATTTCTCACGAATTATTAAACTAAAAATCTTGGAATGACTCTCTAAAATCATCATTTTCTAATTCGAATCTGGTTATGAAAATCAAACATGAATTTATGATCATCAAAATTTGACTAATATATGATTTCTACTGTAATTTATCATTTTTGAAAAGGTTACTTAATATAAATTTTTGAAACCACTTTTACAATTGATTTTATAGTCTTACAGTCAAATTTTATTTAGAGATCGAAGCCTAAAAAGAATTAGAGAAAGAGAATTTGGATTTTGAATATATTTTTGAAACTTAAAATCAACAGCAGAGGCAAATTCGCCTGTTCCCAGACATGCATACTCAAATTGTACACATTGATATACATACAAGCATAATATATATTCATACTAACATTTCCACAACTAACTTCAGGTTTAAATCACATGCATTAGGTTATGTGATCAAATTCAAATGGGTTTACTCACTTTTTAAAATAGAGAACAGGATAGACATATACATTCATATTTATATGCACAGATATTCATATATATGCATTCATTCACATCATAACATATTCAACCCTATTTTACAGCAATTCATCACATGCATCTATATAACAACATATTTTTAAAAACTGTTTTTAAGTTGAAATGTTTACTCACAGGTTATTGAAGATCAGAGAAAAAGCTTTGAAACTGGACTTGATTTGAACAGATCTGCTACTTGCATTGGTTTTACTTGATCTTCTATATATTTTTAGTTGAATCTTAAGTTGAATTCGAACTGCTCAGTTGAAAGCTTGAAGTAGTCATTTTGTTGATCCTTTTGGTTTTCTCTGTTTTGCATTTGTTTACAGGTTTGTTCTTTTGAACTTGAGTTTGGGAATATTTTAGATTTGATCCATGATCATTTTCTGGTTTGAAGAAGTAGTTTACAGGTTTGTTTTTGGTTGAAGGTTTGAATTTAGAAACGTTTACATGTTAATTTTCTTGCTTTTGAAATTGAAGATTAGAAAAGAAATGAGGAGGAGGAAAACATGTTTTTATAAGTATAAATGATTTATTTTAAAAATAAAAGAAAAATTAAAAACAAAAATGACACTTGTCTAATCTATTTACATTTGTCATGAGCATAAATTAACACTTGTTGTATTAGGCTCAATATATTTACACTTGTCCTATAAGTAATTTTACTTATTTTTATTTATTTTAAAAGTAAATAAAAGTCTTTTTCTTTAGTTATCAAATACTTATCTATATATAAATTTCTTTTAAATAAACAAAACTAATTATATTTATAAATAAAAGTTTATACATATAATTTAAAATCCAAAACAATTTAAAATTTCTATCTTTGAATTTCAAAACTTTAAATTCAAATTCAAATCAAAGTCAAAAGTCTAATTTTAAAATCAAGTTATATATATATATAACTACACAAATTCAATTTGAAATAACTATCATATTTTTATTAAAATCTATTTGAAAAAAAAAATAATACATTATACTTATTATTTGAAATTAACATATTTTATAATTTAAACAAGAGATTATATTATCAAGAAATATTTAAAAGAAATAAAACAAACCAATTTTTGTAAATCTTATTTATTTAAACTTAAGTTAAAATATCTTAAACCAATTAAATATTTTCTTAAAGTATTTTAAAACTATAAAATTACTTATTTAAATATCTTTGAAAAGTCCAGATTAAATTGAATATAAATTTCCAATTTACCAAAGCTTCTATTTACAATATATATAAATAAATAAATATATATATATATCCAAATAGAAATATCTTATTAACTTTTAAAAGATAAAATCATCAATTAATACTAATTTAATCAGATTATTAAATTAAATTCAAATCTTATTATCAAAGATTATCCATATCAATTTAATTATTCAACAGATTATTAAATTGATATTGTTAAAATTTCCGGGATATTACACTGGCATACCTGATCCGCTTCGCTACAATAGCATGCAGACAAGGCTGACAAAGAAGCACAACTAAGTGTGTCCTCTTTTGACATAAAGCATACTGTGCAACATGATGCCACTGTGCATGAACATTATCTTAACAGTACAAGCAAGACATGTATCTTACAGGGTTTTCTCATTGATGTTGACCTTAATTGTTGATTTCTTTCACTTCGCCGGTTGTTCCTCATCAAACCCGTTTAATCAGATTACGGCGCAACGCCTTTCTAATCGATTTTATGGCATCATCTCAGTTGTCTCAGCATTAGTTTCAACCACTATAAATACGCCATGCATGGCAACTTCAAAGGGATTGGCTGTCACCCGCCAAGGATCGACTATTCAGAATGTTGATCGCCACCAACTAAGGGTCGACTATTTAGAAGGTTCGTAGCCGCCCACCAAGGGTCAACTATTCAGAAGGTTCGTCGCCACCGACCAATGGTTGACTATTCAGCGAATCCATCAACCACTCACGATCCTGCATCCTTAGCTTAGCATCAAGCAGAAGATTCTCACATAAGCTCACCATTCATAGTTCTAATCTCAACAAGCCTTCATATTAGCAGTAACATTAGTCTTGAGCTGCTCATTTTATCATATCTTATCTCTTGTAATTCTCTATAATTGTAAGATAATTGTCTAATAATTGGAATTCTAAGTGAATGCAGCCAGCTCTACCGAACCACTCTATATCTTGTGTCATTTACCCATTGAATGCTTACTTTAACTCTTAAATCAGATGATTAGCAAGTGACCTTTGTTTTCGGGGTGCAATTCCGAGGTTGACAAAAAATACAATCAACATTAAGGCGCTAGAAGGAAAGCTCGAACCTCCGATCTTGTGGTTAGTAGCCTCTTGTGCAAGCTCTTTTTGTACTTGGTATCCCACATCTAGTACGAACTGCGGCAACTACGAGCGCAGTCCTACTCGCCCCTTCGACCATCGTAAAGACCCCTCAGAACGAGGAGTGAGCTTCCCGCCGCTCTCCAAGCATGCACCTGTGAGATTTCCTGATCGATTAGCCTCATGACTAGACCCGAGGAAGCTGGCCTTCGTTAGTGATATTGATCTCCACCTTGCCCCTCCCTACAACATCCTTGAAACCTGATATTCATGTCAATTTCTAGGGCAGCCTTCATGGGCCGTCGAGTCAATCCTTTTGTCTCTGCCCTCACAGATTTTTGAGAGCAACCGATGCTCATTCGTATGTCCGGAGGCATCCAACATCTATAGCCATTGACTTTCTCTAGCTTCCTCCCGAGCCCACGGCCTTCTATGAAGAGAGCATTGAAGTCTTTAGAGCCCACGTTGTTCAGCATTGCTGTCAAAGCTATCCAACAAGGATGAGTTTTCATGTGTTCATTACCTTGTTTGGTGACCGTCGCTCTTCGCCGCCCAGGATCGCTCGAGCCATCGCTCCCTCCTGACCGGCAGGTTATCCACGAGGATGAATTACCGAGCATTCATATCTTTATCGGGGAATATCTAGGCTAACAAATGAGGATGAGTTTTCTTGTGCTCATTACCTTGTTGGGGACCACCACCCTTCTTGCCCAGGACCGCATGAGCATTCGCTCTCTTCTTGGCCGACATGTTATCCACAAGGGTGAATGACAAAGAATTCATTTTCTTATCGGGGACGAGCAGGCTATCCAGCAAAATTGAATCACCATGCATTCATTTCTTTGTTTGGGAACTGCCCGTCCCCCAGAAATTTGGGTGAGACGTCTCTTCCCTATGCACCGAGGCGTATCGGCGACATAATGCATGACCGCTACGGCCCCTACCCCTCGTCAATGATGTTGCTCATCCACCGAACAAGATGGGACACTGTTGTCTAGACTGTCACTACTATCCCGAGTGACGTCGAAGTTTGACATCCATAGTTTGCTCATGTAAAAGTAAGTCGGGTCATCCTCCACTTGCAACATGTCATATAGGGAAACTTTCAAGTCGCTTAGTGCTTAGGATCGAACTGGGACCACATACCATTGAGGAAACGCATATATGAGTCCACTTTCAACAATTTCTATTTGTTAAGTTCTTGTGAAGGATAGTGCTAGCATCCTGTCTCACCGTTATCATTCCATCATATAAGAGTGCTCGAGCTAGTCATACACCCCTGGTCGAGTCGGCTCTGTAGTCCTCTAAGCAACATGCGACATATCACCTTGGAGAACCCTCAAGCCTCATGTGCTCTGGTTAGAGCCAGGGCCAATCCGACACTATGCATACGACTGCTTCTCAATTAAGTGAACCCATAGGAAAGCATGCGCTCCCACTCAGCGCTAGTGCCACCCGACACTCAACACTTGGTAGGCACTCGGCCCATATGAATGAACAACCGAGCTAAGTCATAGAATGACAATCTTACTACTTAACAACCTTTAAACAGAGTTTTTACCGAAAATAACATAGGAATGCCTCAAGCAGCACATCATCCAAAAAAACCTCAAAACCCCACAGCGCTTAGGTTCGAGCTGGGATTGCCCATCGGTAAAGAAACACAGTGAGGCTCAGTTGTCACACACTGGCCTCAATACCTAACAGGCACCTGGGTAGCATGATCAATGCTCGCTTTCGAGTCAATCAACCTGCCCGGGCATACAATCAAAGAAATTTGGTTAGACCATCGCAAAAGAATGCTAGCTATTCGAAATACACTACCCTACAGGTCAAAAGTTAGAACAAACTATTACAACTAGTTTCTCAAACAACAAGTTTGCAAAATAGAATTTGTTTTATTCAGTTCAACGTTGTGCGGTGGTACAATGCCCGCCTTGCGAAGCTTACAAAAGTTTTCAATCGCTAACTAGTTAAAAAGAAGAAAGAGAGAAAAGATGCAGCGCGCCAACAGTTGCTCTAAGGCAGGCCAACCTACACTCTTATCACCACCTATAAAGCAGCCGGCAGGAGAAATTATCAAGAACTTGTTGAAGAAGGAGTGTGCTGCCACCACCAATGCCTTCGACGATGAATCTTACAAGAGATCGTGAAGAGCTCCCAGGCAACCTCACCAAAGAGCAGACCAAGACCACAGCAATGACATCTGAATTAGGGACACCAACTCCAAATCATTCCAAAGGGGGTAGAAGCATCCAAACTGACTTGATATCCGGTAAATTGGAGTGTAACGACCCAAAATTTCGAACAATTCGTATTTAAATATCTGAATTTTTTAAATATTTGAATCTTGGATTTAACATGATTAAATTGATTTAATAACCTTGTTGACCCCCTTTTATTAATAAAGAATGATAGAAAACCTGTTTATAAAAATAAATATTTGAAGAAATATCAATAATGTGATCGAAAATCGTTTTATCAGTAAGCAACTTTTTTCTCGATAAAAGTTGTTCGAACTGTTGTGCTTTCCTAAAATATTAATGTATAATTAATTAGCTAATAAAAATATTTTCACTTAGTATGGTCAACTAAATTAGTTCTAGAAGCTTCTAGAAGGTCTTCGGGTAAAAGATATTTAATGGAGATATTTTCATGTGTGTGAGGTGGAAAGGTGGTCACATGGAGGCACATGGAGGGCTGGGTTTTAACCAGAAATCGGAGGCGGAGGAGGTCATGGTAGCCTCATATGTCGCCTATATAAGAGCACTGAGGGGTTCACAAATTACTTTTGCATTTTATAAAAATAAAACTATCTCTTCATCTCATTCTCTTCTTCATAAATTCCTAAGCACAATGTAAATCAAAACAGCCCCAAATCAACCAAAACTTTGCTATAGAACAACATTAGAATAATTATCGTCAACTTGTAGCTAGAAGATTTGGATCACCCAACCCCAAACTCACCATGGTCATGAGCAAAGGAAGAGCTATTTAGTCTAAGCCATGAGCAAACAAGGTGGAGGTAGAAGGTTTTAGGAGCTTACAAGGTCGAGGTAGGAAGTGGAGGCTTGCGCTTGGTTGTTTACTTGTTGATGGGTGAGAAAAATCACCATTTTTAAGTATATGAAGTATATAATGTTTATGTTTATTATAGTTACTAATTGACTATATATTATTGTTTTATCTTATGTGATTCTTGCTTTGGAAAGCAAAAGACATATGTAAATGATATATTTGTACTTATATGACTTTCTATGACTTGTTGATAGCCTTGTCATGAAGCACATAGGGTTGGTTTGGACTTTGATTTGAATCGGACTTGAATTGTAATGGTTTTATAGTGACTAGTTACTATAAAAGCATTTAGAAATTGCTTTTTATTTCACAATTTCTATAGAATTTTGTAGAGAAATCCTTAGGGGTTTATCGTCATGGTTGTGATGTATATTGTGCATGTGTTACTATAAAAAAATTGGATGCTAAAAAGTTTGTTAACATATCGACAAAGGGCAGAACTTTTGAGTTTGCAAAACTGCACCAGGTCTCTGTAATTTACAATAGTCAACGATAGCATGTTTAAGATGATGAAGTATCTTCGTGCACCTTTTTATAGCATTCTGGAAATGCTGTAGTTTCTATTTGAGACTTTAATTTGTATAAAAATGACTTTTAACTTAAGTATTTTTCTTCAATTTTTAAGATATGTTTTCTAACTTATATTAGAGCATTTTAAACGTGGTTTGAAATTTATATATATTTTTATAATTAATTATGAATTACTAAAATAGAAGGCTTATTTTAAAATAAAAGAAAAACATACTTTTTGAAGTTTATAAATGAATTATAAAATAAGAATTTTTAAGTAATATTTTAAATAAATGTTTTAAACCATGTTATAATAATTTTAAATTATTTTCAAGTATATATAGTTTTTATAAAATTAGTTATTTATTTTATTAGGTATTAAAAAGCTTGTGTAATATAATAACTTTTAAATTGTTTTTAGAATTTTATTAAAAAACTTAGCTTTATAAATAAATTAATGTGTACATATATGTCATTTTTAAAGGTTTTTAGTAAATATATAATCTTTGGAAAGTTAAGTTAAGTATTTTATAAAAGAATAGAAGATAGTTTTGGATTATAACACTTATGTCAAAAATAAGAATATTTGGACTATGACTATTGAAAATCATCATCCATTCACATGAAAAACTATTTTAAATTACAGAGAAACAAATATAAAATTAACTAAAAGAAAACTCATGGATGGAATACAAATAGTTTTTTGGTTTGACCCTTGGTTAAATTACAAATCGATAATTGGAACAAACTAGATTTTTTTGGAAAAGCCAATTCAAATGTTGATTGTATAATTTGACTGTATTTATACAAAGCATGTATGATCTATTGCAAAAGCCAAGCTAAAATTTAAGCAACAATATCCTATGCAGATTTCAAGAATGGGCATACATTATATACAATAATACATTAAAGGCAACTCTAGAGAATTTAATTATGCATACATAGTTCTACCAACAATTATCTATCATATATGGAAGAAAGGAACATTAGATTGCGCAACATCAAGGAGAACAACATGCAGCTTTGGAAAATCATCAAAATAGAATGTAAAACTCTTTTTTATGAAATCATGCAAGCAAGTAAAGCACCCAAGCATATATGAACAAATTCATGCTCTATGGGATACCCGTACCATTACTCTTCACAACATCATCGCATAAACTACAAACCAAAATGGCAAAAATTGTAGCATGATCCCACTATCCTCTTTCATTTGCTATACTACATTGAAGTGTTCAGGTTTCGTCGAACATTAGATTGTATTTCCTTGAATTACTCTTTTTATGAAGCCGATAGTCCCTTCGTTTATCTACAATGTTTCAATTATATGCTTCCTTGAATTACTCACTTATTAAAATGGATCCAAAACATGCAACCTCTTCCTCCACCTCCCCCAACAGCATCAGCAGCTCTATCTCCTCCTTAACCAACAATCACAACTTCTTTTACATTTTCTGCAAGTTCCATCATTGTAAATTCACCTACATGTACACAACATTAACAAATATATTAAGAAAAGGTATTATTAATGTGATTCAAATAACTTTTGGCAACTTTTAATGCTATTTTGGAGGACAACCACTTAATATATACCAAATTCTTATGCCTTTAACAACAACTAGCTAGTGCTTCATCTCACTTGGTTTTTAATACAGATTCGGTAATTCAAACATTTACCTGGATTCCCAATATTAATAGGACTAGTGTTATCTCCTTCCATTGAGACCATTAACCTTCATAAAATAAATATTTACAGTTGTAAATTCCATACTGCCAATGCTCAAACATAAATAAGAAAATATGTAGTATAAATACTACCTTTTGCCAAGGCAGTATACATGTGGATTTAACCCAATAGACTTTACAATTATTAAGGCCGATAAGTCCACAGCGATGATTGTAGAGCCTAGAAATCAAGTATAGATAATAATATCAAGTCAAGGTTGAATGGAATTGATAGATATGCCAAGTAGAATGTTTGAAGTATGGAATATGGCTCAATGTATAAGAGGGATCGGCATAGATTGGCTCCAACAGCAGGGATCGGCATACTTCAGAGTACAAAGGCATTCTTGTGGAAAACAATCAATATCTCACGATCTACAAGTCCAACACATATGAAATTTTGTAAGCAAGATATGGAGACCCTAGGGATCCTACCCTAGGGATCGCATATCATTTGGATGAAGTAAGAGGAATCGGTACTTATCCCTCTTAGGGGTCGGGTAAAACCAATTTCATAACAAAGATCGGTCAATATCTTAACTTCTACACATTCAATTGACATGAAACTAAGAGGACAAGCTAATTAGAACACATGGAATACCCCATAGCGATTGCATGGCATTTAGAGTAAGTTGGACGGATCGGTACCTATCCCTCCATAGGGATCGTCTATAATCAGCTTCACAACATATTGCAACAAAGATTGATCAATAACCCAAGTTCTACTAGTCCAATTGGCATGGAACTTGGAGGCTAAGCATAATACAACATAGAGAAGCTTCCTTAGGGATCGCATGGTATTTGGAGCAAGATAGAGGGATAGGTACCTATCCCTCCATAGGGATGGGTAGAAATTACGATTCAAGTAATACTACTTCACGGAGAATACGATATCTCATAAATCGTAAGTCGAAATGACATGAAATTTGGAGGGCAAGCAGATAACATCATGAGGAAACACCCAGAGGGATCGCACCTCATCTGGACACCAAAATAGGGATCGATACCGATCCCTATTGTGGACCCCAATGGGCCTGGAAATTTTTGGGTGGACTCATCTTGGTCTCCTAAACCTTCTGCCAAAATTTCAGCTCGATCCGTGCACATCATCCACTATAATATAGCATGCATGGTGTCAAAAAAGGGATCTTCTTTTTGCTTCTCTTTATCTTCAATTTATTCTTGGATTTCACATTGTAACTGTAAAAAAACTTCAGTATAATAAAAAGGATTGTTTGGGAGTGGACGTATGCCAGAGTTAGCTGAACCACTATAAACCTTCTCTCCTTTTACTTACTTTCTGATTGTTTTAAAAAAATTTCTTTATTTATTTCTCTTCATATTTCTGTGATTGGATTGGATATTGGAGCTTTTGCATAATTGGGTGTCGTGGCCAATTTTGACGCCATCATTTTGGTGCTTTCACTAAGAAGACTTGCACCTGCGGATTTGGAGGCTAGGAGCTTAGATTTTGAAGCTTGGATACTTGGATATAGGAACCAATGGCTAGGAAATCAACAAGGAGAGTTCTAACAGAAAAGGAGCCACCATGGAGGGAGTCAAGAGGGTTCCTCATGAGCTGGAGCTAATCAAGCATCTATATACAACACCGAGGATGAGATGGAAATGATGATGGATGCTATGCAGGAGAGGATGCTGAAAAGACAGAAGGAGATGATATAGAATTTGCTCCAACAGAATGGACAAACTGGAGCATAGAATCAAGGAGTTGAAGCAGCAGGAATCGTTGGAAATCAGAATCGGTAACATGGAAATAAAGCCAATAGACAAAGGAATGGAATAGAGCAGCCAAAGGCAGTCCTCTGCCATCCTAGAGGGATCGGCACCGACCCCTCCAGAGGGATTAGTACCAATCCCCAAACGCTAGGGGGCATGCCCTCGAGACTGGTTGATTATGATGCTGGAGGACCTGTGATCAATCCCATGGAGCTTCGTGCGAATCGGAATTTTGATGCTCGTCCGGAGGAATATGTTTTGGAATTCCTTCGTAGACTCGGGGGGCAGCTTGGACATGATGATAAGAGTCTACCACTGGAAGACAATGACAGGTTTGTAGAGATGATAAGGCGAGCTATGCATGGAGGATTGTTGAGCAGGGATCTGGAGGATGTAAATAGAAGTTCATTCACTCCCAATATTAGTAATGCTAGGAATCCACCAGAATTCAAACTACCAACACTAGAAGCTTATGACGGAAAGTCGGACCCAACTATGCATATGATGAGGTAGATATAGCACATGGAAGTACTGGGGCATCGGAAGAAGCCTTGGCATGGTGCTTCCCCTTGTACTTAATGGATATAGCTACGTATGGTTCAGACAATTGGAAAGCAGTTCTATTAGCACATGGACGGAATTGGTCGAAAGATTTATGAAGCAGATTCGGGTTCACATTACAAGACCCAAGAATGTGATGACATCGATGTCAGTAAAGCAATGGGCAGGAGAATCACTCAAGAATTTCTTAACCAGTTTCAATGCAGCAGTTGTTTCGGTGGATCGACCAGATCCATCGATGGTTTTGACGGCAGCAGTGTCAGGAGTTGCAGATAATTCAGATTTTATTATATCACCGATATGGGATCCACCGATGGATCTCGGGGAATTCTACCATGAAGCAGAAATGTTTCTACAACAAGAAGATGCGAAAGCTGATAAAGAGGCAACGTAAGTTAATACGGTACGAGGTAGAGAACCATCCGGTGAAAGCTCAGGAAAGGACAAGGGTAAACGGAACATGGATAATAGCTTCGATGGATCGAAGCGACAGAGGGGAGAACCCAAATTCTCTTCTTACTTAGAATTGAATGAAACCCTGGAACGAATATATCTGAATACTCGAGGACGCCTTCCGTATCGAAGGCCGGCAAAGAGGGAACCCTGCGAACGCGAACGGACATCAGTAAAGCATTGCCTATTCCATGATCTGGATGGGCATAATACAAATGACTGCATGCATTTGAAGGATATCATTGAGGAATACATGCGGAATGGTCAGTTACAACAATACGTAAGGACTCGGGCTGCGGTGGTTGAGCAGGAGCAACCACTATCCACCTCGAATGAAAATGGCACTGGATCAAGGCATCATCATCGACTTGTCATCAATTGATCAGGATGGTAGGAATAAGTAGCAAACTCCACAGTAGGATGGCTAAGTCACTTACACATGTACGAGATCGAGGACGGTCCCTAGGCATGCTCTGAGATGATGATAAACCATAATGCTAGGGTTTGTGAAATTTGTTTTTTCTTCTTGTTTGCTTCGAACTCTGGTTTATTGGTTGTACGGACTCTTATTTTATATTTTGGCAGATGGACTTAGGAATGTTTAAATTTGGATTAATTAATAGATAACACAAGTCGTCAGGTATGGACTATACCTGGAAAAGGGTAGGTCACTTCACTCGAACGCGATGGATCGACCTACTCAGGTCATCGAGTATGGATTGTGCTCGACAAGGATCTGGGATGATCAAGGTCATCATGTATGGACTATGCCTGGCAAGGGGTAGGTCGCTTTGCTCGAACGCGATGGATCGGCCTATTCAGGTCGTCGAGTACGAATTGTGCTCAGCAAGGATCTAGTGAGATTGAGGATTTGGATTAAGATAACAAACTAGAGAGGTTATGGATTTAGATATCAGCTTCGAACGACTATGGATTTGGATATGGGCCCGGAGCGGGCTAGGCTTTGGCTAACAATCCAAAGAGATCGCGGGTCGGAATTGGATATCGACTCAGAATAGTCATGGATTTCACCAACAATTCGGTGAGATCATGGATTTGGATTGACAAAGGATTGGATAATATGGCTATCGATGGATTATGGACTTAGGATTTTGGATTTATAGCAATTCAAAACACGCCTTTCTATCGCAAGGCATGTTTGGGGGGCAAAGTGTTAACCCACCTTTTGCCAAAGCAGTATACAGGCAGATTTAACCCAATAGACTTCACAATTATTATGGTCGATTGGTCCAGAGTGAAGATTGTAGGGCCCAAAAATCAAGTACAGATAATAATATCAAGTCGAGGTTAAATGGAATTGATAGATATGCCAGGAAGAATGATCGAAGTATGGAACATGGCTCAATGTATAAGAGGGATCGGCATAGATTGGCTCCAATAGCAGGGATTGACATACTTCAGAGTACAAAGGAATTCTTGTGGAAAACAATCCATATTCGATGACCTGAGTTGGTCGATCCATCGCATTCGAGTGAAGCGACCTACCCTTTGCCAGGCATAGTCCATACCCGACGAACTGTGTTATCTATTACATTGATCCAAATTTAAACATTCCTAAGTCCATTTTCCAAAATATTAAATAAGAGTCCGTACAACCAATAAACTAGAGTTCAAAGCAAACAAGAAGAAAAAACAAATTTCACAAACCCTGGCATTATGGTTTATCATTATCTCAGAGCATGCCTAGGGACTGTCCTCGATCATGTACATGTGTAAGTGATTTAGCCATCCTACTGCAGTGTTTGCTACTTATTCCATGCCATCCCGATCAATTGATGACAAGTCGATGATGATGCCTTGATCCAGTGCCATTTTCATTTGAGGTGGATGGTGGCTGCTCTTATTGCACCACCGCAGCTTGAGTCCTAATGTATTATTGTAACTGACCATTCCTCACGTGTTCCTCAATGATATCCTTCAAATGCCCATAGTCATTTGTATTGTGTCCGTTTAGCTCATGGAATAGGTAGCGCTTTTCTGATGTTCATTCACATTCGGAGGGTTCCCTCCTTACTGGCCTTCGATACGGAAGGCATCCTCGAGTATCCAGATATATATGTTCCTGGGTTTCATTCAATTCCGAGTAAGAAGAGAATTTGGGTTCTCCCTCTGTCGCTTTGATCCATCGAAGCTATTGTCCATGTTCCGTTTACCCTTGTCCTTTCCTGAGTTGTCACCGGGTGGTTCTCCACCTCGTACCATATTAAATTCCATTGTCTCCTTACAGCTTTCGCATCTTCGTCGTAGAAACCTTTCTACTTCATGGTAGAATTCCCCGAGATCCATCGATGGATCCCATATCAGTGATATCTTAAAATCTAAATTATCTATAACTCCTGACACTGCCGCTATCAACACCATCGACGGATCTGGTCGATCCACCGAAACAACTGCCGCATTGAACCTGGTTAACAAATTCTTGAATGATTCTCCTGCCCATTGCTTTATTGACGTCAATGGCATTACATTCTTGGGTCTTGTAATGTGAACCCAGAACTGCTTCATAATTCTTTCGACCAATTCCGTCCATGTGCTAATAGAACTGCTTTCCAATTGTTTGAACCATAGCGTAGCTACATCCGTTAAGTACAAGGGGAAGCACCGTGCGAAGACTTCTTCTGATGCCCCCAGTACTTCCATGTGTCGTATATACCTCATATATGCATAGTTGGATCTGACTTCCATCATAAGCTTCCAGCATTGGTAGTTTGAATTCTGGTGGATTCTTAGCATTCATAATATTAGGAGCGAATGGACTTATATTTACATCCTCCAAATCCTTGTTCACCAATCCTCCATGCATAGCTCGCCTTATCATCTCTGCAAACATGTCATTGTCTTACAGTGGCAGACTCCTATCATCATGTTCAAGCTGCGCCCTGAGTCTATGAGGGAATTTCAGAACGTATTCCCCCGGACAAGCATCCAAATGCCGATTCACACCAAGCTTCATAGGATTGATTGCATGTCCTCTTGCATCGCGATCAACCAGACCCGGGGGCATGCTCTCTAACGTTTGGGGATCGTTACCGATCCCTTTAGAGGGGTCGGTTCCGATCCCTCTAGGAAGGCAGGCAACTGCCCCCAGCTGTTCTATTCCATTCCTTTGTCTATTGGCTTCATTTCCATGTTCCCGGTTTTGATTTCCAACTATTCTTGCTGCTTCAACTCCTTGATTCTGTGCTCCAGCTTGTCCAATATGTTGCAGCAAATTCTGCATCATCTCCTCCTATCTTTTCAGCATCCTTTCCTGCATAGCATCCATCATCGTTTCCATCTCTTCCCTGGTTATATATATATAGATGCTTGATTAGCTCCATCTCCTAGGGAAGCCTTCTGACTCCCTCTATGGTAGCTCCTTTCTGGTAGCGCTCTCCTTGTTGATTGCCTAGCCATTGCTTCCTATATCCAAGTATCCAAGCTTCAAAATCTAAGCTCCTAGCTTCCAAATCCATGGGTGCAAGTCTTCTCAGTGAAAGCACCAAGAAGAGAAAGTAGGATCCCATTTCTAATGCCATGCCTGCTGTATTTATAGGGGAAAATGTGCACGGATTGGGATGAAATTTTGGCAGAAGGTTTGGAAGACCAAGATGAGACTACCCAAAAATCTGCAGGCCTATCGGGGCCCACAATAGGGATCGGTACTGATCTCTATTAGCATCCAAATGGGCTGTGATCCCTTTGAGGCATTTTGAATGATGTTAGCTACTTGCTTCCCAAATTTCGTGTAATTCGGACGTACACTTTGTGAGATATTGCATTTTCCGTGAAGTAGTGTTGCTTGAATTCTGATTTCTTCCGATCCCTCCAAAGGGAGTTATGCCGATCCCTTCAACTTTCTCCAATTGGAATGAAATCCCTAGGGGGAGTTTCACATGTTGTAGTAAGTTTGTACTCCAAGTTTCATGTTGATAGCATGTGTAGATTTTGTGTTACTAACCGATCATCGCTATAAAATTGAGTTGTGGAATCGATACGGTACGATCCATAGTGTTGAATGTGGATCATACCTGATCCATCTTTGGGGGATTTTCCTAATCGCTTCAGTCGAACGCTATGGATCGACCTACTCGGGTCGTTGAGTATGGATTGTGGTCAACAAGGATCCGAGGAGATCAAGGTTGTCAGGTATGGACTATGCCTGGCAAGGGGTAGGTCACTTCGCTCGAGCGCGATGAATCGGCATACTCAGGTCGTCGAGTATGGTTTGTGGTCGGCAATGATCTGGTGAGATCGAGGATTTGGATTAGGATAATAACCCTGAGAGGTTATGTATTTGGATATCAGCTTCGAATAGCTATGGATTTGGATATGGGCCCGGACCGGTCTGAGCTTTGGCTAACAATCCGGAGAGATCGCGGTTTCGGAATTGGATATCGACTCGGAATGGTCATGGATTCACTAACGATCCGAAGAGATCATGGATTTGGATTGGCAAAGGATTGGATAATATGGCTATCGATGGATCAGGCATGTTTTAGGAAGCAAAGTGTTAACCCTCCTTTTTCTAAGGCAGTATACAGGCGGATTTAACCCAATAGACTTCACAATTATTAAGGCCGATAAGTCTAGAGCGATGGTTGTAGGGCCCAGAAATCAAGTACAGATAATAATATCAAGTCAAGGTTGAATGGAATTGATGGATATGCCAGAAAAAATGTTTGAAGTATGGAATATGGCTCAATATATAGGAGGGATCAGCGTAGATTAGCTCCAACAATAGGGATCGACATACTTCAGAGCACAAAGGCATTCTTGTGGAAAACAATCAATATTTGACGATCTGCAAGTCCAACACATATGAAATTTTGTGAGCAAGATGTGGGGACCCTAGGGATCTTACTCTAGGGATCGCATATCATTTGGATGAAGTAAGAGGGAGCGGTACCTATCCCTCTCAGGGATCGGGTAAACCCAACTTCATAGCGAAGATCAATCAATATCTTAACATCTACACATTCAATTGACATGAAACTTGGAGGACAAGCTAATTAGAACACGTGGAACACTGCATAGGGATTGCATGCCATTTGGAGTAAGTTGGAGGGATCAGTACCTATCGCTTCATAGGGATCGTCTATAATCAGCCTTTACAACATATTGCAACAAAGATTGACCAATAACTCGAGTTCTACTAGTCCAATTGGCGTGAAAATTGGAGGCTAAGTATAATACGACATAGAGAAGCTCCCCTAGTGATCGCATGGTATTTGGGGCAAGATGGAGGGATCAGTACCTATCCCTTCATAGGGATCGGCAGAAATCAGGGTTCAAGTAATACAACTTCAGTGAAAACGCGATATCTCACAAACCGTAAATCGAAATAACACGAAATTTGGAGGGCAAGTAGCTAACATCATGGGGAACCACCCAGAGGGATTGCATCCCATTTGAACCCAAAATAGGGATCAGTACCGATCCCTATTATGGGCCCCAATGGGCCTAGAAATTTTTGGGTGGACTCATCTTGGTCTCCTAAACCTTCTGCCAAAATTTCAACTCGATCTGTGCATGTCTTCAGCAGGCATGTCCTCAGAAAAGGGATATTCTTTCTGCTTCTTTTTATCTTCAACCAAGGCTACACTCTGTCAACTTTATTCTTGGATTTCACATTGTAATTGTAAACAAACTTTAGTATAATAAAAAGGATTGTTTGGGAGTGGGTGTAGGCTAGAGTTAGCCGAACCACTATAAATCTTGTCCCCTTTTACTTGCTTTTTGATTGTTATAATTTTGTTCCATATTTATTTCTCTTCATATTTCTATGATTGGATTGGATATCGGAGCTTTTGCATAATTGGGTGTTGGTGGTCGATTTTGACGCCAACAAATACCATATCAGAAACATAGTAGAAACTGCGAGTTTGAGTCCTTGGAGCTTGGACAATTAGTGGTTCACCTCTAATAATCCACACAAGAATGTTAATGAATGGTCAGACAGTATCCTTAGCGACAACATGTTCGAAGTATAATGAAGATAAAAAAAATAAAATGAAGAACGTAGTAATACCAGATTGCTTGAGCAATCAAATTGTTGACCACGGGACCATCATGGATGTTCTTTCTTAGGCCATATGTGTTGAAAATTCTAGCAATTTGGATTTTTTATTGTAGATGCAATCAAGGACAACATTTCATAAGTTTAACCACTAAGATATGTAGCTGCCTACCGAGCTCCAGGGCAACCATGTCAGCTGCACCACTTGCGGTGGTTGACATGATAAAAGCATCCTCAACCACCTCTTCTCTCCTCATTCTTACTAACAGTCTCAATGCATCCTCTACATTCCCGCTCTTGATGAAACCGGAAACCAATGCAGTTCAAGCCATCATTGTTTTATGATTTGCGTCCATCACGTTGAATAGTGACAGGGCTTCGGATTTGAGACCGAGAGAGGAGTAGCAGTAGAGCATGGTGGTGTAGGAGAAGGAATTCTTTTGAAGGATTTGATCGAATACGTTGTAGGCGTGGGAGACAGATCCACATTTGGAGTACATATGGAGGAGGGAGGACTTAATGACGTCGTCATGGAGAAAGGAGGATTTGATGAGGTGGGCATGGGTCTGCTTGCCATGGAGGAGGGAGGGAAGGAGGGAAGAGAGGCTGAATATATAACTTTCGAACTGTTTTGAGATGTTTTGGAGCCTTTCAAACTGGATCTGGAATGAAATGTTTTGACAGAGACAAGGTGACATGTTTTTTTGAAGACGTATTTGGATCTGGAAGGGTAATCAAAAGTAAGAGCGTAGGGAGGGAAATTTTTTTGGATTGAAGGGAAATTTTTTTAGATTAGAGCCAAAATTTTCCAATTGGAGGACTATTAGTTTCGCATTGGAGCCAAAGTTTTTGTTACTTAAAGTAAAATAAACCTTGTGTATATTAATGAAAATAATTACAAAATGAAAGTAATATTTTCAACGTAATGTTAATATTTTTCAAATTTTGAATATTTTTGAATATTTTCAAATTTCTTAAAATTTGAATACTTTATTGAGTTTAAATTTATATAAAATTTTAACGTTTTGCTTTTGAGTTTTAAAAAAAATAAAAATTTTGTTTTTAAATTTATTTTGGATTACATAATAAATAATGTATATCAATTATAATTTTATATTAAATTGTAAATATTAAATATTAGTCCTGGTTTTTAACCATTAAGAATAATTAATTATTAATTATTAAGTTTTACTTCGTAATTATTTAATAGTAATTATTAAAATTAATAATCAAATATTAATTATTATTACTACTTATTTAATGGTAGTTGTCTAACAGTAATTATTAATTGTTAAAAATTATTTATTAAATATTAATATTTAAAATTATTTATTAAAATTTAATTAGCTAATAGTATTTATTAGTTATTAAATAATCAAATATTATTTATTATTTATTTAAAGTAATCATTTAAAGTAATTATTTAATATTAATTATTAATTTTAAATAATCAACATTAATTATTAAATTTTACATATTAATTATTAGTTATTTGTTATCAATAGTGGTTTTTTAATATTTATTATTTATTATTTATTGAAGATTGCTTACTAGTCAATGATTATTAAAAATTAATTTATTGAAGATTGCTTACTAGTTAATAATTATTAAAAATTAATTATTAAATAGTAAATATTAAATTTTACTCTTATTTACCCATTATTAATTTTTTATTTCTAATTTTTATTTATTACTACTTAATTATTCAACAGTAATTGTTAATTATTAATTATTAAATAATCAAGATTATTTATTAGATATTACTTATTATTTATTAATAATAATTATTAAGTATATATTATTACTTATTAATCATGTGATAGTAATTATTAAATATTAAATATTACACCTTAAATTATTAATTCTATTTATCAGTTATTAATTATTAAATTATTAAATAGTAATAATCAATTAGTAACTAATACTTATTAAATATATATTAATAATTAATTATTAAGTATTAAATATTAGTCTTAATTACTACTTAATTATTAATATTGCTTATTAATTACGAATATTAAATATTTCTCTTAATTATTGATTATCATTAATTATTAATTTTTAATTGTCATTATTAACTAATAATTATTTAAAATTAATTATTAAATACTAATTATCACTTCATAATTATTATTAATTATTTACTATCATTCTTCATTATTATATAATTATTAATGAGTAATCATTTAATAGTAATCATTAATTAATAATTATTAAAAATTAAATATTACTTCTTAATTGTTAATATTACTATTAATTAAATATTAAATGTTAAACATTAATTATTAAATAATTATTAATTATTTAATAATAACTATTAATTATTAAGTATATTTATTATATTAAATCTAATTAATAAATATTAACTAATTTACAGATGATTAATAATTAATAAATTATTAAATATAAAAAATAATATTAATTATTGATAATAATTAGTAATTATAAATTATTTATTGATAATCATTGTTTATAATAAATTATAAATGAAGACATATATATGCTGTCATTTATAATTATTAATTATAAATTAATATTTGCAAATTATTAACTAAGTATTAATTATTTGTTATTACTTAAAATATCCAAGCGGAAACCTTCCTGTTCACTCAAATTATTGTTTGTAAGTAACAACGTTTACTTAAAAGTGATTACTCAATCACTTAAAACTTATGAGTAAGGCAATGGTCATAAATAAATATTTACAACAATCAAAATTAATTAGCTGTTATAGATCTCTATTATAACTGACTAAAAGAAACAGTTGCTAAAAAAATATTTATTGCAAATAGAACGAAAACACAATTGCTAAAAATATGTTTACTACAACTGGCAAGAAAATGCAGTTGTTAAAAATATGTTTATTGCAACTGTTAGGAAATGCTAGTTGTTAAAGATTATTTATTGCAACTGTCAAGAAACGCCAGTTGTTAAGGATCATTTATTGCAACTTTCATATTGCACCAGTTGTAAATAGTAAGTTTTAATAGGTTAATTTTCTTGTAGTGACATGATGATAAGGAAGAAAGGTTGGAAGCATATTTAAAAATGGGAAATATACTCCTGATATTTTCCTAGGGTGTTTCTAACACTCTAAAAAGATTATTCCAAAATTGCGCAACATGATGGCTGACTACTATAACAAACCAAATGCTTCACTTATATAAAATAGAAAAACTTACTCAGAGACAAGAGAAACAAAATGTTATCTACCAAATATACTAAAGAGGGAGAATTACCTGACTTGGCGAAGTACACCGCAGACATCTGAGAATAAAACATTGATGAATATTCTCGAAGCAAACAAGTTTGATAAGGAATTGAAAAACAAAAGCAAAGAAAACTGAATGAACAATTCTATCACTCATCTTTATGGAAAATCGGGGAGAGCGGTAGCAACAGACCCACTAATATACGAAGAATTGTTCTTATACCCTTCATAAAAGCAGAGTTAAGGATAAAAGAGCTGAAGATGAAGAGAGATTTTTTAGAGTATGGAGACCACCATGATTAGAGGCGGCTAGAGTTAAGCATAAGTGTTTCATAATGAGATAAGGTTAGATTTCGTGTAGTATTTCTGGTGTAAACAGGGCATAAATTATTGGGCCTAGTTTTAATGATTCTACCATTTTCAAGAAGAAGAAATTTCGATGTTTATGATTTGAGGAAGAAGAATGGTAGGGATGTCTCATTGGTATTGTCCTTAAACTAAGTTGCAATCAAACAATTTTAGGGCGATACTATTTGGGACACACCATAACACCACCCCTCTCGCTTCACCACATAAAACACCGATCTCATCCATTCACACCCACTTTTTTTTCCTTACCATTCGATAAAATCATACATCCTCTCATCTCGTTAATTCTCTCTTCTCAAAAATGTTTTTCCTTCTCAAAACTGAACCAAAATTTAAATTTGTTAGAAACTCAATATATCAAAAATTAATTCTCATTTAAAATCAAAACTCAATATCTCAAAAAGAGCGCAAATTGTTCGAAGATCCACGTATGGCGCAACATATTCTAATATTACTAAAAATCTCTTAAATCATAAATGCTAATCTCAAAACAATAAAATATGTTTTATTTACATTGTTTATCTCATTTTCATCTTCCATTAATTGATGATATAAGAAAACATTATTATTAATGAAAAAAATTAATAGCATAACTAGGAAAAAACGTAATATACAACATTAGTCAAATATTATAGATTTGCATAAAAATAAAAGAATTGCAGGCATATTAATTGATGTTAATATTATGGACATAAAAAATCATTTTACATTAATTTATAATGTATAAAATAATTCTGCTTATATTATCTACCTCTATTTCCTATGCCATTGAAAGTGATAGCAAAGAAAAAGTATGCTTAAGAATTACAATCTTTTTTCATATATATTGCTGAATTATGCATGTTTTTCATGTTATTTTTAGTTTAGTTTTATATATTTGACCATGATGTACTTTTGAATTAGTTTTGATTAATTTATTTTATTATTCTTTTAAGTAGATGAGATGAGTAGTTTGGAGGGTGGATATATTAACATCTAATTTTAGGCTGCCAAAAAATATACATCATATAGCCAATATCCATATTTAGCAAACGTTGTTTCATTTTTTTTTAGAAAACCCAGTTGGCTTTGGTTGGTGTGTTTTTAAATATATATTTATAATTTTAAACTAAACTTTAGATAATCTAATGCAAACTGTTTACATCAAGTGCTTTATACATGGTTACGCAGGTGATTCACTTGTAAAAATAGCTCGTATCTCAACGTAATTTCTAGTTAAAATAGTGATCAATCTCATATTTAAAAGAATTCATGTTCAAAAAGTTCAAAAATAATTTAAGGATGAATTACGTTAAAAATTAAGGCATAAGGACACCCGCGTTTTTTTTCAAGGACAAGCCCAAAGCCCATACGAAACTTATACCATTCACCTTCCCTCGAACAATCTGTTTCATTCCATTCGTCATCTTCTCCCTTTTCAAAAATTCTGTCAATTCATTCTCAAAACTAAAATTCACACTAGCAATGGCGCCTCAAACCAAAAGAAAGTCATTATCTCGAACATAACCACAAATGAAAACGCACGATGAACAACGACAACAAATTCAACAAGAATCCCAAAATCGCGAAGTCGAAAACCTAAATCTGCTTGAAATTCAACAGCTAAACAAAAACCTAGCTCAAGCACAAACTCAACAATAATCCTCAAATCAAGAAACATGAACCTCAGCTCAGGATGATCCAAAACCACAAGAGATGACAGTAAAATCTAGTAAGCTTAAACTACAAAAATGACCAGACGAACAAGAAGAATAACAGAAGAGAGAAAAAGAACAAAGAGAAGAAATGAAAAACAAACAGAAGATGAAATTCAATCAAAAAAGATAGAAACATAGGAGAAGGTAACTGATACTACCAACTACAACAATAGTAATATAATTCTACTATAATATCATTGAATTTTTTTGATAGAACATTGAAGAAAACATGCAACGATAAATAGATTTTGAGCTGCAAAAAAAAGAAGATCAAAGAAAAAAATGAAAAACCAATTCAGAGGGAAATTCAAACAAAAACTCAAAGCACAATTCAGTAGGTAAATGATACTGTAAAATTATAAAACTGATACTAACCATAATATATTATCAAATATATTCTAATAATATCAAAAATTTTAAATAGGAACAAAAGGAAAAGGAAAAACAAATTGCAAATGAAGAATCTCAAGAGAAACAAATCAATTCAGTAAAATTACAAACTCTAACAAATTATAACATATTATTTATTGCAAAAATGATACCTATGGTTTATTTGTTTGAAGATAAGGCTTTGTAATTCTAAAAATAGTTTTCACTATCATTTTTAACAAAACTGATACTAATATATTGGAAAATTGATATCTACTATTTTGCAGCAAAAATGATACCAATACCTTACAAAAAATCATACCCACCATCTATTTATTTGAAGTTAATACTTTTAATTTTATAAAAATGATGCCCACTGTTTTTTTAGTAGAATTGATAACTAACAATTTTCTAATTTTTTTCCAGATCATTTAAAGCAAAACTGGCACAGATGTCTTGAAAAATTGATACAAATAACCATTTTGTTTGAAGTTTTTAGTTTGTACCTGTTGAGACTTGGTTTTGATTCATGACACGCAGCTATCACTATAACATACAGATTCGACGACTGTTACGACAAAAAGAGAATATATACTACATGAAGACAAGACATCAAAATCGATGCATCAACTTTTTATTATTTTGTTTTGAGTCTTAAGTCAATATTGTTAAGATCTCTCCTCGTTTACGTATATATTAGCTTATATATAATCTTCTTATTTTCAAATGATTTATACATATATAAGCATATAAAATATATATATATATATATATATTATCAAAGTTTTTAAAGTTAGAATCATATATAATATATATTATATATATACCTGTGTAAACTGTGCAAATTGCACAGATAATACCAGGTCAGTCGACTGACCTGGCAGGTCAGTCGACTGACTTGCTAGTATCTGTGCAACATGCACAGGTGCACAAGTATATATATAATATATAATAAAAATCGTTTGAATATTTAGTCAACTGACCCAGAGGCTAGTTGACTGAATTTCTATAACGACTATATTTTCTGAAAAGACACGATCATTCGTGAAGAGTTACGAATCTCTACGAAGAGATTTGGACGCGACGCTTCAACCGGAACTCTTTGCCAATGGTCACTGCTATTTAACAATTATAAATACATATCCTAACTTCATTCCAAAAAACTTAATCTGCTTATCTCTCTTATCTAACTCTCTTGAATATCCTTGCAACTATACTCTCAAATATTCAGTATTCTTAACATACTCATTGCTTGAATTAGATTTATATATCATATTCTAAGCATACTATTCCTTTCTAATCTTCATAAACTTCAAATATACATATTTATACTCGAGGAGAAGATCATAGGAAGGGTGTACTATAAACAGACTTATCTGTGTTATCAGAACACAAAAAGTCAAACAATCTTTTGTATTTTTTGAAGTCATGTTCTGCTGCTCAGGCGTGTGAAGTCCTCTTCGGCTGTTGAGGAAAAATCTTGTTCCGCTGCTCAGGTCCCTGTTCGGCTGCTCAGGGGTTGTATAGAACTGTTCCTCTGGGTTAAGTGAGGGTTGCTGTTTTAGTGAAATTCCAGAAGGAGTCTGGGACTGGATGTAGGACATATCTCCGAACCAGTATAAAAATCTCTAGTGTTATTTTTATTATACTGCTTTTATATTCCGCAATATTTACTGTATAGCTATCATCACTATACTCTGTATTATTGTATATCCATATTACACGATCCATAACACACTTTAATTTGGTATCATAGTAGGATCTTCATATAACCGTAACACAGTTATCTGATACTCTAATAGTATGGAAACTAACACTAGCACTAGCATTAACACTAGCATCATAGAAGGACAATCCACTGCACGTCCACCATTATTCAATGGCATGAACTATAACTATTGGGCCACACGAATGAGAATATATATGCAAGCAAATGGTTTTGATTCATGGAATATTACTTAGAAAAAATACACTATTCCTACTGAGGAGTATTCTGCTTGGACAAATACACAGAAACTAAATGCCACAGCAAATGCAAAAGCCATGAATATGTTGTTTTGTGCCTTAGATAAAAATGAGTTTAACCGTGTTAGCATGTGCAACACTGCATATGAAATATAGCGTACACTCAAAGTTACACACGAAGGAACTAGCAAGGTCAAAGAAAGCAAGATATCCATGCTCAAAAGTCAGTTTCAAAGCTTTAGAATGAAAGACAATGAATCTATAAACGATATGTATTCAAGATTTCAGGATATCTATCATTCATTAGTAGGACTATGAGTAAAATATGCAGATTTTGATATCGTATCCAAAATCCTTAACTCTTTAACGGAAGAATGGGAAAGAAAAATTCTCGCTATTGAAGAAGCGAACAATATTTCCAAAATAACTCCGGAAGAGTTAATAGGAAATCTAATGTCCTATGAAGTGAATTTGCAGGCTAAATGAGTTCAAGCTCAAGATAAAAAAAATATAGCATTCCATGCAGAACAAGAAGAATCAGATTCAGACAAAGACGACCTAGCCTTTATTGCAAAAAACTTCAAGAAATTCTTGAAGTATAGAAAAGGAAACAGAAATAATGGCAAGAGAAGCTCAAATAGCAATAAACCACCGTCTTCATCAGTTCTGGAGCGCTTTAACTGTCACAAAAGGGGGCATATACAGAAGGATTTTCCAGATCAAAAGAAAGAATATCGCAATAAAAGGAAGGATAAATTCAGAAGGAAAGCTTTCTCAGTTACATGGGATGATTCAAACTCCTCCTCCTCAGAAAGCGAGAGTGACATCAATAATGAACAAGCCAACATATGCTTTATGGCCAAAGATAATGAGGTTAGTGATTTAACTTTTGATGATACGATAGAGATAAACTCAGAATTGTTAGATACTTTAAAAAGTCTCAAAAGAAAATATAAAGAGGCTGTTGAAAATCAGAACAAGGCAGAATTCAAAAGAGATATGCTTAAAGACGAGAAGAAAATATTGGAAGAAGAACTTGAGAAAACTCAAGAATCGCTTTCAAATGTTAATTCTCAACTAATATTATTGAGTCAAGAAATTGAGACTCAAAAAGAAAAGAATGATGTTCTTGTTTCTTAAAATCATGATTTGAAAACTAATATCAAAATGGTAGAACTAGAAAATTCGAGTCTAAAGACCAAACTAGAAGGAATCACTAAAAATATCTCGAATTTTAATAAAGGCAGAGAGAATTTATCAAGAATTATTCAAAATTCACAACCTGCTAACAATAAAAACGGACTAGGTTATAAGAGGAAAGTCAAGAATTCACAATCCAGTAATTTAAACAATGTTAAGTCTAATAAAACACCCATATCTTCAAAAAGATTAGTTTCTAAAACTATCAATATATGGGTTCCTAAAACAAATAACAAGTTAATAAGGAATAAGTATATTAGATCATTCATAGAAAACATTCATAATAATAAGAATTATATTTATAAAAGGGATACTGAACCCACTTGGGTTTGGTTTCCTAAGATCTAACTCTTAGGACCCTATTAAAAAGGTAGGTACCAACGTCATCTCATATTTTTTGCAGGTCCCACTCAAGAAAAGAGGAAAATGGATACTCGACAGTGGTTGCTCAAAACACATGACAGGAGACAAAGATATGCTAACAAACATTACATACTCAGATGGAGGTTCTGTCACTTTTGGAGATAATTCCAAGGGATATATCATCGGCAAAGGCGATGTGAGCAATTACGGTATATCTAAGAATCTAAAACATAATCTATTAAGTATAAGTCAATTATGCGATAAAGGATTTAAAATATCTTTCTTTGAAAATAAATGTAGTATCTTCGATCAAAATTAGAATCTTATTTTCGAAGGAGATAGAGATAGAAACATTTACGTTTTAAATATGAAAGTTAATCATAACTCAGACATGTGTTTAATAGCCAAAGAAAATGATCCATGGATATGGCACAAACGATTTTGTCATATCAATTTCAAAACTATAAATAAAATTTCTAAAAATAATCTCGTAAAAGGATTACCAAAGATGAGTTTTAAAGTTAATAATATCTATGACGCATGTCAATTAGGTAAATTAACTAAATCTTTGTTTAAATCTAAGAAAGCCTTTTCGACATTACAACCGCTTGAATTACTTCATATGGATTTATTTGGACCGACCCAAGTTCAATCCATAAATCACAATAAATACGTGTTTGTAATAGTTGATGATTTTTCTAGATATACGTGGACTATCTTTATGAAAATTAAAAGTGATACTTTTGAGAATTTCAAAACATTTAATAAACGAATTCAAAATTTAAAAGGTACTAAAATTAAAAATATTAGAAGTGATCACGGAGGTGAATTTGAAAACGAACTGTTTGATAACTATTGTAAAAAGAAAGGAATATTTCATAACTTTTCGTTTCCTAGAACTCCACAACAAAATGGAGTTGTAGAACGAAAGAATCAGACTCTACAAGAATGTGCTAGAACCTTACTAAACGAAAGCACGTTACCAAAACATTTCTGGGCAGAAGCCGTTGCAACTACCTGTTATGTATTGAATCATGTTTCTATTAGACCCCTCACTAAAAATACACCTTACAAACTTTTTAACGGTAAAAAACCAAACATATCTTATTTTAAAGTATTTGGATCAAAATGTTTTGTGTTAAATACCAAAGACCAACTTGGCAAATTCGATTCAAAATGTGATGAAGGAATATTTCTTGGATATTCGGATCGAACAAAGCTTATCGAATTTTCAATAAACGAATTGATACTGTTGAAGAAACACTCCACATATCTTTTGATGAAAACTTTAAACATATTTCAAGTTTTAATGATGATGATGATTTACTTAATGATAACACGAATATAGAAACAAATAATTTAAGAGAAGATGAAAACATTATTCATAATTCTAGAGAAGATGAAAACATTATTCATAATTCAGAAAATAGAAATATCACCAATACAATAAGATCACCTCCAAGAATCTTACGAAATCATCCTACAGAAAATATAATTGGAGAAATAAATTCAAATGTTCGAACTAGAAATCAACTAAATTTAATGGGTCATGTAGCTTTTCTTTCTACTATAGAACCTAAGAATTCTAAGGAAGCATCATCCGATGAAAACTGGATTATTGCTATGCAAGAAGAACTAAATCAGTTTGAACGAAATGAAGTTTAGGAACTAGTACCCAAACCGACCGATCTAAGGCTGTCAACGGATGCATATATGGCATTTCCGCATCCAAAAATTTAAACCCGCATCCGAATCCGCATCCAATATCTGCAGATATCAAAGAATTAACATCTGCATCCGCATCCGTGGATATTTTTCGAATATCCGAAAATATCTGCATCCGAAAATAAAAAGCGGATATTTCCGATATTAAAAAATATCCGAATATCCGCATCCGAGATTGAATAAGATTTTTATTATGCTAATATTTTTGAACTAAAACATCACAGCTAAAACAATCACTTTATCAAATGACAATACACACAAACTACAATACTAATCAGTTTTTCAAATGACAAAATAGCAACACACATAATGTCAAACAAATTCATACAATATTACAACAATTCAAATGACAAAATAACAACATATATAATGTCAAACAAGTTCGTACGATATTACAACAATTCAAATAAACAAAAACAAACTAAAACAATAGATAATATTTGTTTTCAGTTCTCATATGTTTTCATCTTAGCCATCTCATATAAAGTAACTAATAATCTAAACAAAATACAAAGTGTATCACACTAGAAAATCAAATATCAGTTAATAAACCAAATAACATACATATTCCTCTAACATAAATTTAGATTGATATTGTTACTTGATTAGTTAGGGTTTTACTTTCTTTCTTGAGCAATTTGGGCTTATGGCCAATTCATTTCTAAATATATTTTAACTATAACTTACGGTCATCTTAAAATAATAAATCAATAATAATAACAATTTTTATTATGATTAAGAAGGATGTTTTTCGGATACGGATATGCCCATATCCGCATCCACATCTGATTTTATTTTCGGATATTGGATATTTGCATCCGCTTTTCGGATATCGAATAATATTCGTTTTTTCGGATACAGATCCGGACGGATTTTGGATTTCTCGGGTATCCATTAACAGGCCTAGACCGATCAGACTGTTATAGGAACTAAATAGGTTTATTAAAACAAAGCAGACGAATTAGGAAATATAACTAGAAACAAAGCCAAATTAGTAGCACAAGGGTATAACCAAGAAGAAGGAATAGACTACGAAGAGACGTTTGCTCCAGTCGCTAGACTAGAAGCAATAAGAATCTTACTGGCTTACGTGTGTTTTAATAACTTTAAACTCTATCAAATGGATGTTAAAAGTGCATTTTTAAATTGTTATATTAAAGAAAATGTTTTTGTTGAACAACCACCTTTATTTGTTCATGAAAAATATCCAGATCATGTCTATAAACTTAAGAAAGCTTTATATGGTTTAAAACAAGCACCACGTGCTTGGTATGAATGCCTTAAAAGCTATTTAATTGAATCAGGATTCGAAATAAGAAAAGTAGATCAGACTCTATTTATAAAACATTCTAAAAATGATATTTTAATAGTTCAAATATATGTAGACGACATTATATTTGGTTCAATTAATAATAAATTATGTAAAGAGTTTTCTGAAATAATGACTAGAGAATTCGAGATGTCTCATATGGGAGAATTATCGTATTTTCTAGGTCTTCAAAAACAATTTTCAAATGGAATATTTATAAATCAAGAAAAATACTGTAATAATCTGATCAAGCGATTCGGAATGGAAAACACTTCTGCCAAACCGACACCTATGAGCACAACAGCACATCTCGATAGAGATGAAAACGGCAAGAGTGTAGACCAAAAACTGTATCATAGTATGATTGGATCATTACTATACCTAACATCTAGTCGTCCAGATATAATGATGAGTGTATGTCTATGTGCAAGATTTCAAGCTGACCCGAAAGAATCACACTTACGAGCCGTAAAATGAATACTACGTTATCTTAGTAATATTAAATATTTTGGACTTTTCTATCCAAAAGATTGCTCTTACGAGTTAGTATCCTATAGCGATGCTGATTTCGGAGGATCACGAACAGATAGAAAAAGTACGAGCAGTACGTGTCATTTCATTGGCAAATCATTAATATCGTGGTTTAGAAAGAAACAAAATTTTCACTACGCCATAAATGGCCTACTGCAACATTTTTGCAAGATGTTGCCAGCTCAAATGTTGCGATAGATATAAAAATTTGGTCCTACTGCAACATTGTATTTATGGTGTTACCTTAGCCATAAAAATGTGTTGCTCTAGCTAAACAAGTGTAACACGATGCAACATTTTTATATAGTGTTGCTATAGATGTATACAAATTAAAAAATTAATAAAGTTAGCAATCCGCGTGAATACGATCCAACGGTCTACATTTAATCCAACTGTTAAAATGGATCACCGCTGCACTTTTTACCAAATTTTCGTTTTCCCGCTTATGTTGGTGTAGATCCCCTTTCAGTTTACCATATTCACGAAATCCCCAAATTCATACTTCCAGCAAATTCACGAAATCCCCAAATCAAAAAGCAAATTCACGAAATCCAGCAAATTCACGAAATCCAGCAAATTCATACTTCCAATTCGCGATTAGAATCAATTCATAATTCTCAAATCAATTCGCGTGGAGATGGAAGATGATTTCAGGCGATTAGAATAAATCAAGTATCAAGTTCCAATTCGCGATTCATCTTCTTTGGGGATCCGCAAGTCTGATTGATGAAGTCGCCTGCTGCTTCATGTTGCATTCAGTGCTTGGAAAGTTTGCTGAAGATTGCCGAGATAGAGGCTTGGATACTACTGAGATTACGATGCCACTGACCGGTGATGCTGTGTTTTAGATCTAGAGTGGCTCGCAGTGCCATCATTCGGTCTAGAAGCGAAATTAACAACAGACAACGAATGTTGTGTTCCAGATCTAGAAGCAAAATCAAGGGCGTCATCTTCAAATTCAGTATCTCAGACTCAAGCATCTTCACAACAACAATCTGTTTTGCATATGAAGGCTTCTGGTTTATTTTTTTAATATTATTTGTGCTTTTTGATGATTTCTTCTTCAGTTTTTGAAGCTTGGGAATATGTTAGCTTATTAACTTTGGATGTTTTGCAGCTCCTAAGAGAAAAATTCATTTTAGAAAATATGTATCCAAATGAGTTCAGATTCTTGATGGATACTAGTTCTGTTGTACAGTCAAATTTGGTATTCACGCTCAACTTGTATATTTAGTTTGTTAGATATATATCTAACCTTAAGTTTGTTAACATGAACTGGTGCTCCAAGTCATGCTAACCTTATATATTTGGTCTGGACTGAACTGGTACCATGCTAAGCTTGTTCTTTAACATGAACTGATGCTCCAAGTCCTTTGTATATCATATTACTGCCTATGTTTCTCTTGTACATGCCTGATGCATTCACTGTTTTTGCTTGATAGGCTGCCTATGTGTTGATGATGTAATTTGATGAGGCAGTGAGTGGGTGTTTTGTGAAAGAGGTTGGGAGTGTGGTCAGTGTTTGGTAGATGGTCAGTGTTTCAGGCAATTGTGTTTCAGGTAAGTGGTAGATGGGCAGTAGTTCCGATGGGTGATGAAGTTGCTGAGGATGGGGTTTGCTAAGTTCAGTCTTCATTTGTGCATCATTTTACGTCGTTTCAAAGAAGGTCGATCCCCGCCGGGACTGCGGTGCCCCGGACCCCCGCCGGCGCTGCGCCCGGACCCGCTTCTCGCCTCGCCTTCGGCTCGGCACTCGGCTCGCCTTCGGCTCGACATATATTTGTCAGTGTCGGTGTCTGTATAAATTGAAACTGCATATGTAATGAGTGAACTGAGTGATGTAGTGAGGAATATCTGTATATGTGAATATCAGTGTTATATATCATTGAATTGTAAAATAGTGGAGTCAGGAATTTGTACTATTTCAAATGTTGAAATAAAATATTTATTTAAATAAATTACTGTTTAAATATCAAATTCTGTGCAATAGCATTTTATTAAATAAATATTTATTTTTATTAAAAAATCAAATATGCTCTACATTGTGGGCCCCACAAATTCAAAAAGTTCATATCTATAGCAACATTTTGGAATGTTGCTACAGATACCTATGGGTGTTGCCATAGACCCAAATAGGGTTCTATTGCAACAATATTACTTATGTTGACTTAGATAGTCAAAATGTTGCCTTTGAGGTCTAAGGCAACGGCAAAAATTGCATCACCCTAAAAGTGTTGCCATAGACCTATGGCAACATTTTTCGGGCCTGAGCCAACATTTTTTTTGTGTTGCAGTAGGCCATTTATGGCGTAGTGTAATTTGTCTCACTATCAACTTGTGAAGCAGAGTATATATCTGCAGCATTAGCTTGTGCACAAGAAATCTATATGCAACAGACACTTAAAGATTTCAGAGTTAATTTATCAAAATCAACGATTTATTGTGATAATTCCAGTGCAATTAATCTATCTAAAAATCTAGTAAATCACTCTAGAACTAAACACATAGATATTCAACATCATTTTCTACGAGACAATATAGAAAAAGATGTGATAAATTTAGATTACGTTCCATCTGAAAATCAATTAGCTGATATTTTTACAAAACCGCTGTTAGAAAACACATTTATAAAGCTACGTCGAGAACTCGGTATAATGTCAATTAAAGATATATAAATAGTTCTAAAATGATAAAATACGAAATTTTAGACTAAAACTCAAAAATAATTTATTTATTTTTGACAAAAATTCATTTTTCTGACCATGCTGAGACTCGAACATGTGACCTGTTGTGAGTAGCCCAGATGTCTTAACCACCTGAGCTATTGATTATTTGCATTAAGGTCCAGGTCGGGGCTTTTCTTATGTGGTTACAACTATACTCTAATTTGTTTGTAACACTTACTTTTATATACATATGTTTACTGTATATACAAACATATTACATTGACAAAAGGTAAACTACAATAACAGAAAACCACCAAACAATAGCAATGATCATCCTTAACTAACGAATTTGTTTTAACTAAAAACAATTCAATCCACTCAATTAATCCTTTTTATTCTCCATTATAGCCTATAAATAGGCCTTCTTATTCACTACTATTCGTATAAACAAGTAAACTGAAAAATACAAAGATCTACCACTATGTCAAACTCCTCACATTCAACTCACTCCGTAGAAATCATAACCTCCTCCGAATCCCCAACAAAAACACCTGTTCATCACTCTCCACAACTTTCTACTCCTCACGATCATACCGGATACACTCCGGAGAGAAAGAAAGGAAATAAAATTGTGTTTGACGACTCTCCAACGACTAAACAAAAGATAAGTGATATACATCACTATCAGCAGGAGTCGTTGATGCTTCAGCGCGAAATGTATTACGAGCAGAAAATCAATTCAAGGCGTCTAGGCATTATAGAACATATTGCCATGAAATTCTGTGGCGCTTCATCCCATCCAATCGACGAACTAGTGGTTACGCCCATTCGTCGTCCTACTACTTCGTCCCCACCGCGACCACCAGTCTCACCGAACTCATGAGATCGAAATGAAGCGTCCAACGTTCGACGCAAAGAGCTATAGGGCTACAAAACTCCTAGCCCTTCAAAATAAGAGAAGTTGTCATTGTATTTCATTTTCCGAAAAATTTAATAAACCATGTACAACTTTTTAATATAAATAAAAGAATCGTTTTTTCTTCCTTCATATATTCATAACTTATATACTGGTACTAACAATCATATAAATAAAATTATATTTTCATGTATATATAATATAAACAAATATACACAAAAACTTCACAAAAACAGGCTTATTGGGGAAACTGGCACAGGCCAGTCAACTGAACCAGTGGGTCAGTCGACTGAACCAGAAGTTAACTTTACCACCCAGATTCAGTCAACTGAATTAGGCCTTCAGTTGACTGAACCAGAAGTTCAAAAATATCAAAATTCAGATTCAGTGGACAGAACACCTGATTTAGTCGACTGTTTCGTAGATCTGAGCCAAATTAACTGCTCCTACCAACCCAACCTCACTTTTTACCCTCCAAATTCACCTTTACTCTTCACTTTTACTTCAGATTTTTCAATTTTCCTCAATAAAAAACCAAAATTTTAACCTCCAAACTCAAATTCAATGGCTCCAAAAAGAAGGTCAAGCAACTTCATCCTCTCAACCTCCTTCCGACGACCAAATCCAACAATGGCTTTTCGACGATACCGCGATTAGACGATGGAGGAGAATGCAAGATTCTCGAATTTTTGGAAGTTCGTTTATGAAATTTGCCGATTTCTCTCCTTATCATATACAAGAATTGGCTCGTCGTAGCAATTTGGAGTCTTTAATTAATATTGATGAAAACAAGCACAAGATAAACCAAATTATGGTTAAACTATTCTATACCAATCTTAATTTGGGTCACCAAAATATACAAAACCAAGTTGATTGCGTATGGAGTTTGGTTTGTGGAAAACCGGTATTTTTCTCTTTAGATCAAATGGCTCGCATCCTAAAGTCTGAAAATAATGGAATTGAATTAAGTTATGTTGATTGTGATATGGTCGTTCGTAATCGTATAAGTCATTTGTTTTTAGAGGATGATATGCGCCAACTCAAATCTATGTCCTTAAGGCATAAAGCTAGGATTATGCACCGCGCGTTAATGAAAACCGTAACTCCGAGAACTAGAAGTGACGAACTTGTTTATGAACACAATTTCAAAGCTTTATATGCCATCTTCGGAAATATCAAAGTTAATTGGCTCCGGTTAATTCTTGATGAGTTTTTAAGTTTCAACAATGGCCGCATGAATGTCATATATTACGGTGAGTACATTATGCGCTTACTAAAAGAATGTGAGATTCCGGAACCCGACTCACCGGTTTTTACCATCGACTACTTAAACTCCCGTACTCTAGCATTGATGAAATTACTGGTTGCTCGACCTCCTCCTATCATTTCCTTTGAAGAATGGACTCAATGCCAAATACCTCAAGATCAACCACCTCAACAACAAGGCGAAGCATCATCACACCGTCCGACTCGCCAAAGATCAACTATTCGACAACAAGACGAAATTATGATTCCAAATCCGGGTCTTCCTCCACATGAGTCTATTTCCATGATATGCCATAACCAACAAATTCTTAACACACATATCACTAGGGTTGACAAAAAGCTTGATAAAGTGAAAGGATTTTTCACAAAGTTATGGCAAGCGATCTCGTGTTTATCCGGCTCTTCTACGGCTAAACTAGGTGATCCGGGCAAACAACCCGTCTTCACTTGGTCCTCCTCTTCCGATGATCAAGTGAGTAGTAGCGACAATGGTGGAAATGGAGGCGATAGTGGTAATATAGGTAGTCAAAGTTCTCATGGTGATAGGGGTAAGCGTATAATAGAGTAAGCTGTTGCTTATCTTAGTATTTGCCTTTTATGATCTACAAACATTAGTCTTTCATTTCAAAACATTAAAACATGGCTTGTACTAAATAGCCAATGTTTCATATTATTTTGTTACCTTAAAATTCTTGTTTATGATGTTGCAATGTATAAATGCTTGTTTCTTTTATTGCTATGATTTGAATATCTATACATGCATCATACGATTATTCATGTTCTTTATTCCTTTTTGTCGATGACAAAGGGGGAGAAAATTATCACTAACCTTAAGAATGCAGGATATATATCAAAGATTCATGGGGAGTAAGTATTCATATTATATTATATACAGTCGAAATCTATATCTATTTACAGGTAGTCATCAATCAAAAAGGGGGAGAATGTTGAGACTTGGTTTTTATTCATGACACGAAGCTTTCACTACAACATACAGATTCGACGACTGTTACGACAAAAAGAGAATATATACTACATGGAGACAAGACATCAAAATCGGTGCATCAACTTTTATATTATTTTGTTTTGAGTCTTAAGTCAATATTGTTAAGATCTCTCCTCGTTTACGTATATATTAGCTTATATATATAATCTTCTTATTTTCAATTGATTTATACATATATAAGCATATAATATATATATATATATATTATCAAAGTTTTTAAAGTTAGAATCATATAATATATATATATATATATTATATATACCTGTGTAAACTGTGCAAATTGCACAGATAATACCAGGTCAGTCGACTGACCTGGTAGGTCAGTCGACTGACCTGCTAGTGTCTATGCAACATGCACAGGTGCACAAGTATATATATAATATGTAATAAAAATCGTTTGAATATTTAGTCGACTAACCCAGAGGCTCAGTTGACTGAATTTCTATAACGGCTATATTTTCTGAAAAGACACGATCATTCGTGAAGAGTTACGAATCTCTACGAAGAGATTTGGATGCGATGCTTCAACCGGAACTCTTCGCCAATGGTCGCTGCTATTTAACAACTATAAATACATATCCTAACTTCATTCCAAAAAACTTAATCTACTTATCTCTCTTATCTAACTCTCTTGAATATTCTTGCAACTATACTCTCAAATATTCAGCATTCTTAACATACTCATTGCTTGAATTAGATTTATATATCATATTCTAAGCATACTATTCCTTTCTAATCTTCATAAACTTCAAATATACATATTTATACTCGAGGAGAAGATCATAGGAAGGGAGTACTATAAACAGACTTATCTATGTTATCAGAACACAAAAAGTCAAACAATCTTTTATATTTTTTGAAGTCCTGTTCTGCTGCTCAGGCGTGTGAAGTCCTCTTCGGCTGCTGAGGCGAAATCCTATTCCGCTGCTCAGGTCCTTGTTCGGCTGCTCAGGGGTTGTATAAACTTGTTCCTCCAGGTTAAGTGAGGGTTGCTATTTTAGTGAAATTCCAGAAGGAGTCTGGGACTGGACGTAGGACGGAGCTCCGAACCAGTATAAAAATCTCTGGTGTTATTTTTATTATACTGCTTTTATATTCCCCAATATTTACTGTATAGCTGTCATCACTATACTCTGTATTATCGTATATCCATATTACACGATCCATAACACACTTTAATTTACCTTGATAAGTTGTTTTCACTGTATTTTTTTATAAAAAATCATACCATTATAAACCAAGAATGATACCTACAGTTTGTATGCTTGAAGTTATTAGTTTGGAATTTTAAAAATTATTTCAAATGTCATTTTTATGAAAACTGATACCTATATCAAACAAAAATGATACCCACTGACTATTTTGACTAGAGTTGATGCTTTTTAAATTTTATAAATGATTTTCCATGTAATTTGTAAAAAGTGATACCGGTACATTGCAAAAATAATACCAGTAATATATTTGTTTGAAATTTGTACTTTGTACTTTTATGAATTGTTTTCATTGCATTTTTTTAAAACTGATACCATTATAAATAAAAACTGATACCTAAATCCTGTATATTTGAGTTAAATGATTTGGAGTTTTCAAAATTGTTCCCACTGCCATTTTTTATGAAAACTGATACCAGTATTCAACAAAAATGATACCCCTAGCTATTTTGAGTAGATTTAATGTCTTTCTAATTTTAAAGAATATTTTCCATGTAATTTGTAGAAAAAATGATACCAATTGCTTGCAAAAATGATACCACTAACATGTTTGTTTAAAGCTTGTACTTTTTACCTTTATACATTGTTTTCACTGCATTTTATTTAAAAACTGGTACCATTATGAATAAAAAATGATACCTAAATTATGTATGTTTTAGGTTAATGCTTTGGAGTTTTAAAATTACTTACACTGTCATATTTATGAAAACTGATACCAGGATTCAACAAAATTATACTCACTAGATGTTTTGAGCAGAACTGATGTCTTTTATAAATTATTTTCACCGCTTATTATTTAAAAATCGATATCATTATAAATCAAAAATGATACCTAGAGTCTGTATGCTTGAAGTTATTAGTTTGAAATTTTTAGAATTATTTCCAATCTCATTTTTATGAAAACCAGTACCTATGTTTAACAAAACTGACACCTTTATATTACAAAAATGATAACCCCTAAATATTTGTATGAAGTTATTTCATTGCAGTTGATACCCAATATATTGTTATTTTTCAATGTCATTTGTTTCATTGTCAACTTAATGTCACTTTTTCATACAATAGGATAACGATGATTTAGTCAATCCATATCTTACAAGCACGAATATGATATCTAAAGGATTAGAGTAGGAAATAGCAAAAGCTGAAGATACAAAGCCAGACACAGCATACAGATGTGGCTTATAAGCAATTTTCAAGATGGTAAAATTGGTAAAAGAAAAGAGTGGGCTAACCAAAAAACAAATAGACATCTTGAAAAAAACCCATTCTATGAAGAAAGAATAACAATGAAAGAATGCAAAAAACATCAACACAACTTGGATGCTTTATACAATAGCTACTCAACTGAAACTGATACTTTCATGTTTGGACAAGACAAAATGAAAGTAACTGCCACATATATTAGCTTGCTTTTTAGTCTACCGTTGGAAGGATGAAAAATAGAACCAACACCAAAATGACGAGCGAAATTATTCCAATAGAGTGCAAAGAATTTGTAAGAAGAAATTTTGGCAATTGTACTTTCATTACAAAAAATATGGTTGAAAGGAGAATAAAACAGGAGATAGCAAAAAAGAAAAAGCAAAATGAAGAAAACCCGCCATTTTTGATAGTAATGGAAATACTATTAATATTTTCTTCCCTAACAACCAACAAAAATTGAGATGGGGAATTCTACCCTTCTTGATAGATTTTGAAGCATTGCACACAATTTCTTGACCACTACCAATAGAGAAAAACTTCAGTAAATATGTCAAAACATTTATCCACAAGCTAAGAAACATGTCCGGATGATCCATGCTTCCATTGGTAAGATATGTTATTCAAAATACTATTATTTGAAATAATTATTATTTTTGATAATCATATTTAATCAGTTCTTTAAATGTTTATAATATTGTATTTGTAAGAAGATAAAGCTCATTCAACTAAGATGGCAATGTACTGAAGATTTACCAAGATTTGCAATATGGGATTTGCGTAAGCTTAAAGACATAGTAGTCAAACATTTTTGGATGATGTAAAAGAGGACGATGTAAGTTAAAACTCCATCTTACCTACATAATCGGTATTATTTTAACTTTTACTTAGAATCAATTTTAGCACTATATCTTTTCTACTATCATTTGTGACTATGCATAGTATCAGTTTTTACCTCTGTATAGTGTCAGTTTCAATACTTAGTTTTATTTTTGTCTCATGCAAAGTATCAATTTCAATACTTGGTATCATTTTTGTCTCTGCATAGTATCAGTTTCAATACTTTTTATAATTTGTGTCTCTACATAGTATCTGTTAGGTGTGGCTCGCATTGTAAATTGAGTGGGTGCATAGGTTGAATGAATTAAAGTCTCACATCGTAGGATATTTGGAATAATCATGGTATATATGGGATTAGTGACACGTAACATTAGGTAGTCCTTTTGCTACAATGTGTTGCCAAAACCAGATTATATGCCCAATGGGAGGCGATGAGGGATGTTCAATCGGGACGCCAGCATAGGAGACTTTGACTGTTGACTCCGGCTAGACACAGTGAACCGTATGCATACGGAATGCGGGAATGCCGAAAATCGACATGGTATCAGAGCTTAATGGTTCGAGAGGCCGGTATGATGCATCATGATCGAAGCATGGTTCCAAAATGGCTTGAGCATGGGATGCTCGTCAAGGTGGAGATATGGATAAGCAGCTGGCTTCCCTTTCTTGTGAGAACTCGAAGTAGCAGCCTGACCCCACTGCGAAGAGGACTCGGTATAACTCCAAAGGTGACTTGAGAAATGCTCGCAAAAGTGGAGATTATTAGGTGTGGCTCGCATTGTAAATGGAATGGGTGCGTGGATTGAATGGATTAAAGTCCCACATCGCAAGATTTTGGAACAATCGTGGTATGTATATGGAATTGGTGGCACATAACATTAAGGATTCCTTTTGTTACAATGTGTTGCTAAGACCAGATTATTTGTCCGATGAGAGGCGATGAAGGGATGTTCAATCGGGACGCCGGCTTAGAAGACTCCGACCATTGACGCCGGCTAGACACGGTGAAGCATATGCATACAGAATGTGGGAATGCCAAAACTCAACATGGTATCAGAGCTCCATAATTCGAGGGACCAGTACGATGCAGCATGACTGAAGCATGGCTCTTGAGGGGCTTGAGTATGGGACGCTCGTCAAGGTGGAGATATGGTTAAGCAGCCTGCTTTCCCCTGCTTGTGAGAACTCGAAGTAGCAGTTTGACACCACTGCAAAGAGGACTCAGTATAACTTCAAGGTGACTTGAGCACTGCTCGCCAAGGTGGAGGTTGTTAGGTGTGGTGTAACGACTAGGAATTTCACTACTTTGATTAGTGAATATTTAATTTAATTTAAATATTTAATATATAGGTTTTATAATGAAAATAAACTCATTTTAATTAATTAATAATGATGGTAAAATTGTTTTCAAAATTTGTTTACCAAATTAAATAACTTCTAGAAAAACAGAAAATGTGACCGAAAAACGTTTTCCGAAAATTCAAACTTTCGACACCGGAAAGTTGTCGGGAACGTTGTTCGTCTTTGTGCACTATATATATAAGATTTAATTAACTAAATAATAATACACTTAGAAATATATTATCTTATATTAATTTGGATTATTAAGTGATGTGAGAAGATATAGTTTTAAAAACCATAAACATTTTATATAAATATATATATTAAGTATTGTCACATTTTAGATTTGTAATCATTAATAATTATCTCTTGTCACATCTTAGTTAATTAATAATTAAACTTATATATATAAAAGAAATTTATGCGACTAAACATAATAATTATATATAGATAAAAGAAAGTGATGTGACTAAATATAATATATATATATAAGAAAGTGATGTGACTAAACATAATAATTATTTACACACACATATATATATATATAAAGAAAGTGATGTGACTAAATATAATTATATATATATAAAAGGGTGATGTGATTGAACATAATTATATATATATATATATTATAAAAGATTTGTGATGTGACTAGATATAATGACGACATAGGAAATTTGCCTATAAATAGCCATATGTTTCTCCATTTTTCATCCTCTTTCCACCAACCAATTCTTCTTAATTTCTAACTCAAATGGAGATTTTCTTTCTCTGAAACAGTGTGAAATTTTAATGGCTACAACATTCTAGTTGACCATTTTTTCAAATTTCTATCATAGCTATGTCAAAATATCCAATCTTTGCAAAGCAATTTTTCACCTAAAATTTCAAGTCCAAAAATTACCCTTCTTCTTTTGATCATAACTTCTTCAAAACTAATCGAAAATGAGTGATTCATTTTTTGAAATGATATAAAAAAGAAATTAAAATAACATTCTCTTTGAGTGCTTTTCGAAATTCCATGAGTAGGTAACCCAAAACTTAATTGCAAAATGACCTATTTTTGGATTTATTATTGAGAAATCGATGTTTATCCGAAGTCGCTCTACATTACCAAA
The DNA here is from genome assembly GCA_030737815.1 of Allium fistulosum. Taxonomy (NCBI): domain Eukaryota; kingdom Viridiplantae; phylum Streptophyta; class Magnoliopsida; order Asparagales; family Amaryllidaceae; genus Allium; species Allium fistulosum. The sequence continues at coordinate 1,439,501,490 of CM060902.1, forward strand.
ACTTGTCTCACTTCTTTGTTCATCCATGGCCTAGCCTACCTAGTACATTTAGGATTCAAGACTCTATCTTTTTTCTTAGGAATGAAAGTGCTAGGTCATACTCAAGTCATCGAAAGTTTGGATAACCTTCGGTGAGTAAATTCTTAACTTTTTGGGAAAGATCGTACCTTTATATATTTGTTGGTTATATGGTTATAAATATATGATGTTGTGTTTAGATTATGATATAACTTGGATGTTTTGTGTATGTGCTCACTTGTAGTTTAGCATTTGATTTGAGATTGATGGTTAGGTGATGTGTTTGGATACGAATGTGGTGATTTTACTACAATATGATGATGATGTGATTTGGTATCTTTCATATATGCTCGGATTATGGTTGAATGGTATGGAAGATAGTAACTTGAGTTGTTAAGGGACTTGAGATCCATTTTGGAGATCTAATCATTTACTAATTTAGAGTTAGTAAATGTTTTTGTTTAAATTCTAACTCGGGTTAAGGTTTTCAAAAACCTTTTTTTTATGTACTAAAATGTAATCCAAAGTAAGGTTAAAATTTTAGATGGTAACTTAGAGAAGTAATTCTAAGTTATTGGTTCCATAGCGATAGTCGCTATGGATGCAGTTCGGAAAGTTTGATTTCTAACTTTAAAGTTTCTTTTTAAAATGATTTGAAAACCTATTTTCAAACGTAATTAGCAACACATAAGTTAATTATAACTTGATTAAGTAATTAGTGATTAATTAGTGATAATTAAGTAACTAATTAAGAATTTTAAGTAATGATTAATTAAGTTAATAAAGGTAATTATTTTATGTAATCAAGTTTAATTATTTTAATTATTATTTAATTAAAGTTGAATTATTTAATTAATTATTATTTAATTAAAGATTAATTATTTACTTAATTATTACTTAATTTGGGATTAATTTTAAGTAAATGTTTATTTGTTTAAAGTTTAATTATTAATTTACTTTTAATTAATTAAGACTTAATTATGATTTGATTTTGATTATTTAAGATTTAACTAAGCTTTAATTTACATTAAATTATGATCTAATTATTAAAAGTTATTTTAAACTATATCGGTTATGTTTTAAGTTGGGTTCTTTTCTAAGTGGTTAGATTTTAGCCAAAGGATCTCTTGTTTATGATACTAAATAGACAAACAGCTGTGAATAAGTTAGAATGTGATTGTTTGTGGTGTATGGACATTCATTAGCAGAATAAAACACAGTTCTGCTATATGGAAATTATTTGGATTGTTTGGACATGTGTTTAGCAGAATAAATCCTCGTACTACTATTAATTGATTAAATTGTTTTGGACATTTATTTAGCAGGACAAATCACCATCCTACTATTATGTTGTTTAGACATGTATATGCTAGTTGAGTTGTATTAACATGTTATTCCATGATTTGATAATTGGTTGGATTTATAAATATGTTGGCCTATGTAAATAATTGATAAGAGTCTTGGAATTAAATTGAAATAAAATGACAACTTAAATCAGTACCATTGGGACTGCTAAGCCTCATTTGGAATTTACAAAGTATGGTTCTGAATTTACTTAAATCTTTAATCATTTGAGACTAAGGGTTTACAAATGGTTTTTCAAGTTATATAATTCTTATAAAGGTATTTATAAATGATAGCTTGTGTATAGAAAGGGGTTTTACTATCGGAAGGGTTATTAAGGTGTTTTACAAATGATGTTTTGTAAATGATATTTATAAAGGAGCATAGAAAGGTTTATATAAAGAGTTTTAAAAATAGGAAAAATGTTTATAAATCATTCCAGAGATTTGGCATGAGATTTATAAATTAACTTAATGGTTTATAAAAGTGGGTTATAACTTTATTTTGAAAGTGATAAGTTAATTGAAATATGAGATGAGCTTTTAAAAAAGGAATTTTTGACAAAGGATAAGCGGAATGTTTTATTTGGAAGAAATGTTTGGTTATTTATTATGGGATTTGGAAAGAATAAAAATTTGAAAAGTTTGTAAATATACTTATACTGATAAGATAAGTATATGTTTTTGTTTCAAGGCATGAAAAGTAAAATGTTTTGGTAATATACTTATAACATTGAGATAAGTATATAAATGTTTCCTAAGTATGAAAGGAAATGTAAGGGGTTTGAGAATATTGTTTTGAAAAGATCTTGTAATCGAGTTTTATAAAGTGGTTTTCTTAGTTAAAGAGAATTAATAAAGGCTTAGTGGATCCCATATGGAAATTAAACCATGATTGGATGTTTGTTAATTATTTGATAGTTAAATAACCAACTATCAAATCTGGCCAAAACGTAAATTTGGAAATATCTAGGAGAAACACGAGAATTATGTGGTACAGTTACCGTCGAAGGTGCTATACTGTACTTATAAACTCATTTGTTCTTTTAGGATGAATGATAAGGAAATATGTCCACAAACGGCTAGGAGGTGAACTCCGCTCTTGTTATTTGTCTGTTTATTTCCTAAAGAACCAGAGTTGAGTTTACCGGAAAATATCGAAAGTTGTTTCTAAGAGACCGGGATCGGATATGTTATCTGAAAACCACTTCGATCCAACTCAAACGTTTTGGAATGAAGACATCTTGAAGCATGGGATCGAAGACGGAGCCATTGAAGTACAAGGGCTGCTTGCTACTAATCCTAAGGGTTATTCCAAAATGGATGTAGTAGAAGTAGTGTCTTCGGTTTTCCCTTATCCTGGACAACCTGTATGGATGAACGTTGGCACTGCATTACTGCCGGAAGGGAAGTGCTAGCATTCCAAGAGGGACTGCTATTCAAAAAGGTAAAGCGTAGCCTCAAGCCTCACAACCGAGAGGAATGGCAAAAACAGGGCATGCAGCAGGGTTATGTGGTTAGCTACCATTATGAGCGGTCACCCCACTCTAGATGTCCCTTTTAGAGTTGGTTTACGCGCAAACACCCTAGTAGTATAAGGCCTCGGTGTCAAGGTGGTGAGATAATCTGGTTTGTCATGTTAAAGGGGCAGCCGGCTCTGTGTTAGCATCAGCGCATTTTCTAGAGGTGTATCATCGGAAGGTAGTCTATTACTTGCCATTGTTGGGATCCAATCTCCAATATGTGCCTTACGTTTTCGATTGCAGAACCTAGTATGTTGGAATGTGACATACAAGCATTTCAGCTATTTTATCTATTTACTTTAAACTTAGACATTATGATAACATCACTGGATTTTGATATAAAATGTTTTGGTTATCGTAAGGTAAAACCCATCCATTTTTATGTGCGGTGTGGTCTTACGAGATACCCTTTGTTTGAAAAAAAATTCAAATGTAGAAATTAGTTTGGTTGTTATTTATTATCGAGTTTTACTCACGCTGGTTTACCAGACTGACCCGATGTTATTCCATGTAATGCTCGGATCGTACCGAGCATGTTTTTCCAGGTTTAGCTGGATACTTTGGAGTTGGAGAGGAGCTGGATGGTCAAGACGTATTCACGTATATTTTTCCTCCACTATATCATAGAGTCTGTATGTTTTTCAATGTAAGGTCATGTTTCTATAACTGTCCAAATTTAGGATAAATCTAGTGTACATTGATGTTGTGTATATGAATAAAGATGTTTCCTCTTTATAAAGATCATTTTTGTATTATATATTATTCGCTGCGTTGTGAGATTCTATGTTGTTTAGTTTCTTTTGTCTTCTACCTTCTTCTTTCACCCTAACAAATCGGTATTTTTAGCACTTGAATGTTCAGGATGTGATACAGTGGACGTATTAGTGTTGATTTTCAAGGGTCGAAAATCCAGTTCGTTTGGTGTCAGAGCTGAAGGTTAAGCAAGAACCTTGGCTTTGGTAGGGTAACTCAATAGAGATAGGGTAAGTGACACCCTAGAATGAGTTTGAGTGTATATTATATAAGAGGGCGTATTTGTTACTGCTATAAAATGGTTTTATATTGTGTTGTTTGAATTGTTGAGTGGCTTAAGAATTCTAGTCGATGTGTTTGGCCAACGTTATCGATAGGGATTTCCTAAACAATGGAACAAGTTCAATTGGAATAGTATTGTTTTGGAATCGAGTAAATGAAATAATTTTATCCAGGGTATATTTTATATATAAAAGAATGATTTTCACAAATAGTGTAATATAGTTGGTTGAGGTGTTAGGAGATAATAATATGTTATTATTATTATCATTTAGGATTTGTTTCATCATGCTCGTCTAGTTGAGCATTGACTATTGTTAGTATTTCCTTTTAAGATATGGGTTGGGTAGATAAGGATTGGGAAAAAAATTAGAAACGAATACCTTGTGAATTAAGTTTCACAGTTTGACTATATGGCGTTCGATGTTAATGTTGAGGTAGAATTTGATTTCAAAGTTAGAATATTTTAGGATAAATATTTAAAAATGGTTTAATAGAAGTGATTTATAAAATGGGTTTATAAAAATGTATCATTTAAGTTGGAAGAATTTAGGTTAAAAAATCGAGAACCTAAATCTCGGTGCATTTGAAAAATGATTTTCAAGGTTTTGGGAAAATAATAATAATAATATTTGAAACCAATTTGGTTTAAGTATAAATTTTTAGGAATAAAAGTGTAAGTAAGAAGTGTTATCTTTTGATTGGTATGGGGAAGAAGTCTTGATTATTTTGTGATGATCAGAATAATCTTCTAAGTGACGATCAGATATTTGCCTAGGTGAACATTATGGGGTACTTAGTTAATTATTCTCTTTATCGTTGTACGATCGAAACAAGTTCAACCCGAACGAACCCAAAGTAAGTTAGCGACAAATGTTTTGTTGGAAGAATTAAAAAAATTATTTCAAAAATGAGATTTTGAAATAAAAATAGAAATATTTTTAAGTTAACTAGTTCGAGTGGCTTGAAAATAACTTAAAATTGGGGAAGAGATGTGTTCGGATGGTAAATATTTCTCTTGAGTATTACGCTTCTTGGTAAGGGAAAGTATGATACTATTTGGTGATACCTAGTTCCTTAGTAACATTTTGGAGTTATTCGGGTTATATGTATGCTATGTTATATGATTAAAATATTTAGTTTCATTTCAAAAAGTTTTTGAAATAAAAGCCGAGTATTTGGACCTTGAGTTTTCTTAGGGAGATAAATTCAAAATGGAATAGTGGAATTAGATAAAGGTATAAACTCTTAGGCCGTAGTGGGGTATTATCCAAGTTGAAACAAAGAGTTGTTTATGATATATTTTCATAAATGATTTAGTGGGAATATAATTGATATTAGAGAGAAAAAATTAAGTGCGTAGGGTGGACGTAGATCATTTTTCCTTTCCAAAGAGTTTTGATCTAATAAGGATCTATTACTCGACTTTTGACGGCGAGTACTTGATGAGGGTTCTTGGTGTGGGACCAAAGTTTTCTATCATAGTTACAACTATGTAAGGAGAATAGAAGTTCCAAATCAAGGAGCCTATCGGAGTCCGCACTAGAGAATTGAGTGACCGATACTAGTTCGGAAGGAAAGATATGTATTTGAGCTGAGATTGAATAAGATTTTGCATAAGAATGATCTATGTACATCATACGAGCTGATGTATAGTGTTAAGTGTTTTCTGGGATAGATCGAGGTGTAATTTCGGGGACGAAATTCTTTTAAGGGGGTAAGAATGTAACGACCCGGAATTTCACTACTTTGATTAGTGAATATTTTTGATTCATTTTAAATATGTTTTATATAGGTTTTATAATGAAAATAAACTCATGTTAATTAATTAATAATGATGGTAAAATCTTTTTCAAAATTTTTTTACCCAATTAAATAGTTCGTAGAAAAAAAGAAAATGTGACCGAAGAACGTTTTTCGAAATTCGGCCACCGGAAAGTTATCGAAAACATTGTTCGCCTTTCTACACTATATATACATATATAAGAGTTAATTAACAAGATAATAATACACTTAGAAATAAATTATCTTATATCAATTTGGATTAGTAAGTTATGTGACAATACATAGTTTTAAAAATAATAAACTTTTGATATATATATATATATATTAAGTGTTGTCACATCTTAGATTTGTAATCATTAACCATAATTATCTCTTGTCACATCATAGTTAATTAATAATTAAACTTATATATATATATACAAGAAAGTTATGTGACTAAACATAATAATTATATATAGATAAAAGAAAGTGATGTGACTAAATATAATAATATATATATATATATATATAAGAAAGTGATGTGACTAAATATAATTATATATATATATATAAACGAGTGATGTGATTAAACATAATTATATATATATATATATTATAAAAGATTTGCGATTTGACTAGATATAATGATGACATAGGAAATTTGCCTATAAATAGCCATATGTTTCTCCATTTTTCATCCTCTTTCCACCAACCAATTCTTCTTAATTTCTAACTCAAATGGAGATTTTCTTTCTCTGAAACAGTGTGAAATTTTAATGGCTACAACATTCTAGTTGACCATTTTTTCAAATTTCTACCATAGCTATGTCAAAATATCCAATCTTTGCAAAGCAATTTTTCACCTAGAATTTCAAGTCCAAAAATTACCCTTCATCTTTTGATCATAACTTCTTCAAAACTAATCGAAAATGAGTGATTCTTTTTTTAAAATGATATAAAAAATAAATTACAATAACTTTCTCTTTGAGTGATTTTTGAAATTCCATGAGTAGGTAACCCAAAAATTAGTTGCAGACCAATTTTCGGATTTATTATTGAGAAATCGATGTTTATCCGAAGTCGCTCTACATTACCAAAATTTGTCTCACTTCTTTGTTCATCCATGGCTTAGCCTATCTAGTACATTTAGGATTCAAGACTTTGTCTTTTTGCTTAGGAATGAAAGTGCTAGGTCATACTCAAGTCAGCGAAAGTTTATGTGACGACCCGGAATTTCGGATATTTAAAATGGGAATATTTAATTGATTTTAAATATTCAAAAGGGTAATTTTGACTTGAATTTCAAATATCACTATTTTTAGGTGATTTAATTATTGAATTTAAATAATTGGATATTGGGAAAATTGTTGAATCTTGGGTTTTAAGCTTGTTAAAAATATTTTAAGGGCTTGGAAAATTTATATTGATGATACTGGAGATAATAAAAGTTGTAAATTTGAATTTATAAGTGGTTTGTTCAGTTTTAAAAATGTATTGTTTAAATTGAATTTAAAAATAGCCTTCCGAGCCACAGTCTCGGAATTCGACGAAACCAGTTCCATTGGGTCTATAATAGTGTGATATTATCGGATTTCAATTTTCGTCGTGATTGGATTTGTTGTGTGAGCGTACGAAATATAAACGCGCTGAAATTTGAATCGAAATTTTAATATTATAACTGAGTCCAAAAGCTATTTTCTCCATGCGATCGAATTTGGACTCGAAACCTTCTCCATTGCGTTCGAAATAGGGGTATAACATTATAAACGCCTAGTGGCACGCCTCGATAGGAGTTTGAAATTTTAAGTTGCATTTGAATTTAAATTTGAACTTTATAAATATATATATATATGGTTGATTGCCATATATACTCATATCAGTTGCTTGCTTTACCATCAACTTACTGTAGCTAGATTTTTTTCAACACGCTTCCTTTGCCTTCTCGAACACACGATCCCTTATTCTTCTTCCTTTTTAACATGGAACCCATTCCCTTTTCAATAAAAATGCTCGAATACGAGAAAAGAAAATAAATATGGCTGAACTCAATTCCTCAAATCAGGTTGCCTCGTTCAAAAAAAGAGAGAAGTAACGAACGAAAATCGAATTCGTTCGTATAAGAAAATTTAACCCTTCTCGTTCAATCGAAATCAACGCGAGCTTCCTTCCTTTTGCTCCATATCCAATCAACGAATTGGGGGTTCGATCGAGTAGGGCTTCGATGATTTTGGGATTCGAGTCGCGTACGTTTTGTTTGCGGCAAGGATTCGCGATTCTGGGGAGGCGCGTACATCGATAACAGCTCGGCCTGGATGTGGGTTTGTTTTGAGGGCAGAGGCGTGGCGATGACTGGAAGCGTGTGGCGCGGGGGTTGGCTGCTCGTCGCGATGGCCGCGCAATGGATGGCTGTGGCACGCGATGTGGGGCTGCGATGGATTGTCGTTCGATTTTGGGCTCGCGAGGTTCGTAGGTACAGGGTTTCGTCGAAGCTGGAACTGGAGGTGAGGTAATCATTTCACTTTAATTTTGAACTCGTATTCATGGATAAATTACAGAGGTATAAATAATATTATCTCTGAGTTGTGGAATAGGAAGTATAATAAAAATAAATATCATTTTTATAGTGAATTTTTATAAAACAGTTTTGGTTAAATTATTCAGCTATATAAAGCAGCAAGGTATATTATTTTACTTATTAAATACTAACTGAGATTAGTATATATATATACAGATTTGAAAAGAATTTTTATTTAATATATATACATATAAGGTTTTGGAAGTTAAATAGAAAATTTAAATGTTTAAGTAGTTTATATAAAATCAAAATTTTAAAAAATCTATATAGATTATTCTTAAGTGTATATATATATGTAGTTTCAATAAAATAAAATAAATATACATATTTTAAATATTTTTTTAAAATAATGGATTTGGAGATTAATTTGTTTAATTAACCTATTTAATTATTTTAGTTACTAAAAGATTTTTTTTAAAAGGAAAATTAGTATAAATTTAAATTTATTAAATTAATTAAATTTTTTAAATGGTAATTAGGTTGTTCGATTTGTTTTGAATATTAATAAACTATATAATGTTTGTTACAAGGTCCAAAATCGTGGAGAAAATAGTCGAGATGGAAATGGATTGCAAACAATAATCAAAGGTGAGTTAATCTCACTCTTCTGGATTGTTATTTAAATTTAAACGGTTAAATTTAAATAACTGGTTGAATGATTGAATTGATTGGGTGTGATGTATATATAGTAGTATATATATTAGAGTGATTGATTTTCCAGCATTATATAGCGGATGAGACCCTATGCGCTACATAATAGCGGATGATATTATATTAATCCCAAATACCGCGATATTCCACCTTGAAGTGGAATTGGTATTGTGCTAACGTATGTGGATGCAGGGAAACAGGTTGGAGGGATCCAACTGGATTCCTCAAAATTATTTAGATTGTTAATATTCTGTGTTATGAATATTTGATATTCTGTGATGAATTTATATTGATAATTGGGATATTGGATACTATGGTCGGATTGAAATATTTCGGAACACTGAGTTATAAAATATATAGAATTGAATTTTTGAAGAAATACTAGAGTAAAATTTTAAGTGAAATAACTATAGAGAATTTGAATAAAAATAAGAATGAATTGGGAAAAGAATAAAAGTGCTTTTTAAATCCTAATAAATAAATTCTGAGTATGAAAAAGGGATTTTGAATAAATAGAGAAATAATGAATTTTAAAACTTAAGTGATATTATTTAAAGGAATAAAGAATTCATTGTAATCCAAGGTTTAAATTTATTGGGAAGGATAAGGAATGAATTTGGAAAAGTATGAAATTGATATTTTCAGTTAAACAAGATTTTAAATCATAATGGAGAAGTAAAATATGAAGTTAATGGGTTTTGAAATGAATTTGACTGAGTAAAGGAATTTATTTCAAATTGGAACAAAATCTGAAAATCAATTTGGAAATTGATTTAGTATTTGGAACCATGTCTTGAAAGGAAGGTGGAACTGTGGAATTTATAAACTGGATTTATAAAAGTGAAGTAATATATCGATGGATATTTGGAAGTATAAATTCAGGGTGGGAATTTATCAAAGGAATGGGTAAATTTGATTAAAAATAAATAGTGATTTATTTTTAAAGATGTCGAAAGGGAAGTATATTTTCCCTGGATAACCAAGTACGTTTTCAAAGCAAATTCTTAAGTATAAGTTAAAGTTTCAAAGATGTTTTAAAAGTATGTTTTGGAAAATCTATTATTTTTAAATGTTTAAATGTTAAAGTAAGTATTTTTCAAATTTATTTTAGTAGTAATTATTTAAAGGTTAATTGGTATTATGTTTGGAAAAGATAAAAATTTAGTTTTATATTTTATAAAGTAAATTTATTTAAATATTCTTAAAGTGTATATTTTTTTAAAAATAAAGTATTAAAGTAGTTTTAAATCTAAAGGTTTAAAAGTATATTCTATAATTAAGTGTTTTAAACGATTTTAAAGTCTAAGTGTTTGTGCTTGGTGATTTCAGTGGAAATAGAAATTATTTGGGAAATTTATTCCATGAGAGAAAGACGGTTTGAAACTGTTTTCAAAGGGTTAAAAGGCGGGAATATATCTTGCAAAGATATTTGAGATAAATAAATAATTTGGAGAATTATTTATTGTTTGATGGATGTTTGTGAATGTTAATTGATAGTTAAACCACCGACTATCAATATTGGCCAATGCGCTGATCGTTTCGAAGAGACCGGGATCGGGATTTATTTTCCAAAAACTACTTCGATCCGGTTTGTACGTTTGCGTGGGGAAAACGAGTTTGGAGTCGAAGATGGAGCAGTGAAGTGCAAGGGCTAATCACTACTAATCCTGAGGTGATTCCAAAATGGATGTAGTAGGAGTAGTGCCTTCGGTTCCGTTCGAACCCGGGACAGACTTGTATGGATGAATGTTTTCGGAACATCGTCAGGTGGACAGTGGGCATTCTAAGAGATTTGTTCTAAAAAGGTAATGCTTAGCCTCGAGCCTCATCAACCGGGAATGACTGAAAATCAGGGGTTATGCAGCAAGGCTATGTGGGTAGCACCCATTAGGGTGAGGTCATCCCTGTCTAGATGTCCCTTTTATTTCGGCTTAGTGGTGCGGTTGCTGATCCCAACCGTGGGGTGATCTTACTCGGAATTATCCAGTAAGGGGTAGTTCCGGCCTTGTGTTGCAGGGGATCGGGCGTGGTCCTCGGTACATTGATCTAGACCAGGTACTGTGACAGGTGGTACCCCAGTGCCTAGTCATTAGTTGGAAATCCATTTTCCCTACGCTCCTTTTACGAATTTTGTTTGTATAACCCCCGTTGTGGCTAGTATGTTGGAATTTAATCATTTAACAATTTCAGCTATTTGAATAAGTATTTGTATATAGACACTACTATAATATCAGAGGATTTTGATAAGAAAGTGTTTTGGCTATCGTAAGGTAAAAACCCGACATGTTTATTTGTGGCGTGGTCTTACGAGATGCTTTTGATTTCAAAGGGTTTGGAAAACTTTAATAATCCAATTGAGTGTGTTTTCTCACGCTAGTTTTCCAGACTGACTCGGGTGTTATTTTATTATAATGCTCGAGTCAGACCGAGTATTATAGTATACAGGATAAGATGTTGTGGAGCTCAGGAGATGAGCTAGATGGCGAGACGTATCCCTCGTATATGATGTATATTCCGTTGTGGTGTGTATGTTGTGTATTCTGTATGTGGGACAAGTTATTATAACTGTCCTGAATTGTGATGTTGATTGTATTGTACTCTGATGTTGTATCCTGATGATGTATGTATAAACAGATACAGTTTCTTTTATGTAAAGATCAGTTATTATCTATTATATTTTATTCTGCTGCGATGTGAGATTCTGTTATTGTTTACTATTTTGTTCTTCTACTTCTTCTTCTTTAATCCTAATGGTTCGTATTTCCGTTCACTTTGAGTCGAAATGTTGGAGAATAATGTCGATTCAAGGGGTACGGGTTTGCGGGCCGTTACACTTGGTATCAGAGCTGAAGGTTAAGCGAGAATCTTGGCTCTGGTGGGGATTACTCATTGAAATAGAGTCCATAGTACTCTAGAATGAGTTTGAGAGTATTAATAGATATGAGCGCGTATTTGTTAGTGAATATAAATTGTTTTATATTGTGTTGATTGATTTATTGAGTGGCTTATGAACTCTGGTCGGAACAGACCGTACAACTGTACCGATAAGGGTTTCTAAACACTTGAATAGAACAACTCGACATAGTATTGTTTTAAAATAGGGTAAATGAAATAATTTTACCCAAATTATTTTTGTATATAAAGAAAAAAAAAATCGTAAACTATTATAGTTATATATATTATTGCTTGATTGTTAGGAATGATAATATTAAATTATTATCATTGTTGTGTAAAATCTGAATAAGAAATTGAAATCATAACTAAAAGCCAAGAAATAAATTCATATACAAATGAGATTTGTAAATGTAAACTATAAATGTGATTTATCATTTGAAATAGAATTCCAGAGAAATATTTGAAAATAAATCGAGATGAAAATCCCAGGATAATGTTTGAAAATGAAATGGATAGATTGGGAATTTGGCATTTTGGGAAAGTTTTAAGTTCCTTTGGGTTTGAAAATGGTTTTCAAAAGATTGGGAGTAATAATGGTGATAGTAGTTGAGAAATATTTTGAATTGGATTTTAAATCTGGTGAGATTTGAAATTAAGAATATTTGGGAATGTTTTAAGAGGTAAAAGCACTAAACTCTCTTCGGTCGCTGGAAAATAATTCCGATGATGATCGCGACATCATCGGTGTTCGTTTTCGAGTTTCCAAGAGAGAAATTGTTACCTGGATGTTTTGGATTGGTGTTTGTTTGCAAAACTGGGTTTTGGTTTTGAAATTCAAAGAAATAGTTGGTTATAACAAAGGATTTTGGATATAAGTGATTTCAAAGGTGATTTTGGAGTGTTGAGAAATTGCTTAAAACTCTGGAAGTTAATTAAAAATGTTTATGGAATAATAAATGGGTTTGAAAAACTTATGAAAACTTGAAATTTGTTTGGAATAAAATTTAACTTGGAGAATAGTTAAATGAAAGTGAATCTGGAAATTGTTAGTAAATTGGATAAAGATGGTTTGAATTGCAATTAATATCCAAGTGAGTGGAAATAAATTGAATGGCCTTGTTATTAATAAAATGAATTCAGAAATAAATTGTGAATGCAGATTAGAATTTATAATGGATTGAATGAGTATACTAAGTGAATTAAATTAGTAAAATAAAATGGAATTGAATAAAAATTCTATGAATTGATAGTAGTAAACAAAATTGATTTTTGAATCAATTGACATGAATATAAGTTGTTTGGAATTATAAATGAATTGGAGGTAAGTAAGTGAGTTGTACATCACTTAAATTGAATGCAAGGGTAAGAAAAGCGAGTGAAAGCAATTGAAATGGTGATTGAACTATTATTAATTACTTATAAGTGCTGTTTGGTATGTACGGCTAATGAAATCCATGTGTTAGCTATTGAAAATGAGTGAAATGTGAAATAAATTTTCTATATATGGCACTTACATATTTGAATTGAGTAAGTACAGGTTTTTAGAGGCCGTGTGGCTGGATTTGGTTGCGCAAAATGCTAATTAAATAAGCCGCTTGCTTAAAAATGCTTAATAGAGATACGCCTACGCAATAAAAAAATAGGAATATGAACTGTTTTTGTTTTTCCGACCGTGTGGGTCGATGTATATATATTTATATCTCTTGTCAAATTGCAAAAGCTCCTCCGTACAAAGGAGACTCTGCCAAAAAAATTCGAAAATTTTGGGAGTTAGAATTTTTTTTGGAATTTTTGAAAATTTTCAGTAACGATAAATCATTTCAAATTTGAATTTGAGATAAGGTAAATAGAATCCAATATCTAAATTGAAGTAAATTGAATTCATATGAAATTGGAAATCCAGTTTTAAAATAAGTGGATATAAAGACTAAAATGGTAGAGTAATAATATGAGTATATGAAATGCTTATATTAAAATTAGGAAATGAATGGTGGAATTCTTAAGTAAATTGGTATTGGGATTATACTGAGTGAATAATTGAATGAAGATTTAAAACTGAAAGTTGTGAAAAGGGAAATTGTGAATAAGTAAATAGAAATCAAAATAAATGTGAATAAAATAGAAAATTGATATAGTTGATAATCAATTGGAATTAATACGTAGAATGTATGTATATTATTTTATTCGCATAGTGATTTGATCCAGATTCGAGCACAGAATTTTGAGGTAATTATACCGATCCGAGTTAGGATTTTTTTTTTCACTCGATTTTCAACGGCGAACCCTGGATATGGATTTTGATCGATTCTGGATATTCTCTATCATAGTTTGTGGCTATGCAAGGAGGATGACGGTTTCTGATCAAGAAACCAAATCTAAGTCCGCACTAGGAAGTCGGGTGGACGATACTAGTTCGGAAGTGAGATTGTGTGATCGAGTGAGCGATCGAATTTGGTATTGCATACGAATGATATATGTGCATCGTACGGGCTTAAGTAAAGCCAATATTGAAATTTTTGAAAAGAAGAGAATAAAATGATTTTGGATTCTGTGATTGGATATTATTGCTTAGTAGGATACAGGTAATTAAAGGCAAAAGGGAAAATTGATTTTTGATTTCAGAAGATAAATTGAAATTTGCTCGGCAAAGGTATATATTTAAATTTCTGTATGAAACTTGGTGATTTTCTGGTCTGCCCACTTGGCCTTTTGTTTTCTTTTGAAATTTAGGGGCCCGTAGAGGCATTTTGTAGTAGTACCGATCTAGCCGCGCAAAGGAACCGCTGGCGAAATTTTCGAAAATTTAAAGAGTTAGAAAAATTTTGAGGAATTTTGATAGTTTAAAATTTGGATTTAAATTAAATTTGAAATGGTTAGGTAAGTAATATTGTTTGGAACCTATGGATGAGTTTAGGAAGTTAGTAAGAGAAATAGTGTGTCGTTAATAAAGGAATTGTTTTGAAAGGTTATTGAAACTGTTTGATTTGGGAAATAATAAACGGGTATTGGACCATTCTTCCTAACTAGTAATTTCGGGGACGAAATTCTTTTAAGGGGAGAGGAATGTGACGACCCAGAATTTTGGATATTTGAATGGGAATATTTAATTGATTTTAAATAATCAAAAGGGTAATTTTGACTTGAATTTCAAATATCACATTTATTAGGTAATTTAATTATTGAATTTAAATAATTGGAAATTGGGAAAATTGTTGAATCTTGGGTTTTAAGCTTGTTAAAAATATTTTAAGGGCTTGGAAAATTTATATTGATGATATTGGAGATAATAAAAGTTGTAAAACTGAATTTATAAGTGGTTTGTTCAGTTTTAAAAATGTATTGTTTAAATTGAATTTAAAAATAGCCTTCCAAGCCACAGTCTCGGAATTCGATGAAACTAGTTTCATTGGATCCGTAATAGTGTGATATTATCGAATTTCAATTTTCGTCGTGATTGGAGTTGTTGTGCGAGCGTACAAAATATAAACGCGCTGAAATTTGAATCGAAATTTTAATATTATAACTGAGTCCAAAAGCTATTTTCACCATGCGATCGAATTTGGACTCGAAACCTTTTCCATTGCGTTCGGAATATGGGTATAACATTATAAACACCTAGCGGCACGCCTCGATAGGAGTTTGAAATTTTAAGTTGCATTTGAATTTAAATTTGAACTTTATAAATATATATATTAATGGTTGATTGCCATATATACTCATATCAGTTGCTTGCTTTACCATCAACTTACTGTAGCTAGATTTTTTTCAACACGCATCCTTTGCCTTCTCGAACACACGATCCCTTATTCTTCTTCCTTTTTAACACGGAACCCATTCCCTTTTCAATAAAAATGCTCGAATATGAGAAAAGAAAATAAATATGGCCGAACTCAATTCCTCAAATCAGGTCGCCTCGTTCAAAAAAAGAAGAGACAAGTAACGAATGAAAATCGAATTCGTTCGTATAAGAAAATTTAACCCTTCTCGTTCAATCGAAATCAACGCGAGCTTCCTTCCTTTTGCTCCATATCCAATCAACGAATTGGGGGTTCGATCGAGTAGGGCATCGATGATTTTGGGATTCGAGTCGCGTACGTTTTGTTTGCGGCAAGGATTCGCAATTCTAGGGAGGCGCGTACATCGGTGACGGCTCGGCCTGGATGTGGGTTTGTTTTGAGGGCAGAGGCGTGGCGATGACTGGAAGGGTGTGGCGCGGGGGTTGGCTGCTCATCGCGATGGCCGAGCAATGGATGGTCGTGGCGCGCGATGGGGGGCTGCGATGGATTGTCGTTCGATTTTGGGCTCACGAGGTTCATGGGTACAGGGTTTCGTTGAAGTTGGAACATGAGGTGAGGTAATCATTTCACTTTAATTTTGAACTCATATTCATGGATAAATTACAGAGGTAGAAATAATATTATCTCTGAGTTGTGAAACAGGAAGTATAATAAAAATAAATATCATTTTTATAGTGAATTTTTATAAAATAATTTTGGTTAAATTATTCAGCTATATAAAGCAGCAAGGTATATTATTTTACTTATTAAATACTAACTGAGATTAGTATATATATATATATACAGATTTGAAAAGAATTTTTATTTAATATATGTACATATAAGGTTTTGGAAGTTAAATAGAAAATTTAAATGTTTAAGTAGTTTATATAAAATCAAAATTTTAAAAAATCTATATAGATTATTCTTAAGTATATATATATAGTTTCAATAAAATAAAATAAATATACATATTTTAAATATTTTTTTAAAATAATGGATTTGGAGATTAATTTGTTTAATTAACCTATTTAATTATTTTAGTTACTAAAAGATTTTTTAAAAGGAAAATTAGTATAAATTTAAATTTATTAAATTTATTAAATTTTTTAAATGGTAATTAGGTTGTTCGATTTGTTTTAAATATTAATAAACTATATAATGTTTGTTACAAGGTCCAAAATCGTGGAGAAAATAGTCGAGATGGAAATGGATTGCAAACAATAATCAAAGGTGAGTTAATCTCAATCTTCTGGATTGCTATTTAAATTTAAACGGTTAAATTTAAATAACTGGTTGAATGATTGAATTGATTGGGTGTGATGTATATATAGTAGTATATATATATTGGAGTGATTGATTTTCCCGCATTATATAGCGGATGAGACCCTATGCGCTGCATAATAGCGGATGATATTATATTAATCCCAAAAACCGTGATATTCCACCTCGAAGTGGAATTGGTATTGTGCTAACGTATGTGGATGCAGGGAAACAGGTTGGAGGGATCCAACTGGATTCCTCAAAATTATTTAGATTGTTAATATTCTGTGTTATGAATATTTGATATTATGTGATGAATTTATATTGATAATTGGGATATTGGATACTATGGTCTGATTGAAATATTTCGGAACACTGAGTTATAAAATATATATAATTGAATTTTTGAAAGAAATACAAGAGTAAAATTTTAAGTGAAATAACTATAGAGAATTTGAATAAAAATAAGAATGAATTGGGAAAAGAATAAAAGTGATTTTTAAATCCTAATAAATAAATTCCGAGTATGAAAAAGGGATTTTGAATAAACAGAGAAATAATGAATTTTAAAACTTAAGTGATATTATTTAAAGGAATAAAGAATTCATTGTAATCCAAGGTTTAAATTTATTGGGAAGGATAAGGAAGGAATTTGGAAAAGTATGAAATTGATATTTTCAGTTAAACAAGATTTTAAATCATAATGGAGAAGTAAAATATGAAGTTAATGGGTTTTGAAATGAATTTGAATGAGTAAAGGAATTTATTTCAAATTGGAACAAAATCTGAAAATCAATTTGGAAATTGATTTAGTATTTGAAACCGTGTCTTGAATGGAAGGTGGAACTGTGGAATTTATAAACTGGGTTTATAAAAGTGAAGTATTATATCGGTGGATATTTGGAAGTATAAATTCAGGGTGGGAATTTATAAAAGGAATGGGTAAATTTTATTAAAAATAAATAGTGATTTATTTTTAAAGATGTCGAAAGAGAAGTATATTTTCCCTGGATAGCCAAGTACGTTTTCAAAGCAAATTCTTAAGTATAAGTTAAAGTTTCAAAGATGTTTTAAAAGTATGTTTTGGAAAATCTATTATTTTTAAATGTTTAAATGTTAAAGTAAGTATTTTTCAAATTTATTTTAGTAGTAATTATTTAAAGGTTAATTGGTATTATGTTTGGAAAAGATAAAAATTTAGTTTTATATTTTATAAAGTAGCTTTATTTAAATATTCCTAAAGTGTATATTTTTTTTAAAAATAAATTATTAAAGTAGTTTTAAATCTTAAGGTTTAAAAGTATATTCTATAATTAAGTGTTTTAAATGATTTTAAAGTCTAAGTGTTTGTACTTGGTGATTTCAGTGGAAAAAGAAATTATTTGGGAAATTTATTCCATGAGAGAAAGACGGTTTGAAACTGTTTTCAAAGGGTTAAAAGGTGGGAATATATCTTGCGAAGGTATTTGAGATAAATAACTAATTTGGAGAATTATTTATTGTTTGATGGATGTTTGTGAATGTTAATTGATAGTTAAACCACCGACTATCAATATTGGCCAATGCGCTGATCGTTTCGAAGAGACCGGGATCGGGATTTATTTTCCGAAAACCACTTCGATCCGGTTTGTACGTTTGCGTGGGGAAAACGAGTTTGGAGTCGAAGATGGAGCGGTGAAGTGCAAGGGCTAATCGCTACTAATCCTGAGGTGATTCCAAAATGGATGTAGTAGGAGTAGTGCCTTCGGTTCCGTTCGAACCCGGGACGGACTTGTATGGATGAATGTTTTCGGAACATCGTCAGGTGGACGGTGGGCATTCTAAGAGATGTGTTCTAAAAAGGTAACACTTAGCCTCGAGCCTCATCAACCGAGAATGACTGAAAATCAGGGGTTATGCAGCAAGGCTATGTGGGTAGCACCCATTAGGGTGAGGTCATCCCTGTCTAGATGTCCCTTTTATTTCGGCTTAGTGGTGCGGTTGCTGATCCCAACCGTGGGGTGATCTTACTCGGAATTATCCAGTAAGGGGTAGTTCCGGCCTTGTGTTGCAGGGGATCGGGCGTGGTCCTCGGTACACTGATCTAGACCAGGTACTGTGACAGGTGGTACCCCAGTGCCTAGTCATTAGTTGGTAATCCATTTTCCCTACGCTCCTTTTACGAATTTTGTTTGTATAACCCACTTTGTGGCTAGTATGCTGGAATTTAATCATGTAACAATTTCAGCTATTTGAATAAGTATTTGTATATAGACACTACTATAATATCAGAGGATTTTGATAAGAAAGTGTTTTGGCTATCGTAAGGTAAAAACCCGACATGTTTATTTGTGGCGTGGTCTTACGAGATGCTTTTGATTTCAAAGGGTTTGGAAAACTTTAATAATCCAATTGAGTGTGTTTTCTCATGCTGGTTTTCCAGATTGACTCGGGTGTTATTTATTATAATGCTCGGGTCAGACCGAATATTATAGTATACAGGATAAGATGCTGTGGAGCTCAGGAGACGAGCTAGATGGTGAGACGTATCCCTCGTATATGATGTATATTCCGATGTGGTGTGTATGTTGTGTATTCTGTATGTGGGACAAGTTATTATAACTGTCCTGAATTGTGATGTTGATTGTATTGTACTCTGATGTTGTATCCTGATGATGTATGTATAAACAGATATAGTTTCTTTTCTGTAAAGATCAGTTATTATCTATTATATTTTATTCCGCTGCGATGTGAGATTCTGTTATTGTTTACTGTTTTCTTCTTCTACCTCTTCTTCTTTAACCCTAATGGTTCGTATTTCCGTTCACTTTGAGTCGAAATGTTGGAGAATAATGTCGATTCAAGGGGTACGGGGTTGCGGGCCGTTACAGTTTTAATAGCCTTCGGTGAGTAAATTCTTAACTTTTTGGGAAAGATCGTACCTTTATATATTTGTTGGTTATATGGTTATATATATATATATATGATGTTCTATTTGGATTATGATATAACTTGGATGTTTTGTGTATGTGCTCACTTGTAGTTTAGCATTTGATTTGAGATTGATGGTTAGGTGATGTGTTTGGATATGAATGTGGTGATTTTACTACAATACGATGATGATGTGATTTGGTATATTTCATATATGCTCGGATTTTGGTTGAATGGTATGGAAGATAGGAACTTGAGTTGTTAAGGGACTTGAGCTCCATTTTGGAGATCTAATCTTTACTAGTTTTTAGTTAGTAAATGTTTTTGTTTAAATTCTAACTCGAGTTAAGATTTTCAAAAACCTTTTTTTTATGTATTAAAAAGTAATCCAAAGTAAGGTTAAAATTTTAGATGGTAACTTAGAGAAGTAATTCTAAGTTATTGCGTCCATAGCGATAGTCGCTATGGATGCAGTTCGGAAATGTTTGATTTCTAACTTTAAAGTTTCTTTTTAAAATGATTTGAAAACCTATTTTCAAACGTAATTAGCAACAAATGAGTTAATTATAACTTGATTAAGTAATTAGTTGACTAATTAGTGATAATTAAGTAAGTTATTAAGAAGTTTAATTAATGATTAATTAAGTTAATAAGGGTAATTATTTTATGTAATCAAGTTTAATTATTTTAATTATTATTTAATTAAAGTTGGTATTTAATTAATTATTATTTAATTAAAGAAAAATAATTTACTTAATTATTACTTAATTAGGGATTAATTTTAAGTAAATGTTTATTTGTTTAAATTTTAATTGTTAATTTACTTTTAATAATTAAGACTTAATTATGATTTGATTTTGATTATTTGAGAATTAATTAAGCTTTAATTTATATTAAATTATGATCTAATTATTAAAAGTTATTTTAAACTTTATCAGTTATGTTTTAAGTTGGGTTCTTTTATATGTGGTTTGATTTTAACCAAAGGATCTCTTGTCCATGATATTAAATCGACAAACAACTGTAAATAAGTTAGAATGTGATTGTTTATGTTGTATGGACATTCATTACTAGAATAAAACACCGTCCTGCTATATGGTAATTGTTTGGATTGTTTGGACATGTGTTTAGCAGAATAAATCCCTGTTCTGCTATTAATTGATTAAATTGTTTTGGACATCTATTTAGCAGGACAAATCACCATCCTGCTATTATGTTGTTTAGACGTGTATATGCTAGTTGAGTTGTATTGAAATGTTATTCCTGTAGAATAAAATAGCCTATGATTTTTTTTAATGATAATAAACATATATATATATATATATATATTCGTTTAAATGTATTTGTTATTGTACTATTTTATTTTTTTCACATAATTAAATAAATATTTGTTGAATAAAATAAATAGCTCGGAATTCATATTTAAACAAATATTTTATTCAAACAAATATTTTATTACAAATTCAAATAGTACAAATTTAACCTCTCACTATACAAGTTTCAATTACAATACAGTTTTCACTATACAATTTTACATACATATTTCTCCTCACTACATAATTCACTCATCACTACATAATTCACTACATAATTCTAAACATGCAACAAAGACCCATGAAGATTCAACAAACATGCTCAGGAACCACACAATGCAACCATACTTCAAGACCACAAAATGTACACATGAAGATCAAAGAAACATACAACATGATAACATGAATGCAAATGGGCTAACAAGCTTCAGACGGTTCAAATGGAATGCAAAACATGAAACGGAGGAGATCAGAACCAAGCAACAAGGCAGTTCTCTTAATCAATGCAGACCAGCTCAATATCCAACCAGTGTTGACATGAATGCTCACAAAAACAAATTGAACCAGACAACCAATGCAAAGCAAATCTTCAAGTGGAACAAGACCAAAATAACAAAACCAGACCAGTCTATAGTTCAGAGGCATGAACACACACCAGACTTCATGGTGCACCAGACTTACAACATGACAACAGTCTTCAATGGAACCAGATATGCTCACAAGTCTGTACATGCTTCAAACATGCTCATATGTACATGAATGCTAGGAAATCACATACATATATACATGTATGTACACACATGTATACATATATATATACAGTGACAACTAAACAAGTGAACATGTTCATGGATATGGGAGCATTCAGGGATGAACACACATGAATACAAGTGCACCAAATACATTTGCATATACACGTATATATGTAAGCAAAGTCAGAATGCAAGCACTCGGGTGAACAGAGCAATCAAATGACAGAACCGACACCAAATCATAATACAGCAAAAACTATGAAGCAGCCGTGGGTTATATCATAATGAACAAGTCATAATTCGGGTCAAAAATATGCCAATATATCAGGAAGTCAAATTTATTTCAAATTCAAATGACAAGCTAGAAGAGAATGATGAACAAGTCATAGGAGCAAAGAATGGAACCGACTCAACTACGTTTAAGCAAATTCGAATATATTCAACAGTGAACAAGTCAGAATGCATCAAAGATCGTTCGATTACAAATCAATGCAAGTGCTAAAATCACGAAGAAGTCAAAACCAAAATATACGAACGAAATAATAGGGTTTCAATTCCTATAAATTAAACCCAATTCATCATTGACAAATCATCAAGTCGAGCATAATCAAAAATCAAAAAGGGGCAAATCACGTACCAATTCAAAGAAACATCCGTTCGAACTCGACATTGAAGCGGCCGTGAGCAATCGAATTACACTGATCGAAGAAGCATCGAAGCGAATTGAGGAATGAAAGCATAACCAGCAAACAATTCGAACTTCTATTTTTTAAGCGGCGGCTCGATTCAACAAACCCTAATTCCAGATCGAAAAGAAAAGGAGGCGGCGGCAAACAAAAGGGAGAACGCGATTATCTTTTAATTGGGTCGTATATATTTTATTAGGGCTTTTGTTTATTTTAGTTGTTTTTTGTTTTTTTTAAATTTTTATTTAAATCAAACTCTAGTCTAACTAGTTTACGAACTACGGTTTTGTAGTTCGAGAATTCGCAACTCGGTGGCTGAGTTGTGGCAGGGTTTTGAGCTTAGAGTTAGGTTAATCTAGTTAGCAGGTATCGCAAGTTTACGTGTGTTTGTAAGAGTCTAATTACTTAATTTCTAGTAGAAACCTTGGGGGCAGAACGTAGGCAGTATTTTGCCGAAGCTGGGTAAATCTATGTGTGATCTCTACAGCATTACTTTTTTTTGTTTTTATTTCCGCATTACTTTTTTAGTAGACCCTATTCACCCCCCTCTGGGGTGAAAACGATCCTACAATTCCATGATTTGATAATTGGTTGGATTTACATATATGTTAGCCTATGTAAATAATTGATAAGTGCCTTGGAATTAAATTGAAATCAAATGGCAACTTAAATCAGTACCCTTGGGACGTTAAGTCTCATTTGAAATTTATAAAGTATGGTTTTGAATTTACTTAAATTTTTTAATCAATTTGAGACTAAGGGTTTATAAATGGTTTTTCAAGTTATATAATTCTTATAAAGATATTTGTAAATGATAACTTGTGTATAGAAAGGGGTTTTACTATTGGAAGGGTTATTAAGGTGTTTTACAAATGATGTTTTGTAAATGATATTTATAAAGGAGCATAGAAAGGTTTATATAAAGAGTTTTAAAAATAGGAAAAAGGTTTATAAATCATTTTAGAGATTTGGAAAGAGGTTTATAAATTAACATAAATGTTTATAAAAGTAGGTTATAACTTTATTTTGAAAGTTATAAGTTAATTGAAATATGAGATGAGCTTTTAAACAGGGAATTTTTGATAATGGATAAGCAGAATGTTTTATAATTGAAATATGAGATGAGCTTTCCGCAATATTTACTGTATAGCTATCATCACTATACTCTATATTATCGTATATCCATATTACACAATCCATAACACACTTTAATTTACCTTGATAAGTTGTTTTCACTGTATTTTTTATAAAAAATCATACCATTATAAACCAAGAATGATACCTACAGTTTGTATGCTTGAAGTTATTAGTTTGGAATTTCAAAAATTATTTCAAATGTCATTTTTATGAAAACTGATACCTATATCTAACAAAAATGATACCCACTGACTATTTTGACTAGAGTTGATGCTTTTTAAATTTTATAAATGATTTTCCATGTAATTTGTAAAAAGTGATACCGGTACATTGCAAAAATAATACCAGTAATATATTTGTTTGAAATTTGTACTTTGTACTTTTATGAATTGTTTTCATTGCATTTTTTTAAAACTGATACCATTATAAATAAAAAATGATACCTAAATCCTGTATATTTGAGTTAAATGATTTGGAGTTTTCAAAATTGTTCCCACTGCCATTTTTATGAAAAATGATACCAGTATTCAACAAAAATGATACCCCCTAGCTATTTTGAGTAGATTTAATGTCTTTCTAATTTTAAAGAATATTTTCCATGTAATTTGTAGAAAAAATGATACCAATTGCTTGCAAAAATGATACCACTAACATGTTTGTTTAAAGCTTGTACTTTTTACCTTTATACATTGTTTTCACTGCATTTTATTTAAAAACTGGTACCATTATGAATAAAAAATGATACCTAAATTATGTATGTTTTAGGTTAATGCTTTGGAGTTTTAAAATTACTTACACTGTCATATTTATGAAAACTGATACTAGGATTCAACAAAATTATACTCACTGGATGTTTTGAGCAGAACTGATGTCTTTTATAAATTATTTTCACCGCTTATTATTTAAAAACCGATATCATTATAAATCAAAAATGATACCTAGAGTCTGTATGCTTGAAGTTATTAGTTTGAAATTTTCAGAATTATTTCCAATCTCATTTTTATGAAAACCGGTACCTATGTTTAACAAAACTGACACCTTTATATTACAAAAATGATAACCCCTAAATATTTGTATGAAGTTATTTCATTGCAGTTGATACCCAATATATTGTTATTTTTCAATGTCATTTGTTTCATTGTCAACTTAATGTCACTTTTTCATACAATAGGATAACGATGATTTAGTCAATCCATGTCTTACAAGCACGAATATGATATCTAAAGGATTAGAGTAGGAAATAGCAAAAGCTGAAGATACAAAGCCAGACACAGCATACAGATGTGGCTTATAAGCAATTTTCAAGATGGTAAAATTGGTAAAAGAAAAGAGTGGGCTAACCAAAAAACAAATAGACATCTTGAAAAAAACCCATTCTATGAAGAAAGAATAACAATGAAAGAATGCAAAAAACATCAACACAACTTGGATGCTTTATACAATAGCTACTCAACTGAAACTGATACTTTCATGTTTGGACAAGACAAAATGAAAGTAACTGCCACATATATTAGCTTGCTTTTTAGTCTACCGTTGGAAGGATGAAAAATAGAACCAACACCAAAATGACGAGCGAAACTATTCCAATAGAGTGCAAAGAATTTGTAAGAAGAAATTTTGGCAATTGTACTTTCATTACAAAAAGTATGGTTGAAAGGAGAATAAAATAGGAGATAGCAAAAAAGAAAAAGCAAAATGAAGAAAACCCGCCATTTTTGATAGTAATGGAAATACTATTAATATTTTCTTCCCCAACAACCAACAAAAATTGAGATGGGGAATTCTACCCTTCTTGATAGATTTTGAAACATTGCACACAATTTCTTGACCACTACCAATAGAGAAAAACTTCAGTAAATATGTCAAAACATTTATCCACAAGCTAAGAAACATGTCCGGATGATCCATGCTTCCATTGGTAAGATATGTTATTCAAAATACTATTATTTGAAATAATTATTATTTTTGATAATCATATTTAATCAGTTCTTTAAATGTTTATAATATTGTATTTGTAAGAAGATGAAGCTCATTCAACCAAGACGGCAATGTACTGAAGATTTACCAAGATTTGCAATATGGGATTTGCGTAAGCTTAAAGACATAGTAGTCAAACATTTTTGGATGATGTAAAAGAGGACGATGTAAGTTAAAACTCCATCTTACCTACATAATCGGTATTATTTTAACTTTTACTTAGAATCAATTTTAGCACTATATCTTTTCTACTATCATTTGTGACTATGCATAGTATCAGTTTTTACCTCTGTATAGTGTCAGTTTCAATACTTAGTTTTATTTTTGTCTCATGCAAAGTATCAATTTCAATACTTGGTATCATTTTTGTCTCTGCATAGTATCAGTTTCAATACTTTTTATAATTTGTGTCTCTACATAGTATCTGTTAGGTGTGGCTCGCATTGTAAATTGAGTGGGTGCGTAGGTTGAATGAATTAAAGTCTCACATCGTAGGATATTTGGAATAATCATGGTATATACGGGATTGGTGACACGTAACATTAGGTAGTCCTTTTGCTACAATGTGTTGCCAAAACCAGATTATATGCCCAATGGGAGGCGATGAGGGATGTTCAATCAAGACGCCAGCATAGGAGACTTTGACTGTTGACTCCGGCTAGACACAGTGAACCGTATGCATACGGAATGCGGGAATGCCGAAAATCGACATGGTATCAGAGCTTCATGGTTCGAGAGGCCGGTATGATGCATCATGATCGAAGCATGGTTCCAAAATGGCTTGAGCATGGGATGCTCGTCAAGGTGGAGATATGGATAAGCAGCTGGCTTCCCTTTCTTATGAGAACTCGAAGTAGCAGCCTGACCCCACTGCGAAGAGGACTCGGTATAACTCCAAAGGTGACTTGAGAAATGCTCGCAAAAGTGGAGATTATTAGGTGTGGCTCGCATTGTAAATGGAATGGGTGCGTGGATTGAATGGATTAAAGTCCCACATCGCAAGATTTTGGAACAATCGTGGTATGTATATGGAATTGGTGGCACATAACATTAAGGATTCCTTTTGTTACAATGTGTTGCTAAGACCAGATTATTTGTCTGATGAGAGGCAATGAAGGGATGTTCAATCGGGACGCCGGCATAGAAGACTCCGACCATTAACGCCGGCTAGACACGGTGAAGCATATGCATACAGAATGTGGGAATGCCAAAACTCAACATGGTATCAGAGCTCCATAATTCGAGGGACCAGTACGATGCAGCATGACTGAAGCATGGCTCTTGAGGGGCTTGAGTATGGGATGCTCGTCAAGGTGGAGATATGGTTAAGCAGCCTGCTTTCCCCTACTTGTGAGAACTCGAAGTAGCACTTTGACACCACTGCAAAGAGGACTCGGTATAACTTCAAGGTGACTTGAGCACTGCTCGCCAAGGTGGAGGTTGTTAGGTGTGGTGTAACGACTAGGAATTTCACTACTTTGATTAGTGAATATTTAATTTAATTTAAATATTTAATATATAGGTTTTATAATGAAAATAAACTCATTTTAATTAATTAATAATGATGGTAAAATTGTTTTCAAAATTTGTTTACCAAATTAAATAACTTCTAGAAAAACAGAAAATGTGACCGAAAAACGTTTTCCGAAAATTCAAACTTTCGACACCGGAAAGTTGTCGGGAACGTTGTTCGTCTTTGTGCACTATATATATAAGATTTAATTAACTAAATAATAATACACTTAGAAATATATTATCTTATATTAATTTGGATTATTAAGTGATGTGAGAAGATATAGTTTTAAAAACCATAAACATTTTATATAAATATATATATTAAGTATTGTCACATTTTAGATTTGTAATCATTAATAATTATCTCTTGTCACATCTTAGTTAATTAATAATTAAACTTATATATATATAAAAGAAATTTATGCGACTAAACATAATAATTATATATAGATAAAAGAAAGTGATGTGACTAAATATAATATATATATATATAAGAAAGTGATGTGACTAAACATAATAATTATTTACACATATATATATATATATATAAAGAAAGTGATGTGACTAAATATAATTATATATATATAAAAGGGTGATGTGATTGAACATAATTATATATATATATATATTATAAAAGATTTGTGATGTGACTAGATATAATGACGACATAGGAAATTTGCCTATAAATAGCCATATGTTTCTCCATTTTTCATCCTCTTTCCACCAACCAATTCTTCTTAATTTCTAACTCAAATGGAGGTTTTCTTTCTTTGAAATAGTGTGAAATTTTAATGGCTACAACATTCTAGTTGACCATTTTTTCAAATTTCTATCATAGCTATGTCAAAATATCCAATCTTTGCAAAGCAATTTTTCACCTAAAATTTCAAGTCCAAAAATTACCCTTCTTCTTTTGATCATAACTTCTTCAAAACTAATCGAAAATGAGTGATTCATTTTTTGAAATGATATAAAAAAGAAATTAAAATAACATTCTCTTTGAGTGCTTTTCGAAATTCCATGAGTAGGTAACCCAAACTTAATTGCAAAATGACCTATTTTTGGATTTATTATTGAGAAATCGATGTTTATCCGAAGTCGCTCTACATTACCAAAACTTGTCTCACTTCTTTGTTCATCCATGGCCTAGCCTACCTAGTACATTTAGGATTCAAGACTCTATCTTTTTTCTTAGGAATGAAAGTGCTAGGTCATACTCAAGTCATCGAAAGTTTGGATAACCTTCGGTGAGTAAATTCTTAACTTTTTGGGAAAGATCGTACCTTTATATATTTGTTGGTTATATGGTTATAAATATATGATGTTGTGTTTAGATTATGATATAACTTGGATGTTTTGTGTATGTGCTCACTTGTAGTTTAGCATTTGATTTGAGATTGATGGTTAGGTGATGTGTTTGGATACGAATGTGGTGATTTTACTACAATATGATGATGATGTGATTTGGTATCTTTCATATATGCTCGGATTATGGTTGAATGGTATGGAAGATAGTAACTTGAGTTGTTAAGGGACTTGAGATCCATTTTGGAGATCTAATCATTTACTAATTTAGAGTTAGTAAATGTTTTTGTTTAAATTCTAACTCGGTTAAGGTTTTCAAAAACCTTTTTTTTATGTACTAAAATGTAATCCAAAGTAAGGTTAAAATTTTAGATGGTAACTTAGAGAAGTAATTCTAAGTTATTGGTTCCATAGCGATAGTCGCTATGGATGCAGTTCGGAAAGTTTGATTTCTAACTTTAAAGTTTCTTTTTAAAATGATTTGAAAACCTATTTTCAAACGTAATTAGCAACACATAAGTTAATTATAACTTGATTAAGTAATTAGTGATTAATTAGTGATAATTAAGTAACTAATTAAGAATTTTAAGTAATGATTAATTAAGTTAATAAAGGTAATTATTTTATGTAATCAAGTTTACTTATTTTAATTATTATTTAATTAAAGTTGAATTATTTAATTAATTATTATTTAATTAAAGATTAATTATTTACTTAATTATTACTTAATTTGGGATTAATTTTAAGTAAATGTTTATTCATTTAAAGTTTAATTATTAATTTACTTTTAATTAATTAAGACTTAATTATGATTTGATTTTGATTATTTAAGATTTAACTAAGCTTTAATTTACATTAAATTATGATCTAATTATTAAAAGTTATTTTAAACTATATCGGTTATGTTTTAAGTTGGGTTCTTTTCTAAGTGGTTAGATTTTAGCCAAAGGATCTCTTGTTTATGATACTAAATAGACAAACAGCTGTGAATAAGTTAGAATGTGATTGTTTGTGGTGTATGGACATTCATTAGCAGAATAAAACACAGTTCTGCTATATGGAAATTGTTTGGATTGTTTGGACATGTGTTTAGCAGAATAAATCCTCGTACTACTATTAATTGATTAAATTGTTTTGGACATTTATTTAGCAGGGCAAATCACCATCCTGCTATTATGTTGTTTAGACATGTATATGCTAGTTGAGTTGTATTGACATGTTATTCCATGATTTGATAATTGGTTGGATTTATAAATATGTTGGCCTATGTAAATAATTGATAAGAGTCTTGGAATTAAATTGAAATAAAATGACAACTTAAATCAGTACCATTGGGACTGCTAAGCCTCATTTGGAATTTACAAAGTATGGTTCTGAATTTACTTAAATCTTTAATCATTTGAGACTAAGGGTTTACAAATGGTTTTTCAAGTTATATAATTCTTATAAAGGTATTTATAAATGATAACTTGTGTATAGAAAGGGGTTTTACTATCGGAAGGGTTATTAAGGTGTTTTACAAATGATGTTTTGTAAATGATATTTATAAAGGAGCATAGAAAGGTTTATATAAAGAGTTTTAAAAATAGGAAAAATGTTTATAAATCATTCCAGAGATTTGGCATGAGATTTATAAATTAACTTAATGGTTTATAAAAGTGGGTTATAACTTTATTTTGAAAGTTATAAGTTAATTGAAATATGAGATGAGCTTTTAAAAAAGGAATTTTTGACAAAGGATAAGCGGAATGTTTTATTTGGAAGAAATGTTTGGTTATTTAATATGGGATTTGGAAAGAAGAAAACTTTGAAAAATTTGTAAATATACTTATACTGATAAGATAAGTATATGATTTTGTTTCAAGGCATGAAAGTAAAATGTTTTGGTAATATACTTATAACATTGAGATAAGTATATAAATGTTTCCCAAGTATAAAAGGAAATGTAAGGGGTTTGGGAATAGTGTTTTGAAAAGATTTTGTGATTAGGTTTTATAAAGTGGTTTTATTAATCAAAGAGAATTAATAAAAGCATAGTGGATTCCGTATGGAAATTAAATAATGATTGGATGTTTGTTAATTATTTGACAGTTAAATAACCAACTATCAAATCTGAACAAAACGTAACTTTGGAAATATCTAGGAGAAACACAAGAATTATATGGTACATTTACCATTGAAGGTGCTCGTTTGTTTTTTTAGGACAAATGATAAGGAAATCCGTCCACAAACAGTTAGGAGGTGGACTCCGCTCTTGTCATTTGTCTGTTTATTTCCTAAAGAACATGGGTTGAGTTTACCGGAAAATATCGAAAGTTGTTTTGAAGAGACTGGGATCGGATATGTTATCCGAAAACCACTTTGATCCAACTCAAGCTTTTCGGAATGAAGACATCTTAAAGCATGGGATCGAAGATGGAGGCATTGAAGTACAAGGGCTGCTTGCTACTAATCCTGAGGGTGATTCCAAAATGAATGTAGTAGAAGTATTGCCCTCGGTTTGTCCTTATCCTGGACAACTTGTATAGATGAACGTTGGCACTGCATTACTACTGGGAGGACAGTGTTAGCATTCCAAGAGGGACTGTTATTCAGAAAGGTAAAGCGTAGTCTCAAGCCTCACAACCGGGAGGAATGAAAAAAACAGGGCATGCAACAGGGCTATGTGCTTAGCTACCATTAGGAGTGGTCACCCCATTCAAGAAGTCCCTTTCAGAGTTGGTTTGCGCACAAACACCATGGTAGTATAAGGCCTTGGTGTCAAGGGTGTGAGGTAATCCGGTTTGTCATGTTAAAGAGGCAGCCGGCTCTATGTTAGCATCAGTGCATTT
Organism: Allium fistulosum; assembly: GCA_030737815.1. Lineage (NCBI taxonomy): Eukaryota > Viridiplantae > Streptophyta > Magnoliopsida > Asparagales > Amaryllidaceae > Allium > Allium fistulosum. The sequence goes on from CM060902.1 coordinate 1,439,532,756, forward strand.
TCTAGAGGTGTATAATTGGAAGGTAGTCCCTTACCTTGCAATTGTTGGGTTCGAATCTCTAATACGTGCCTTACATTTTTGATTGCAGAACCTAGTATGTTGGAATGTGTGATGCAAGCATTTCAGTTATTTTATCGATTTACTTTAAACCTAGACACTATGATAATATCACCGGATTTTGATATAAAATGTTTTGGTTATCGTAAGGTAAAAACCCATCCGTTTTTATGTACGGTATGGTCTTACGAGGTACCCTTTGTTTGAAAAGTTTTCAAATGTAAAAATCAGTTTGGTTGTTACTTGTCATCGAGTTTTACTCATGATGGTTTACCAGACTGACCCGGGCGTTATTCCATGTAATGCTCGGGTCAGACCGAGCATGTTTTTCCAGGTTTAGCTGGATACTTTGGAGTTAGAGAGGAGCTGGATGGTCAAGGCGTATTCATGTATATTTTTCTTCCGCTGTATCATAGAGCATGTATGTTTGTCAATGTAAGGATAGGTTTCTATAACTGCCCAAATTTAGGATAAGTCTAGTGTACTCCGATGTTGTATACATGAATAAAGATGTTTCCTTTTGTAAAGATCATTGTTGTATTATATATTATTCGTTGCATTGTGAGATTCTGTGTGGTTTAGTTTCTTCTATCTCCTTCTTTCACCCTAACAAATCGGTATTTCTGGCACTTGAATGTTCGGCATGTGATACAGTGGATGTATTAGTGTCTATTTTTTAGGGTCGAAAATCCGGTTCGTTACATGTGGGTCCCATTGTAAATGGGGTGGGTGTGTGGATTGAATGAGTTAAATTCCCGCATCATAGAATATTTGGAATAATCGTGGTATGTATATGGGATTGGTGGTACGTAGCATTGGAGATTCCTTTTGTTACAGTGTGTTGCCAAGACCAGATTATATGCCCGATGGGAGGCGATGAAGGGATGTTCAATTGGGACGGTGTCATAGGAGACTTCGACCATTGACTCCGACTAGATGCGGTGAAGTGTACACGTACGGAATGCGGGAATGTCGAAACTCAACAGTATCGGTTTCAATACTTAGTATAATTTTTATCTCTGCATAGTATCAGATTTGCCTCTATATAGTATCGCTTTAACTTCTGCATAGTATCAGTTTCATTACTTGGTATCATTTTTGTCTATACATAATATCGGTTTCAATACTTGGTATCATTTTTGTCTCTGCATAATATCAGTTTTTCCTCTGTATAGTATCTGTTTTGCTTCTTTATAGTATCAGTTTTAATGCACTATAATACTTGGTATCATTTTTAACAATGCACAGTATCAGTTTATAATTCTGCATAGTATCAGATTCGTAACTATTATCTTTGCTTCTATTAAAAAAATCAGTTATTACTCTCAGTTATAACATATTAGATATAACATAATATCATAAACTAAAAGAAAATTTCCCTACCAATTATACAGGTGAAAGAAATAACTAATATTCTTTCACATGAAAAAAGGCTTCTTCAAACAGCATCTCCAAAACGACAATTAAGCAATAAAGGAAAAGAAAAACAAGGGAAAGAAAGAAAAAAAAGAAAGAAAAAATGAAGAAGTCGAACAAAGTTTGGATCATTTGAAAAAGATGTAAGCCATAGTGTCTTGAAAATGCACATAAAAGATTTGGAAGATGAAGCTAAAAAACAAAGAAGCAATTGGAAAAAGGAAAGAAGAATAAAGGGATGAATTCAGAGGCCAAAGTAGAAAATCTGCACATAGTAGATGAACCTGACAATATTTTAGATCAACATACACCTGTGGTAACTGGAATACAAAACACACAAAAGAAATCCACATCTGAAAACAACGAAGAAGAAATTGAAGAGACAAATGTCGAGCCCTATGTAGAAAATGTCCACACAGCAACTGAAGTGAACGAAGATATATGTTTGGAGATGGAAGCCTAAAATGCAGAAAAAAGATCCTCAACTGAAAAGATGAAGCAAAGAATGAAGATGAAAATGCAGAGTGTCAAGAAGAAACCATGGAGTATCAAGTAGAAAAGAATGAAGATGCAACTAAAATAAATCAAGGTACATTGTAGACATAGCAAAAGAAAATGCAAATCAGACTGAAACAAACTATACAATGGATGAAAATCAAGAAAAGGAAACAATACCTGAAAAATTAAAGAACAAAAGGAAGAAACAATTGCTGAGCCAAATGTAGAACAAGTCCACCAAGTAACTGAAAAAGACAATACATGCATAGAAATAGAAATAGCAACTGAAATGCATGAAAACGTACTCCAACCAAATCTGGATACACCATTGGAGATATTAAAAGAAAGTGCAGACATGGTGGACAAAACAAATGAAACGGTTCTTCCAACAAATCAAGAAAAAATGGTAGAAAAAAAACAAAAGAAACTCAAAACATGGAAGAAGATACCACTATCAAAAGCCAAATTGTACCTTACGATGCTTCAGTACTTGACTTTGCTCCTCCATCTTTCAAACTCTATGACTTACAAGGGTTTGAAACGAAAAAAACTGAACAAGATCAAGAATAAAAACCAACAAAATAAGCTGGTCAAAAAAGCAAAGCAACAGTAAAAAAAACTAGCTTCTTATGTGCAAAGAGTAAAAGCAAGAACAAGAAAAACAAAACAAAGCGACAGCTTTGACTATGTCAGGAAGTGAAAAAAGTAGCAAATAAGCCAAAACCTGACAGAAGATGACGAAAAAAGTACGGAAGAGTCCTTCCAAGGGCCGACTACAGTAATAGAGCTACACTCTCAGAGATAGGACTAAAATATTGCAAATGCTTAGTATGCCCAAACAGAGAACAACAAGATGTAATCAAAACTTTCTTTGCTCTGACATCATCACAAAAGTAAGTTTACAAATATTTATACTAATATTATACATTAAAATAACATTAATTAATTGATTCAAATCATTTTTGTTAAAACAGTGAAGTGGCATGGGAGGACCATGACACAATCAAAGGAGGATGTGTAATAACAAAAAAAAACTACGACAAGTTCTTGAAGAAAATTACATGGACGGGCAGGTACATAAATTTTTCCCTTAATAAACTAATACCTAATAGCTGTTTGATTAGAATTCATGCTTGGTTATTTTCTGCTGCTTATAACAAAACTGATACCTATATATAAATGTGCAAAAATGATACCTACTTTCTGTTTGTTATAACTTGATGCTCTATAAATTTAATTATTTAGTTGACCGTCATATATGACGAAAGTGATATCAAAATAGTGCAAAACTGATACCTAGTAGCTCTTTGATTGGAATTCATGCTTCATTATTTTATAAATTATTTTCACTATTATTTAAAACAAAACTAATACCTATATATATGCAAAACTATTACCTAGTTTTTGTTTGATAAATTTTGATGCTCTATAATTTTAGTTATTTATTTAACTATCATATATGACAAAATTGATACCAAATAATGCAAACTGATACCTAATAGTTGTATGTTTAGAGTTGATGCATACTTCCTTTCTAAATTATGTTCACTGTAATTTATATCAAATTGATATCAAAATATAAGCAAAAATGATACTTTGTTTTTGGATGATAAAATATGATGATTGTTAATTTTAGAAAAATATTTTAAGTACCATGTACAACAAAACTGATACCAAATCAATGCAAAAACTGATACCCAAAAGCCGTTCGATTTGATTTGATGCTTTGTTATTTTTATACATTTTAATATATACTGCCACTATTAATATACTGATATTATTTATTATTTAATATTGCTTCACCAATAACAAAAACTTACAATTTCCTATTGTTAATATAGAGAATTGACCGGTATATATCTAAATGCGGGCTGGCAGTGCATAACTATGCATTCATGGCCACAATGACGGTAAATAGAACTTTAATATGCAAGTACATAATAATTACTTCATACATTGAATTGTAGCTTATTTTTTTATTCAACAGAAAGCGGTAGTCTTGAATCTAAATAGTATTAAAAAACATTCGGTCCTGCCTATGCTTGAAACAATTGTACAAGATAAATATGCATAAGACATTTATTTTCCTCTGCATTGTGAAGACCGTTGGACGTTAGTAACTTTGACATACCCAACAATTTAATAGTGTCATGTAGATTCTAAACGTCCTAGAAGATCAAATGATAGAAACAACCCTAGTCCAAAAGAAGCCATCAAATTGGTGTGGTATTTTTTTCAAAAAAATTAACTAATACAATTGAAACAAAGTGAACATAATCTAATTTTGTATCATTTTATCTTTAATTGAGAAAACGAATTGAAGAAATGCTTCAAGAACTCTGGAAAAGAAAAATATACAAGAAATGGAGGTGAAGCCAGACGCAATGCATCAAATCAAGTGTGCACAGCAAGAACCGGACACGTAAGCTGTTTTTTTGTTAAACATGATACATATTGAGAACAAAATTGATACTATAACTGAAACTAATAGTGATACTGTATTGATAATTACTTGATACTTAAAACTTTTTACCTGTTTACATTATAATCTTTTATATAAACTACTATACATCTCTATATGCCTAGTAAATTGAATTTGATTCATACAAAAGCTATTATCTTTCAGTTCAATGAACATTTGCTTCAGATCTAATTGATACCTACATACGCAAAACTGATACCTACAGGCATAAAACTGATACATACATACACAAAACTGATACTAAACGTGTATATAATCAAAACAAAAACAAAACAACTACAATAAATCTTAAAATGATACTTACAGGCAGTAAAACTAATACTAAAAGTATTGCTATCTATATATGGTGGTAAAACTGTTAAGTACTTTAATTCAAAGCATATGATCTGTTTGCACCATTATCTCTGAAATATAGTGATTTATATTTGTTACAAACTTGATACTACAAGTGATGTAAACTGATACAAACAATATATTTTTCTTTGAACAGGGTTGACTGCGGTATATACATCATGATATTCATTATTTCACTAAACAAAAGCAGAATACCAATCAAAATAGATGCAAAACAAATATTGAAAAGAAGAGCAAGAATTGTGCATGAGATATTGATGGACAATGAGCAATGTTAATTTAGCCAAGTTCATGTCAAGCCTAGAAGAAGAAAAAAAAATGATTTTGTTTGCAAAAACTGCTGTTATATTTAGTTGACCTAATATACATTTGTGATACTGTGTTGGAAGTAATAAAATTTAGCTTTTTTTAAAGTTGATACAGACACTTTTTCACACTATGTCAATTTGTGGTAAAAACTATGAACTTATTTCTGATGTTGTAAAAATTTGCTTTGTTTAACTTTTCTCACACTTGATATTTTGTTATGACTGTAAATATATTTTTATTTACAAATGAAACTGATACCGATAGTGTGCATGAAGTGATACTATTGTTTCACATACCTAAAACTATGAACTGATACTTTGTTTTAAGTTCTATTCATATTTTTAATATTCAACTAAGACAATAGCCTATATGACTTAAAACGAGATGCTGGCTATTGCTTGTATTATTTGTATTTTCTTTTTCTTGCCATAGAAAAATGTTTGAATTCAACTATGATTAGATATCTACATTTGAAAGTATTTTTGAATACTCCAAGTCCATGTCATCTTCATTGTATTGAGTCGTATCATTTCAACTCTTTGAATAGTCAATATATTTGCCAGTTAACTGTCCTGTACAACAAAAGTGATATCAAAATAGTGCAAAACTCATACCTAGTACCTATATGATTGGAATTCTTGTTTGATTATTTTATAAATTATTTTTAATGGTTTTTGCGATAAAACTGATACCTATATTTATGCAAAAATGATACCCGGTAGATGTTCCATATAATATGATGCTCAATAAGTTAAATTATTTAGTTCACTGTAATGTATAACAAAGTAATATCAAAATAGTGCATAACTCATACTTAGATCCTGTATAATTGGAATTCACGCTTGATAATTTTATAAATTATTTTAAACATTATTTACAACAAAATTGATACCTATATTTATGCAAAAATGATTTCCAGTAGCTGTTTGATATAATATAATGCTTTTATAAATTTAATTATTTAGTTTAATGTCATGTATGACAAAAGTGATACCAAAATAGTTCAAACTCATACCTAGTAACCGTTTGATTGAAATTCATGCTTGGTTATTTTATAAACTATTTTGACTATAATTTATAACAAAACCGATACCAACGTATATGCAAAACTGGTACCCAGTAGCTTTTTGAAATAATTTGACAACAGCACTATACCAAACAAAACTTTGCATTAAACCCATCAGGACCAGGGCTTTTGTTATCACCAGCATTAAAAATAATATATTTAACTTCTTCAAATGTAACGAGAGAAAGCAATATTCCAGATGCATTTTCATTCAGAATATATTTACAAACAATATGAGGAAAAAAAATTCATTAGATTAAGAAAAATATAGCTTCTCATAATAATCAATTGCATCTTTAGCTACTTTATCATAAGCATTAGATAGATTGCCTGAATTGTCTATAATATTACCAATGTTATTTATATGTTTTCTACTGCTCATTTTAGCATGAAAAAATTTAGTGCAGTCATCACCTAGAGTAAGCCAATCTACCTTAGATTTTTGTTTAGCATTGACTATATTAATATAAAGCTCTGTAGAAAGATTTTTCCGATTAGTAAATTTTTTTAGCAACATCTACATCCTCTGGATTTTTATCAACAATATCTTATAACTATTTACCTTCTTTTCTCAGTAAATCCAGCTTATTATCATTCAGAAAATTATTTTTATTCAAAGCTTTAAGTTTACTTTTAGCATTTTTCAAAAACATATTGAATTGATACTGTTTAGTACCATTACAAGAAAAGTTAAAACAGTCTTCCATCAGAGCTTTACAATTTTCATCTAAAACCCACCAATTTTTAAATCTAAAAGGAGAAACTTTTTTACCAGAGTCTACATTATGAAAAAGATTGATAAGTAAAGAGTATGATCACTTGTATTTTGTTCAAGTGTAGAACATATAAATTTAGGAAAAACATTTGAAAACTCTTTGTTAATAAAAACCCTATCTAATTTATAATGAATATTTTTTCCAAACCAGATTTCCAAGTAAATTTATTACCACTTATATTTGGTTCTATTAACCCAGTCTCAAGCAAAAGTTTATTTAATCTATCTAATTTACTTCGAGGGATTTTACTACCCCCATACTTTTCGGAAGCACGCAAAACAGTATTAAAATCACTCATAATAAGCCAAGGAAAATTGTAAATTAAATTCAGAGCTTTTAATCTGCACCACATACCATTTCTTTCACTTTCAAGATTACTGCCATATATACTAGTGATTTGCAAAGAGAAACCTCTAATATTTTTAAATTGACAGTCTATAAATTATTTATCCTTATTAATATTCAAAATAGTCCAAATATTGGAATCCCAAACAACAATAATTCTGCCTTTACAACCACAATCATTATAGTTAATAGCTTTCCAATTACTAGACAGTTTTAAACAAAACTTTTCAAAATTATCATCATTCAATTTGTTTTCAATCATGGCTAAAACAGAGAGTTTATAAATATTTAGCATATATATAATATCAGATTGTTTAGAAGAAGAATTCATTCCTCTAACATTCCATGCAAGAATAGACATTAAAAAAATATGATAAACAAAGAAGGGAGTTTAGATAGTACTTGACATAGTAGTGCCCTTACATCTTCTTTTATTTTCAACACTTCTAGCTTTAAGTCTTGTAGTCATTTCATCCCAATCTGGTTTAATTGAAATGTACTTCTATTTAAAAGCTTTTTTCTCTTTATTACCCTTATTCTTACCAGCTGCTTTTATTTTTGGGATGTGTAGGTCTGAGATATCAAACTGATCAACAACATCCACCGTCTCTGTTTCAGTTCCAGCATTATTAACTACTTCTGGAACTTTAATCAGTGAAATATCAAATTGACTAGTAGTGCGAGGCATAGCTGAGTCAGAGTCCTCAGCTACTGCAGCATGCTCTGGTGGAGGGGCTTTCTCTGTGATCCTATTCAGATCTTGATTCTTGGATTGCTAATGGACTTTATTATTAATAGTTGTAGCAATACTGTCTGTAATTAAATATGAGTTTGGAACGGGGGGGGGGGGTTCAGACTCAAAGACCATTATATTCTTTCCTCCCTCTTTTGTACTGCTTTGTATGTTTTCTTTTGAGATGTTTTCCTTAATACTATGATGAAATTCCCCAGCTATGACCTGATCTTCTTGATCAGAGAGCTCAATAACATTCTTTCTTTGATTGAAAATGATACCTTCTTGGTTGATTCGATCACTTCCACCAAATGATATTAAATGTTTTTGTAATACTGAAGAATTTCTTGGAACAGGAGATAACTTTTCGGTTTCATTTTCTTGACTTCTTGATTAATAATTTTGGGAATCCATGCTTGTTTTGGACTGCACTATTCTCTGGTGTGGCCGAAACACTTGCATACATTACACTTCGGTGGAACCCATTTATATTCAACTTTTGAGTAATTTTTTTTACCATTATACAAAGAAAGATAATTTTCATCACGAAGTTCATCATTTGCAGACACTTCAACAAGGAGGCAGGCATAATTCAATCTTGTCTTCATAGTTGTGGCTGCATCCATTTTAAAGGGTTTTCCAATGATACTAGCCATAACACTAAACGCCTCACGATCCCAGAGATTTAGATTTACACAGGGTAATCTTACCCATATCGGCATTGTTGTTAAAAAATCTCTGTCCATTTTTAACGATTCAGACCACCTTCTCATTATGATGAGTTTGCCATTATAAAATATAGGTCCGTTTTTCAGAATTGAGTTACAATCTCGAGATTCTTTGAATTTCACTAGAAAGAAACATTCTCTCTAGTGTAAATTTCAAATTCATCTTATGGTTTCCATACTCTCTAAATATACAAGTTAAAATACAAGTAGTATGGTTTGGTACCCACCACATAAACAAGAACTGAGTTATTCCAGGATTCAGTCGCTCTTTTACACACTTCTTCTTTCACTAGACCATACTTCTTGTTATTAATCTTGATTGGTGCTATATGCTCGAGATTGCACTCATCTTCCATTGTTCTTGAGGCTACTCTACTATTATATATGCCCATGTTTTTCGGCCTTGCTCCTTGTTCAGTGAGATGACTGTCGGCTTTCTTTGTTGTGACATCAGATATCCTCTATTTTTCTGCGGAATGGTGGTTTTTTGATCATCTTTGCCCTTTAGATTGACATTATTGAGAGCTAGTAGCAACTCTTGATCTTTCTTGGCCTCTCTCCTCCTTTGCAGCCTGGATTGGACCAATTGAAAACCATCATTATCAATAATGATATCTCTGATGGCTTTCTGATGTGAGAAATCTCAGGTGGTCTGATTTGTGAGATTGAATCAGAGAATTTTGAAGAAATTTGATGAGGAATTTGGTTTTCCCCCATGGCTGAGTGGAAACCCTAGATTTCAATTAAAAAAATACAGTAATTTAAACTACTGCTTGCTATTTTGTTGTTCTTTTAAATGCAGTGATTATATGGTATTGACTTTCTGATATCTGAATTGAAACTAAATTCAAGAGATCGAAGAAGAATTAAAGAAGCAGAAGAACGAGATCGAAGAAGAAAATGAGAAAGCGCGCAGCGGCAGCAGGGCCTTTTAAATTTTTTTAGCGCTTCTGTCCTTAAAAATAAAATATTATCCGCCGTCATACGCATAAAAAAGCCTAACAAATATTTTCATGTTTCTTAAATATATATTTATCGTTTTAAACTAAACTTCAGGAAATCTGATGCAAATCGTGTACATCAAGTGCTTTATACATGGTTAGAGCATTCCCATCAGCGGGGAAAGAGCAAGGAACGGAAAGAATTCCCATTTTATTTTCTTCCTCACGCTCCAGTAGTGAGAATTTGAGCGTAGAGAAGAAAAAAAGTAGCGATCCTTCCTTTTTTTTATGAGCGTGGATCCCTAAATGCTTTCAGAAAACGGTTTAGGGTATTACTCAAATTTTTTTTAAACCACGTTTACTACTGGGTGAGTGAGAATTTCTCCTCTTTTTTTTTTCCTTCTTCTTCTTTCCTTTCTCTTGAATTTAAATTTAGCAACGCTGGTGGGAATGGTCTTAGCAGGTAATTTACTTGTAAAAATAGATCGTATCTCAACGTAACTTCAAGTTCAAAAAGTGATCAATCCCATATTTAAAAGAATTCATATTCCCAGACTCTTGGTTTCTTCGCAATTACAGAACAAAAAGTTTAAAATATCTGCAAATTCCCAAATATTTCGTATAAAGTTCGGAACCAAATTCAAGTTTGCCTCGACCAGATCCTGATTAAATTCCTTAATAATTTAATGTACACGTAAGTTTGTTCCTACCTACTCAATTTGGATGATGTATCAGATTTACCGTTTACCATCTTGGCTTTTCCTTCAGAAGAAAGAAAACCTCCTTTTTTTACTTTATTCCAAGGGAAAAAAGAAAAAAACAATGACGTTTGCAGGTGTTAAAATATTTAAAATATAATGACGTTTATTTGTTTATTTTCACTTTATATGCCCATACGGCCATGCCTTTCCCTTCTCCTCTTCCAATGTTCATATATATAATATATGTAAGCATAAAACGGAAGGTCTTCCTCTAAGCTTAGAAACGCAAAACCCATTGATCAGTTCATACTTTGAACACCGAAATATTAGAAAGAATTGATTTTCAACTGAAAAACCGAAGAAAGATGAATTCTTTCTTCACTTTATCTCTTCTACTGTGTTCATTATTTGCTTCCCTTCCATGCAAGGCTGTTATATTCGAAAACTATAGTTCATTATCCTTTGATGAAGGATACACGCAGCTATTTGGCGATAATAATCTCATGCAACTTCGTGATGGGAAGACTGTTCATATTTCGTTAGATGAAAGATCAGGTGCATTTTTATTCTTTTCTTTTTCTGTATTAAAGCTGTAATTTTTACTGGATTTTGTTGTGATTTTTGAAAATGAAAAGGTGCTGGATTCGCTTCACAAGACTTGTATCTTCATGGGTTCTTCAGTGCTTCTATTAAGCTGCCTTCTGATTATGCTGCTGGTGTTGTTGTTGCATTCTATGTAAGTTTAATACTGTATTTTTTATGTCCCAGGATGAACTTTTAATTACTATACGGACTTTAATAATTTATCAGATTAGGTCCAACTTGTAATGTCAGTGATCTTTTTATTACTGTTCATATGTTTGTTTGAAATTACAATGATTCTGCCTACCTTTCAAATTCTCGCAGTTGAGTTACTCTTTTTAGTTGTCATTTTTGCATTGTAGTTTCTAACCTCTTGTCTATGTGTTCAGTAATAAAAAGCATATTCTCTGTTCATTTGATATGAATTATACAAGTGCCAATTGAATAATTTTAGCACCAAAAAAATACTATTCATAGCTAGAAGTATTTTGTTATAAGAATTTATGTTAGAGCATGTTTGCATGTAATAGCTTATATGGACTTATTAGTTCCTTATTACTGGTCCCTGTTAAGCCATCAGCACCACTTATACAAAGAGGCAAGCTAAATTATTTAAATTCATAAGTAATAAATTGTTGAGAATAGTCCTATGTCCTTTAAATAGTGTAACTGGCTCTCCATAAATACTAAATAGATCACTAACGATTAATTTGAAACAACTCTAATGTTTCTCAAAATATCAAAATCTTTTATTCCAAAACATTTAATGGACTCATTTCATTTTTACAACTAAATATTTTAACAATTTTAATTTTTTAACCGAAACACTTTTACATCTTACCATTCACTTTAAACTAGTCAATAGCTGTTTTAGTTAGGCAGTTTAAGGATAAGTTGTTCTCAAATGGGCTCTTAATAGAATTTCCCAATTATTTTCTTCCTCCTTTGGTTTTTATGTATAATCAGAATGATCCTTTTCTTTTCCTAATACATATGTGGTGTTTGTAAGGATGAGAAGCTTGATTGCAGTAGGACGATCAGTTTTAAGTGTGTTTGTTTAGAATGAGGGTGTTGGTTGTTTGTAAATATGTTTGTTTGAATTTTACACTTATCAATGGTTTTACAGTGTAATAAAGCACTAAGAACATCGGTAAATATAAAAAATTTACATAAAAGAAAAGCTTAATGCTTATTCCTTATAAGTTACAAAGTATTATTTTTACATGTAGATGTCTAATGGTGATATTTATGAGAGAACACACGATGAATTGGACTTCGAATTCTTGGGAAACATAAGAGGAAGAGAGTGGAGAATTCAGACAAACATATATGGAAATGGAAGCACAGAAGTTGGTAGAGAGGAGAGATACAGTCTATGGTTCGACCCTACAGAGGAATTTCATCGTTATTCATTCTTGTGGAGCCATGAAAGGATCATGTAAGCTTTCAACATATATAAGCACCATATAATGCATGATGCACTGGCTTAGTTATTGCTCTCTATATTCCTCTTGTTAGCTGGTTTATGAACATACCATGTTCTATGTTGTATCATCGATGCATTGCATGCACACGTGTGTGTGTCGATGTATGGTTACATAGATAATGAAATTAAGTTAGGTAATCAGAACTGTGATTATCACACATAAACATTTTATTTCTTGATGCATGATTAAGGCAGAAATTATATTCTGAAGTTTTAATTCTTCAAACAACAAATGTAGGGACAAAATTGGTTTTTTTTTTTCGTGGTACACACTTTTAAGTTTATCTCCACATAACATAACACAAGTTTTAAGTATCTTCTACTCTAAATGAGCTAGACATTAATAGTGATGATGCTTTCTAACTCTTTTGTGTGTTGATATTTTTGGTGGAATGTTACTTAGATTGTGTCTCTATTTATTACTTTTTAGCATTTGCTCATTTTCATCAACAAACTTTTGGTGTTTTCTAAAATCCTGATGCTTTGGGCTACCACTTTACAGTTCACACTTTTTCCAGCCCTAAGTAATGCATCTTTGCATATTGATACCAACTTTTGTGTTACCTAATGTGCCATGTGCTAATATTTGTTTGTTTATGTAAAATCAGAGACTTTTTATCAAAAAAAAAAAAAGTAGCTTAAATTTAAACTGGCTTACAGCTTTTCTCCAATTAAAAACATTCCAACATGGCATGAAAATTGGATGCCAAGATGTTCCAAAAGGAGGGCACAAATCAAACACATCAAAATAATTTAACATCATTGAATAAAGCTAAAATTTTCTTTATTGCAGATTCTATATAGACAACATTCCAATTAGAGAAATGGCAAAAACGGTTGCAATGGGTGGGGCCTTCCCTTCAAAGCCCATGTCCCTTTACGCCACAATATGGGATGGTTCAAAATGGGCCACCTTAGGCGGGCGCTACAAGGCAAATTACAAATATGCCCCTTTCATCGCTGAGTTCTCCAACCTCGTCCTCCAAGGTTGCTCCGTGGACCCCACAAATCATCTCTCAACGTGCGACGTGCACGAATCTGACAGATACGACCGTATCAGAATATCCGATGATCAGAAATCGGTGATGGAAAAAACCCGTGCCAAGCACGTGACTTATTCATATTGCTACGACAGAGAGCGATACCCAACTCCTCTCTCAGAGTGCAATGTTGATTTCAGAGAGTCGAGGAAGTTTTATAGATCGAGCGGAGAGAGGTTTGTGAATTATCGACGCCATAGAAAGGGTTACCGAAGGAGGTCTAGTAGGGCTAGGGTATTTGTTTGAGCTATAAGGGTACTTATTGTTTATTTGTTTACATAATTTTTATGCCACCTTTGTAATGGTTTATTGTATAGGAGAGATTGTTGAGATATGGTGGTCCATTGGTGGGTGCATTTATGATTCTAGCTTGTTTGTACTTTATTATTATGTAGCTTAGATTGTATAATGGTTCTATGGTTCTATGCTCATGATAGATTTTCTATTGTACTTCTCTTCAAATACAAATTTGTTCACTCTCTTTTGAGTTTGATGAGACTCAGTTGGTTATGAGTTTTAAGTTTATCTACTAGTAAAAGATAATTTTTGTTCAAGAACAAATATTGTTACTCATGGCTCTCAACAGCAGAATATTTTGGCTTCAAACCTTTAGATACATATATGATGGACAAGGTTAAAAGAATACTGATACATGTTTTAAGATTTACAAGCAATATACAGTTTTACTTCAGATTTTACAGGAAAGGTTCAGCTTTATGATATTAACAAAAGATGCTTGAGCAGGTTTTCAATTATTATCCCCAACTTTTAGCTGAATGTGGTGGAGGTTGTTAGGAGTCGTTTTCATCTTTACAAAGTAGGAAATATTTCTGTATGGAGGAATGTATAATGCTTTAGTGGGCAGCATAGGCCCACCAGGCCTTATGTGGGCCCGTGAAATGAATGAAACATACCCTTGTTCATCATGAATTTTATGTTTAATGGGACCTAATGCACTTGAATCATGTAGAGCTTCAAGAAATTTCAGTATGTTATTTATTAAAAAATTGAAACTACTGAAGTATACAGACAGAATGCCGTGCTTCACATAAAATATTTGAGGTATCTTGTTGATGCATAACTTAAAAAAGATACTTGTGATCATTGTGCATTTAATTTGAAGTGCTATAAGCGACTGCATACATCTCCCCCTAAGTTTCAAATCATTAATTTGTATGCCATCATCATCGCCCAGTTGTCCGCGGATGCGGCACAGTGGAAAGAAGGCTTGGGTTCTGGTAAAAAGATCCAGGTTCGATTTCTATCATACGCTTTCCTATGCTATATAAATTTACCCGGGGGTATGGGGGCTTGGATCAGCGGACGGCTTTACTATACCCTCCCCAGGAGTTTACCGGCCCGCCGGGTTATCCTGGGTTTAAAAAAAAAATTAATAAAATAAAATCATCGCCCAGTTAAAACGTCTGAACGGTGTCAAATTTTTTGCCTTTAATATACGACTGAAGAAGATTACTATGTTATTAAAACAATTTTATTTATAAAAGGACGACTAAAAGAATTTGAATGGAAAAAAGAAATGTACATTTTCTTTAGTTAAGAATGTTACTTTTCAGATTCCTGGGGATATGCATGCCACCGGGTGTGCATTTTGAAACTAAACCGTATACATTATAATAGCCATTGGGCAAACCAGTAAGAATCAAAACTAAAAGGCATGCACTGGTATGGCAAAAAGTAAGTTGCATAAGTTCCAGATAAAAGGCAAAACAAGCAGCCTCTGGTTTGTATAAGCAAGGCCCGGCCCTAAGAAAGCAGCCTCTAGTTTGTAAGCAAAAATCAAAGATCCTACTGCAAGTACTAACTAGATTATTAAAAATTAAAGCATCAAAAGATATGAGTAAAAAAAGAAACAGCTCTTTTGATAACAATAATACAAGACATGCAACATGTTATCTCGCCTTTTGGCAAGGCCGATATATCAAGGAATTGACTGAAAACCAAGGATCGCTCATCCTGAATGTTGAGTATGCACAAGTTTGCTATGGATGTCGATAAAAATTTTCCGAGTCCGGATCAGGCTACAATTGACAAGACATAACAAGCAAAACTGTAAAAGCCAACGTTCCAAATTTCAAGTCAATCCGAGTTCGTATGCTCGAGATATGATCGATACAAGTCAAACAAATCAGCATAATCGCATCCATCATTTCGCATCCCTCAGTTCGCATCCATCAAGTCTCGGCGTCATCTGTTGTTCGCATCGATCCAGAGCACACCATTTCGTATCCATCGGCTGAAGAGCCTTGTTCGAATCCATCGAGCAACAGTAGTTCGTATCCATCAGGCGTCGCCGTTCGTATCCATCAGAGAATCACTGTTCGTATCCATCAGAGAATCAATGTTCGTATCGATCAAACCGTCATTGTTCGTATCCATTCCATTGCCTATTTGTTCGTATCCATCAAGTTGGAACACTTCGATCGATACGAACAAGGACACACAATCGATACGAAATGAGCCGTATCAATCGATACGAACAGAGCCACATTGATCGATACGAACCAAGGTTTTAAATCTCGCTCATCTCGGGCGAGATCTCAGGCGAGATCTCGTTTTCAAGCCTGGGCGATTCGAAACAACTAATTTCGTTTGAATCTCGTCTGACCCAAATCTCGGACGAGATTTCAGTATCTCGTTCAGTATCTCGGACGAGATTTAATAGCGAGATATCGGCCGAATTTTTGAATTTTGGAAAAAATCAACTCTTTTTCTGTATTGGGCTAGCTCATCCTTTACCTTAATTTAAGCCTTCTTAATTGTACTTTTTTAACCCTTATTTCTTATATAAATCTCATTTAATCTTCGTCTCTTATTTTACGGCAGTGACAAGTGTAAGAAGATGATAAAATCTACATCGATTATGGTAAGTATTTCACTTTATGATTTTCATTTAGGTTTCTGATCCAAATTAATTTACATCTGATTTCATTTTTCTTTTTTCGACACTTTCTTGAGTTTTTTTCCTAACCCTATTTTTTTGCGACTATAAATTTTGGGCTTCACTTATTTAACTTTATGTTCTAAATGGATTCCCAATTTGATTTCATTTAGTCTTTGCTGCTATAATTTTTTTCCTCAAGGCTTATTTTTAAGCAATAAAGGAATTCTCTTTCATCTATTAATTTCATTTGATGATTACATGTTCATTCGTACATAATTTTTTTGCTTTTCTTATAATATTACTAAATGTTTGAAATTGTTTGTACTATGTATGCTATTTTCTACATTTGTTTGAAATATCTATGCTATTAGTTGCTTAATGAGATTTTGTTTGCTAATAATTAAATACTATAATCAGACATAGAATATCTTAATTCTACTTGTATACTTTTATATTTGAAGTTATAAAATTAAGATTTCCCTTGCAGCACTATAAATCATAAAAGGTAGAAATGAGACATTATATTGTGTAGGAAAGTTAAGTGAATGATCAAACAAAGTAAAGTTGCATATGTTATGGTTTGTTTCTTGTCTACTTTATCTCATATGATATTATATTGAACATTATTCATGAAATCTAGTTATTTGTTTATTTTACATGATACAAGTGATATTTTTCCATACTAAATTACTAATGATAAGCGTGTGATATATTCAAGGTAAGTGCATAGTGTTTTCCTTAAGGTAGTGACTTGTATTATAAATTTAGGTGTATGAAAACTAATTTTCGACATGACATATACTCCGAGATAACTCCGAATTGAATTTTAGAAACCGAGATGTAAATCCGAGATGGACGACCGAGATGCACTCATCTCGTTCGATATCTCACCCGATACGAGATAAGCTATCTAAATTCTTCGAGACGAGACGTGACCGAAATTCGAGATTTAAAACCTTGATACGAACAGAGCCACATTGATCGGTTCGAACAGAGATAAAATTCTTATTTATCGATCGATACGAATAGAGCCACATTGATCGATACGAACAGAGTCATCAACTTTAAAGTGGACGTAGGCCGGATTGCCGAACCACTATAAATTCTGTGTTCCTTACTGCTTTCATCTAAATTTTCTGAGTGTTCTTCATTTTTTAATTCTCTACATACTTATTAAGTGTTATCTGTGATGGTGAACTGGTGCTTTCATTGGTAATTAGGTGTTTGTGGCCAATTTTGACACAAACACAACAATTCAAAGTAAAATTATTTTTTAACAATCAATTTGTATTAGAAACATTAAACAAGAAGTTTCTAAGTAAACAAGCTCATTTATCATAAGTTTTAGCATTCAAATCATACTAAAAGTATCACTATAGAAATTCATAGCATAAAATTAACTTTAACTAAAATAAGGATAATAAAGTCTAACCTCATATGTAAATTTGTAATTTTGAAATTGATATGGTGACATAATCTTTCTTTCCCATTTATTGCAGCAAAAGAAGGTGCTGTGAATTATGAATTTATGCGATTTGGTGTATGATTTTGAGATTTAGCAATTATGAATTATAAATCTATAATTTCCAAAAGATGATTTGCTTTTCAATGCTATAATTTTCCTTTTTAACTGCTCGTAATGTGAAATGGGCACAAACAATGGTCTCATTTTGCTTTTAACCATGGGCCGAAAATGTATATATGCAACTAACCTCTCTCATTGCTCCATGACAAGGCAATGAGCTGTAATATAGGCCTTACAACAATGATTTTGACTTGTTAGAAATTTGACGGACGTTTTCTCAAACACAAGTTACAAAATTTGCTTTTGTCCTCTATCAAAAATAGGTTTCACGGTAAACCTTTGTCTATGTTTTTAGTGAAAATATGCATTTTTAAATACATATATTGCAGTTAAAACGGTAAATATCTGCATTTTACACAGCAAATAGTTGCATTTCTAACTTTACATCTTTGTTAAATAAAAATTTGCAGTCTACACCATAAACATGTGTATTGTACACTTTAAATATTTGTAGCTCACACTGCAAATATTCAATTTAGAAATATGTGCATTTTAAGCTGCATGCGTTTACATTTTAAATTGTAAATGTTTATAGCTCTCTAATTATAAATATGTGCAATTTAAAATGTACATTTCCGTTGAAAACATTAATAGAAGGGTTTTTCAAATATTAAGTTTGAAAATAAAGTACGGATCCTAATTTTCATAATTTAAAACATACTATATATATTGGATCGGTCTTTCATCTAAAACGAATAGTTTTAACTAGTTTTTCAATCAATGGATGGTTTTGGAAAACCTAATTTTTATTCATATTGTAATTCTTATTTTAAGTT
Organism: Allium fistulosum; assembly: GCA_030737815.1. Taxonomy (NCBI): domain Eukaryota; kingdom Viridiplantae; phylum Streptophyta; class Magnoliopsida; order Asparagales; family Amaryllidaceae; genus Allium; species Allium fistulosum. The sequence continues at coordinate 1,439,551,533 of CM060902.1, forward strand.
TAATATAATCAAATAATAATACAAATTCTTCATGGAAAAAAATGTAACAACTTAAATTCTCTGTTTGATTCTAAATCCTTCAAAATAGAAAAAACGATGATGATATCGTATCAAGTTGGTTCACTATTTAAAGCGTAAGGTACAACAAGGCTATCAAACACACAAATGAATATTATTTTGAACATAGTATATTTTACGCCATTTATTCCTATACAACGTATCATTTTATATTATACTGTAAATAAATTTAGCAAAAATAAATAAATTCAAAATTTTGACCTGTGTTGCATTATAAGTAATATAAGGCACTGGAAAAAATCATAAATATTACACAAGTAGATATGAATTTGAAATTTAAATGTTTATACTATATTATTATTTTAACAAAATATCAAGAAACTTTTTTAACTTTTCATGGCAGAGCATGCCATCCCTCTCATTCCCTCCCCTTACCCTGTCTTACCTGACCACCCCATCCCTCCCTACCTCATCCCACCACCCCCGTCAAACCTCCTTACCCCACTCCCTTACCACCACCCCCGTCAATGCCCCCCCTCTCGTCAATGATGTTATGCTTCACAGCAACACCCATGATCTGAACTCCTCCTTTGCTGCTTCTTGCTCCATCCCTCCTCTTGCTTTTGTTCCTCCACCGTTAATCTCATCGCTTCAGTCAGGCAAAGACAGTTGTTCGTCGACGGAAATTCTATCGGTTTAGAAAACCGTCGAACGAATTTAGAAATAAATTTACAACCGCAAGCGCACGGCGTACCCTTGTAGTACGTGGCGAATACGGGTCGATCCGCAGGGAATTGATGATTTTAAAAATCTATTCAATCAAATTAAACCAAAGTCGAGTGAAAGTTAAACTAGAGAATTAGAAAATTAGCTAACTAACTAAAAGAAAAGAGATGCAAATATAAGAGTTAAATGACAATTTAGAGAATAAATCCACTCTCTAGATCATGTAGTTCAACACAAATGAAATCATAATCTCTCTTTTATGGTCATTAGTGCTTTAATTGATGTGCTTATCATAAGTATGACATATTTGTGCTATTGATTAGCCAACATAAGCCATCAAACTATAACGCACCCCTTAAACCACTTACTAACTTTCATGAAATTTGACAATGAAAATGAAAATGAAATCTATTTTAAGTATGGCCTATTAACTATTGATTAGAAATATAGACCATCAAATTTTAATTTCAAATCACTTTCTTTTGCCATAATCATATTTTGATGAAGAGGCAATTAGTGTTAGTGATTGTTTAAGCATAGCCTATTTGGTGTCAACAATATAGGCTATCAAATTCAAGGCAAAAACAACAATTAAACCACTTCAACCATTCTTCATTAAGCACAAAAAGAGAGCATGAATTAACAAATAGTTGAAGCTACATAATTAGAGAGCTTCATTATCCCTAAATTAAAGGGATTTAGCCTCTCATATTTGTCATTTGATTAACAAATGTAGCTTGCAACATGAAAGCAAAAAGAAAGCAAAATGAAAGCTAAATGAAAGAAGACTATTCTAATTGCATAAAAGAAAATCTACACTACTAGCATGAAAGGAAATGAACATGTAATTAAAAGGAAACAATAATTACATTGCATAAAAAAAGGAATTACATAAGAGAAGAAATGGCTAAGTAGCCATGAAAAGAAAAGAGAAACTTTGATTTATTTTCTAAGCTAAAAACTAACTAAAAGAGACTAAGGGAGGAGGAGGGTTACATGAAACATAAGGGGATTTTATACATGTGTTAAACACTAATTCATATTTTTGGGGAATGCCCAAAATACCCTCTTAGGAAGTGTGGAGGCCAAGTAATCATTAGCTTCAAATAATCCTCATTTAAGTGTACATGAAGCCATTAACTCCATAAGCATGTGCATTAGCCTTTAATTTGTACATTAAGGTAGGTGGGTAGGTGGGGTCCTCCATTATCTTCACTTTGAATTATTTCTATCTTCATTTGTTCTCTTCACTCTTGTGCATGCATGTGTCTTCATGAAACCACTCCTATTTGAGATCAAATTCCTACACAAATATATATAAATTTCCAATTAATTTTTTTCAAATTAATATATGCACAAAAATGACCATTTTGCCCTTGGATGAAGATGAATATGTGACGATTTGAAAATAATATGAATTTTGGTTTAAACAAGTTAAAATGCCCGATATAATCATTTATTTTATTTAAATAGATTAAATATGGTGGTAAAAATATGCACATTTATGTGCACATCAAATACCCCCATACTTATCTTTTTATTCGTCCTCGAATAAAGAAAAACTAAGATAAATCCGTTTTCGTAGGGAGCACGATTGCATTGAGCGTATGCAACAAGCCGTTAAACCTTTGGGTGTCCCCAGTAGGACGAGTGTTGTCTCGTGAGGGTTTTCAGCGGATACTACCCACAAAATCCAAATGCAGGATGAAAGTATTTACACAATGCAAGATTTATTTACAAGGAGATGAATGCAAGTTTTTGAAAATATTTACAATGAAGGATTTATTTTTAAATTGACACAAATAAGTTAAATATAGGTTTTGGTTATTATCTTGAAAATTTAAGTCATTTTACTTGTCAAAATTTCCAACAAAAATTAAGTTATCATAACTAATAGACCATAGTTTAACTCGTTGTTTCAGTTGATAACAAAGTGTAACCATGAAATAGGTCCTTAGTTGATTATCAAAGTTTATTAAAGTGGTATTTCATTTCATTTCAATAACAAATCAAATCAAATAAGTTAAAATAGTGCTTGGATTTCATTTGCTTACTCTCTCCATTTTTTTTTGAAATTTTTATTGATATTTAAAATATTTACATATGCCTAACTCAGATAAACTGAGGCCAGATATATTACCCATGCACTGCCATGCTGACTGATGTGAGGGGAATACAGAGCGTGGCGAGTAAACACACAAGTGTGAACACCTATTGACTGTAGGCGTTATTAAAAAGAATTTTTATATATATACACCTAGCTCAGATAAACTGAGGCCAGATATACCGATCATGCACTGCCTTTCGGGCTTACGTGAGAAAGGTACAGAGCATGGCGAGTGTACACACAAGTGTGCACACCTGTCGACCGTAGGTGTTTAATAGAAAATATTTACATATATACAAATGTTTTTTTTTCTTTTTTTCTTTTACAGTTTTTTTTAAGAGAAAGAGAGAGTTTTTGCAAAATCATCTTAGCATCATTTAACTTAGAAGACAAAAAAAATGTTATATCCTTTACTTTAAATCAACCACTTTTATAAAACAAAGATTTTCAATTAGGATATATTTCATAATTATCACGTATGAATCTTCCTATATACTAGTTAAACAATTATTATTTGTAATCAAACTTCATTTTTATTTTTGTTAAGACGAATAAATTTTCAAAAATTTCAGTTTAATAAACCAAAACCATATATTTATCTTATAGTGTTTCTTTAAAAATAAATTAAAATGCTTAAATTTTTTTTTTGTTTTTTTGTTTTTGAGATTTTTCTTATTTTGGAAAAAATTGAAAATGATGGTGAGTCTCCCCCCACACTTGAGTTTGACTGTGTCCCCACAGTCAACCCAAGTGGAAGGAGAAAAATAATAAAAAAAATAAAAAGATGACCTATATTTACATGAAAACAAAAAGATTATTATTTACAAGAGTTCAGAAAGTATATCGTCAAAAAGTAAATGAAACGGTCTTCCAAAGACCGATTCATTTGTCTCGTCAAGTATGCGAGACACAGCTCAAGCTCGAAAAACCAAATCGTAAAAGATTTCAAAGTTGAGTGTTGATTTGGAAAAACGAATGTCGTTTTATTAAAAATCGTACGAGTTGTTTCCTTTTCGATGATTTTTGGGGTCGATAAAACAATTGATTGAAATTCAAGTTCATTTTCACCAATTTGAAATTCAAACTTATCATTGAAAACTTCTTCAAAATTATTGATTTCAAAATCAAAGTAGTGATTTAAATCTTCCCCATTGGAATTTAACAACTCGTTTTCAAAAAGTCCATAAAACTCGTGTTCAATACATTCGACTTCCTTTGTTGGATTATCAACAACTTTATTGCATAAATCAAGTTCAAAATTCAAAGTTGTTATATTCAAATTTTCAGAAAAAGGAAGATAGAAATTTAAATCGAGTTTCTCACCCTCAAAAGAATTGAAATCCAACTCAATTACCATATTTTCAACAACTTCATTAAGATCATCATTTTCAATTTCAAAAGTTGTTATTTGAAAATCGTCAATTTGGGTAAAAGATGGATTATCGTTTGACTCGTCACACGTTGGGATTTGGTTTTGTTGTTCATGTTGTTTCATATAAGTTTCAAACAACGAATCTGTGTGATCATCGTAAATTTCATTCATTTGTTCAACAAAATCCAATTTGTAGTTATTAACTTGAGAATTTTCGATTTGGATTTGTTGAGAACAAATTTTTTCACTTGTATCGTAATCGAGATTATTACCATTGCCAAAGTTATTTGAAAAGTGGATCACATTTTCGTTTTGATTTTGAAATTCATTTTGGAATTCAAAATTGAATTGGTATGGGTTATACTCGAAATCGTTTGAATTTTGAAGTGAATTCAAATTTTGATTATTTTGAAAACTTTGATTTGAATCATTGCCCAAATATGAATTACACAAATCATTTATCATTTGATTTTGTTGTGTAGAGATTTCAAGTAAAGATGAAATGTTATTTTAGAGATTCGAGGGTTGGTCATCGTTTTGAAAATTTTTTAGTTCAAAATTTGAATCATTTAAGCAATAGTTGTTGTTAAAATATCCATACGAATTTGGAGTGAAATCATATGGATTATATTGATTTTCACAACTATTGTAAAATTCAAGTGAATATGGAAATTCAGACATTTTCAAGAATGTTTTTGGTTTTTTTTATAAAGGAAAGATATTTACAAATAAAATTTAGTTTTCAAAAGGGAAATTGATTTTTGTTTTGTTTTTTGGTTTTTCAAATTTTTTTTTGTTTTTAAAAGTTTTATAATTTTTTTTTGGATTTTGATTTTTTTAAATTTTTTTGGATTTTTGAAATTTCAAAGGAAAAGGATTTAAAATTTCAAGGGAAAAGGAATATTCACAATTTTTTTAGTTTTGGATTTTTGAATTTTTTTTTTAAATATGCATGAACTAATGCAACTAAATGAATGCAAGGTTTAATTACAAATGATTTATCCTAAGTTAACCCAAAATTGTATAATTACACATTGTCTTGGATCAACAAGATAGTTCTCAGCCAGGTAACGGGCAGGAGTTATCGGTGCACCACGAATCACCGTAGCAATGCAGCCGAAAGTTTAAGTACCTTCAGAGGAACAACCACTATAATATTTACGAATCGCCGTAATATTTATAAATGGTTATTACTCTGTCGTAGCCTAGACACCAAGAAATTAAATTGTTCAAAGAAGACAACTTGTCAATATACAATTAAAAGTTATCGATGTCTAATCGTTATTATTAATCAAAATCTAGGATGAAATGCAAAGTAGAAATAAACGTGTATTAACAATGCAACTACAAATGATTTTTGTTTTTGTTTTTGTTTTTGTTTTTGTTTTTTATAAATGCAAGCAAACAACAATGCAAGACAAACAAAAACAATAGATATATACAAAGCAAGGCAAATAAAGAGAAAATTATAAGTAAGCAAGCAGTTTTTTTGTTTTTTTTTGTGCAAGCTCAGCACACAAGCAATTTATTTTAGCAAGCACTTCTGCTCCTTTTGCAATTCTGCTTTGGCAACCTGAAATAAAAACAAAATATATATACAGTTTTTTTTTCTAATTATTTTTTTTTGAAAAGGAAACGTAAAAGTGACGTTTTACTTAAAAAAAAATCTATTTTTTTTAAAGAACTAAAATACAACCAACAAGTGAAAACAAACAAAAAAAAGAAAAGAAAACAAAAAATTAACTTAAGAAAGGAAAATTAACAAAGACAAAGAGAATAAAATAAAATAAAAATATAAAATTTCAACCCGGCCCGTTTTAAAAAGAAAACCAGTCTGCCTACTTCCCAATTCCTCTTTGATTTGCGTAATTATAAAACTAAGCTTCTCCCTCTCGTAAATTTCCAAATGAATCAAATTACAACTATCAAGTTCCCAAATTTCGAAATTCAGTTCTCGCCTGTAATTCGCATTCAATTGCGCTCAAGTGATTCGCATTTAGGTGACGCAGATTTGGGTTTGTGAAATGGTCGCAATGATTATCGATATGGTTTTGAGTGGCTGCTGAGGGTTGCGGTGAGGATGTTGAGTTGCCGTGTTCGATTGGTGCTTTCAGAACTATTTGCAGGTGATTTTGGATAGTTGCAATTAGGCAATTGTGGGTTCGGTGATTTTGGGTGTGCGCGAGTTTAGGTGATGGTCGATGAAGGCTGTGGAAGGAGGCAGATTGATGGGATGATACTCACGATGGTTGCTGGTCGAGTTCGAGTTCACGTAGAGGTTGGTTTGTATGAGTGTTTATTGGCAACAGGTAGCAGCAGTTTCAGGCAATCAGGTAAGTGTTTGTAAGTTTGAACAGGCACACAGTGATGTTAGGGGATTGAACTGTGATTGGTTTGTTGTTGTGGGTAAGGGAAAAGGTAGCAGCAGCAGTAGTGGGTAGAGACAGTAGGTTGTTTTGATGATGTTTGGTCAGTTGACAGTAAAGCGTGGGGTTGACAGTAAGGCGTGGAGTGATGTAGACCAGTTTCAGTCAAGTTGGTTGTTTGTTTATGGAGATGAGATGATTGTAGTAGATATGGCACAATATGTGATGAAGTATGTGATGAAGTGGAGAGCGGAGAAGCCGAAGTCAGTTTGATGAGGAGTGCAAGCAAGCAACGGCTGGTCAGTGTGTGGTTGGTTGTATGCAAATGCAATAAGGAGTACTCAGTGGTCGGGGGGGTTGTTGATCAGGTGGGGATGAAGTAGTGGTCTGTAAGCAATGAGATGACAATTTTGAAGTGTGATGACGGTTTGATGAAGAGGATGTTGTCACGGTGGAGATTTGTATTGTCAAGTTGTATAAAAGGGGTACGTGCAAGGGATGATTATGGATATGGATATAGCAGTGGATATTGTTGTTAGCAGTAGTGATTGCAGAGGAGTGGTATATCTTGCGATTGTTTGAATTGGGGGAATTGTCACGGTGGTAGCAGGCAGTAAAAGTGACAGTATTATGGTGGAAGCAGTGGTTTCAGGAGTGACTGTGATAAAGTGATGCAATGTAATGAAGTGTATGGTCAGAGGAGGATTGACATTGTGTATGCAAGGGATTGCGAGCAGAGAAGGTGGTAGGGTGTGATGTGGTAAAGAGGCGATCAAGTGAAGTTTTGTATATGCAATGAATGGTAGTGGATGTTATCAATGGTGGTAGAAGTGTTGTTTTGAATTTTGGATGGAAAGGAGGAGTATGTCAGGAAGTAGTGGGTGATGAAGTATTGATGGTCAGAGGGGATATTTTGTTTAGATGGTGATGGTGAAGTGCAGATATGCACAGACAAGTGTAGGAGGCAGGCAAGTGTAGGCAGTGGATGGAATGTAAACAGAATAGTAGATGAAGAAAATCAGAGAGCAGTGGACAGAACAGTGCATGTAGTAGTGCACAGAACAGCAGAGGAGGAAAATCAGAGAACAGTTTTATTTTTATTGTAACAGAAAAAGAAAGAAAAAAATGCAACAGTAAAAAAAATGTAAATGCAATATTGTAAACGAAAAGGAAATAAAATATCTTTTTTTTTAAATTGTATTTTTTTTAAATAGAGATGCAAAGCAACTAGAAAACAAACACAAACACACAAGGAAAAAAAATCAAACAACACACGTAACACAATTTTTATTTTTTGAATAGAAAATTGTCAGACAATAAAATCACACAAAAATAATTCGAAGAATAGAAAATCAAAATCAAAACAACTCTCCGGCAACGGCGCCAAAAACTTGTTCGTCGACGGAAATTCTATCGGTTTAGAAAACCGTCGAACGAATTTAGAAATAAATTTACAACCGCAAGCGCACGGCGTACACTTGTAGTACGTGGCGAATACGGGTCGATCCGCATGGAATTGATGATTTTAAAAATCTATTCAATCAAATTAAACCAAAGTCGAGTGAAAGTTAACTAGAGAATTAGAAAATTAGCTAACTAACTAAAAGAAAAGAGATGCAAATATAAGAGTTAAATGACAATTTAGAGAATAAATCCACTCTCTAGATCATGTAGTTCAACACAAATGAAATCATAATCTCTCTTTTATGGTCATTAGTGCTTTAATTGATGTGCTTATCATAAGTATGACATATTTGTGCTATTGATTAGCCAACATAAGCCATCAAACTATAACACACCCCTTAAACCACTTACTAACTTTCATGAAATTTGACAATGAAAATGAAAATGAAATCTATTTTAAGTATGGCCTATTAACTATTGATTAGAAATATAGACCATCAAATTTTAATTTCAAATCACTTTCTTTTGCCATAATCATATTTTGATGAAGAGGCAATTAGTGTTAGTGATTGTTTAAGCATAGCCTATTTGGTGTCAACAATATAGGCTATCAAATTCAAGGCAAAAACAACAATTAAACCACTTCAACCATTCTTCATTAAGCACAAAAAGAGAGCATGAATTAACAAATAGTTGAAGCTACATAATTAGAGAGCTTCATTATCCCTAAATTAAAGGGATTTAGCCTCTCATATTTGTCATTTGATTAACAAATGTAGCTTGCAACATGAAAGCAAAAAGAAAGCAAAATGAAAGCTAAATGAAAGAAGACTATTCTAATTGCATAAAAGAAAATCTACACTACTAGCATGAAAGGAAATGAACATGTAATTAAAAGGAAACAATAATTACATTGCATAAAAAAAGGAATTACATAAGAGAAGAAATGGCTAAGTAGCCATGAAAAGAAAAGAGAAGCTTTGATTTATTTTCTAAGCTAAAAACTAACTAAAAGAGACTAAGGGAGGAGGAGGGTTACATGAAACATAAGGGGATTTTATACATGTGTTAAACCCTAATTCATATTTTTGGGGAATGCCCAAAATACCCTCTTAGGAAGTGTGGAGGCCAAGTAATCATTAGCTTCAAATAATCCTCATTTAAGTGTACATGAAGCCATTAACTCCATAAGCATGTGCATTAGCCTTTAATTTGTACATTAAGGTAGGTGGGTAGGTGGGGTCCTCCATTATCTTCACTTTGAATTATTTCTATCTTCATTTGTTCTCTTCACTCTTGTGCATGCATGTGTCTTCATGAAACCACTCCTATTTGAGATCAAATTCCTACACAAATATATATAAATTTCCAATTAATTTTTCTCAAATTAATATATGCACAAAAATGACCATTTTGCCCTTGGATGAAGATGAATATGTGACGATTTGAAAATAATATGAATTTTGGTTTAAACAAGTTAAAATGCCCGATATAATCATTTATTTTATTTAAATAGATTAAATATGGTGGTAAAAATATGCACATTTATGTGCACATCAACAATTCTCCACAACCTTGGTCTTCACTATTTAAGTCCAAACCAAGAAACGCAGGCAAATATTTGCCTCGTGATTTTCAACTCGGCTACACTGGCTCTCCGCTGCCTATGCCGGAGGAGGTGAAACTGGAAGGCCTCAACTACTGGCAGCATCATCTCGTGGGGTTCTTCTTTGACACAACACTCTCTTACCCTGCTGTTGTGAACCACTTGCGAAACACACGGTGGCTTGAAGGGAAAATTGATATTAAATTTGATAATACTAACTTCTACTTTTTATTTTCATCCGATGAGGACAAGCTACGTATTTTTCAATCCGAGCCCTTGTTTATTAAAGGCAAAATGTTCACTATAGAGCCGTGGAATCCTTCTCATGGATGTGCGCAAGCCCAAATTCGTAGCGTATCCATTTGGGTCCACTTTTACAACATCCCGTTAATTGCGTGTCATATTGGCAAATTAACATGCTTTAACGAAGCAACTGAAAAACAACAACGCCTTACTTATGCGAAGGTGTTAATAGAAGTTTCTCCCTACAGAAACCTGCCTGACTTCATTAACTTGAGTGATGTAGCAAAGGATTGCCCCAATGCTTATGTTGAGTATGACCGGAGACCTCTGATATGCACAAGTTGTTCAGTTTTTGGTCATGATAATACGTCATGTGATAATCAGTCTGCATGCAACAATCAGAAAGATGACACAATTGTGCACTCCCATGTACAAGACAAGCATAATACAACTGTGCATTCTAGAATGAACGGTACGAACAAGGGTAAACTCAAAGCATCTAACCAAAATCATTGGTAACAGAAACATGCTGGTGTGAAAGCAACAGATTTGAAGCATCAAACCCGTTTGCCAGATCAACAACAAAGCGAACGAACTAATCAAAAAGGAAAACAGTAAAACATGGGAAAAAGCATGCATTGAAAAGCATGCACATTTGCATTATTCAACTAAATCAGCATCATCATAACTCTGAAACTCATCATTGTGCCAGCCTGATGTCATCCTCAAATCTCCCTCTAGCTTGCACAATCTCAAACCTTCGAATTCTTCTCTAACTCAATCCACAACTCCTCCTATATGTAATGATAACATTGATTCTCCTTCAGATCAAGTGATCATCTCTACCCCTATTCAATACTCACATATTCCCCCTTCCCTCCTGGCTTTACATCTCTAACTTCACCCACCATCAACATTGATTCCCATCTAAAAAGCAGCTGTCATACAAACTCAAAAACAAATTCCAAGAATATGAAAACAAAGAAGAATCCTAAGAAGAGTATCCTTAAATATTCCTCTGATGATGACGAAGAGTATAATGTAATTCATGTTGCTTCCAAAGACTCTATCTTAAAAGCCTCAACCCCAGCTCCCACTACTAGAATAAAAAGGCAAGCAGCTTCCACCCCTAAATCTAGGAATATTTTATGATACATACAATGCGGTATTGGAACATAAGAGGGGCTTATATGCAGAGCAAGCAGCAAAAATTAAAAACTAGATAACTCTCCATAATATTCAACTTATTTGTGTAGCTAAAACAAAGCTATATCTCTCCCTTACCGAGCATGCTACATCATTCATAGCTTCTAATTGGAGTTTTGAACTTTTGATCATAATCTGATCCAAGCTCCTTATGGTCGCCTTTTTCTATTGTGGAACCCTTCCGTATTTGAAGTCACTTCCTTAACAAAACACTGCCATTTCATCCACACCGAAATACTCCACAAACCAACAAATTTTTCATTCTTTTCCACCTTTATTTATGCTCCTAGTCATCAAGCTCCAAGGAAAATCTTGCTAGATATCTTGCCCCCTCTTGCTCCTTCCTCCTCCCTATGGCTCTGCTGTGGAGATTTCAATTGCATCCTCTCTTCTGCCGATAGAATTGGAGGATCACCGGTCACCTTTAGAGAAACTATTCCTCCGAACAACCTCCTCGATAAATCAAACCTGAATACCATCTCCTTTTCTAGCCAATCCCACACTTAGAATAATAAGAGCAGGAGTGGCAACAAAACTTTCTCCAAAATTGATCATGCCTTCCTTAACAGTCATGCTTAGAACATCTGGCTAAACCTTAAAGCTCACTTCCACCCACCTAACCTATCAGATCATGCCCTTCACCCTTTCCTGGCATTGCTCTGTCACTAGAAATATTCCTCATTTTAAAATTTTCAACTAATGGACTAACCACCCTGATTTTCACAACATTGTTTTGCAGGCCCGGAGTGCAAGTGTTTATGGAAGTCCTATGTTTATTCTTCAAACTAAACTTAAAAGCACTAAGAATAAAATTAAGCAATGGGCTATTGGTACATTTGGCAAAGGAACTAAGCTGTCTAGTGATATAAGAGATAAGCTCCATCAAATTCAATCCTCTCTCCTTATTCTTCCAATGATCCTCTTCTTTCTTCTCAAGAGCACTTCCTGACTGAGCAACTGTCTCAAGCACTAAATACTAAAATAACTATGATAAAACAAAAGACTAACATAAGCAAAGATCTGTATGGTGATAGGAATTCCTCCTCCTTCCACAACCAAGTGAAAATTTCTAATGCTAGAAAAAACATAACCAAGGTAAAATCCTCTGCTGGCGGCACTCACACTTCTCTTGAAGCCATTAATAATGCCTTTATCCAGTACTACATAGCATGTTTCAACCTAGCTCTCCTCCATTTGATCACTCCACCTTCCTCAACACTTTGACTTTTCCTACAAACCCCACTAACCAAGCTCAAAACCTCATAGCCCTAGTCTCCCTTAATGAAATCAAGCAAGCTATCTTCTAAATGAAAGCTGGTAGCACTGGTGTCCCTAATGGGTTCAAAGCCTTATTCTATCAAAATTGCCAGCTTGTTATTTTTGACACTATCGTTGCTGCAGTTCAGAACTTTTTCAAAAGTAATAGACTTCTCAGTGGAACTAATGCAACTACTCTTGCGCTAATATTGATAACGTTATGCTATCTCATGAACTCCTAAGGAATAATAATAGGAAGAATATATCTCCTAGGTGTATGTTGAAGCTTGATATCAGAAAAGCTTTTGATACTCTTAGGTGGCAAGCTATACTGGCTTGTCCAAAATGAACTTTCCTTATATCTTCGTAGCTTGGATCTATATATGCATTTCCACTCCTTTCTCCTTGTCCATCAACGGTGGTCTATGTGGCTACTTCAAAAGTGGTTAGGGAATTCAACAAGGAGACCCTATGTCAGACTACCTTTTCATTATTGTGATGGAATGCCTGACAGTCATGATAAATAAAAGTGTCATTGATAAATCTTACATCCTTCATCCTAAATGTGCTCATCCTTCAATCTCTGCTCTCATGTTCGCTGATGACTTAATGCTCTTCACAAAACCTACCATTCAAGCTATGACCACTATCCTTAACCTGCTACAAACATTCAGTTCTATCACAGGACTTGATATAAATCACCCAAAATCAAATATAGTCATTGCTTATCTTGAACCATTGGCCACATCCCTCATTCACAACTTATCTAATCTTCAGGCACCTCCTCCTAATCAGATGTATATTGGCTTACCATTAACCTCATCTAGAATCACTAGAGCCCAATGCCTCCCTCTCTTGAAAAAATAACTGCAACCACGAATAGGAACATATCTCAGGCTAGTAGCCTTACCATCATTAAAAGCATTTCCACTGTAATGAGCATTTATTGGTGTAGAGCCTACATTATTCCTAAGTACTTAGTTAGTATGATAAACAAAATGAACAATCATTTTCTTTGGCATGGCACGCCCTATAGTCGGAATCTCACTCCCATTAAATATAGCAAACTCTAAATGCCATTGAAGCAAGGTGGTTTGGGCATCCTAAAAATTTCACCATGGAAAAAAGTTGCAAACTCAAGACATTTACTCGATAATCAAGACACTTATAGGATCAGTGGACTAGTAATCATCAAATTAGGAAGAAGAACTTCTGGACTCTTAGTATCCCTAATGGAAGTAGCACAACCTAGAAAAATATGTTGAAGCTCAGAAATTTCTTCTTCCTAGTTATCCAATATATCATTCAACCCAATAGTGCCCATAGATTCTAGTTCACTCCTTGGACCAAGCCCGGTCTCTTGCTAGGCAGTCCACTCAACAGAATCAAAGAGCTTTAACTGGTATCTTAGAAAACGCAAAGGCCTCTTCATACATAGATCATTCTGCCATTATCATACCTTATTCAAGTTCTGAGTTTGTTAGAGGAATCTGGAACTCGTTGAACAAATGCACTGTCCCCCATGGGTTGAACACAATCGTTTGGTCCAAGGCCATTCTTTAGCTGCAACTTACAAGTCCATTCATGCATTATCTCAAACACTTAGATCACCCTGGTCTTCTCACATACAGGACAACAAACACATAATGAAAGATAATTTTTGTTGTGGAAGGTCCTGAATAATGCATTGCACACTCAGAATAAACTCTATAACATGGGTATGCTCAATCACTCTCAATGCACCTTCTAGTGTTCATGGTAATGAGAATATTCATCACGTATTTTTTGCATGCCAATTTACCTACAATCTTTGGAGGAGAATCCTTGCCATCTATGGCCTTCTTCATCCAAACTCCATCAGTCACCTTTGAATGGCACATCATATTTAAAGCCACTAAGTGGTGAACCCGCTCCTCCTTCCTCCTACTTGCTGCATTGAAAAGATTTATTTCCATTGTTTGGGAGGAGAGGATCCATAGATTGTTCAAGAATGAAACTCATAACACTAATGTTCTTGCTCACCAAATTGTTCGTGCCATTGAAAGGTATATGAATACTTGTAACATAACCGTTTGAAGGTTTGCCTGAATGGAATGATCAAGAGGTTCTAGTTTCTTGATAGGTCCATTTGTTAATGTTTTTGTTTAGTTTTGTGCTTTTTTTCCTCTTATTTACTCTTACTTTTTAATCTCTCCGTTTTGCTGATAAAAATGGTAAAGGACCATTCAACCCTGCTAGCCCTGCTAAAAATAGACCATGTAATAAATAAGTCTGAGAAAATAATGCGTTTTTCATGATAGAAATGCAAAACACAATAATAGCTTCTACAATTGCTCAAAAGACTTGATCAAACGTTTAGTATTTTATAACATTTATATAATACAAAATATCATTTTAATTACATGATAAAGCACCTTTTAGCTGAAACAAATAGATTCAGAATTTTCAAGTATCTTGCATTGTAAGCAACAATGTAAGACACGATCAAAACACCAATATTGCATGGCATATAAAACTTTGAATGTGATTTGAAAGAAGAAGAAAAACTGAAAAGGTTTTAAGTTGCTACCTCGAAAATAAAATTGGTACTCACTTTATCCTATAAATAAAAATATGGATCTGTTTTGAAATATAGAAAAGGAGAATAAATGCTATACAGAAAGGATATAAACATAATTATTGCCATTATAGATAATTATACATGATTTATTTCAACTTTTCTCGACTATATTTACATAAATATGCACATGGTTGATTTTGTTATATTTTAGTTTATATGAAATTTTACTCACTATGTCAACAAAACACTGATTTTTCTTGCATAATCCATAACAAAATAATTTGTTTTCTATTTTGGAGAAAAAGTGATCCTCTAATGGATGATAGCACTCATGATAGGATCATGCGAAAATATATGATGTCACACTATACCCACTAACAGGCGTGATAGATGACCAAAATACAAAAATATCGTAAAGTAAATCCCAAAAAAAATGTGTTATCTATGCTAATATCAACAAAATTGCAGAGTAAAATGTTGTTTATGCACTCGATTGAGTATTCTTTTTTCTTTTTAATTTGATGTGAAAAAATGGCAATGGAAACTATATTTCCATTTTCCCTCGATCTAAACATGAAGTTAACAAAGTATCCCAAAGGATAACCTATTATAGATACGGGATCTATTAGTAAACCACTTGACTTGAGTTTGAATCCCAATGGTGTAACCCGCTTTGTATTCAATAAATTATGTATAGTGAAATTGGTGCATACTTTCCCAAGATGTTTACATATGGATCACCTCATGATAATATATCGGAAATTGTAGGGAAACCAGCAATTAACCAAATTGCTAATAACTATTGAGATTTGTAACAAGTTATGGATTTTCTCATGCTTTCTATGAAATTTTACCTTTTCATATTTCTTTTCACTTTATTTTTCAATTAGAAAATTTCACAAGTGTCAATAATATTTTCATCTATATTTTTTCTAAAAATACTCAAAAGTACTCATTAGTTTCACAAATTAAAACTGGTCAATAATTCTATATTTTAAGATACAGTCTAAATTTTTTATTTTTCTTCTTCTTCTTTTTAATCAAGTTCATTTCTTTTTCCTCTTCTTTTTTTGTAACTTTTTTCTTCTTATTTCATTCCATCATCTTAATAATGAGAGAGTACATTAACTCCTTAAACTTCTTGGAAGTATAAATGATATTGACCAAAAAGTGCAAGTGTGATGTATTAAGGGAAGTTGTATTATTTGAAGGAGTTTTAGAAGATTGATTGGAAATTTAGGAGTTTATTGGTTTGGTAACCTAGGATTCTTATTCTTTAAACTTGAAGAAGATGTACGTTGCAATGATTACATTATTTTAATTGAGTTATATAAGAACAATGTATTATTTCATGAATGAATATTTTTTAAGTTTACGTGATACATAATCACATTAAGTAGAAAAGGATATAACAAAACTTGACTTACCCAAACTAATGTTGCGTTTATGAATATGCATATTGTTACATTATATTCAACCAAGGGTATTTTGTATTTTTTTTAGTATAATTACCCCTTCGGCATTAAAGCAATAAAAGTAGAGCATTTTCCTTCCTTTAAGCTAAAAGAGATATTATATTCTTATAGTCGAAATTCCGAAGGGAATGAAATGTCGAGTTACTTTTATAAGCGTATGATTCTTTGTAATAAAATGCTAAAATAGCTATTAGTAAAAGGGTTTAAACACCAAGGATGTGTAATATCATTATTTCGATGTTCAAATAGTAACAAACCAAGTGTAGAAACTCAAATTCCAGGGCCCAAAGGTAATATTCACCGAGTGTTCACATTTGCTTCGCCAAGTAAAGGAACATCAATTTGGAAAACAACACCCAAGACACATCCGACAGCAATACTACGATGCTATGTAATCTCATTCATCTAATAAAACCATGTTCAGCATTGGATAGAGCTTAGAAAATGAGATGAATATCAACAAATAACATGTTATTGGTCTGTAACAATAAAAGCAAAGATGATGAATGAATGTTAAATGTTAATAATATAATGATCGGTTCCAACCTGGTGAGCCATGTCATCAGTCCGAACCTGCTTCAAAGCACTATAGATAACCAGGATTCAACAACAATCCACAAAATATAATTCAAGTACTTTAAGACAAAGGAGTATTTTTCTAGACTGGCAAAAATTATAAAACTTACTAGTGATTTTAGGCTCTTCTCTATATCTTCATGAATAACTCTAAATTAGAAAATTTTCGATCACTACAATAGAAAAGACATTTCGCAACATTTGTAAAATGCTATTAAACCATTCACGGCGTTTTGAAAACCATTGGCTAACAACAAGTTGTAATAAGACCGTAACATATAACGACAAATTCTAAAACATTGCAAAAATTACCCTATTACGGCTTTTTCATCAGTATCATATTAGTGTTTCTACAATGTTTTATATTTTGTTATCTTATACTATTTGCAATGTTTACTTTCGTTATGTATTACTTTCTGCAAAATTTCTACTTCTTTGTTGGTTTTACAACATCATTTTGAAACACAGTTGTATATTTATCATAACATTTTTAATAATTATCGCAGTATTTTTGTCGATATCATGTTAATATTCTTGCAGCGTCTTTATTTTTATAAATTTTTGTTCTTCATAGTTTATTTTTGCTCCTATATCATGAGCTACAATTTTAAGAACATAATAGATTTTGAAAACTAGAAATTTTTTGGTGGTATTGGGTATCGAACAGGTGACCAATTATGTGACAAGTGAATGTCTTTACCGAATGAGCTAGTGATGTTGCTTTATTTGTAGTGTTTTATATTTATGCATATTGTTTGTAGCGTTTACTGCTTATTATGTTTAACTTTCTACAGGTTTCTAATTCTTTGTTAATTCTTTAACATCATTCTTAAGACATTGCTGTATATTTGTTACAGCCTTTTAAATAATTATATCAACGTTTTGGTTAATATGTTAGTGTTTTTGAAACATTTTATATTTTGTTATGTTATACTATTTGTAATGTTCACTTTCTATTATGTTTTACTTTCTGCAACGTTCTACATTCTTTGTTGATTTTTTATTATCATTTTTAAAATGTTGTTGTTGTATGTGCATGCGTGTGTGTTATAAAATTTTTGATACTTATTCCAAAGTTTTGGTCAATATCATGTTAATGTTTTTCCAGCATTTGAAAAATGCTATTTACTCTCCATAAATTTTTTTAACCAAAGAAAGTTATGTACAAATAATAAAATTTACACCAGTTTCATATACCAAACAACTAACAATATATTGATAGAGTTAAGAGTTTGCCTTATGGAATATAAATAATGTTATAAATACAATATATATAATGTTATAGATTTAAGAGTTAATGGTAATATGTTGCTGTATGGGATATAAATAATGTTATAAATACAATAAATATATAAAAATAGAAAATCCTTAGGAAAAGTATTTAATGATTGCTGTTACTGTAACATCCCGGAAAAATATAAATATTCAAATATAGGGATTATGTAAATATTTAAATTATGTATTAAATGTTAATCTAATGGATTTAATAACATTATTACTTCCTTTTAATTAATAATTAATAACGGTGAACTCATTTTGTAAATTTATTTACGATAATAAATAGTTCAAATAAATAACAAGAAAGGCAATTATTAAAAAACGACCTGATTTTTAATGACGTATTTTTAAATGCATTTATAGGATTTTTCCATATTATTTAATTTGGAAAATATTTTAACTATCGTTTGACGTATTTTTCGACAAACGTTGGTATTTTTGAAATTTCATGGAATGAGATAACCAATGTATTTTATTATTGTTTTAGGATCATGTCGCATTGTAGTGCACGATCGTAATTTTATTTCTATCATTCTATGTTCATATGTGAATGAAATTCGGTGTAGCGAAGTATCGAAAATTATATAATTTAACAACCATAACACTTAACCATATTCCTTATCCCTTCATTCTCATTTATTTTCCCCTTTACTATAAACAAATAAACCTAGCCACCACATATAAAAATCAAAGTCAAAAGCTTCGATCGAAGATAAATTAAATCGTCGAATCTGCTAAAATCATAAGGAGATAAGCTTCGAATCCATAGCCTCGATGTCACATGTGGTTGTGCTTGGTCGAAATCGACGTTTGCAAGGCAAGCTAGGGTTTCTTTTTCATGGCGATTTAGGCGACGATAAGACTTGGCATTTATTACATCGTGTTTCTCACGTGAAGGGGAGTCGGCAATGGCATTTTGGTGAAGGGTGGCCCATTATGTTGAAATGAGACTTTTGTTTGTTGCACATGGGAGGAGCAGGTTGCGTTTCATGGTGGGAGTGCACTCAAGATTTTATTAGGTGGAAGGTGAAGCTCTCGCGAAGAGGAGTTGAACAGAGCAATCAGTTGTCGATTTTGTCGAGTATGGAAGGAGCTAGGGTGGAGAGATGCATGACCTGTAGGTGTGTATGTTGGTGAATGCATAGTGGAGTTGTTAATGTTTGAGGAAGATGGATTATGTAAATTAATGAAGGTGATTTAAGTTAACTAATGTAAACTAATTAATTTAATTGATTCGATTTCTTATAAAATCAATATCTCACTCATATGAGGTTCAATCGAGATGTGGTCTTTTGTGTTGTGCTTGTAAGAGCGATATTTATGCACTAGAGTTGATTTCGTTAATTTTAGAACAAGTAGAATTTGGGCAAAAATCTAACGTCCTCCGATTTTAGATCGAACCGGAACGCGAAAGCATCAACTGGAATTTTGGTGAGTTTACTCACTTCTAAATAAACTATATGATATCCGTGTTACTATAGATTATTTTTAAATACTTGGATGATAGTTTATATATTGTTGTTTGATTGTTTGTTTGGATTTGATTTCCCCCTGGAAGAGGATGGCATAAATAACCATTGTTTTGTAAGGAACAAAAGCAAGAGGAAGTCGAAGTGTATACGTAGCGAATATGTCGCTACGGAATACTTCAAAACATACATATATATGTGAGATTTACATGGGACTTTTGTAGAGAGGCCCTACGGGGTTTCTCGCCAATATTGATTTACTTATATTCTTATGTTGCTTATATTGAAGTTTGGTTGAAATATTTATGGCATATTGTTTGATTTGTGTAAGTGTCGTTATAACAATTATCACTATACTAACACTTATGAATTATCGTCTCCTTAAACCTTTGCGTGTGTTGAACTTGTGCTTGTATTCTTATAAAATAAATGTTTGGTCGCGTTTTTGCATTTTGACAATTGTTTAAACTATATTTTCAAGTATTTGTGAGAATTTTGAAATAAAGGATTAGTGTTGTTTAAAATTCATAAATGGAGTTATAAATTTGATTAATTACCTTTCAAGATAACTAATGTTGTTTTAAATATATAAAAAAGATTATAAATTTGATTTATTTTCTTTCACGATAATTAATATGGTTTTAAACTTGATTTTTCTTCTTCAATCCTTTTTGTGAAATTTTCTATATATTTAAATTTTTTAAAAGTGGTTTGAAATTTATATATTTATTAAATGATTTAATATAAATTATTGAAGAAGAATTTTTATTTCAAAATAGGGAAAGGAAATGGTCTGGAGATTTTAATATATTTTAGACTTGAGATTTTATAAGTAATATTTGAAATGGATGATTTAAAATATATTTCAAGTATTTTCGAGTTTATTGAAAAGTGAAAAGGAAGCCTGGATTACAAAATTGTTGTTGTAATAAATGTTTTCTAGGAATTGAAAAAAGAATTCATGGATAACACTTTTGTTATAATAAATGATTTTGTAAAGTTATTAAGAAAACTGGTTACTTGACTTAATAAATGTTGATATTCTTAAATCTTTGGAGGAGTTTTTTTTTAAGATAATGATAAGTTATTTTATAAATGATAGTTTATAAATGAGAAAATCTCTAAAAGGAATGTTTAAAAATAATGATAAGTGTAAATTGTTTTGGGTTTATAGTAAACATTGTTTTAATGACATTTGTTTTTTACCCTTCGTTTTCATACATTTAGAAATATAATTAGCTCTTTAAAAAGAATATTTTTAAAGAGTGTTTTTAAGTGTTTTACAAATATTTATGATGTGAAAATCATGCACAAGAGTGAGTCAAATGTTTTAAAAGTTTGATTCGTTTATAGAAAACATTTAGTCTTACAGTTAGCACTAAACTTTGAGGAACTCTTGCTATTCTAAAAGTTAAGAATGATGTCGCATCAAGATAGGAAGCATTACTGACCTAACTTGTCTGCCTTCATTGTTTTCCTCGGGGTAGTACTAGTTCGGGAACGACGAGTTGTGATAAGTGTAAAGGATTTAATTTTCATGTACGATCATATTGCTATTTCCAATAGTTGATTTATTAACCATCGATCCTGCTATCTTCTTTGTGTTCATCGATTCAAGATGATTTTGCTGCTTATTTATGGCATTTAAACTCTTGCTATTCTTAAGATTAAGAATGCTGTCGAGTCAAGATAGGAAGCAACACTGCTTTAATTTTTTAGCTTCATTGTTTCCTCGAGGTAGTACTAGTTTGTTTCCGATAGTGGATTTCTTAACTATCAATTTTGATTTCCTTCTTTGTGCCTCGTCAATCTAAGATGATTTGAAGCCCAATTTGAGCATTTGCATCCAACATTGGAGGTAACTAAAACCAAAGAGCGAGTGGGAGCCAATCTATGTGCGCCATACCCATTAGGTATGTTCATATCTATTTAGAGAGGTTTTGGTTGCATGCATGCAGTGATGTGAAATTTTCAGATTCCCGTGTTTGGCGAAGTTTTAGCTTGGAAGTTCCCAAGAGCGACGCGTGTGCTCTTAAATATAATTTGTTTAGAGGTATACTTTCGGTCTAGGGGGTGCACCCTACTAGTCATGTTGGATGAGTTCGTTCTCCTTGTTTGATTTGAACCTTAGAGTTAATCTTTTTCTTAATTACATCGAGAAGTGCCTTGTGCTCTTCTCTATGTTTAATTATTTTTGTCGATTACTTAAGTTTGGATTTTCATCTTGATCGTGCCTATTCTTTTGTTCAATTTTGTTCTAACTTGTTTCCATTCTTTCACCTATGGATGTTGTTCTTGTGAGGTAAAACCTGTTCCATGTTTATCAACATGGTCTTATAGATTTATATACGCTCGTCATTTTTCTTGAGTCTTCTCACACTGGTTTCCCAAACTGATCCGGGTGTTATTTTATTATAATGCTTGGGTCAAACCGAGGTTTTTCCAGGTTGTCGTTGGTGGGACATAGATCTCATGGAGTAGATCTGGATGTTCACCTGCCATAGTATTTTTATTTTCCGCTGAGTTATTATGTATATCCATCAGAAATTATAAGGTCAGGAAGTTCTAATTGTCCAGTTGATGAGATTTGTTTTTAACTCTGATATATTTTGTATCTTAGAGTGGTACCTTTGTTGTCTTTGTTATATTATATATGATGATTCCACTGTGAGATTCTTTTTTCTCTCGTTATTTTTCTTTTTACCCTAATAATCCGCCTTTCCGGCACTTGGATGCTTGGGATTCTAATACCATGGATGTATTAAGTGCCGACTTTCTAGGGTCAAAGAGGTGGGTCGTTACATTTGGTATCAAAGTTGAAGGTTAAGTGAGAACCTTGGCTTTGGTGGGGGAAACTCATTTGAGATAGGGTAAGTGACACCCTAGAATAAGTTGAGAGTATTATATATACGAGAGCGTATTTGTCATTGCTATAAAAACATGTTGTGTTAATTGGTCTACTGAGTTGTTTATGAATTTTGGTCGAGACGTGGGATGCCACGGTGTCGACGGGGATTTCCAAATACTTTTACAAGGCAAACAAACATGATATTGATTTTTAAAAATTTGGTAAAGAAATATCTTACCTAGGATTATATATTTTATATATAAGAAATAATTTTCAAATTTGTATAACTATTTATGGTGTGTTTGTTTGTTAGAAAATTATAATATTCTTTATTATCAGTATTGTTTGATTTGTCATGCTCGTGTAGTTTAGGAACATTGACTATTGTTTTGTTGATTGTTGATTTATGCTTAACTAATTTATGAGCATTTATTATTTTGATAAAAGTGTCACGACCCACCTTTCTCGACCCTCGAAAATCGACACAGAATACTCAACAGTATAATATGCCAACGATCGAATGCCGGAAAAGACAGATTGTAGAAGAGTAAGAAAGTAGATAGAAGAAGAAAGAACTAAACAATCAGAACCTCACAATCGCAGCGGATAAAATATAATATATAGAACAGATCTTTACACAAAATGAAAACTATATCTGTTTATATACAATACATCATCAGAGTCTATCACAATAAAATCAACAGTAATCAGTCAGAAAATCTCAACCTTCACAGCAGCGGAATATAAACAAGTACGAATAATACGCCTCGACTCCAGCTCCTCTCCTGCTCCATAGCAACCTATCCTGTAAATATACTCGGTCTGACCCGAGCATTATAATGAAATAACACCCGAGTCAGTCTGGAATACCAGCGCATCATAAATACACCCAATTGATTATTAAAGTTTCAAAATCCTTTGAAAATCAAAAGCATCTCGTAAGACCACGTCACAAATAAACATGCCGGGTTTTTACCTTACGATAGCTAAAACACTTTTTATATCAAAATCCTCTGATATTATAATAGTGTCTATATACAAATACTTATTAAAATAGCCGAAATTGTTACATTCATTAAATTCCAGCATACTAGGTATACAAACAAAACTCGTACAAGGCACGTAGGGAGAATGGATTTCCAACGAATGACTAGGCACTTGGGTACCACCTGTCACAGTACGTGGCCTAGATCACAGTACCGAGGACCCACCCTAAGTCCCCTGCAACACAAGGCCGGAATCACCTATGGCAATTCCGAATATAATCACCCCACGGTTGTGATCAGCAACCGCACCACTAAGCCGAAATAAAAGGGACATCTAGACAGGGATGACCATACTCTCCAGTGGGCGCTACCCACGAAGCCTTGCTGCATAACCCCTGATTTTCAGTCATTCCCGGTTGATGAGGCTTGAGGCTAAGCGTTACCTTTATAGCACATATCCCTTTGAATGCCCATCGCCCACCTGACGATGTCACGAAAGCATTCGTCCATACAAGTCCGTCCCGGGTCCGAACGGAACCGAAGGCACTACTCCTACTACATCCATTTTGGAAATATCCTCAGGATTAGTAGCGACTAGCCCTTGCACTTCACAGCTCCATCTTTGACTCCGAACACGTTACACGAAACGTACAAACCGGATCGAAGTGGTTTTCGAGAAATAAATCTCGATCCCGGTCTCTTCGAAACAATCAGCGCTTTTGGCCAATATTGATAGTCGGTGATTTAACTATCAATTCACATTCACAAGCATCCATAAGCATCCATCACACAATAAATAATTCCCATATTATTTATTCTTTCCCTTTAATATCTTTAAAAGATATATTTTCACATTTCAAAACTCATTTTGAACGACTTCCCAATTTCTTCCTTTACAGGGTAAAGCCTTACCATTTATTCCCATTTGGAAAAACCAAGCTTAAACAATTTAGATTAAAAACAATTAAAATACTTTATAGCGAAATATACTTATAAATATATAAATGTACTTCTAGTTATTTACTCAAAATATAATTTCAAAACTACTTTAAATAGTATTTATTTAATAGGATATAACTCGATTTAAATAAGGGTTCAATTTACTAAATATTTACAGGTAGTGTTTTTAAAAAATAATACTAACCTTTTCCATAACTTAAACAAATAACTTTAAAATAATTTAAACTTTTCTTCTCTAAAAATAATAATTTCTTGAAAATACTCTTTAAACAATTTAAACTTTGACTTTAATTAAATAAAAACCTTTAATACTCTAACTTGGTTTTTCCCAGGGAAACACTATCCCGTTCAAACATTCCAAAGTATCCTTCATATAAATCCAAACGATTTATTTCAAATTCAATTTATGTTTACAACATAAATTCCCAATTCCATACTTATCTATAACTTCATCCGAAGTTCGCACTCAATTTCCCATACCCGGAAATTCATTTTAAAATATAGTTTAAAACATTTTTAAGTAAGATAAATTTGGAGAATTCTTCAATGAAAACCATATTTCCAATTTACTTAAAAAAATCCCAATGGAGAAAACGGTATTTTAAAATATTTTATTAACACTTAAAATCGTACATTTATATTCGGAAGCTTCATTTTAACATATTTTACCTTCCCGGATATCACTATTCATCATTAAAATAAACCACTATTATTTTAGTCAATTTATAATTTCATAGAATTCATTTCCAGAAAATTTATATTTCACATTTAACGATTGATAAATTTTCCACACAATATATAAAATCCCCATTTTACCAATTTACATTTTCCATTCCAAAAACGGAATCCAATTTTATATTCCTTTAAATTCCTTATTTAACAATTTCTTTAATTTCTTTTAAAACCCCAATTTATTCATTTATAATTTAATTCTGGATTTACCATTTATCCACAATATCACAGTACAATTTAATGTCAGATTTATCAATCACAACACATAAACAGGCATCATTATCAACTATAAAATAATTATTACATTGTGAGGAATCCAGTTGGATCCCTCCAACCTGTTTCTCCCTGCATCACAAATATTAGCACATCACATATATAAATATCACTCCAGACTGATAATAACAATTATATTCAGCCAATCACACAGATATTTAAATATCAATTATTTAAAATGACTAGCATCCAGATGTGAGTGAGAAAACTCACCTTGAGTTTTGGCGAGCGTTCGAAATTTAAATTAAACCAGACGACGTCCGATTTAATCAAAATTCCTACTTGCCCGGAATGACTCCAGATCTGCACCATCACGTAGTACGTCTCTCTGCGATTCTAAAGCTTCCAGTTTCGTTGAAATCTGACATCGTATGGATTAGTTACGATTTTATAAAGGTTTGAAATAAATTTATAAACCAATTTCTTTTTCTTTTTCTTTTTTTTATACCATCATCTCAGCCGTTCATCACGAAACCAAGCCTGCTGAAGACTTCATCTTCTCCACGCGAAACAACAGTAACACAAACCCATCATCACGCGATTAGGGTTTGCCATCGTTCCACTTTCAATTGCCTACGCGATGATCGGGCGATGTCAACTTGAAGCTCTTCGCCATCACTACCTTCGACCGGAACCCCTCGAACCTCGGCCATCCCTAGGCGTCACGGCAACCCATCAAACGCGTGGCGAACGCGTCACCCTCCTGCCCCCTACGCTCCACGAGATACGATCTTAACCGTTCACTTCGAAGAACTCGCCATCCCCTTCATATCTCCAGTTGAAAATTTCTGAAATCGTTGCTTGGATTGGAAGATTTTTGAGGGGGAAGACAAGAAGATATCGGCCATTGAACGTGAATAAGCGGCGGCCAGGAAGAATACTGCTAGGGTTTAGTGAGATAACGTGAATTTATATAATTGTTTAATATTATTTTATTAATAAAATTCTCAATTAAACAGTTAATGCAAACGATCTCCAAACTACGCATTCCGATAGGCTATCTTGGGGTTTTTCCGCATTCCGGACACGATGGAACAAGTTTCGTAAGCTAATTTGATCGTATGCACGAGATACGAAATTAAACGGTCAATTTAAAATTAAATTGGTTAAATCGATTTCTATGCGTTTCGAGCTGCCACGATCAAAACGACAACTCCGATAGCTACGAAAATTGAAATCCGATAATAACTAACTATTACGGATCCAATGGAACTGGTTTCGTCGAATTCCAAGACTGCGCCCCGGAAGGCTAATTTAACTCGTCTATTAAACCAGGCGATCTTCTGAAATTATCACTTGTTATTTTAGTTTAAACCAATTCTTTTTAGTTCAAAATAAATCTTAAACCCATATTAAACATTTAAAACGAATTAAATGTTCAAATTCAACGGCTTAAAAATACGGGATGTTATAAAAAGTAAGTTTATTAAAACGAACCCCTTATGAAATGAGTTTCACAGTTTGATAAGGTATTCGTAGAAAATGTTAAGTTAAAAGTCATCTTTTAATAAAGTTTTTTAATATATTCTAAATGGGAAGATAAGACATTTGGAGGATAAATAATTATGAAAAGTTTATTATAATAAAGGAAGGTTATTATAATATAAGATTATTTTAAAGGTATATTTTATATGAGTATGATATGCAAAATGATTTACATGATTTATAAATGGTGTTTTATAAGTAAAAAGGGTTTTTAAGAATTGAAATCCCGGCATTGCTTGAAATTATTTCAAAAGGATTTTTGAGAAAAGTAATAGTGGTATTAGTTGGAAGTATTTATAGATATAAATATTCAAAGAGAATTTTTAAAGATACATTTTCTTTGGATAGTTCAGGGAAAACATCTCGATTAGTTTTGTGGTAATCTGAATAATCTTCTAAGTGACGATCGAATATTTGCTTAGGTGAACATTGTAGTGCACTTAGTAAATTATTATCTTTACCATTGTGAAATCAAAATCAGTTCGAATCCAAAGGAAGCGTTAGTGAATAAATTGTTAAAGTTATTTTATATATAGAAATATATGTAGTATGATTTCAAAATGGGGGTTTGAACTAAAAACCAGGTATTTAGTTCTTAAGTTTCCTTAAAGGAAATTGATTTAAAATAAAAAGGTATTTTGATAGAAGAATGTTTTGATAAATGAATATTGTAACCCTTGGATAGGAAAGAGGTAATTTTGCATAAGTTTTTATATGGGTTAAATTGGATAAGTAGGTTTTAATAAGCATTATTTTATTAAAACCATTGTTTTTGTTTAAACATCTAAGTCATAAAAAATTATTTGATGTTATTGGGTCGCCTACTTAACATCTTTACCTTAAGGATGTCTAAAGAAAGTAAACTCTGGGATTTGAGTTTGGATACCAGCATTCTACTCTACCTAGCTACTTACTGGACCGGATAAGCAAGGAAGTTGAAGTAGACGACTTAGGTTTAAGGCCCATATTTTGTTTGGGCCTCCATTTGAATTTTTAAAAAATAAATTAAATTTGACATTTTGTATATACTCTTAGGACGTAAAAGAGTATTATACAGGTAAATAAAAGTGGAGTAAGTTTTTAATTTAATGTTTTATAAAGATGTGTCTTTATGAAATGTTTATAAAGTTAAGTGGAAATTTATGAAGTAATTCATAAATAATTTAAGTATTGAATGAAATACTATAAATGAAAATGAAAGTGATTTAGAAAGTGCAACGACCCGCAAATTTATCACTTTGATCAATTATATTTATTTTTAAAATATTCAAATATAAGCATTTTAACATGGATTATGTTGTCTTATTTTGAATAAGTATTTACAAAAATATATACTTTGGAAAAATATCGATAAAATGACCAAAAACCGCAGCTCTATAATTATCAAAAGTCATGCATGGAGTAGGATACATACACTTATTTATCCCTTTAAACAAGAACATGAAATAAAATTATTTATTTTATTTTTGGGAATAAAATGTATTTATGACATTATCAATAATGGCATCATATTTAATAATTGATTTATGAATTTAAATTTACATTTAATGATGTAATAATTATTATAAATATTCAAATAATTGTTATAAAATGATAATAATTCATTTTAATTAGTTATGAAGTGATAATAAACCATTTATAATAGTGTTACAAAGATGTATATTCGATTTGAAAGTATAAGGAAAATTGGTATCACTTTATCGATATAACAACACTTTTTGTAAATAATTATTTAATACCAATTTAAATGGTTTTATAATTCAAATGAGATCGTTTTAATTAGTTAAAAATGATAATAAATTACATTTACATGTAAATTTGTTAATAAGTGAAAATGTGACCGGGAATCGGCTTCCCGATTTTCAACGGTTTAGCAAATAGAAATTGTTCAAAGTTGTTGCAACCTTATTTATATCACTTGAACAAACATCTAACATACACATGCACACCCTAACATATACATTAACATATATACATACAAATATACTTACCATTAACATTAGAATTTACATGTGGTAAAAAGTATAAATATCTAAGATATTTTCTACCCTAAAAAGCAAACATCAACTCAATTACACACCATCATCATCACACACATGGAAGCACAAGGGATGGCGGCCTTTCCGTGCATCTTGAGAGGATGGAGTGGGTGTGGGTAAGAGGCAAAAGAGTAATTATACATTTAGATATTTATTTCCAAAGTTTTCCTATAAATACCCACCATTCTCTTCATAATTTTACACACTATTCTACTTCATCTTCTTACTTATTCTCAAGCTTTTCAATGGCTTCCTACCTTAAGGAAATTATAAAGAAAAATATTGCAAAAATAAATTAAATTTAATTAAGTACATATACATAAGTAATCCACTTCAAAACCAAGGCAAATCACTCCTTTCCTCACTCGAACCCCACGGCCACCACCTTCTACCATGAAGGCCGAGCACTCCACCTCCTTCCAAGCTAGGCCAAGCACATTCAAAGGTCCAAGGCTTGATTCCATAGCCTTTAATTCGATCATAACGAAGCTATAGCGAATTTTCATGAAATTAGAAACTATTGAAGGTGAGAAACTCTCTCTATATATATGTATGTGTGTATACATATAATGTGATATGATTGCTATGGACGTTTTTTATGCTTTGATCCTCAACTTTGGTTATTTATTATAATTGTTTAATTGTGTAAAACAAGTCATGTTAAATACACATCAATATTACACAAGAAAATCACTTTTCGAATCAAGTTATAAAAGCAATATGTAATCATTAAACCCCTTTAAAATGGTTTAAAATGGTTTATAAATATTAAAATCCAATTTGGTGAAGTTTGAACAAGTTATGAAAATTGAGTCAAAAATAGGCGCGTCGCGTAGTGGTAGTTAACGATTTCGCGCCATAGAAAGTTAAATCCATTTATACGATGAATTCGGAGTTGGAACTCTTTGGAATAAAAAATTTCCGAACTCTTATAATCATATTTTTCAAACATAAGAAAAAGATCGAGATTTCTTTTTGTAGATTTTGAAATATGAGCAAATTAAGTTTTTAAAATAGTCGCGGTTTGGCAGTTCAAAAACCAAAGCGATAAATTCTTTAAAAATGATATTTTAAATTCTTTAAAAATATGGGATAAATTCTATAAATCTTTCAAAATGTTTCAAAAGAGATTTGAGTTATAAAATGGATTTCTAAATGATTGAAAAGTTGTTTTGATCAAATAAGCTTAAAAGCACTATTCGTAGCACTTTTTGCATCACTTTTAATAACTTTTTGAAATATGGCTTTAAACTTAAGTATTCTTTCCTGAATCTTTTATAAATTTTAAAATAAATAGTTAAGTATTTTAAAGATGATTTGAAGGTATTATAATTTATTTTAAAAGAGTTTAAATAAATGATTTAAAGAAAAGCTGTTATATTCAAGTAATTTAATCTTGGCTCTAAAAGTCGATGAGTAGACTGGATTTTTCTATTCATGAGATCTGGATGGGAGATGCTTAAACTAAGAAGATGTTCGGGAGCAACCAGTGCCCTGGATTACCTGGCCTCTTTTCTGGGCGAGGAATAGATAAGGTCGAAATGTTGGAAATGAGGCAAGTATAAAAGATTTATTTTTTCCAAATTTAATACAACTTGGATTGTACAGAAATAATCTTCTTATACTTGGTATTAAATTTTAAGGAGGGAACCCATACTATCTGGGTGATTTTAAAAGGCGATTTCACCGCTATTCGATGGATAGTAAAGATACAGAAATTGATGTTGAGTAGAATTAGTATAATTTCTATGGATCCGTTTTACTTGAATACTAATTAATTTGGATTTGCCATCTTAGATAACATGGTTTCAACCTATTAAGATATGTATTAGAAATAAGAAATCTTTTGTTGAGATTTAAATGAATGATTTGGAATAATTTTAACCCCTATGGATCCTTTTACTTAAAATTAATTGTTTTGGGTTTACAGTAAATAATTTCTTAAATAATATTGTTTTTGACCCATTTTTAAAAGTTATGATTTGGAAATTTTTATTAAGATTAAAATAAATGATTTGGAGATATTTTTCTAAGTAAAGGACGAGATTTGGAATTATTCCAAGATTTAAAAAGGTTTTAATTAAACAAAGAGTTGATAAATGAGGTTTAATGATTCCATATATACCACAAAGAAATGTTTTAAAGATATATATCTCTTAAAGATATTTTTGATAAGGAGAAAGTAATTAATCAAATGATAAACACTCATTTAACTAACATCTTTTATTGATGATTGGTTCAAAGGAACCGGGGTCAAATTTAGGTAATTCTTATCCAAAAACCACTTCGAACCAATTTACGAGTTCGAAAGTGAAGATATGTGACAATGAAGTTGAAGGCGGGGATCTTTATAATGGAAGGACGCTTGTTGATAAATTCGGAGTAGCTCCCGAGATAAATAAATAGCAGTGGTCCCTTCATTCTGGGATCTTCGTATGCAAGGACTACTCGCTATTAATCCTAAGGATAATGCCCGACAGGATTTCGTATACAAAGATGTCGGTCCTCCGTACATTCCTCTAGAAATGTACTGTACGAAAGGTAGTCACATACTTCGCTATTCATTGGAATCCAAATCTCCAATAAGTGCCTTCGGACTTAGTAGTAAACCTATTATACCGTCAAGTCTAACCAATGTAACAATTTAGGCTATTTGAATATTTTTATTTGAAAAGTTTTCAAAGAATGTCATTAAAAATAACATCGTTGGATTTTACTTAGAATGATTTGGTTATCATATGGTAAAAACTCATTCCATGTTTATGTGCGGCGTGGTATTATTAGATACCCTTTGTTTTCCAAATACTCGTATTTTGAGTTTCTCACACCAGTTCCATGACTGACCCAAAGTGTATTTATTTCCCTTAAACGCTAGGTGCCCTATTTTTTCGTGCAGCCTAGTAGTCAGGTTTTATTTAGAGCACTTTGGAAAAGCTTGGAGCATGGAGTCAGAAGATTCTTCTGAAGATTATTATCCATTTCCACCACACTTATGTACTATTGTATTCTGCATCTGTAAGGACAGATATTTGTAACTGTCCATGTTAAAGTTAAGTTAACATTCTAATAAATGTATTTAAAATTTTCCTCTATAAAGATTATATGCTAAAATAATATATGTTATTCCATTCGTGTAAGATTCCGTTCTATCTTTATTTTCTTTCCACCCTTAATGATCGGGTTTTCCGGCACTTGAATTTGTGACACGTGAATATCAAGGATGTAATAGTGTCGATTTCCGAGGGTCAAAATTCCTGCTCATCACAGAAAGAGATTGGTGTAGTTAAGAAACCAATAAGATTAAGTACGTAAGTTATACGTAGATCATTTTATTTGCACGATTCTTGATCTATGATTCGAGTGCATAATTTCAGGGTGATTCACACTGGTCCGAAAAAGGATTTCTCTCTTGATTCTTGACAGCAAACACTGATTCATATTCTTGATATGATACTGAGGGTTTCTATCGTAGTATAGGGCTATGTAAGGATAACTGAGGTTTCTAATCAAGGAAACTGATCGGAGTCCGCACTAGGGAGGTCGAGTGAGCGATACTAGTTTAGAAGTAAAGTTTATGTATCCGAGCAGGTGGTTGACTCAGATATTGCGTACGGATGATCCATGTACATCATACGGGCTTAAGTATATTTGTATGATTTGTTGTGTGGCTTAGTAAAGTTTGGGGAGTGACTTTCAATTTTGTTTGAGGGAGCTTAGATAATCTTCTAAGCAATAAAAGATTGATGAGCATAATGGTATGCTTAGGAAATCATCTATATCTTTGGACAATCAAGAAAGTTGTGAACCTAAGCAAATTCTAAATCTTGTTTGATAGTCATTTAACATTTTAAATAATGATTTTTAATTTATTGTTTATTAGGATTTAAATCCCGGTGCTTTTGAAAAGTGATTTCAAAGAATTTGTGAAAGAAATGATAATAATATTATTTTGAATGTACTGATGAAGTATTATTATTTCAAGACATTAAAAAAAGTATGGATAAAGTGATTTTTCAAAAAATTTGTTATGATTAAAGTTGAGCGATTAGGAGTTTTCCAATTTGGAAGACTCGCCAGGTATATCTTTTACTCTAGTTATTGTTTTAGGAGGAACCGGAATACCACTGGATGCTCCATGTTCTTTTAATTCTCGAGTTATACCATGCTTCGGTAAGAGGAGTCACTTCCTTGTCATAATTGATTTTGGTTTTGATATATTTCTCTTTGAAGGAATTTGAAAAATATATCTTGGATATAAAAATACTCAGGTATTTAGTTCTAAATTTATCCTTTGAATGCTTAGTATTTTATTACAGAGTATTTTTTGTAACCTTTTGCATATGGTTGTTATATTGTTTATATTGCTTGTACTTGTGATAGAAATAGCTAGTGTATTGCTCTTTTGTCAACATGATTCTCTTTTGGATTATGTGAGTACAAGATAAGTAAAGGGAAGCAAGAGATTACTATATGATTTCTTGCGCACTTGTATTTGCATCGCGATAGTAAGTTGCTTGCCAAAAATCAAACGCAAAAGAGGTATGTAGTAGATTTAGAGATTGGTGATTGATAGATAATTTTATGCCCCGGATATGATAGGCCACTTTTAGGCTTTTGTTTTATTTTTGATTTGGGCTAGTTGTGGCGAGTTGTAATTTTTCTAGATCTAGCAGTGCACATAAGGTGCTGTCAAAATTTTCCGTAACATAAGCAATTTTAAAAGTCTAAGGGTGAGAGGACATTTTCTTCCTTTGGGAATTTTGGGGATGAAATTCTTTAAAGGGGAGGGAACGTAACATCCCGAAAAAATATAAATAACTTATATTCAAATATAGGGATTATTTGAATATTTGAATTGTAAACTAAATGTTAATTTAATAGATTTAATAACCTTATTTAACTCCTTTTAATTAATAATTAATTATGGCGAACTCATTTTGTAAATTTATTTACAATAATAAATAGTTTGAATAATAACAAGAAAAAAATTGTTAATAAAACGACTTGATTTTTAATGAAGTTTTTTAAATGAATTCATAGGATCTTTCCATAATTTTTAGTTTAGAAAATGTTAAAATTATTGGTTGACGTATTTTTGGCAAACGTCGGTATTTCTGAAATTTCATGGAATGAGATAATCAGTGTATTTTATTGTTGTTTTGGGATCAAGTAACAACCTAGAATTTTAATCATTCGAATATGGAATATTTCATTTATTTAAATATTTATTAAAATTTACAGGTTAAATAACTTATATTTCAAATATAGGGATTTATTGGATAATTAAATTGTTAGATTTATATTTGAAATTGTTTAAATAATGAAATCTTGAATTTAATATGAATGAAAACGATTTCTAAAGTTGATTTAACATCTATTTAAATAAGAATGGTGATAGTAAACTTTTAAATTGGAATTAAAAGTGAATAAACAGAAATTGGAAATTACTTGCGTGTAAAAGTAGTCATTTTTGGCATTGTCTTGGATTTCGACGAAACTAGTTTCATTGGATTCGTAATAGTAAATTATTATATGCTGTCGAATTTCATGGCAATTGGACTTATCATTTGATCATGCGAGTTCAAAATGCATAGAATTTAATTAAAATAATTTGATATTAAAAAGCTATCTTCTGAATATGATGGAATTGGCTCTCGATATATATTCCATTGTGTTCGGAATAGGGGTATAACATATAGAATGCCAGATGACATGCTTCGATTGGAGTTCGGAATTTTCACTGATGAATAATGCTGAGTTTATTTTCTATAAATAGCCCTCAACTTTCATTCATTTGCAACTCTAACCCTAGAAAAATATTTCAGCCACCATTAAACATTACCATCCAATGGCTAACATTGATCGGAGCTTCTAGGAGTCAAATCAATCTTCGACTTCAACTAGGGAAATGTAGAGCACGTCGATACGAACTCGATCAATGGACGGATCGTCGTCCGGTGTGGTGGCCAAAATTGACCTCTGTCTCACTATAGTTTATTAGTTTGCCGGCGAGATTCGCGCGCGGTGCGAGGTGGGGTGGTTGGCACGCAGGCGCGGCGGCTTGCTGGATGGAGGTGCACGGTCTGGGCGTCGGCGGCGGTTCGTGGGCGCAGCGAATGATTTTCATTTGAAGAAGGAAAAAAAGCGCCTGGGCACGCGCGCTTGATGAAAAAGGGAAACAAAGAGGTTAAAACGTTTAAATTTTATATTAATTAAGTTAATTAAAATTAATTATCTCGTTATGCTAATTAATTCATAACTTCCTCATACGAGGTCCGTTTCGAGCGCGACAAGTTGTGTTGCGTTCGTATCACCGAGCAATACGCTATGGAGTTTGATTGGACGAATTCGGAGCTAATAGGAATTTTGAGTTAAATTGAACGACTGTTCAATTTTAATTCAATCCAGAGTGCTTTGGTGATATTTGCCATTTTTGTGAGTAAGCTCATCTCTCTGGCTTGCCTATATTTTTATATAAGTGGGAATAAATTATTTATGATGATTGTTGTTTGTTTGGATGATATACTATATATATTAGTTGGTAAGAATATATTCCCGCATATTGGGGCGGATGAGACCCTATTACGTTCCCATGTAAGAGCGGATGACCCTTTGTATACGAAGCCCACCTCGAAGCGGTTGATTTATATTTTTATGATTATATGATGTCTGTGATGCAGGGGTCAGGTTGGACAGATCCAACAGGATTCCTCACCACTGTTGATTTACTATCATATATATGCTGATATATGATGTTTTGGATGTCATGATGATGTCTTTGATGTGATTTGACTTATTTAGTGCTATGGTAGCACTGGGCCTTATTTTTGGTATTTTGAAATATTAAAATGATGATTTTGATTTGAAAAAGATTTCGAAGTATTTGAAGGTATATATGTTTTAATAATTTTTAAATTATTAAAAGAATGGATTTGTTTTTAAAGAAATAAAAAGTTATGATTTTTGATGTTATAAAAGTTTAGTTTTATGAAATACTTTGATTTGGGATTTTTGAATAGTTTTATATAAAAAGATTTATAAAGGTGATATTTTATAAATAAAAAAGTTGATTTAAAATTGAGATTTATAAATATTTAGTAAATGGATTTGAAGTTTTTTTGTAAATGGATTTATAAATGGAGTTATAAATATATTTGATTTTTAAAGAAATGGATTTAGAAATGGATTTTGATAGTAAACTTAGTTTTATAAAAGAAATGTATTTATAAATAGAATTTTGTAAAAAAAAGGAATTTTAATAAATAGAAGATTTATAAAATCAAAAGGAGTTTTATAAAAATAGTTTTATAGATATGGAAATGACTTATGTTGAGATTTAAATATGGACTTCTATTTATAAGAAATGTTTGAAAGAAATATTTTGATGATGTTAACGGTTTTAAAAATAATTTATATTTTGGGAAGTAATGGTTTTAAATGGAATATAAATGGTTTGAAAAATGTATAAAATTTTAAGTAACGGAAACATGGATTTCAACAGTTATTGTTATAATAGACGTTTCCGGGAAAGTAAGGAAGGCATGGACTATAACACTATTGTTATAGTAAATGATTTCCAAAAGGAAATGTTTTATATAGTATATGGGATATATATATATATATTAATTTACCGAATCTGTATATTAATGTTTTTATGTTGTCATGACGATGTTTTACGTAACATTCGTTTTGACCCAATAAATTATGTTATGACCTTCTATGGTGAAATACATGAATTGATTCTTATGATCATGCTAAAGGCTTGGTGGTGTGGGAGCATTGCTTCCTATACTTAACACCCGTCCGAAGGCGTGCTAACTCTGGAGTTGTACGGTTATAGAAATCTATTTGGCGTGTCTCAAAATTGTAGTGTTATTTAGATATACTTATACCGTTGATATAAGTATATGAAAATATTTTCTAAGTGTTGAAAATGAGGTGATTTGTGAATATGCTTATATTGTTGATATAGGTATATGGAAATGTTTTCCATTATCGATAGATTGAAATGGTTTTGTGAATATATCTTTTAAAAGATAATTTGAAGTAAATATTTGGAGATTGATTCAATTAATAAGAAATTAATTAAATGGGCCTAGTGATTGCTTATGGTGCTAGATTGTTTGTTGCTTTGATAGTTAAATAACCGACTATCAAATATTGGCCTCTTTATCGTTGTTGATTCGGAGAGACCAGGATCAGAACTATCCGAGAACTACTTCATACCAACGTATATGCGTTCGAATATGCAGGTATTGGATGACATTGATATGTGGGATTTTCGTAACGAAGGACTGCTTGTTGATCATTTGAGGATAAACTCCCAATATACATATAGTAGCAGTGGTCTCTTTGTTATAAAATATCCAATGCAAGGACTAATCGCTATTATTCTAGGGGTAATTTCCTACAGGATGTGGTAGGAGAGTGCATTCGATTTGTCCTATTCCTGAACAACTTGTACGGATGGATGTATGACATTACATTTTTGAGATTACATCTTTGACTTTTATAAACGTACATCTGTTTGGTAGCTGAGAAGGCAACTTCTCTTAGCTTAACACCCTTCTCTGAGATGTATGAGCTCAGAGGTTATATGTTTGTGAAAATCAATAGGGGTCGATGGAATGGCAATATGGCATTCAAAGAGGAAAGATGATGTGCTATGTGAAAGGTAAACATGACCTTAAGCCTCACACCCAGAAATGACCAAAACATGGTAGATGAAGCAGGGCTATGTGGTTCGCAACCATTAGGGTATGATCATCCCGTTCTAGATATATTTATTCCCGCTATGACGTTCGAGTTTTAAATTATTGTGGATGTATGCTATGAGGGCCCTTGGATAGGTCGGTAACGACCGGGGTGATGACATATTCGGTACTATCTAGTTAGAGGTAGGCCGGTCTTATGTTGGTAGAGGACCATCAGTTGGGCCTTGGTACATTCCTCTAGAGATGTACTGCCGAAAGGTAGTCCCTTCACCTAGTCATTTGTATGGAAATCCATTCTCCACTACGTGCCTGTCATTTTGTTTGTAGAACCCGTGTTTGTGGCTAGTATGCTGGAATTCAATCAATGTAACAATTTCGGCTATGATTCATATTATCTGTATAATAGACACTATTATAATATAACAGGATTTGATATGAAACATTTTGGTTATCGTAAGGTATAAACCCGTCCGTGTTTATGTGTGGGCATGGTCTTACGAGATACCTTTATTTTGATAAAGAAAAGTTTTATAACTTTAAAATAAATTCAGTTGAGATGTGTTTTCTCACGCTGGTTTACCAAACTGATCCTGGCGTTCTTCCCTTTCAATACTCGGGTCAGACCGAGTATATTTATATATATATATTGGGATGCTTTGGAGCTTCAGCAGACGAGCTGGAGGTCTTCTGGTCGTATTCACATATATGTTTATTTTTCCACTACATTATTGTTTAAATTATCAGCAATTGTAAGGACACGTTATTTTAACTGTCCAGGTTGATGATTAATGATTGATTGTTGTACTCTGATGGATGTATGTATATTACAGTTTTTGTTTTGTGAAGATCATTGATACGATATTATATGTTTTTCCGCTGTGATTGTGAGATTCTGTGATTTTTTTAGTTTCCTTTTCTCTTCTTCTTCTCTTCTCTTCTTCTCTCTTCCTTTATTTCTCATGATTATTCATTTTTCCATTCAATTTGGGTTGGACATGTGTTGTTTATTATCAGCTCTAAACGGGTCGAATTTGCGGGTCGTCGTAGATCGTATCGCATTGTTATGCGCGATCGTACTTTTATTTTTGTCTTTCACAGTTCATATGCGAACGAAATTCTGTATAGAGAAGTGCCGAAAATTATAAAATCCAACACTTAACTCTATTTCTCATTCCTTCATTCTCTTTTATTTTCCCTTTCACTGTAAATAAACAAACCTAGCCACCACATATAAAAATAAAAAACAAAAGCTTCAGTCGACGATAAATTAAACCGTAAGATCCATCAAACTCGTATGGAGACAAGCTTTAAATCCATAGCTTCGATGTCACATGAGGTTATGCTTGGTCGAACTTGACATTTTCAAGGCGAGCTAGGATTTCGTTTTCACGGTGATTTAGGCGACGATAGGACTTAGCGTTTGTTGCATCATGTTTCTCGCATGAAGGGGAGTCGGCGGTAGGATTTTGGTAAAGGGTGGCTCATTGTGGTGGAATGCGACTCTTGTTTATCACACATGGGAGGAGCAGGTCGTGTTTCATAGTGGGGTGACACTCGAGATTTGGTTAGGTGGAGGGTGAAGCTCTCGCGAAGAGGAGTTGAACAGAACAATCGATTGTCGATTTCGTCGAGTGTGGAAGGAGTTAGGGTGGAGAGATGCATGGCATGTAGGTGTGTATGTTGGTGCATGCACAATGGAGCAGTTAGTGTTTGGGGAACATGGATAAAGTAAATTAATGAAGGTTTTTTGAGTTAATTAATGTAAATTAATTAATTTAATTGATTCGATTTCCTATAAAATCAATATCTCAGTCATACGAGGTCCAAACGAGACGCAGTTTTTTGCATTGCACTCATAGGAGTTATATCTACGTATTGGAGTTGATTTCATAAAGTTGGTAGCAAGTAAAATTTTAGGCTAAAATCGATCATCGTTCAAATTTAGACTGAACCGAAACGTGAAAGCGTCAATTGGAATTTTGGTGAATTTACTCGCCTTTAAATAAACTGTATGATATTTGTGTTGCTATAGATTATTGTTGATAGTTTATATATTGTTTTTTAATTGTTTCTATGGATTTGATTCCCTCTTGGAAGAGGATGCCATAAATAACCATTGTCTTATAGGGAACAAAAGCAAGAGGAATTCGAAGCGTATACATAGCGAATAGGTCGTTACAGAACACTTTGAAGTACACATATATACGTGTGATTTATAGGGGACTTCTGTAAAGAGGTCCTAAGCGGTTCTCACCAATATTTATTTACTTGTATTCTTATGTTGCTTATATTGATGTTTGGTTGAAATACTTGTGACATATAGTTTGATTTGTGTTAGTGTCGTAATAGCAATTATCGCTATACCGACACTTATAAAATATCATCCCCTTAAACCTTTGTGTGTGTTGAACTTGTGCTTACATTCTTACAAAATAAATGTTTGGTCACGTTTTTGCACTTTGAAAGTTGTTTAAACTATATTTTCATGTATTTTTGAGAATTTTGAAATAAAGGATAAGTGATATTTTAAATTCATAAATGGAGTTATAAATTCAGTTAATTTTCTTTTGGGATAATTAATGTTGTTTTAAATTTATAAAAAAAAGATTATATATTTGATTTGTTTTCTTTCGGGATAATTAATATGATTTTAAACTTGATTTCTAATCTTTAATCCTTTTAGTGGACTTCTCTAACATATATTTAAGTGTTTTAAAAGTGGTTTGAAATTTATATATATATATTAAATGATTTAATATAAATTATTAAAGAAGTTTTATTTCAAAATAGTGAAAGGAAATGGTTTGGAGATTTTAATATATTTTAGACTTGAGATTTTCCAAGTAATATTTGAGATGGATTATTTAAATTATATTTCAAGTATTTTTGAGTTTATTGAAAAGTGAAAAGGAAACCTAGATTACAATATCGTTGTTGTAATAAATGTTTCTCGAAATTTAGAAAAGAATTCATGGATTATAACACTTTTGTTATAATAAATGATTTCGTAAAGTTATTAAGAAAAATAGTTACTTGACTTAATAAGTGTTGATATTCTTAAATCTTTATAGTAGTTTTGTTTTAAAGATAATGATAAGTTGTTTTATAAATGATAGTTTATAAATGAGAAAACCCAGAAAAAGGAATGTTTAAAAATAAAGCTATGTGTAAATTGTTTTGGGTTTATAGTAAACAATGTTTTAATGACATTTGTTTTTGACCCTTCTTTTTAATACACTTAGAAATATAATTAGCTTTTTAAAAAGAATATTTTTAAAGAGTGTTTTTAAAGTGTTTTACAAATATTTGTGATGTAAAAATCAAGCATAAGTGTAAGTCAAATATTTTAAAAGTTTGATTCGTTTATCGAAAATATTTATTCTTACACTTAGCACTAAACGTTTAAGGAACTCTTGTTATTCTTAAAGTTAAGAATGCTGTTAAGTCAAGATAGGAAGTAGCACTGCCCTAACTTGTCCGGCTTTATTATTTTCCCTGGGATAGTACTAGTTCGGGAACGACGAGTTGTGATAAGTGTAAGAGA
The DNA here is from genome assembly GCA_030737815.1 of Allium fistulosum. Lineage (NCBI taxonomy): Eukaryota > Viridiplantae > Streptophyta > Magnoliopsida > Asparagales > Amaryllidaceae > Allium > Allium fistulosum. The sequence continues at coordinate 1,439,592,777 of CM060902.1, forward strand.
TTTAATTTTTACGTAAGATCATTTTACTATTCCTGATAGTTGATTTATTAACTACCGATCACACTATTTTCTTTATGTTCTTCGATTCAAGACGATTTTATTGCTTGTTTGGGGGCATTTAAATTCTTGCTATTCTTAAAGTTAAGAATGTTGTCAAGTCAAGACAACAAGCAACACTGCCCTAACTTGTCCGACTTCATTGTTTTTCCCAAGGTAGTACTGGTTTTTTTCCGATAGTGGATTTCTTAACTATCGATTTTGATATCCTTCTTTGTGCCTCGTCGATCTAAAATGAATCTGTAGCTCGTTTTGAGCATTTGCACTCAACACCAGAGATAACTAAAACATAAGAGGGAGTAGGAGCCAAGCTATGTGGGTTGCACCAATTAGGTTTGTTTACATTTATCTAGAGAGGTTTCGGTTGCATTCATGCGGTGATGTGAAATATTCAGATTCTCGTTTTTGGCAAGGGTCTAGCTTGGAAGTTCCTAAGAGTGACGCATGTGCTCTTAAGTATATTTTGCCTAGACTTATATTTCGATGTAGGGGGGCGCACCTTCCTAGTCATGTTGGATGAGTTTATTCTCCTTGTTTGATTTGAACCTTGGAGTTAATCTTTTTCTTAATTACACCGAGAAGTGCATTGTGCTCTTCTCTATATTTCATTATTTTTATCCATTCTTTAAGTTTGTATTTTCATCTTAACTGTGCCCATTCTTTCAAGTTTGATTTTGTTCTAACTTGTTTCCATTCTTTCACCTATTTATATACGCTCATCATTTTTCTTGAGTTTTCTCACGCTGGTTTTCCATACTGATCCGGGTAGTATTATATTATAATGCTCGAGCCAGACTGAGTTTTTTCTAGGTTGTCATAGGTGGGACATAGAGCTCATGGAGTAGAGAGCCAGATGTTCACCTGCTATAGTATTTTTATTTTCCGCTATATTATTACGATACCCATCAGAAATTGTAAGATCGGGAAGTTCTAACTGTCTAGGCTAATAAGGTTTGTATTTAACTCTGATATACTTTGTGTCTTAAAGTGACAGCTTTTGTTGTCTTTGTTATATCATATGTTCTCACTCCGTTGTGAGATTCTGTTTTTCCTTGTTCCTTTTCTTTTTACCCTAACAATCTATCTTTCTGACACTTGGATGCTTGGTATTCTAATACCATGGATGTATTAAGTGCTAACTTTCAAGGGTCGAAAAGGCGAGTCATTACAGTTATGATGTTCTCATAACCATAAGTATTGAATTAAATAAAATAAAAACTTCTTTTTGAATGTTCCTAATCAATATGTATTGAGAATGGGATATTGATATATCTGTTGAGACTAATGCACATAACGCTCTCTATATGATGGATTATGAATTACTCATGACAGTTGGGGGCACCAAGGGGTTGCATACATGTAGTTGTTTATAACAATTATAGAACCACTCGATGAGAAAATTCTATAGGTAAAAATTCAAATAGAAGATATCATTTGATGATGTATAGTAGTCTTTAGACTTGAAAATATGGTGGATCTTAAGTGTCCAAACTGTACTTTGATTATGGTTAATCACACAACAATATCGATCATGTTAGGGCCATAGTTAGGTATAAGTTAAAACACTTGAAGTGAAAAACAATTCGAGAGAACATTCATATCCTTTGAAAATAAGGTTAGTTTCACCGTAATTGTTAGTAAATGTAAAGCTGAAGTCTTTGGCCAATGCAAATTGGTTAATCGATAATTGTTATCGAATTGAACAATGGAATTTAGTCTTGGACTTTGCAATTAACCACTGATATTAATAGAGTTTTGACCATTGATCGAGCTCTAGATATTTATGTAATATTATGATGGCCCGACCAAGTACCCATGCTATCAGCCGGTGTTAAAGAGTCCGAAAGCATGGTCTAAAGGACGCGATAGCAATGCTCCTTCATATACACTCCCTTGGGCCAACACAGATACATTTTAGTATAATAATATAGCTTGACAATACGTATGTCATGTCAGCACAAAGCAATGTGCACAAGAGGTTTCCAGTGTTGAATAATTCAAAAATAGTGCACACACATATATAAATCCTAAAATAATACCATCAGAAACAATCAACGGATAATATATATAACTGATGTCAATGTATCACAAAATAATACATCAAATGTCTATAATAAAATAATATTTCATAACCGAAATATGTATACATATCAAAACAACAACAACACACACACGTATATCATAACAATATAAAATAACATATTATTTAAACATTCCTGGTTAAGATGTTTCGAGAAAGTACATCGATATATGCATTGAGACCAGGGTGTGTAACACTCTCCAAATGTTGGTTAATACATCAGTCATGGCTACTTGGGGCAAAATGGGGTATGTACACGTAGTAATTGGATAACTATGGAATGTCTCATCTGAGAGTTTCCTATTAGTTAATAACAACTAGGTAAAACAGGAAATCTCAAAGTGATGATGTTACACAGTTCGCTCGACTTGAGAATACCGTCAAACTTCAAAGTGAATTCTCAACTTTGATTATAGTTAAATCATGGCATGACAATCCATAGAGCGACTACAATTGGGTCTAAGTTGAAGCATTGGTAGTGTAACATTATATTATTCAACAGAGAATTTGTCTCCTCGGTTGTATGAGGTTAGTATCACGGTCAACTGTAGTCAACTCAAAGTCAAAATATCTGGCCAGAGTGGTATGGTTAATAATAAATGTTATTATTGAATCAGGGACTTTGTTAATAGACTAACTGAGTTGAATAAGGATGATACTAGAATTTTGACCAAAAACAAATTTCATAAATCCTAAAGTGATATAGTGTTGACGAAGAGAATGCGTGTAAATAATTGTTGCTAAAAGGTACCACTTAAGAAAATGTGAAATTGGATTTTACTGAAAAGATCTGTAAGTGAATGAATTCAGCTAAACTGTCACGCTACTAGTAAAGGTGACGTGTGAATAGTAATGTTTGAATTTTCAATATTAATTGCTGACTTAATTCTCAGCTCTGAGTATTACAACCGAATTTATGAATTGTAACGACTGGGATTTTAAACCCTCGAAAATTGTCACTAATACATCCTCGTGCCGCAAATCCAAGTGCCAGAAAGCCCGATTGTTAGGAGAAAAAGAAAATAAAGATAGCACAGAATCTCACATGAATGGAATAACATATATTATTTCAATATAATCTCACAGTGGAAAATTTTGAATACAATATCAGAGTGTAACCTGGATTCAGCCTTTTTAGATATTTTAAAATCATTAAAAGGCTAAATAATTTCCATACATATATTTACATGGATTTAATTCTCATTAAATTAACTATGGTTAATTACTAACCATTTCTCTTATCATTTATCAAACCAACTAATCATCCATATCAACATCCATATATTCAACCAAATAATCAACCAAGTAATCACATATTTAATCATCCAATATATATTATATTTTCATATCATTAACTTGGAATTATTTAAAAATTAATCGGTAAATTTAAATGTGAGTACTCACCATTAACCAAATCATTTCACTTCCTACCAACATTCATTCAATCCAACACTTCACTTAAACTTTTAGTAACTTCAATTAATCATCATCTACTCCATTCCTCCTTACCAAGCTCCAGAAAATCTGGCAGAGCTTCCGCAGTACTTCAAACTTCCTCCTATCTTCTTGGAACAAATCCAGCAGCACTTCTCTCTTATATCTTCACTTCGGAGCTTCCCAAGCACTAGTTCTCCTTATGTTGAGCTCGACCTTCCCCTTGAATAGGTGATGGAGCTCGACCTTGATGGTGATGGTGGTGGAAGAGAGTTGTAATGAGGAGAATGAGGTGTTTGCACAATATATGTGTATATATATATTTACTTTCTTTTTACTACAATTATATATATATTTGCCATTATCTTCCTAGAGAAGAGAGGCCATTAAAGCATAAAGGAAGAAGAAGAAGAAAGCTAAGAAAAGAATGAATGGAAGTGTGAAGAAAATAAAACATAATGGTCCATATTTATAGCTTTGAATTCCTAAAGCATTAAAGAATGTAAATGGACAAAATTACCCCCCCCCCCCCACAATCACCATCATTTTCAGCCCTCCCCCTCTTCTCACCTCCCCCATCAATTCACTCACTTACTTGTCCTTTACTTAATAGCTAAGGGATGTACTTGGATGGAAAAATGGATTTAAGGTGAGATTTGATTTGACTTGTGTTGGATTTGGTGAAAATATCTTCTTTAAGTACTTTTCTTTACTTAATTAATCCTTAGTTAATGTAAGTGAGGTGCTTATTTATTTGTTAATGTGTTTATTTAATAACTATTCAAGTTGCAAAATGTTTACACAATATATTGAACAAAACGTTGATCTTTAACAAAACATTTTCCATTCACATTTTCCGTTTTTAAATCAAACTATTTATTTATTAAAAAATTGAAAATTGATTTATTATCATATTTAAATAATTAAAACAAGTTTATTTTAGTTATAAAACCATATTTAATAATATTAAAAACCAATTGTAAAAATATGACGTCAATTGGTCGAAGTGCGACGAAGTTTGTTTATCTTTATAAAACAAGTATATATATATTTATAAAACTTTTTTCAATCAATTATTATCATTTTATAACAATTTTAAAAAGAATTATTTATCATAAAAAACAAAAATTCAACGTTTATCCAATTTTATCGAAAACCGGCTTTTGTCAATTTTACGATGAAAATCGAAACTTCTTAATTTTGTAATTCCATTCTAAAAATAAGTTTATCATTCTTATTTATTACATATAACATGATTATTAAGTTTGAAAATTCTATATTTGAATATTTAATGTTAATTAAATATTCCATTTAAAAGTGATAAAATTACGAGTTGTTACATACTTCCCACCTTAAAAGAATTTCATCCTCGAAATTATACCAAAACCCAAAACTCATAATACTTACTCAAAAAAATCTTTAAACTCAATTCTATATTATATACATAGATCATCCATACACTATATTTGATTCAATCTTTTATTTGAATCCAAAACTTTACTTCCAAACTAGTATTGATCCCCCGATCTTCTAGTGCGGACTCTGATCAGGCTCTTTGATCAGACACTTTCGTTTCCCTTACATAGCTCTCAAATATGATAGAAAAATCAAGTGCCCAATCCTAAACTCTCATCAATGTTTGTCGTCAAGAATCGTGTGATAAATCATTTTTAGGACCGGTATGAACACCTTAAAGTTCTGTACTCGAATCATAGATCAAAATCGTGTGACGAAATAATTTACGTACCTTATATGTACTTATTAACATTCAAAAATATTTATAAAAACTTTTCATAAAACTTTTATCTTTAATATTTATTTCCAAATATTTTTCTTAAAGAAAAACATTTCTTCCCAAAGGAATCATTTCAATTTTAAAAGATAATTTACCTTTTATTTTCCAAAATTACAACCAACTTCTCCCATTATAATATATTCCTTTTTAACCAACCTTGATATTATCAAATAATAATTCAAAATTATCCTTTTAACTTAAGGAAAATTATATAGATCGAGTCACTCCAAAATAGTACCAATGAAATAGGTACTACCAATGGTATACTATATCCCCTTAACAAGAAGGGTAATACTTAAGAGAAGTGTTTACCATTCGGACATATCTCTTACCCATTTTTAGTTATTTTCGAGCCACACAAACTAGTTACCATTTTGAGACTTTCTTACTTATTTGAAATTTCTTTTCAAAAATCCATTAGAGATTATTTTGTTTATAAAACCCATTTTATAAGTCCTTTTCATCAAATCATCATATATTCTTTTTAAAATTTCATAATTCTTTTCCAAAATACCCAAAATTAAGTTTCTCAAAATTTATATAGCATATCTTCCATATCCATCTTTTCAAAATCATTTTATTTGTGTAAAATACATTTTTAAACTACATGCTTATTTTATTATCTTACACCAATTCATTACCCTTAACTCTATATTACTATCAAAACATCTTATAGTCAAATCACGATACTTAATTCATAAGATGTTCGTTCAATCAACAAATGGTAATAACTGAATATTATCAGTCCCCGACACACATAAATATCTATATACTTAAAATATAATCCTTTTAAATTTTCAAAAAGATTAGGATAGGAGTTCTTAAAATTTCTTTTTATTAAACATATATCTTTTACACTTGAAATAGAATATATCAACCCTAAATTTTTTTCTTTCTTCTATTTCTTAGCTTTCCTTTTATCCTTTTTCTTTATTTTTCTATCCTTACACATAACTGCATAATGCCCTTCTTTACAGCATTTGTAACAGAAGATGCTGGCATGAGATCCTAGTTTTAATTTCTCTTCTGCCTCTTTTTGTGCACGTATACTTCGTGCTTGCTTTGGATTAGCTCATAACTCATCAACTAACATATAATAAGGCATCTTGACTTAAATGATATACTAAGTTATTATCAAAAGTTTCATACCATTAATTTCTTGATTTATCCAAACTACTCGATTCATACTTGTTCGGATTTGAACTTGCCTTGATTGTTCAATGATAAGAATAATAATTTACCAAGCGTTTGATACCGTTCGCCCAAGCCAACATATGATCGTTACTTAGAAGATTATTCCCACCATCACCAAACAGATCAACACCTTAATCTTGGAACTTTCCAAAAGGATAACATCTTATAAATTTTCCATACCACACGAATATTTATATTTTTGTATATATAAAATATACTCCTTTTAAAACAGTGCGTCGATTTGCCTTGTTTAAGTGTTTAGAAATCCCTTTCGATAATAGTGATTAGGCGCATCAACCAGAATCTATAAACCACTCAACAGATTAATCAACACAAAACATTTTTATATCAAATAACAAATACACGCTCATATATATAATACTCTCGAACTCATTTTAGGTTATTACTAATCCTATCTCTAATGAGTCACTCATTCTAGGGTTTTACTAACCCTATCTATAATGACTTTTACCTACCAAAGCCTAGGTGTTCGCTCAACCTAAGCTCTGATACCAAATGTAACGACTGAGATTTTTGACCCTCGAAAATCGTCACTAATACATCCTCGTGCCGCAAATTCAAGTGCCAGAAAGACCAATTGTTAGGGGAAAAAGAAAATAAAGATAGAACATAATCTCATATGAATGGAATAACATATATTATTTCGATGTAATCTTACAGTGGAAAATTTTGAATACAATATCAGAATCTAAGCTGGATTAGGCCTTGTTAGATATTTTAAAATCAATAAGAGGCTAAATAATTTCCATACACATATTTATATGGATTTAATTCTAATTAAATTAACTATGGTTAATCACTAACCATTTCTCTTATCATTTATCAAACCAAGTAATCATCCATATTAACATCCATATATTCAACCAAGTAATCACACATTTAATTATCCAATATATATTATATTTTCACACTACAACAAAACAGCCATTTTACAACGGGCAATGCCCGTTGTAATATGCATTTCGCAATGGGCATGCGTCCGTTGTATTAGGCCTCGTTGTAATAGGTCGACCATATTTTACAACGGTTAATGCCCGTTGTAACACATGATATTGCAACGGTTTCTGACCGTTGCAAAATAAATGCAAATTTTAAAAAAAATTACAGCAGCATTCATGCAGTACATCCATACCAATAATGAATAATTTAACAAGTAATAAATATTATCATAAAACAACCAAAATCACATAAGAAAAGACTAAAAGCTAGAGTCATAAAACTCCAACACATTCCAAAAAGTTAGATAAGTTTACATCGACATAGTTCTAATATACACATGAATGTTTACATTAACATTTAATAAACCTCCAATTCAGCTTTTTCTTCGCTTTAGAAGTACTTGCATACAGTAAAGGATTTTATAAGTAAAATGTTGAACTTGCTCAGCCAGATATTCAGTTTCCACAAAGTCCGCAAGTTGAGGATCGTTAGATCGAGTTGCTGCATGTTTTCATTCAATTTAGAAATTTATTATAAACACCCAAAAATTGAAACTGACAAAAATACTAAAAGCAATTTGCGGTTGACTTACACTGTGTAGATGAATCAGCTTCTCATTAGTAAGCTTTTCCAAAGAGAGTGCAAGTTCCATTGCTAAAAATAATAGCATGTGTTAAAACAGAAGCTAAGAACGTTTTTGTTCTACTGACGCAGAACATATAATCAGCGGTGGTTTTGTTTCAAATACATGTATGTTACTTTGACAAGTAATCTGCACCAAAGTTTATGCAGATCAAACATCTAAACTTCTGCAGTTACCATAATTATAAATTATTTAATTCTACAGTTGAAAGTTGAGCCAATAGACATTAATATTTTTCATTTTTCTACTTCCTAATCATTATTCTCTTTTGGTAAACATGAGAAATAAATAAACAATAATATATCTTTTAATATGTTTAGATTAAATAATTTATAATTATGGTAAATTATTTAATCCTACAGATGGAAACAAATCAAGTTAGTTTGTGATATAGATTCCTAAATGTATTCATAATGGTAGTCCACCAATCCAATATCAGTAGTAAAAGATGTAGTCGTATTCTACATTCAATAATAAGAAACTATAGACTAATGCTCCAGTTTGGTAACTTGATTTAATTTGGGACAATATTGAAGGTCTTGCCCTTTTAACAAAATGGTAACGAGTTTGATCCATAATTCCTTGGCTAGTAATTTATTGTAGTTGCATCCAATACGTGTAGCAAAAATAATTGAAAGAAGATTTTAACATAATAGTAACGAGTACAGAGAAAATAGTAGGGAAAAAGAACCATGTTCTTCATGGGGCATGTAAAATGGTTCATGAACAACTGAAAATCAATTATGTGCATCACTCCTGTAACTGAGCTTCATGACAAACCTGCAAATCAATACCATGCATCACTTGTACCCACATTACTTGATAAATCAGAAAGCATCGACCATGAAGGAACTTACTATTTCTGAGAAACTGATTGTAGGAAATTGATTGATGTGTACACGAGTTAAACAGGCAAAAGATTTTCACGATTTCTTATAGCCTCTTTCATTTGCAGTATTCTACCAATGACTATGACTTGTCAATAATAAAAACAGAAAGAAAAAGCGTTGACTACTTTCATTGGAAAATAAAACAGAAAGAATTACTTTCATCGATAAGTTATTCATTGAATAGCATTGAATACTTCAAAAGTCACAATCTAATTTAAAGAAGTGTAAATCAGATTGAAGGGCTTATCATTACAAGGTAATAAACAACGCTTATAAATAATTAGTTTTAAGGACTATCTACTGAAAAATGATAAATTCATTTATCTTTTTATGTTATACAGGAAAATGATAAATTCATTTATCATTATTTCTATATAACTGAAAATGATAACCTCATTTACCTTTTTTCTGTAATTAGTTCTTAAAACTAATTACCCTGTATAAAGAAGCCATTTGAGTGAAACTCCCTAAAAATGGCATTGCAACTGAATTAAACAAAATTCATGGTAATAAATAAAGATGCCTGATTCAAACACTCCATTTTTGAGCGGTGGAAAGTTTCTTCCCAATCCTAAATTTTTGCCACTAAATTCAAGAAAAGGCGTTGTTTATTGAATTTCAAAGCATCGAATCCTCCTAACATTTTGCTACATATTCTTTCAACCTTTAAATCTGCAGTAAAATTAAAACTGGGTTTTACTGAACCATGTGGATGTCATATTTTTTTTCCTTCTAAATTGGTCCTTGCTAAAATTGATATCGATCTTATAACATATACTTTGACTAATTAACAACAACAAAATATCGTCGTTAAAATTTGATCCTTATGCACATCTTACTGTTATCTCCATGCATTGGCCAAATACTCATTCATGGATCGAATGTGTAAAAAATCAAACTGAACCATGACAGACTTTTACCAAAAGGACGAAATGACAAACTTTTGTGTTCTCCCCAAGTGTGCAATAGTGGTCCATTTATATTTTGAAAACCAAACAAATATTATGGTTTATCTTCGCCATGTATCTTCTTCGGCCAAGATTAAATCTCAACCTAAGTTTTAACTTAGTCAAGCTAAAAAGGCAAATTTCAACTAACAAGTCAAGTTAGAGCGATCTGAAATGATAAGATGCTCTAACTGTCAGGACATGGGTAGGTGTAATGAGCATTTTGATTTGTATTAACTTACATAAGGTGTATCAAGGCACTTTTTTTATAGACTATGCTAATCCATTCAAATGAACATACAAATTAATCTTACCCAAAAGCAAGCTTTGGCTTCAGTATAAAATTATTAAGTCAAAGCAAACCATAACATCAAAGCAAAATTAACATCAGCAAAATCAACTCAAATGGCTTCAGTATAGTATTAAGCACTTTTTTAAAATGTTAAACAAAAACACCACCGCCACAGTGTACAACTAATAGAGATTAGATGACATTACTCACCTGCATGCCAACTTCAATTGAAATGGTGCGAGACGAAGAAACATCAACCCCCAACAACCGAGAAAACACATAGCCAAAGAAGAAGCCAGAGCCATGAAGAGCAAAGACAGCTAAAACTATTTGTAGCCCAGATTTTAAGATTGCAGATGCATTTTGAGCTATACCACTGCCGCATAAAATTGCTACAGTTGTAACAGCTATAAGTGGCATCACCGGGGAAACTATGTCAACCAATTTATGAAAATATTGGTTCACGGCCGTGCCTAAAACTACTGGAGCAAGCACCACCTATTGATATTTTATAACCAGAGAAAAAGTGTTTAGTGAAATATCTGGATCTAATTGGGTAACAATTCTCCAGCTTAAAATAAGGCTTATGCAGCAACCTTTGATTATTTTATTTAACACTCTGTTTGGTGGAATGATAGAGAAGATTGATAGTACTTTTATTCAATGTGCAGATATTGGCGTTGTATCTTAATTGTAATGTAATAACAATCAATTTAAAACATCCAACTATTTACACACACCAAAACAAACTGATTAAAACAGATCCAGTCTTTGGATAGCATTTTTTGCATCATCAATACTATCAACAAATAAAAAATAAAATATGGAAAGAAAAACAAACTCTGTAGATAATCAAAAGCACGACCAATTGATTAACTAAAAAGTATGAGCCTAAATAAACTATTTGCTAGTTGTTAGCTAGTAAAATAAAGTTACCTGCATAGTTGACATAAATAGACCGGCTGGGTCAACGGAAACAAATTGTCCAGCAAGTTTCGCTGTCAAAAATGGAGTCATCACCTACATTATACAAACCAGACAATTTTTATATCAACAGTATAAAATGACTAAGCAATTAGAAACATATATGATGCATGAAAGTATTTTGTTTAAGTACCGCAGCAGTAAAAGTGCTGGCAGCTGTCATAACCACAGAAAGAGCCACGTTTCCTCTGATATACAAAAAGCATTAAGTGACACATTTGGTATTTTCAAAGAGCAATAACAATCCTGCATCGAGTAAAAATATCTTACTTCGCAAGATAAGTGACAATATTACTAGCTGTGCCTCCAGGACAGCACCCAACCAGCAGCATAATATGAAGGTAGGTTAAAAAGCCTGCTCACAAAGTAACCCGAAAGTGGCATAATCTGCAATCAACCGAATATTTCATTCAAAGTTAGCATTTCAAAGTTGTAACGATATATTGTTTATATTCCTGAGAACGGTTGATTTAACAAGTCCATCATTGAGTTCTATCGAGCTAGAAAATAATAAATTGAGAATATTCTCAAGAATTAAATCATCAATCTCTACACCAAAGAGAAAATAATTCATCGAGAAAAAATAACTATGATACCCCTTCTTATTTAATTAAGTACATTGATGCCATTACACACTATCCCTTCCAACTCCTCTTCCATTTCCTGTTCATTTCATTATTAATCAAAAGCCCCAATTTCCAAACAAACCTTAGTTTATAAATCTCAATTGCCGCCCTCTCTCAGTCCTTAGCACCGCTGCCACCGGAGATTCCACCCATCATCAAAGTTGTGAACTGCTGCATTTTCTGAGCTGTGAGTTGCAGCCATCTCTCCAACGCTCCAAGTTGCTGCCGTCAGCAAAAGCAACAAAGAATAATCATTCAACTCGAATCATCGATCGAGTTCAAGTATTCAACCAGAAAAAGCAAAGAGCAAAAATTACATACCGAAGTCTTTTTGAACTCGATCGTCGAAGCTGCCGTATGCAAACTTGAAGATACAATCGATCATCAAAATACTCACGAGAACATCCACTTGATTGATCAACAACGTCGGCGCTTTCGAATTTCACAAAACCCTAAATCTGGATTGAGGAACGAACGAACGAAACGGCCGTCATTTTCACAAATGAAAGGAACGGAGAAAAAAAAGAGAAACGGGCCGAAGATATAAAAGAAAAAGAGGGCCGGCCATTATATTAGTTTATGATTTTATTTGAGCGTTATTACAACGGGCACGGGCATTTTGTGACCGTTGTAAAATTGTTATCTATTACAACGGGCATTTTGTGAACGTTGTAAAATTGACATGTATTACAACGGGCTTAAAAGGACTGTTGTAATAGCATTCTATTACAACGGGCTATTATCGCCCGTTGTAAAAAGGGCGTTGTATAGGGCATCTATTACAACGGGCCTGAATGGACCATTGTAATAGCCTTCTATTACAACGGGCAGCCAATGTACATTGTAAAAAGGGCGTTGTAATAGGGTATTTTTGTTGTAGTGTCATATCATTAAACTTGGAATTATTTAGAGATTAACTAGTAAATTTAAATGTGATCACCATTAACCAAACCGTTTCACTTCCTACCAACATTCATTCAATCCAACACTTCACTTAAACTTTTGTCAACTTCAACTAATCATAATCTATTTTATTCCTCCTTCCCAAGCTTCATAAACTCCAGTAGAGCTTCCACACTAGTTCAAACTTCCTACTATCTTCTTAGAACGAATCCAACGGAACTTCTTCCTAGTATATACACTCCGAAACTTCCCGAACTCCACTTCTCCTTATGTTGAGCTCGGCCTCCCCATAGAATAGGTGATGGGGCTTAGCCTTGATGGTGATGGTGGTGGAAGAGAGTTGTAGAGAGGAGAATGAGGTGTTTGCACTAGATTTGAGGTGGAATATATGTGTATATATATTTACTTTCTTTTTACTACAATTATATATATATGCCATTATCTTTCAAGGCAAGAAGAGGCTATTAGAGCCTAAAGGAAGAAGAAGAAATCTAAGAAAAGAATGAATGGAAGTGTGAAGAAAATGAAGCATAAGGGTCCATATTTATAGCCTAGAATTCCTTAAGCATTAAGGAATGTAAATAGACAAAATTACCCTCCATCACCATCAATTTCGGCCCTCCCTCTCTTCTCACCTTCCCCATCACTTCACTCACTTCTTGTCTCTTTACTTCATAGCTAAGGGATGTACTTAGATGGAAAAATTGTAATGACCCGTAAATTAATCGCTTTGTATTCGAATATTTAAATCATTTTTAAATATTTAAATAATGGATTTTAATAACCAAATAAATATATTTTAAATTTTAATTAATGATATTAAATCAGTTTTTAATTTTTTACAAAAATAATTATTTCAAATAAAAATAGGAAATGTGACCGAAAAACGTTTTCCAGAAATTTCGACTTTTCGGCGTCGGAAAGTCATCAAAAACGTTGTGCACATTTTTGTATTACTCCTATACATATGACACACATGTACACATGTCATATGGTAAGCTAAATAAAGTATTAATAATAATAAACCACGATTAATTTAAATATAAACATGATAAGATACATTATGTTTAAATAAAAGGAAAATAAAATAAAATATAAATTAACCTCTCATGCACCACCATAACCTAAACTACCTAGGATAGGACCTAAGGCATGGCTAAGGGGGGAGGGGGGCTAGAGGGGTGCATGTGCACATAGGGTGAGGGGGAGGATATGGGAGCTTATACATGACGAAATTAATATATTTTAAATGTTAAAATTATTTTAAATTCTTACTTCATTTCTTTTGCCTATAAATACTCCTCATCTCCCCACATTTTCCACTTTACTTATTCATTTCTATCTTCATTTCACTCCGCTTTATATACATGAATACTTCTATGGCTTCCAAGAGAAATTCCCTAGCCAAAAACTAGTGAATACACTTCTAAAAATCAAGTTAAACTCATATATTCATCAACAAACACTCCTCCACCAAGACAAAAGCCATTTCCACCTCAAAACTCCTAGGCTGAGCCCATTTATGCCCAGGTCAAGCCCATATATGACCTTGGCCTAGCCATATTGTACCCTACAAGCCCATACTTGGTCCTATTTTGGAGTTAAGGCAAGTTGCAAAGAGTTTAGGCAAGTTCAGTAAACATTTAACTTAGTTTGGAACAAGTTTGGTGAGTAAAGCTTCCATCTTCAATACAAATGTTTCCAAACTATATTTGTGTTCATGCCATAGCTATTTAATTCTTTTTGTATTAGTGAAATAATGGTTTGGTTGTTGGATTGGCTTGTTGCTTGAAAGTTGGTCACTTTGGAAAGTTGGCAAGGGAATCATTAGTTATATGAAAATATAGTAGTTAAACTAATTCCGTTGTTAATAAACGCTTGATATATGTTGTATTATTTTAAATCACCATGTGTATATGTTCATACCCTTGTTATGTGATGTGTGGTTGCATTGCAAATGGCATAAACTTGAATCCCGAACTGCCAGTATAGCGATAGACGCTATAATGGCAGTTTCGAAAAATTATCTTTATCGAAACCGTTTGGTTTCATTATCGTGCTTGGAATATTTGACAAGTTAAACAAGTTTTTGATTAATGATGTTTTCAATAATAATTAATTATTTAATAATGATTATTTAATCTAATTAATTATTTATTTAATAAGGATTAAGGTTTAACTAATTAACTTATTAGTGATGTGTTTAAATTTAACTAATTACTTAGTTAATGATGTTTTAAATTTTATTATTCATTTTATTTAATGATGTTTAAGGCTAATTAATCTTTGATAATGATGGATTAAGATCTACTAATTTATTAATTAATGATGTTTTTAAAATTAATTAATCCTTTTAATTAATGACTTTTAAAAGTTAATAAATCTGTTTCACCTTAATTAATCTCTCCTTAAATAAAGTTTTAAATTAATTAATCACTTTTAAATAATGATATTTAATTATTATTAATTTAATTTAATTATTTATATTATTAATTAATTGAATTAATGATGTTTTAAAGGCGATTTACTCTTTTAAAATAAAGGTTATTGAAGTTAATTAATTTACTTAGTTGACAAAATTTTAAAGTTAATTATTCAATATAATAAGGATGTTTTAAGTTGTTAAATCATTTTTATAATGATGTTTCAAAGTTAGTAAACTCTTTTAACAAAGTGTTTTTAAGCTAATACTTGTAATGTGAAGCCAAGTACAAATTCGATTTTTAAAAGTAAATGTTTGATTCGATTATGGAACTGAATTAAGTTCCATAGAACGATTCACTTATATGGAAATGATTTATTTGTATAATTAGCACTAAATATCGAAGAAGTAGACTTGTTGCTATTTCGAAAGTTAAGATCAATCGAGAGACATGACTTTGAGGTAACACTACCTTGACTTGTCAGGTATTATTATCAACCAAGAAAAAGTACAAGTTTGAATTTGATGAGTGATGGTAAGTGTATACGATCGTTTTATATCCTCGACAGTTGGTTTCTTAGCTATCAGTTACTTCAGGTTCTTCATTGTTGTCATTCTAAGACGATGCGTTGCTCCATTGAGCTTTGATATCCTTTATCGAAAACGACTAAAACCAAAGCGCGAGAGTGGGCCAAGCTATGTGGGGTTGCACCCATCAGGATACTTTCACATCTTATCTAGATTGGATACGGTAGCGCTATTAGATGTGAAGTATTCAAATACTCGGTAAGGTTTGGCGGGGTCCGACTTGGAGGTTTCCTAGAAGTGTCACTGAGTAAATGAGCTTCTTAGAAGTATATTACTAAAGTATATTTTAAGGGGGGTCCACCCTCCTAGTCATTTGTAGGAGATTTTCCTTTTCTATTTTGATTCGAACCTTCAAATTTATTTCCTTATTGGCATCGAAAAGAGTCAACCGATTTTCGTGAAGTTTAATTATTTATCCATTCTTTATGTTTGGATGTTAATTTATGCGAGAGTAAACCCGCTTCATGTTCAATGGCGTGGTCTCACATGTTTGTATTTAATTTCACACCAAGTTTTATTCATATTAGACATATCGTCTGACTTCCCTAAACTCTCGGATACTCATTTTATTTGAGTAATCCGAGAGTAGCAGGTCTTTGTTGGGCTTTTTTGAAAATGGCGTCCGAGCAGGAGGCTTTCATCTTCTGAGTTATCTATTCTGCTGTATTTACTAGTTTGTGTAAGTGTATTTTGTTTCAGCATATGTAAAGGCAGGATTTTATAACCGTCTAAGCTGATTTGTAGTACTTTTGTGTAACTCTGATGACTCCCTGTTAAGAAGTAACCTGATGTACTATTAATTGTTATATTTTATTTAGCAGTTTTGTTGTGAGGTTTTCTATTCCGTTCTTTATTTTACCCCATGATGATCCATCTCTCCGATGCTTGGGCAACGACACACGAACACCGAGGATGTGTTAAGTGTCATTCCTAGGGGTCAGAATGGTGAGTCGTCATAGTTGGTATCAGAGCTTTGGTTAAGCGAACACCTTTGCCTGATTGGGGTGCAATTCATTAGAGATAGGGTGAGTAGAACCCTAGAATGAGTTAATCTTGAGAGAGCGTTTCCTTTTCTCCCTCAAAAGTTTAGTTTTAGATCCTTTATTGTAGTTTCCCTTTTTTCATCTTTGAACCTATCTTTGTATTCTAATGATACCTGTCACTTATCCAGGTTATTGAAAATGAGTATAAGAGGAAGAAGAGTGAGGGGATCTGGAAACAACATGGCTACCAATGGTAGAGCTCCCAGAAATGAGCCAGTTGTAGAGCTGATTGTAGAAGCTGTGATGCAAGTTCAGCTGCCTCAGGACTTTGCGACCTTATGTAAGAATTACACTGCTTTAGGCAGTAAGCCTCTCTATGGAACTGAAGACATTCTGGGAGTTTAGACATGGCTCCGCTATTGTGAAAGGATATTTGGGGATCTTCAGTTGGGAGATGCTAGAAAGAAACTATTGGCATCGCATCAGCTCCAGAAAGTAGCAATGGATTTGTGGGATTCAGTCACCATGAATACACTAGAATAAGATTTCTCTTAGGCACAGTTTAATGAGGTTTTTGAAGCTTAGTTTATCCCAGAGGCGGGAAGGACTCAGGTGTTCAAAAGTTTTATGGATTTGAAACATGTGAGATGACAGTGGTGTAGTATGAGAGTAGGTTCAATGCATTGTCTCGCTTTGGACCATGATTGATTGATATGCCACTCAAAAAGAATGAAATGTTCGTGAAAGGAATGCCACCAGAATTTCATCAGGAAATGACCAATCATCTCAATGGTACCTTTTATCAATCTGATCAGTATGGCTTTGAGGTTTGAAGTTCTTGATATTGAGCAAGGAGTTCAAAAGGGAATAGCGCCAGCAGTCAATGCCCAACCTTTATCAGTGATACCAGGTGCTAGTAAGCCATTTTTCAAGCGCAAAGGGAAGAAGAAGTGGTTAGGAAAGAACCTTGGAGGTGGAGCTCCATCATAGAACAAGTAGTTAGATTTGACCAAGATTATTTGTTTTAAGTGCAACAAAATGGGCCACTTTGCAAATAGCTGCCCGAAGACTAATCTACCATTATGCTACAATTGTTACAAACATGGACATGTGAAGAATGAGTGTCCATTTTCGAAGAAGGGGCCTTAGGGGAAAGTTTTTACTATTAAGGAAATACCATCTACTTCTACGGACTCAAAAGGGAAGTAGGTGTTGCAAGGTACATTATCCATTTTTGATATTCCTGTTAGAGTGTTATTTGATACCGGTGCATTCTATAGTTTTATCTCATATGACCTAATGAACCAGTTGAATCGTAAATATGTTATTCTCCATAATTCCCTTTGTGTGTTGAACCCAATTGAAGGTTCGACCAATCTTGATACTATACGTTTGAATGTGCCTATTTCTTATCGAGATCGGCCTTTCTTTTTTGACTTATTTGTTCTCGGGTTCATGGGTTTTGGAGTATTACTGGGAATGGATTGGTTATCTAAGTTTAGAGCAATCGTAGATTGTGATCGAAGGGTTGTTAGAGTTAATGATGTTGGAAATATTGGGGTAGAAATAAATTATGGAAGGCCAAACGAATTAATGAGCAGTTTCCTTTATTCCCTTAAAGTACCCAAGGAGGAGATAAGGAATATACTAATTGTCCTGGACTTCAAAGACATTTTTGAAGACGTGCAAAGTTTACCTCCTCATCGGGAAGTAGAGTTCCACATTGATTTTATTCCAAGAACCAGACCTATTGTACAACCTCCTCGAAGGTTGGCTCCAAAGGAAAGAAGAGAGTTGGAGAAGCAGACGTTAGATTTATTGTAGAAGGGTTTAATCAGACGTAGCACATCGAGTTAGGGATCGCCAATACTGTTCGTCACCAAGGCCGATGGTTCTCTTAGATTATGCGTGAATTACCGAGAATTAAATAAGAGGACTATCAAGAATAAGTATCCTTTACCTAGGATTGACGACATGTTTGACCAGCTCCATGGAGCTCAGATATTTTCTCAATTGGATCTTGCCACTAGTTTTCACTAATTAAGGGTAGTAGAGGAGAGTGTACCCTTGACAGCTTTTCGAACCCTAATAGTTTTTACGAGGGGTTAATGATGCCATTCAGATTGACTAATGCACCTGCTTATTTTATGGATTTGATGAATAGAGTGTTTTGAGATTTTCTTAACAAGTTTATTCTCATTTTCATTGATGACATTCTCGATTATTCTAAAACAAAGGAAGAGCACAAGTACCATCTTCATGTTGTTCTAAGTACTTTAAGAAGTCATGTTTTAAAGGCAAAGTTTTCTACGTGCCATTTTTGGAAATCCAAAGTTAGATTCCTTGGGCATGTAGTTTCGGGAGAAGGTATATCAGTGGACCCAGCTAAAGTAGCTGTGGTTCAAGATTAGAAGAAACCCGAAAATGCGACTGAGGTCAGAAGTTTCTTAGGTGGCTGGTTTCTATAGATTGTTCATTAAAAATTTCTTGAAGATTGCTTCTCATCTGACAAAGCTGACGAAGAAGGATGCTAAATTTGTTTGGACAACCAAGTGCAATCAAGCATTCATGAGTTAAACGAGAAATTGATAAATGCGCCTTTTTTAACTATTCCAGATGGAATTGAAGGATTAACCATTTACATGGATGCTTGTAGGACCGGATTGGGAGCAGTTTGATGTAGAATGTAAAGTAATAGGGTATGCGAGTCGGCAGTTGAAACCTCATGAGAAGAATTACGCTATGCACGATTTGGAGTCACTTGAAGTTGTCTTTATATTGAAGGTGTGGAGACACTATCTTTTGGGTGCAAAGTTTGAGTTATATACGGATCACAAGTCATTAAAGTATCTCTTTACCTAAAAAGATTTGAAATTAAAGCAGCAAAGATTGCTGGAATTTCTCAAGTCTTATGACCTAGAGATTCTTTATACCCCAGGGAAAGCGAACTCCGTTGCACATGCGTTGAGTAGGAATGTGGCGATGATTCTAAATTTGGAAATTAAGCCAGCATTATTGGAGAGAATTGCATATTTCCAAGAAAAAGACCCAATTCTAGCTCGGCTTAAGAGGATTGTTGAAGAGGAAATTGTTTCCAATTTTCAAATTGACTCCCGAGGCATTTTAGGAGTGAATGGATGGATTTGTGTGCCAGACGTTAATGGAATTAGACAGGATGTCCTGAGAGAGTGCAATCGGTCAAAGTTATCTATCCACCCAGGAGTAACTAAAATGTTTCAGAATATAAAGAAGACCTTTTGGTGGAAAGGGATGAAGAGAAAATTTTCGATTATCGTAATCCGGTGTGCGAATTATCAATAGGTCAAGGTGACCAACAAAAGACTGCTAGGTTACTCCAACCATTAGAGATACCAAATTGGAAGTGGGGGCAAGAATCCATGGACTTTATCGATGAGTTTCCCAGAATAAGAAGAGGTAATGAAGGCATTTGGGTAATTGTAGATCGATTAACGAAGAGCGCCCACTTTATTCTGATGAAGTCAACAAGAACTATAGCTTTTTGGCAGAAATCTATTTGAGGAAGATTGTTTGACTTCATGGAATTCCAGTAAGTATAGTCAGTGATCGAGAACCCATCTTCACCAGTTATTTTTAGGGAGCATTGCAAGCCACTTTAGGAATAGAAATGAATTTGAGCACGGCCTATCACCCACAAACAGATGAACAAACCGAAAGAGTGAATCGGATTTTGGAGGATCTCTTAAGAGCATATATTTTGGATTTTGGAGGTCCTTGGAAAGATTATCTACATTTAATAGAGTTCCCTTATAACAACAGTTACAAGATAGCATTGGCATGGCACCCTATGAAGCTTTGTATGGACGGCCATTTAAATCACCTTCATGTTAGATAGAGACTGGAGACCGTTTAGTTCTTGGACCAAAAATGTTTCGAGAAGCATCAGAGAAGGTGGCTATGATCAAGGAAAGGATAAAAGAAGCCTAAGATTGACAGTAAAGCCATGTCGATCAAAGGGGAAGGGACTTAGAGTTTGCGGTCGGGGATTTGGTATTTGTGAAAGTTTCCCTAATTAAACGAGTTGTAAGATTCAGGAAAACTGGAAAGTTAGTACCCAGATTCATTGTACCATTTAGAATCCTGGAGAGAATTGGATCATTGGCCTATAGAGTAGATTTGCCTGAAAGATTGTCTGAAGTTCATAATGTCTTTCATATATCTCATTTGAGAAAGCATGTTCATGATCCATCTCTGATTGTTGAAACGTCTTTTCAGGATGACTTGGAGATAGAACCAAACTTGACAGTAATCTGACATCCTATTCATATTGTAGATCTGTAACAGCCCAAAATTTTAACGAATTTTTTTATTAAAAATAAACATTTTGAAATATTGATTTGAATTAAAAGTGTAATAACTAGCGTAAAACGGGAAATTTAAACTTTACATTTTTACGTATAATTTCATCCGTTCTTAACTTATATTTAACGATCAAAAATTTATTAATGAAGATAATAGCTATTTTAATTTTGGTTTAAAAATGATACGCCATTTTATTTAAAATAAATCGGTAGCATTCTTAAATTTATTCAAAAGGAGAAAAAATTAAATTGTATGTTACTTTGGGCTAACATTGCAAGTTCAACCGTTCAAAAATCTTGCTCAAATCTAGCCTTAAATTGGGCACGTGTGAATCATTCCATTTCCTTTTACCTTCCTTACGTTTCGTTCAAACATTTATTATTGCCTTTATTTCCTCTAACCGATCCAGACTTTTCTTTGCCTTCTCTTTGTAAATTTGTGAGCATTTGATATTTTATTCAGCGTTCAAACAAATTGCCATACCACAAAATATCACTTTTGCTTCCTTCACAAATCTGCGTGAACCTTCTTCCATCAGGTAAAGGACCGCATCTTCTTCCTTTCTTTTATTTTGTATTTCATTTGTTGGTGTCCCCTGTTCTTTGCTGTTCCGTGTTTGGCCACCCGCCTCCACCCCATACGTCAGCCAAACCCTTCGCCTGACCGAACCCCACGTCTCCACCATCACGTCCCCAGGCCACCAAGGTGCCAGCCACCCAACCACGGACCCAGGCCGAGAACCCACGTCGTGCCTGTCACCACCGAACCGCACCTCACCTGCCGTTCCTCCACCACCAGACCACCCACGTCCCCAACCGAAGCCCAGTCGCCAGCCTACCAGCCACCCTACGCCTGCCACCACCACGTCACCAACCCCACGCGTGCCCACCACTACCCAACCTCTTCGCCAGATCGACCACAGCCCCATTCGCCTCCCACTCCATGCGAAGCCACCACCACCTGACCCATACCGGACCTCCTTGAACCCATGCGCCGCCAGAAACCACCACCCCACGCCTACTCATCTGCCACGTCAGCCTTTCCAGTCCATCCTCCACGTCGCCACAAACCCCTACCGAAACCCAACCCCACCGCAGCAGCCTACCTCCTCGCCCTACCCCGTGCCAGACCGAGACCCCACCATTTCCGACCCCATGCCAGACCAAATCCCACGGCAGCCTGCACACGCCCTACCCTCGCCTGACCACCCCATGCGGAGCCGCTCCCTCTGGCATGACCCTGGCCGCGAGTTCATGTGACACCGCCCCTACCCTATACGCTGGCCACCACTACTACCCCAGTCCACCACCGAGCCCTACCCCAGCTAGCCACCAGCCCACTGCCACGTCACCAACCGAAGTCCATACCGAGACGTGAACCCGAGACAGCGACCAAGCCTTGTTTGTTGAAGTGAAATGTGTTCCACTGACCTTCCCTTTGAGAAAATTTGAACAAAAGTGTATGCTTTGTTACTTCTGAAATTTTGTTGAAGTTTTGCCTGTACGAGTTTGTGAGAAAAAGGAAATGGGAAAAGTTGGTTGTCACGTGTTCTGGTAGCCTAGTTTTGTTTGCAACCTGACCTTTGTTTTGAAAAAGAAAAATTTCTTTTTGCTTTAGTTTTTAGTTTTGTTGCCTCTGACCTTGTATGAACCAGAGAAGTGAAAAGATATTGTTTTGTTTCCCCTTTTGTTTTGGTAGCCGGGTCTATATTTTCCCCTGACCTTGGTTTTTTAAAAGAAAAAAAATGTTTTATTACTTTGCAAATATAAAGTTATAATCTATATTTTAAAGGTGGTCGGGCTAGCGTTTTCAATTTTCAACTTGTTTCTTTTTCGTTTGTCGCTTCATTTGAAAATTCGTTATTCGTGCAATCTTAGATTTGATCAATTATTGTGTTTTGGTTTGAATCTAGTTGGCGCATCCGCTAACAACTGATCGTGCTATCCGCGGGCTTTCGATAGACATCGTCTTTCCTTTTTGAATCGAATCTCCAGCTCCGTAGAGGTGAGTAAATCTCACACGAATATTCATACTTATATGATTGAGAAACAACCGCAACTGAATGTGTAGAAATAAATAAATAAATAAATGATGTTATAATTACCTGTGATTTATTTATAGTTGATGTTTAATTGTTAAAACTGCATATCGTATCATCTGTTATATTTTGTTCCTATTTTACTGTTATTCTGTTCTGTTAAATCACACTGCAAGTTCCCTGTAGAATAGAATCACTATGGGTTGAAATGATACATACCCGAATGGACTTTAGAATAAGGGAAGGTCGTTATGGGCTGAAATGATAGGCCTGAACGATTTTCAATTAAATTTTATTTACTTGGGATTGTGGGTTTGAAATGATAAAACCCGGATATTTCTTTGTAAATTACGGATTGAAATGATATAGTATCCGTATCACTTGACTTAGGCTAGAAAATATTATACAGACCCGTGGTTATTTTTTCTGTATTTTTGGATACCTTTAAATATTGTAAAAATATTAAATTGATTTAAATCGAATTTTTAAATGATTTATTTAGAATAGAAATGATTTTTTCTATGTGATAAAAATAAATAAATGGAAAATATTGATTTTTAAAATGGAACTTAAATTTGAAAGTTTGACAAAAGAAAGATGGAAATTTAAGTTAATTAAATTGAAATGAAAATTTAGTTTTAAAATGGTGGAAAATGGAGTTTGAGTTAAAATGTTGAAATGAATTGTTTAAATGAAGGTGGAATTCACACACTTGAATTTTATAAGCGAACTTGTAAGTTTTGGTTTTAATGTGTAAAATTTCCCTTTAAAATAAATCAGTTAAAGGATTTAAATGAACATTTTAATGTATGATTTTATAAGTTCTGAACTAGGTAGAATATGCAGCACTTGTTAAGTGCTGTGGTTATATAAGTGAACCAAAAGACTAAAATGAACTAAGGCTATGATAGTACTTGGTAAGTGTTGTTGTAGCAGAAACAAAAATTGAACCTGAACTAATAAAAGGGCTACTGTAGCACTTGTTAAGGACTGCAGTAGACTGAAATATGATTTTTGCTTTAAAACTGAACTGTTATAGCAGTTTATAAATGTTGCTTTGCTGAATAAAAATGTTTTTCAAATATAACCTATAGCAGTTGTTTTTAAAATGCTGTGAAATGCTGAAATTTTAATAATTAGGGTTTTTGACTTAGTAAACGAACTCAGAATGGTTTGAAAACTTTGGAAATTGAATACTTGATTTGAAAATATAATAATTACACCTTTAAAAGGTTTAAATGAATTATTTGATTGGAATATAAACTATTAAAAAGGTGACTTGAAATGAATAAATGAAGTATACCTTTAAATTTAAAAGGTATTTAAAGTTGAATATTTAGATTTGAACTCAAATGATATTTGGAATATTAAAATGATTTGAAATGAAGTTTTGAAATGATATGATATTTTAAAAATATGGAAATGGTTTGGAATTGATTTAATCTTTATTTTGATAAAGATTTGGATTTGAAATGATATTCTATTTTGAAGTATAAACTGTTATTAAACTTATAACCACGGGTTATAATAACGTTGGGTTGTTAAAGAGACCGGGATCGGATATGGACATACTCTCTGTCTTACCGAAAACCACTTTAACAACCGTGTACGCCGTGGAGATTCCAGAATGAAGTAGGATGGTGACGACGTTCTTAAGGTATGTTACGTGGACCCAACTCCCATGAGTTGGCATAAGGTGGCTAAAACAGGAGCGATCTCGGACCAGTGAGGTAGCACCTCTTCTCGGACACATTTCTTCGATATTATACTCTTATTTGTGATTTGACTAGATGGCCATCCTCCGATTTGGGAATGTTGTTCGAGGTGGACGATAGTGGCTGCTATGCGCTCCATCAGTCCGTGTGCGTAATTGGTATATCTACCCTGGCATTGCCTAGTTGTGCCGTGTCACCTACCATATCGAGCTTTACTATGATTATGATTTTAAGATCCGACCGCGTTAAGGTTCTCCATCCCCTTAACGCTATTTTCCGATATGATTATACTTTACTTATTTAGACACTATTATAATAGCGAATATTACTACATAGTAGATATTTTAACGGATCCTTAGAGGATGGGCGGTCCCAAGCATCTTCTAAGTTACTTGTACCTTTACTACAGTTCACTTGAGTTGGTTTACATTGTATAAGTATGTATATCCTCACTCGAGTGTTTATGTTTTATTTTACGCTCGGGTCAGCCTAAGTATCAGTTGGACTTCATCTTCACGGAGCTAGGACTACTGGAGATCATCCTTATCCAGCTGCTATCTGTTTTATCTGTTCTGTTTGTGTTCTATTTCAGCTCTTGTATTAGTAGACTTCTATGTCTTGAGACTTCTGTTGTACTTTATTTCTTCTGTTGTATTTTATTTAACTCTGATATATCTTATATATATAGTAGCTTCATGAACTACTATCTCTTTTACTTCCGCTGCATAATTTTACTCTGTGTCTGTGATCTATAATTATTTATTTACTGCATATTCTGAGATTTGCCAAATTTTATTTACAACGTGGTATTTTGAGCAATTCAACTCCGGCATGAGTGTCTGCCTATACACTTATAATGGATGCGAATGGTTGAAAATATCGGGTCGTTACAAGATCGGGACCAAAGGAGATTGAGAAACAAGGTGCTGAATCTTGTGAAGGTTCAGTGGAGTGATGATCCCCGCGATTGTACTTGGGAGACGGAGGATCATTTGAGAGAAACTTACCCTGATGTAATGTCAGGTTAGTTGTTTGTTATTTGAATGCATTATGTGTGTTCTTTTATGGCTAAGTTGCTTTGCATTCTTGTATGGATTTATTGGTATAATATATACCTTTTTAGTCGTCTCTTTGTATTAATTCGGGGGTAAAATTCTTCTGTGGGGAGAGTGTAACAACCCGTAAATTAATCACTTTGTATTTGAATATTTAAATCATTTTTAAATATATTTAAATAATGGATTTTAATAACCAAATAAAAATATTTTAAATATTAATTAATGATATTAAAATCATTTTCAAATTTTGTTTACCAAAATAATTAGTTCAAATAAAAATAAAAAATGTGACCGAAAAACGTTTTCTAAAATTTCGACTTTTTGGCATCGGAAGGTCATCAAAAATGTTGTGCACACACTCATATACATAGGCACACACATGTATACATGTCATATGCTAAGCTAAGTAAAGTATTAATAGTAATAAACCATGATTAAGTTAAATATAAACATGACAAGACACATTATGTTTAAATAAAAGGAAAAAAAAACCTCTCATGCACCACAATAACCTAAACTACCTAGGATAGGACCTAAGGCATGGTGAAGGGGGGCCTAGAGGGGTGCGTGTGCACCTAGGGTGAGGAGGAGGATATGGGAGCTTGTACATGACAACATTAATATATTTTAAATGTTAAATTTAATTTAAATTCTTACTTCATTTATTTTGCCTATAAATACTCCTCATCACCACACATTTTCCACTTTACATATTCATTTCTATCTATATTTCTCTTCTCTTCATATATACGAATACTTCTATGGCTTCTAAGAGAAATTCCCTAGCAAAAAACTAGTGAATGCACTTCTAAAAATCAAGTAAACTCCATATATTCATCTACATACACTCCTCCACCAAGACAAAGGCCATTCCCTCCTCAAATCTCCTAGGTCAAGCCCATTTTTGCCCAGACCGAGCCCATATATGACCTTGGTCGAGCCATATTGCACCCTACAAGCCCACACTAGGTCAAATTTAGGAGTTAAGGCAAGTTGCTATGAGTATAGGCAAGTTCGGTAAAAGTTTAGCATAGTTCGGAACAAGTTTGGTGAGTAAAGCTTCCACCTTCAAACCAAATGTTTTCAAATTATATTTGTGTTCATGCCATAGCTATTGAATGCTTGTTCTATTGGTGAAATAATGGTTTGGTTGTTGGATTGGTTTGTTGCTTGAAAGTTAGTCGCTTTGGAAAGTTAGTAAGCAAATCATTAGTCATATGAAAATCTAGTAGTTAAACTAATTCCATTGTTAATAAATGATTGATATATGTTGTATTTTGTAAATCACCATGTATATATGCTCATACCCTTGTCATGTGATGTGTGATTGTATTGCAAATATCATAAACTTGAATCTCGAACTGCCCGTATAGCGATTGCCGCTATATCGCCACTTTTGGAAAATCACATTTTAAATAAACCGTTTGGTTTCATTATCGTGCTTGGAATTATTTGACAAGTTAAGCAAGTTTTTGATTAATGATGTTTTGAGTGATAATTAATTATTTTAATAATGATTATGTAATTTAATTAATTATTTAATTAATAAGGTTTAAGGTTAACTAATTAACTTATTAATGATGTGTTTTAAATTTAACTAATTACTTAGTTAACGATGTTTTAAATTTAATTAATCATTTTATTTAATGATGTTTAAGGCTAATTAATCTTTTGATAATGATGGATTAAGAATTACTAATTTATTAATTAATGATGTTTTTAAAATTAATTAATCCTTTTAATTAATGACTTTTAAAAGTTAATAAATCTGTTTAACCTTAATTAATCTCTCCTTAAATAAAGTTTTAAATTAATTAATCACTTTTAAATAATGATATTTAATAATTATTAAATTAATTTAATTAATTGTATTATTAATTAATTGAACTAATGATGTTTTAAAGGTGATTTACCCTTTTAAATTAAAGGTTATTGAAGTTAATTAATTTACTTAGTTGACAAAGTTTTAAAGTTAATTAATCATTATAATAAGGATGTTTTAAGTTATTAAATCATTTTTATAATGATGATTCAAAGTTACTAAACTCTTTTAACAAAGTGTTTTAAAGCTAATACTTGTAATGTGAAGCCAAATACGAAATTCGATTCTTAAAAGTAAACGTTTGATTCGATTATGGAACTGAATTAAGTTCTGTATAGCGATTCACTTATATGGAAATGATTTCTTTGTATAATTAGCACTAAACATCGAAGAAATAGACTTGTCACTAATCAACAGTTAAGAATAATCGAGAGATATGACTTTGAGGTAACACTACCTTGACTTGTCAGGTATTACTGTTAACCAAGAAATAGTATAAGTTTGAATTCGATGAGTGGTGGTAAGTATATAAGACTTAATTTCTATATGTGATCGTTTTATATCCTTGATAGTTGGTTTCTCAGCTATCGGTTGCTTCAGCTTCTTTATTATTGTCATTCTTGGGCGATGTGTTGCTCCGTTGAGCTTTGATATCCTTTGTTAGAAATGACTAAAACCAAAGAGCAAGAGGGGGGTCAAGCTATGTGGGGTTGATTCCATCAGGATACTTTTACATTTCATCTAGGCTAGATACGATAGTGCTATTATATGTAAAGTATTCGAATATTTGGTAAGGTTTGGCGGGATCCGACTTGGAGGTTTATGAGAAGTGTCAAAGAGTAAATGAGCTTCTCAGAAGTATATTATTAGAGGTATACTTCAAGGGGGCTACACCCTCCTAGTCATCTGTTGCAGTTTTCCTTTTCTTTTTTGATTTGAACCTCCAAATTTATTTCCTTATCGGCATCGGGAAGAGTCAACTACTCTTTGCGGAGTTTAATTATTTATCCATTCTTTACATTTGGATGTTAATTTATGTGGGAGTAAACCCCTTCCATGTTCAGCGGCTTGGTCTCACATGTTTGTGTTTAATTTCACACCTATTGTTTAAATTTTTACTCATACCAGACATATCGTCTAACCCAAGTTGTTTGTTTTTCTTAAACTCTTGGGTACTCATTTTATTTGAGTCCGAGAGTAGCAGGTCTTTATTGGGCTCTTTTGTAGATGACGTCCAAGAAGGAGGCTTTCATCTTTTGAGTTATCTAACTATGACGACCCGGATTTTCAGACCACCAGAATCGCTAAAAAATCCGTCCGTTCTAAAAGTACTAATGAAAACTACCAACTTAATACATAATATTTGATAAATATTCAACATTATTAAATGTATAGGATACACTTTCAATTATACAACTTATCAGAGTAATTAATTATTATTCTACAAGGTGTGCATACCGAACTAATATGCAATAATTCTACCACTGTACACTCTGATGAGAGAGACAACAATATCCTTACTTGCGAACTTCATAAACAATGTAAATGCAGAATAAAATAGTAAGGGGAAAGATACAACAACACAAGATAAACAACAACCAATAACAGATAAACAGAAAAATGGTTATATTATTTTAGGGGATGCATCACTACCACTGGTGACTGCCTACGCACCCCTATCTAATTGGGTTAGATAACAGGATCAAGCTAACGTAATTCTCCTACTGCAAATAGGACCCATGGAGCCTACGATGCACAAACAATATGCAATTCCCAAAACTGCCCACTTAGGCTAAATCTTTAATTTTAGATTTCCAAAATCTAATTAACTTTATTGTTTTCAGAATATAATTCTTTTCAAACATAATCTCTTTGGACCAAACTCCTGATTTCATTTCAAATTATTTGAAATAATAATATATACAATCTTCGTATCAAACTATACTTTACTTCGGGATCTTAAAACAAATCACTTTTGTAATATTTATTTGAAAATCCTAAAATACTACTGTAAAAGCACATCAAAATATATGCAACCAGATAGGGAGGTTTCTCCAAATAACAAGGCAACTGGGTCCCAGCCTTTCGAAAAATAAATATAGATATGTATATCCCTCTTCAACGAGAGCGGACTATACTGAGGCTATAGAACATCTGCATCTGCCTTACCCACGTTTTTAGTTATGGGTTACCCGAATCTTTGTAACATAACAAATCATTTTATATCCCGAAGTGACAAAATCATTTATACTAATAATTACAAATACTTCCAATCTACAATAATTTCCATTTCCAATTCAAAATCATCTTAAAACCATCGGGTTTAGTCCTCGAATTCTTTCCGTTTTATAAAACATTTTTATTAAACCATTTTTTGTACAATCTACTTTTATATAAAATCACTTCAAAATATTTATTCTCAAATATATCTTTTTTTTCTTTAAAAGGAAAACATTTCATAACATTTCAACTTGAAAACCAATTTTCAAAACAATTCATTAAATTGAAGTGAACCAAATATTACCGCTAAACACCTTATAGTCAAATCGTGAAATAAATCACAGGGTGTTAGCTACAATTATTTTCTACCCAGCCCATGCATATGGATAATTAATTGTTCATAAAATGGTCGAGCAAAGTCAACAAGCAATAAAAAATAATCAGTGCTCATAAACTGGCCGAGCCTCATTCAAACAATCAATCAATGAAATAAACACAACAATAAATAATAATCAATGCTTCATTCTATCAAATATTTATAACATTTTATTTTACCTTGGGTTAAAACGGTTTGATATTTATTTTGGAGCATCCGGGCTTTCCCTTCGACATGTTCCGTCCCTCGCCCAAGTCTCCTTGGATCTCACAGACAAAACACCTGTACTAGTCGTTTCCGCATACTCAGTTTGTTATTACATTCAAAGAAATGATTTCTATTATATTGTTTAAGTGTTATAATAACCATTTATTTAAACTCTTTCTAAAAGAATTATAAAAATTCCAATTTATCTTTAAAACACTTAATTATTCATTTAAAAACATTTATAAATGATTCTAGAAAGAATCGTTAAGTTTAGATCTTTATTTCAAAAGTTATAGAAACAGCAGCAGAAAAGTACTTGAAACAACTTATTTGATTAAAACAACTTTTCAATGTTTGAAAATTCTTATTTTCCAATTCAAATCTCTTTCAGACCATTTTAATGGATTTATAAAATTTATTTCATATTTTTTGTCATTTAAAAATATCATTTATAAAGAAATTCCTTCTTGGATTCCGAAATGCAAAAACCACGATGTTTTTAGAAAATTGTTTTGGACATATTTCAAAATCTACTTAATGAAATCTTGATTTTGTTTCTTCGTTGGAAATCTATGGATATAACAGTTTGGAAAATTCTTATCTCGAAGAATTCCAAGCTAAATTCCATTCTATATACCTATTTGACTTTTATAGCGCGAAATCGCGAACTACCATTACGTGACGCGCCTATTTTTGACTTATTTTTCAATTTCTTTTCAAACTTCGTGGAAACACTTTTAAATGTTTATAAAACATTTATAAATCATTTTCAAACATTTACACCAATATTTTCCATATTAAATCTCTTTTTCACTTCATATTATAATATTATAATATTATAATATCATTTTCGATCTTTTTAAAATCATTTAAAGGCTAAATCACTCTATACACATATTATTATGGATTTAATTTTCATTAAATTTAATTTGGTTAATTACTAACCATTTCTCTTATTATTTATCAAACCAAGTTATCAACCATTTCACAACCATATAATCAACCATAATATCAACCAAGTTATCATCCAATATCAACCAATATTCAACATATTAATTTCTAATTTAACATGTGTATTATCAACTTAAGTTTTATTAAAATAAAACTAAGATTTCTGTACTCACCTTTAACTAAATCGATTAACTTCCTACCAACATTTTTATCCAACCACACTTCACTAAACTAACCTATACTTCCTAATAAATCCATAAACAACTCCACCACCTTGCTCTCGGCCCAAACCTTCCTCCCCCTCCATAGCTCATGGTCATTGCCTCCCCATCCTAATACTCACGGCCTAAGGCCATTTAAAGAAGAGAACGATAAAATATTATAATCAAATAAACAGTTCATGAAGCTGTTTACTATCAATTTGATATAATTTATACAACATTTATCAGAGTTATATATATACAACAGAAACAAAATATAATGCAGCAGACAACACGATGTAGGAATAATAATAGTAATAATAATATAACAAATCTTCGTCTTCGTCCTCCAGAGAATAATCTTCGATAAGCTGTAAACTCAGGGCTGATGGTGAAAGAATAACGGCTGATATGAAGGGTTGACTCGAAAAATATATTAATTAAATTTTCAAAATATCTCGATTTTAGTAACTTAAAATTTCGAACTCCTATCGAGGCGTGCCGCCAAGTGTTCATATTGTTATACCCCTATTCTGAACGCAATGGAATAAGTTTCGAGTCCCAATTTGATCGTATGGAGAAGATAGCTTTTTGGACCCAATTATTATATTGAATTTTCGATACTAAATTCATCGCGTTTTTATCATGTATGACCAAATGATAACTCCAAACGCTACGAAATTTGAAATCCGACAATAATACACTATTACGGATCTGATGGAACCGGTTTCGTCGAAATTCAAGATTGTGCCCCGAAAGGTTATTTTTATATGTTAATTTAAACGAGTTATTTTTAAAATCGAGTAAATCACTTTAAATTCAATTAAATTTTTTATTTACCTTCATTTTTATAAATAGAATTTAATAAGCCTTCAAATCATTTTTATCCAGCTTAAACCCAATATTCAGTTATTTAAACGATTTTCAATTATTAAATTAAGCAATTAAATTATCCAATAAATCATTTTATTTGAAATTCAAATTATTAAATCTATAAAATTTACTTGTTAGTGTTTAAAATCAATTAAATAAACAATTTCAAATAACCAAGAATCCTGGGTCGTCACATTCTCCCCCACTCAAAAATTTTCATCCTCGAAAAGGCGTTAAGTAAAGAATTTAACATTTGATATATTCTATTCAAAATATTCAACTTATAAAACAATAAAATCTTATTAGAAACTTTTACTATATCGGTTCTACGGAAATTACAACTTATATATAAATAAGTTATAAAATTTAAACCTTAAAAATTTTCTAACACCCGGAAAATTTCGACAAAGCCTCCTTTGCGCGGTTCGATCGGAAATTTTTTACGATACAATATATAACACAAGTATACCAAATAGATATCAAATATACATCTCATCTCAAAGATGAGGCATCCCATAGGGAAAAATATAAAAGCGCGGTATGTAATCCGAGATGTGTACCTTATTATTATTAATACGAGTGAGTTTGCTCGTACTAAGCAAGCAAAAGCATATAAAATCCGTGTATACATCCAAACGGTTTTCGTATGTACCTATCTCAAATCAATTTAGAATATTAGTTGCATATAAAAGATATAGAAAGCATATGTGAGTTTAATAAACTATAAAATATGCATTCTGAATCCAAATCATAACGCAAGCACAAATATACAACATACTACTATCATATGCAATCAAAACAGTTATAACGATGGTTTATATTAAAAGAAACCGTTCAACGCTTAATAGTTATCCAATTAATTCATAAACCATTATCGTTTTCATTTCCAATGTCAATATTTAAGTTATACACTTCATTTTTCATTTACATTCAATTTTTATTAACTTTTAATCGGTTTGCTTCATATTTATTCACATTTATTTCATTTACCTTCAGTTTATTCAAAATTCCATTATTTCACCTTTTGTTTGACACATTTCATATAAATTTATATATAAACCATTCATAACCATTTAAGTATATTACAATCATTTTATGAAACGCAACCCATGTTCATTTTTTATAACTTAAGTTCATATTAATTCTTCGATTCACTTCGTTAGCTCATTTCATAAATTTAAATTCATATTAATACAATTCACTAACTTCTTCCATTTATTCATTTCGTTTAGCTTTTCATAAGTTAAAGTTCATTTCATAATTCAATATTAGCTTCCTTCCTTTACATCCATATTCAATTAACTTAACATCTTGTTTAACTAACATTTATCAAAGTTATAAACTATAAACTTTACTTTACATTTTCGCGAAACATTTGAATTATAATGTTCATATCTCCATTTTTAGCATCAACATCATTAATGAATTACTTCTTATATCCTTACTTACTTGAGTTTCTTTACAACTTAATTCACATCTATTTTCACAATTTCATTTAATAACAAATTTATTTGTGAAACATTTTATTAATCATCACTTTAGTTTATAATCATTTTATAAAAGTCCAACTTCTTATATATGATTTTATCTAAGTTTATAATTATCTCAAAAGTTACCGATTCAATTTCAAAATTTCTTTGCAAATTTATATTTAATTCTATAACCAATTTACAAAGATATTATTCAATTCATTTGTCTACTTTCTTAAGTTCCACTTACTTATTCCATTTAGTCACTAATCATTTCATAATATACTAATTAAGTATATAACATTTATTATTACAACTAAGTTTTCATTTATATACATTTTAATTATTTTTAAGTTTTGTTTACTTGTATAATACCCCATTACATATCCAAATCATCATTTTAACTTTTAACATTTGATAAGTCTTATTATATGTTATTAGAATGCAATTTGGTATTATAACCAATTAATCTGATTCATTTTACTTAATTAAAATGTTCACTATTTTAACTTGTTAAAATTTTCTTTAATTTCAATTTAAAAGTTGCAAACTTCAACACTAAAGTTTCTCAAACATTTAGCTTAGATTCCTTAATTCTCTTATTTGAATAATTTGAAGATTACTAATTAACATAACTTTTAAATTTTAAATACCGGGTTCATTTCAAATCAATTGAAATAAGTATATATACTTATATCTTTTGTATATCAAATCATACTTTTGGAGTTTAAACCAAATCCGTTTATCAAATCAATTTTGTAGCAAGGCTTCTCAGAAATCTCCCACACTTTGAGACTCGAAAAATGAACGTCGATGATGTTGCGCAGTCATCACCGAAATTATTTTCCAGCGACAAAAGAGGGTAGTACAGAATTCATTCCTTTTAAAATTTATTTGAGAATAATTGTATTTGTATATACTTTTAAACAATACTGTTATTATTTTCCAAACCTTGAAAACCATTTTCAGAAACATCGGAATTTGAATTTCTCAAATTCTCAATTTTATATTCATTTTACTTGCAAATTATATTTTATAAATCACATTTATACAGTTTCATTTTCTTATAATCATACAATAGCTAATAGTTTAGGAATATTGACTAATCAAACAATAAACAATAATGATCAATATTATCATTTCTAACAACCAATTCATTTAACTATCTAAATTTCAAAAAACCATTGTTTTATATATAAAATATAATCCTAGGTAAACTTACTTCATTTACCAAATTTCGAAAACAATATTGTGTTGGTTTGCTTTGTTCAAGTGTTTTGGAATCCCTATCGATATAGTGGCGTCCCACGTATCGATCAGAACTCAAAATTCAAACTTAACAATTCAAACAACACAATATAAAACATTTTATACAACACTAACAAATACGCTCTTTCATATATATACACTCAAACACACTCATTCCAGGGTATTACTAACCCTATCTCTAATGAGTTAATACCCCGCAAAGCTAAGGTTATCGCTAAACCAAAGCTCTGATACCAGCTGCGATGACCTACATTTCAGAAGGTTTAAATCGACAATAATCCATACATGTCCGACTTAAACAATCCGGAACATAGATAATCAATGGGGTTAATTAAGGAAAATAAGAAAAGAAGAAGAAAACCACACAGAACCTTGCAGCGGAACGATAAAATATAATAATTAAATAAACAGTTCATGAAGCTATTTACTATACATTTGATTATAATTTATACAACAAAAACAAAATATAATGCAGCAGACAACATGATGTAGGAATAATAATAGTAATAATAATATACCAAATCTTCGTCTTCGTCCTCCAGAGAATAATCCTTGATAAGCTGAAAAATCAGGGCTGATGGTGAAAGAATAACGGCTGATATGAAGGGTTGACTCGAAAAATATATTAATTAAATTTTCAAAATATCTCGATTTTAGTGACTTAAAATTTCGATATCCTATCGAGGTGTACCGCCAAGAGTTCATAATGTTATACCCCTATTTCGAATGCAATGGAATAAGTTTCGAGTCCCAATTCGATCGTATGGAGAAGATAACTTTTTGGACCCAATTATTATATTGAATTTTCGATATTAAATTCAACGCGTTTTTATCCCGTACAACCAAACGATAACTCCAAACAATACGAAATTTGAAATCCGATAATAATACACCATTACGGATCCAATGGAACTGGTTTCGTCAAAATCCAAAACTGTGCCCCGAAAGGCTATTTTTATATGTTAATTTAAACGAGTTAGTTTTAAAATCGAGTAAATCACTTTTAAATTCAATTTAAAATTTATGTACCTTCATTCTTATAAATAGAATTTAATAAGCTTTCAAATCATTTTTATCCAGCTTAAACCCAATATTCAATTATTTAAACGGTTTTCAATTATTAAATTAAGTAATTAAATTATCCAATAAATCATTATATTTGAAATTCAAGTTTTAAATCTATAAAATTTACTTTTCAGTATTTAAAATCAATTAAATAAACAATTTCAAATAACCAAGAATCCTGGATCGTTACATTAACTCAAAATTTGTATATGTATAAGTTGAGATTTATTCCGTTGTGATCTGCGACTGTTATTTATATGATATATTGTTCTGATTCTAAGAAATTGATGTGTCTATTACTTTGTATTAATATTGTACACGTCAAATTCAGTTCAGATATTAAGTGAAAATATATAAATGACGTGTCAGTGTTAATATAAAGATATATTCACATTCGATCGCCATTAACAAGCTGTATTCTCTGAATTAGCAGACGACATTACTTGTAATGTTCTTTGCTAATCGGGGCATCGCGATGGGGTCGTTACATAATATTTTTTTTGGTACAATATTTAATGATCTTTATCTGGCTATTTGTGAATTGATAGCTTGATGATGTTATAAAGAAGGGTGATGTTATGGTGAAATCATGTCATGATGAAACTTCATATATATTAGAGGAAGTCAAAGCTAGAATGGCATGAAAATATACGTGTAATTTTTGTGATTATAAATGGCAGCGTAAAGTTTATCCTACTATGAAACTGCTTACAGTAGATATACTAGTTACTATATCAAATATCATAGGTATTGTAGTATTCCAAATCTGCTTACAATGTAATGTTATATGTAACTATGTTGATTGTTATCTGAACTATAAGCGCTGCAGTCTATAAGGAATAAGGTTAAGAACTTGACAAGACAGTCAGTTTATCATATTGTAGTTATTTTTGACAAATTAATTAAAATCCTTATAATATGCTAAGCCACAAACCATGTTGGGGAAAAATCTCTTCAGATGATCAGTCTAAGGGAATAAAAAACCCAGCGCAGCGAAAAAACAACGAACTGGATCGTGATTGTAGTGAGACGGAACAAACAAAAGATGAACACCAGAACAGACAGTCGCATATATATGCAATGCAGAAAAATAAATAACACTAGTATTTATAGTGGTTCCACTACCGCTACGCAATGTATGTCCACTTGGGGAGAGGAGATTTTATTAATCACTGAAAGATTAGAGTTACAAGATTGATTCACTTTTGGAGGCTATACATAAGAAGAATTAACAATACAGACAAAATTCTGCAGAGTTTCAGCTCTCTAGGATGACTCTGAAATTGGCTGAAATTAGCTCTCAATTTCGGCTACCATTGTTGTCCAGAAGCTCCTCTATTTATAGAGTGAAGAAATGAGGAGGGGTAGCTGTTATATAGCGACCCTGGGGTTTGGTTCGGCATGTATCTGAAGACGAACTAGCTTCTCTTCAGCTAAATGAATTGCACTCTGACTATCACAGTACACATCCACGCCATCATATACGAAGCCCAAATCACACAACAGTCGCCTCAAATAAAGCGCCTCCTTTGCTGCTTCAACCGCAGCTATGAGCTCTGCCTCTGTAGTAGACAAAGCCACAATCGTCTACAACCTCGCTCTCCAACTGATCGCTGTCCCACCAATGGTGAACACATATCCGGAGGTTGACTTTCTTCGATCTCTATCACCAACATAGTCGGAATCACAAAATCCAACCAAGATGAAATCTCTTCCTCTGCCTCCAAAGATAAGTCCATGGTTTGGAGTTCCTCTAAGGTATCTGAAGATACACTTCACTGC
The DNA here is from genome assembly GCA_030737815.1 of Allium fistulosum. Classification (NCBI taxonomy): domain Eukaryota; kingdom Viridiplantae; phylum Streptophyta; class Magnoliopsida; order Asparagales; family Amaryllidaceae; genus Allium; species Allium fistulosum. The sequence continues at coordinate 1,439,630,961 of CM060902.1, forward strand.
TTCCCAATGCGTCTTTCCTGGATTTTGCACGAACCTACTCACCAATCCAACAGCCTGTGCAATGTCAGGCCTAGTGCAGACCATGGCATACATCAAGCTGCCAACTGCACTTGCATATGGGACCTTGATCATATAAGCCTTGTCCTTTTCTAAGATCGAAGAGCCTTTACTAGAAAGCTGTATGTGCAAAGGCAAGGGTGTGCTGATTGTCTTTGCCCCTTCCATGCTAAACCGAGCAAGCACCTTTCGAATGTACTCCTTTTGAGTGAGGCTCAAAAGCCCTAGCTTTCTATCCCTTTGGATTTCCATATCCAAAATTTTCTTTGCTTCTCCAAAGTCCTTCATTTTGAATTCTGCTTTTAGCTTTCGCTTTAAACTATCGATTTCAGCCTTATCCTTGGAAGCAATCAACATATCATCCATGTACAAGAGTAGATACACCCATCTACCATTCTTTATTGCTTGAAGTACACACAAGCGTCTTTGATGCTACGATCAAAACCAAGTGAAAGCATAAAAGACTCAAACCTCTTGTACCATTGTCTTTGCAACTGCTTAAGTCCATGCAAAGACTTCTTCAATTTGCAAACCTTCTGGCTGCTTCATGTAGATGGTCTCATCCAAGTCTCCATGCAAGAAAGCGGTTTTCACGTCCAGTTGCTCCAGCTCCAAGTCATGAGCTGCGATGATAGCGAGCAAAATGCGGATGAACGTATGCCTCACTACTGGAGAAAATATCTCATCATACTCCAATCCCTTTCTTTGTGAAAACCCTTTAGCAACTAATCTAGCCTTGTATCTCCCATCTTCCTTCGCCTTGAATACACACTTGCAACCTATAGCTCGGCTTCCTTGAGGAGGTGGTACCAAATCCCAAGTCTTGTTCTTCTTCAACGACTCTAACTCCTCTTCCATAGCGCACATCCACTTCGAACTGTCACATGACTTCAAAGCTTCATCAAGGTCAAGCGGCTCCTCATGAACCATATGTAGGGCATAGTCAAACTGATCACCAAGGCTAAGGTATACAAACTGCCAATCACCATACCTTTCGGATGGCCTAATAGTCTTACGACTGACCCATGTAGGTACTGCTTCGCATAAACTCCTTTCAGATCCACCTTGAACTGAACTTCCTCTAGATTCATGCACATCACCAGCACTACTAGAAGGTACCTGAGGACTATCATGTGATGTTTCATCAACTACGTTTTCCTCGACAGCATCAACAACAACTCTACTATTTGGCTCGAACACGGGAACTTCTTCCATCTCCTTAGGCCTATTAGAATCTTCTGATGTGGTAGGTAGCTTCTCTTTTGGATTAAACATAGCAGACTCATCAATGGTAACATGTCTGGAATGAACAATCTTCCGATCAACGGGGTTCCAAATTCGATACCCTTTGATACCATCGATGTATCCCATTAGTATGCCCTTGTATGCTCTACCTCCAACTTGTCATCACCTATATGGTGAACGTACACAGGACAACCGAAAATTCGGAAGTAACCAAGATACACTGCTTTACCTCTCCACTTCTCCTCTGAAATCTTCCCATCTATGGATGAGCATGGAATTCGATTTATGATATGCGCCGCAGTTGATAATGCCTCAGCCCAAAAGCCTCTAGACAAGCCCGCCGTCAATCTCAAGCAACGAGCCTTCTCCAATAGATTCCTATTCATCCTTTCTGCAACCCCATTGGATTGCAGATCACCGGGTGTAGTGAAATGTCTCTGAATGCCATGCTGTCTACAAAAGTCGAGGAACTCTCTAGAAACAAATTCACCGCCATTATCAGATCTTAGCACCTTCAACCTAGAACCAGATTGGTTCTCAACAAGCGCTTTCTAGTCTTTGAACTTATCAAAACTCTCTGATTTAGCCTTCATCACATACACCCATACTTTTCGAGAAAAGTCATCAATGAAAGAGATAAAATACTTTGCTCCTCCAAGAGAAGGAGTAGCAACCGGTCCCCAAACATCTGTATGCACATACTCAAGTACTCGTCTCGATCTATGGAGTCCAACTCCAAAAGATACTTTAGTTTGCTTGCCTAACACACACTCCTGGTAAAAGTCCATCTTGTTAAAGTTTTATCCTTGGATCATCTTCCATCTTCGAAGCATCTCTAAGCCTTTCTCTGAAATATGACCCAACCTGAGATGCCAAAGCTTTATGGCATCCAATGCACGAGAACTATCTACCCCAACACACGACTCTCCAAGAACTATGGTTCCTTTCAGCAAATACAGATTTCAGAACACATCTACTTTCATAAGAACTAGTGCACCTCTTGAATCCTTCACACTATCCTTCTCGATAGTTACCTTACATTCCAACGATGCCAATTGTCCTAAAGAAATTAAGGACTTCCGAAGTCCTGGAACATACTGGACACTTGTCAAAGTGCATATCACTCCGTCAAACATCCTGATTCTCACTGTACCTTCACTCATTGCTCTACAGCTAGCATCATTACCCATAAGAATAGAGCTTCCCTCTCGTCCAACGAAAGAACTGAAGTAATCCTTATTATGCGTCATATGGAAAGACGCCCCCGAGTCCAGCACCCAATGGTCTGAGACATTCGATACTGCTGCAGACAACACGTCGTCAGATACAGACTTCTCTACCGCAAATTGTAATACCCCAAAATTTTGTGAAAAATCATTTTTGTAAAATGATTTAATTTTTGAAATATTTAGATTTAAATATGGTGAAATTTCTGGAATAAATAGTGTGCAAGTATATGTGTGCACGTGCACACTGAAATGGCACAAGGAAGAACTCCAGATTTCTTGGATTTAAAACAAGAATTAAAAAGCAATACAAACATGATTTTGCAACATGGATATTTGATTTCTGGAATTATATGGATCATCTTAGAAAATAAGAAAAGTAAGTTTTACTTTAAATTAGTAAACAAATTTTATTTAAAACCCAGAAGAGAAAATTATGTGTATTTGTAAACCTGTATACATATAGGTGCATATGCTTCTGAAATTAAAGAGAAATTAAATAAGCCTAGATAAGATATGTGTATAAATATATATATATTTTTAAGTACTGAAAAGTATATATATATATATAAGCAGGTAAAACTATAACATTAAAATGACATGAAATGTGATACAAGTTAATAAGCTTGTATAGGCAAAAATAGCAAAGGAGAATTTTCAGAAATAATTGAAAAATAAAAGAAAATAGTCACACTTTTAACATGACTAGGTGAGTGGCCATTTTCTGAAAAGTAAAAGAAAATGCAGCCTTTAAATTGGTTAATATGGCCGGGGTATTATGAATGCAAAATGCATGATGCTAGCCAGGACAGAAATGGAATTCTGTTTCAACAAAACCCTAGAGGAAAAGTGTATATAAATAGACAGAAGAATTGTCTTTACCCCGGGCTGCACAAAAATAAGAAAAGAAGAAAAAAAAAATATTGGAAGGAAGAAGAAAACACTCAAACAAGAATTTTCTGGATTAATAAGAGGAAATACTTAGGTGAGTAATCTCACTGAGTTCATGGCATTAAGACCTGAGTTGAGGCAGCCACTTTTATATTGCCATTTATATATTTTTGGTTTTGATGTATATGATTTCATCAATGCTTTTTGGATGTCTTATTTTAAATCTGATATGATTTAATATGGATGATTTTGATGATCTTTGATTGGTTGAGACATTTGCTTTTGGATGAGTGTCATACTGTTTTATTTATACTCATAAATGTTAAAGTTTAGGATCTTAATAATTATATAGAGAATACTCTCAGCTGTTATAGATCTATGGCATGGAAACTTTATGAAAATGATTGGAGCTGCATTATACTTGGTATAAGTGCTGAGGCTTGAAAAGAAAATTGTTAAGGGTGCAATAGAAATTTTCTAAGTGCTGAGCCCTTAATCAAATCAAAAAAAAAAGAGAAACCCACAAGCTAAAATTATGATTGAACCAGATCTTGAATCTGAATCAATCATAAAGGCTTGCAGATCAATATAACATGCCATGTCTCTTTTTACAGCTGAAAATGTTCTTATATTTTACTAAGATCAAGACATATTGACCCCATTTAGGAAATAACTGTCTGCTTATTTCTGAGGAGAATTATGCTAGGAAAAATTTATGGATGTTTCCATGTTTGCAGTGACATGTTCACTTAGCATATTTGATGATAGAATTTAAGACAATACACTAGTAAATAAACTAGGGAAGGGAAGGCCAAGAAGACTGCTGGAATGCTTGTCATATTTGAAGTATGCAAGTTGGCACATGGTTTGTTTAAGCCCTGAGATCTTTGTGCAATGATGTGAATTAGTTCATTGCAATGTGTCCCAGTGATTCCTTAATAGCAGATGAGGCAGGGATTTAAATTGAATATTACAACCTGTAAATGAAGAAATAGGAATGTGGATATTTCTTAGGTTGAATGGTATGGAACCAAGATGCTTCCAGTGAATGAAATTGTTGCCAATAGATAATTATGTTTGCATGATTATGTATGCAAGTGAAAGAATGATAGATGAATATATCATACCTGAATCAACTTAATTATACTATGTTAAAGTAATTGATTGCAGAAATTTGCTTAAATAACAAGTTAGTACCCTTATATTCTCTATTGCTTAATATCATGAATGAATTGATGTTACTCATACCAGATCATAGATCTGACCCTTGTTTGCTCATGGCATCTGGGGTGTCTCATTTTAAAATGAGGCAGCCACTTATGCTCTTTCAGGTAACCCAGGCACTAAGTAAAATGAAGTAATGGCTGTTATGGAGGAGTGAATGAACATGCTAGCTAGTTTCAATAAGAGCTTAAATTGATTATATATGCATGTATTCAGGAAAAATTATATGTTTCTAAGATTTCCAGTCATGTATTGAATATTTTATGGTTAGTGATCATGTTGCCCTTATATTCTGTAAAGTGTCAGATTAAATTTGTTGGTCTGTTGTAATTGTTGTGTGTTAAGGTTTGATTTGTTTTTAAGGTAGGGTCTGAAACATAAACAAGAAAAATATGCTCAAGTATCAGCTATAAAAATCTGGTAAGAAATATACAATTATGTGAGCTACTGTTTTGCATAATTTATATATGTATTAGCTAATCTCAAGATATAACAGAGCACTGAGTTGTAGAACAAAATCTGGATTTTAGCAAGGAGTAAACTTAAAAGGATTTTATTTACTTTTTACTGAAATACTTTGTAAATAAGTTTGAATTCATTTCTGAATTGTATTGAGAAAAGTAAATTGTTTTTCTAAAAGCTTCAAACAGAATGCAATGAAAGGTATCTCCATTGCTTTGAACTAGTGTGGCAGATACAGGATTCATGAGTTAACCAGCTTCAAATAAATGAAGTATTGGTTGATCATGATAGATTATATTATGAAAATAAAGATGCATTTCAAAAGCTTAGTACATTTAGCAATTGTTTCACTCAGTTTTCTGGAAAATGAGCAGAGATATTGACATGTACATGTATATCTGTGTACATGTTGATATTTGAGCAGAAATATATTTATAATTCCTAGAACAGTTGTAGGAATGGGATTTAAAAATAGTAAAGTAGAAAGAATTGTCTTGTATGTTAGGTTATAGGCAAACATTAAATATATATGTACAAAGATAGGTAGGTATCAGATTTCAAACCCCACAGGAAAAAAAAAGGAGAAAAAACAAAAATTGTGTTTGAACCGACCAGCATAGCACTCGAACTCGTGACCTTTCGTGTATAAGTTAGGCGTGTTTCCATTACGCCTAGATGTTGCTTGTGTTCACTTAGGATCCACTTTCTTTTATACTGAATTTGATACTATCCAGACTTTAACACAACCATCTATATTAAAAGCTTGTTTACTACTGATTATTACATGATCATTTCTTAAATTATAATGACAGACTAAAATACATGTTTCCAGTGGATTTTATGGCCAAAAATCAGGATACAATAATTAGTCTAAATTGCAAAAATCTAAATCAAACAGAATGTTCTTGTACAAAAAAAAATAAAAGTATATACTCTGAATTAAACAAGAGGAACACATACATCTTCATATGTGTGTGTATGTTATTAGATATACACTGATATATTTATATTGGTAAGTTATTTTGATCCTGGATATATTTTGTTATTAGAGAAAGAAAATGACCTTGGACAATATATCTGTAATGGATGATATATCAATATATCATCTCTAAAAAAAAAAAAATCCTTATGAAATTAGGGTGAAAATAGGAGGGTCATTTCAGTTGGTATCAGAGCACTTGGTTGCATTGATTGATTAGTATTATAATGTATAATGTCTGTTTGTTTTGGATGAAATAATTTAGATAAGAAAATAGAAATTATAGAAGTACTCATAATATACTAATACCATTTACCCAGAATTTAGTTAGCAGACCATGGTAGGAAGAGGATCTCATCACAATGCAGGACCCAGTGCACCTCAAATGCTTGATATGCAAGAATTTGTGAGGGTTTTGAGAGATGGAATTGGGCATAGGCCTGAGAACCCACATGAAGAGCTTTCAAAACTACTGAAGACTTATTCCAATTTGGGAGGCAAGAGTTTTGAAGGAACTGAGAGTGTGATGGAAATTCAAGCATGGTTGAGAACACTTGATAGGATTTTCAATGACATGCAGTTGGATGACCAAAGGAAGAGGCAAGTAGCTTCTAGACAACTGAAAGGGGTAGCTTTAAGATGGTGGGAGGTGATCATAGCTGGAAGAAATGAAAATGAAATCACTTGGAATCAGTTCAAGGAGATGTTGGAGGCAAGATTTGTACCAGCATCAGCCAAGACCATTTTGCTTGAAGAATTTATCAAACTTAGGCAGGGAACTTTGAATGTCACTGAATACACTCAAAAGTTTGAGGGGCTATCCAACTATGGAGCAATGCTAGTGGCAGATGAAGCATCCAAAAATGATAGGTATATAAAAGGACTGAACCCAGGACTTAGCAGGGCTATGCTACCATATGCAGATAGGACATTTGATCAAGTAATTGATCTAGCTTTGAAATTGGAACAACATGACAAAGAAAGAGAGAAATATAGGAATTTTAAGAGCAACAACAAGAAGGATAAGGGAAGATATCACCCTTATGATAAAAAGAAGGAGGAGGCAGACAACAGGAAGAGTAAAGATACAAAAGCCAATGATACTAAGAAGAAATTGGTTTGCCATCATTGTGGAAAAGAAGGACACATCAAACCAAGGTGCCCAGAGTTAAAAGGAGGAGCCTTCAAATGCTACCTATGTGGGAAAGAGGGGCATATGAAGAGGAACTGTCCTGAGAATAAACAGCAAGGGAAATTGGCAACTTTGGATGGGAAAGGCAAAGCTGCAGTGAAAATTGATGCTGAAAATCATGGCCAAGTGGAAGGTACATTACTCATTTGTGCCATACCCATACCAGTAGTATATGATACTGGAGCAACACACTCTTTGATTTCCTATGAATTAGTTAAAGTGTTAAAATTAAACTGCATATTGGTTGAAACCCCATTGTTTGTACAAAGTCCCCTATGGAGTTCTAGTGTTTTGAACATGAACTGTGTGGATGTGGAGTTAAACATAGGAGGAAATATTTTTATTTCCAATTTATATGTTTTAAATTACCCAAATATAGGAGTTATATTGGGGGTAGATTGGTTAAGGAAATTTAAAGCCATAATTAATTTAGACTCATCCACCATATCATTGCAAAATTCTAGAGGCCAGAGAATCACAGTTCTATGTGAAATAGCTAAGGAAGGGAAATTGTATCATTTAGTTGACTTAGAAAAAGATCTGAGTGAACTAACCATTGAAGAAATTCCCATAGTTAATGAATACTTGGATGTGTTTGGGGAAGTTAAGGGTGTTCCACACCACAGACCAGTTGAGTTCCAAATTAATCTCATTCCAGGAGCAAGTCCAATAATCAAGAAACCTTATAGAATGGGGCCAAGTGAACTGAAAGAATTGAAAAATCAGTTGGAAGAATTAGAAGGCAAGAGATTTATAAGGCCAAGCAATTCCTGCTGGGGTTCTCCAGTAGTGTTTGTAAGAAAACATGATGGTACCTTGAGAATGTGCATAGATTACAGGGAACTAAATAAAGTAACCATCAAGAATAAATACCCATTGCCTAGAATAGATGATCTCTTTGACCAACTCAGTGAAGCTAAAATATTTTCTAGGCTAGACTTAGCATCAGGATTCCATCAAATGAAGGTTGAAGACTCAAGTGTTAAGTATACTGCATTTAACACAAGATATGGCTTATATGAATTTTTGGTTATGCCATTTGGTTTGACAAATGCTCCTTCATATTTTGTTGATTTGATGAATAGAATATTTAGAGATTATTTAGACAAGTTTGTACTGATTTTTATTGATGACATTTTGATTTATTCCAAGACAGTGGAAGAGCATAAAAATCATTTGCATTTGGTTTTGTCAAGGCTAAGGGAAAATGATTTAAAGGCAAAATTTTCAAAATGTGCATTTTGGAAAGAAGAAGTGCATTTCCTTGGGCATGTTATCTCTGCCAAAGGAATATCAGTAAACCCTAACAAGGTAGTGGCAATCCAAGCATGGAAAAGGCCTAGCACCATCAGTGAGATTAGATCATTTATGGGGATGGCAGGATATTATAGGAGATTCATAAAAGATTTCTCAAAAATATCATCACCACTTACTAATTTAACTAGAAAGAACCAAGCCTTTGTATGGACAGAAAAATGTGAGCAAGCTTTTATCAAAATAAAGGAAGCTCTGATTAATGCACCAGTATTGAGAGTGCCAGAAGGAAATGAAAATTTGGTTGTGTACACTGATGCAAGTGGCTCTGGGTTAGGGGCTGTGTTGATGCAGCAAGACCAGGTGGTAGCCTATGCATCTAGGCAATTAAAGCCACATGAAACCAGGTATGCAACCCATGATCTTGAATTAGCAGCAGTAGTGTATGCTTTGAAACTTTGGAGACATTATTTGTTAGGTGCCAAATTCATTTTGTACACTGATCATAAGGCACTGAAATATTTATTCTCACAAAAAGATTTGAACATGAGGCAACATAGATGGGTAGAGTTCCTAGCTGCCTATGATCTAGATATACTGTATACACCAGGCAAGGCAAATAAAGTTGCAGATGCCTTGAGTAGACAACATGCCAAAGTAGCCATGTTGATGATGGAAGAGTTTAGGGATTTGTCTATACTTACTGATTTGGAAATTGAGGAAAACAGTGAGGAACAAATGATGCCCATTGAAGAAGGTGAAGGTAAAGGGAAGATAAGTATGATATCTCTGCAATCAGATTTACTTCTTAAGATTGGGAAAATGCAGGAACAAGACCTAAACATGGTGGAAAAGAAAATGCTCATATCAAAAGGGGAGGAAGTAATAAATTATCAAGTTGACAAAAATGGTTATTTAAGGAATAAAAATAGGATTTGTGTTCCAGAAAATATAGAATTGAAGGAGGAAATATTAAATGAGTACCATAGGAGTAAATACTCCATACACCCAGGTAGCACCAAGATGTATCAAAATTTGAAAAGAAATCTTTGGTGGAAGGGGATGAAGTCAGATGTGGCCAGATATGTTGCAAGGTGCATGACTTGCCAACAAGTAAAGGCAGAGACACAAAGGCCATCAGGACTGTTGCAACCCCTTAGTATACCACAGTGGAAGTGGGAGGACATATCTATGGATTTCATAGATGGTCTGCCTAGATCTAAGAAGGGAAACACAAGTATATGGGTAATAGTGGATAGGCTAACTAAGGTAGCACATTTTATCCCAGTTAAAACAGAAAGAAATGCTCCAAAATTGGCTCAAATATTCATGAAAGAGGTAGTAAGGTTGCATGGCATACCCAAAACCATTGTGAGTGATAGGGATACCATCTTCACCTCAAGGTTTTGGAAAAGTTTTCAAGAGGCTATGGGGAGTGAATTGTGCTTAAGCACTGCCTACCATCCACAATCAGATGGTCAAACTGAGGTGGTGAACAAAGTCTTAGAGGATTTGTTGAGAGCATGTACATTGGACTTTGGAGGCAACTGGGAAGACCACCTCCATCTAGCTGAATTCACATACAATAACAGTTACCAAAGCACCATAGGGATGGCACCATTTGAAGCCTTATATGGCAAGCCATGTTTATCACCTATATGCTGGGTAGAGACTGGAGAAAGGGCTGTTCTTGGACCTGAATATGTTAAAGAAACTACAGAGAAAATTGGGTTAATAAGAAAAAGAATAGCAGCAGCTCAAGATAGGCAAAAGAAATTTGCAGATAGAAAGAGAAAGCAAGTGGAATATGAAGTGGGAGACTTTGTTTTCATCAAGATTTCACCTATGAAGAAAGTCATGAGGTTTGGCAGGCAAGGTAAGCTTACACCAAGGTATGTTGGACCCTATAAAATTCTGGAAAGAATTGGTTCATTGGCTTACAAATTAGAACTACCAGAGGAAATGAAAGCAATGCATAATGTTTTTCATGTATCCCAACTTAGAAGATGGGTACATGATAAAGAAGACATTTTGGAAGAGCCTACCAGAATTCAAATAAATCCTGACTTGGTTTATGAAAAAGAACCAGTGGGGATTGTAGCCAAGGAAGAAAAGAAATTAAGGAGCAAAACTTTGAAACTAGTTAAGATCCAGTGGAGTAGTGATCCTAATGACTGCACATGGGAGTTAGAGGATAAGATTAGAATGGATTATCCTAAGCTTTTTGCAAATTAAAAGGTAATTTTTTTTTCTCTGGAAAATTTTTGTTATGCATGGTTGATATGGTTGAATTTGTTTGCTTATGCATATGTTTGATAAGTTTTCAGAAAAAAAAAAAGATGCTCACTATAAATGTTAGAAAAATTGTGAGGACACAATTCCTAAAAGGAGGGGTGAATGTAATACCCCAAAATTTTGTGAAAAATCATTTTTGTAAAATGATTTAATTTTTGAAATATTTAGATTTAAATATGGTGAAATTTCTGGAATAAATAGTGTGCAAGTATATGTGTGCACGTGCACACTGAAATGGCACAAGGAAGAACTCCAGATTTCTTGGATTTAAAACAAGAATTAAAAAGCAATACAAACATGATTTTGCAACATGGATATTTGATTTCTGGAATTATATGGATCATCTTAGAAAATAAGAAAAGTAAGTTTTACTTTAAATCAGTAAACAAATTTTATTTAAAACCCAGAAGAGAAAATTATGTGTATTTGTAAACCTGTATACATATAGGTGCATATGCTTCTGAAATTAAAGAGAAATTAAATAAGCCTAGATAAGATATGTGTACAAATATATATATATTTTTAAGTACTGAAAAGTATATATATATATAAGCAGGTAAAACTATAACATTAAAATGACATGAAATGTGATACAAGTTAATAAGCTTGTATAGGCAAAAATAGCAAAGGAGAATTTTCAGAAATAATTGAAAAATAAAAGAAAATAGTCACACTTTTAACATGACTAGGTGAGTGGCCATTTTCTGAAAAGTAAAAGAAAATGCAGCCTTTAAATTGGTTAATATGGCCGGGGTATTATGAATGCAAAATGCATGATGCTAGCCAGGACAGAAATGGAATTCTGTTTCAACAAAACCCTAGAGGAAAAGTGTATATAAATAGACAGAAGAATTGTCTTTACCCCGGGCTGCACAAAAATAAGAAAAGAAGAAAAAAAAATATTGGAAGGAAGAAGAAAACACTCAAACAAGAATTTTCTGGATTAATAAGAGGAAATACTTAGGTGAGTAATCTCACTGAGTTCATGGCATTAAGACCTGAGTTGAGGCAGCCACTTTTATATTGCCATTTATATATTTTTGGTTTTGATGTATATGATTTCATCAATGCTTTTTGGATGTCTTATTTTAAATCTGATATGATTTAATATGGATGATTTTGATGATCTTTGATTGGTTGAGACATTTGCTTTTGGATGAGTGTCATACTGTTTTATTTATACTCATAAATGTTAAAGTTTAGGATCTTAATAATTATATAGAGAATACTCTCAGCTGTTATAGATCTATGGCATGGAAACTTTATGAAAATGATTGGAGCTGCATTATACTTGGTATAAGTGCTGAGGCTTGAAAAGAAAATTGTTAAGGGTGCAATAGAAATTTTCTAAGTGCTGAGCCCTTAATCAAATCAAAAAAAAAGAGAAACCCACAAGCTAAAATTATGATTGAACCAGATCTTGAATCTGAATCAATCATAAAGGCTTGCAGATCAATATAACATGCCATGTCTCTTTTTACAGTTGAAAATGTTCTTATATTTTACTAAGATCAAGACATATTGACCCCATTTAGGAAATAACTGTCTGCTTATTTCTAAGGAGAATTATGCTAGGAAAAATTTATGGATGTTTCCATGTTTGCAGTGACATGTTCACTTAGCATATTTGATGATAGAATTTAAGACAATACACTAGTAAATAAACTAGGGAAGGGAAGGCCAAGAAGACTGCTGGAATGCTTGTCATATTTGAAGTATGCAAGTTGGCACATGGTTTGTTTAAGCCCTGAGATCTTTGTGCAATGATGTGAATTAGTTCATTGCAATGTGTCCCAGTGATTCCTTAATAGCAGATGAGGCAGGGATTTAAATTGAATATTACAACCTGTAAATGAAGAAATAGGAATGTGGATATTTCTTAGGTTGAATGGTATGGAACCAAGATGCTTCCAGTGAATGAAATTGTTGCCAATAGATAATTATGTTTGCATGATTATGTATGCAAGTGAAAGAATGATGGATGAATATATCATACCTGAATCAACTTAATTATACTATGTTAAAGTAATTGATTGCAGAAATTTGCTTAAATAACAAGTTAGTACCCTTATATTCTCTATTGCTTAATATCATGAATGAATTGATGTTACTCATACCAGATCATAGATCTGACCCTTGTTTGCTCATGGCATCTGGGGTGTCTCATTTTAAAATGAGGCAGCCACTTATGCTCTTTCAGGTAACCCAGGCACTAAGTAAAATGAAGTAATGGCTGTTATGGAGGAGTGAATGAACATGCTAGCTAGTTTCAATAAGAGCTTAAATTGATTATATATGCATGTATTCAGGAAAAATTATATGTTTCTAAGATTTCCAGTCATGTATTGAATATTTTATGGTTAGTGATCATGTTGCCCTTATATTCTGTAAAGTGTCAGATTAAATTTGTTGGTCTGTTGTAATTGTTGTGTGTTAAGGTTTGATTTGTTTTTAAGGTAGGGTCTGAAACATAAACAAGAAAAATATGCTCAAGTATCAGCTATAAAAATCTGGTAAGAAATATACAATTATGTGAGCTACTGTTTTGCATAATTTATATATGTATTAGCTAATCTCAAGATATAACAGAGCACTGAGTTGTAGAACAAAATCTGGATTTTAGCAAGGAGTAAACTTAAAAGGATTTTATTTACTTTTTACTGAAATACTTTGTAAATAAGTTTGAATTCATTTCTGAATTGTATTGAGAAAAGTAAATTGTTTTTCTAAAAGCTTCAAACAGAATGCAATGAAAGGTATCTCCATTGCTTTGAACTAGTGTGGCAGATACAGGATTCATGAGTTAACCAGCTTCAAATAAATGAAGTATTGGTTGATCATGATAGATTATATTATGAAAATAAAGATGCATTTCAAAAGCTTAGTACATTTAGCAATTGTTTCACTCAGTTTTCTGGAAAATGAGCAGAGATATTGACATGTACATGTATATCTGTGTACATGTTGATATTTGAGCAGAAATATATTTATAATTCCTAGAACAGTTGTAGGAATGGGATTTAAAAATAGTAAAGTAGAAAGAATTGTCTTGTATGTTAGGTTATAGGCAAACATTAAATATATATGTACAAAGATAGGTAGGTATCAGATTTCAAACCCCACAGGAAAAAAAAAAGGAGAAAAAACAAAAATTGTGTTTGAACCGACCAGCATAGCACTCGAACTCGTGACCTTTCGTGTATAAGTTAGGCGCGTTTCCATTACGCCTAGATGTTGCTTGTGTTCACTTAGGATCCACTTTCTTTTATACTGAATTTGATACTATCCAGACTTTAACACAACCATCTATATTAAAAGCTTGTTTACTACTGATTATTACATGATCATTTCTTAAATTATAATGACAGACTAAAATACATGTTTCCAGTGGATTTTATGGCCAAAAATCAGGATACAATAATTAGTCTAAATTGCAAAAATCTAAATCAAACAGAATGTTCTTGTACAAAAAAAAATAAAAGTATATACTCTGAATTAAACAAGAGGAACACATACATCTTCATATGTGTGTGTATGTTATTAGATATACACTGATATATTTATATTGGTAAGTTATTTTGATCCTGGATATATTTTGTTATTAGAGAAAGAAAATGACCTTGGACAATATATCTGTAATGGATGATATATCAATATATCATCTCTAAAAAAAAAAAAATCCTTATGAAATTAGGGTGAAAATAGGAGGGTCATTTCACAAATGATGATGATCTGTCTTCTTCCTTCTTCTTTAAATCTGGACAATCCTTTTTCCAATGACTAGGTTTCTTGCAGATAAAGCACTTCTCGCCCTTAGACTTTCCTCTCCTGCCATTACCGGGCTTCCTAGACTTGGAACGCCCTCTAGAGTGTCAATTCTTCTTATCTTCTCCACCTCTTTCAACAAACAAGCCGTGACTACTACTTCCACCTCTACTTCCTTCACTTATCTCCTTCATCTGATCTCTCAAGCTCTCGGATAGAAGGCCTAACTTCACATCTTCTACTGTCAATATGTCTCTAGCGAAGATAAGGCTGTTAGCCAAACCTGTGTATCGCTCCGGAAAAGAACACAAAAGAATCATTGTCATTTGTTCCTCATCCGTCTTCAAGTCAATAGTCTTCATCTTCATCAAAGAAATTAAGATGTTCCTTCACTGAAGTACCCTCTCTCATCCGCATGGTGAAAATTTTCTTCAGTAATATCAGACGGTTAGTCAGAGATTTCTTCAAGTAGAGATTTTCTAGCTTGGTCCAAATGCCCCTAGCAGTGGTCTCACTGCTAATCTCTGAGATAACATTCTCTCCCATAACTAGCTGTAAAGTAGTAAATGCCCATTTCTCCATCTCCTTCCTTTCGGCGACTGAGATGTCAGCCATTAACTCCTCAAGGGCAAACACTATTGGATGGACTTCATTGCTCATTAGAACGGCCTTCATCCTTCATTGCCACTTCTTGAAGTCTTTATCCCCATTCCATTTCTCAATTGCCAACTGTGATCCTGACATGATATACATCCCTCTAGTATAGGGCCTTGTAACAACTGGAGTCCCTTCATCTCCTGCCATAGCGTCTAACACTCCTCAATCAGCCTTGCGGCTCTAATACCAGACTGTTGGGTTTCGGCATTCCCGTGTTTCGAACGCGTTCGCTTCACCGTGTCTAGTGTCATCAACGGTCGAAGTCTCCCATGCCGATGTCCCGATTGAAAATCCCTCCATCGAGTATGTAATTTGGTCTTGGAAACACATTGTAACAAAAGAAATCCCCTATGTTACGTACCACCAATCCCATATATATACCACGATTATTCTGAATATCCTGCGATGTAGGACTTTAACATTCAATCCATGCACCCACTCCATTTACAATGCGAGCCATACCTAACAATCTCTACCTTGGCGAGCATTGCTTAAGTCACCTTGGAGTTATACTGAATCCTCTTCGCAGTTGGGTGAGGCTGCTACTCCGAGTTCTCATAAGCAGGAAGGACAACTGCTTTAGCCGTATCTCCACCTTGACGAGCATCCCACGCTCAAGCTCATTTGGATCCATTCTTCGGTCGCACTGCATCGTACCGGTCCCATCAAACCATGGAGCTCTGATACCGGACTGTTGAGGAAAAATCCATTCAGATGATCAGTCTAAGGGAATAAAAAACCCAACGCAGTGGAAAAACAACGAACTAGATCGTGATTGTAGTGAGACAGAACAAACAAAAGATGAACACCAAAACAGACAGTCACAGATATATGCAATGCAGAAAAATAAATAACACCTGTATTTATAGTGGTTCCACTACCGCTAGGCAGTGTACGTCCACTTGGGGAGAGGAGATTTTATTAATCACTGAAAGATTAGAGTTACAAGATTGATTCACTTTTGGAGGCTATAAATAAGAAGAATTAAAAATATAGACAAAATTATGCAGAGTTTCAGCTCTCTAGGATGGCTCTGAAATTGGCTGAAATTAGCTCTCAATTTCGGCTACCATTGTTGTCCAGAAGCTCCTCTATTTATAGAGTGAAGAAATGAGGAGGGGTAGCTGCTATATAGCGGCCCTGGGGTTTGGTTCGGCATGTATCTAGTTTGGTTTGGCAAAACACCGAGCG
This sequence comes from Allium fistulosum, assembly GCA_030737815.1. Lineage (NCBI taxonomy): Eukaryota > Viridiplantae > Streptophyta > Magnoliopsida > Asparagales > Amaryllidaceae > Allium > Allium fistulosum. Next base: position 1,439,647,399 of record CM060902.1, read on the forward strand.
AAAGATTTGGTTCGGCATCCAAAATACCGAACAAAATATTTTGTTCGATAAATTACCGGACAAAACATTTCGTTCGGCATTTGTTTTCCCACCGCTCCAAAACACTATGCCTCTTCCTTCTCTTCGTTCGGCAAATCTGGAGATAAGGTTGTGGTTTTACCGAACGACTTCAAATCACCGAATGAAATCTTAGTCCGGTCTTCACTTCAACATCTCAACACCGAACAAAGCCTTCTTCCCTAAATCAGTACCGTACCAAAAACTTTCTCCTCTTCTTCGTTCGGCAAGGTCACTGCTTCAATCAAGCTAGGGTTTCATGCTTCTTCCACCGAACGAGCTCCTCTTGGCTTCTAGGGTTTCGGCTTGCTCAACTTTGGGAATCTCAGTATCAATTTCTAACAATATGAGTTTCGGCATTCCCCCGCATTCCGAATGCGTTGGCTTCACCGTGTCTAGCGTCATCAACGGTCGAAGTCTCCCATGCTGACCTCCCGATTGAACATCCCTCCATCTCCTCTATCGAGTATATAATCTGGTCTTGGCAACACATTGTAACAAAAGGAATCCCCTATGTTATGTGCCACCAACCCCATATATATACCACGATTATTCTGAATACCTACGATGTGGGACTTTAACATTCAATCCACGCACCCACTCCATTTATAATGCGAGCCACACCAAACAATCTCCACCTTGGCGAGCATTTCTCAAGTCACCTTGGAGTTATACTGAGTCCTCTTCGCAGTTGGGTGAGGTGTCTACTCCAAGTTCTCATAAGCAGGAAGGACAACTGCTTTTAGCCATATCTCCACCTTGACGAGCATCCCATGCTCAAGCCCCTTTGGATCCATGCTTCGGTCGCGCTGCATCGTACTAGTCCCATCGAACCATGGAGCTCTGATACCATGTTGAGTTTCGGCATTCCCGCGTTCCGAACACGTTCGCTTCACCGTGTCTAGCATCATCAACGGTCGAAGTCTCCCATGCCGGCGTCCCGATTGAACATCACTCCATCGCCTCCATCGAGTATATAATCTGGTCTTGGCAGCACATTATAAGAGAAGAAATCCCCTATGTTACGTGCCACCAATCCCATATATATACCACGATTATTCTGAATATCCTGCAATGTGGGACTTTAACATTCAATCCACGCACTCACTCCATTTACAAATGCGAGCCACACCTAACAAACCAAACACAATGTCGTGAATAAGATTTGACACATTGTTTTAACTATGTGGCGTGCTTACTAAACATGATTGAGGAAGAAAACTTTATTTAAGTTCATCTTACAGTGGAAGAAAGAATACTAGCAACCTCGACAAAACGAATTGAGAAGAATAATAATGGAATAACTGAGCATGCGTGATTTTCTAGAGACTAAATTTGACATATCAAAAGTTGGTATAACTGTCGATAGAATTCAAGTATTACACTCAGACTTTTGAATAAAGGAATAATTAGGTTGATAATGCGCAAGCAATATATAATATGGAAAAATTACAATAATAATATATAAAAACCCTTACAATGCAGTTGACAATAACATAATTCGATGGGTCTCCATTTTTCTTGGTGTGGGCTTTGCACCATAAATAGTCTCTGCTAATATCCAATATTCCACTTTTCTTTTTCTGCAAATAATAATAATAAGAAGAACCAAAGAAAATAATATAATCGATGTAAACATACAAGCATTTCTTACCATATCTTCTGCTAATCTTGCGTAACATGTTCTACTCATTGTGTGTGAAATTTTAATCTTACCCCTCGGTGCTCTGTATTTGTTGCTAGTTGCCTGCCTAGGAGAAATTCATTAATAAACTGTAATTTACCTTTTAGTAAATAATGAATAAAATATAGCTTATTGCCTTAATTTCTCCGACGGATTTTCCTTCATAAAGTCATTCCACTCTTGAACATTGTCTATATTGTCTGGTTTTAGCATGACTAATCTAAAGGAAGAGTCAGGACAAGTACATGCTACTTTAATAGCGGAAACCAATCTTGACTTTAACTCTCTCCATCGTAAATCCAATATCTTAATCAACAAATCCTTGTATATTTCATCCACCTTGAATCTTGTCTGCACAACAAAAATCTAATTGTCAACAAATCTATCCATCCTTTTTTTATTTCAAAAATATGTAAGGCAAACCATACTTATAAACTATTTAGAAAAAAACGTGTTTGGTTTCAGATATCAGCACTTAAAATTTTCCAACTTGCTATTCAATGAATTCAGCATGGCCAGCTGTATCATATTTATTAAAACTATTCAACATAAGCAAAACAATAAAAACCATAATGAATATCGTTCATTGAACAAGCATAAAATCTTGAAACATCAACAGCAAAGTATAAGTAATTTGCAATCATGCAAAGTTTCCTCAATGCCCCCATAAATCATGTATCTGTTTTATCTATCAACACTGTGTCATGTTGCAGTTAGGATGAAATTACACAACAGACAGAAGAATTATTTAGTAACTAGCCAAACATTAGATTGAAACACTGAAATGGCTGATGACACCATGCCAGGAAAGTGATTGAGAAGAAAGAAAATCAAATCACACGGACAGCTTAAGAGATGAGAGTATTAAGCTATCCCTAGTCTCACTACTGCGCATAAATTACGTGGTTCCTGAGCTTTTGATAACTTCCTCAAAGCGTCAATAGGATTAAGCTTCCATCAAAATGACTTTGATGAATCATAAAATTGTAAAAGATGAACAAAATAATAATTTGGATGAAATCAGATTCCCAATTAACTTAAACTAGAAAGAATTAAGCATTAAAAAAACAAATTGAGTACCGAAACATGCAGCTGTGACATTGAAGAAAATGGTAGAAAAAAATAAATTCCACTCTCTTCTACCATTTTATCCTTTTACAAGTCTAGATTAAAACATACTGAATTTATTCGATGCTATTGCCCTTTTTACTAAATTATTTCTTATAAATTATTGTTTGAATTTTGTTAATGCTCAAATCTTTTTTAGTTTGAAATTTTTTTTTTAGCGGATTTAGGTTGAAAATGTTGTTTTTATAAACTATTATATTTTTCATGATTGACACACACTCTATATTAAATATTAAGTATAGATTTTACAAAAAAGGTATTCCTCCATTCTTTGATGTTCGGTATAGATTTTAAGAGTATAAATTAATTAATAGTGTTTAAAATTTTGTATTTCAATTTAGGCGGGATAAAATAGACAGGAACTGAAGGTTGTCAACAATACAATTAACTTGTATTCCACAATTGTTTTCAGTCGGTGGTGTCATACATCTGTACACTAGTAACATTTTTTTTCGTAAGTAGCAACCGTTTGACATAGAGCAAATGGACATGTCATATGAACATCTAAGCAAGTTTACTATTTATTTCCATGTAGTTATCGACACAGTCGAATGTTTGTTAATATCTTTTGGAACAATTTAATTGTTAGAAGAAAATTGAGAAGAATAAACGTACTCAAAATCTAAAATCATTCCAGTTTTTTCCCAAGTATAAAATTTAGTAGAGGGATAAGAACCAATTGGGTTAAGCTTCATTTACCTATTGATTTAGGGAGCAGTTTATGAAATGGTAGCCTGCTTCCTACTCCTTCGATTTTCAACAATCAGTTGATAACTATTCTTCATGGTGTCTATATATAATTGCATTACTTTTCTTGAACAGAGTTCCTTTGTACTTAGATGTTCACTAATAATATCATATCATCTATGAATATAATAGGTAAAAGGAGAGGATAATATCATATACAAGGTGCTAATGCTACATGAACCTTAGCATGTCTTTCTCTTTTATATTACTGGTTTTGTTTGGATAATTGGTAGAATTTTATCAGTAAAATAGAAAAGATACAACTCATTTGTTGCACCCAAAATGAACATAACCACCAACTCAACTCACTTTTGGAACTCACTTAATAAATAGGTAATGCATACATGAAAAAGAGCTTAGAAAGTTGCGATTGTCTCACCCAAGCAGTAGAAATGTTTGAATCTAGAAACGCTCAGTAATAACTTTTCCTTCATCCTTTCATTTTGAGATTATAAAAATTGTTTTGTTAGGCGAAAATTAAATTTACATGTTTTTTGAACCAAAGAAACAAAACTGAATTTACATATGTTTTTTTAAATATACAAGCCATCCCTCACGGTTTATTTTCAGTTACAAGACATGAAATAAAGCTTTGTAATTGTTGAGTAACTTATCCTAAGTTGGTTTAGCTAAACAAAATATTTTGAGTGAATTATGCATATTATCCAGTGTCAAGCTGCCAAAATTTATCAGCAATCCTTTCAATAAATTCATATAGTTTCTTTTATACGTAGTTGTTCCTCAATAAATGATACATATCTTTCCCATTTTAGTTGATAGCCATAGTTTGATTATAGTTATCACTTACTAGTTTATGCTTCCATGAATCAATTACTTCAGCAGCAAGAGTATATATCACAGTTTGATAAACAAGGTGTTAATGCACCCATCAGTGAAGTTGAAGCTAGGATCAATTAGGTTTGAACTTTGAATTTAAAATAATTATACCTAGAAAAAAGGATTTGGACCGCACATTGACCACTAAAAACTGTGCCTATATTCCATGGGTAAATGTGAAAAGAATCGTAACTAAACTTGGTCTTTGTTAGTTATATTATTACTCTTTCACTAAACTCATACATTTATTTATTTCATGTATGCATGATAGTCAAATTGTGCTTGCAATATGGGCTTGCCTACTCTGCTGACTGAAGCTAAATGCAATTTGATGACTTGGTCAAAGAAGGTGAAATTTCATTATTATTAGTTCATCATCAAATCCTTAATTATTTGATAAGTATACTGTAAATGTTAACTATTTAGGATAAACTCGAACTCCCAAATAAAGGGAAAGACCTAAGTGTTCGTTCAATTATATTTATGTACTTGTATAACTCATTTCAAAAATCTTCCTCTTAGACTTTTAGTATGTGAAACTTAACAAATGTTAATCTGCTAAACCTCATTAAACGTATAAATTCAGCAATCGAGTACAAGTGATAGTGATTGGTAATACCTATTATTTTATGTTACTTAATCTGCTAAACCTCATTAAACGTATAAATTAAGCAATTGAGTATAAGTGATAGTGATTGGTAATACCTATTATTTTAAGTAATGTCATAAATCAAGCTAAAAAAGTGCTTCAAGTTAAAGCAAGTCTTAATATGTTTCATTTGATTTGGGTTTCGAAACCCTAGGGCTAGTAAATGTAATTTAATTAAACATATTCACTCTTTGATAGGAAGATGTCTTTAATGTGGCACTGTAGAACAAAAAAAACAAATTGTTGAATAAACAAATTTCAAAAGTACCGTGATAATAACTAGGTTTGTGGCCTAAAATTAAATTTTAATCTAAGCGATGTCAGGATGTGCACATACTACATGCGATAGAACACTTACCAAAAATAGTGGTACTCCGAGGAATGCATTCGTGGACCAGTAATACTATGAACGACATATGAGCTGTGGCCGTCTATGGAAAACCAACCAATCTGACCAAGTCTCCAAGCCAATATCTAATCGTGGCATTTCACCAGAAGGACAAACTTTGCAGTCTAATTAGTTTCTAGGACACACATTCAAAAAAAATACTTTCAAGGTTAAAATCAGCAGAATAATTACTTTCAAGGACAAAGTCAGCAGTCCAATTACTTTCAATGACATAATTTCATATGTTTTTAGGTCCTAGAAACTAATTATTTTACGTTTTGTTCTTGAAAGTAATTATTTCAGTTGCGTGTCCTAGAAACTAATTCCACTTGCTAAAGATGCCCTTGTGGCTAATTTCCACTATCTCTAATATTTACGTATGTATGTTTTTTTTTACTATATTTGAGTGGATGTTTCTTAAAAGCTCGGTTAATCAAAAGATTGTATTGCACCATGTGATTGTAATTTTAAATTGAATAATCATTTTTGGAGTTTTGTTTGGAGAATAATAATACATGCATAGTATGTTTTAAATACAGTTGTAATGTTTGTTTATGTACATAAATAAACCATTGTTAGTGCTTATAATTACTATGTTTAGAGAAGTTGAGTAAGACGATTAATATATCACTCGTGTTGAATGATGTAAATTTTATGTGTACAAGAATAAAAGGATGTTGTTATTGTTATATTTACAATATTCAACAAACAGTAAGATAACACTGAAAAACTATTGTATTAGACTTGCGTGCAGAAAGAGTTTCTTTGATGATTCAGATGTGTTGTAATAATAGATTTTTACAATATTTTGAAGATATTGTGCAAAAAAAATTAATTAATTTATTATACTTCTATTATGATTGAAAAATGTTGCAAGGGTTCAATTTACAATGGTTTATGCACATCGAATAAAAGTTAGTAAATCATGATGTTTTTTGCAACGATGGGTATGAAAATGGCAGGCTAAATGTTATTGAAGTGTTATAACAATCACTACAAGACACACAGTGCATTCCAACGGCGACCAGACGTTGGAGGCCGTTGGAAAGCCGTTGGTAGACGTTGGAAACGCCATTGATATACATTTCAACGGCGTCCAACGTCTACCAACGGACCCAACGCCCATATACCAACGTCTTCCAACGTTCAGGTTGTCCACGTGGAAGAAGATGTTGACCAAATAGACGTTGGAAAAGACGTTGGAAGACGTTGGAAAATCCGATGGAGGACGTTGTAAGACGTTGGAATGAATGTGCCAGTAAACCGTTGGTGGACGTTGAAAGACGTTGGAAATCTTGGTGTTTTTTTTTACAGAACCAACAATGCATGCTTCCAGCCACCTCCAACATCGTATATCTCATAAAAGCTCAATTTCGAGCACATATACAATAGCATATCTCACATATAATCAATCATAATAGTAAATCCAAGTAATAAGCATATATACTAATCAATATACACAATACAAATCAATATAAACAACATAAACCATCCAACATCAACATCCAACAAAACGTCCAATCCAACAGTATCCAAACTACTATGTCAACATCTCAAAAATCACATCCAAACCAACATCCAAAACATCAGAATGTATCAAATCCTCACACTCTCCAAATATACATGTCCATAGCAAAACAAATCAAATCATACCTGAAATCACTCTCCTCCAGAACCACCAGAAGACGAAAACCGGCCGTATTGCTCCATAAACTCCGTAAGACGCCTATTCAGCTCCTCCGTCTTGGCTTCGGTGCGGATATTGCATTCCTCGAGCGCGGCAACCTGGGCTCTGAGCTATGCAATCTCCTCCTTATCTTGAGCCCTTTGATACTCAATCTGAGCCGTCTTAGCCTGTAAATAAAATTTAAATTATCAATGTTTAATAATTGTAATTCGTGTTTACTATAATCCATCACAATGTGCAACAGTTGGTTTAGAATAATTATTTTAAAATTTAAGTTAAAGTTATTACCGATTGATTCCCAAAACCATAGTGTCTGCCATGTGCCGCTGGATCCATGACTGACTCAAAAATAGCGTCCTCCTCATCGGCGGTCAACTCGTCGCGCCCAGAGCCCTCGAGAATGAAAGTCCGTGCTTGCTGAAACTTTTGCTGTTATGCAAAATAAGTTGAATTTAGATAACATTATTTTAATTAACTTATATAAGTGTTAAGTCATTATGTTACTTACATATGCGGACTGCGCTTTGGCTTCGTGATCCCAGGAGTATGAAACGTTGCCTGCTTCGTCGACCTGGCTCAACGCATGAGTATGCGTGAAAACATCCCAGTAACTCACAGAAGCACCACCACGTTGTCTCTCCTGAAATATGTCCATATACATATATATTATATATATTGTTACATTATCTACAACTTAGAACTTAAAATCTTTAAATTATTATCGTAATTAATAAATATACCAAGTCCTCTCGGTGATGCTGAAATGACTTGGAACCACCACGATGTGTGACAGGGTTCTTGCTCCTATTGGCTGAGTTCCTCTCCGATTGCCTCTGTAAATTTAATTTAAAAACAAAAATTGTTTAACATTTCTAGTTAGTATTTGCGTAGAAGAATTTAAATTAAACATGTGATAAATTTATCAGAAACTCTTCGTTTCCCCACTATCTCACAAAATCATCCCACACAGATGCGCTCATCCACTGAGGCTTCTTTCCCGCTGTTTTTAAGCTGTTTACTGTTTCCCGGTAGTTCTTTGCGACTTTGCTGCACCAGTGGCGATATACGACTGAAATATCAGCGTCCTGAAGGTCCACTTCCGCCTGCACGTTTGACAAAATAAGAGTTATACAGCTTTTGTAAATAATGTAAACATGAATTGATATAACATGTTCCTAATATATAAAGTGACATACCAAAAAATCCTGCCAAATAGTCTCATTAACATTATCTGGAATCAATGTCCACTTAGGCCAACATTCGGTCATACGACCCATGTACGCCCGTCGAGATATAGATAGAACTACTTGAGTCGGCTCTAAAGAGAAACCACTGTGTTTAAACAGAGAAAAACATTTAATATTTCATGACTACTATATATTTTCAGAGTAGATTGTACGAAAATGAAATTTAATTTTGAAATTTAATACTTACTTTTGATCTGCTTTTGGCTTTAGCCACACCACAGGACGCCGTAGCTCCTGTGATGGACCACCGCCATCACCACCGTCCGGACGAGCATGCCCTCTCTGTGAGGAAGAGGGAGACCCAAAATGTCCATCGGTACGTCTACGTGACGACATACCTATATAATACATGTTACAAACAAACATTATAACAGAAAATAAAATGACTATATATAAAACATACAGTATGGCGTAACATAAAAACGAGATGTGATACATATCATATATTAGCATACCATTTCATTTTTAATGAAAACAGGATAATGTTTAAAAAAATATAAATTTACCTTCTCATATTGTAGATAGTTGATCAGTCCTCGTCATTTTCGGATTCAGACTCTGTTTCGCACTCTATATTTTGTTCCTCTGTACTCTCAAATGCTTCAATTAATGCATTTGGTTCATCGTTTAGAGGTCCAAAATCTGTTTAATCGTCGGTTATTATTATTCCTCTATTTTCCTCAATATCTGCTTGGTAAGCTTGTTCTTCGGGAATATTCCGTCCATCAAATGTAAACCTTGCCTTTGTTTTAAAAACGGCCGACCAATCTATTTATCTCTTCTTAGAGATGGGTAAGAAGCATAATAAACTTGAAGCTTGTTTGGCAAGTACAAAAGGATCGTATTTATAATAACGCGAAGTATGTTTTATTTCTATAAGATTATATTTTGGGTGCACGTTGATTCCAGAACCTGGAACGTTGCTGAACCAGTTGCATTTAAACAAAAATACTTCTTCCGCGGGTCGTGTGAAATACGTCAATTGCAAAACCTGGGTTAGCACGCCATAAAAATCATGTATATGATCATTTGGATCATCACTACCTTTAACAAATACACCAGTATTGTTAGTTAATTTTTCGGCACCGTATTCTTTGGTATTAAATTTATATCCATTGACAAAGAATATTGGATAGGTCTTCACTTTCCTTTTTGGTCCCATAGCTAAATGTTTCAATCCTTCGTCTACAACACAATTTGTTGTATCAAAAGCGTACTTAGAAAACCAAAAAGCGAATTCTTTGCCGATATCGCCGTTAGGATGTTGTGATTCGTAAATACTGCAATTATATAACAAATGTTGCATTATGATTAAGATACACGTGTGTGCATATATTTGTGTATACACACGTGTTGATGGTATATATATATATATAAAAGTAAATTACCTAACAAACGGTGCAACTTTGGCACAGTTGAGAAGAACATATGTGTGTGCAACATGATAATCTCTATCATCCAACCATACTTCCACACAAGCACCAACTGGCCGACCTTGTTTTTTAAAAATTGATAAGGTCGTTTGACAATCATCTTGATCAATGCCTTCATCATTACGCGTAGCACTTTCAAATGGTATGTTCACATGGTCACTAAAATAATGAGAGAAAAAAACGAAGCTTCTTCTTCGATGTATGATTTGCAAATCGAACCTTCAACTCGAGTTTTCTGTCTCACTTTTTTTTAGATGATTTAAATACCTTTCAAATGGATACATCCATCCATATTGCACAGGCCCTCGAAGATGTTCTTCTAATGGAAGATGAATAGGTAAATATTCTATAATATTGAAAAAACCTGGAGGAAATACTTTTTCCATTTTGCAGAGCAATATCGAGATTTCTTCCTCAAGTTTACGTAGACGATCAACTTTTAATGTAGTAGAACAAATCTCTTTATAAAAAAGACTAAGTTCTGTTACAACAGTCCAAACTTTTACGGGCAACAGTTCTTTAAAAGCGACGGGTAATAAATTTTCCATCATAACATGACAATCATGACTTTTCATCCCGCTAGGTTTATTGTTCTTATAGTCGACACATCTACGAATATTAGAAGATATACCATCCGGGAATCTTAGTCCTTCCACCCATTTTAAAAGTACTTTAACTTGATTATTGTCTAGCTCATAGCAAGCTTTTGGCTTTTTTGTGTCATTTGGCTTTATATGAAGCTCAGGACGATTACATATTACTTCGATATCACGTCTTGATTTCAAATCATCTTTCGTCTTCCCCTTGACATTCAAAATTGTATTAAAAACATTATCAAACGCATTTTTCTCATTATGCATCACGTCAATATTATGACGAATCATGAGATTTTTCCAATAAGGCAACTCCCAAAATATGCTTTGTTTGCACCAGTTATGAATTGATGATTTACCTTGAATTTCAAGACGTTCTCCGGTTTCATGTATCTTTGGATAATCCTTTACAAGTTCATAAATATCTTCGCTTGACCAAACCGTAGGTGGTCTCAAAGTTTCATGTCTATTAGCTGTAAAGTTTTTCTTATCTCTTCTAAAAGGATGATTAATATGAAGAAAACATCGATGACAGTCAAACCATGAGATTTACTTTCCATGAGGTAAAGAAAATGCTCGTGTATCTTCCATGCAGTACGGACAAGCTAGACGACCAGCCGTACTCTAACCTAAAAGCATTGCATAAGCAGGAAAATCGCTGATTGTCCACATCAAAGAAGCATACATGCAAAAGTTTTTTTTTTGGAAATATCGTATGTTTCTTCTCCTTCGTACCACAGTGTTTTTAATTCTTTAATCAAAGGTTGTAAATAAACATCGATTCCTTGTGTCGGATCATTAGGACCAGGGACGACAACTGTGAGAAACATATATGGAATTTTCGTACACATCCATGGAGGTAAATTATAAGGTGTGATCATTATAGGCCATGACGAATATTTAGAACCAAACTGAGAAAATGGTGAAAATCCATCCGTACATAAACCAAGTCGAACATTACGACTCTCGGATGCAAAAACAGGATATTTGTGGTCAAAATGCTTCCATGCTTCCCCATTAGCTGGGTGTGTTAACGTACCTTCTTCCCGTGTTCTAACACTATGCCATCTCATATGTTGCGCGGTTACAGAAGATGCATATAACCTTTGAAGTCTAGGAGTAATTGGTAAATAATGCATACGTTTATACAGGACTTCCTTTCCTTTTTTCTTTCTTGATTTGTACCTTTCTTGATTACATATTTTACAATTTCTAAGGTTGATATCTTCTTTCCAAAACAGCATGCAACCATTTAGACATGTATCTATTTTATGATACGGTAAACCAAAAGCTGACATCATTTTTTTTTACTTCAAAATGATTTTCGCACATTAAATTATTGGGAGGCATATGCCATTTCGGAGCTTGTACAACAGCTGTAAATCCAGCTTCTGTGAAGTTGTATTTAGATTTCATCGCAATGTATTCAGCAGTTACTGATAATTGGGTTCCGCTTGTGCAGCCTTCCCAAAGGGGTTTCTTTGCGGCATCTAATAAATCATATATTTTTTTGCCCCAATATTTGGTTCTTCTTCAGCATTACCATCGTCATCAATTAATTGAGGAACATGAAACATTGACCGTGCAGCATCTTCAACCATATGTTCTACGAGATTCGTCGTATCAATTTCAGTACACACTACCTCCTCAGCTTGTACATGATTAGATGCTAACGGTTCTCCATAACGATCCCAAACCAAATAGTTTGGCATGAAACCGTATTGACGCAAATGAACTCTAACCATTTCTGGTATCAAATGCTTTAACATTTTGCATTTAGTACATGGACAACGAATTTCTTCGTCGTTTCTGTTATTACTTAAAGCGAAATCAATAAATACGCGAACACCATTATTGAACTGTTCACTTATTGAGCCTCCATTTTCGACCCTTCTTTTTTTGTACATCTAGCTTCGATCAGTAAAATAATTGTCCATTTACCTACGTATATAATTAAAAAGTACGATATAAATTTAAACAATTGACATTTTATTAAAACAATATTATTGGTGAATTTTATTTTAATAGATCATTGACACTTTGTCGATGAGTCATCCTACCTCCCATTACAAATACAATAACGTAATTAAATCGCGTAAATCAATTCAATTTAAACGATTCAACAAAATTTCGGCAGCACTTTGCTTTAGTTCCCTGAACAGTACACATTTGTGTGTACATAGGGAACATAAAGGAAGCTGATGTAGCGCGAAATCAAGATGAACGAATTACCCTAAGTCGCAAAATCCAACCCTAGGTCGTTCCAGTAGATCGCGAGCAAATCTCCAGTTAAGTCGCGAGTCGCCCCTCCTCATTATGTCGCGAACGACCAAAGCCAAATTCCAGAAGAACGAGAACGACATTGCCTTAACTCGTTTCCAGATAAATTGCGAGCGACATTACTTAAGTCGCGGCATCGCCAGTAGGTCGCGAACGGACGAGCTTCCTTAGGTCGCCGAGTTTCTTATGTCATGAATTCCAGTAGGTCGCTGCCGTGTTCTCTTAAGTCGCTCATGAAGCCGAAGCTACTGAAGATTCTTATGTCGCGAACAAGCTCCAGAATTACTTAAGTCGCTAAGATGCTTAAGTCGCTCAAGTGGATATGGCTGTTTGTTATGTCGTTAATGTTTTATGTCGTTGTTTCTAAGTCGTGTGATGTGTTAGGTCGTTTGTTGTTTGTATGAGTCAAATGTTGATAAGTCGTGTGATGTTGTAACTTTCTTATGTCGCATTGCTGTTGTGTTGTAAACTTCTTATGTCGTATGATGTAAGTCGCATAATGTTGTAAGTCGTAGGCCGTATGTCGTTAGGTCGCCAATGTTAAGTCGTGTCGGGTTAAGTCGTGAGTCGAGTTATATGTGTTGTAAGCCTATAAATAGGCGGGTTTGTGTCATTTGTAGGGTTGTTGATTTTGAAATAAAATTTGGTTTGTGCCTCTTGCCTCCATTAAAATTAGTAGTTGAGTGTTATCTCCTATCTCCACCTTCGGCATTCGAGTGCGCTCGAATCAACGATTGTTGAAGCCAATTCACGGAATCAAGTGCGCTTGATCAACGTTCGAAGAATTGTAGATCTTCTCTCACGGCATCGTGCGCGATCAACGTGTCGAAGATTGCTAGAATCCAGTATCTTCATGATCAACAGATTTGGGCATTTGGGTATTCTTAAATTCACCAGTTTATCATCGATTCACCGATTATTTTCGCTAATCGTGTGAGATCCTGGACGGATTCGATTTACATCGTCGAATTCGCTTCCTTGGCTGTGTCATTTGGTATCAGAGCTAGATCGTAAGAAGTTTGCATCAGTTGGAGAATTGGGTTTCGAGAATTTGAAGTTTGGTGTTCATCGTGAAGTTTCAACAAGTTGGGAGTTTCGATCCATACCATTTTGGATCAAAGTTCGGAAAGTGTTTGAATTTTGCTCGTTGGGATTTTTGCGCGCCGAAGTAAAGTTTGAAATTCCGCGCCGTATTGAAGTTGCGCGCCTTATCGTCTTAGGTCGTGCACGTTGGTTTGCGCCTTAGGTCGTGAACATTTCGCTAAGTCGTTCGGCCGAGGTAGTTGAAGTTGGGAAGTGCGCCTTGGCATAAGTCATGCTCAAATTGAAGTTTGGAGAGTTGCGACCTAGAGCTTGGAGGGTCGAGATTGTCCATTGATTTGTGAAAGCCGTGTATCATTTTTCGTGACGTGTTCGTGTTAGCAGTGTGAAGTTTGAATTTTTTGAAGATTTGTTTGAAGTTCAATCATGCCACCAAGACGAGCTCAACGTCATCGCAATGTTGATGCTTTGTATGGAAGAGAAGAGGCCGATGAAATGGAGCAACGAATCAACGAGAATTTCAATGAGAAGTTGAATGAGGGGATTTGTCGATTAGAGAGAATGATGCTTGAAATGAATCAAAGTAGAAGAAGTGTTTCACCTGAATTGAGCCATGGGGGAAATAGAGTTTCACCACATTCAGATCGGGAGAGAAGAGAAGATCATGATCGTAGAAATGTTGATGATCGTGATAGGAATGTTGATGATCGAAATTGGAGAGATGTGGATGATCGTGATCGGAGGAATGTAGATCGAAGGGATGTTGGTGGTAGAAATGGTGGTAGTAGAGATGTTGGTGGTCATGATCGACATCGATATGCATCAGATTTTGATGAGGAGTTTGATGGTGGTAGTGTTCATGGTCGAAATCGAAGCCAAGGAAGAAATCATTCAGAGAATGGTCATACACGGGAGTCAAAGATGGACACAGAAATTCCAGAATTCCGAGGTGGTCTACAAGCAAAGGAATTGATTGGTTATCAAAGGTTGAAAAGATTTTTAAACTCAACAACGTGTCTAATGATCGTCAGGTTAAGTTAGTTGCTACAAGACTGAGAGGAAGAGCTATGGATTGGTGGCAACAAACTAAATCAACCAGAGAGAGAATGAGGAAATCCAAAGTTGTCACGTGGGATAAGATGAAAAGGATGATGAAGGCAAATTTCTTACCCTACAATTATCAAGCTCGTATGAACCAACAGCTGCAGAAGTTGAGTCAAACGAGTCGAGGAAAGGGTGTGGTTACAAGCCCCAGCAATCAGAATAAAGGTGTTAATTGCAGTATAAATGTTTCTAAGAGAGTCAACAAACCAATTGTAGATGGAATCACTAAGGCAAATGTTGATGACCGAATTAAGCGATATCATTATCAGGAGTCTGACCATAGAAGCATTGAATGTACGGAGCCAAAGAAGAAAGCCTTAGTTGTAGAAGAATGTGAAAATGAGGATGTGGATGATTCGACTGAAAGCGAGCCGGAAAAGGAAGAGGAACCAACTAGTCCATTATCTTTCAGCGAAAGTGTTGAAGAAGCGGAAGGTAGTGCTGAATCGTTGGTTAGGTATGAGGCAAGTGAAAAGCTTAAAACTCCTGAGGAGGTTAAACCAATGTTAGAAGAGTTTGAATAGGATGGTCCTACGGAATCGTTCGAAGAATTACCACCAAAATTTAACAAAGAAGATGAAGAGGTCGAATTAGAGAACGATGAATGTAATTTGTTGATGGGATTTTTTCAACGTCAAAGTATGTGGATGTAGAAGTTGATTACTCTTCACCGCCAAAGATTGATGTCGATAGTATGGAAGAAGAAATTGTGTTCAGAGTTGAGGGAAATAACTTGATGATGGAAGATTCTTGTTTAACACCTGAGCTTATGGATGAGAGCCAGCCAAGTGTAAATTTCTTAGTTTCCGAAAAGGCCGAACAAAGTGAAATTGAAACAGAAGAATCAGATCGTTTATTATCTTTGAAAGAGTTCGTCAATAAAATGAAAGATGGTGATGAATTATCAATGTTGATTGAATATGGAGAATGTTCTGATTTTGAGAATCCTGAAGAGGTTGAAGTATTTGAAGAGTTGGAAGATGAGATTTCCGAGGAACTGCCTGAAGAAACTAGTCTTGTATTTTTGGAAGAGTCTGTTGAAAAGGTGAAAAATAGTAATGAATTATTTGTGTTGACCGGGCAAGGAATGAGTAAAGATCTTGAGGTTTTTGAGGAAGTTGGATCAGAATTCGATGAGTCTGAAGTCGAATATCCTGAGGAATTACCCGAAGAGTTATCATCACTACAGGACATGCAGCATCAAACTAAACTAGTACCAGATGTAATTTTACTACGGGGATTGTATGATCTTGTGAATCTAAAAGAACAGGAAGAGTTGAAAAGACAGGATGAAGAGAATGATTGTCAGTTGGAGTTACCTGATCATGTCCGCACTGCTGACGTTGTCAACGTCAACTGCTTGGAACCGTCTCATGAAAATAAACATGACAAAGAAGAAGTGAGTGGGAATTCATTTCAATCAGGGAAAATTGTTGCAACACATCAAGGGAAGATTCTAAATGATGATACACCTGAACGAGATAAGGAAAGACAAGAATTGGGGCATGAGTCATCACACTTCTTCAGTCGTGAATGCCTAAGTCGCTCTGCGATTTTAAACTTCCTTATCTCGTCTCGCATTTTCGTCACGATTTGGTTCTATATCACACCTTCCTATTGGCACAAGCATCATGATGTCATCTCCCTCAGATCACTTCCTTATGCCGCCTGCCTAATGCCACGTCTGCTTTATGCCATGCGTTCCTTATGTCGAGCCGCATCTTCAAAGGGTCAAGACAAGATCAATCTCAAGAGTAGTTATCACCAGAGCCGCATTAGACCAGATAATGAATGGAAGACAGCATCTCGAAGAAGAAAAAAGTGTGAATTCGGGACGAGTTCTTTTCAACCAGGGGAGGATGATGCAGCGCGAAATCAAGATGAACGAATTACCCTAAGTCGCGAAATCCAACCCTAGGTCGTTCCAGTAGATCGCGAGCAAATCTCCAGTTAAGTCGCGAGTCGCCCCTCCTCATTATGTCGCGAACGACCTAAGCCAAATTCCAGAAGAACGAGAACGACATTGCCTTAAGTCGTTTCCAGATAAATTGCGAGCGACATTACTTAAGTCGCGGCATCTCCAGTAGGTCGCGAACGGACGAGCTTCCTTAGGTCGCCGAGTTTCTTATGTCGTGAATTCCAGTAGGTCGCTGCCGTGTTCTCTTAAGTCGCTCATGAAGCCGAAGCTACTGAATATTCTTATGTCGTGAACAAGCTCCAGAATTACTTAAGTCGCTAAGATGCTTAAGTCACTCAAGTGGATATGGCTGTTTGTTATGTCGTTAATGTTTTATGTCGTTGTTTCTAAGTCGTGTGATGTGTTAGGTCGTCTGTTATTTGTATGAGTCGAATGTTGATAAGTCATGTGATGCTGTAACTTTCTTATGTCGCATTGATGTTGTGTTGTAAACTTCTTATGTCATATGATGTAAGTCGCATAATGTTGTAAGTCGTAGGCCGTATGTCGTTAGGTCGCCAATGTTAAGTCGTGTCGGGTTAAGTCGTGAGTCGAGTTATATGTGTTGTAAGCCTATAAATAGGTGGGTTTGTGTCATTTGTAGGGTTGTTGATTTTGAAATAAAATTTGGTTTGTGCCTCTTTCCTCCATTAAAATTGGTAGTTTAGTGTTATCTCCTATCTCCACCTTTGGCATTCGAGTGCGCTCGAATCAACGATTGTTGAAGCCAATTCATGGAATCAAGTGCGTTTGATCAACGTTCGAAGAATTGTAGATCTTCTCTCACGGCATCGTGCGCGATCAACGTGTCGAAGATTGCTAGAATCCGGTATCTTCGTGATCAACGGATTTGGGCATTTGGGTATTCTTAAATTCACCAGTTTATCATCGATTCACCGATTATTTCCGCTAATCGTGTGAGATCCTGGACGGATTCGATTTACATCGTCGAATTCGCTTCCTTGGCTGTGTCATTTGGTATCAGAGCTAGATCGCAAGAAGTTTGCATCAGTTGGAGAATTGGGTTTCGAGAATTTGAAGTTTGGTGTTCATCGTGTTCATCGTGAAGTTTCAACAAGTTGGGAGTTTTGATCCATACCATTTTGGATCAAAGTTCGGAAAGTGTTTGAGTTTTGCTCGTTGGGAATTTTGCGCGCCGAAGTGAAGTTTGAAATTCCGCGCCGTATTGAAGTTGCGCGCCTTATCGTCTTAGGTCGTGCACGTTGGTTTGCGCCTTAGGTCGTGAACATTTCGCTAAGTCGTTCGGCCGAGGTAGTTGAAGTTGGAAGTGCGCCTTGGCATAAGTCGTGCTCATATTGAAGTTTGGAGAGTTGCGACCTAGAGCTTGGAGGGTCGAGATTGTCCATTGATTTGTGAAAGCCGTGTATCATTTTTCGTGACGTGTTCGTGTTAGCAGTGTGAAGTTTGAATTTTTTGAAGATTTGTTTGAAGTTCAATCATGCCACCAAGACGAGCTCAACGTCATCGCAATGTTGATGCTTTGTATGGAAGAGAAGAGGCCGAAGAAATGGAGCAACGAATCAACGAGAATTTCAATGAGAAGTTGAATGAGGGGATTGGTCGATTAGAGAGAATAATGCTTGAAATGAATCAAAGTAGAAGAAGGGTTTCACCTGAATTGAGCCATGGGGGAAATAGAGTTTCACCACATTCAGATCGGGAGAGAAGAGAAGATCATGATCGTAGAAATGTTGACATTCGTGATAGGAATGTTGATGATCGATATCGGAGAGATGTGGATGATCGTGATCGGAGGAATGTAGATCGAAGGGATGTTGGTGGTAGAAATGGTGGTAGTAGAGATGTTGGTGGTCATGATCGACATCGATATGCATCAGATTTTGATGAGGAGTTTGATGGTGGTAGTGTTCATGGTCGAAATCGAAGCCAAGGAAGAAATCATTCAGAGAATGGTCATACACGGGAGTCAAAGATGAACACAGAAATTCCAGAATTCCGAGGTGGTCTACAAGCATAGGAATTTTTTGATTGGTTATCAAAGGTTGAAAAGATTTTAAAACTCAACAACGTGTCTAAGGATCGTCAGGTTAAGTTAGTTGCTACAAGACTGAGAGGAAGAGCTATGGATTGGTGGCAACAAACTAAATCAACCAGAGAGAGAATGAGGAAATCCAAAGTTGTCACGTGGGATAAGATGAAAAGGATGATGAAGGCAAATTTCTTACCCTACAATTATCAAGCTCGTATGAACCAACAGTTGCAGAAGTTGAGTCAAAGGAGTCGAGGAAAGGGTGTGGTTACAAGCCCCAGCAATCAGAATAAAGGTGTTAATTGCAGTATAAATGTTTCTAAGAGAGTCAACAAACCAATTATATATGGAATCACTAAGGCAAATGTTGATGACCGAATTAAGCGATATCATTATCAGGAGTCTGACCATAGAAGCATTGAATGTACGGAGCCAAAGAAGAAAGCCTTAGTTGTAGAAGAATGTGAAAATGAGGATGTGGATGATTCGACTGAAAGCGAGCCGGAAAAGGAAGAGGAACCGACTAGTCCATTATCTTTCAGCGAAAGTGTTGAAGAAGCGGAAGGTAGTGCTGAATCGTTGGTTAGGTATGAGGCAAGTGAAAAGCTTAAAACTCCTGAGGAGGTTAAACCAATGTTAGAAGAGTTTGAAGAGGATGGTCCTACGGAATCGTTCGAAGAATTACCACCAAAATTTGACAAAGAAGATGAAGAGGTCGAATTAGAGAACGATGAATGTAATTTGTTGATGGGATTTTTTTCAACGTCAAAGTATGTGGATGTAGAAGTTGATTACTCTTCTCCGCCAAAGATTGATGTCGATAGTATGGAAGAAGAAATTGTATTCGGAGTTGAGGGAAATAACTTGATGATGGAAGATTCTTGTTTAACACCTGAGCTTATGGATGAGAGCCAGCCAAGTGTAAATTTCTTAGTTTCTGAAAAGGCCGAACAAAGTGAAATTGAAACAGAAGAATCAGATCGTTTATTATCTTTGAAAGAGTTCGTCAATAAAATGAAAGATGGTGATGAATTATCAATGTTGATTGAATTTGGAGAATGTTCTGATTTTGAGAATCTGAAGAGTTGGAAGATGAGATTTCCGAGGAACTGCCTGAAGAAACTAGTCTTGTATTTTTGGAAGAGTCTGTTGAAAAGGTGAAAAATAGTAATGAATTGTTTGTGTTGACCGGGCAAGGAATGAGTAAAGATCTTGAGGTTTTTGAGGAAGTTGGATCAGAATTCGATGAGTCTGAAGTCGAATATCCTGAGGAATTACCCGAAGAGTTATCATCACTACAGGACATGCAGCATCAAACTAAACTAGTACCAGATGCTATTTTACTGTGGGGATTGTATGATCTTGTGAATCTAAAAGAACAGGAAGAGTTGAAAAGACAGGATGAAGAGAATGATTGTCAGTTGGAGTTACCTGATCATGTCCGCACTGCTGACGTTGTCAACGTCAACTGCTTGGAACCGTCTCATGAAAATAAACATGATAAAGAAGAAGCGAGTGGGAATTCATTTCAATCAGGGAAAATTGTTGCAACACATCAAGGGAAGATTCTAAATGATGATACACCTGAACGAGATAAGGAAAGACAAGAATTGGGGCATGAGTCATCACACTTCTTCAGTCGTGAATGCCTAAGTCGCTCTGCGATTTTAAACTTCCTTATCTCGTCTCGCATTTTAGTCACGATTTGGTTCTATATCACACCTTCCTATTGGCACAAGCATCATGATGTCATCTCCCTCAGATCACTTCCTTATGCCTCCTGCCTAATGCCACGTCTGCTTTATGCCATGCGTTCCTTATGTTGAGCCGCATCTTCAAAGGGTCAAGACAAGATCAATCTCAAGAGTAGTTATCACCAGAGCCGCATTAGACCAGATAATGAATGGAAGACAGCATCTCGAAGAAGAAAAAAGTGTGAATTCAGTATGAATTCTTTTCAACCAGGGGAGGATGATGCAGCGTGAAATCAAGATGAACGAATTACCCTAAGTCGCGAAATCCAACCCTAGGTCGTTCCAGTAGATCGCGAGCAAATCTCCAGTTAAGTCGCGAGTCGCCCCTCCTCATTATGTCGCGAACGACCTAAGCCAAATTCCAGAAGAACGAGAATGACATTGTCTTAAGTCGTTTCCAGATAAATCGCGAGCGACATTACTTAAGTCGCGGCATCGCCAGTAGGTCGCGAACGGACGAGCTTCCTTAGGTCGCCGAGTTTCTTATGTCGTGAATTCCAGTAGGTCGCTGCCGTGTTCTCTTAAGTCGCTCATGAAGCCGAAGCTACTGAAGATTCTTATGTCGCGAACAAGCTCCATAATTACTTAAGTCGCTAAGATGCTTAAGTCGCTCAAGTGGATATGGCTGTTTGTTATGTCGTTAATGTTTTATGTCGTTGTTTCTAAGTCGTGTGATGTGTTAGGTCGTCTGTTGTTTGTATGAGTCGAATGTTGATAAGTCGTGTGATGTTGTAACTTTCTTATGTTGCATTGCTTTTGTGTTGTAAACTTCTTATGTCGTATGATGTAAGTCGCATAATGTTGTAAGCCGTAGGCCGTATGTCGTTAGGTCGCCATTGTTAAGTCGTGTCGGGTTAAGTCGTGAGTCGAGTTATATGTGTTGTAAGCCTATAAATAGGCGGGTTTGTGTCATTTGTAGGGTTGTTGATTTTGAAATAAAATTTGGTTTGTGCCTCTTGCCTCCATTAAAATTGGTAGTTGAGTGTTATCTCCTATCTCCACCTTCGGCATTCGAGTGCGCTCGAATCAACGATTGTTGAAGCCAATTCACGGAATCAAGTGCGCTTGATCAACGTTCGAAGAATTGTAGATCTTCTCTCACGGCATCGTGCGCGATCAACGTGTCGAAGATTGCTAGAATCCGGTATCTTCGTGATCAACGGATTTGGACATTTGGGTATTCTTAAATTCACCAGTTTATCATCGATTCACCGATTATTTCCGCTAATCGTGTGAGATCCTAGACGGATTCGATTTACATCGTCGAATTCGCTTCCTTGGCTGCGTCAGAAGCACTATCGAAATTCTATGAACCATTTAAAATGAAATGTTTTACGAGATTTAATTACGTTATTGTGTTCGTAACTTGTCCAATACAGGGACAAATCCAACAAATATTGTATACGATGAATATAGATGTCCGTTCTGTTAAAAAACGAATATCCACATAACGATCATATACAATACTTATCAGACGGGGCCGAAAGACACTCTAAGGGTTTTATGAATATAAAATATCGTTTTTGAAATTTTCTAAAATACATAAACTAATTGTATGCTCACTAACAACTAACGTTTCCAAACAAACCTAAAACTAATTGTATGCACATTATTCTATTGTTAACACAAACTTAAATATACATAATCTTGCAATACATAAGTTAATAACATAAATTATGCCTCAATAAACTAGATTTTACATACAATAAGGCAATACAAACATTTAATACACTAATTTAACAAATTTAATTAAATATAGAGATTAGGGTTTATACCTTTTCGTGAGAGATTAGGTAGTTAGAGAGGACGAGAGGGAGGCTTGGAGTCGGAGGAGGAGCCGTTGATCGTCGGAGCAGCGGGGAGGTCGGAATTGGAGAAAATTTGGAAATGGGGGGGGGAATGGGTTCAGCCGAATGGGGAAGAAGAAGCTAGGCTTCTGTTTTGCTCGCGGATTTCCAACGTCATTCAACGGCCGCCAACGTCTACCAACGCCAACGTCTACCAACGTCCTCCAGTTTTTAACTAATGAAATATACGAGAAAACACTGGACGATGGAAGACGTTGGAGGCCATTGGAAGGCTCCGTTGGAATACACTATGTGTCTTGTAGTGAATATTTTTCAAACATTGTAAAATACTTTTTTTCTTGTAGTGATTTCATAATCGAGATTTAAAAACACCTATGCAAATGCAAGGTGCGATGATCACTGATAATGCAACGAAAGATTTCTATGCCATTCAACAGAATATTACCATGAGTTCAAACAACTAATGCATCAGTCGGACATCATTGTTTAGCCTTTTGTAAAAGTTTCTAATCACCTAAAATTGTAACTACAGTGTTTAAATAAATTCATTATTTTAGCAAAAAGATGTAACTAGGTGCGGTTCTGACATAAATAAATTTATGTTAATATATGCATGAGTGATCATTGATCATAACAACTATAGCATTTGTTCTCGTAAAATGTACATATCCACTTGTCTGCAATTTAGGATAATCTTATCTGTTTCAATACTAATATCCATTAGAAATCCCAAGTTTCAAATCACATGATCAATTCATATCCCACATTAGAAAGACAAAAAATAACTTCAGAAGAAAACAACTTTAAAATACACACACTGTGAAGATATATTCAGTGGGATCTGTTAAAGTTATTAGTGCTTCAAAGTTTTTTATTTGTTTCAGTCAAAAATAAACTCCTACTTAATAGGAGAGCGTGAGTTTCATATTTTTTATTTTGGACCTATTCTTGCTGGTGTACCACTATCTCATGCATGAGAAGTGGACTACGTTGCCTATTGTACTGGCTTTATAAGCCGTTTGCTTTCATTTTAATAAATTGTGAATGCAGTAAGTAGTTATCTTTCCAATACTCTTTCTTTTGAAAAACTGCTTTCTTATTTTTAACATGGTATCAGAGCCAAATGATCCTTAAAAGCTTGTGAGGTTACAAAAAAATTGTGAGTGTTCTTCCAATGTCTACTTTAAACAATTTTTCAATTTCCATTCCTCTATTCAAAGGAGAAAATTATCAATCATAGGCTATCAAAATGAAGTCATATCTTAAAGCTTTAAGTTTATGGGATGTCATTGAGAGTGATATTGATCCCACTCCTCTTCCACAAAATCCAACACCCACCCAAGTCAAAAAATATGACGAAGAAATGGCGAGAAAGCCAAGAGCACTTTCGTGTCTACATGGGGCCGTGTCGGAAGAAATTTTCACAACTATTATGGGTTGTGAATCTCCCAAAGAAGCATGGGAGAAAATCAAAGAGGAGTATGAAGGAAATCATCAAACAAAATTAATGCAAATTTTGAATCTTAAGAGGGAGTTTGAAATAATGGGAATGAAAAGTAATGAAGGTGTTAAGGAGTATGGGAGTCGGTTGATGTCCGTTGTAAACCAAATCAAGCTACTTGGTGGAGAACTTACTAGCCAAAGGGTGGTGGACAAACTTCTTGTCACTCTTCCGGAAAAGTATGAAGGTAAAATTTCTTCACTTGAAGATACTAAAGATTTGTCTAAGTTAACATTTTCAGAATTGATCAATTCACTCCATGCGGTGGATCAAAGGAGGGCTATGAGAAATGAAGACGGTGAAAACAATAGTGAAAAAGCTCTTATAGCAAAGTTTTCTAATCAAAAGATGAAAGGCAAATCCCTCCAATGCAATAATTGTCACAAAATTGGTCATGAGGAAAATGATTGTTGGCATAAGGGAAAACCTAAGTGTTTCAACTGTCAAAAATTTGGGCATATGGCAAGGAATTGTAGGTTCAAAGACGAAGAGCAAGAGAACATGGCACAAGTGGCCATGGAAGAGAATTTATTTTAGAGTTGTGGGTGAGATGTGCACCATGGAGAGAAGTGCTCCAATATTCAAAGAGTAGAGTTGATGAGAAGTGCATCAACAATTGAAGGTGATGAGAAGTGCATCACAAATCGAAGAGAAGTGCTTTATTTATTATCTCAACAGCTTTGAAGCAAGAGGGTGTGTTGAAGTTATTAGTGCTTCAAAGTTTTTTATTTGTTTCAGTCAAAAATAAACTCCTACTTAATAGGAGAGCGTGAGTTTTATATTTTTTATTTTGGACCTATTCTTGCTGGTGTACCACTATCTCATGCATGAGAAGTGGACTACGTTGCTTAATGTACTGGCTTTATAAGCCGTTTGCTTTCATTTTAATAAATTGTGAATGCAATAAGTAGTTATCTTTCCAATACTCTTTCTTTTGAAAAACTGCTTTCTTGTTTTTAACAGGATCGACTATCTATCTGACAACCGCTGACAACGACAGGCTTCAAGATTTTTGTGTTGTCGATCTTACTTCAAGTATTTGTTTAACTACTAATATTCTCATTAACATTTTACCTTCACTTTGTACTCATATATATGAGTGCTTAATTTTTAATTGACGTCATTGTTGTACATGTTATACTTTCAATAAAATAGATATATAGGTAAACAGATACATGTGCAAAGCAGCGAAAGAAGCATGCGCAAACAACTTCTCATACATAGGAATATTAAAAGAAGCCCAACAAACAATGCAATGGGATTCTCAGCTACTCCGGACATCTCACAAAAAATAAAAAATAATAAACTAAAAAACAAAACAAAAAAACTTAATTTATATGATGTAATATTCATAGCTTTTAAAGTAAGTGTTGTTTGAATTTTTTCATACTTGAATACAAGTCCATAAATCTTTCTTTAAGTCCATGTTGACTTTTTTCCACTCGGTAATAGTCACAGGTACCATCTTCCTTGCTAAGGTATCAAGATAAGATGACAAAGTGTTTAGAATTGGAACTTCTTTGTCGGCCTCGATCATTGAATTCAACTTCGGCCTTCTCATTCGGCGTCAAAGAAAATGTTTTCATCATCGTCTTTGCTCTTTTTTCCTAGCCGTCTCCAATTGAAAACCATCATTACAAAAACCTGAGTTGTTCATGGCATCTTTGGTGTTGGTTGAGTCTGTGTTTATGGAAGTAATATTTAGAGAGTCGATTGAATTAGGGCCAGGAATGACTTTTGGAGAGGCTGAATTTTGTCGAGTAGAGGCTGCATCTCAATACGCTTGCGAGGAGATCTTCTAACAGTAGTGTTTAGACTTTAAAGAGTATGAGCGACTTCAACTTCAGCTTCTCTCGTTTAATTGATTTTTACACCACCAGTCACGAAAAGCTACAATTGCAGCTAAAGATTGCCTCTTTGAATGTCTCATTGCTCCCTTTGATGTTTGAAATGAGCAAACACTTGTCATGAATTAGTTTTACAAATATCCACTAAATATCATTTGATAAGGGTAGGAACAACATATCAATTTAGAGAGGCAGCCCATCAAAGAAATCAAATGCTATATTTTTAATACAAATTTTTTTTCCTGCCTAGCTGGCTACCAGGTTACTAAGTTACACTCAAATCAGCTTTATATATGCACTCACATGTCCATATTTTCTCTTAAAACTGCAGAAAACCAATAGTGTAGACATAATTCCATTCACTATTATAAAAGATAAGCAAATATTCATTGTATGAAGTAGCCAGTTCCGTTCATTGTTATAAAAGATAAGTAAATATTATCAAGTGTAGATATATTAACCTTTCCCTTTTTTATGCCAGAGCTTTTTTAAATTAATACACAGGTCATGAATAATAAATCCTAGTAATACAAATTGAGCTGCCAATGGATAATGTTAACTATATTGGTATAAAACTTGAATATATAATTAGTTTATGCAACAAACTAAAGATATTAGTCGTCCTATAAAAAAATTTAAAGCTCAATATTTCTAATTATACTTTGCGATCAGTACAATATGGTGCTTTTAATGATTATTTGTTGTTTGATATTTTACCTTCTAGTTTATGCTTTGGAATACTATAGCTTTTTCAATTACTCCCATACCATAGTCATTAGTCAACCCAGAAGACTTATAGGTTATCAGTTTCCCTTTGAAACAATCATTTTTGCTGTTAACATTATTAAAAGTTATCTGTGCAAAACAATGGATGTGTTGTGAAATCCTACGCTATTGATTATCTAAGAAAAACTATGAATGTGATGATATTATGATAAAGTATTGGACAATAACAGTTATGATCTAACCAGGATGAACCTTAGAATATTACACCCATGGTTGTAATGTGGTACTATGATGATATATGTTTACTTGCACCCTTATTTTGTTTTAACAACTGCTAAACCATTGAGGTTGTAGGGAAAGATCGTATTCATGTGCGAGCTATTTTACCCATATTTGTAGGGAAAGATCATATCCTAGTAATTCCAAAGCATAAATTAGAAGGTGAAATATTTCTGGTTAATAGTACCTCGCAAACTTTTGTTTGCCAACAAATATTAAACAACAAATCAGTAATATACACATTCAATAAGAGATTCATGATGACATTTGATGATGGAGACTATCTAATAAATGTAATTTCAGCATTAAGTTGATCTCCAACAATATCAGATATTACATCTCATGCATGTATCAGCAAGTATAGGGCATGTATATGTTAAATAAGGTTGAGAATTAAACACATGCAGTTATATCAGCAAGGTAATTTGGTAACAGTCCAGGAAAATCAGAACCAAGATATAAAGTATTACACTTGCGTTGGATTGTTAGATTTATGATTACTTCTCCATCTATGTAAGCTTTGTATTCAATCATTGTTTTATATATATGGGATAGTTATATTTTAACCTCTCCTTGATCTTGCTCCATTCTACTCATTGATGCTTCAAGTTCAATTGTCTTATGCTAAGTGAACAACCTGGAAAAAATCATAATATACAAATAATTAGAACATCATACTAATGAGTCATTATTGTAAAATATAAAAATCATAATATAAAATGGCAGTAATTTGCAAAAGAATGATTATTTTTCCCCAAGTTTAATAATCGAAATTGACGGTTAATTAATGTAACAATGTATAAAACTATGTATATTTGCAAATGAATGATTTGTTTTTCCAAGTTTACTAATCAGAATTGACGGTTAATTAATATAACTATATATAAAACTATGTATATTTACACTCTTTACAAATATAACTATGTATAAAACAAATATCAATAAAGGATGCTTATATCATGATACGAGAACTCGGTTTTGGTCATTTGAAATTTTGTTGGTTTCAGTCGATTTCGAAAATTTTGCTTGTTTCAATTTTTGTTATGGTTTCGGTCCTAATATCAAATATCTGTATTTTTAATGAAAAAGTGACGATAAACGATGCAAATTCATATAAAATAGTATACAACAAAATAATAACGAAACATACGACACTACTACATCCAAAAACTATTTATCGAAGTTACATATGGATTGTTTTCATAATTTTCTTCATCGTCTTGTATAGTATAATATGATGTATAACCATATTGCATTTGTCATGGATCCATAAATGTCGTCATCATATTATCAAAAGACGATAGTTCATCATTTTGTGTTGCATACGTAGCTTGGCTATTTTGATCACTCGAGATATCACTATATGTTTCGTTTGTTCCATAATATGAGTTACTACCTGTATAGTCAGAAGCAGAATGCCTATAGGTTGGTGGATCATTTGAAGTATATGTATTATGCTTATAATCATGTTGATGTTTGTATTCAACATTTAAAATACTATCTCTTCGGTTAGGATTACCGTTCACACCTCTTCTTCTTGAATATGTTTGAGTTAGTCCATATAATGCACCACCATCACTAGAACCATACCATAATTATGAGTTAAACCCACACTACTTCCACCAGCATCACCATGATCATCATTTGATGACACTACAAGAAAAACAGTCTTTTATAGCGGCATATAGCCGCTATTAAACACAACTATAGCGGTTTGATAAACGCTGTATATCGACATGTTATAAAAAAGAATTGCACATTTATAACACAAAAAAAAACCGCTATAAAAGAGCATGATTTCATAGCATAAAGTAGCCGCTATAAAAGAGCATGACTTATAACGCCTATTAGCCGCTATCCTTTGGCAGTAACCTCATACATTGCATTATCTTTTTATAGCACTTATGTCATATAGTTATAACGCTTTTTAGGAGCTATGTTTTATTTTACTATATATTTGATGCACCCCACTATTACATTTTAATAATAACAATCAAAATGAATCTTCTTTAAATAGATAACAATTTGAACAATGTATGAACGAAAAAATATAATAATCAGCAAATGTAACGCATATTCATAATAACAAAATAAAGTATCGACTAATAAAAAATAAGTTCAATACATGAGTTACCAAATTCAATACACATTCATGATGACAAAAGACAACATAGTTTAAAGTTAACGTTTACAAGTACCAAATGCATCACTAAGAACTTGAACTGCTCAAAGCCTTTCTTCATGCATGTCTTCGGTCATTGGTAGTACTTCCTGAAAATTCAAAACAATTTGAAAATAATTATATAAAACTGTGATAACATGCATTTTGACGGCTTAACAGCTATCACTGATTTGTCATAAATTTTCTTTGCTGCCATAGGTTAGTGACATGGGATACAAAGAAATCACTAGAAATATCTTAATTAAGGCAACATGAATACATGGTAAAACATGCAGTGTTCATTCTAAGAAATGGTTAGCTAAGCAAGGTGATGAAATATGCAATGGTTAGCTAAGAATACACAACTAAATTTGGAGCTAGTAGATGGAATATTGTTAAATTTGATCATCATTGGTGTAAATTGGAAAAGTTGTATATACAGCTCCACTGAGTACTTAAACATGGTGTTGCATCGATTGATAAACTAAGCATGAACCAGAAGGAGGAAAACTAACCTTGGTGTAACCTTTTAGTAGATCATCGCTCATTTGGCCAGAGTCGTACCAAGCAAATTTAACTGCAGATCGGCCTAGCTTATCTATGATCAATCTCACCTATAAACCAAGCATAAACCAGTTTGATAATTTCAAAGTAGGTTAAAACAAATGAAGTGCCAACTTTGGTAGTCTTAAGGAAATGATAAACAATGAATCAGGTATAAAAACATATAGCTTCAAAGTGGGACTGGATCAGCTGACCCTGATCAAAAGATTTAATAAGGTTCTTATAAATTTGTGAATATTAGCATGTCTTATAGTTCAAAAGTCTACTAAAACCCATCAATTTATACAGACAACTAGATTTTCTGACCATTTTCAATCTAAAGAAGATGGTCAATTATGTTTAGCAGTTTGTACCTACCATCATGCGAGCAAAAGCCGACCGTAGTATAAAACATGCAGTTTTGGTGTGAATGTAGAACATCAAATCACAAATTCTTTTAAACGTCTTCCAAATCAATCCACTAGTAGCCTTACATAAGTGAACAATACTATTCCAAATATTTTGGAACGATAATCTCTTGTTACACATTGAGTTTCTACTATATTTATTTGTACATTAATTATTGATTGAATTACCACGACAAGGAGGACAATAGTCACTATCTACTTCACTAATGCTTGGAAAAGGTTCAGAACTAAGTATATTCTTTGATTGGTTTGGCGATGCAAAGAGTAACATAAACACACACGAATTTCATATATTGAGTTACCCTCCTATTCAACAAACAGAGAATATGAGCCTTAGAAAATAAGCGTGAAGAAGAACAGACCTTTGGAAACTAGCTTTTAACTCATTACAAATAAGCCATCATCATTCGACAAATAAAAAAGTAATTAGACAAATAACAGTCTACCTCTCAACAACCGCCCTAAATCGGAGGCGAAATCATGAAGTTATTTTTCCAGTTAGTCTGTGGAACAAAGTGTCGTAGCAATGCAAACCAGACAATCTACTAATATAAGAATGAAAAATTGTTCGTGGAAGTTAATCCAGTATGTGTATTTTGCAAGAAAGAGGGCAAAAATCATCAATTTATCAGAACTATGTCCGATAGATCAATAATTTATAATTGCTACATTAATATATTAACGTTTTTTTCTAAAAAAATAAATCACTATTGTAGGATAATACCTTAATATAGATTACACAAGATAGTAATATCAGTTTCTTCTCCGGTTGTCTAAGCATGCTTTTTCTGAAGTTGGAATTTCTTGTGAGTTACCAGCACAAGAATTTACCTGCAAAATAATAATGAGAAGTAGAAAATGATTTAACTAATTTGCGCTTTTATGAAAAAATGATATCCATAGAATTGACAGACAAATAACGTGAGAAATGGCATAGATTTTGAAAGATTTTAAATCCTGCAACAGAAAACAAGCATTTATTACTAAGATTGCACCATATATTATATGCCTAGCAAAAAGAAAAAACTTGATATTGCAATATATTTGGTAATAAATGAAAGAATAAAGGGTTGTCGACATTTAAAAATATGTGCTAGTAAAATAGAAAATTTTAATACCTTTCCTGCATATATGTGGCTCATGCTTCTGTAAATCTGATGACATTTTAACATGAGAAAAACGTATAGTTAAAAATAAATAAATAAACAAACAGTTTTATATTTTTCACCTGAAGATGACTTTTAACATGATAAATGGCATGTCCTTTAACATTCATTAAGTAAAGAAATAGTTTCGGTGTTGACCCTACAACAAATGGTTCTATTATTTTCAGCCATTAAAAGTTTAGAATCGGTGAAACGAAATATGAAGAAAAGCATATCCCATTTAACTAAGCTTATAAAATTATAACCATTATGCAAATTTTTGTTGAGTGTTTGTTTGATTTTCACTGAGCAATGCATATTGCACTATTGCAATAAATCATCCATGTACATGGAATGCTTCTTTTTTTGAGGCCTATCCTCTTGTATGGAAATTCTTAAAAGAGAATGAAAAAGTGGTAAAGGACGATAAAACAGAGTTTTGTTATCACACACACCAGAAATAGTGAAATCATAAACAAAGATGCATGTGACGAAGTCGTGGGGCAACTGCTGAAATGGTATAACGGAAAGTCTTATTATAATTTCAATTTGCATGTAAAATAGCGACTAGTTATTATTCTAGGGAATTGTTTAACATAATTGAATATTGGCATGGCTACATGGCCACTATAGTTCTTACTCATTCACCAGTGATAGTTGACTCTGTATTAAAAACAGATTGACACTTGCAAACTGAATAAGTATTATTTTGTTTCTGTTCAGTTTCGTACCATGACACAAGCAAAGTATATAATTAGATTCAGCTCCATAAACGTCTTCCAGTCCTAATAGTTAGGCAGAAATCTAGACCATTTAGTGCATTTTAATAAGAAATTTCTGGCATCTCATCTCTTTCCTAGTTGTATGGCATGGTTACTTACCACAATAAAAATACATTATGAATCCTTATTTTTTTGCAAACACTACACGAAACCTACATATATGATATGTAAATTAATGCCTGTAGAACAGAGTTTTGCTGTCATGTCAAACAATGTTGTTTTTGGTTACCAAGTAAATAAGTTTACTTAAACACTCATCATCTTCTTTAATCCCAGGAAGCACATATTATTTTGAGACTACAACAGAAAACTTAACAAGGTTCTAAACGGTGGCATTTTATCTTGGCAAGGTCATAATTTGACCAACATATGTGTCTTTGAGGGCAGTATCCCCCATTCTTTCCCGGTCATTTATGAGTCTGCAAACAAAGAGCTTTACATGCAAAGTGTAAAGATCTATTATCTCACATTTTATCTTGTATTTTGTATCCAAATAGACACCCTTTTAAGATCCTTGCAACACATGCAAATGAAGGCTATTGACACATTTATGATGCCTTTTGTTATTCCTTTTATATAAAAATAAAAATAACAATGACAAAGAAAATATACATTGCATTCAATACTATTTTTATCCTTCATTGTCTTATAAACAGTAAATACATACGCGTGCAAATGAAAATAAATCAACAGAATAAACAGAAAGCAAAATAAGAAGGTCAGACTAATTTCCCAATTCTTTCTCTCCCTTTCTCCCAAATGTTTTGATCAAAACATTAAGGAAAGAGGAGAGATTGGAAAAAATACATAGATAGCATCAGAAAATGCAGGTGGGCGATGAAAGCAGCCTGCAAACTGGAAGAGTAGAAAAGCATGATTAATACTTCAAAGTTTTTTCCTTATTAGTTAAAGATGCAACTAGACTGTTGAATACACATAAAACTTTGGTATTCATTTGCAGTAAATATCAACATTAGGAGTTTATGAATATCTCCTAATATACGTCGTTAGAAGAAAATCAATTAAATATTGTGTTCAATATACAAATACATATTATGGATTACTGCGATTCATTGTTCACCTTGAGGCTAATTTATAAATTACGATTTGATATAAAAATTAGCAGGATGACATATAAGGGAGAATGTGAAAACGCACACACAATAAGTCGCAAATGAGAGGATGTGTTGATATAACTACCAAATAAATATTGAAATCACTTCCATCTCTTAATAACTAAAATTCTATACATAACTAGTCAAAAAATTGAAATGGTACTGAATCTAATGATGTCAACTTATATTCATGCATATCAAATGTCAGTTTTTACCTTATTAATTAAAGATGCAACCAGACTGTTGAATACACATAAAACTTTGGTACTCGTCTGTAGAAAATATCAACATTAGGAGTATATGAATATCTCCTAATATACGTCGTTAGAAGAGGACTGATGTGGCTAAACATGTACATAATCTGAAATCAAACTTGCAACAGATTTGGGGCATTAACACAAGTAGATGGGGTGCTTCGCACAGAATTAGAAATTTCAACCACCTTATCCAATCTGACAAGGTTAACAACATCACTAGGGCCTAAGATGCCACCTGCAACAGGCCCAACAAGAACAGATGCGCAAGTAACGTCAGCAGCAACATCGGACACAACTGTGTAATATATTTTTTATTCTAAACACCATCACTGTTTAGCAAAGCAGCAGCAAGCATCGAAGATAGAGGCGACATAGAGGCACTGATCAAATCATTCATACCTGAGAGAGGAGAAACTGAGGAATCGATAGTCGTGAGGGACTCAACAACATGACATAATTGGCTCAAATTCCCTGAACCAGATGAACCGCAACAGCGAGCAACCAAAGGAGGGAATTCGATGAGGGATTCAGAAATCAACGAAGGAGACCGACAGGAAACAGACGGATCTAATGTTTCATAATAAGGGTTTACGAATGAGTGATTTAGGGATTGTAAGGCAGAGAGAACAATTTTCTTCCGGTTTGAGAGAGAGAGGGGGGAAGAAAGGGAACAAAAAAAAGAGGGAAATAATTGAAAGAATTGGTGGCCATCAAAATAATTGAAGAGTCTGGCTTTCTGAAAGCGTTACATGTTAATTCCATGCTTTGAATAAAACAAATCAACATAAACAATAACACTATAGAAATTGGCGTTATCAATTGGCGTTATCAAAAATAACTTTTCTTGTAGTGTGAGCTGCTACTATTTTCTTTAATTTGACTTTTTGTTGTTCGTACAGGTATACCATCAACCGTATCAAATGCATTATTCGGTGTATTGGTGATCCAAGGGTCATCGTCCAACAAGGGTGGTTCAACTTCAATAGTCCATTCTGCTAATAGATCATCTTCATGAAATATATACTCCAGATCAATCAACTGATTTTCAATATCGTGGCATTTTGAATGTTTTGATCTTAATCTCATGTTGTAATGCACATATACCAATTTTTCTAGATTTTTCATTTTTATTCTATTGCGTAATTTTTTATGGATCATTGAAAATGTTGTCCAGTTTCTTTCGCAGTTTGAACAGGAAACTGTTTGGCTTAAAATGTGCATTGCTAAACGTGTTAAATTTGGAGCATCCTCTCTTCCAATTATTGACAATCATTGAGTGGGGAAACATATCTTTACGGCTGCATATGCTTTTGCAGAACCAAATGCATCAATTTTCATTCTATATCTTTCTACCTGTTAATGTTAAGTTAAATATTTAATATGTCCTAAACGTTAAATGTTTGACGTAACTATTATATATGTTAGTTTTACCTCTTTTCCAATTTCAATCTGTGTTATAATATCCGGCACCATTCTGTCAATGACGTTGTTAAATTCGTTTAATACTTCTTCATCGTTTGTTGCATCCCCATATTGAATAATGGGATTAAGAAATAACCTATATGGAAAAGATTTAAAACATTATTGAAATGTTATATATTTCAATGTTTGTATGACAATAAAGATAAAACAAATTACCTGCCGCGTGAAGAGGTCGATGTAACTGTCTTTTTCATCTTTTGTCTATTATATCCCACCATTTTTGGCATTGTCTTCCACCAACATTTTTTCTAATCGATTCTTTTGCTCAATCCATAACTTTATAAAGATATCTCATATCTGCTTGTCATCGCTGTCTACCATTCGTAAAACTTTAATCGGTGGCTCAAAAACAAGGATGATGTAAGTAGCACCAGTCCAAAAAGCGTTGTTGTAAATTAGTGTAAATGCAATATTTGTTGTTCTTTTGTCTTTAGTATTGAGTCTAGGAACTCGTGATGTCCACTCTCTCGAAGTAATCATCCTTATCAAGTCATCTTTATGTTTATATGAATAGATTCTAGTGCGATGAAATAGGTTGTAAACCGTGTCACTACCGGTCTAATCAATTCTTTATTGTTGGTCTCTTTTCTCATGATGGAAAGCAACCAACCATGATTGTATATAAATGTTGTTATTAACCGACAATTTGTGATAATGGTTGTTACCTCTGGCTCTTTGGAAATATCTTCTAAAATCAAATCAATGCAGTGTGATGCATATGGTGTCCAATATGAATGCCTTCTTTTCTGCATCAATCCAGCAGCTTTGTAGTTTGCTCCGTTATCTGTAACAACTTGCACTATCCTATTTTCACCGATTGTTTCAACGACATCATCCATTAATCCATAAATATATTCTCCGCTTTGAAATTAATTCGTGGCATCCGTGGATTTAATAAATACCGTTTCATGGGTAGAACACAAGAAAAATTATTATTTTTCGTCGATCATGTGTACTTCAACCATCACATATTAATGTGCAACCATATTTATCCCATAAATTGTGCAATGTTTTAATATATTATCCAACTTCTTCTATTTCCATTTCGAGGTACGAGTGTGATATTTCATATTCAGTTGGTGGATCAATTCCACGATCGCATTCTGCAATCGCGTCAACCATTGTTGTATAATATGGACTATTAGCAACGTTATGTGGAATATTGTTGAAAAGAAAGAACTTAGAAATTGCTTGACCTATATGTTTTTTGATATCTTTAATGCCTTTCATTGTAGATTTAATAGAAGGTTGAGTTCCACCTCCTCTTTTTTGCATATATAAGTCGATTCGTCCAGCAGCATGAGTGTCAAAATCGCCATCTACTATGGTAGATTTTCCAACAATATGAGATCTGTGCAATGTTTGACTTGAACCACCACCCGATCGTCCAATGGTATGAGATCTACACAGATTTTCATCTCTAAATGCATCTCTACTTTGCTGCATGACAGGTTGAAGTTCATCATCTTCATTTTCATTGTCCGATTGTTGTTGCGGTCTACTCATTAATTCCTCTTGTAAAAGTTGCTTGTCTAGCTTTCCTTTGTTTCGTTCATTTCTCTTCTGAATGATATGTGATCGTACAAGTTGTTTAACTTCTTTAAGGACAATTAAACATGCTGATACGTCGCCACCCACTCCTGTCAGATGTTCTTTCAAACGTGTCACACCGCCGCCATTAATTATTTTATTGCAAAAGTTACATTTCGTTTTCTGAAGATTGTCATCGATTGCAGTACCATAATTCCAACCAATTTCAGTTGGATTTGCCATAATGTACCTGAAATTATAATTAAACAAAAGTTAGTAAACAAATTAACAGTCCAAGTCAAATTAAAAATAAAATAACATTCATCGAACTCATCAAATTTCAATGTTCAAGTCCAATAATTTGAGTCAAGTTCAATGTTCATGTTCGATATTCAAGTCCAACATATTCACATTCATGTTCGATATTCTAAGTCCAACATATGCAAGTCCATATTCAAATCAGCACATTCAAGTCCAATATTCAGGTCAGTTCAGCATATTTAGGTCAGTTCAAATGTTCAATATATTCAAGTCAGAATATATAATATGCAACATTATGTATCAATGAAGTATTCATATCGTCATACAAGGGGTATGTCTCTAGTTAACTATATTATAATATTCATCGATTTAAGTAACCCTTGTTTAAGATAGTAAGATATCATTATTCACGTCAGGTATATATGTGTGTATTCTAGCTGCACAAAGGTCATGTCATGCATGATACTCACATATCATTCAGATTTAGTCAAACTGGAATTTGGAAACTAAACAAAACTGTTGCAAGCTTATTCTATAAATATCAGTTTGGTATTGAATAGTCCAAATGTAACACATTATATGTACAGAATCAGAGATGTATACCTTACCAGTCTAGTATAAAGTAGTTTTCTTATAAAAAGAAATTGAAAAAAAATAAGAACGATATTTTATACTTGGAACATCCGTAATTACCACTTTCAACATTATTACATGGAGCATACTAGGATATATCTTATATTTTGACCAACTTCTTTTTGACAAACAGTTCCCATATTCAAAAACAAAAAAACCCATCAACCTTGTTTAGCCCAAAGCCCACACAAGCAATACCCCTTATTTTCGTTTTTTCCATTTCGAACCAACATATGAAGATGAAAAAAACAACTCGATGAAAATACGAAAGCGGAAAAGAGGAAAAAAAAATCACCTGCGCGCGCGTGTTGAAGTTAAAGATCCAAGAATGGAGGTCGAAGTCGAATTGTTATGTGAAGCTCGCTGAATTTGCTGACCGAATTTGCTCTGCCTTCGAAGTCGAGGTCAAAGTCGCGTTGAAGCTCAATTTGGGGAAGTGAAGATCTGGTAATTTATGATTTGGAATGATGAATTTATAGGCAAAATTTTGATTCTTCTTATTATTCAAGCACGTTCAGTAGGCTATGGCTTTTTCTTTTTGAGATGCCTTTTCGATTAAACAATTCCTTATGTTTTTTGTTGTCGCTATACTTCTCTGCTTCTAATTATGCGATCTAGATTTTTTTTCTATGTTTTGATATGCTGCTTAGACCGGGACGGGATTTTGCCCTAATCCGTCCCGCCATCGGTCGGAACCGCTACGAGATCGTCGGAATCTTATGGTTCTGGCTGGAACCTTAAACCATGGCTTATATCGTACCAAAATGTCATCACAATCCTTCCTTATATAACTTTCATCCCCATTATCGACATCTCTATCATCAAGTAGTGACTCATCTACCGGTTTGCTAGTTGACTCATCCTCCTAATCATAGCTTTCCAACTCAAGAAAACCACTAGGGGGTTCTCTTAGCACAACATACCAATTTGAAAAACTATTTTCTCTACAAAAAAAACACTTGTACATCTTGCGTTGCTAAGATGAAAGGGTCGCATGCTAATTGATTTTGGAACTTATGTAAATTGACTATTGTAAATCTATCTTCAACCTTAACTCCACGATCAATTTTTTCCCAATCACAGTTAAACAAGGTAATTTGAAATCGTTGGTAGTCCAACAACAAAATCTCACACAAAACCCCATAATATATTACTTTCTCAATGGACCCATCAATGCAAACAGTACTTGCCTTAATGGAAACCCCACTATTTTATGTAAACTTCTTGTAGTATTTTGTATGAAAAGGTCGGCCATTAATAATATAACCAGTATAAGAAATTACTTGACGGGGAGGTCCATATGAAAGCCAATTTATTATTTTGCTAATATCGGATGTTTTTTTATCATCTTTAACCTAGAAAAGCATAATATATATGACTGATCACGATAACATATACTTCTATATCAAACTTATCCATCTTAAAAGAAGTATAACGCTTTCAACCTTCTTTTCAAACCAATGACTAAAAGTCTCTGAATGCACTTTTGAAAGTTCCACATCATCTCATGAAAGCAGGGGATGCAAATGTTTCAACTCCTCGTTGTGCATCCTATATACATAAATATACAAGTCAAAATTTAATTTATTTCACACATAATAGTTGAATTGAACTTATACTTACTTTATATAAAGTTCCACTTTCTCGATATTAAACAACACATACCGATAAGCATCATTAATCACCTCCTTAGTGACTGCCATAGGTTTTCCTTTGGAAATAGGACGCCCCTCGAGTATGGAATCGCTTTGTTCCACTTCATTTCTATTTTTCCTTTTTCCAATTTCTAATGCATCTTTAATATATCCATTGCAATACTTCATGCATTCTTCGGTAGAATAGCGCTCAGCTATGCACCCTTCAGGCCGTGCTTGATTTAACATACCCCTTCAGTGTTTTCATATATCTATAATCAAGATGCATACATAAATAACTTTCATAAGCACATATACTATTAACTAATTTAAGTACTCATGTTAAATTTTACATCTCAAATGGATACATCGACCTGGTTCTCAATGGATTCTAATCTATCTTTATCAAACACTCTTTGGCAAATGTCGTTGTAAAAAGAAGACAGCTGTAGTAATGCATTCCCAGTCCCTTTAGGTAGAAGTCCTATCAGTGATACATACAACAGTTGTTGTATCCAAAGATGATAATCATGGGAATTAAGACTTGAAATTTTTTTTGTTTTGCAAAACAATTCCCAATATTCGAGCTATGCCCATCAGGTACTTTCAAATTCCTCATTCTATTGTAAAAGATCTCCTTTTCTTGGTCAGTTAAGGTGCATGGTGTGGCTAGAAGTAATGCTTTGCTTCCCATGTCTATAGGATGTAACTTTTTTCTGATACCCAGTACTTCTATATCTTTACGTGAATTAATGTCGTCCTTTGATTTTCCTTTAATATCAAGTAGTGTATCCTCACCAATATTTTTTTTCAACATGCATTATATCTAGATTGTGATGCAAAGGAAGTACCTAAGAAATTCAAAATTTGAATATAACTAATTGGTAATAAAGTACTGATTGCATAGATAAAAAACAAGAGGAAATTTTGTTTATAATTAAATTTTATCTGCCAATAGGGCAAATCAAAGAAAATAGACTTCTTCTTCCACATCTAACTTTCTTTTTTCTTCTCATCTTCCCTTTTCCTTTTATTTTTCTCTTGCTCTTTATCTTTCACTTCCTCCTTTGATTTTTACCCCAGTCATCATAAGTATTTTTAACAATACCAAAGACTTGAGAACCGGTTTGTATTAGAGGGCCTTTGTTTGTTCTCTATGGTTCCATCAAACAAGTTTTTTCATTGATGATATTCATGGTTAGGTTCAAGGAATCGCCTATGGCCTAAGTATGCGCACTTCTAAATAAATGGTAACCATATTGAGCATGTATTAACGCAACAAACAGGACATGCCCTCTTACCCTTTACGGTGCAAACTGCTAAATTTTCATAAGCTGGAAAATCATTTATCGCCCATATCAGAATAACATTTAATTTGAATTTGTTGCGAGTGTATGTATCATAAACCTTCACCCCTTTATCCCACAATTTTTTTCAAATCTTCAATAAGTGGTTGTAGATACACATCGATATCATTCCCTGGTTATCGTAGCCCAGGAATTAATAAAGATAACATCATATTATCTTTGTGCATACAAAGTCATGGAGCAAAGTTGTAAGCAATAAGAAACACTAGCCAACAACTATATGTACAGTTTCAATCACCAAAGGGATTAAAGGCATCACTTGCAAGGTCAAGCCTTAAATTTCATGGATCAGATGCAAAGGAAGGATACATCCTATCACTTGTATCCCATTGAGAAGAATCTACCGGATGGCATAATTTACCGCATTCACTCTTATGATTGCTATGCCATCTTAATTGCTCTAATGTTTTCGAGGACGTAAACATTCTTTTAATTCTTGGTATTATTGGAAAGTATCTTAAGACCTTTGCAGATATTTTGGCTTGCTTTCTGTCTTCCTTTTTCTTATTCTTTTTCCAACGAGATTTGCCACATTTTGGACAAAATCACTATGTGCAAACTCTTTTTCTAAATATACAACAATCATTTACACATGCATGTATTTGTCTATAGCCTAAACCAATTGATTTAAGCAGCTTCTTTGTTGCATATGTTGAATCAGGAAGCATGTTTTCCATAGGCAGCATATCCTTGAGAAGTTTAAGAAGTTCAGTAAATGCTATGTCATATACACCATTTCGAGCCTTGTGTTTGTAAAGAAGGATTGTAGCTGACAACTTCGTGTGGCTTGCAAAACTAGGGTACAAAGAAACTCCAGCATTCTCCATCATCTCCTTAATCCCTATCCCATGTCTTACATTAACATGATCTTCCATCTCTTCATTACATATTTGTGTGTCTAAGTACATTCTATATGTATTTGTCACTTCGTCGTCTTCATTTTCTAAAGGGCGTGCTTCCCCGTGAAAAATCCATATATCATATGTTGGGTCAATTCCATAACAAATCAAGTGTGATATAACATCCCTTGACGACTAGCGGATAAGATTCCTACATTTTGAGCAAGGGCAAATATTTTTTCTGGATTTCCCTTCCTTTCTGCATACCCATACAAAATTCTGAATGCTTGTATTCTTATAACATTCTATGAAACATGAAGATATCAATAATCAACCCTAAATAATTACAAGTATGAAACTAATAATCAAAACTGACGAAAACTTGGTAGGTGAATTCATGCTTTGTCCATCTTGATAATCCTTTAATGTTTGAACCTAATGAAAAGACGTTATGCCTAACAAAAATATGAGTCTTTCTCATGATGAAATATCTCTTTAGGTATTCCTCCAACCATATGAATTTGCTAATGGTACTTTTAGTGAACTATTATTACCATTAAGGTAGTCAATAGCAAATAGTGCAAAATAGCTTAAGACTTGCACCATGCGCTATTTTGTGTTATGGGCTATAGCGCATGCTTCTTTGTTTAATGATAATATTTAAGTTATGGACACAATTAAAGATCTATACTATCAACTCCCTAACCGATTTTTTTATCATTTTGTTATTGACAGAAATTGACGGGCTAATTCCTTCAAATTTAGCAGCGAACTCATGACTCGTGAATACGTGGCCAAAGATATACGAATCATGTTCAGTGGCCATAGAAGGAAAAATACATGGCAGAATAAGCACATATGTATTCGGAAATCATGTTCAACCACTTACATTTGTTTTTGGATGATTTAATAAATTTTAAAACATGCAAATAAATGTATAAATATTGATGCTAGACTTTTGATTCTATCCCTTAAAAAAATTTGATTTTACATGTTTGAAGGGTCATGTTTTAAAGATGAAAAGTTGCTCTAGTGCCAGCTCCTATACTCTCCAAAATTCACACAACATGCATGTTACCTATAGTCCATGTACAAAAATAGGCCTATACACCTTGCCAGGAAGCCGCAAATTTATCTCTTAGATTGCACTCTTACCCAAATATAACCGAACCACCTAAGATCAAACTCAAAATCTTTGCACAACTAGCAGATTTTATACCTTAACTAGCAAAAAGAAATAACTTGCGGATGAAGTAATATATTCGCAAGGCAAGAAAAGGAAAAGAAAATTAAAGAAGAGGAAAATTTTATACCGATTTCGCCTGATTTCGTTGATTTCGCCGAATTCGCCTTGGAGTTGGATCCCTAAACTTTCGCCGCCTTAGAATTCGCCTATGAACTAGAATTCAATTTGGATTTCACGTGCCTTGAAAGAAAACGTTTTATTTCTATCAAAACTTAACCAAGTGGGTGGAGGGTACAAAGTGGTAAAAGGGGGGAAAGATACAAAGCGGTAGAGGGAAATGTTTTTTTCTACCACTTTGTGAAGTTTTCAGCAATAACACTTGACCAAATGTCTAATATTTAATAATTAGTGAAATTTTTTTTATGCAACAAACTTATATTGAAAAGTATAATACAATACTTTTCTATCTAATTTTATAAAAATACTCATGAATATAAGAAAATATTTCTGTCAATACTTTAGTAAATATATTATCTAT
This sequence comes from Allium fistulosum, assembly GCA_030737815.1. NCBI lineage: Eukaryota > Viridiplantae > Streptophyta > Magnoliopsida > Asparagales > Amaryllidaceae > Allium > Allium fistulosum. Next base: position 1,439,690,058 of record CM060902.1, read on the forward strand.
TAAATAAAATTATTGTAAGGTGTTATCTAACAAAACTGATAAAATTATTACGTAAACATAATGTTAACAAAACACGAGTTTCTCAATTTTGATCTTTTTTTCGAATATGTTAGTGTTTAACATGATTAATTGTGAAAACATTCTCATTATATTTTATTTTGAAAACTTTGTATATAGTTACGTACTAATAACTAGAAAGTAAAATTAAGCCGGTTGGAATACTGATTAAATCCTCATATGACGTCTAAAATAATCGAAGATAACGATGATCGGTTAATATTTGTTTAAAATTGACATTTATTATAACCGGTAAACTAAAAAGGTTGTAATATGTATCGATTATAACTAGCAAAAAAAGGAGTTGCAAAAATTAGCATCTATTACAACGGACATATGAAAAACGTTGTAATAGGAATCTACTATAGTGGGCAACGAAAAATGTTGTAATAGGTATCTATTACAACGGACAAAGTATAAGATTTATTGTAATAGGTATTGATGCAAATTAGCATCTATTACAATAGGCAAAAAATAGTTGTAATAGGCATCTATTATACCGGATAAATGAAAAACTTTGTAATAGCAACAAGCAAAGAAAATGAGTTGTTGAAATGTGGCGTCTATTACAACAAGCAAGACAAAACCGTTGTAATAAATTTCTATTACAACGGGCTTACCATTGTAAAAGCGCTATTGTAACAGGGTATTTTTGTTGTAGTGATCTTCAAAACAAATCAACTTCATATGGTAAACAAAAATTTTAAATCAAACCTAAAGAGAAAGTAATTTCTTCATATACATATATACATTCACTAAATTACTATGTGGTACATATGCAAAACAAGCATATATCCCCAAACCATTTTCACATGAAAATACACTTTTGTATCACTTGCATAAATTTATCAAACATCAATTTTGTATACAAATCCTTCAATTTCAAAACAGTTCACTCTAATCTTTCCATGAAATCATAAAATCACACATATAGTGAAAAGAGAATTCAACTTTATTATTATTATTCTCATTGATACTATAAACACCATTTTAAACTTCCTAATATCCAAAAATTACTCTTTTTATTACTTCTTACAAAATTATTTCTTTCTCAATTTACACCTGCATCATTAACTTTATACGCTTCCCGATATCAATTTGAAAATCATTATCACCACTTATTAACATAACAAAGTTTATATACAATATGTTAACCTAAACTATCTTTTAATATGCTAATTTGAATTTTCAATCACCCAAATTATGTTATTTAGTTTATAAAAGTAATTTATTAATATTATTAATTAGCTTTGATCTTTAAGAACCTTAAGTTTTCCTACCTTTTTATCTTCCTCTTCTTTTATCTTCTTAGGCCATTGACACCATTAACAAATTTTAGAGCTCATGTTTTGTAAGGATAGAACGACTAAAATGAGAGAGTTGTTATGTTTATTATTCTATGGTAAGTTGGTCTGCCGGCCCTTCTTAGCCTTCCTTATTTTATTACATTTTATTAATTCAAATTAGTTGTAATATGGTAAGTAAATATATACAAATACTTACCACAAATGACAATTACTCAATTTTTTTATGAATTATAACAAGCAAATAAATGTCCCTCGAATATTTACTTTGTCATCGCATACTTTAATTTTTCATGTTTTCTTTCAAATAATTTCTTAATCAAGTCATTTAAGTCTTTAATCCCATAATTTATTTTTTATTTAATTATTTATTAATTTATGAGGTGTTGCATGCTACATTAATCCGAGTGAAAACTACTGCACCTTGCCTCAATTTTCCATCCTCATCTCTATGTTGACTTATCTACTCAGTGTTGCACCAAGTCTGACTGCATTAAATGCTCTAATACAGTCTTGAAAACACTACCACTCTAAGCTTTTATGATGTGCAGGCTTCAGTATAGAAATGCTTCATCCGAATTAATAGTGACATGCATGTTGGGGTAGATTTCACACACATGACTGTAATTCAATCCAAATAAATGTAGAAGCAATAAGATCACGTTGTAGTGTGATAAAACAAACGAAAATAAGAGAATAAAACAGCAAATCATAAAAGAAAGTAAATAGAGAGTTCACATATGGATTTATAGTGGTTCCATTATCGCGAGATAGTGTACATCCAATTTGGGAGAGGGGATTTTATTATTTTTAAGAAAAGAGAATTTTACAAGATTGATAATGGAGGCTAAGAAGAAGAATAAGAAATACAACTTTAGATGACGATTCTACTCATGCTAATCTCTTCCTTTATATAGAGATTATTACTTGGGGTTGAAATAATTTATTCATGGTCATGAATCAGTGCTCATCAATTCTCTTATTCATACGGAAAACGTATATCCATCTGATTTTCCAATTTTCCCCAATTTACATGCGTCTGATAAGATTTCTTCTTTAATCGGCTAATCAGGGAATTAATTGATTACTTCAGTCTCCCAAAATAATTCTTATTCTCATGTAGGTAATTTATTGCTCTCTTTAATGCTATAAATGATGCAATATATTTGATTAATTATCTCAAGTATCTTCCAAATCTTCTACAACTGAAAATATTGTATCACTAAAATTAACATCTTTCAAATCTTCTACAACTGGAAATATTATATCACTGAAATCAACAATCCCCACTTGATACTATATTTCCCCGCAAGCTTATCAACTCCACCTACATCCTCTTACTCCAAGCAGCTCCTGAATAAGACATTACAGATTCTTCCCTAATGAGCTTCAGCATGACCATCAGCTATTGCATTTTGTCAACGAACTCCGGCAAGGCTACCACCTACCAACAATGAGTTGAAAGTACCTTCTTCATGTAGGACCTATTAATCTTCAAAACAAACATCTCCATCTACCAACTCACTCTCCCCTTGTGACACCAAGTGGCACCTAGCACTTCAGCAAGCGAATTAAGTTCGAGCAATTCTCGAACTTTGCAACAGGTAACATTGTATCTTCCAACGTCCTTCACCTTATATGTCTACTTGCATCATATGCTCGGGTTCCTTAAGGAGGTGATACCAATTTCCAAGTCTGATTCTTCTTCAATGAATCCATCTCCTCCTCCATAGCATGCGTCCATCTCGAGCTAGCACTCGAACTCAAAGCTTCTTCAAGGTCGAAAGGCCCATCTTGCACTATATGCAGTGCACAGTCAAATTGATCATCAAGGCTAAAATTTGCATAATTCCAATCTCCATACCTATTTGGTAGCCTTCTAACTCTAGAACTATTCCAAATAGGTGTAACTTCGCCTAAGCTTCTTTCAACTCCTCCTTGAGCCGAATCATCTCTAGTTTCATGACCATCACCATCATTACTAGATAAATTTGTGGACCTTCATGTGATGTGTCAACGACTGCAATTACTCTATCTTCTTTTGCAACTCTGACTCTACTATTAGGCTGATATGTGGGAATAGTTTCCATCTCCTTAGGCTTTTCAGCTTCTGAGTCTACCGAACTAGGTGGATCCCCTTTGGCTTGAACATACTGGACTCATCAAATGTGACATATCTAGAGTGCACTACAATCCTATCAACATGGTTCCAAATGCGATACCCTTTAGTGCCTTCTATATAGTCCAAAAATACACATTTATAGGCTCTAGCCTCCAACTTATCATTTCTTGTATGGTGAACATACACAAGGCTACCAAATATATGAAAGTAACTGATATGTATAGATGTACCTTTCCAACTTTCCTCTCGAATCTTCCTATCAATGGTTGAGCATGGAATTCGATTGATAATATATGCTGCAGTCGATAAAGCTTCAGTTCAAAAGCCTCTAGATAAACCCGCCATCAATCTCAAACAATGAGCTTTCTCCAGTAGAGTCTTATTCATCCTTTCAGCGACTCCGTTTGATTGCAAATCTCTGGGTGTAGTGAAGTGTATCCGAATTCCATGCTACTTAAAGAAATTTATAAACTCCTTAGAAACAAACTCACCGCCATTGTCGGAACTCGGCATCTTCAACTTTCTTCCGACTTCATTCTCTACTAGTGCCTTCTAAGTTTTGAGCTTCTCAAACGATCCCGACTTGGCTTTCATCATGAACACCCAATTCTTCCGAGAATAGTCATTGATAAAAGAGATAAAATACTTAGCTCCTCCAATAGAATCTGTAGCTACTGGTCCTCAAACATCCGTATGGACATACTCTAGTACTCCTTTGGACTCATGTCTACCGACACCGAAAGGAACCGTTGTCTGTTTCCCCAATACATACTCCTGGCAAAATTCCAACTTGACAAAACTTCTTCCTTTGATCATCTTTCAACCGCGAAGCAACTCTAAGTCCTTCTCTAAAATATGACATAATCTTAGATGCCAAAGTCTAGTTGCATCCAAAGCATAAGAACTATCCACTCCAATACAAGACTCTCCAAGAACTATGGTTCCCTTCAGTAGATACATATTTCAGAACATATCTCCCTTCATCAAAACAAGTGCACCCCTAGAAACCTTTAAACCATCCTTTTCCATAGTCACCTTGCATCCAATGGATGCCAACTGCCCTAAAAAATCAATGACTTCTGAAGACCTGGAACATAGCGGACACTTGTCAAAGTGCGTATCACTCCGTCAAACATCCTAATCTGAACTGTACCCTCTCCCATGGCTTTACAACTAGCATCATTTCCCTTAAGGATTGCACTTTCCTCTTTTCCAAAAAAAAAAGCTGAAATAATCCTTTTTTGGCGTCATATGAAATGATGCCCCTGAGTCAAGTACCCAGTGGTCTGTCACATCAGATCCCGCTGCAGTCAACACATCATCAGATATAGTCTTCTCCACCGCAATCGATGAAGATCCATCATCAGCCTTCTTAAATCCAGACAGTCTCCCTTCCAATGGCCTGGTTTCTTACAATTGTGGCACTTTCCATCTCTAGACTTTCCTCTCCATCGTTTTCGGACGTTCTAAACTAGGAACGCCCTCTAGGATTCCAACTCTTCTTTTCCTCTCTTCCCCTCTCAACAAATAGGCTCTGACTACTACTCCATTCTTTTCTTTCACTCATCTCCTTTATTTGATCCCTCAAGTCTTCAGATAGAAGACCCGATTTCACATCATCTATAGTCAAAGTATCTCTTCCATAAATCAGACTGCTAGCGAAACCTATGTAATGCTCCGAAAGTGAGCACAAAAGAACCATCGCCTTCTATTCTTCATCCACCTTCAAATCCACGGTCTTTGTCTTCATTACAAGATCATCGAAGAAACTAAGTTGCGTCTTCATTGAAGCACCCTCTCTCATCTTTATGGCGAAAAATGTCTTCAGAAGAATCAAATGATTAGTGAGTAATTTCTTCAGATAGAGATTCTCCAACTTGGTCCAAATTTACTTAGCAGTGGTTTCCATGCTAATTTCTAAGATAATGTTTCTCCCATGGCCAGCTATAAAGTAGTAAATGCCCATTCTTCCATCTCCTTCCTTTCCGTGGTAGAAACTTCAGCTGGTAACTCCTCAGTGTCAAAAACTACCCGATGAACCATATTCCTTTCAAGAATTGCCTTTATCCTCCATTGCCACTTCTTAAAGTCTTTATCTCTGTTCAATTTCTATTGCCAACTGTGACCCAAATGCAATATAAGAACCTCTGACAAAAGGTCTATTACTACAGGAGTAGCCCCATCTTTTGTCATACTTCCTTTCACCGTCTATAAATCAACCTGGATGCTCTAATACCATATTATTAGGGTTATTCTACCAAAGCGGATATAACCGAACGACACTGATATAGAAAAAAATAGGATCAATATACAATGGTGAAATACTCAAATAAATTATTGTGGTTGTTCATGACAAAGGTGAAATTTAACCAGATAATATCAAATTAAAGTGAAGTATACTAAAAAAAATTAAAGTGGTTCCACCATCAATGTGATAGTGTACGTCCACTAAGGAGAGAAGAATTTTATTAATAATTTGGGAGAGAAAATTACAAGGATTGCATTTCTATTACATAGACTCCATTAAATATATGCTTTGGAACTAGGGATTGAACTTATCCCGTAATGTAAGACTAAACAAAACATCATAACCCAATCTTGTATCACATTTTTCAACACTCCACCTTGATACAATATATCTTTAAACAAAGTCATTCAACTAATAGTCGTCCCTCGAAGAGTGAACATATATCCTGAGGTTGACTTCCTTCGATCCATCGCCCACATAGTCAAAATCACAAAATCCTACCAAGCTTAAATCTGTCTCTGCCACCAAAAGCAAGCACATGGTTCAGAATTCCTCTAATATATTTGAAGATGTACTTTACTGCCTCCCAATGCATCTAACCTGGATTTTCCATATATCTACTAACCAATCCATCTGCCTGTGCAATGTCAGGCCTAGTGCAAACCGTAACATACATCAAACTACCAACTACACTCACATATGGCACCTTCTCCACGTAAGCTTTGTCCTTCCCTAAGATCGGAAAGCCTTTATTTGAAAGCTAAATGTGCAAAGGCATGTTACAAAAAGTGTTGCCAAGAGCAAATTATATTTCTGATGAGAGGGGATGTTAGGATGTTCAATCGGGACATCGACATTGGAGGCTTCGACCATTGACGCCACCTAAACACGGTGAAGTGCACGCGTAAGAACATGGATATGCAGGAATGCCAAAACTTAATAATGCAGGCCTACAAGATTGTGTGCGACTCTCTTAGCAAAACCAACTAGTATACTAATATGAAGGGCGACACTCCTTTCACTAATATAGATGAGCACCAGACCTTACATATTATATTGGCCGAATATACATTCACTATGTAGTGTGCATAACAGTTTAGATTCTCAAGGCCGAATATATAGTCAGTTCCTTCACATATATGTTTGGCTGATGAAGTCAATCTGATCTCTCAACTATAGCACACCTTGCGCCGCACATCACAGCTCATTTTAGTTAATTCAAGTTCAATTATTTGACTCTGTTATTATCATTTATATATGCTAAGTTTTAATCTATCTCAAACTTGATATTTAGTTAGCCTATACATTAGTCGGCACTTCTTCTCTTGTCGATCATATGATCTTTTGGCTTAATCTAGCATTTAGCAGGATTATTATCTTCTAATCTTTGTAACGTGAACTACAAAGCTTATTGTTGGTCCTTAAATTATCTAATAAAAGTGTTATCCTCATTTTGAGAATCACTCTTCCATCAAATATTATTATCGCTTAAATATATCTTGTCTATTCTTCACTCTTTGAATAGGCATATTATTTCAAAGATACGAACTTTTAGGATATTTTTCTTGATTAAAAATGTAGTGTATTATTTGTTCTTTTTTTTGAGAAAGACGGATGTGTAGTGATATACTACACAGCCAGTTAATAATAGCAGTATAGTAGGAAATAAGGTCCGGTTGACAAGCCCAACCGGTGGCTCAAAAAATAGGCTAAGCTAAATATCATAATAATGTACATAAAAGCAATGGATTACAGGATGGAACACAAGCACCATATTCGATGATTCAACCGACAAAAAGGGGTCAGACAGTTTCGCTTCGGAGCAGCTACCGAGGGTTGGCGCTGGTGCTGGCCATTGATTCCGCAGAGTTAGCCGGGGCGGTCCTCAGTCGAAGTCTGAATGGGGCAGAGCTGGTACCTGTCCAGTAATTGAAAAGATGTGAGATTCGACTACAGATGGCCATGAGAGAAGATCTAGGTTTGTTGAAGGCATGGGCATTTCTTTCTTTCCAGATGCACCAACAGAAAATGGTGATAAAGATGTCGAGTTTGTGGCCTCCGAGATCTTGCTGCCAGTATTCAAAAAATGAGGTGAGCTCCGGTATGTAACCCAAGAGATGCGCGCTGGCTGGGGCCCAAATTGCGAATGAGAAATCACAGTCTATGAAAAGGTGAGTAATGGTTTCGACGTGAGAGGAGCAAAGTACGCAGAGTGGATATGTGGGGATGTTTAAGGGAATAATTCTGTCCTTGGTGTTGATGCGGTTACGAATGAGGCACCATTGGAAGAAGAGGAATCTTGGGTGTGAATGGCATTTCCAAATCCTGCTGAAGGAGAATAGGCGGCCAGGGTGGGTGAAGAAAGAGTAGCAAGATGATACGGAGAAGCCTTTAGATGGATTGAGTGCCCAGATGAAGCGGTCCGGTGAGTGGGATAGGCGAAGAGATTGGAGGATTTTAGAAGCTTCGAGAAGTTCATTAAAAGTTTCGATGGAAAAAAGGGAGGGGGATGAAGGCTACTGGGGCCCAAGTGACAAAGGGTATTGATGGTGGCGAGTTGGAGGTTTGAGGAGGAGAAAAGGTTAGGAAGTATTTTGGCCAGGGGGGAAGGGTCCACCCACGTGTCATGCCAGAATAGGCAGTTGTTGCCATTGCCTATTAAGACATGAAAGAGGGATTTGACAGAATTACGAATTGAAACGATGGTAATAAAAAAGCTAACCTATAAATAAGTATGTAATATATGATATAGCATTAAATATTGATTTTTAATCATTTCAGATTAAATATTTCATACCTATTTTCTGTTCATTGGATTATTATTTGAATATGGATCATGTCTTGTATCCAATTTTTTTGGACATTTATTTTTTAAAATGGTGTGTTCCTTTTTATTATTATAAAGAGAGTTTTAGAGGCTCAAATCTATGTCAAAAAAGTGTGACACCAAATATATTACAAGTGCTTATAAGGATTTGATTTAACGCACAGTCGATATTATTTGCAATAGCATAAATACATATATTTTTCCTAAATAAACAAAGGAATTTTTTTAATATTTGCCATATATGCCTACTACATAATGCACCTACCACTGCAGTATGTAAGGCCTACATTAGTTTATGGTTTCTTAACCAAAACTCAAAATTTGAATATTTATCTTTTCAAAAATTCAAAGTGATTTTCGAAAATTCAAATTTTAGATTCAAAATGAAATATTTGAAAATTCAAACCTTTATTTTATTTAAATTTCATGCTCAAAATTCTAAACGTCAAATTCAAAACACATTCTTAAATTTAAATTTAAGCTTATCAATTAAATTTTTTAGTTTAGTCTTAAAATTTAAAATTCAGCTCAAAATTGAAATATTTTCATATTTGAACTCAAAATTTGAATTTCCAAATTTAAGTTTAACAAAAATTCAAAGCAAAAGATGTCTTACTTCCAAATTCAAAATAAAAGGCTATGAATTTTAACATTCAAACATCATATCTTCAAATTAAAATTTTCAATTCAAAATTCAAAATTTAAAATTTTCAATACTTAAATTTTAAATTTAATTTTAAGTTTTCAAATTTTAAGTTTTCAAATTCATATTCATATTATTTCCCAATTGTTCAAACTTAAAATTTAAACTTCAAATCTAAAATTTTCAAAATTCAAAGATTAAGTTTATAGTTTTTCAATTTTCATATTCTTTTTATTTTTATTTTTTACTTGTAAGTCCAAATCTTGTTAATTGAACTTTCTGACTAACGCAAAAGGAGTTAAAATAAGCAAAAGGCATTTTGATTTTGTTTATCTCAGTGGCTCTTAATTAATTATCTAATTTAGTGGAGTAACCTTACTATAACCTATCTAAGGAATACCCTTATTTTATATTATATATGAATTTTACAAAATGGGGATATGTACCTATACATCACTAGAAAATGCACTGTTTACCTATGTGGTATTACCAATGCCGCTCTAACATAAAAACCTGGGTGTCGATGGGGCATCGGTAAATATCTTCCTAGGTAACCTTACCGACGTCGTATTGATGTCTTTATAGTAGTGTCGGCGCGGCGTCGATATGGTGTAACAACCTGAAATTTCAAATACTTCATATTTAAATATCTAAATTATTTAAATACTTGAATCTGGGATTTAATGTGATTAAATTGATTTAATAACCTTGTTAACCCCCTTTTAATTAATAACTAATAATGGACAAATTATTTTTGAAAAATGTTTACAATAATAAATAGTTCGAAGAAATATCGATAATGTGACCGAAAATTGTTTTATCGATAAACAGTTTTTTCTCGATGGAAGTTGTTCGAACTTGTTGTGCTTGTCTAATTAACTAATGTTTAAGTAATTAGCAACAAAAAATATTTTGTGTTAAAATTATTCAAAGCTTCTAGAAGGATTAAAAACAGATATTTTGATGAATAGTGTTTTAGATCTTTTGTTTTGGAAAAGTGAGGTGTAAAGTGGAAAGCATACAAAGGAGATGGGAGGTGTTATCCGCATTTTAACCCAGCTATATTGAAATGATTGCATAAATCAGATTCGACTACCATCAAGGTCGATGACTCCAGAATGTTGATTGTGTGGCCAGAAGTCAAGTACAGATGGTAATATGAAGTCTGGATTGAATGTAATTGATAGATGTACAATGTAGAATGTTCGAAGTATGAAATATGGATCAACACAAAGGAGAGATCGACATAGATTGGCTCCAACAAGAGAGATTGGCATGTTGCAAAGTACTTGAGCATTCTTGTGGAAAATAATCAATATCTCAAGATCTACAAGTCCAATGCTTATAAAATTTGAAGAGCAAGATATAATGACCCTAGGGAACCTACCATAGGGATCGCACATCAAAAGGACAAGGTTGGAGGGAGGGATCGGCAGAAAGCATCATGCAAGCCATATTGAATCAAAGATCAAGCAATAACTTGAGTCCAATGATCCAAATGACATGAAATTTGGAGGCTAAACATATTTTTTCATGAGGAAGCCACCATAGGGATCGCTCTCTAAAATTCAACCAAAGAAAGGATCGGTACCGATCCCTCTTCTTTGGAAACTGAGCCTAGCGATCCCTCTAATGGTCCTATATGGTTTAGAATGTCCTTTGGCCGAAGTTTCAAAGAAATATTTTCCCATCTTCATCTATAAATACCAGCTTTATGGGTCATTCTGAGGATCTTTACGCTACTTGTTACTCTAGACTCCATTGTAATCAAATGCTAACTTATTTCTACTATTGTAATCGGATTCAAAGTGATTAATAAAGGATGATCTTCAAAGTGAACGTAGGCATACAACGTAGAACCACTATTTATTTTTGTGTCTTTGATTACCGCTTATTCTTTGTCGCTTACTTATTCATCTACTAAGTTTAATTTTATTTTTCTTCACTTACGTCTCTACAAAAACTATTCTTGGGTGCTTGTGACCATTTTAGGTGCAAACATTTTGGTGCTTTTACTAATAACCTCTATTCTCAGCTTATTATGATCCCTTTGTTGCTACTGGATTTGATAAATCCACCAAAGGAGATATGCAGTTATCTTCAAGGAGTTGCTCATACTACCAGATTTGTAAAAATCTAAGTGAAGCTATTGACAATGGTGAGGAACACTAGATCTACTTCTCTAAACGTGGAAGGATGAGAACGCTAGCATCCAACAAGGAGGCCCAAGCAATCAACCAATGAATGTGAATGTTGAACCGGTTGAAGTTCAAAATCCCACTGATTCTATTACAAGTGTTGAATTTCATAATCTAATGAGAGAGTTGATGGACGGCCGTCGACAATAAATTAACAAATTCAAACCAATATCAACTTAATGAACCAACTCAATTAGCAGCAAGGGAAAGCTAGGAAGGACCCCACTCCTTACTTGGCATCGGAGAGTTCTAGCTCATCAGACGAGTATCACAGGCATAGGCGTCGCAGGATAGATGAATGTTATGCAGAAACTTTGGTGTGTCAACTGTCAGACCATAGTGGTCTACCAGGATCGATCGATGTCGATACCTCTATAGGGATCGGTACCGATCCCTTCCCCAGAAGAGGGAACCAACCCATGCATCATGGGAATCAAGTTGGAGCTGCTTCAGTTTGTTTGGATGCTGGAGTTCAATTAAATGTTGACCAAATGCTTCATCGAAATGACGATGAAGTGAATTTACAAGATATACATCGGGAAGATGGTGAACCAATAAGGCGTGGAATGGCCTGTAGACATCGACCGGACCATTCATGCGAGGTGGAGCACGACCACCACTTGGCACCAACTATCCAAACACTGGACTTATCGGCTATGGTCAGACAGTTAGTGAGAGAGAGCCAGGGCTTAACCAACGATGATGGTGGAATCTCGAGAAGCCATACCCCATTCACTAATAATGTTCTACATGCGTAGTATCCAAAAAGGTTCAACATGCCATCAATGCCAGCTTATGGGGGAAAAACCGACCCTAGGCAACACATCATGAGATATGAATGGCTGATGGATTCTGCACGAGCGAATGATGCACCAAGTGTAGATGCTTTCCTATAACTCCCTCTTTAATAACAACAATGTGGTTTACAAGGTTACCCCCACGATCAATTTCTAGATTCGATGAGTTGGCAACAAGATTTGTGAAGCAGTTCTAAATGCATGCAACTCACCCCAAGGATGTAATGTCCCTATCCAACGTAATCCAGGCTCTAGGAGAATCGTTGAAAGATTATTTGGAGAGATTTCAAATAGTTATTACGGAAATCATTAATTCAAATGACTATGCAATATTGATGGCCGTGACGAGAGGGATAGATCCAGAATCTGATTTCGACGATTGGTTAGTTGGCAAGCCACCCGCAATATTGGAACGCTTTTACGCAAAGGCTGCTTAATATTTGAGAAAGGAGGAAGCCAGGTCCTTCAGGAAGAAGAATGTTGCAGGACCGAGCGAAGAGGGAGTACAAAGCAATATTTAATAAATCAGTTGATGATAGCTTTGGAAAAGTTCAAGTAAATGCCAAAACAAGCCGAATTAGCAAAAGAAAGGCGCAGATAGGGGCCGAGAATGAAAGAGGGACTCTGGAAGAGAGAAGCCTAGGATTTCTGATGTATGATACTTACACGTTGTTGAATACGTCCTTGGAGAATATCTATTTGTGTACCTGCAATACCATGCAGTGCAAGAAGCCGCCTCCAAAAGAATCAACAGAGAAGTAGAAACAAACCGAAAAATATTGTCAGTTCCATGAATGTTATAGACATGACACGAATGAATATAGGCATCTCTAAGATATTATCCAGAAGCTGATTCGGAAAGGAAGTGGCAGCAATTTGTAAAATCCCCGCAGGACGACGGAGAGGGGACTCCGACACCAACCGAGAACACACCGCGCAGGGCTGAGGAGCCTGCACGAACTGATGGAAGATTGGTAATAAATACAATAGTCGGAGGACCGCACCTGGCAAATAAGAGTTGACATGAGATGGAACATTATGCTAGTGCGATTATGCATGTGGATTTTGAATACTGTTCGAATACAGAAGATGGAGCTCCGATAAAAATGCAACATACAATAGCAGATGATATCGTTTTTAGAAATAGAGATGCAAACAAGGTGGAGGCTCCGACGATCGACCCAATGGTCATTTCGACCATGATCGGCCTTGCTTTGGTGAGAAGGATATTGATTAATTGTGGAAGTTCTGTAAATATTATTTTCAAAAAAGCCTATGATCAGATGAGGATGAAATCCAAGGCTTGAAGCCGTCGAAAGCCTGTATGCACGATTTTAACGGTGCCGCAACTGAAGCCATTAGTTATGTTGAATTATCTGTAGAGTTGGGAGAAGGTGATCGTAGGATGATGTGCACATAAACGGTCATTTGTGTGCATATATTTCTTTGAGAAAAATTAATTGGAAATTTATATATATTTGTGTAGGAATTTGATCTCAAATAGGAGTGGTTTCATGAAGAAACATGCATACAATGAATACAAAGAAATGAAGATGGAAATAATTCAAAGTGAAGAACATGAAGGACCCCACCTACCCACCTACCTTAATGTACAAATTAGAGGCTAATACACATGCTTATGGAATTAATGGCTTCATGTATACTTAAATAATGATTAGTAGAAACTAATGATTACTTGGCCTCCACACTTTCTCAAGGGTAGTTTGGGAATTCCCCAAATTATGGATTAGATTTTCATGCTTGTATAAATAACCCATTATGTTCATGTAACCTCTTCTACCTTCTCTTAAGCCCTCTTATGGAGGCCATCCCTTCTCTTAGTTTAGCTTAGCTATCTTTGTTCTCTTTTCATGGCTACTTAGCCATTTATTTTATTTTCATGTAATTTCATTTTTATTGCAATTTAATACATGCTCTTTACCGGCTTTGGTCGAGCAACCGCGACATTTTTTGAACGGCCACAGCCTACATAGCTCGCCTCCTCTTTTCAAGGAAGTGAGTCTCAGACCATATGTAGTTCTCGGTCCATTTTTTTACCCAGTTCCTGTACTTTTTAAGAATGAATTCCAGCCATAAATCCTATTTAATCATTGGTTGAGATCAGTTGACTTCCATGCTCATTTACTTTAATGTTTGTAGTGTAGATTTACTTTTATGCAAATTAGATTAGTGTTAATTCTTGTTAATTAATTCTCTTCTTTCATTTAGCTTTCATTTTCCTTTCTTTTTAGTTTCATGTTGCAAGCTACATTTGTTAATCAAATAACAAATATGAGAGGCTAAACCCCTTCAATTTAGGGGTAATGAAGCTCTCTAATTATGTAGCTTCAACTAGTTGTTAATTCATGCTCTCTTTTTGTGCTTAGTAAGAATAATTGAAGTGGTTTAATTGTTGTTTTTGATTTGAATTTGATAGCCTATATTGTTGACACCAAATAGGCTATGCTTAAACAATCACTAACACTAATTGCATCTTCATCAAAATATGATTATGGCAAAAGAAAGTGATTTGAAATTAAAATTTGATGGTCTATATTTGTAATCAATAGTTAATAGGTCATACTTAAAATAGATTTCATTTTCATTTTCATTGTCAAGTTTCATGAAAGTTAGAAAGTGGTTTAAGGGGTGTGTTATACTTTGATAGCTTATGTTGGCTAATCAATAGCGCAAATATGCCATACTTATGATAAGCACATCAATTAAAGCACTAATGACCATAAAAGAGAGATCATGATTTCATATGTGTTGAACTACATGATCTAGAGAGTGGATTTATTTTCTAAATTGTCACTTAACTCTTATATTTGCTTCTCTTTTCTTTTAGTTAGTTAGTTAATTCTCTAATTTCTAGCTTAACTTTCACTTGAAATTGGTATAATTTGATTGAATTGAATTTTTAAAATCATCAATTCCGTGCGGATCGACCCGTATTCGCCACGTATTACAAGTGTACGCCGTGCGCTTGCGGTTATTTTTATTATAAAATTCGTTCGGCTATTTTCTAGTTCATAGAACTTTAGTCGACGCGAACAAGTTTTTGGCGCCGCTGCCGGGGAATAGTTTTGATTTTAATTTTCTATTCTTCAAATTATTTTCTTTTGATTTTTGTGTGTTTTTATTTTGTGTGTTGAGTGCATTTATTTTTAAAAATTAATGTGTTGTGTGATTGTTGCTTGATTTTGTTTGCAATTTCATTGTGTGTTTGTGGTTGTTCTATTTCTATTTTCATTTACATTTCAATTTAAAAAGAAAATACAATTTCAAAACAAATTTTTTATTATTTTCTTCTTTTGCAATTACATTAACATTTTTACATTTTCTTCTTTTGTTTACATCTAAAAAAAACTTCCATTAACTGTTGCAAACTGTGCAAATACATCTCTGTGCATACACTGACTACTGCATACTGCTGCATATACTGTGCTGCCCCTGCCTCACTTTCTCCTCATCATCAACTTCACCATCCTAGTCCAACCAAACTGCTGTCATCATCATCCCACTACCCTCTTCAACCAAGTTCATATCATCAACAATCCACATACCATCGCCATCTAGTCCCATTCCACCACAAACATCCTCCTATACAACATTACTCCTCCTTCTACCACTTGCTTGCTGCAACTTCTGGTATCACACCATCATTCTCAGCTTCACTGTCCACCTTCAACAACAACAACTACATCCCATACTTTGTCACTAACCCTACATCATTGCCACTTCTCTTCCACCATACCATCACTCAAACAACATTGCCTCTCCACTTCACAACAATACTGTCCACGTTACTTCTCACAGTGCAGACTAAACCACATCTGACCATCTCTACGAACACTTTTTCCATATTTTCATCATCACTTCATAACTTCACCATAACCAAATCTCCGCCACAACTTTCATACTGCCCTTGACAAAAGTCCTCAGCAACATCACAACCTCAAAAGAAAATCACTTCTTGCCTACAACCATACAACTTCACTGCCAACTTCCCACTCATCTACCATACACTTCACAGAACACTGCCACCAATACAGCTTCCACTCCTATGCACTGTTAACTCAGTGACTCCTGGATTACATTGACACATAACGGCCATCAATACTTCAGAAAACTCCTACTGAAAAAAGCAAACAACACCAAACATACTGTTGCCTGGCCACTTCTACCAAACACACTTTCAATACTAATCTGCCACATTTCAAATCAAACCAAAAGTGAACCGACAATCACCCTCCTACTGCTCTTCTTCTTCCACTGCCTATACCCCCCACCCACTTAACGCCATTGCACCACTGCTACAAACTGTCTCCATACGCAACTGCCATTCTTACTGATGTTCCCCTACTGTCATTCTATACCAGTCACGCATTTCCCCTCTGACCATTCCCTTGCCACCATTAACATCGACCATCTGCCTGCACTAATCATCTCAAACTTCAACCACCACTTGCCAAACTTCCTAAGCATCCGCCTTCAACTCGTCTCCTTCCTATCACACACTCCTCTACCATATGGACTCCATCAACATCCCTGATCAATCTGCCTCCTTCAACGTTCAGTCTCCTTCCTTTCCATTTCAAACTCAAGAAAAAAAAATTTGCAACCTGATACGACCACGAGGGTACAACAGCCATCTTGCCGTGCCTGCCCTAACCACCAGGGTACAACGACCCTTCACCAATTCCAACAATTACCACAACTAGAAACTCATCAATCAATCATCCGCGACACCCCGCCTCTGCAAACTATCGCGAGCACATCAGTCACCACCTCCAACAACCGCGACACCAATCCCCAAATTCGCCATCGAATCACCGAAACTTCTGCTACTCCTTCCCAAAACATCGCAATTCACGAACTTCTCCACGACCCTCACCGCAGCCCATTCCCGAACCAAAGCTTCGAACACCACAACCGAACAATTGAATGGTGGAAATGAAGAACGAATAATTCGATTTCAAGAATTAAGAATTTGGAATTTATTTTTTGAATTTTTTTGAATTTGGGGTATTAAGTTTGAACGGGTTTTGTGAAATTGAGAATTCGATTGAAACTTTGTTTTATTGGAAAGTGATCATGAAATTGTTTAATAATTATGGGCAGTGGGCCGAGAATTTTCACTTTGTGGGCTTAGTTAAGTTTTTTTTTCTTTGTTTTTGTTTATTTCAAAATCCTTTGTTTTCTTAAGTTAAAACAACTTCTTGTTTTATTTTATTGTTAAAACATTCAAACCAATTTTTCTTCTTCTTCTATTTGCATTCTTTTATCTCTCTTAAAAAAAATTAAAAAAAAACTTGTTTTGTTTTAATTTGTTTTAAGTTTCATCCTTAAAAAAACAAAAAACAAAAAACAAAAAAACTTGTGTGTATATGTAACAACCCACATATTTATCGATTTTATATTTAAATATTTCATCGTTAATCGGATTGAAGTCCGAAAAGCTACTTTTTGCAAACAGTCGAATTAGGACTCGATACCACTTCCATTGAGTTCGAAATGACGTTTGCGACCTTTTTGAGTATAAACTTCGATATGTTTAGAGTTAGTAGAATTTTGCTACTTTTTCACTTTGGGTTTGGGTTTGTGTTTCAGCCCATCAACCTTCTAATATCCAAACTGAACCCCTCTCCCTTCATTCACTTCCTTTTCCTAATACCTTCAGCTCTAAAGAGAATAATGGGGGATAAGATTGGAAATTAGAATTCCCAAGCCCTAGTTTCCATTTGCAAATCAAGTTCTAGCTCCAAATTCAAAGAGAAGCTATTGGTAAGCATCCTCTTCTTCTTCTTCAACTCTTTCTCCTTTCATTCCTAGAAATTCCTTAACATAACTTTAGGAAATAATTCTCTTTTAAGCTTAGATTCAAGCTTGTTGAGTTCGAATTGAAGAGTGGTTGTCCTTGCCTTGCTCTATAGCTTCCTCTTCATTGTTTTTGTGTAAAAGGTGAGATTTTTATCTCACATCTTTGTCTATATCTATCTTTGTTGTTAGGTATGAATTCCTATCATCTATTTCGTGTTCACTTGTTGTGATTTGAATTGGTTTTGCAAATTCTTCAATTTTGATGTTTTGGTCCAATTTTATGAAAATCCTTCTATGGACATTTGGACATTGATATTCGGAGTGTATCGAGCAGCCTTTAAGGCCGGGTTGTCGCTAGACGTAAATCCTTAGTTGTCATTGCTTGCTCGATCGCTTCCAAGAACGTTTTGGCCATCTTGGCCTAGGTAAATTTCTGCCCAGATTAGGTGTTCAGACGTCTGGAGGTTAATGCCAGACGTCTGGTTTTGCCCTCTGGTGAAAAATAACAAACGGCAGAAAAAATAAAAAGGACAGTGACCAATTTCAGACGTCTGAACTATTGTTCCAGACGTCTGAAAAGATGTCAGACGTCTGATTCGCGTTTTCAGACGTCTGGATGGTTTTCTGGAATATTTCCAGAAACCAAATCCAGACGTCTGACTTTTCCCCAGACGTTTGAATGCCTTCAGACGTCTGATTCTTGGTTTCAGACGTCTGGATCTTTTTCTGGAATATTTCCAGAGACTAAATCCAGACGTCTGGACCAACCCCTCAGACGTCTGGAAATTCCCTGTTTTGCCATATCATGATAGGTCACTTGTCTTCTCTTCGTAGGGGATCTTATCTGAAAAACATTCAACAGAACTTCCTACTTTGATGGTTTTGGGAATTGGTTTCTTTGGCTTTTTCTCACGTCTTCGATGTGAATTTATGTGATTCGATTTGTTTCAACAATCATTTTGTGACTTGTCACTTTAAAGATATGAAGGTTTCAATACTAGTAGTAAATATCAAAACTCTTTCATCAAAGCGATTTCAACACTATTTTAAATATCAAAAGTTCATTTTCTTAAAACCGTTTTCCAATCTACTAGTATATACAAGCCTTTACTTCACTCGGATGAGAAATTGACTTAAACGACTTAGTAAAACGAGTGGTATGAAACGCTTGCGTTCACTTCGTCGGTTAGCTCTTGGACTTGTTCGATTGAACCCTTTTGTGACAATTTCCTAGTGGAGATCTACAGTTTGTTCGTAAATATTTAAGTTAAGCTAGTGGTTATGGGACATGAAGCTAAACTCATATATTTACTGGCTTAGTGTAATTGACACTTTCTTGATGATCATGACGATCATTTTATGGTTTAGACTAGCAATGTGCGATGTCTCTTTGTCCATGTGAAGGACTGTACTTCATTTTATTGAGCTTCGTCTCACTTCTTTGTGGGCTAGCAACCCATGTACTTTTAATGTGCTTCGATTCATCTGATGTACCGTTTGCACTACATCGATGTCTCGGCCTTCCGATTCATTGGACGTACCGTTTGCACTACGTCAATGTTCTAAATTGTATTGTCTTTCTGTTCGATTTATTGGACGTACCGTTTGCACTGCGTCAATATTCGATTCATCTGATGTATCGTTTGTACTACATCGATGTCTCGGCTTTCCAGTTCATTAGACGTACCGTTTGCACTGCGTCAATGTTCAATTCATTGGACGAACCGTTTGCACTGCGTCAATGTTTCGATTCATCTGATGTACCGTTTGTACTACATCGATGTCTCGACTTTCCGGTTCGTTGGACGTACCATTTGCACTGCGTCAATGTTCCTAATTGTTTTGTATTTTGATTCATCTGATGTACCGTTTGTACTACATCGACGTCTCGACTTTCCGGTTCATTGGACGTACCGTTTGCACTGCGTCAATGTTCCAAATTGTTTGTGAGTTTTCATGCTCCCGCTTGGGATTGGACATCCTTTTCTTGTGATTTCTGGATTTCTATATATTGATTTTTGGAATTTATGTTTCACTAACTTTTACAATTGGCATTGATATGTGTGTCATTATTGTGGCTTGGTGAATTAAATTAAGAATATGACATTCTTTTAATCTTTGAGAAGATTCTTGTGATATTGATTAATCTCTAGATTGATTTTCGCTTAGATACTTATCACAGTATGACTTTATGGTTATCATACGATTTTGTTATATCTCTTATTCTATATCACTTTATCTGATATTTATAGCTAGACTCGGGTCAGACTGAGATTTTACAGGTGCTTCCTCATGACTTCTTATCTGGAGCCATCTTCTGACTTTTGGCTAACTACTCTAGTTTAGTAGTTTTTGTTGTATACATTTGAGATTTAGACTCCTTGATGTATACATATTGTTATCCCAACTTTTGGCAAAGTCGAGATACCCAAAGATTAACTGAAAATCAATGATTGTTAGTCATGAACATCGATTGTGCATCGCAGGTTCACCACGGATATCGATGAATTTTGTCCGAGTCCGGATCGGGCTGCAATTGATAAGACATGTCAAGCAAGGCCAGAGGAAACGGCGTTCCAAGTTTCGAGTCAATCCGAGTTCGTATGCTCAAGATATCACCAATGGAAAATGGAGGAGACAGCCTTGTATTCGAATCCATAAAAGACCCTATGTTCGAATCAATGAGGTAGGAATGCTATTCGAATCCATCAAGGTCGACTCCATCATCTTCGTATCCATCAAGTTTTACATGCTTCGTATCCATCGCGGAAGCCTTCCTTCGAATCCATCCCTTTTGCCTGGCTTCGAATCCATCGAGCACTCCTTAGTTCGAATCCATCCAAACAGACTACACTAAAATCCAACAGTTCGAACCCGGTAGGCATTCCTCTACTTCGAATCCATACAGTAGATGCACCTCGACTCCATCCCATAAGCTACTTCGAGTCCACCCTGTTAAGGTAACTTCGAATCAATTAAACCAAGGTAAGCCTTGATCGATTCGAACGAGTATGTCTACGAGCCCACTACCTCGAATCCACTAGGCAACGGCAGCTAGAAACGTGGAGTCGACCCGGGCAACTCGGAGCACAAAACGGATCGACACGAAGGAAGCGCTCCACGTCATCACAGAAGCACGCGCTGGATCGATTCGAACGAATCGATTCGAACTAGATCGATTCGAACCAGGATAGTCAACCAGAAATGCAACCTTGAATCGATCATAACTTGAGATCTACACATCCAAATGCTATGAAATTTTCACAGAAGCTTGAGCACATGTTGAAGAATGTTCACGCCAAATTTCAGCTCGATTGGATGATTTCTTGATCGATTCGAACCAAGGGTCGAATCGATCCCAAAGTGGGCCCGGATCTCCAGATTTCGGCCATGTGGGCCCCCTGACGTACCATAACTGGTCTCCCCTCAATTTAGGCGAAATATCAGCCTCCAACACCTATAAATAGAGCCCCTGGTCATTCAGAAAAGAGGTCGGACAATTTTGAGAGCTAAAGAGCGCCCAGATTCTGCCAGATTTACTCCAGATCATCATTGCTACCTTAGATTCAGACTTAGTTCAGCAAATCAGTTGTAATACAACATACGAAATTGTAATCTTCAAGCATCGAGCAATAAAATCATAAAAACCTTGAAGTGGACGTAGGCCGGAGATAGCCGAACCACTATAAATTGTGTGTCACTGTTCATTATTTCTTGATTGTTGCTTGTTACTTGCTTAGATCTGTGATTTGTGTGTGAATACTGTTGATTCGTATTCATACGCTGGTGCTTTCACTACGCTTGGGGTTTGTGACCATTTTTGGTGCAAACACTTTGGTGCTTTCACTGAGAAGAACTAGCACCCGCTACACCAGATTCAAAGTTTAGATTTAAGATTTTAAGGATTTAGATTTGACTCTACAATGACTCGACAAACTAGACAAAGAACTGAGAGAAGCCAACAGGCAGGAAGTCAAGAGGCATCCTCTGGCGCTAGAGAAGGACAAGCTTCGATCTACATTACTAGAGATGAGATGGAGGCTATGAATAACCTAATGCAGGAAAGAATGATGAAAAGCCAACAAGAGATGCTGTAGAATTTCTTTGAACAGATGAGAGCTGCGGGAACACAGAACCTTGGACCAACTACAGCGGCTGTGAATATGGAACAAGGAGCTAGGGCTATGGAACCCAACAGAGGACAGAATGCAGAACCAGAAGGCAATCAACAAGGGCTTGGGGGCAGGCCCGTAGGATCCAACGCAGAAGTACCTTTGGAAGGAGCTCAGCCGGCTAGGGCCAACACAAATGCTAACGAGCCACCCGAAGAGTACGTACCAGAATTCCCTACAAGACTCGGAGGGCAAGACAGGGACATGACAAGGGGGCAACCCCTAGACGGAGATGAGAGAATGATTGGCCTAGTGAGACGACTCATGAGAGGAGGGTTTTCAGGAGGAGGATTGGAAGAAGTTAGTCGGAGTCCGTTCGCTCCGAATATCAGGAATGCAAGGAACCCTCCGAAGTTCAAACTACCAACGCTGAATCCTTATGATGGGAAGTCAAACCCGACCATGCATATCACCAGATATATCAGACACATGGAAGTGCTGGGAGCATCCGAGGAAGTGATGGCACGATGTTTCCCCTTATTCTTATCAGATTTGGTTGCGCTTTGGTTTAGGCAGCTAGAAACCGGATCAATCAAGACATGGGGCGAGCTTGTGGATTGCTTCATGAAGCAGTTTAGGGTTCATGTGACGCGACCTAAGAGCGTGATGACTTTGGCATCAATAAAACAAAGGACCGGAGAGTCCATAAAAGATTTTTTGTTACGATTTAATGCGACGGTGACTTCTGTAGATCGCCCGGACCCATCGATGATTTTGATGGCTGCAGTGGCAGGAGTTGGAGAAGGCACCGAATTCAAAGACTCTTTGACTAAAGATCCACCACAAGATCTTGGAGAGTTTTTCCATGAAGCTGAAAAATTCATTCGATTAGAGGAATCACGAGCCAAGAGGCAGGAAATAAATGTTGCACAAGGCGAAGGAACCGCCAGGGAACAGTCCAGGGCAGACAAAGGAAAGAGAAAGCAGGATGACGCACATGATGGTCCTGATAAACGGAAGAAATTCCGAGAGCCCAGATTCAGGCAATACACAGACTTGGTGGCAGGACTAGAACGAATTTACACCGAAACTCGGGGGCAACTCCCCTATCGAAAACCACCCAGGAGAGATCCCACGGAGCGGGAACGTAGGACTGGAAAGTACTGCCTATTCCATGAGCTGGATGGGCACACTACCGATGAATGCCGCCACCTGAAGGATGAGGTGGAAGAACATGCCAGGAGTGGTAGATTGCCGCAGTATGTAAGAGAACGTACGACGGCGGTTAGACCCGAACAATTGCCGACTCAACCAAACAGGAATGATCCTGGATCGGGATCACGACTCGTCATCAACTGATTGTGATGGCAAGGGCCAAGTTCAAGATTTGGACTCTGGTCGATT
This sequence comes from Allium fistulosum, assembly GCA_030737815.1. Lineage (NCBI taxonomy): Eukaryota > Viridiplantae > Streptophyta > Magnoliopsida > Asparagales > Amaryllidaceae > Allium > Allium fistulosum. Next base: position 1,439,713,593 of record CM060902.1, read on the forward strand.
AGTTTTCTTAGATTTGATTTCCAAAATAAAACGGCTATCCCACTTACTCATGTACGGGAACCGGAGAGATCCCTAGGCATGCTCTGAGATGGAAATAGACCGCTCCGCCCGGAGAGGCATTATCTTGTTTTTTCCTGGTGTTTGAGATTGAACATCTAGGATTTGAATTTAATAAAGAAACACTTATTAAAATAAGCCTTTGACCGAAGAGTTAAAGGATAAACATTAAATATCAATATAAACATGATCGCTTTATGATCCTACCCGGAGAGGCAGGGTCCGGAGTGCAAGAAGTGAGTTGCTTCGCCGGAGAGCGACAGGATCAACTCACTTAAGCATCGTTTCCTATTCACCGGAAAGTGGTTGGATCAGGATTCGATAAGAGCCCGGAGAGGCTATGATCGGCCCACGATTTAGGCCATGACATCGCTTAACGTTCAGATACACTGAACCAGAGTGCAGGAGGTGAGTCGCTTCGTCGGAGAGCGACAGGATTGACTCACTTAACGTTGTTTCCCCTTCACCGGAGAGTGACAGGATGGGATCCAACATGAGCCCGGAGAGGCTGTGATCGACCGACGATTCAGGTCATGACATCGCTTAATGTTCAAATACACTGAACCGGAGTGCAGGAGGTGGGTCGCTTCGCCGGAGAGCGACAGGATTGACTCACTTAACGTTGTTTCCCCTTCACCGGAGAGTGACAGGATGGGATCCAACATGAGCCCGGAGAGGCTATAATCGGTCGAGAACGACCAAGACATCGCTATACGCCCAAGCTGGGGCCAGAGTGCAAGGGATAGAAAGCAATGCCGGAGTGCAATAGAATCTTTCTATTCAATCGCTAAATCTAGAATGGGTTTGACAAGGGTCCGGAGTGACCATCAGTAGTACGGAGAGACCGTAGAATTTCATTCTTAACTTCCACTGGGAAAAAATTGATAACAATTCGGCTTCAAACAGCCATGGACTTGATTAAAAATGCTATAAGCTATGAGATACACATGAACTCACTGCATTTAATTTGAGACTGATCAAAACACGCCTTTTACCAAAAAGGCATGTTTTGGGGGGCAAAATGTTATCCCAACTTTTGGCAAAGTCGAGATACCAAAAGATTAACTGAAAATCAATGATTGTTAGTCATGAACATCGATTGTGCATCGCAGGTTCACCACGGATATCGATGAATTTTGTCCGAGTCCGGATCGGGCTGCAATTGATAAGACATGTCAAGCAAGGCCAGAGGAAACGGCGTTCCAAGTTTCGAGTCAATCCGAGTTCGTATGCTCAAGATATCACCAATGGAAAATGGAGGAGACAGCCTTGTATTTGAATCCATAAAAGACCCTATGTTCGAATCAATGAGGTAGGAATGCTATTCGAATCCATCAAGGTCGACTCCATCATCTTCGTATCCATCAAGTTTTACATGCTTCGTATCCATCGCGGAAGCCTTCCTTCGAATCCATCCCTTTTGCCTGGCTTCGAATCCATCGAGCACTCCTTAGTTCGAATCCATCCAAACAGACTACACTAAAATCCAACAGTTCAAACCCGGTAGGCATTCCTCTACTTCGAATCCATACAGTAGATGCACCTCGACTCCATCCCATAAGCTACTTCGAGTCCACCCTGTTAAGGTAACTTCGAATCAATTAAACCAAGGTAAGCCTTGATCGATTCGAACGAGTATGTCTACGAGCCCACTACCTCGAATCCACTAGGCAACGGCAGCTAGAAACGTGGAGTCGACCCGGGCAACTCGGAGCACAAAACGGATCGACACGAAGGAAGCGCTCCACGTCATCACAGAAGCACGCGCTGGATCGATTCGAACTAGATCGATTCGAACCAGGATAGTCAACCAGAAATGCAACCTTGAATCGATCATAACTTGAGATCTACACATCCAAATGCTATGAAATTTTCACAGAAGCTTGAGCACATGTTGAAGAATGTTCACGCCAAATTTCAGCTCGATTGGATGATTTCTTGATCGATTCGAACCAAGGGTCGAATCGATCCCAAAGTGGGCCCGGATCTCCAGATTTCGGCCATGTGGGCCCCCTGACGTACCAGAACTGGTCTCCCCTCAATTTAGGCGAAATATCAGCCTCCAACACCTATAAATAGAGCCCCTGGTCATTCAGAAAAGAGGTCGGGCAATTTTGAGAGCTAAAGAGCGCCCAGATTCTGCCAGATTTACTCCAGATCACCATTGCTACCTTAGATTCAGACTTAGTTCAGCAAATCAGTTGTAATACAACATACGAAATTGTAATCTTCAAGCATCGAGCAATAAAATCATAAAAACCTTGAAGTGGACGTAGGCCGGAGATAGCCGAACCACTATAAATTGTGTGTCACTGTTCATTATTTCTTGATTGCTGCTTGTTACTTGCTTAGATCTGTGATTTGTGTGTGAATACTGTTGATTCGTATTCATACGCTGGTGCTTTCACTACGCTTGGGGTTTGTGACCATTTTTGGTGCAAACACATATTCTTTTACCTAGCACTTGTATCTATTCTTTGGTGTTATGTGGATCTTATTTGACCACTACTCTGATGTACACTTTCATGTGTTATATTCATATCTATTTCCGCCTTTGTGATATGAATTGTCTGTGACTGATTTGTGTTATGTTTATTTCTATATTTGTTTCCGAAGATTATATATAGCCACTGTGTGATAGCTTTGAGTTTGTATTGGTATGTCGTATTCTTTTTATCTGGCATATCGGTACTCGCACAAAGCAATTATACAGATGGTCGCTCCTCAACAGCCTTATTCTCCATGCTAGTTGACGGCATTACCTCGTAGTGTCCTTGGCTAGCGTGGGTATAGAGGTGGGGCGTCACAGTATATCTTATTTTTATTTCAGGTTGTCGAAGCAGAAGGAGACAGCCCGCTTGCCAAAAAAAACATTTGTGTATATCTTGTTTTTATTTCAGGTTGCTGAAGCAGAAGGAGACAGCCCGCTTGCCAAAAAAAAGAGAATAAACTGCTTGCTTGCTATATCTATTGTTTTATTTGCCTTGCATTGTATAAAAAAAAATTCATTCGTAGTTTCATCGTTAATACACGTTTAATTTCTACTTTGCATTCCATTTTAGAATTTTGATTAATAATAACGATAGCTCTTAATTGTATATTGACAATTTGCCTTCTTTGAACAATTTAATTTCTTGGTGTCTAGGCTACGGCAGAGTAATAACCATTTATAAATATTACGGTGATTCGTAAATATTATAGTGGTTGTTCCTCTGAAGGTACTTAAACCTTTGGCTGTATTGCTACGGTGATTTGTGGTGCACCGATAAATCCTGCCCATTACCTAGCTGAGAACTATCTTGTTTATCTAAGACAAAGTGTAATTATACAATTTTGGGTTAGAACAAATAATTCGTAATTAGGCCTTTTCATTCATCTAGTTGCATTAGTTCATGCATATTTAAAACCAAAAATGAAAAAAAAAAAATCAAATCGAAAAAAAAAAATTAAATATTCCTTGATTTTGTTTTTAAATCCTTCCTTTTGAATTGTTTTTAATCAAAAACAAAAAAATCCAAAAAAAAATATAAAATCTTCTTAAAAAACTAAAAAAAATTGAAAACTCAAAAACAAAACAAAAATGATTTTTCCTTTTGAGAAATAAATTCCTTATGTAAATATTTTTCCTTTATAAAAAAACCAAAAACATTCTTGAAGATGTCTCAATTTCCATATTCATATGAATTTTATAATAGTTGTGAAAATCAATATAATACATACAATTTCACTCAAAATTCTTATGGATATCTTAACGACAACTATTGTTTAAATAATTTGAATTTTGAACAACAAAGTTTTCAAAATGACGATCAACCTTCAAATCTCGAAAATAGCATTTCATCTTTACTCGAACTCTCTACACAACAAAACCAAAATATAAATAAATTGTGTAATAACTCGAGTCAAGGATTTTAAAATTTGAATTCAATTCAAAATTCGAATGATTTCGAGTATAACCCATGCCAATTCAATTTCTAACTTCAGAAAGAATTTCAAACTCAAAACGAAAATGGAAACAACTTTTCAAATAAATTTGGCAATGGGAATAATCTCGACCACAATACAATTGAAAACTTTGGTCCTCATCAAATTCAAAGTGAAAATTTTCAAACTAATAATCATGAATTTGATTTTGTTGACCAAATGGAAGAAGATAACGGGGATTTATTACTTGAGAAATACTAAACTTTTCATGAAAATCATAATCAAATCCCAACTTCTGAAGATTCAAATCCCAACTTCTAAAGAATCAAATCCACCGTTTATCGAAATTGACAATTCTTGTCCTCAACAAGTCCAAATCGAAAAATTTCAAGTTAATAATTACAAATTCGACTTTGTTGAGCTAATGAACGAAATGTACAATGATCACATGGATTTGGTGTTCGAAACATATATGAAACAACATGAGCAACAAAACCAAATACCAATTTGTGACGATTCAAACGATAATCCATCTTTTACCCAAGTCGACGATTTTCAAGTAACAACTTTTGAAATGGAAAATAACAATCTTAATGAAGTTGTTGAAAACACGGTAATTGAGTTGGATTTCAATTCTTTTGAGGGTGAGAAACTCGATTTAAATTTAGATCTTCCTTTTTCTGAAAATTTGAATACAACAACTTTGGATTTTGAAATGGATATATGCGATGAAGTTGTTGATAATCCAACGAAGGAAGATGAATTTAACAAACACGAGTTTTATGGACTTTTCGAAAATGAGTCATTAAATTCTGATGGGGAAGATTTCGATCACCATTTTGACTTTGAAATCGATAATTTGGAAGAAGTTTTCAATGATAAACTTGAATTTCAATTTGGTGAAAATAAATGTGAATTTCAATCAATTGTTTTATCAACCCCAAAAATCATTGAAAACAAAACAACTCGTTCAATTTTTAATAAAACAAAATTCGTTTTTCCAAATCGAAAATCAACTTCGAAATCTTTTACGATTTGGTTTTTCATGCTTAAGCTGTGTCTCGCACTTTTGACAAGACAAATGAATCGGTCTTTAGAAGACCGTTTCATTTACTTTCTGACTGTATACTTTCTCATCTCTTGTAAATAATAATCTTTCATGTAAATATACGATTTTTATTTTATTTTTCTCCTTCCATTTGGGTTAACTGTGTGGACACAATCAAAATCAAGTGCTGGGGGAGTCTCATCTTCTTCTTTTTTTAATTTTCATGGTTTATTTTTACATTTTCTTTTCAAAAAAAATTTCTCTTTAAAATGAACAATTTTTTTAAAGAAATACTATAGGATAAATATATGGTTTTGGTATGTTAAATTGAAATTTTTGAAAATTTATTTGTCTTAACAAAAATAAAAATGAAGTTTTATTACAAATAACAATGGTTAACTAGTATATAGGAAGATCCATACGTGTTAATTATGAAATACATCTTAGTTGAAAATCTTTGTTTTAAAAAGTGGTTGATTTAAAGTAAAGATATAACATTTTTTGTCTTCTAAGTTAAATAGTGCTAAGATAATTATGCGAAACTCTCTCTTTCAAAAAAAACACAAAAACAAAAAAATATTTCTTGTATATATGTATATATGTATATATGTATATATTTTTTAATAAACACCTAGAGTCATGTGTTCACTCGTGTTTTCACTCGCTATGCTCTGTACCCTTCTCACGTAAGCCCGAAAGGCAGTACACGATCGGTACATTTGGCCTCAGTTTATCTGAGTTAGGTTTATATATATAAAAATTCTTTTTAATAATGCCTACAGTCGATAAGTGTTCACACTTGTGTGTTCACTCGCCACGCTCTGTATTCCCCTCACATAAGTCCGCAAGGTAGTGCACAGGTAATATATCTGGCCTCAGTTTACTTGAGTTAGGCATATGTAAATATTGTTAATATCAATAAAATTTTCAAACAAGGGAGAGTAAGCAAATGAAATCCAAGCACCATTTAAACTTATTTGATTTGATTTATTATTGAAAAGAAATGAAAATACCACTTTGAAAAACTTTGATAATCAACTAAGGATCCATTTCAAATTACACTGTCTTATCAACCAAAACAACGAGTTAAACTATTGTCTATTTGTTATGATAACTTGATTTTTGTTGGAAATTTTGACGAGTAAATGACTTAAATTTCAAGATATTAACCAAACCTATATTGAACTTATTTGTGTTAATTTAAAAGTAAATCCTTCATTCGTAAATATTTTCAAAAACTCGCATTCATCTCTTTGTAAATAAATCTTGCATTTTGTAAATATTTTCATTCTGCATTTGGATTTTGTGAGTAGTATCCGCTGAAAACCCTCACGAGACAACACTCGTCCTACCGGGGACACCTAGAGGTTTAACGGCTTGTTGCATACGCTCAATGCAATCGTGCTCCCTACAAAAACGGATTTATCTTAGTTTTATTTCCTTTATTCGAGGACGAATAAAAAGATAAGTGTGGGGGTATTTGATGTGCACATAAATGTGTATATTTTTACCACAATATTTATTCTATTTAAATTAAATAAATGATCATATTGGGTATTTTAACTTGTTTTAACCAAAATCCATATTAATTCCAAATTGTCACATATCCATCTTCATATAGGGGAAAAACGGTCATTTGTGTGCATATATTTCTTTGAGAAAAATTAATTGGAAATTTATATATATTTGTGTAGGAATTTGATCTCAAATAGAAGTGGTTTCATGAAGACACATGCATACAATGAATACAAAGGAATGAAGATGGAAATAATTCAAAGTGAAGAATATGGAGGACCCCACCTACCTTAATGTACAAATTAGAGGCTAATGCACATGCTTATGGAATTAATGACTTCATGTACACTTAAATGATGATTAGTAGAAGCTAATGATTACTTGGCCTCCACATTTTCTCAAGGGTAGTTTGGGCATTCCCCAAATTATGGATTAGGGTTTCATGCTTGTATAAATAACCCATTATGTTCATGTAACCTCTTTTACCTTCTCCTAAGCCCCCTTATGGAGGCCATCTCTTCTCCTAGTTTAGCTTAGCTCTCTTTGTTTTCTTTTCATGGCTACTTAGCCATTTATTTTCATGTAATTTCCTTTTTATTGCAATTTAGTACATGCTCTTTCCTTTCCATGCTCATTTACTTTAATGTTTGTAGTGTAGATTTACTTTCGTGCAAATTAGATTAGTGTTAATTCTTGTTAATTAGCTCTCTTCTTTAATTTAGCTTTCATTTTCCTTTCTTTTTAGTTTCATGTTGCAAGCTACATTTGTTAATCAAATTACAAATATGAGAGGCTAAACCCCTTCAATTTAGGGGTAATGAAGCTCTCTAATTATGTAGCTTCAACTAGTTGTTAATTCATGCTCTCTTTTTGTGCTTAGTAAGAATAATTGAAGTGGTTTAATTGTTGTTTTTTATTTGAATTTGATAGCCTATATTATTGACACCAAATAGGCTATGCTTAAACAATCACTAACACTAATTTCATCTTCATCAAAATATGATTATGGCAAAAGAAAGTGATTTGAAATTAAAATTTGATGGTCTATATTTCTAATCAATAGTTAATAGGTCAAACTTAAAATAGATTTCATTTTCATTTTCATTGTCAAGTTTCATGAAAGTTAGTAAGTGGTTTAAGGGGTGTGTTATAGTTTGATGGCTTATGTTGGCTAATCAATAGCGCAAATATGCCATACTTATGATAAGCACATCAATTAAAGCACTAATGACCATAAAAGAGAGATCATGATTTCATATGTGTTGAACTACATGATCTAGAGAGTGAATTTATTCTCTAAATTGTCACTTAACTCTTATATTTGCTTCTCTTTTCTTTTAGTTAGTTAGTTAGTTAGTTAATTCTCAAATTTCTATCTTAACTTTCACTTGAAATTGGTATAATTTGATTGAATTGAATTTTTAAAATCATCAATTCCTTGCAGATCGACCCGTATTCGCCACGTAATACAAGTGTGCGCCGTGCGCTTGCGGTTATTTTTATTATAAAATTCGTTCGGCTATTTTCTAGTTCATAGAACTTTAGTCGACGTGAACATAGGAGAGTGCGAATCTTTCCATTCGATGTTGACTCTCCTTACAACGTTTTTTCTGGGCCAACTGGCCCTAGTCGAATTCCAGGCAGCCCTTGCCCCATGGTGTTTGACTTTGAAGTTTCCGACAGATAATGATGTTGGAGTCACTACAACAAAAATACTATATTACAACGTCCTTTTTACAATGGGCATTGGCTGCCCGTTGTAATAGTAGGCTATTACAACGGTCCATTCAGGCCCGTTGTAATAGATGCCCTATACAACGCCTTTTTTTATAATGGGCAATGACTGCCCGTTGTAATAGAATGCTATTACAACGGTCCTTTCATGCCCATTGTAATAGATGTTAATTTTACAATGGGCTAAAAATGCCCGTTGTAATAGGTGCCAATTTTACAACGGGCCAAAAATTCCCGTTGTAATAGGTGCCAATTTTACAACGGGCTAAAAATGCCTGTTGTAATAGATGCCAATTTTACAACGGTCATAAAATGCCCGTTGTAATAAATGTTTGTTGCAAAATTTTGACAACCAATAATTAATAATTACAATGCTTTCTTAAAATTAATATTTATTATTTATTAATATTTAATAATTATTCATTAATAATATTATATTAATCATATGTTACTAATTACTAATTATAATATTATATTACTAATTACTAACCATTAATAATATTATATTATTTATTAATATTTAATAATTAATCATTAATAATATTATATTAATCATTTATAACTTATAATAATTAATGATTATTATTAAATAATCACTAATTACTAATTAAGAAGTCATATTTATTGTTTGTTATTTAATAATTATTCATTAATAATATTATATTAATCACATGTTACTAATTACTAATTATAATATTATATTACTAATTACTAATTACTAACCATTAATAATATTATATTATTTATTAATATTTAATAATTAATCATTAATAATATTATATTAATCATTTATAACTTATAATAATTAATGATTATTATTAAATAATCACTAATTACTAATTAAGAAGTCATATTTATTATTTGTTATTTAATAATTATTCATTAATAATATTATATTATTTAATAATTATTCATTAATAATATTATATTATTTATTAATATTTACTAATTAATATTATATTATTTAGTAATCTTTAATAATTAAGAAGTCATATTTATTATTTGTTATTTAATAATTCTAATACTAGTTATATTTAACATTTAATATTCCAAAAAAATTATAATTTTGAAATTTTCCAAAATAAATTTATAAATATTCACAAAATTTGAAATTTAAAATTTGAAATTTTGATAAAATTCAAAATAAAACGTAAAAATTCAAATTTAATAAAACGTCCAAATTTCAAAAAATTCAAAAAAGTTAAAATAATTTCAAAATTAGAAAAATTAAAACATTGTATAATTTGACTTCAAATTTTTTCTCATATCTAAATAGTTTGGCTCCAAACTTTTCCAGAAAATATTTTGGCTCCAATCGTTCTTTTTACCGATCCTACGCCTTATCATCTTTCTTCCCATTTCTCATTTTCGTTTCTATTTCTCGAATCCCTAAATCCTAAATCTACATTCAATCCCACTTCCATTCTCTAGATCTTGCCATCTCTACTCAATTCCCAGTTAATCCCAATCCCTCCATCAATCCTTCACTAAACCCTTTCTCTATGTTTATTTACTTGTCTTTAGCCCTCAAGAGCAGGAAGTTCTCGCATATCTCCTCAGCTCCGAAATACCCATGTCGAAAAAGCTAAAAAACAAGAAAAAAGCTCACAGCCCTCAACTCGACTGCTCCTGCTTCGGATGCTACAAAAGCTATTGGGTTCTTTGGGACGCTTCTTCCAACAGGCACGTCATTCATATGATTCTCGATGCGCTTGAAGAGAAGACCGAGCAGTCGGAGAAGAAGAAGAGCAAGAAAAAGCGAGGTTTGACACATTAAATAGTTTATCGTTTTAGTCTGTCTATTGTTTAGCTAATTGAAATTTCATAATTTTCTTTGAATAAATTAGGGACTTCCACTTATGACCGTGTTTTTTGAATTAGAAAGGATTGTCAAAATTAAGCATTTAGTTAAATTGGTTTTCAGTAAAACCAATTTGAACATTTGGCCATTGTTGCACGAATTGAAACTAAAACTATCTAAGGCTTTACTTCTCTTAATTGGTGTATCTTGAATTATTGAACAACCACGATTTATGGCAATATGATTGAGATTTGTCCCATACATAAAGAAAAATTACGACAGAGAGTTTACATGATTGATGTGTCAAGTCGTTAAGTGAAAGATGTACTTGGAATGGAACGACATAGAGTTAACATGGTTGGGTTTGGCTGTGGCATTTGCCTTCTCATGAGTCTCTTGATATTGCTTGATTGGTCAGGTTAAAATCTTATACTTCGTCAGTCTCCAAGTTCAATGAATTTTCTAGATCAATAAATAGTATACAAATTAAAATAAATATGTAAAATTACAACTTTAATCCATCCAAAAAATGAAAACAAGAAAAAGAAAGAAAGGACATTGTATATTTGATAGTTTACAATGACATGCAGCTTTTGTAAATTAGTACTTTAACGAACAAGCTACAAGTTTTACTTATGAGGAGGTTGAGGTATGTAGTATGGGCCCGTTTGGTTTCATTTTGTATTTTGGGTTTTGTGTTTTTAACTTGCATTAAGAAATAGTAAAAAATAAGAAAAGAAGATTTATAATTCTTAGTCATTGCGACGACCAACGGATGACGAAGGAGTTGGATTGTTCTCCGTGCTTTTGTTATCTCTCAAAACACGAAAAACAAAATAAATTTGTTTTCTATTTTACATGTTAATTTCATTCTTCAAAATAGTTTGTTTTTCAACAATACATAAAACGGACGTGCTTTTGTATAAACGAAAACACAAAACTAAAAACGACAAGCCAAACGGGGCCGTAGTTTTTATTATTTTTGAACTTTCTTCTCCACTTTCGGGGAACATCTAGCGCAACAAACAGGATTAGTAATGTGTCTGCTCAGATTCAAAGTCCTTGTTAGTATCATTAAAAAAGAAAAAAGAAGAAGTATTTTTTCTTAGTTCCAACTGATTATTGTTTTGTTAGCACAATATGTGAACCTTAAAAATGGTTCTGATCTGTAACTTTTACATAGTTTAAGGTTTTCACGGGGTTACAGTCAATTGAAAGCAAGTGAATTTTCTAAGTTTGGTTGGAACAGCTCTTTTTTCCCCCTTCCCATAGTTTCATTAACTAATATTCTAGCTTTCAGGCTTAAACTTGACATTATATGTGTTCCTTTATCTGTATAGGAAGTAATGAAATATAGAGATTCTGTGCAACAAGCAGCTATTGATGCCATGCAAGAGGCTTTAGCTGCTGAAAGCTTGGTCCGCTGCTTAAGGTACTTGTTACTATCATCTAATATTTCAAGTAACATGATGTTTTATTAGTCATGCATATTGATATTTAATTTCACTATAGTGCCTTACAACTGCAAAATAATAGTAAATATATGCATATAAGGGACAACTATTAGACAATAACTTGCTTGATTTTTTTATTTTTTTAAATTCGAGCAAGTCTCTTTGCTACTGGGTTACCGAACTTAGCCACTCGATGGCTAAAAACTGAGTAGCAATATTCAGATCATTCGATACAAGGGTATCTTTTGAGCAGTAATACTAAAACGAGACCATTGTTATGGTGAAGTTTTGTTGTTTAAGAACTTGTATAACATGCAACTTGTTCCACCATCGCATATGTACCATTGCACACATTTGAAATAAATAACATACGGATCATATACACCACAGATTATGTTCATGTCATTTTATTTCGCACGTGTATAGTGGGTGGGTGCATTTTGCACATAACATTCATTTATTCTCCGAGACTGTTCAAAATTTCTCTAATTTTCCTCATTTATGTAGCATGTATGCAGACCTATGCTCATCAGCCAAAGTAGACAATCCACAGCCAACGGTAGAACTACTGCACAAATGCTTCTTGGGAGGTATGTAACACAGTGCACTGATTGTAGAAACATCACCCAAAACTAAACTCTTGTTGTATTTGTTGTAGGGTGACTAACTACATAATTCCATTTACATGGTTGTTCACTATTAAAGAGGCCGTTGGATCAACCATCGCTTGGCACAAAGACTTCATTTCCTTGGCCTAGTATGTGTGTGTATTTTGGTATGTGTTAGTACTTAGAACTTGATATGTATTTTTTGGATTAGTTGTTATGTGTCGGTGCTTTTTGACACTAGCTATTATGTATATATGTAAGGGTTATGTGCTTAGAACTCTCTATGAATGTAAACTTATATATCTTTTTGAAATGTGTTGGGACTTTGTCAATATGGTTTTATTCAGTCTTTTCGTATGTGATTTTGGTTGTTTTATGATAATATTTATTACTCGTTAAATTATTCATTATTGGTATGGATGTATATTGCTGTAATTTTTTTAAAATTTGCATTTATTTTGCAACGGTCAAAAACCATTGTAATATCATGTATTACAACGGCATTGCCCGTTGTAAAAAGGTGTATTACAACGGTTTTTGCCCGTTGTAAAAAGGTGTGTTACAACGGGCATTGCCCGTTGTAAAAAGGTGTGTTACAACGGGCATTGCCCGTTGTAAAATATGGTCGACCTATTACAACGAGGCCTAATACAACGGGCTCATGCCCATTGCGAAATCCATATTACAACGGGCATTGCCCGTTGTAAAATGGCTGTTTTGTTGTAGTGAGTTGTTCACGATGGTCTGGAAACTGGACATGCCTGTTATGTAGCTGAGTTGAGGGATGCTCAACGCAAAGTGAAAGGTAAGGGTGTGGACAAGACTGTCCACATCCGAGCTACCGAAGATTGACGACTAGTGCCTGAGCCTTGGCTCGGGCACCACAGTCGGTTCTATAGAGATATAGATCCGAGAGATGATGAGGAGGAGCCCAAAAAAGACCAAGGCTGCACCGACTGAGCTAACGATTGACATCACAGTTAGCCACGACGACCCATTACAGGTCCTAAAGATCGGATTATAGTTCAACCCCCCGATAATGAAAGAACTTGCTTGATTTCTCCGAGCAAATCTTGATGTGTTCGCTTGGACTCACTCTGACATGTATGGAATCTCGCCTGTCATTGCGAGCCGCATTGAATACCGACCCGAGGCATGTACCGGTGAAACAAAAAAGACGCGACATGGATCTGCAGAGATCAGTCACTCTTAAAGAGGAGGTGGATAGACTCAAAGACAATGGGTTTATTCGTGACGTGCTCTACCCTAAGTGGGTATCTAATCCTGTGCTTGTAAAAAAGGTGAACGGGAAATTGAGAACATGCATTGATTACTTAGACTTGAACAAGGCATGTCCGAAAAATGGTTTTTCCCTTCCAAGGATCGACCAGTTGGTGAACTCAACCGCGGGACATGAATTGCTATCTTTCATGGATGTTAATCGGGATATAACCAATCCCGATGCATATTCTCGATCAAGAGCATACCGGTTTCATTACCGATGTTGGATTATATTGATATGTGGTAATGCCGTTTGGACTAAAGAATGCAGGAGTGACTTACCAGTGCTTAGTCAACCGGATGTTTAAAGATCAGAATGAAAAAACGATGGAAGTATATGCGGATGATATGCTCGTAAAGTCATGACGGTCAGGCGACCACATAAGAGACCTGGATGAAATGTTCGGCATCCTTTGACATTACAAGGTGAAAATTAATCCTTTGAAGTGTTTTTATGGCATAGCATCTGGGAAGTTCTTGGGTTTTATTGTTCTTTCCCACATAATCGAAGCTAATCCCGAGAAGATTCAAGCTATCAGCGATATCCTAGCGCCGAAGACTATCAAACAAGTACATAGTCTGAATAGCAAGGTTGCTACTACCCTAAGCCGATTTATTTCTAGAGCTACCAACTAATGCATTCCCTTTTTTGACTTGATTAGGAAAGGAAAAAAGGAACTTTGAATGGACGTAGGATTGTAAATACATGTTTCAAGCTTTGGTGAATCACTTGGAGAGACCCCCATCTTGTCAAAGTCGGTGGATCATGAGGGTTTATACCTCTATCTAGCCATGTCGGTACATGCTATAAGTGCCGCATTACTTCGTGAGGAGAATCGAATCCAGAAACCGGTTTATTATGTTAGCAACACTATGCCATAGATGACCTTCTGCAACATTTTTGCAAGATGTTGCCAGCTAAAATGTTGCGATAGATATAAAATTTTGGTCCTACTGCAACGTTGTATTTATGGTGTTACCTTAGCCATAAAAATGTGTTGCTCTAGCTAAAAAAGTGTAACACGATGCAACATTTTTATATAGTGTTGCTATAGATGTATTCAAATTAAAAAATTAATAAAATAAGCAATCCGCGTGAATACGATCCAACGGTCTACATTTAATCTGATTGTTAAACTGGATCACCGCTACAATTTGCCCCAAATTTTCATTTTCCCGCTTTACTTTTCATATCATTTTCGTTCTCACCCCCAATTTCCAAATCCCTAATTTCCAAATCATATTTTCGTTTCTTTTTTTTTCTTCCAAAAACAAAATCTCGTCCTTTTTCAAAGTTTGGTAGTGATCTCAGACAAGCTTCGTTCTCATTTCGTTCTCACCTCCAATTTCGCTGCTGTTTGCCTACATGTCGAGCACCATTTGCTTTGTTGCCGAGATCTGGAAATGTCTGTTTGGGTTGTCGGAATGGGTAACCAACGATTGTGATAAGGTAATTAGGCGATTAGGTGATTTGGTAACCTGAAGTCGAATTTGGCAACTGAAATAGTTTGTTGGTGAGGCAATTAGAGGATGGAGGCTGGTGGTTTAGAAGTATGTGTGGGTTTGAGTGAAGATTTGGAACTGTGAGATTTTAGTTGGCAGTGGCAGCGGAAGCGGGTTGGTAATGAGGTTTGGTGAGTGTTTTGGCATAGGTTAAGGGCTGTAGGGGATGTAAGTTGCAGCAGTTTGGGGATGGTGGCAGTGTAGAGGTTCGTGCTGCCAAAGTCCGTGAGCTCATTCAGAAGCTTTCTCGTGATTCCAATTCAGAAGGGTAATATATTACTTATTAACACGCAACCTGTTCAATGAAATGTCAATTTTTATTTATCATGGTTTCAGGTCTTTTACCAAGGCAGAGCTAAAAGCAAGGTTATTTCAGTTTTCACTGAACAATTTGCTAAGAATGATGGCTGGAAAAAGGTCGGATGATTCAGAAGAAGCCATGAAAGAGTTGCAAAAGTCAATCATCGAGGAGGTGTTCAAATTCGCAGGAGGTGTTCATTTGTGCATCATTTTACGTCGTTTCAAAGAAGGCTCGATCTTCCGAAATCGGATGAAGCCGGGACTGCGGTGCCCCGGACCCCCGCCGGCGCTACGCCCGGACACACTTCTCGGCTCGCCTTCGGCTCGGCACTCGGCTCGTCATATATTTGTCGGTGTCTGCATAAATTGAAACTGCATATGTAATGAGTGAACTGAGTGATGTAGTGAGGAATATCTGTATATGTGAATATCAGTGTTATATATCATTGAATTGTAAAATAGTGGAGTCACGAATTTGTACTATTTCAAATGTTGAAATAAAATATTTATTTAAATAAATTACTGTTTAAATATCAAATTCTGTGCAATAGCATTTTATTAAATAAATATTTATTTTTATTAAAAAATTAAATATGCTCTACATTGTGGGCCCCACAAATTCAGAAAGTTAATATCTATAGCAACATTTTGGAATGTTGCTACAGATACCTATGGGTGTTGCCATAGACCCAAATAGGGTTCTATTGCAACAATATTACTTATGTTGCCTTAAATAGTCAAAATGTTGCCTTTGAGGTCTAAGGCAACGACAAAAATTGCATCACCCTAAAAGTGTTGCCATAGACCTATGGCAACATTTTTTGGGCCTGAGCCAACATTTTTTTTGTGTTGCAGAAGGTCATCTATGGCGTAGTGCAAGCTATTGACAGGAGCTGAAAGGAAGTATTCGAAAATAGAGAAACTAGCATACTGCTTGCTGATTGCATCACGAAAGCTCCACCCATACTTCCAGGTACCCCCGATCAATGTTTACATCGACCAGCCATCACGACAGGTCCTACAGCGACCTAAGACGTTTGGAAGGTTACTCAAGTGGAATATCGAGCTTAGTCGATTCGATATCACTTATCTCCCTCGGAGGGCTATCCAAAGTCAGGCACTGGTAGATTTTATAGCAGAATTCACTAAGCAGCAGCAAAATCCCTACCATATGGTGGAAATTGTACACTGATGGAGCATCCAATGATCATTGTTCTACAGCTGGAATTGTGTTTGTAACATCCGAAGATCAGTCAATCTGTTATGCTTTAAAGTTTGATTTCCCAACGATAAACAACGAAGCCAAGCATGAGGCTCTGATTGCTGGACTTAAACTCGTTAGAGAACTGAGAATAAAGTCTTTTGAAATCTTTTGCGATTCACAATTGGCAGTATATCAAGTCAGGGGAGATTACCAAGTAAAGGACAACTACTTGCTCCATACCTTACTCAAGTCTAAGAGTTGTTGACTGAATTTGAGTACTATGACATTTCGCATATCCACGGGATCAAAACAGAAAGGCTGATTCATTGGCAAAGTTTGCTAGCACTGGGGATGCACAACAGATAGGCTTGGTTTCGGTCGAAGTGTTAAGTCCCACGAGTATAAACGTGATAGAAATTGATCGAGTACAAGAGATGGAGCCTGAGAGGGAATCGTGGATGACTCCAATTAAAAACTATTTGCTACAGGGTGTCCTACTTGAACAAAGGAATAAAAAGTGACAAGTCCGTCATAAAGCTTCACAATATATCATATAGGAAGGAGTTATGTACAGAAAGGGTTTTTCTATTCCCCTACTCCGGTGTACCACTCATGATGAGATAAAATGTGTCCTAAAAGAAGTTCATGAAGGGGAATGTGGCTATCACACTGGGGGGCAAACTTTAGCAAAGAAAATACTCTGTTATTAATATTATTGGCCAACCATCAATCGAGATGTTGCTGACTATGTAAGGTAATACGACAAGTGCCAAATATATGCAAAAGTTCCAAGAGCTCCGCCGACTGAAATCATGTAAATGGTTGGCCCATGGCCATTTGCCATGTGGGGTATAGATATTATTGGTTCCTTACTGATCTCTAAAGATGGTGCAAAGTACGCTATCATCGCAGTTGATTACTTCACCAAACGGGCCGAAGCAGAACCTTTAGCAACGATCACACCAAGAAAAGTAATCAACTTCATTGTCCGGAACATCATCTGTTGTAACGACCCTGAATTTTGAACAATTTAAATTGAAAAATATTTAATTAATTTTAAATATTTGAACGATGATTTGACTTGAATTTCAAATTATCAAAATGAATTGGCGATTAAATTTTGAATTTAATCTATTGAAAGTTGAATAAAATTTGAATCTTTAATTTTAAGCCGGTTAAAAATAATTTAAAGGCTTAGAAAATTCCTATTGATAATACTGAAGATAATAGAAGCTTCAGAATTGAAATTGAAAGCGATTTGTTCAGTTTTGAAATATTATCGTTTAAATTGAATTTAAAAATAGCCTTTCGAGGCACAGTCTCGGAATTTGACGAAACTAGTTCCATTGGGTCCGTAATATTGAATTATTACTAGATTTCAAATTTCGTATTTATCGGAATTGTTTTGTGAATACACGGCGTATAAACGCGTATAAAATTAAATTGAATTCAATTTGAATTTCTGAAACAACAGGGGTTTTGCCCAAAATTTTAATCATCAATAAACGATCTATGTTGACAGTTAAATTTCTGTTTATTGTTGAAATTTTTATAACGATAAAATCTTCGTCAATTAACGATTTAATATCGAATTGTTAATTTCTGTTAGAATTTGGAATTTGTAAATCGATTGAAATTCTTTTATTTAAATTTTTATTTGTACGAATGAATATATATATATATAGTTTAGATTTTAACAACAAAATTAAACAAAAACAAAATTTGATTTAAAAAGAAAATAAAATAAAAACCATACCCTATACCATACCCAACCCATATCAGCCCATACCCTTTGTCTCGTTTAAAACCCTATACCCGATCCCCTTTCATTCTCATTCACAAACCCTAAACAAAATAAATCGAACGAAAAATTAATGGCGGCTTCGTTTCCTTCATTTTCAGCTACTCCTTAAATCATGCCTTAAGCAATGCCGAGAATCACGATTTCTTTTCCCCTTTTCTCTGATAAAACACGAGAGACCCCTCCTCCCTTCCCATTCATTTTCAAAAACCAGAAAAACGAAGAAACGAACGAAAATGGCGACTGGACGAATTAGGGCTTCGGCGATCTCGACCCCCTGACAAATCTGAACTCCGGCCTTGCGCTCGTTCGCAACTGCTCCTTAGGGCTTCGTACTCCTCTTCTCGCTCGCAACCGCTTCTGACGAAGGTGAGTGACCCCCCCCCCTCACTCACATCTAATTCATACCTCTAGCATATTAGTATTTGAATCCTGTGATTTTTCGTTCGTTTCTGTTTCATGGCTTCAGTTTATTTTGGTATTCGTTTGCTACAACACTTTTGAGCAAACATCACCATGAAATTTCACTACGATTAATTGTATTTACTGTTGCATTTGCTCATTTGAGTTTGCACTTGCACACTGCACGTAGCTTATTGAATATCTTTCGATTTTCACTGTTTCTTTGGTATTGTTCGCCACTGCATGCTTGTAGTTATGTGCCAGTTGAGTTTTGAGCATGTTTCTAGGCTAGTTCATCCATGTTGTATTTGGTATCTTCACTTGAGTTATTTAAAATGTAGGTTGTTGAACTGTTAGCTTCAACTTTGAACTTGATCATTAGTAGCTAGTCTGCATTTACATACGTCACGGTGGTATTGCCACTGCCTATTTTAAACTGCATTTCAATGTTCTCATGACATATGTTTTGTTTTGAACTCAAACCCACTGTGCATTATTGTTATACTTGAACTTTATGTGTGTTGTCCCATGCACCATTCATCAGTTGCATCCATTAGGTTTGTTGCGATTTGTGACATTCAAGTCAGTTGCACACTTAATTCATGTGGTCTGGGTTCTTCCCTGACCTATACACTTTGATATTTTTAGACCACTGTTTTGCATTGGTCTGTGTCATTGAAGTAGTTGTCACTGTGTACACTTCTGTTGCCACTGTGTTCATTTCTATTGATTTGGTGCCTTCATTGTTGTTGTATTCTTCCATTTGACAACTGTTTGTTTCACTTGAGTGTACATGCAGTTTGGAGTTAGTTTCCTTTTAGTGCCTACATTCTTGAAACTATTTTGACTTCTGGAATTACTTGAGTCGTTTGAGACATTGGATCTTTGCATTCAGTTTATTTAATTTGTGGAACCTTCGCATCCATATACTGGAGTCTTTGCCTTTTGGTCTGCATCATTGATTGACTGGAAACTTGATTAACTTGTATACTTATTGCCTTCTGCATATACTCTATGATTTTGAACTGCCCATGCTTCTTTAGTTTGTTGTATCTGGACTTAATGCATTTGTGATTCTACCATTGTTTCAGTTTGGTTTTTTTCATTTATCACAATCCTGCATATTTAGTTGTTTCACTACAACTTTGGTCTTGCATATTTTCTTGCATATTTTATATGCAGATACTTAAGCATTTAGGGTTGTGCAAAATTTCTACCTAAAAGTTAGAAAACAAAGTTGTATTTAGTGTGGTAACTTATGTTTGCAAATTGGTCATTTCATAACCTGTAGCATATTTGACTTGGCCATTCTTGTTATTACCCCTGGTCATTTTGTTATCTGTAGCATTGTGTGTGGTGTTCATGTCACTCTTGAACTTGTAGTTCGAACTGATTAGTCTCCAGTTTTCATTCCAGTCTGGTTCATTACTGTAGTTGATTCACCTGCATGCTTGAACTACTAGTGATATTTGTTGAGTCTGCATTCTTGTTGTCCAGACTTGATACTTTTGACCATTTGTTCATCACCGGTCTTTGCATCACCCTTTTGTTGTAAGTATTCAAGTACATTTAGGAGAGATGTACTTGTCTCTGTCGATCGCCATGTTGAACTGCTGCACTTCCCGACCAGTTGCAGTGAAATCTTCGTATAGATATTTTTAGAGCTGCACCGATAAGTTTTACAGTGCATACATGTTATATCTTTGTTTATGCCACTCTTTTGGTTTGTATTTCACTACCATTATTGTGTGGCGAGGCAGTGTACATGTATGTGCGTGTGCACTGCAGCCACCCAAAAATCGACAGTTTTGAATTGATATTTCTTTGCGTCATGATGCATTGATCTTCTATGCCGTATTGGCGAGGCCGTACACGCGTGCGTGTACGGCAGCGAATAACATTATTTATCTCTGTTGATGATTTAAATCTGCTGATTTATTGCTTAACACTGTTTAGTGTTAAAATTTTCGTTATCCGATTTCTTTGTTTAAAGAGTCGGATAGACGAGAATTATTTTTGACTGTCGTCTATTTAAATTATTACTGCTTATATGCACTGATAACTGGTTTGAATTAGACTGACCTGTGTATTATTTTCTTTTGAATATAATACTCGGGTCAGACCGAGTATTTTTTCAGCTTGAAGATTTTCGAGCAGCGAAGTTAGAGAGAGAGTAAAGAACCATTTTTAGTTTCAGAAGAAAATTGTATTTTAAGATATTCCGCTGTATCAGTATTAAAATTGTATAAACTCTGATGTATCCAAAAAGATTTATAGTAATGAAATAAATTCTCATTTGTTTTAATTCAGTGTTATTATTCTGTGTTTCTGTGGCTGCTTCTGTTTAAACCTTATAAACTAAATAACAATTCGTCTTTTTGAACGTTTCGAGTTGGTTTAATTACCGACTGGAGGCGGTCAAAAAGGGGGAATGTTACAAGGTGGTATCAGAGCTTTGGTTTACACAAAGCTTAGTTTATGATGTTTAATATGAATAGTTACTAGAAACACTTTAAAAAGGAAACGTTTTTCAAATCCAAAGAAGTATAAAATTGTTTTTGAAAATGAAGATTTTTAACTTAAGAAAAGTTAAATAAATTGAACTGGATTAGATAAATTATTGAGATGGAAAGTTAAACTTGAAAGATAAGTGATTATATAACATGAATCGGAAAGTTTAAATTAATAAGTTGTATAACTTATAAAATGAGAAAATTTGAATCAAACCAGTTGTTAAAATGGTTAAACAGTTTTGTTAAGTAAAACAAAATCTGAATTTTGGATAGTGGTATGAATTTGACTTTAGTAAAAGTTAAATAAAATAGAATTTCAAATAAATTTGAGACGAACTTAAGTTGTATGGTGAAAATAAATGTAAGTGAAGATAAAATGAAACATGGCTTAAGTAATATTGAATCAAATTGAATTTGATATCAAAATGAATTAATAAAGTGAAGAATGAATATGAATTTGAGTTATATAAAGGAAATTCAACTTTAATTGTAAAAGTGAATTTGTGAATATGGTGAGTATAAGAATTCAATCTGAATTAGAATATAAACCAATTGAAATTAAGTGTGTTGAACCAAATTGAATGTAAGCAAAGTAAATAAATTTGGTTAAATTGAATGTGCATTGGTTGCTAGTTGATTGTATAGAATTCATTAAGTATTAATGAAATTGAATTAATGGAAATTGAAAACTATGTAAATTGAATTCAAATTGAAAGATAAGTAAATTTAAAGAGAATCAAATTTGATTTGAATTGAAAGCAAACTAACTCGAATATGAATTAGTGAATGTGAACTAATTGAATATGAATGAATGTTAGTAGAAAATCCAATGTGAATGAATCAAATGTGATTAAATTGAAAACCAAGTCGATGAATGATTTACTAAAGAACTAGTAGATTATCTTGGAAATGGAAAACTAATAAATTTATATAATAGTTTAAATTGGAATTTTTGAATTATTATAAACGGTTTAAATAGAAAATTTGAAAAGGCTGATATTATATTGGAATTATAAAATGATTTGTATAAGTGTTAAAAATGAAATATTAGTGGATTTCATAAGTGGATGAAAAATTTCAGAATTAAAAGTTTTATAATGTGAAGTTATAAAATGAATCGAAGTTGCAAAATAAAAGAATTTATAAGTAATTTACTTATAAATTAAAATTCTGATATAAAACTGAGTTATAGTAGGAATGATTAATGAAGCAATTTTTATAAATTGAAGTCTTTATGAATAGCAATGGAATTTATAAACGTTGTTTATGAATCCGAAACTGACTTATTTTGATAAGTAAATTCTTATAGTTTGTTAAAAAGATGTATATTCACAATTTTGGACCGTGAATATATTATTGAATAAAATGGACATGTTTTGGGAAAATGATATTTTAAAACGAAGTTAATTGTTTTAAAGTTGTTTTAAAAGGCATTGAATATCGAAACCATAGATTTCAACATTCATTGTTGAAATAGACGTTTTCGAATATAAGGAAATGGTGGACTATAACACTGTTGTTATAGTAAATGATTTCCGAAAGGAAATGTTTTGTATAGTATTGGGATTTATACATCTATCTAAATTTCGAATCCCTATACTAGTGATTTTGAGTTGTCGTAACGATGTTTTACGTAACATTCGTTTTTGATTCAAATAAAAAATGTGAAAGAGAATGATTTCCTTAAAGATGAAATATATACTTAATTTTGATTAAAGTATATCGAATATTTTCAAATGTTGAAAATAAAATGGATTTGTGAATTACTTATTTTTAAATAAATATGGAAATGTTTTTCCAATATGAAATGAAATGTTGTGAATATATTCCGTAAGGGATAAATGATTTGAAATTCATTTTTGAAGTCGAAGTTGAAAAGTTAAATGAGAATTTGAACAATTTGTTCAATTTGAAATTTTTCAAAAAGATTGAATCGTTAAGTTAAAATTGAGTTTAACTTCGACATCAAAGACAATATAAGTTGAGCTTTGAATTTCAGATGATGATTTGGATTGTATGTCTAACATTGTGAATTGATGACATAGCAATTGATCTCTATTAAATATATATCTGTTGGTGGCGGAGAATTTATTCTCTTAGCTTAACACCCTTCTCTGAGACGTACGAGCTCAGAGGTTATATATCGATAGACATCAATTCTGTGTTGAGAATTGACGATGTAGCGTGAAATCCAAATTGAATGTGAAAGTCGATAATAAATGGAATTTTGAACATGAATTAGGTTTGAGATAACCTTAAATTTCCAAATCGACTTAGAGGAAAATTTTGAAATCCTCTATTTTGTTATGAATATGAGATATGTAGGTTTTCAGAACTTATATATACGAATACGGTAAATTTGAAACCGTTAGTTTAGAAAGACATTGTTATGGAAATCTTATGTATGTTTACATAGATGTTATATGTACGAAATATGAAATGAAAGTACTACATATATGATATTATGTTTTCTAAACTGAGGATATGGAAAAGTACCTTCCATTTATTATTGGAGAAGGTATTGGAACTCGTGAAGAGTGTCCATTTGAAATTCGTAGCTACGTAGAATTTACATTTAGTCAGAGTGACTATTTGAATCGGAAATCCTTCGCGATAGATCATCGCGATGAGATTAGATTGATTGATGATTAGCGTAATTTAAGGGGCGAGATGCCCACAGTTACGAGCGATTCCACTGGGATAGTGGCGTAACCGCCGGGTAAACTACAATCTAATGCCAGGCGAAATTTGAGGGGCGTGATGCCTACAGACACGAGCGATTCTACTGGGATAGTAGCATAACCGCCGTGTGTACTGCAATCTATGGCGACAACCATGGCGAAATTTAAGAGATGAGAAATCTACAGCCACGAGCGACTCTACTGGGATAGTAGCGTAACCGCCGGGTGGAACTGTAATCCATGGGGGAACGTGCTTTCCATATCCATTTTTAAAAGAATTTTTAAAAGTATTTTCACTGGGAATTGAAGCAAGTATGTTTAGTACTTGGAGATTTTTAGACCTGCGCCTGGCCAGCGTATGCCTAATGTCTGTGAGAACGAAGATGGACTTGTTAAATTTTGAGTTAGCAAGTATTTTCAAACTTTAAATAGCAAATCAATAGTTTGAAATTAAAATTACATAATTCCTACCTAATAAACTAAGGAAGAGGATCTTTGTAATGTTTTGAAAGTCCACAGCTTTGGAAGAAATATATTATATAAATCTCTAACATGACGGATTTTAAGTTGAATCTGAGTTGTAAATTAAAAATGTTAGTAAAAGACTTTTGGGTTTTGATTTTTAAAAATCATTGAACAAAAGAGAAAATAAACAGAACTAGTGAGATTAAACAAATGGAATGAATCCTATATTCATTTATTTGTAATAAGTTTTAAGTTTAGAAAAAAATTGAGTAGAGTATAAATATCGATGAAATTTTAACAACTTTTCCTTTTCATGGACGAAAAGTTTTTAAGGAGGGGAGTTTGTAACGACCCTGAATTTTGAACAATTTAAATTGAAAAATATTTAATTAATTTTAAATATTTGAACGATGATTTGACTTGAATTTCAAATTATCAGAATGAATTGGCGATTAAATTTTGAATTTAATCTATTGAAAGTTGAATAAAATTTGAATCTTCAACTTTAAGCCGGTTAAAAATAATTTAAAGGCTTAGAAAATTCCTATTGATAATACTGAAGATAATAGAAGCTTCAGAATTGAAATTGAAAGCGATTTGTTCAGTTTTGAAATATTATCGTTTAAATTGAATTTAAAAATAGCCTTTCGAGGCACAGTCTCGGAATTTGACGAAACCAGTTCCATTGGGTCCGTAATATTGAATTATTACTGGATTTCAAATTTCGTATTTATCGAAATTGTTTTGTGAATACACGGCGTATAAACGCGTATAAAATTAAATTGAATTCAATTTGAATTTTTGAAACAACAGGGGTTTTGCCCAAAATTTTAATCATCAATAAACGATCTATGTTGACAGTTAAATTTCTGTTTATTGTTGAAATTTTTATAACGATAAAATCTTCGTCAATTAACGATTTAATATCGAATTGTTAATTTCTGTTAGAATTTGGAATTTGTAAATCGATTGAAATTCTTTTATTTAAATTTTTATTTGTACGAATGAATATATATATATAGTTTAGATTTTAACAACAAAATTAAACAAAAACAAAATTTGATTTAAAAAGAAAATAAAATAAAAACCATACCCTATACCATACCCAACCCATATCAGCCCATACCCTTTGTCTCGTTTAAAACCCTATACCCGATCCCCTTCCATTCTCATTCACAAACCCTAAACAAAATAAATCGAACGAAAAATTAATGGCGGCTTCGTTTCCTTCATTTTCAGCTACTCCTTAAATCATGCCTTAAGCAATGCCGAGAATCACGATTTCTTTTCCCCTTTTCTCTGATAAAACACGAGAGACCCCTCCTCCCTTCCCATTCATTTTCAAAAACCAGAACAACGAAGAAATGAACGAAAATGGCGACTGGACGAATTAGGGCTTCGGCGATCTCGACCCCCTGACAAATCTGAACTCCGGCCTTGCGCTCGTTCGCAGCTGCTCCTTAGGGCTTCGTACTCCTCTTCTCGCTCGCGACCGCTTCTGACGAAGGTGAGTGACCCCCCCTCACTCACATCTAATTCATACCTCTAGCATATTAGTATTTGAATCCTGTGATTTTTCGTTCGTTTCTGTTTCATGGCTTCAGTTTATTTTGATATTCGTTTGCTACAACACTTTTGAGCAAACATCACCACGAAATTTCACTACGATTAATTGTATTTACTGTTGCATTTGCTCATTTGAGTTTGCACTTGCACACTGCACGTAGCTTATTGAATATCTTTCGATTTTCACTGTTTCTTTGGTATTGTTCGCCACTGCATGCTTGTAGTTATGTGCCAGTTGAGTTTTGAGCATGTTTCTAGGCTAGTTCATCCATGTTGTATTTGGTATCTTCACTCGAGTTACTTAAAATGTAGGTTGTTGAACTGTTAGCTTCAACTTTGAACTTGATCATTAGTAGCTAGTCTGCATTTACATACGTCACGGTGGTATTGCCACTGCCTATTTTAAACTGCATTTCAATGTTCTCATGACATATGTTTTGTTTTGAACTCAAACCCACTGTGCATTATTGTTATACTTGAACTTTATGTGTGTTGTCCCATGCACCATTCATCAGTTGCATCCATTAGGTTTGTTGCGATTTGTGACATTCAAGTCAGTTGCACACTTAATTCATGTGGTCTGGGTTCTTCCCTGACCTATACACTTTGATATTTTTAGACCACTGTTTTGCATTGGTCTGTGTCATTGAAGTAGTTGTCACTGTGTACACTTCTGTTGCCACTGTGTTCATTTCTATTGATTTGGTGCCTTCATTGTTGTTGTATTCTTCCATTTGACAACTGTTTGTTTCACTTGAGTGTACATGCAGTTTGGAGTTAGTTTCCTTGTAGTGCCTACATTCTTGAAACTATTTTGACTTCTGGAATTACTTGAGTCGTTTGAGACATTGGATCTTTGCATTCAGTTTATTTAATTTGTGGAAGCTTCGCATCCATATACTGGAGTCTTTGCCTTTTGGTCTGCATCATTGATTGACTGGAAACTTGATTAACTTGTATACTTATTGCCTTCTGCATATACTCTATGATTTTGAACTGCCCATGCTTCTTTAGTTTGTTGTATCTGGACTTAATGCATTTGTGATTCTACCATTGTTTCAGTTTGGTTTTTTTCATTTATCACAATCCTGCATATTTAGTTGTTTCACTACAACTTTGGTCTTGCATATTTTCTTGCATATTTTATATGCAGATACTTGAGCATTTAGGGTTGTGCAAAATTTCTACCTAAAAGTTAGAAAACAAAGTTGTATTTAGTGTGGTAACTTATGTTTGCAAATTGGTCATTTCATAACCTGTAGCATATTTGACTTGGCCATTCTTGTTATTACCCCTGGTCATTTTGTTATCTGTAGCATTGTGTGTGGTGTTCATGTCACTCTTGAACTTGTAGTTCGAACTGATTAGTCTCCAGTTTTCATTCCAGTCTGGTTCATTACTGTAGTTGATTCACCTACATGCTTGAACTACTAGTGATATTTGTTGAGTCTGCATTCTTGTTGTCCAGACTTGATACTTTTGACCATTTGTTCATCACCGGTCTTTGCATTACCCTTTTGTTGTAAGTATTCAAGTACATTTAGGAGAGATGTACTTGTCTCTGTCGATCGCCATGTTGAACTGCTGCACTTCCCGACCAGTTGCAGTGAAATCTTCGTATAGATATTTTTAGAGCTGCACCGATAAGTTTTACAGTGCATACATGTTATATCTTTGTTTATGCCACTCTTTTGGTTTGTATTTCACTACCATTATTGTGTGGCGAGGCAGTGTACATGTATGTGCGTGTGCACTGCAGCCACCCAAAAATCGACAGTTTTGAATTGATATTTCTTTGCGTCGTGATGCATTGATCTTCTATGCCGTATTGGCGAGGCCGTACACGCGTGCGTGTACGGCAGCCAATAACATTATTTATCTCTGTTGATGATTTAAATCTGCTGATTTATTGCTTAACATTGTTTAGTGTTAAAATTTTCGTTATCCGATTTCTTTGTTTAAAGAGTCGGATAGACGAGAATTATTTTTGACTGTCGTCTATTTAAATTATTACTGCTTATATGCACTGATAACTGGTTTGAATTAGACTGACCTGTGTATTATTTTCTTTTGAATATAATACTCGGGTCAGACCGAGTATTTTTTCAGCTTGAAGATTTTCGAGCAGCGAAGTTAGAGAGAGAGTAAAGAACCATTTTTAGTTTCAGAAGAAAATTGTATTTTAAGATATTCCGCTATATCAGTATTAAAATTGTATAAACTCTGATGTATCCAAAAAGATTTATAGTAATGAAATAAATTCTCATTTGTTTTAATTCAGTGTTATTATTCTGTGTTTCTGTGGCTGATTCTGTTTAAACCTTATAAACTAAATAACAATTCGTCTTTTTGAACGTTTCGAGTTGGTTTAATTACCGACTGGAGGCGGTCAAAAAGGGGGAATGTTACATCTGTCGTTTTGGTCTTCCACAAACTATTGTAACATATAATGGAACTCAATTCGATAGTGCTGAATTCAAAGACTTCTGTCGGAGGTATCATATTGAAAAGATGTTTGCAGCAGTCGCTCACCCTCAAGCGAATGGACAAGTTGAAGCTGTGAACAAAATTATAAAGTCCATTATGAAGAAACGTTTGGAGAAGGCTAGAGGCAAATGGGTGGATGAACTCCCGACAGCACTATGGGCTTACAGGACGACCCACAAGTCCGCGACTGGCCATACTCAATTCTCCCTTGCTTACGGTTTCGAAGCCGTTATTCCTGTTGAGCTCGAAGTTCCTTCTCACCGAGTGACTTACTATGATCCCAAAATGAATAAAGATCTCCTTTTAGAATCTCTAGACTTTATAGATGAGAAGCGCGATACTACAACATTAAAGTATGACCTAAAACCTTTAAAATTGGCGATCTTGCCTTGAAATGGGTTATTCTTGTCCCGTCGCACATGAATCCAACCTGGGAAGGACTGTATGCCATTAAGAAGAGGCTTGGAGAGGGAAATTTCAAGCTAGCGACTGTTGATGGCTGCACACTCCCAAGGGCATGGAATAGCGAGCATTTACGCTCTATTTCACTTAATTTATTTCTTTTTCATTCAGTTGTATTTGCTTTCAGAATTTGCTTTAGAATTTGAATTTCCAAATATGTAAATCCTTTCCATTTAGCAAATAAAGTTGTGAATTTCCTTTATATTTATGTTTACTATAGCATTATGTATTAGTTACATTACGAAATTGATTAATGTCAATATGTCCGAACAGGTTCCTGAAGTTTGGAATTAATCAATTACGCTAGTTCCCATTGGAACTAAACATGATGAGCATGGTCCGACCATTCATTTGATAACTCTCGTTCATAACCCAATGGACGGGATACATAATGAGGAATGGATGTGACTCGACCATCTGATGATCAAATAAATCCTGCCGAGTGATGGGACTAAGATAAAATAAGAGCGATCGTGACACAACCGATCGCTCGCTAAATCAAACCCTAGACCTTAGGGGCAAATCAATCCATTCAGGAAAGCATGATTCGACTGCTTACCGAAATAACTCTAAGTCCTCAGAGTGCGGACTAGAGTATAAACATAAATTGGGTGTGAGTCGACCATCCATGAACTAGCTATATGTCCCCAGAGTACGAACTAGAGTATAAACGTAAATCGGGTGTAAATCGACCACTCGTAAAATAAATCTAAGTCCCCAAAGTGAGGGCTAGAGTCTAAACATAAATCGGATGTGAATCGACCACCCGTAAACTAACTCTAAGTCCCTAGAGTGCAAGCTAGAGTATAAACATAAATCATGTGTGAATCGACCACCCTCTAACCAACTCTTATCCCCAAAGAGTGGATATGAGTATAGATAAATAGATGAGTGCGGTTCGACCACCCACTATTCCATAAACACCGGACCGAAACCGACAGGAGGAGTACAAACTCTCTAGTGTTTGATGTGACTCAAGGCCATGACCAGATGGATACCTTAGGATAGAGCTAGTGGATTGTTATTAGAATTAATGAACAACGAATTACAAGTACGTTGAATGGAAAGTAATAGTTCAACTACTTAAATAACAGTTCACATGAGAGCTCAATAGAAAACAAAAACTTTTATTCACATGATAAGTTTCAAAATTGTGGTACAAGTTTATTCAAAAAACCAAGGGTCGTACCCGTACAACCACGACTAACAAAAAAATAGTTGTACAAACTACGTACACACCAAGCCAAAGCGATGGCTATTTCTTTTGTCTCCTCTCCTTTTTGGATTTCTCAAGAGTGGCGCTATCTGAACTTCCGCTTGTTCTCTTCCTTGATCCTTTACCGCCCTTTGCGGGAAAGCGTTTGAAGGTTGGAGGGAGTTCTCTGGGAATCGAACCACTGGGCGGAATGACTTGTAGTGGGACAAGATTCGGATCATCAATGTCCACCTTGGCGGGCTCAGCTTTGGCTTTCTTCTTCAGCAACTCCACCTTCTCGATGCACTCCTTCAAGCTGATCTCGTCAGTATGTTCGGAGGCGCCGATAATCACAACATCATCAGATTCATCCACCGGCAATGGATCTTCAGTCTTGTCATTGTCGAGTGCTATGATGACTTGGGCATCAGGCCCTGGAACATCGGTGGCCGTTGGAATCTCTGGTGATATTGCTTGTTGCTCCACGACGGTGTCACTTTTAGGAGTTCGGCCGGGACCCGGGGACCTACAGATTTGTCAAGACAAGGAGATAAGCCTAAAACCATTGGGCATGAAGAACGAAACCTCTTGAAAAGTGGAGAATAAAGTGGAATACCTACGTCTGGCTGGCTCTCAGTTATCGCCGGAGTGCCCCCTTCCAGAATAGGGGATCGGCACTTTAGATTGGTAACCGGGTTTATCAGGATCGTAGTTCAAATCTTACCCCTGGCCAAAAGAAACTGACGGTCCAGCCACTAGGAAAGAAGAGGGGCCATTGGGATCACACTCCGAGGAATCAGCAATATTTTTCCCTTTACCGGAAGGCGCTAAAATGTCGAAATATCGAAGTCTCACGGCGGCAAGGTCTAGGGGTTCATTTCTGCGAAGGATCTCCTGCACTAATTTCTCTTCATATAACTCGGCTTCGCCCAGCTCCCTCTTTTTCATCTCGACAATTTACTCCTAGGCTTCAGCGAGTGACTCAAGATAACCATCGCCAAGAAAGCTCAAGTAGCAATGGATAAGGACTTTAGCGTCGTATTCGATGATCAAAGGATCAAATGTGTCCTTAATTTCATTCTCACTGGACTCTTTATCATCCTCTACTTGGGCTTCAATTTATTCTATCATCTCCTTGCGGCCTGCCTCTCTTGCGTCTTCTTTAAGGGCTTCTATTTTAGCAAGTTGCTTATCAAGTTTGATTTTCAGACTCCTGGCTTCAACAACCTCCTCGCAATACCTCTGTGATTCTTCCTGAGCCTCGATCTTCTCTTCCCTTTCTTTCCTAAGAAGCTCTTCAAGCTCCTCAATGCGGTGGGCCAAGATATCTTTCTCTTTTTGCAAGGAATCCTTTTCCTGAGCGAGTGCGCCGCTGCGATTGAGGCAGCATAGAGTTCCTTCTTATGGGCAGCTTCCAAACAGCTCACCACCTCAGACATTTCCTTGGCACTCTTTTCTGCCTCCGTTAGTTTTGTTGTCAACACTGATATCTCATTATCTTAGTGCTTGATTATATCTTTATTGTGGATCGCCTCTAGCTTGAGATGATTTATTTCATGTTGTCGCTCGACACCTCGGATATCTTTTCCACTAAGTGCTGAAATGACTCATGCTGCACGAAAACATCATTAACACATGCAAGAGAGCTTGCTTTGGCGTGCTCCGGGATCATATGAGTTGTGGGAAGGAACCTAAGCCCGTCAAAATAGATTTTTTGGAAAGTGGCCTTACGTTCGGCCAATTTCTCTGCTGTGGAAGTATCTGGAGCAACGGTCGGCAAAGATGAATTGAAAGTGGCAATTGGATGCTTGCTCATTCTGTGATCGTGAGATTGCCTGGAGCTGGAAGAACCATAATACGGCTCGTGTGTTAAGGCAATTTGAGGTCCCTAATAGGAAGTCTGATCTCCACTATAAGTAGGAAGATTGGGCTGATCTTTCTGATGGAATGACTGAGACTGGGACTTACGCTTGGAAGAAGAAGATTCTCTTGAACGATGACTTTTTTCCTGGTCATCGTCTTTTTCCCTATGTACAGTTGATTCTAAGCCGCGGCAAGATCCATAATGCGTCGAAGAGCCCCTTAGTCTCGAGACCGAGTCATTGCACCTTTAAAGACCAAATGAGAATGTATAAGTAACCATTTTGCAAAAGATAGATGAAGAGCATGTAGTGGAGTGCACGTGGTTGTAAGTGTCCTAGTGTCCCCTCCATCCCCCCGGACAGAGCAGTAGCTATAGCCTTGGTTATAGGCGTTTTCTCTCCTCTGTCGGTAGGAAGAATGCCATCACCATACCTGGCGGGGGAATTGAGCCCCTCGATATTGATGTTTGGGAAGTCATAAGTCATAATGTCATCGGGGAACTGAAGATTTGAAAATCCTTTCATTGAACTTTCTGAGTGTTGGGAAGATGACTCTTCGTCAACAAAAGTGATAACAAATTCTGGATCCTTAGCAGTTTTTCTTCTACGAAGTTTATATGCAAGTTTCTTCCTTCTCTTAGTCGGCGTTTGGGATTGAGCACCCTGTGACGGTTCGACCACAGGTGCCTTGCCTAGGCCTACATTAGCATCGCCAGGCTCATTGGTCGGGGCACCCTTGATTTCGCCTTCTTCAACGTTCTCCTGAGTCCCCTCGACTGAGGGCACAGCAGGGTTGTTGACATCCCCTTCTTGCTCTACAATGTTTCTCAGTAATGCAGCACTTTCAGGGAGCCTAATGCTACCACCCTCTTCCAGCAGCCCGAATAGAGATAATAACTTGTTAGTTACAAGAAATCTAATGTCCCTGTCTTCGTCGAGGATGGCACGAACTGCGAAGATCGCCCTCGAAAAACTGATGCCCTCGAGATATGGGCGAACACCTGTAGATATTCAGGATGTTAGTTGATTTAAGAATATGACTTGGATTAACAGATTTAAGAGTGAAGCGAAGACAATACTTACGTCCTTCCAACCATTGCCTTGCGAAACCAAGCGAACACGGAACGTAGAACCACTCTTGTTTGAAAAGAGAAAGTTTATTCCAAGCACCCGTTAAGACTTGGCAGTGGGATGAAGGCTCAAGGAAAACATAGGAAGAACTTCCTGACCGTCGTTTAAAGTTATGAATGAACCTTAAGTCCTCGGGGATTAGCGGGCGAAACAAAACACTCATGAACAGTAAAATAGTTCCATGGAGGAAGGCGTAGCTATTCCGGTGAAGTTGAGTGGCAGCTATTCCAAGATATTGTAACATTTCCCAAATAAAAGAATTGAAGGGCGACATGCATCCGGCCCAGCACATGAATTTGTTGCACAGTGTGTACCCCTCCGGGGGCAAATGAGTCATGTCATTTATTGAAGGAACCAAGATGTCTTCGAATGGAATTCCATATATGGAACATAGCCTGCGAAAGGAAGCCTTACCAATTCGGGAGGCTTGGGAATCTATCAGGTTATCTAGGAGAATGGCACCTTCTATTGCGTCAGATGCAGGACTTACGTCCTCTGCCGGGAGGACGGGAACATCTGAATAAAGGTTGACTGACGGGCTAGAAACTTATGTTTGTTCGGTCTGATGACCAGGAGAAAGCCTGCAAGATATAGTTGCGAAGCTCGACTTTGCTTAAGGATTGCTATGCTACATGACTGGTCCAGAAGACATTGCAAATAAATGTGGTAAGCGTTCAAAGTTCATGTTAACTATACTTAGTAGACAATCAAGATTAGAAAAATTACATGTTCCCCCGTGCTAAGTGTGAGCTAGTGCGGTGTAGTGTAGTGTATAACATAAATGAATAGCTTTAAATAAGAAAACGAAGTTAAATGACGAGACTTTGGATTTCGACCAGAGTGACCGTCATTGCTGACCATCTCAACTAGCGAAGAGATTGATCGGTTGTGAAAGCTTTGGGATTGACTATCAGCATATCAAATTGTGAAATCTGTCATTCAAATCCATATGCTAATTTTTAGTTCATGTTGAGACTTTCAGGGATTTGATTGTTCAATCTCAAGTTCAATAGTGAATATGCAAGTTTATTATTCATCGTCATCATATGTTCAAGTTCTTTGAGGTGGATTGGTAGTAATTGCTCAAACAAGTAAGTTTGGATTAGATTTCAAGTTCAATTCAAAAAACATGTATACCGAACCCTTTATATCGATCCTATCCCAAAGCGACTAAACCGATACCTCTCCTCAAGCAAGTAGTACCGATCCCTTCACTTTAGTAAAGCTTGCCGATCCCTAATCCTACCGATCCCTCTACTCCACCATCTTCCATAAAATTTCCAACATCAGTCCTCCCACATAAATCCACCTTACTGATCCTTTCAACTTCACTAATTTAACCATCCTCCCAAGAAGCTTCCATACCAATCCCTTTCCCACGTCATCAAATGAGGGATTGGCATATCCATTTCATACATCATGTCCCAACCAATCCCTCCTCTACTCTCCCTTCTTCTTCCTCCATATTTATTCTACCAAGCCCTGTCACACCCTATGATTCACCTCCTCCAGACCACTTCGACCACCATTCTATTGTTCTATCAAGCACCATCGTGATTGCCGATGGCGTGGAATCCTTTATCCCATCATAAAATCGAAAAGTATAACTTAAAAACGTACCTATGAGAGTGTATGGGTTAGAGATGCGGGTGAGTATTTGGAAATGTTTGAAGTGGAAAGAGAAAGGAAGCGAGTTCGTGGGACATATTAGATTGCAGTGGGATTTCGAGCTAAGGGTAGGAGGGTTCGGTTTTGTGAATGGTATAAGAGGGTTCGGCGCAAAGATGGATGTTAGGAAAATAAGGCAAGTGAAGTTAGAAAGGTGAAATGGTAGTTTATATAAGAAAAGAAGGTTCAACATGCAAAACAAGGGAAGATGGATCGGCATAAAAGTCGCCGAGTCTTAAAGCATAAAGATAAAGGGAGGGATCGGCTCGCAAATTGGAGGGATCGACATGGAATAAATGAAAAAGGAGTTCTATTCGAGTTTTCAATTTGAAGAAAATTAAGAAAGGGGTCGGCTAAGCCTATGCCGATCCCCAAAATAAACATGTAACAAAAGGAGAATAGAAAGTGAGGGATCGACCATGAACATGCACGCAAATGAATATAAGCATGAACATACAAAATGTAAAGAAAGTTGACGACGACCTATGAACGTACGAACATGTATGGGAGCCAATGGCAAGAACGTATATATGAACATACACGTATATGACCTAGAAATTTCAATTTTTGGAATCGACGGGAATTGAGATCAAACCTAAGGCCTTCAAGTTCGAAGCTAGACCAAATAACAAAAACTAGTTAGACTTGCGAAACCGAACTTACAACACATTGGAAAAATAATTCGGCAGATGGATAGCAACTATTCAGAAAACTAGACCGATTTCTTATCAATGACTCTAACTTGCTTCGATTCAAAGCACGTCATGTTCATCACAAGATGTACTTTGGGGGGAAAATGTTATTCGACATTTTAACCCAGCTATATTGAACTGATTGCATAAGTCAGATTCGACTGCCATCAAGGTCGATGACTCCAAAGTGGTGATTGTGGCATGCAGAAGTCAAGTACAGATGGTAATATGAAGTCAGGATTGAATGGAATTGATATATGTATAATGAAGAATGTTCGAAGTGTGAAATATGGATCAACACATAAGAGGGATCGACGTAGATTGGCTCCAACAAGAGGGATCGGCATGTTGCAAAGTACAAGAGCATTCTTGTGGAAAACAATCAGTATCTCAGGATCTACAAGTCCAATGCCTATGAAATTTGAAGAGCAAGATATAAGGATCTTATGGAGCCTACCATAGGGACCAAATATCAAAAGGACAAGGTTGGAGGGATCGGTATACATCCTTTGGGAGGGATCGGCAGAAAGCAGCATGTAAGCCATGTTGAATCAAAGATCAAACAATAACTCGAGCTCCAATGATCCAAATGACATGAAATTTGGAGGCTAAACATATTTTTGCATGAGGAAGCCACCATAGGGATCACTTCCCAAAGTTTGACCAAAGAAGGCATCGGTACCGATCCCTCCTCTTTGGGAATTGGGCCTATCGATCCCTCTAATGGGCCTATATGGTTTAGAAGGTACTTCAGTCGAGATTTCAGAGAGATATTTGGCCATCTTCATCTATAAATATTGGCTTGATGGGTCATTCTGAGGATCTTTACGCTGCTTGTTACTCTAGACTCCATTGTAATCAAGTGCTAACTTATTTCTATTGTTGTAATAGGATTCAAAAGTGATTATAAAGGATAATCTTCAAAGTGGATGTAGGAATACAATGCCGAATCACTAGAAATCTCTATGTCATTGATTACTGCTTATTCTTTTTTTCTAACTTATTTATTTACTCAGTTTAATTTTATTTTTCTTCACTTACTTTCCTACAAAAACTATTTTTGGGTGTTTGTGACCATTTTAGGTGCAAACAGGAGGCATTATTGGATGGCCACTATGAATGGAATTTAGGGTTTTTTTTCCTTTATTAAATCCTAAGCAACATATCTCATGTGTTCATAAATTTTATTCCAAGTTTTGAGATAAAAGTCCTAAGTACTTTCAAGCTTCTTTCTCCCTTCTCTCTTCATAAACACTTACCAAATCAACTCCAAATCCTTTCAAACTTGGACAAGGGTCTTAGATCATCATGGCAACAAGGAATAGTAAAGAAAAAGTTGAAGAAAAGGAGCACAAAAGGGGAGCGTGGTTGGGGGGAGCAACATTAAGGAAGGGGAGGCTTGCCTTGGCTTGTGTGTACTAAAGTTTGGATCTGTGGAAGTTTGGAGATAGTAGGAAGTGTTCATGTGTTTGTGAAGGCTTGTGCTTGTGTTTGGCTTGGATTTTTGTGGGTTACCTCACCATTATATATATATATCTATGTATGTATGTATGTATTTTGTGTGTATTTTTTGTGTATAAATATAAAGATAAGTAAAGAAAAGAACTATGCAATTTATAACTTATTATGTAATAATGTCACTTCTATTACCCTCTAAAACATGTATCGTGGCCTAGACCTTGTGTTTACATGCTTTTGGTGATTGTATGTGAAGTTGAAGTGTGTTGAAAGTGTTTGAAACGAGAAAAGTCGTTATAAGTGCACTTTAATATCACTTAACTTTAACTTGTGTAAATGGAAGATTTGTGAAGTTAATTTGTTATAACTTATTTTGTTTGTTCTCTACACATATTTTGATGTATGGGACGGCAAGGAATTAGTTTGGAAAGCTGAAGAATTTATGAAACAAAGTTGTGTAAGTTAGAAGCGAAAAGGTCGATATGGGCATTTTGAAAATGCCTTGTGTTCAGCGATTTTTAAAATTAATTTTGAAAGACATCCTACGGGTTTCTTTGTTGTTTTAATAAGTACTATAAGTGCACTTATTACATTAAAATTTTCAAAGTCCAAATCATTCATTAACTTATAGAATAAAGTTGCAAAAAGTTATAGCGAGAAAAAAGTCGCCATATGAGCACTTTGAAATGCTTTACTTTTGGAAATGTTTAATACGATTTTAAAGATATCCTTGGGGGTTTTTTGTTGTTTTAATAATTACAATATGTTTAATTATTACTGTAAAAAAATTAGAGTTCAAAACATTTAAGAACTGGTCAAACAAAGTGGGTAAAGTTAGGAGTAAAAAGGTATCCTAAAGGATTTCTTTTTTGAAATTTTTATAATTAATTTGGAAGATATCCTTATGGGTTTCTTTTCATGGTTTGTAAGTAGCCTAAGCAGATACTTATTGTAAAAAAAATTAGCTCAAAAACCTTTTGTGTAAGTGATTAAAACATGCCACAAAGATCATGCATTTTCATGTTGTTCTCTGTCCAGAACTTTAGAGAGCATTTATAAACAACGTCTATGGTCTACTACAACAGTACTGGGTTTGTTGCATTGTTTTATATAATGGAACATTTTGGCTAGTGTCTCATGATTTATATGGTTTATAATTATTTGATTCGTGGAATCATTTTAGGGAAGTCAAATAACACGGATTTGAGTATGAAAAAAAGATTAGAAGTTTAAATATATTTTTAATAATTAAATATTAATTTTTAATGAAAAAGATATCTTTTGCAACATTCCTGTAATGTTGCAGTAGGTTTCTTGAGGTTTTAAACGTTTAAAAATGATATTTAAATTAAGTATTTCTCCCTAATCATTTTAGCGATTTTTTCTAATATATTTTAAAGTATTTTAAAATTGGTTGGAGGATTAAACGTATTTTTAATAATTATTTATGAATTCTTAAAGTAAAAAGGTTTTAAAATATAAAACATGTTTTTTTATTGATCATTGTCAAATTTCTAAATTATTTATTTTTAACTAATATTTCTTATAGATATTTAAAACCTATTTATAAGTATTTTTAAAGTGTGTGTATGTATATATAAGTTTGGAAAAGTAATTATTTTATAAAATGATAAAGGTGGTTTTTATTATAACATTTAGTTATTATAAATGGCCTTGGGAAGTTAATCAAAAATATATTATCTTGTTAATAAGTATACTTGGTTATTTAAAAGAAATGTTTTAAAGATAATGTTAAGTATAAAATGGTTTTGGGTTTATAGTAACATTGTTTTAATGACATTTGTTTTTAACCCATTTAATTATACTTTTGGAAATGTGAAATCTTGTTTAAGATTTATAAATATTGTTATACTATTTGGGATAAAAATATGAATACATTTCTAAGTATTGAGGAGTAGAAATGAATAGTGAAAGAGTAGAAATGAATAGTGAAATGGTAGTATACATGTATATATCTTTTGTAAATGTATTTTAAATATATATACAAGTATTTACAAAGAAGTTTTAATTAACAAAAAAACACTACAACAAAAATACCCTATTACAACGTCCTTTCTACAACGGGCATAGGCTGTCCATTGTAATAGAAGGCTATTACAACGGTCCACTCAGGACCGTTGTAATAGATGCCCTATACAACGCCCTTTTTACAACAGGCAATGACTGCTCGTTGTAATAGAATGCCATTACAACGGTCCTTTCATGCCCGTTGTAATAGATGGCAATTTTACAACGTTCACAAAATGCCCGTTGTAATAGATGTCAATTTTACAACGGTCACAAAATGCCCGTTGTAAGAGGTGCCAATTTTACAATGCTCAAAACGCCTGTTGTAATAGTTGCCAATTTTACAACGGGTTAAAAATGCCCGTTGTAATAGATGTCAATTTTAAATAATTATTATATAATAATGACTATTAAAAAATTAATAATTAATAACAATCAATAATTCATAATAACTAAATATTATCTTTAATCAATCATTATTTTTTATATTTAATAATTTATTATAATTAATTGTTAATAATTAGTAAATTATTATTAATATTATTAATTACACTTAATATTTTATTATTATAATTAATATTCAATTATTTAGTAATTATATTTAATATTCAGTATCTATTACTTTATACTAAAGCAGGAACTTCTCCATGATGACGTGGACTGCTATATCTTCCTCATTTCAAAATCTCTCAATCTCCCGTCTTTTTTGCTTTCCCTTAGCATACTATTAACAGGAGGGAAAAAACAAAAATAAAAATAAAACTCATTTTCCCTCCCACGTCTAGATGCTTTCCCCAATTCCCAACCGCTCCCAACTCTAACCGTCTACCCTAACAATGGCCTCCAATTTCTGAAGTAATCCTTCTCCCGCCCTGCTCTTCGACATCCGCCTCCCCATGTTCCCTCCGCCCTCCGCTTGCAGCAGTCAATCTCCAGTAAAACCCTAAAATCTAAAACTGCCATCCAACCTACGAAATTGTCTTCCTTTCCCCCTTTTTCTACATCGCCTTCCATTCGCTTCCTTCCATTTTCCTCCTTCTCCACCGTGTCCAACCACCACAACATAAATTTCCCACAACCGACCGCAATTGGTTTTTAGCTTGCTTGACGGTGCGGAACATCGGTACGTATTCTACGAACTTTTACATATTCACTTAATCACTGTAAAATTCATTAACAGTTATCACGCAAAATGTTTCAATATAGTACGCATTATTTCAATTTATGTTTGTTGTCATAAGGTTTACTGTGTTCTTTCCGGTTATAAATAATTTTATGCAGAATGTTTAAGTTGGGTAGAGTTGGTGTAGATTTGTAACCTGCTGCCTGAACAGTACAGTTGACAGCAATAAGGTTTTCTAATATTCACGATGGAGATTGTCTTCGTTTGGTAATTATACCTCAACCTTTCAGCCATTTTTTTTGGTTGCATCTATTTAATATCCAGGTTTTTTTGTAAACCAAAAAAGGTTTACCATTCCACTCAACCTTTTCATTTACTGATTATCATTTCACTGTTCTGCTTTTGTGTCTTTTTTTAATGTTATTTCCGTTTGTTCTACCATCCTACATCTTCTCCATGTACAATGCTTCTGTTTGCTTAGTGGAAGAGATCTATGCACATTCGTTACTAACTTTATGCATATGACAACATGTATAGAGTAGTGGGTTGTAGTTTTTTTAACGAATGTTATTTCCGTTTGTTCTACCATCCTACATCTCCTCCATGTACAATGCTTATGTTTGGTTAGTGGAAGAGATCTATGCACATTCGTTACTAACTTTACGCATGACAACATGTACAGAGTAGTGGGTTGTAGTTTTTTTAACGAATGTTCATGTCTGCAGTGTTGTCACCTATTTCGTGCAAAACATAGGTTGCTTTTGTGGGTAAAAAGGTTGACATGATATGTAAGAAGCACGTAAATTGGCTGCACTTGCTGTTCGTTTGATTTTCTGACCATATCCCTTCCGACTGCAAAACATATTTGTGCAACCTACATACCGTGGATTCAGTAAGCATGTTCTGCCCGCTCGATAAACGAAGAAGAGCAGGTGTTTAGTACTATTTAATTTTTTGTCTGCTACATGACCATAGTACTGTAATGTGTATAGTCGCATGTTACTCCAGTATGTAGGTTGAACCATCACTTTAGGTATTCGCAGTTGAAGCGTCAGCGGCACCGGTCCCTTCCATGTAAGTTGCTTTCCCCTAATTACAGTACCAGGCATCGATGAAGCGGTAGATCACAGTTTAAAGGATCCATTCTTCGACAAGGTAGATGCAATTGTATATATACAATGGAACCTGTTTTATTTCGCATATTAAGCTTCACAACCCTTAGTCAATTTTTTTATCTTCTCATGAATTCATGTCTCATCCTTCGTACGACTTCAAATTACAATTTTATTTTCGATCCTTTTCATCCGCTGTTACCATGTCAAAATATTTTTAGTTTACAATACAAGGGGTGCACTATTTACTGTGATGATATAATGGATTTGTACAATCAATTGTCTTTGGAAACTATATATTCAGACTCAACGACCATGTGTTATATATCAATACATAAATTCCTACATAGTTATTTCCCCTCAACTGTTGCTACAAAACCTAAAAAGTGGGGTTTTAAACTAAATTCTTGCGCAAATATGTGTTATGTACAACTTATTGCTTCACTTATAACATTTTCTACATTGCAACATGGGGATACATGCAACGGTATTTTCAATTCTAGGGTTAATACAAGAACGGCTACATTCAACAGAAATATACTGCTTCTCCATACCTGCTAACCTGAAGGTAGTACAAAATATTGTAGGTTGATAGTAGGGGAATAGTGTGAAATATGCTATGCTTGGTGGTCGTAAGTTGGGTTATTCAGCAATGCTTACTACAATGTGTTTGCAATGAGAGTAATTTTGGTTGTTTGTTCCATAGGTTATACTGTTATAAGTATGTCTTACCGTGACATCTTATGTTAGCTTTTTGAATAACTTTGACAAAAATAGGGTAGTCGTATTGTTTATCCTTCATTTTATCATTGCTATGTCAAAAATTTTATGAGTTATTCGTATATTCTTCGGTCCAACCAATGGACTGTGTTAACTGTAGACAATACATGATAATGTAATTGGTCTGTAAATGGCGATATGTGTACTAATCGTATGTGGCAAACATGTTCATGGTAGGCTATCATTTTCCATGGACTGAACAATGTTTATGCTGAACCTAGACTTCCTGTTATAACTCCTGAAGTAAATACATACTGTGAATCATCTTTATGGTGGTAGTTGTGAAAGTGATAAATGAATTCTTGACATTTGTGACCAAGTACACCGATCTGTTGTGGAAATGAGTAAAAATAATCGATTCTAATTATTTATTTTCCATTTACATTAGATTCAGCTCAAAACGTATTTAACATTTTGATTTGCTTTGAATATTAGGTAGTAATCTGACGTTCCGATGCCCTGAACTGTTGCTATCGTTGTTTGACTATGGTTCCATTAAATTTAGCTGGAAGAACATGCTTCTTATTTTTCAACATGCTTCTTAATAGTACTTCGTCAACTATTGTGACCGCTTTAGACAAAGAGGCGGAAAGACTTATCGATGTCAACGTGGACGAGTTGATCAATATCTCAAAGATGGTTAGAACTATTTAACATATAACTCTCTACACAGCTACTCATTTTTCAACAAAATTTTACTTTTTCGTTTATGATATCTATTGATATGTTATGTTGTTTGATTCAGGAAAACGGTGAACTGAAGGTGCATAACATTTTCCAAAAATCAATGGGATTAGATGTTTTTTATTTCAGGCCAAACAACTACGAAATGAATAACAAAGATACATTCCTCCGACCTCGAAGAATAAGCAAGAAAAATACGCGTTCTTAATTATCTTCTTCTATGTCTCAGGTAAAATATTCTTTGCCTGTATATAAACTAATTTGTTAGAACATTTAAATTGATAAAACACCAAACCTTTTTTTTTCGCACTTATTTCTAATTTATATAACATGCTTCAGACAATGGCTGTGACTGAGCAAAGTACAACCATTAAACATTTCAATCCAAACAAGCGATACTACTCTGACTGACTCTGATTACAAAGGAAAAAAAGTGGTAGGCTGATTTAATACTACTCTAAGTATGTTTCCAGTTGATGTGCTCACACTGCTTCTGCTTATGTAGCTGGAATTTTTTTTTTTTGGCAAACAGCCTATAGACGATGTCAGCAATGGCAATACTGATTGCCGCCCACCTTTACAGTCTACAACAAAGTGAGGACGAAGTGGGATTTTTATAGCTATACGTTTGTTGTCACTGTTTATTGCTAATTTCTTTTCTCTGTTATGCAAATTAGTGGTGTAATTATATTTACGCAGCTGCATTCCTATTGCCTGTTTTAACTTTTCATTATATGACTCGATTTTCACTTACCTGCCCTTATTACACTATTGTTTTACTCTGTGCTTTCCCACACTGAACATTGACTGTAGTGCATTATAGAATGATCTAAAGCACTGCTGTATTTTTTTTTCCAGGATGATGAAGAACTTGCCAATCAAGTGGAACCTACCCATACTCAGCTCGTGGACAAGCACAGAAGAAAAAAATATGAACGGATGTCATATTATAAAATTGATCAATTTCTTCGTGCATTTTAACTACAGTTTTTGCAGTTCAATGATTTGGTAGTTTGTGCTGTGTTTGTTCTGCACATCAGTCATGTACTTCTTAATATTCACAAAAGAGTTTGAGAGATTGTAGATTAAACCTGAGTAATCTTTTTCTTTTCTTTGATGTCTTTTCTGAACTGCGAGATATGGTTATCCGTAGTTGAGTGATGCTCTAAGTTTGAAATTTGATCGCTAGGTGGAGTTAGTTGTGATCTTTAAAATAATGGAAAACAGTGCACGATAGTAATGGAATTAAAGATGTAGGTAAATCAAGTATAAGTTATAAACTACCTGAGAGTGAGCATCCATCATCTCTGACACATCTATGTTCTTAGTAATTTTTCTAGCAATTAGGGTTGGTATTATTCATCTCATGGTTATTTGGTTTAAATTCAAATAACGCCTCAGTCTTCGATAGATGTTGGAAAATCTTTTCAATTTTCTGGGCCCATTTTCCTACAGGATATCATATTTTGTTTTGCAACAACTGATTTAGAATATGTGTTGTAATCAGCAACAAATGATATAATTAGATTGTTCAATATAGCATACACAGTTACAGATTTGCAGCATAGAAATATACAGCTGGTACAATGCAAATCATGTATTACGCAACAAATACTTTGAGAATTGCTAACAACTGATAAGGAAGTATTACTGCATGTCATCAATGCTAACGAAAAGTGGTCAACAATAATGACACGGTTAATGGGTACTGAACAATAGTTGATGAGACTAACCATGGTAGGGATGAAAAAAAATGATCGACTGAACAAACTGCATGTATTAAAGAACGGAGTGAAAATTTTCAACATGATATTGTATCCTATTATCTCAAAGTATAAATCTCTGACGTTAACAATAAAAAGGTAAGGTACTAAGCAAGTTCAAATCATTCGGTTTGCTAGCTATCTATGCAAAATTGTTTACCATTCACATATTTACAGCCCAGTACCCATTCGCCAACAGATAATGTTTTGTGCATCTACATGTAGAGCTTTATTGATAATAATATATAATATAGTTGGTTAAAGATTTTGTGTACAGACTACAGATACACAACATATATAGGCAATT
Source organism: Allium fistulosum (assembly GCA_030737815.1). Classification (NCBI taxonomy): domain Eukaryota; kingdom Viridiplantae; phylum Streptophyta; class Magnoliopsida; order Asparagales; family Amaryllidaceae; genus Allium; species Allium fistulosum. The sequence goes on from CM060902.1 coordinate 1,439,758,202, forward strand.
AGATTTCAAGCACCGAGCGATTCAACAATATGTATACATATGTATATGTTGTGCACTGTGCATCAATATGCATACGAACGATATGGTCACTCTTCTGTTCTAACATCGTCTTTCACGTGTTCTGATTAAACCTTACAGAGTATAACAATGCCCGTGTGCGTAGCACGGGCTACTCACTAGTTTAATATTCAATATTAGATAATTAAATTAGTAATTATATATAAGTTTCTTCTTGGTTCTGAAGAGCGAAATTTTGGCTCTATTTTTTTTCATTCTACCGCCAAAAATTCCTTTCTATTTTCGTTCTCCGGTTAAAATTCTACATTCCCTCCGCTCTAACTTAAACATTAAGAAAAAATCAAAATCCACGCGTTACCAAATTTTCATTCCTTTGCTCTAAACCTAGATCTAAATCCATACCCATAAATTTAACCACGCCTTCTTTTCTGTATCCAACAGAAAAACGATGTTGAAGGTAATCGAAGTAGGCTACATCTCAACACCAAAAGCAGTCAACGTCGTGAGTCATCTACTGCCGCCCACATCTCAATGATGATGCCGAAGCTAATGATTAGCGATGAGGTTCATAGATGACATCGAGATTAATGGTTAGCGCTTAGATCCGTAGTTGACATCGAGGTTGATAACTGGTGCCGAAGCTAATGATTAGCGCCAAGAGTAATCATTGCCGCCAACATCTCAATGTCGCGAGTATTCAACATCGTGAGCATTGAAGAGGAGCGACGTCGAGCACCATCAGTGAGCAATGTCCGATATTGTGAGTGTCGAAGGGTCCACCAGTGAGCAATGCCAATGACAAGCAGCACCGATGTCGTCAGTTTCTACTCGGATTCGTACTAGAACTCAGATCTACATCAAAAACGAAAATTCCATATCGAAGGTTTGGTCATTATGATCAATGCATTGAAAGCAATACCGAAGTGCGAATCAATGGCATAAATCATAGGGAACAATCTCGTAAATCACAGAATTCAGGTGCCAAATGAAATAGAATCTGCACTATGAATAGTTGCAAAAGTCAGAGGACTTCGAAGACAGGCAATATCAAGGCTTGAGGAGCGATATTTAGTGTTAAGGCCAAAGATCGAATTGATGCCAGAGACAATATCAAGAAACATCAGGTGATTTTGACCACTTCAGATCTCATATCTACACTAGTTGAGTTCGAGTAAAGTAGCATTTCAACATCCTTTTAGGTATGTGCTTAAACTGAATCTCAAGCATGAGCAAGATTTCTGGTTTGTACTTAGAAATAAGGATATTATATATCTTTCAGTAATTTCTAAATATTAATATTAGATATATTTTTAGGTATATTTATTTTATGATTTCGAAATATATATAAAGTGATTTTGAAATTACATAACACAGAAGAACTCAATCTAGCTTTAGGCATATCAGTCTTTGTATATTAGATGTCATGTATATGTATGGATTTCAAACTAATATATGTTTTCACAATTCAAACATATAAAAATCAGATATATACCAATTTCAAACATACGTATCAAGTTCGTATCAAAGGATTTTAAATGTCTCATTTTGAAAATTTTGGATATAACGAGGCATGGTTTCAAGTACGTGGTTTCACATTTATTAGAAGAATTTCACTTATATCTGTTTACCAATAGACCTTGCATACGTATTTGATTTTTAAGTGTATTAGTTTTGCACATATTGAGTATATAAAAGTCTTGAATAAGGCAGATTTTTAGAAATGTTAGTGTCAGGTTTTGAAATATGTAAGTTTTTGTGTATATGTATATATGTGGCTTTAAAGTCCCAAATATATTTGGTTTTAAAAAAAACTTGTATGAGTTTTGCAACAGACAGCCATAGCCTAGCCGAGAGGGTAACTTCATCTATAATAATACTTTAAATTAACTTGAAAAATGTAAATAATAATTAGTAGATCATAACTAACTAATTAACTGTGCCATAAGTTTAGGTGAGAAGAGAGAGGATAAGTGACAGGATGAAAAAATTGCAAGACCTTGTCCCAGGTTGTGATAAGGTGAGCCTTATCCTTTGTCATAGAATATTCGTATTTCCTTACATGATCGTATGGATTAGAAGGGTAATCATAAAATGCAAGGAGTATAAAAATGTAGTTTTGTTGGCTATATAGGTTATCGGAAAGGCGCTTGTTTTGGAAGAAATAATCAATTATGTGCAGTCATTGCAGAACCAAGTTGAGGTACATAAGAAAGAAACAAAATATATGCATATTTGTTTTGCAGTTATTCATTTCCACATTTTATTTTTTATCACATTTTTTTAGTGTATAATTTTACTTTTTTGCATTTTTGAAGTTTCTTTCTATGAAGCTTGCCTCCGTAAATCCCGTTTTGTATGACTTTGGTGGAGAATTCGCAGACCACCAGATGCAACAAGAGGTATACATAAATACAGTATTGCTTTATTCATTGTATAGTTTATGAGTTTGCTTAATCCACAGAAAAGAAACTTTACAAGTTACAACAATACATTGTACTGACACAACTAAAATAAAAAACTGCCCAGTTGGAAAAACCTGAAAATGTCTAGTAAATTTATGGGCATTCTCCTGGGTAAGTGTAACAAAGCTATATGAAAGTACCATCTGATTGTGTTGACTAGGCATAAATGAGGTTACTCTAAATATATGAACACTTAACTACCATCCTATGTTATCTGACTAAAATTGCTATATTTTACAACTGATGTGCATCATTTATAACCTTTACTAGTTTACCAGAGTTAGTCAATTTTTGGTGGCAAAAGAACAAAATGTAAAGGCCTGACAGGAACAGCACTATAACAAATTGGACAATCAATTTCATGATTTTTACTCACAGCAAACTGATGTGAAGGCAAGATCAATTTAAATAATATAGATATTTGATATTGATTGTATTTATTTGACAAAAGGAGATGGGGAGCATATCACACTCAATGCCATCTGTAATCCAATGCAATCACATTCAAACCACATCATATGAAGGTGCAATAAACAGCTTACAACAAGCCATGTATGGCCAAGGACCCTCCACATTTCCTCAGGTTTACCTTCCTTTTCTTCCATCTATAAATAAGTTGTATTTGCAAGTAAATTAGAGAAATATATCAGTTACCAGAAACATTGCAGTATTAAACCGAAACTTGTAAGAATTTGGTGTGAATGGGTTGGATAAGTTAACTAGAATAACACGTAGTGTATTCATCATTGTTAACAAAAGTTGTAAAAATAATATATTCGATTAAGTAGCTGTCAACTTTGTTGCATGATTGATCTCATCTTCCTTATCTTTTATATTAGATTCCCTTCTCTCTGATCAATCAAATTATACAATAGGAAGGTAAGAAAAGCAGAGAGATTTAGTTGGGCTGCCACTTGGGGTGTAAATGAGGAAGAGCTTCTTGAAAATTTGCCAGAGGATCTTCAGAGAGCTATTCGGCGTCACTTTTTTAAATTTTTTGAAAAGGTAAGAGGATTTTAAAAGATCATAACAAACCATTTTCGTTGTTTTAATTTTTTGGTTCGGATGCTAAATGATCTTAGTTGACATTGCTGAATTGATTTTTGCATGTATCTCTCATTGGTTATTAATTTTGGGTTTATTCACCAATTAGAATGATATTCTATTCACACTTATATAAGTAAATTTTGAATATATATGTTTGAACATGTAGCTGTGTTAAGCGTATCATATTTTGAGCAAGTAAATTTTTTTGAATGTGTATAATTTTCAAAGTTCTTACCAAGTGCATTTCAGTAAATTTTAAGTATGTATATCTCTGTTTTGAAGTGTATATCCATGTATAAATGGCTTCAAGTGTGCACATTTCACCTCTAGAAGTATATAGATCTTACACACACACAAATATGTGTGTGTGTGTTTGGCTTTTTAGAATCATATGATCTTTTTCCTTTTTTCTACTGTTTGCTAATTGAATAAAAAAAATAGTTCATAAAATATGGCATATTGTGTTCGCCAAGATAGTTAGATCATTTTGAAAATATTGGCCAAGTTTTATAAAGCGGTTTCCTCAATGAAGCCTTGATATCTGAGTTTTAGGTTATGTGGGAGTAAAGTTGTATAGTTTACTCCAGCTGCCACTTAGAAGGTTGTACCTTCAATGGAGTGTCTTGTGATATTAAAATTTGATAATTACGAAATAGAAGTAACATGTTGAGAATAATGTACATCTGCGAAATGATCATGTTCCTATATATATTGGATTAGAAAAGATGCGGTTTTAGGCATGAGAATTTTGAATAGACATTTAATCTCAAGGATTCGCATGAGCAGTTTCAGCATCAACTAGATGTAGTTTCATTCCAGCAAATGTTCTTAAGTGTCCCTATTCTATTTTTGGTTTAAGGCTTTCAGCATCACTATTTCTATACAAGGTGATGGAGTTGTTTTGCTGTGGATGATTGATACGAGGAAAAGAGAAATAGAGCCTGAAAAGAGAAAGCGACAATAAAAAAAAGATGAGTTTGTTGACAAAAGCTTTATGCTTATGTGTTAATGCTTTATGTATTTGGCTGTTATGAAACTAGTTGTCATGTGTATGTTAGAACTATGTCAATGTAAACTTATCTAACTTTTTGGAATGTGTTGGAATTTTATGACTTTAACTTTTAGTCTTTTCGTATGTGATTTTGGTTGTTTTATGATAATATTTATTACTCGTTAAATTATTCATTATTGGTATGGATGTACTGCATGGATGCAGCTGTGATTTTTTTTAAAATTTGCATTTATTTTGCAACAGTCAGAAATCGTTGCAATATCGTGTATTACAACGGGCTATGCCAGTTGTATTATAGTCTATTACAACAGGCTATGCCACTTGTATTATAGGCTATTACAACAGTCAGAACCCGTTGCAAGTTTAAGGTTTTACAATGTTTATTGCCTGTTGTAAAATATGGTCGACCTATTACAACGAGGCCTAATACAACGGGCGTATGCCCGTTGTGAAACCCATATTACAACGGGTATTGCCTGTTGTAAAAAGGCTGTTTTGTTGTAGTGAAATTAATTAAATAAAAAGAGAATTAGAAGTCGCTTATGTAACTTAATCGTGCTTTGTGTGACTGAAGCGTGCATTGTATGTCTACTTGTTTATGGAAAGTATTTAGTCCTATACTTGGCACTAAAAGCTGACGAAGTAGGCTTATTCTTTTAGTGAGAGTTAAGACTGATGTTCGAGTAGGGCTTAGAAGTAATAGTGCTCTAACTTACCGACTTCGCTCTTGACCAAGGGATGGTGTAAGTTGAAAAGGTCAAAAACATGATAAGTATACGAGATCCAGTTTTCAAATGCGATCGTTTACATTTTGGAATAGTCAACTATCGAGTTTGACCAATTAACTTTAGAAGTATATGTAAGCATCACATATTGTTACGGTTTGAGATCCCCCGGGAAGGACTCATCAGTATAAATCATCTCTTGCATTAAGAATGTATACATATGAGATCCCCGAGGACTCTTTTAAATTATTGGTTTACTTTTTAAAGAATCGGAATTGAATTAACCGAAAATTCATCGATTTAGTTTTGAAGAGACCACATCAAAACTGATATACGATTTCTATGTTTTGGAAGCGGTTGTGTGGTGGAATGCTATAGAGTTAAACTGTCTATCCTAAGGTTAAGTCCATTGAAGAGGTCAGCGTTAGCATTCATCGTGCGACTTATGTTGGGATCCATAGGGAGATTCGTGAACTGTTCGAGATGTTGGAATCCAGAAAAAGATTCGAGATATGTTTGAGTGCTGAAGACTTGTGTATTGAGATGCTGAATGTGACTTCACCATCGAAAAATGACTAAAGACAAAGTAACATGCAAAGCTATGAGGTTTAGCTAACCTAAAAGGGTATATCAACTCCATATCTAGATATGCTTATCGATGTTGGTACTCGGAATTGATGATATTCGACATCACGTGTTCAGGCATGGGCCAGTTGTGTTTACCTTATGGTATATATATTTTATCTAGAGACGTACGAAGCTCGGAAGGTAGTTTATGATCCTTGTGCAGGAGGCCGGCTTTCGGTTTTTACCAAGGAGATGTGAGGACCCATTTCTTCGACTCTCGGAAATCGACACTAATACATCCTCAGTATTCATGTGCCGCAAATCCAAGTGCTGGAGAAGTGGATTCTCAAGGGTAAGAAAGAAAACAAAGACAGAACATAATCTTAGATATATTATTTCAATATAAACTTTACAGCAGAAATTAAAATACATTTATCACAGATAAACATGGACAGTTATAAATTTTCGTCCTTACAATTTGCGGAATATTATAGTACAAGAGTGTGGTGGAAATAGTTAAAAATCTTCAGAAAAATCTTTTGACTCCATGCTTCGAGCTCCATCCAGATTTCTTCTAAACTAAACCTGACTATTAGGCTGCCCGGGAAATTTAGGGCACCCAGAGTTTAAGGAAAAGAAAAATAAACTTCGAGTCAATCAAGCGACTCGTGTGAGAACTCAAAATACGCGTTTTGAAAACAAAAGGGTATCTCATAAGACCACGTCACACACAAACACGGAACGGGTTTTTACCTTATGATAACCAAATCAATATTATGTAAAAATAAGGGATATTACTTTTAATGACATTTCTTTGAAAACATTTGCAAATAAACTTGTTAATCTTAGCCGAAATTGTTACATTGATTAAATTCCATCATACTAGCCACAAATACGGGTTCTACAAACAAAATGGCAGGAACTTACTGGAGAATGGATTTTCATACAAATGACCAGGTGAAGGGACCACCTTCCGGCAGTACATCTCTAGAGGAATGTATCGAGGTCAACAGAACATATGCACCTCCACCAACACAAGACCGGCCTATCTTTCTCACTATATAGTACCGAATATGTCATCACCCCGGTCGTTACCAACCTAATCCGAGCGCTCGTTCACCATACACCACATTAATTTAAACCCGAATGTCATAGCAGGTAAAAATATATCTTGAAGGGGATAATCATATCTTAATGGTTGTGAACCACATAACCTTGCCGCTTCTACCCTATTTCAATCATTTCCGGGTTTAAGGCTTGAGGTAGCGATTACCTTTCACTTTGCACATTTATCTTTCTTGGAATGCCACACTGCCATTCCATGGTCACACAACTAATTTCTACAAAAATATAACTCCTGAGCTCATACGTCTCAGAAAAGGGTATTAAGCTAAGAGAAGTCGCATTCTCCGCCACCAAACAGATGATACGTTCATAGAGATCACTTATGTAACTAGAAATGCAACGTCAGACATTCGTCCATACAAGTTCGTTCTAGGACTGAATGAAATCAAAGGCACTCTCCTACCACATCCTGTCGGGAGTTACTCCTAGGATTAGTAGCGAGAAGTCCTTGCAACCCGAAGAGTTTCAGAAATGAAGGTACCGCTGCAACTTTAGTATTTGGGAGCTAACCAGAATTATCAACAAGCAGTCCTTCCACCTCGAAGATCTTCGATCTTCATCCTTTAATTTCTTTATCATATTTTCATTTTTCAATCGCATACATTGGTTCGAAGTGGTTTTCAGATAGAAATTACCCAAATCTGACCCCAGTTCCTTCGATCCAATCATCGAAAAAAAGAGGTTCTATGAATAGGGAATCATTCTTTAATTGATTAAGTTCTTTTTATCAAAATCTCTTCTAAAGATATATATATTTCTAAAACATTCTTTTTAGTATATACGGAATCATTAGACCTCTCTTATCAACTCCTTTGATTACATATAACACTTTTTAAACTCGGAATAATTCAAAATCATTTCATTTTTCAGGAAAACATTTCAAAATTATTTCATTTAGGTCTTAACAATGATTTCTTAATTCAAAACTCATAATTTTGATTGAGTTAAAACCATTTTATCTAGAATGTTAATCCAAAACCAGTAATAAATGAGCAAAATCTATAGAAATCATCTAATTCTACTCAATATCAATTCCTGTATTCAACAAATACTATGGGTGGAATAACGGTGAAATCACCTGTAATACCCTAAATTTTAAATAACATTATTTAGGATATTTAATTAGATAAACTAAATAGCATAATGTAAATGTTAAGTGATAAGGGGATTGAAATTTGCATAAATATAAGTGGCCGTGCTTATTAATTTAATTGGGCTAAAGAATGGTTTATAAACAAACTAAAATATGAAAGGGTATAATAGGATTTAGCCACATCTAACCTTACCTTTATATATATATATATATATATATATATGTTTACCCTTAAAACCATTCACACTCATATTTATTTCCTCACAAAAATAAAAATGTAAGTGAAGAAGATAAGGCCGGCCATTAAAAAAGAAAAGAAGAAGAGGAAAGCCAAAAAAAAGGAGAATCAAACTCATCTCAATCCATTTTCCTTATCAAAGATTAAGGTGAATAATAATTGATATCTCTATTTGTTGAATATATGTTTCAGATTTAAGTTTAAATTCATACATATGATGTTTGATGATGATATGCTTGAATTATGGTTTGTTTATATAAGTTGCTTAATTTAGTTAAGGTAACAAATAAGTAATTGGCACGTAGGGAGGTTAATTTATATAAGTTGCTTAATTTAGTATTTAACCCAGAAAAACAGGTTTCGACTCTATTCAGAGTACCTTTCGCCCCTTACCTTTTGCCTTTGACTATGTCGAAACCCTATTAAGCTAAATTCAATACACAGGGTATCGTCTAGGTGATACGTAATGGATTGGAGAAAGGCGAAAGGTATGGTGTCGAAAGAATAGCTTCCGATGGGGTCATTACTTCAATTTGTTTTAAAAAGATAAGCGTCTGCCTTTGTTTCACTAAGCTTTCGACTTAGTCGATACGTATGTTTTGAAAGGAGTTTTATAATGGCTTTCGAAGGGGTTGCCATGTTTGTTTTAAAACAAAAAAGGTGTTTCGAAAGAATTCCTTTAATTATAAATCAATGTTTTTGAAAGAAGGGGTTCCGACCTAGTCGAAACCCTGCCGCCGATTCTTTTGCCTTTCGAATGTATTGAAGTCATCAATGTTGTCGAAAGGTATTTCTTGTTTTAAAGCAATATTAAGCCGCTTTCTTAATGCTTTCAAAAGGGTTATGGTTTTTGAAGGTAATGGTTTCGAAAGAGGTTTTGAGACCATCCTTCAATATTTTAAATATACGCTTTCGACTCTATTGAAAGGGATAGTTTCGACACCATCATAAATTACTCAATATTTTTATATGATAAAGAATGGTTTTGAAAAGGATACTTTCGTGTACATATATATTTTCATGGACCAGATGATATTTTAAAGGTAAACCTAATGATGTCGAAAGGGGGACTTTCAATGCTTTAGGAAGAGATACTTCCAATGGTTTCGAAGCTGTGCTTCTAATAATTAATAAGTAACACTTTATTTTATTTGAAAGGTTTCGAAAGAAGGATTATAAAGTGTTTTTAAAGGGAAAAGCCTAATGTTCTGAAAAGAGATATATGCTTTCGAAGGAGGCTATCAAGTGAGGTCGAAAGCAAGGTTTCAAAAGTATAGTTTTCAAAATAAATAACCCAATCTCATTTAAAAGAAAAACTATGACATATTAATAAACAAAGTATTTTGAAATGGAATTTATGAAGAAGTCTTAATGTGTTAAAGGAGTTGACCAAGTTATATTGTTTTCTTCTTCATATATGTATATATTCACATTGTAATAAACTCATAACAGTACCTTGGGGGAGGGAAAAATAACCAGCTAGGTTGACCCAGTAGTGAATATAAATAAAAGATATTGGCAGGGGCCAATAGGTTCATAGTTAGCCCATGAAAACTATGTCCGGATAAGAAAATGCAATATTGACAAATAATCAATAGGTTCCTAGTCAGCCCACGAAAACTACGGAAAAAGAAAGATATTGACAGTTAGTCAATAGGTTCCTAGTCAGCCCATGAAAACTAGTATAAAAGAAAAGATATTGATATTGACAGTTGGTCAATAGGTTCTTAGTCAACCCATGAAAACTAGGATAAAAGAAAAGATATTGGAGTTACCAATAGGTTCATAGTGATCCCATAAAAGCTATATAAGTGGACAAGGTGTCCATAAATGTTTAACCTGTTATTAGTCAGCCTATGAAAACTATTAGGTTAATAGTAATCCTCAAAACTATAACTATGAGAGATAGTCAAAATGAATGGGGATGGTAATCAAGAATTGATTCAATTGTTTTGCATATCATCACAATAAAGTTTTGAATTGATTTACCATTGTGGATGCAAGAGCACAAAAAATGGTTCATAAAAGTTTTTAGGATACTAGTAAGGGGAAACCCATTCCGCTAAGCGGCGTAGTCTCACTAGATATCTAAATGATTTGAGATGATATATTATTATCCATACCAGGCTTTATGTCTGACTCGAAGTTTATATTTCCCCTTAAACTCTTGGGCACTCAATTGATTTTGAGTAGCTTGAGATTTGAAGTTTTCGGGTACTTCTTAAGACGAATAAGCTTCCAGAGTCATGCAGAAGGCATGTAGTTACTTGAGTTCTCTCATATGATTCCGCTGTGTTGTTTTATTAAGGCAAAGTTTTTTATTGCCTATTATATACTATGATCACCAAGGGGGCATCTTCATATGTCGCTCTTGAAGTATATTGTAATAATTATATTTTTCCGAACGTAGTTAACGTTATGAGATTATGTAAGGAATGTTGAAATGGAGTTTGGAATGGAATGTGAATGTTGTTTTGTAATTTTAAACTTTTCCATATCCATGTGTTTCTGGTATACCAATTTATCTAACATTATCGTATTTGGTCACTGGGGATTAATAACTATGGATGACTGCAGCATCCGTATCCATTAGTTTGGGGCCTCCAAGTGGGGGATGTTACAAGTTGGTATCAGAACATAGGTTTATGAAAACTTAAGAAATTTAAACCTAAAAAGAATTCCAAAACATAATCCAATGAATTAGAAATATAATCGGGGTTTGGGTTAATGCGATCGTAACGTACTTGTATTTGATATATATAAGCATATATATATATATAAGTACGTAATTCCCCTTTCTCTTAGACCGTTCTTCTGTATCTTACTAAGGCTCGTATACAGAGTTATGAGAAAGAAGATATGGAAGCCGGAAACGGAAGAGGAAATCTCAGTGGAGGAAGCACCACAACTGATGGAAATGCTCGACCTAATATCCAGAGGAATCAAGGTCGACAGGCTAACGCTAACCAAAATGTGAAAGCCAATGTGGGTGCTGGAAATCCGCCAGTAGATGCGAGAATGATGTATCAGTTCCTTGCTAATTTGATGCAAGCAGAAGCTGCAGGAGTGGCTGAAAATATTAGAGGAGCAAATCCTGTGGTTCCCATTGGGAATAATTATGCCAAGCTAAACCAAGGCTACACCAGTTTGGGTGGGAAGCTGTTTGAAGGAACGAAAGATGCTATAGAAGTGGAGAATTGGTTGTTACACTGTGAAAGGATTTTCTCCGATTTAGGTTTAGAAGATGAGCACAAAAGAAGGTTGGCCTCTAAGCAGTTGCAAGGGTCAGCACTTCATTAGTCGAATGGTGTGACTGCTGGAGTTCCGGAGGAAGAGTTGACTTGGGCTGATTTTCGAAGGAGATTCGAACAGAGCTTTATTTCTGAAGTTGCCAAGTTAGCATTTCAAGAAGATTTATAGATTTAGTTCAGGGAGACATGTCATTTATCGAGTATACAAATAGATTTGATGAGCTATCTCAATATGGATACGCTATTATAGACACTGACATTAGAGAGAATGAAAGATTCATTCGAGGACTGAGGTCCGAGCTTGCTAGGGAGACCCTTACTCATATTCGTGATCCCTATAATGTGGTGGTGGAGATGGTCATTCGCCATGAAGAGATGCTTGCTATTTATGCTAGAGAGAAGCCAGTTGAATCCCAGGGTCTTCAGGGTAAGAAGAGGAAGTTCTTCAAAAAGAAAGGAGCCCAAAAGGGAGATTCAACCAAGAAGTCAAAAGCTGATTTAGTCTGCTACAAATGTGACAAAAATGGTCATTTTTTGAACTAGTGCCAGTTAGGCAAGGGGTAGAAGAAGGCTGCGGATAAGAAGCATATTAAGTGCTACAAATGCGATCAAGTTGGGCATTACAAGAACCAGTGTGCAGAGCCAGTTAGAGCAGAAAAAGGAAAGGTTTTTACTATCAAACCACCGCCATCTTTTAGACCAACAACAGCAGATAAGGGAAAGTCTGTGATGGAAGGTACATTTTTTATTCAAAGTATTCCAGTTAGGATACTATTTGATACCGGTGCATCACATTCATTTATATCCTAGAATTTGGTTAGACAGTTAGAACTTGATTTGTTAGGTCACATATTTGCATGCAGTTTGTATGTTTATGATTTTGTAGATTTCGGGATCATTTTGGGTATGGATTGGTTGGGTAGATATGAGGCTAGGATATTTTGCCAGGATGGGGGAATATCATTATGACATCCAAATAGTCATAACCAGATCATCTTCTCAGTAGAGAATTCTGATCGAAGTGTCTGTGCTGCATTAAGTGCCTTGGAAGCAGCGAAGGAATTAAGTTAGGTTCAAGTTGCAAGAGAGTTTGCAGATGTATTTGAGCCGATCATAGGACTACCACCGAAACGAGCCATTGAGTTTCGAATAGATCTTGTGGCAGGAGCTGAACCTGTCAGTAGACCACTCAACAGGATGACACCGACTGAGATGAAAGAATTGAAGGTGCAGCTAATGGATCTAGAAGGAAGGAATTTTATTAGATCAAGCAGTTTGCCTTAGGGAGAGGTCGCGGTTTTCGTGAAGAAGCCAGATGGGTCATTGAGGATGTGCATCGACTATCGCAAGCTGAACAAAAGGACGATCAAGAATAGATATCCTTTGTCGTGGATTGACGATCTGTTTGATCAGTTAAGTGGAGCCAAAGTGTTTTTCCAATTGGATTTGGCGACGGGGTTCCATCAGTTGAGAGTGGTAGAGGACAGTATTCCTTTGACATCATTTAGGACTAGGTATGGTTCATATGAGTGGTTACTGATGCCATTCGGATTGATGAATGCACCTGCTTTCTTCGTGGACATAATGAACAGGGTTTTTCGAGAATACTTGGATAAGTTCGTGTTGGTATTCATAGATGACATTTTGGTGTACTCAAAAGATGAGAGAGAACATGAGGATCATCTGAGAGTAGTGCTTGAGACGCTGAAGCAGCATTAGCTAAAGGCGAAAATTTTCAAATGTCATTTTGGAAGAAAGAGGTCAAGTTTCTTGGTCATGTAGTTTTGAAGAAAGGTTTAGCAGTAGATCTAGTTAAGATCGAAGCAGTCAATAATTATAGGAGACCGGAGATGGTAGCCGAGATCAGAAGTTTTCTTGGACTTGATGGCTATTACCTGACATTTATCAAAGATTTTTCACGCATAGCAGCACCTTTGACTAAGTTGACTAGGAAAGATGTAAAGTTCATTTGGTCTGGCAAATGTGAGGAAGGGTTCCTTAAGTTAAAGCATTTGTTGACCAATGCGCCAGTATTAGTTGTTCCAGATGGAAACCATGGGTTGGTGGAGTACTGATGCATGTGGAACAGGATTGGGAGCTGTGTTGATGTAGAATGGTAAAGTCATTGCCTACGCTTCTCGATTGCATAGACTACACAAGGTAAGATATCCTACTCATGATTTGGAGTTGGCTGCGGTGATCTTCGCATTGAAGATTTGGAGACATTACCTCTTAGGGGAGAGATTTGAGCTATACACTGATCATAAGTCCTTAAGATATTTATTCTCTCAGAAGAAGTTGAACATGCGACAATAGAGGTGGCTGGAGTTTTTGGTAGCTTATGATTTTTGTATAGAATATACTTCCGGGAAAGGAAATAAGGTAGCAGATGCTCTTAGCAGGAAACATCAGAATGTGGTGTTAGCTATGTTGGCAGAATGGAAGGATTTAGAAACTTTAGCTATGTGTAGTATAAAGTAGAGATCGACTGTTGATTCTAGTCAAAGTACTGTTATATTGGCTTATTTAGAGGTTCGACCAGTGTTGATCGAGATAATAGCTTCTAAACAGAAAGAGGATCCAGAATTAGCCAAGAAAATTAGAAGACTCAAGTTGGGATCCGAGATCGAAGATCTTAAAGATTTTAGCATCGACCAGAGTTGAGGAAGAAGAGACGCTTATGTGTTCCGAATGTAGAGAACTTAAGAAGAGAAGTTCTAAATGAGTGTCATCGATCCAAGTTTACGATTCATCCTGGGATAACCAAGATGTATCAAGATATGAAGAGAAGATTCTATTAGGAAGACACGAAGAGGGATACTGGCTTGTGGGTTAGACAGTGTGCTAACTGTCAACAAGTGAAAGCCAAACACCAGAAGCCGAGCGGGTTGCTTCAACCTTTAGAGATTCCAATTTGGAAGTGGGATTCTATATCCATGGATTTCATAGACGGGTTGCCAAAGTCGAACAGGGGAAATGAAAGCATATGGGTCATAGTGGACAGATTAACCAAGAGCACCCATTTCATTCTGGTTAAGTCAAGCAGGACGACACTTGTTTTGGCGAAGTTGTTCGTGAAGAACATAGTTAGACTTCATGGAATTCCTAGTGGCATAGTCAGCGACAGAGATGCAATATTCACTAGCGAGTTATGGAGAAGTCTACAGAAAGTATTAGGTACCAAGCTCAAGATGAGTACATCATATCACCCACAGACGGATGTGCAGACTGAGAGAGTCAATAAAGTACTCGAAGATTTGTTGAGAGCTTGTGTACTGGACTTTGGTGGATCTTGGGAAGATCACCTATATTTGATTGAGTTTTCCTATAATAATAGTTTTCAGACTAGTATAGGAATGGTGCCTTTTGAAGCTTTGTATGGAAGGCCATGCAAATCGCCATCTTGTTGGTTAGAGACTGGAGACAGATTAGTCTTATGTCCAGATATGGTTAGAGAGGCGTCAAAGAAGATTAAGTTGATCCGAGATCGGATGAAGGAAGCTCAGTCCAGACAGAAGAGTTACATAGATAAAAGGCGTAAATACATAGAGTTCTCAATTCGAGACACGGTTTTTATTAAGGGGTTTTTAGGCTCGAGGAAAAAGTTACAAAAAAATTTAGTCTGAGGGACAACAAGTTTGTTTTTTAGGCAGAAGGACACTTTCTAGTGCAAATCACAGAATGATAGTTGTAACTATCATTTTCTGTTTACACTAAAAATTGTCCTTCAGACTAAAAATCAAACTAATTGTCCTTCAGACTAATTTTTTTTGCAACTTCTTCCCTATACCCATTTTCCCGTTTTATTAAAGTGTCACCAATGAAAGGAGTGATACGATTCAGAAAGTCGGGGAAGTTGGCACCGGAATACGTTGGTCCATTCCAGATTATAGAAAGGATTGGAAAGTTCGCATACAGAGTAGAGTTGCTGAGCAATATGACAAGTGTCCATAATGTATTCCATGTGTCTCATCTTTGCAAGTATGTACATGATCTAGAGACTACCATTCCTTCAACAGAATTTGCATACCTGGTAATAGAGCCTAATTAGACAGTTTTTAAACAACCGGTTCGAATTGTGGCGAGAAATGAGAAAAGATTGAGATCCAAGACAGTCAAGTTGGTAAAAGTGCAGTGAAGCGACAACGAGAAGGACTGTACTTGGGAGACCGAAGACAGGATTCGAGGTACATATCCTGATCAATTTTAAGAATATGTCTATATTAGATTTATATATAGATGATTACTAGTCAAATAGACTAGTATGGTTGTTATAGATATTTGCTATGATTTGTAGTTAGTCCTTACTGAATTTCTAGGATGAAATTCTTTAAGGAGAGGAGCCTGTAACACTCCTAATTTTGAATAACATTACTCAGGATGTTTAATTAGATAAGTTAAATAGAATAACGTAAATGTTAAGTGATAAGGGGATTGAGATTTGAATAAATATAAGTGGTCGTGCTTATTAATTTAATTGGGCTAAAGAATGGTTTATAGACAAATTAAAATATGAAAGGGTATAATAGGATTTAGCTACATCTAACCTTACCTTTATATATATATATATATATATATATATATATGTATACCCTTAAAACCATTCATAGTCATATTCATTTCCTAACAAAAATAAAAACGTAAGTGAAGAAGATAAGGCCGACCATTAAAAAAGAAAAGAAAAAGAGGAAAGTCGAAGAAAAAAATAAAAAGGGGAATCAAACTCATCTCAATCCATTTCCTTATCAAAGATTAAGGTGAATAATAATTGCTATCTCTATTTGTTAAATATATGTTTCAGATTTAAGTTTAGATTCATACATATAATGTTTGATGATGATATGCTTGAATTATGGCTTGTTTAAATTTAAAAAGATTGTTTAAATTATAGTTTATACGGTTTTAGATTAAAACCGTATGATATTGATGTTTAAATGCCATGGAAAAATTTTATGTTATGAAAAACATGATTTTAGAGTTGGGTTTTAAGTTTGATAATTTTCCAAGCTATGAAAATATTATTATGAATTTTTGAATGAAGATATATCACGTTGGGTTGATAATTTACTTCAGAAAAATATATTGAGAATTTAGGTCTGAAATTTTGATATAATCAAAGTAAAATTCATGATTTTCGGAGATTTTTCTTAAGTGATTTGATATACAAAATAAAATATTTTGAGAAGAGTATCAAAATGATTTACGTATAAATTAAAAGAAAGGTTTTATTTGCAAAAGTTTAAGTTTGATACTTATCCAAAATAAAAAGGCGGTTAGTTTTGAAAAGCATGGGAAAAATTAAAGCAACCAATAAGAAATTGGCACGTCGGCAGGTTAATTTATATAAGTTGCTTAATTTAGTATTTAACCCAGAAAAACAGGTTTCGACTCTATTCAGAGTACCTTTCGCCCCTTACCTTTTGCCTTCGACTATGTCGAAACCCTATTAAGCTAAATTCAATACACATGGTATCGTCTAGGTGATACGTAGTGGATTGAGAAAGGCGAAAGGTATGGTGTCGAAAGAATAGCTTTCGATGGGGTCATTACTTCAATTTGTTTTAAAAAGATAAGCGTCTGCCTTTGTTTCACTAAGCTTTCGACTTAGTCGATACGTATGTTTTGAAAGGAGTTTTATAATGGCTTTCGAAGGGGTTGCCATGTTTGTTTTAAAACAAAAAAGGGGTTTCGAAAGAATTTCTTTAATTATAAATCAATGTTTTTGAAAGAAGGGATTCCGACCTAGTCGAAGCCCTGCCGCCGATTCTATTGCCTTTCGAATGTATTGAAGTCATCAATGTTGTCAAAAGGTATTTCTTGTTTTAAAGCCATATTAAGCCGCTTTCTTAATGCTTTCGAAAGAGTTATGGGTTTCGAAGGTAATGGTTTTGAAAGGGGTTTCAAGGCCATCCTTCAATATTTTAAATATACGCTTTCGACTCTATTGAAAGGGATGGTTTCGACACCATCATAAATTCCTCAATATTTTTATACGATAAAGAATGGTTTTGAAAAGGATACTTTCGTGTATATATATATTTTCTTGGACCAGATGATATTTTAAAGGTAAACCCAGTGATGTCGAAAGGGGGACTTTTAATGCTTTAGGAAGAGATACTTCCAATGGTTTCGAAGTTGTGCTTCTAATAATTATTAAGTAACACTTTATTTTATTCGAAAGGTTTCGAAAGAAGGATTATAAAGTGTTTTTAAAGGCAGTAGCCTAATGTTCTGAAAAGAGATATATGCTTTCGAAGGAGGCTATCAAGTGAGGTCGAAAGCAAGGTTTCGTAGGTTTTGAAAGTATAGCTTTCAAAATAAATAACCCAATCTCATTTAAAAGCAAAACTATGGCATATTAATAAACAAAGTATTTTGAAATGGAATTTATGAAGAAGCCTTAATGTGTTAAAGGAGTTAACCAAGTTATATTATTTGCTTCTTCATATATGTATATATTCACATTGTGATAAACTCATAACGGTACCTTAAGGGAGAGCAGAATAACCAGTTAGGTTGACCCGGTAGTGAATATAAATTAAAGATATTGGCAGGGACCAATAGGTTCATAGTTAGCCCATGAAAACTATGTCCAGATAAGAAAATGCAATATTGACAGATAGTCAATAGGTTCCTAGTCAACCCATGAAAACTAGGGAAAAAGAAATATATTGACAGTTAGTCAATAGGTTCCTAGTCAACCCATGAAAAATAGGATAAAAGAAAAGATATTGGTATTGACAGTTGGTCAATAGGTTCCTAGTCAGCCCATGAAAACTAGGATAAAAGAAATGATATTGGAGTTACCAATAAGTTCATAGTGATCCCATGAAAACTATATAAGTGGACAGGGAGTCCATAAATGTTTAACCGGTTATTAGTCAGCCTATGAAAACTATTAGGTTAATAGTAATCCTAAAAACTATAACTATGAAAGATAGTCAAAATGAGTGGTGATGCATAATCCAGAATTGATTCAATTGTTTTGCATATCATCACAATAAATTTTTGAATTGATTTAACCATTATGGATGCAAGAGCATAGAAAATGGTTCATAAAAGTTTTTAAGATACTAGTAAAGGGAAACCCATACCGCTAAGCGGCGTGGTCTCACTAGATATCTAAATGATTTGAGATGGTATATTATTATCCATACCAGGCTCTATGTTTGACTCGAAGTTTATGTTTCCCCTTAAACTCTCGGGCACTCAATTGATTTTGAATAGCTGGAGAATTGAAGTTTTCAAGTACTTCTTAAGACGAATAAGCTTCCGGAGTCATGCAGAAGGCATATAGTTATTTGAGTTCTCTCAAATGATTCCGCCATGTTGTTTTGTTAAGGCAAAGTTTTTTATTGCCTATTATATACTCTAATCACCAAGGGGGCATCTTCATATGTCGCTCTTGAAGTATGTTGTAATAATTATATTTTTCTGAACGTGGTTAACGTTATGGGATTATGTAAGGAATGTTGAAATGGAGTTTGAAATGGAATGTGATGTTGTTTTGAAATTTTAAACTTTTTCCATATTCGTGTGTTTCTGGTATATCAATTTACCTAACATTACCATATTTGGTCGTTGGGGATTAATAACTATGGATGACTGTAGCATCCGTATCTGTTAGTTTTGGGCCTCCAAATGGGGGATGTTACAAGTTGGTATCAGAACATAGGTTTAAGAAAACTTAGGCAATTTAAACCTAAAAAGAATTCCAAAACATAATCCAATGAATTAGAAATATAACCGAGGTTTGAGATGTTACATCACCTTTTAAATTCCACGAATAGTAAGAGTTCCCTCTTTGGACTTTAACACCAAGTACAAGAAGATTATCTCCATAAAATCCAAGTTGTTTAAATATGGAAAATGTTATTCTTCGGAAAATTTTGACCCGAGTAAATCAAATTTACTATCCCCTCCGTTGGGAAAGGCTGGATAGCCAAGGAGAGCAGGAAATTGGTTTTCCAAACCCAAGCCTAGACATTATCTCACTGACACCCATAAGACGGTCAAATTATTTGATCGACTCTAAACCATTCAACATTTAACCATTCTATAAATCCTTCAAAATTATCTTTAGAAAAACTTATTAATCATTTAAAAACATTTACAAAATATTTGGAAAAGAACAGTTGTGTTTAAAACTATATTTCAAAAGTTATAGAAAAGCGCTACGGAAAGTGTTTTTAAGCTATATTGATCAAAACGACTTTTTATCATTTGGAAATTCATTTTTATAAGTTAAATCACTTTATAAACATTTTAAAATAATTTTAGAATTTATTTTATATTTTTAAAAAATTTTAAAATATGATTTTCAAAGAAATCCTTTTATGGATTCCGAACTACAAAACCACGATTTTTCAAAAAGTTTGTTTTACTCATATTTCAAAATCTACTAGTCGAAATCTTAATTTTATTTCTTCATTGGAAGATTATGGGTATAATAGTTCGAAAAATTCTTATCTCGAAGAATTCCGAGCTAGATTCCATTCTATATACAGTTTGACTTTTATGGCGCGAAATCGCGAACTACCCTTACGCGACGCGCCTATTTTTGATTAAATTTTCCATTCTCATTCAAACTTCACCAAAACTCTTTCATATGTTTATAAAACATTTCAAACTAATTATTAAACCATTTTAAAGAGGTTTAACATCCCATATACACAAATTTATTAATATAGATGAAAGTGATTTCCTTTGTGCTTATCGTGTATTTCCATGACTTGCATATATATTCAAAATTCTTATGAAACAACCAAATTTGATGATCAAAGCATATTAAACATCTATTGCAAACATCATATCATCATCCAAAAATATAATACTATAGTTTAGGAGTTCTCACCTTCATTTTCCCTTCGAGCTAATATAAAATTGGCTATAGCTCTGCTACCGTCGCACCAGAGCTTATGGAATCGGCTCCAAGACCTTAGGAAGGCCACGGCCCAAGCTAGAAAAGGTGGAAGAGTTCGGCCATGGTGGTGATAGTGGATGGTCGTGAGTTTGCAAGAGGAAGAGGAGTGGATTTAGCTTGGTTTTGAGATGTATGGATATGTAATTCATATATTTATAATATTTGCACTATTTTGGCATAACATTCTTACTATTTTTATATCAAGAGTAGCCATTAGAGCTTGAGAAGAAGAGGAAGAAGAAGTGGAAATGGTGTTAGGAAATTATGAGAAGAGGGGTGATATTTATAGGGAAAAAAATATGGAAAATATCTAAATGTGCATGAACCAAAACAACCCTTACCTACATCCCCTCTTTCACATCATTCTACATGTAGGTTCTCTCCATCACTTCATTTCACTTCCAAGCCATGTGCATGTCCTTAGTGTGTAAGATAGTTGACTTTAGAAGGTTTAAGGGTTAAGTTTTTTATAAAATATCTTAGCTTTTTCTTATATATGTTTACATGTATATTTGTATGTTTATATATGTTTATGTGCATGTTAGGATATATATGTGTATAATGTATATGTGCACATGACACAAAAACAAGGTTGCAACGATTTAAAACAACTTTCGTTCGTCAAATCGTTGAAAATCGGGAAACTGATTCCCGATCACATTTTCACTTATATTTTAAATTACATATAAATGTAAACAAAATTTAAAAATAAATTTTTTATCATTTTAAATTAATTAAAATGATGATATTTCATTTATAAAATCATATAAATAAATATTAACAATTATATACAAAAATTGTTATTAGACCGATAAAGCGTTATCGAATTTCCCTTATATTTTCAAATCAAATATATATCTTTATAAAACTATTGTAACGAACTAGAATTTTTCGCGCTCGAAAATCGACATCCATACTTTACATCGTACTCG
This sequence comes from Allium fistulosum, assembly GCA_030737815.1. Taxonomy (NCBI): domain Eukaryota; kingdom Viridiplantae; phylum Streptophyta; class Magnoliopsida; order Asparagales; family Amaryllidaceae; genus Allium; species Allium fistulosum. The sequence continues at coordinate 1,439,779,595 of CM060902.1, forward strand.
AATGCCATAGATTCGACCGTTCAAATCCGAGTCACCGGAGCTTATAACACAATTAAGTAAATAACACAGCGGAAGAAATGAATAATACATTGATATACAATATCTGTTACAACAGAATGATACAATGAATATCAATATACATCAGAGATATGATAAAAGAAATAGCAGCGGAAAAGAAAACGATAACATCAGCAGCGGAATAAATAACTCTAAAATAGTCTTCAAGAGAGAACTCCAGCAGTAGCTCGTACTCCCAATAACGATGCACAAAGATAAGCAAGTGTAGTCCATATCCAAAGACTGAACTAGCTCTAGAAAATCTACTAATCCTGACTATCTGAAAAACCCAACTCTAGACTGCTCGTGTAGAAAATTTTTGAGCACCCAGAGTTTAGGAAAGAAACAATAAACTCTGGATCAGTCGTGGGACTGGTGTGAGCAACAAAAACAGTTTATCTTTTTAAAAACGAACATCAAGAGAATTTTTAAAGTCAATTCGCAATGCTTTTGGAAAATGAAACTACCATAAGACCTCCCACCACACACACAATGCAAACGCAGAATTGGAGGAGATTTCTTCTTATGATAGTTAAATATGCTTGGTACGAGGAAATTTCTTTGATATTATTACTAGTGCATAGTGTAGAAAACATTTCAAAAATAGATTATTAATCTTAGCCAGCATAGACATTTCGAACTATGCCTACTATAGCTACCATCTAAACAGTGGGGTGCCACCATAAGTAAATGGCAGGTTCTACAATTAAAACCGTACAGGGTTTCGTATTGGGAATTGGATTTCCAACAATGGTCAGGCTAAGGAACTTCCTGGGCCACATGGGTACGCCTCTGGAAAGACGTCCCGAGAACCTAACCGGATCTTTGCCAACACAAGGTCGGGTTACCCCTAACTGGGTAACTACTGACACGAGTATGCCATCCCCCGGTTGTAACCAACCTTTATCCGGGGCCCCAGCAACAAATCACAAAGTAAGATATATATATATATATATATATATATATATATATATATATATATATTTGCGACATCCACATAAGTTAAGTATCTCGACTCCATACCATGATACCACTTCTATCCAGAAGGAGATGTACATACCCTAAGGGGCGCTACCCCCAATAACCTTGCTGCATCTTTCCTGTTTTGACCATTCCGGGGTGTGAGGTTCGACGAAGTCTCGTCCACAAAGCCACGCTTTGGCACAAAGCCATGCTTTGGGTCAACAGATGATCAAAGTAATGATCACAAAGATAAATGATCAAACAAATGATCATATCATAAATGATCAAACAATGATCATCACACAGCAACATTCAGCATGTCACATTACCAAATTGGGAGTATATCACTGATAACCTTCAACTACATAACCTCTGAGCTCGTACGTCTCAGAGAAGGGTGTTAAGCTAAGAGAATAAATTCTCCGCCACCAAACAGAAATGTATTTGAAAGAAATCGGCTTTATATCTCAAAGTGTAATGTCAGACATGTAACCATACAAGTCTGTTCCGGGTTCGAACAGAACCGAAGGCACTTCTTACGAAGCCCTTGCAATCCGGGTATCCACAATCCCGATTGGACTTCCCATCGCTTAGGAAATCTCTATACCGGCGCGACTCAGTGCAGAGACAATCGACGAGTTATCCTTTCATTCTTGTGAATATCCGGTCTTCACCACCGGTCTTCAATTGCTATCCATATACGACGTATCATTATTCAGAATGGGTTGTATGACACAAAGGTCCTCTCCCGGTTAATCCGAATAATGAGCGCAATTTTTAAAAACATATGGATAATAGGATTTCAATTAAGTCACAATTTATTCCCCAAAATCTTTCTTTTCAATGGTTTAAACAAATTACCATTTCAAATCTTTTAAAACAAAAAGATTTATTCCATAAAATTTTACGCAGTTTCACAAAGATAGATTTACAAATCGATTTCCACTTTAATCGGATTAACACACAAAATTTTATTAAGTTGTTAAAAATAACTTTCACAATTGAAACCCATTTCAAAGCTTTCAGTTCAAATTCCAAAACTGTTTGGATTCACAAATTCAATCTTTTAAAATTGTCAAAATCTGTGACTTAACTGATTTCCACGTGAAATCCATGTTTGTGTGTGTATGGTGTAGTCCAGGGGTTTCACACACAATAGTGCAACATCATTCAATCATCACAGATTAAAACATAGAAATATAATTGATAAGCGATATGAACTATAACGCTCATTTTCCATTCACAAATCACAGATATATAAAGGTCACAGATAATAAATTACAGGTCACAACACAAATCAGGATATATCACAAAGCATCACATATCAGGAAATATCAAACAATTCAATCATTCAATAGAATCCAAACATCCGTAAGTAGGATCAATTTAATTATCTGATAAATTTAAATCAGATTAAATTTCTATGAATAATTTTCTGGTCATGGTAGATTAAAAATTAATTAATCACAAAATATTTAATAAATGATTCTTTTATTAATCATTAATTTACCCTTAATTAATTATTCTTAGTTACAAATTATTTAACCTTAATTAATTTTTTATTAATTCCACAAGAAATCGAATCCAAATTACTTTTATTCTTCAATAAATTACATCTTGTAATTTCCCAATGATTACTTCCCTAAGTAATTATACTTATTAAATCACCTAGTGATTATTCCCAGATAAATTAAACTTAATTAATTAATCTTAACAAATCAAATTAACTTAATTAATTACATTAATTAACTAATTTCCTTTAATTCCTTACCATTAAGTAATTATGCTTAAAACAATTCACAATTTAATTTATCACATTAATTATCAAGATTAATCGCATTAATTATTTATCAAATAAATCTCAAGTTAATGATCCTCGTTAACTATTCATAATTATTTAATTACTATTCTTAAGTAATTAAACTCAATTTAATTATTGTTAATTACCATTTAATTAACCTTTAAAATCATATAATTAATCACTAATTATTTAATTAATGATCCTTGAATTATCAATTTATTTATCCTCAATTAATTATCTCAAACCTTAATCAATTGATTTAAACTTTTAATTAATTTTTTTAAAATTCAGAAAACTGTCAGGTTTTTTTTAACAGTGAAAACCAAACATTTAAATTATTTAAAACCTTATTTTATTTCATATTAGAATTCAAAAGTGAATATAAATCCACATTTCAACCTGGGTTTAAACTTTACTAAATCTAGCTTACCAATTTAAACTTCATTTAAATTTGCTCTTAAATTTTCAAATTACAGTCAGGTTTTCAAAAAAATCTGAAACTAGACTACTAACCCGAGGCAATACAAATATGCTTCGAGTCAAACTTGAACGTGCTTCGAGCCAGCCTTCCCATTTACTCGAGTAAAACTCGAGTTCAAACTGCTGCTCAAAACAACAGCCCTTCACCAAAAATGTTCACCTAGATACAAAAGTGCACGGTGCACTTGCACGTCACCATCGCTTGCCTCCGGTCGGTGCTTCATGGTTGAACAAGTCGACGATCGCCTACTAACCAATCCCCGACCACCCAAATTTCGTCGTCAACTCGAATTCGAAAACAAGCTAAAAAAAACCTGGAAACATGAACAGACCCCACCTCCAAACCTGTCAACGTCTCGCCCTCACCGCCTCGACCACCGGAGTTCGTGCAACTCCGGCCACCACCTCGTCTACACCCCAGCTTCCATCACCCCAAACCCCGAAGCACTCGATCGATCGTAGAACCCGCGATGGATCGAACAACCAAACCTAGTTAAACTAAGGTTCCAAAAGGAATCTCGCCACCATTGCCTCCTCGTTGAACTGCACCACGCCACACCATTTTTCCTGCAGTCACTGACCACTCCACCATCACCAGAAAGAAACTCGGCCTTCCAGACGATCGAGATTAACAGAGACACTCGCATTCTCATTTTCTAGTAAAACCAATTTTTCTATAAATCCTCTCTACTAAAAACTTCGGGCCCGTTTGGTTTGATGTTTTTAGTTTTGTGTTTTCGTCTAAACAAAAATACACATTTCTTATGCATTGTTGGAAAACACACAATTTTGAAAAATGAAATTAACATAGAAAATAGAAAACAAGTTTACTTGATTTTTCGTGTTTTGAGACATAACAAAGGACGGAAAACAATTCCTCCCCTCTATTTCCCGTCCATCGTTGTAACGGCTAAGAATTGTAAAAAAATTTCTCATGTTTTCTTGTATTTTGTAGTGTAGGTTGAAAACACAAAACTCAAAACGAAACCAAACTGACCCTTCCATTTTCTTTTCAAAAATAAATTTTTGTTTTAAGTATTTGATTCATATACCTGAAACAAACAATTCCTATGATCGAGATTTGGATAAGGTTTCAAAAAAACTATTCTTCTTCCTTTTATTTAGACCAGCTACAGGTTAAATTTTAAAAACAAATTTGAAATGGTTGTTTTGATATAACCAATAAATTTGGTTATATATTATAGTCTAAAGAGACTCAGGGAAGAAGATTTGAATTTTTTTTCTTTCTTCAAATCTGAAAACCTGAACACAAGGAACAGAGCCTAAATACAGATATGCATATCATTATCCTTCAACTTACACATACATGCAAGCCTACCCACAGTATTTCAATAACATATAAACACAAATACTTGATTTTCTTCACATTTAATTCGAGCAACCAGTCATAAAAACACTTAATCATTTTTAAAAAGAAGTTACTCACTTGATTAAGGAAAATGAACAGAGCTTCATTTACTTTGAAACAGACAGAAGAAATGGAAACTAGAATTCATCTTGGTCTCTGGCTTGAGTTGAGTTGTTTGTTTAGGTTGAATGGTTTAAAATGATGTTTGCTTCAGACATTTTTTTTTAGCTTCAAATGAATAAGACTGAGATGGAAAGGCTTGATATATAAGAAAAGAAATGTACAGCAGATTTTACTTTGTTTACAAGTTTGGCCATGCTTGCATTAATTACCTGTACCATGTATACTTTCTTCCCATACTTAAATATATTTACTCTTTACTTTACTAACTCTATAGGCTGCATATTGTACTTACCAAACACAATTGCCAGCGAGATGATATTGTGGTATGTTAGCATTTATTATACTTGATATATTTGTTTCTTTTGTCTTGTTTGCTTTTCCAGGTTGATGCATTTTATCATCTTCTTGTTTTATGCTTTGTTTAAATTATTTTGTTTGCTTACATATGCTATATATTGTTATGTCTTCAAGTGTACATACTTAAACATATATTTTGTTTCATTTGTTTACTTGTTTGAATTTCTTTTCCTTTTGTTTGTTTTTAACTTGTCTTCATAATTGAATGTGTATTTTCTTTTTTGTCTTTATAATATTACTTTATGGTGATATAAATCAATTTTCTATTTCTAACTTATATTTTTGTTATTAGTTTTACTTTACACAAATTATCTTATCTAATTTATTTACTTTATAGTTATCTTATATATATTATTTTTATTTGAATCGGGGAAACTCGCTTCCATTTAAAATTAATTTTACAATTTTTATTCAAAAATTCATTTAATTATCAATTTAAATTTAATTAAAATCTAGGGTCGTTACAACTATTATAAATGATTTATTATCACTTTATAACTATTCAAAATGAATTATCATCATTTAAAATATTTATTTGAATAAGTAAATATTAAATCATTAAATCTCAATTTAATTTAATAAATAAATTATCATATACGATGTCGTTATTGGTGATGACATAAATACATTTAATTTCCAAAAATAAAATAATTAATTTTATTTCATATTCTTGTTCAATTATAAAAAATAAGTGTACGTATCCAGCTCCATGCGCGACGTTTTACGATTATAGAGCCGGTTATCGATAAAACAGTTTTCGGTCATTTCATCGATTTAAATCCCGAGGTAAATATTTTTGTAAATATTTATTCGAAATAGGATTACTATTACTTATTTTTACTCAAAAAAATATTATTTGTATTATCAACCTTTAATTTGAATAAATTTAAAAATAAATATGATTTATCAAAGTGATAAATTTGCGGGTCATTACAGGAGACCTCCATGGAAATCCATTATACGAACGTACTTTAATGGTTTTAGTTGTACTTCAATATTGTTGTGTAGTGAGATGCAAGTAGCACAGTTATTTTCTAATTTATACTTTACACCCTAGACATGATCTATTATGTCATATTATGCATTTATTAGATAGGTTTGGTTCTTTTGAGGGGATAACCGTTACGGTGATTCAGACGGTCTTAAAAGTATTATTTATTGAGTATCTCATACCAGACTTATGTTTAACTCGTGGTTTTATCTTTTCCTTAATTCCATGGGTGCTCTTTTGAATGGTTCGAGAAAGGTAGATTTTAGTTGTATTCTTTGAAGCTCGAGGAGACGAGCTGGATGTTTTCACCTACCGTAGTATTCTTATTTTCACTACACTACTATTATATACATATCAACATTTGTGAGGACAGACTGTTATAACCGTCTAGGCTGATGGTAGAATTTAGGATTTTAACTCTAAAATGTTATGTATCTTAGAGGGGTGACAGTTTATAGTGTCTTTTGATATTATATGTTATTGTTCCGCCATGAGATTATGTTGTGTTCTTTTCTTTCTTTTTCCTTTTCTCTCCTTTTATTTTACCCTAACAATTTGTCTTTCCAACACTCGAGTGTTTGGCGCGTGAATACCATGAAAGTATTAGTGTCAACATTTGGGGGTCGAAAAGGCGAGCCGTTACATTTGGCGTACTTACCGAGTCGACGTTTTCTCCCTCCTTATTTTGATAAAAATAATAATAATCAAACGTAACCCAGTGCCTCCTCCATCCCCAGCCATCGCAAACCAAACCCCTCCCCAAGCCCAACCGGTCCTCCTTCCCAAAGCCTGGTGCCTCATCGGCATGGCATCGGCAAATCTAATTTTATCATTTTAATAAGGCATCACAATGATGTCGAAACATGACATCGATTTGGTGTCGGTATGGCATCCGTGAGGACCTCATGGAACACGTCTTCAAGGCGTCAAAAATTGTTTTATGACTCTCCTTTTACTAACGTCTCATATGACATCAACTCGGTGTCAGAAATAGAACTACCGACGCCTTTTCGAGGTCGGTAAATGAGTAATTTTTGCAGCGATAAAGCTGAATATGAGTTCGTTAACCGAAAATAAAATACTAGATAATTTTTAATTTGAAAGTGATATAAACGGATCGAATGAAGAAAAATTCTGAGTTTGTTGTTCTAATTCAACATTCATTTGAAGGATTTTTTTATTCAATAATAAGTAATAAATATGTCTAAGTGCCGCTTTATATAGAACGAACAGTGGACGTTAGGTAATTTTCTATGCACATATAGAATTCGCTTAAATGATTACTGTAATTGGATGATTAACAACTATAACAAAATTAAATTCTTTTCCATGCACAAGAGACATTTGAATAAAAAATTAATTGTTAAGTGATTCGTTAGTTGAGATTTAACATGAAATATATGGGGAAACGAAATGTCCAATAACCTCCAATAAAAATAATTAAATGGATTGAAAGTAATAACCATCGCTATCATTCTTTTAAGTTTTAAAAGTTCCAAAGGAAAAAAGAAAAGAAAGAAACTGTACAATTATAGTGACGATTTAATTAGCATTTTGTGTAATAATGAAATACTAGAGCAAATCCATGCTATGCATACTATGTTATTCACTACAATATTCATTATATTTTTGAATAAAAGCAACCAATGTAAATACACTTTTTTAAAATCAAAAGACAAGTTCATCCTTATGTATAAATTATCCAATTGTGACCATTTATTTGTGAGCATTTAGCATAGTAAATGTGGGTATGAGAAAAAAATATATAACTTATTTCAACAATTATTTGGAGCTATATGTACATAGAAGAAGTAATAAATGATTCAGAGATATGCGTGTATCCGGATATTTTAGTGGTTATTAGGGAAAAAGTTTAAGTTAATTAGCGTAGACTTTGAGGGATATGAATCACGATATAAGATTGGATTAGAATGAAAATAGCTTTGTTATCTTGAGAAAATGTGGCACCTCATTAAACTGGAGAAGATGTTAAACTTCACAAGCAATTCTAAATCAAAAGCTAACCGTACGGCAGTTTCAAGAGTTTGAATCATATTTAATATATGATTTCTTCATCAATCTTCTTCTCAAGTTTGTGTGTGTATATATATATATATACTTATAAAACTTCAATTATTATTATGTAGTCACCACTTTTCTAGCTTCGGGACACAAATTGTCTAAATTGCACATCTCAAAGAGTCTCATAACCAAAAAGAATAATACATGACAATATGTAATATTCCAGTATAGTTGCGGGCACCCAATATAACTTTTTTTTTGAGATAAGAGAAAGTATATAAACAAAAGGAGAAAAAACGCCTTTCTTCGGTGGCACACAAAAAAAGGCGAAGCATATGAATGACATATGCCTCCCAGACTCGAAGAGCATAGGACAAAAATGGAAAAGACAAAATGTCAAGGCCACAACAGACAGAGACAATACAGCCAGCTCAGAAATACAGAAAAAGAAAAAAACCACCAACACCCACCAACCCGCCTTAACCTGAAGGTAAAGGCCAGACCACCAAGCCAAACCACATAGAAAGCACACCGAGCTACAGCAAAGGCAGCTAAACCAGAGGAAGCAGACTCCTGGTGAAGGAGCTATCGCCGACTGATATGAAGAGCCAGCTCAGAAGAACCAAGAAGGGCCCCACAGAAGACTCAGAGCAGCACGGAATATCTGGATGAGCTCCGGAAAATCCACCGCCCATCGGACAACCTCATCGAGCTCCGACAAAGCCACCGCCCAATGAAGATGTCCACAGAACCTCGTTCACAGCTAGACGAGGGAGAAGAAAGCCTAAGGCCCTCCAAAGAAATCCGCTAAATCCAAGCCAAGACATAAAAAGAAGGAGGACACAAGAACCTCCTCCGAAGCCATGCAGGAATCACTCATAAGTCCGAAAGGAGAAAAGCAAGGCCAAACCTGATAATCTGACACCTGGAACAGATAAACTAGCAACCACATTAAACAAAAAAAAGGGGGAGGGGATAGGGAGCGCTGGGTGAAAGCCAACGCCCGATCGAAAAGATTCAACCAACTCCCTATCTAGCGGAAGTCAGAGCACACGAAATAGACAGAAGACCCACTAATCGCCCAGAACGGGGGCCCATGGGTCCCATGAATGGTCTACCACGGAACGCCAGGAAGACATCATTCCTCACACGCCGAATAATGGACGGAGGATCCATTAGAGAGCTATCGAAAATTGCCTTATTCCACGCGCACCAAAGGTGCCAGCAGATGAGACAAGGAATCAAGCGGAACACGATTGAACGAAGTGATTTTCCAGATATCCCAGCCCACCAGGAACTCTGGAGATCAAAAGGAGATCTGGCAATACGTCGAACACCCACAAGGTTGCCGAAGTAATTCCAGCACGATCTGGCCGAGAAACCATCAAAAAACAAATGGTTCAAGGATTTCGTTTCCCCGTTTCCACAGCAACGACAACGGGAAACAAGGGGGATGCCGATCTTTTGGAGATTCTCGTCTAGTGGCAATCCATCATGCAGGATTCGCCACATCAATAGAGAGACTTTGGGGGGAATACGAGAATCCCAAATGAACGAAAACACAGGGCGAATGGGGCTTGGAGTTCTAATCGAAGTCCAAGCTTTCAGAATGGAAAACGAAGCTCCATCCCAGCCTGTAAATCCAACATGCGAGTCAGATAATGGCTTCACCGACTGCATGTGCTTCCAGGTCTCACTAGCATAGGACGAAGAACCCGTGAAATTAGAGCCCGCTAGCCTACGGTACTTAGCATGGAGGAACGATGCCCATAGAGAGTTGTTAGCACCAAACATGTACCACAACTTACAGACAAAAGCCGCACAAAGGTCCTTAGGATTACGCAGACCCAAGCCACTTTCGTTTTTGGGACGACAAACCGCGTCCCACGACACCCATTGGTGACGACGGGCGTTGTCCTTGTTGCCCCAGAAGAAGGACGAGGCCAAAGACCGATACGACCGGAAGAAGGAAGAGGTAGGGGTCATTGCCGCGAAAACATGAGTTCCCATCGAGTCTAAAACAGTCTTGATAAGAACCAGTCTACCAGCCTGAGAAATAAAAGACGCATTCCAGCGTAAGATCTTACCCCTCACTTTGTCCGCTAAGGGATTGAAAAAAGCATTGCGCTTTCTACCTCGGTATAGGACAATACCCAGGTATGGGAGAGGGAGGGATGCTTCCTTGAAACCCGAGACAGTCTCGATCCAGGAAGCACGAGAGGGAGACAAGTCCTTCGCATGGACGAAGCTACTTTTGGAAGGGTTAACGAGTTGGCCCGAGGACCTCTCGTATTGATGGAGGAAACTAAGGAGCCGCCTGACAGAGGATCGACTGCCATTAGAAAAAATGACAATGTCATCTGCAAAGGATAAGGAAGAAATAAGGGGGCAGCCCCTCGGAATCCCGAAGCGTTGGACCTGACCGTAGATAGTTAAGGTTTGGAGACCGCGAATGAGAGCCTCCGCCGCAATCACAAAAAGAGATGGCAAGAGTGGGTCTCCTTGATGCAAACCCCTCCCCGCCCTGAAATAACCGTTAGCCGAACCATTAATGAGCACAGAGAACCAACAGTTGGAGATGAGCCTCAACACCAAGTCAATTAGGGGTTCCGGGAACCCGAAGGCCCTTAAAACCTTGATGACGAAAAACCAGGACATGCGATCGTAGGCCTTAGCCATGTCCAGTTTGAAGACAACATTAGAACCCCAAACTTTCCGATCAATCTGGGAGATCAGTTCCTGGGCGAGAAGGACATTATCAGAAATCAAACGCCCTTTTACAAAGCCCGCTTGAGAAGGAGAAATAATACGGTCAAGGAAAGGAGCCAAGCGATTGGCAAGGATCTTAGAGATAACTTTATTCGAAAAGTTACACAGACTGATCGGCCGGAAATCCACACAAGACCTTGGATTTTCGCATTTAGGAATGAGAATTAGGTTGGTGGAAGTCCATCCATAGGGAAGAGATTCCCCGGAGAAAAAGGATTGAACAGCAAGACAAAAATTAGCCTGAATAATAGGCCAGGAGCTCCTATAAAAGACACCATTGAAGCCATCCGGGCCACTGGCGCTATCCTTGCTAAGGGCAAAGACACAGGCACGGATCTCCTCAGAGGTTGGGAGATCCGCGAGAAGGACACTTTCCGGAGAAGGAACTACACGAGGAATGAAAGCTAACAGGGCCGGATCAGAAACCGAGACAGACGGAGAGCTCAGAAAGGATTGAAAGTGGGTCAGGATGGTATCTTTGACTTCCTCAGGCGAAGAAGCCGTAGATAGATCAGGCCGCAAAATCTCAAGGATCGAGAGAAGGTTATTCTTCTTGCGAATAGAGGAATGAAAGAATTTGGAGTTCGTATCGCCGTCGACTACCCACTTGACCCTTGCATTTTGACGAAGGTAGTCATTCTCGATACGAAGTTCCGAGGAGAAGATGGTTTGAGCTAGTGCCCAAGCCTCCTTGTTAGCCGAGGTCGGATCCTCGTCTAGCAAGGATTCGGCTACGATAAGAGACTCTTCGGCCATACGAACGCGATCAAAAATGTTCTTAAAAACCTGAACGTTCCATACCTTAAGGCAACCCTTGAGTCGCTTAAGCTTACGACCGAAAACAGCACAGGGAGAGGCAATAATTGGAGCGCTCCAAGAGTTAGCAACCTCTTGAAGAAAGGAGTGATGAGATCTCCACATGCTCTGAAACCGAAAGGAAGAGGGTCCCGATAGGGAGAAAGGAGAGCAGCGAACAATCAGAGGAGCATGGTCAGAGAAGGACCGGTGGAGGTGAACGATCGAGAAGGAAAAAGGAAGGCGAAACCAATCCTCCGACTTGAAAACACGGTCAAGTCTAGAGAGGATACGGTTCGGTCCCTCTTGGTTGTTTGACCAGGTGAAAGCAGAGCCAACAAAGGGAAGCTCAGAGAGACTAGAGCTGACAATGAACGAGTTGAAATCCGCCATCGCGACACGGTTGACAACGACTCCTCCCCGTTTTTCCGCTTGGCAGACGACGATATTAAAATCGCCGCCAATCACAGAACAAGTTAGCCCCAAAGAACCGAGGGCAAGAATGTCGGACCAAAGAGCTAATCTCTCTGTACGATCGCATTTGGCATATACCACCGAGAATAAAAAGGGAGAAGCAAAAGAAGTAGACGAACAAGCCACTAAAAAAGCTGAGAGGAATCGAAAGCGGGGCGAACCGCAAGGGATTTGGACCATAAGATCCAAATCTTTCCCGAGATGTTGGCAAAGCCACCGCCAAAACCTAAGGATAAGAGGATTTTGGGAATACCTTCTGGGGATAGAAAAGGTTCCAGAAGAGCAACCAAACCAACAGAGTGCTTCCTGACAATGCGTTTTAGCCTAGCCATAGACGCATCGTTGTCAATACCACGGACATTCCAGAAAAGAAAGTTAGCCATGAAGAGATAAAAAAAAAAGAGCGAAGAGGCAAGAAGCGAAAACAAGACACCAGACAAGGGAAAACATAAGAAGCTCAGATAAGATACAGCGAAAAACGAGTAGATCGATCGATCTGCTCGGACGCCGCTATAGAGCGTGTGCGGATGGTGCGAGGGGTAGACGGGACTCTACGCGATCTGCATCGAGACGATCGTGAAGGAGGGTCGGATGGCTGGGAAAGTGTCTCAAAAGACACCACATCACCATTCCCCAACAAAGGAGACAGCAAAGCACCAACCAACGGGGATGAAGGGGATGAGTTCCTAGATATGCAATCAAGGCGCTCATTAAGGAGCGCAATTTCTGCCTTACTCATTAGAGGAATGGAAATGGATAGAGAGCACGATGAAGAGGGAAGGGAGCAAGCCGAGGAGAAACGAGGGGGAGAGGGCACCAAGTGCTCCGAAAGATCAAAAGGAAAGCGTAAGTAAGAAGGGAGGCGGACCAATCGCATTCCATTCTTCCTTAAAAACCAAGCAGGAGAAGAAAGAGCCGAAAAATGGGAGGAAAAGAAGGGGAAGGAGCAATCCGAAACAGATAACACCAGAGCAGCCGACAATGGGATAGAAGAGCGTGACGACTGTACGGGAAGAGCGACAAAGGGAAGAACAGAAGGAGAACATGTATGTGTGGGGGAGCAACCAAGTTGCTTCCCATGTTGCTGTGGGAGTCTTACCAAAGCCGGACTGTCACTAATAAAACAGCCCCGCGATACGGGTAAGAGTCGCTGGTCGGACCCAACAGAGGTAGCAGCAGAGCGGAGCAATGAAAGCTGGCAATAAACCAGTCTGTCTGCATAGTGGTCAGAGACTGCCACTATGCGACCAGGACTGGGAGATCGCCCGAACCAATCGCTCCAGGCCCGATGTAACCTCCGAGGGAAACAATGGGAGTCTGACAAGAAAGGGAAACAAAAAAAAAAGATAAAGTCATTGACGACACAGAAGAGGCCTCGTAATGACTCAACGCTAGTACCCAAATAGAGGAATCCATCAGATCGATCCATACCAGCAGGCTGGTCTGGAGACAACCGATACGGCCGAGGAAATCTTGCACAAAAAACAGGTGCAAAAGATACTGATGCATGCCGCAAGACAAAAGGGACAAGGCGGACGATTCGAAACCAACAGAGGAAACGGGACCTGACACCACACAAGTCTGGGACGAGACGGCAATGTCAGGGAGCACACACGTAAGTGTGTCAAGGCTCAAGCAAACAAAACCGACCACATCGGCCAAAAACCAGAAAACAACAGGCAAACCAGCGTTATCTACGGAAATGGAACAAGAAGGAGAAAAACTCACCTGCCTGCAAAAGGCATCACACACCTGCTGGAAAGGAGAAATAGCCAACAATAGCGTAAAACAGAGCGGAACAGGCCCCACTATGTCGTCGCTGGCCACAAACGAAGGCAAGCCATCGCCATCAAACAATGACACGGCAGGCGACTCAGCCGAAGGCAGAAAAAAACTGCCAGGCAACCCAGAACCAAGAACAAGCACATCATCCAACTGCCCGCCTGGTTGAGGAGATAAAGTGGTCAAATCCTTATCCCCTAGAACACAGGCATTGACTAAAGCGCCAAACGACCCAAAGGCAAGAGAAGCCCCAATCGGACTGCCAGCAGCTTCTTCTCCTAATACAGACAGACGAGGAACAAATCGAGTGATGAAATCTCGATTGCTACTCGTGATGGAGCCACCATCAGCCATAGTGCTAGAACAAACGCACACGGAAACATCCGCAAGAGAGCCAAAACACATATCAGACTGGTTCACAGCCTTACCGCCCAACGCATCCCCAAAAATAAGACTCGGTACAAATCGGGTGGTGAATTCCCGATTATCGAAAGACGCAGCCAAGCTCGGACTTGCAGCCCAAAAGTCAGGCGATGTTGCAGAATCAGGCAACGACCCAGCGAACGTGTCGCGCCCAGAATTCGAGAAGCATGCACTGAAATCGGGATAAAGCTCCATGAAATACCCATCAACCACAACAAACTTGAATCGAGCAAGAGCCGAAAAAGCCCTAAGGGAGAATATGCATATCTCAATCGAGCAATTACTAGAGATGCAAACCGACAAAGGCGGAGCCACCACCTCCAGCAATATAACTTCATCTTAAAGCTTAACGTCACATGTACAGAACAACTATAGACACATACACACAAAAATAAAACACCAGTTACATCATTTTAAAGCTATTGATTACTCTAGTGGTATTAAGCTTATTCCATTCACTTATTTGTCTTGAATTAACGGAGTCACCAAGCAGTTTTCTTCGATTGAATTCATCAGCCAAGCGACTAACTACCCTATGACTTGGGTTCATATCTTCTTCAGGAGTTTGCAAGGTGATTTGCTCTCTTGTTATATAACTTTTGAACTGCTTTCCCAGTTTTGATCCATAGACACATCAGGTTTTCAATGTCATTATTAGCATTGAAGTTGCTTTTGGCTATTGAATAACAAATTAAAACATAATCAAATCTATTAAATAATAGTAAAGCGGAAGAATTTTAAGCTCTATGATTAATTCTAGGAATTATCTTCATTCCCCTTAATTCTCTCCAACTATAGATATTTTATTTTTAAAATCTTATAATTTATCACTTTACAATTATTATGCTAAACTTCTCATACTATTTTATATATTCAAATACCTACTCTTTTAATAAGTCTACAATTATTTATAAATCTTCTCTATTCTCTTATATTTTACATCAAAGCCCACATATTTAAATTAATTACATAATCAAAATTTTAAATTAATAGACAACCTTAGTCAACTAATATTTATTAATAAATTCTAAAAAACTAAAGTTTCAATATATATGCTAAAGGCGTATCAACAAATTGGTATAAAAAAAGATCTTATTTTTATTTAGATATATGTGTGTGTTTGTGTACGTATATAAATCACATAACATAAATTATATACATTAGCGATAATAACAAATTTATTTTATAATTTATTTACTGAACGAATTTATCATACAGTACATTATATAATTCTATTAATTTCAAACACCAAAATTTCAATTTTTTTTACAATTACTTAGAAATCATTCTCAATTCTTTTCTAATATTTTACACTCAAGTCCATATATTTAACTAATTGTGTAATCTTAAATTTAAACTATTTAAATAAATTTGATTAACTGATATTCATTAATCAATCCAATAAATAATAAAAATATAAGAATTTCAATATATACAATATTCATTTATATGTGGAAAAAATGATATAGTTATTTATTTATTCAGACATAAGGATACATAAATCGCATAACATAAAATGTGTACATAAATAACAATAACTCTTTTAATTTCTAATTTAGTTATCTTTAAATTTTTATTGTACATTATGTTACATAACATAATTTTATTTTTAACAACTTTTAAAAGATAAATTTATATTTTACAACATTAGTAGACGCACAAATTACATCGATAAAAATTAGATTATATAAACATTTACTTTCAACATGTTATCAAACCATGTCAAGCTTATAACTCAACTAAATGCTACATAACATTATTTGCGATTATCAAAATTGTAAGTGTGACTCTCCTATAACAACAGAAAATCTATGATTAACTATGAAATTGTTAAAAATGAAAACTAAATAATGGATCAAAGTTCACATGTAGATAAACGGGCATAAAATGCTCTTCTCAAGTACAAATACGTACAAAGCTCTTCGTAATTTTCTATAACTTTACACATTCAACTTCTTATATTTGATAGTTATGTTGATTATTAATTCAAATTATTTAAATATATTAAATTAAATTAACATTCGTAAATCTATTTATAAATCCTTGAAAAATAACAATTCAATATATACACAACAATTAAAACAAAAATGGTAAAGTTATTTATTCACTCATACATGTAAAAAAAATATCACATGACATAAATTATTTATATCTATAGTATTAAAAAAATTAATTTTTTTAGTAGGACATTAATTGCTACAAATATACATACATACATACATACATACATACATACATACATATATATATATATATATATGTATGTAGTTAGCGAGGATTGAACCTTCAACCTTACATCTGAGCATCACATGTCATTTTAATTTATGATTAATATATCACAATAAATTTATCATAAATTACATAATAAATTTCTAATTTTAGCAATAATTAATATATAAATACTATTTTTTATTAACATCGCCGTGTGCAACGCACGGGTTACACACTAGTTATAAGTTATTGCAAAGAACCTTCCTGCACAGAATGCAACCCACGTCAATAAGTACCAATGATGTTAACGGTAAGTATGTGATGAGAATTTGTTCTTAAAGAAGTAAAATAACCTCATTCATTATCTTTTTTAATAATATTTAAATGCTCGTATTGATGAATTCATTTTATATATCAAAAAGCTTACCCATTATCAAATATTTTAATATAATATCAATGAGTTGGCATAAGAACTTGAATGTTACAATCTTAAACTTGATTACCGAGAAAATTGGTTCTGGGTCTACGTTCACTCATTTCCATAATTTTTTTCAAGAAAAATTACCTTTTGTTTTCTTGTCCATAACACAGATAATGGATATCAAATTATTCATCATGCTAATTTCATGAGAAAAAGGAAATACCATTAGTTGGTTTAGGTTAAATAGTTTTTAGAAGATGTTGAAAATATGCAAGAGTGGCTTGGGAAATTGAATGCTAAAAATAACAAACCTAAGGTAAATTTGAAGAAAACAAACCTCATGTGAAATTTTGAGTAGGCTATAAAAGTTGTGTGAATATTTAGGAAAAAAGGGAAAACCAATTGTGATATAAGTTTCATAACGATGGGAAATAAAAATAGTTTTTTTTAATGCCTTCAAATTTGACGGTTGAGTATTTCATGAACGAATAAAACAAAAACAATATATCAAATATCAGAAAATTAAGGGGAAAACACATGTTGTTGGATTCATATTCATTAATATAGAAGATCCCTTAAACTAAAATTTTGAATTAGAAGAATAAAAATGTTAGTTTAGAGCATTGATATATACAACAAAAATGTATGCTATCAATATGATAAAAAATTGATGAACCATTGATTCCAACTCTGATCCATGCTAGTTAGTTGAATCATGCATTTTTATAGTTTTGGACAAATAAAAGCTACTAAAACTGATATATAACGTTTTGTTTGATACCCGATTACCTTGTTTCTTGAGCTCAAAGACCCTTCATCAAAATGTTTTTGAAGTGGAGGCAGATGCACCTTTTCTTTGATTTCCATCTCGACGATTCCTAAATCCCTTACCTAATTAGCTAGAAATGTTAAGGCATATGAGTTGTATGAAGAAGAAAAAAGGCTGATCCCACTAAGGCATAATGATGATATCAAAGTGGTAGATCAGTTGTCTTTTTATTTTTGATTCTCTATTTGATATCTTATGCCTTTCAGCATGCAAGGTTCTCGTGCCTTTGAAAATATTTTTAGGTTTGTTTTTAGTAATAGGTGGGAACTGTTTATTCAGAAGGTTGAATAAAAATTTATTGAAACTTTGAAAGAAAGACCCGGTTGCGTGAGATAAAGCTAATCATAATAAGGTATATCATTGAGTAGTTTGTACATTACACATTCTCTCCTATTAAGAAGATGCATATAACAGAGCTAAATATTGCACAGAAGTAGTAGTATACATTGGCATTAAACTTAGGGAAGTGCAGTTATAGTGCACTTTATAATCAAAATACCAAATCTCATATTACTTTTTGAATGTGAAATGAAGTATAATTAGAGAGCCTAAAAGTGAAAGGAAAACTAAAAGTATAAGCAATAACTTCACCAAATGTCTGAATTACATACATAAACTTCGAAAAAATATATTTCCAGTTAGCATTTCTAAGCATGGTATTGTTTTTTTTTTAGCACATTGGAAACCTTAAGATCATGGTATTCATTGATACTCACTTAAGTAAACCACGCCGTGTGTCTACCCCACTTTTATTTAGTCGTCGTACACGGATGCGTAACGTTGAAACTCCCACTGATGGTTTGGCCCTGGGATTCGAACATGTCCGGACGCAGTCCTTGGGTTTTCATCTCCCAGCTCCCAAACCAACCGAGCTACGAACGGCGGGTCTAAGCATGGTAATGTACGCCTTGAAATTTTGAAATGTTTAGCATTTCATATGAACAACTTATTTTGCACACGAAAGCGAAACTAAAATTAACGGAAGAAAGAAAAGAAGAACTGGGCAAAATAATATATCCACGTGCATAAAAGTGCAAAGATAATTAGTGCTACACATCGATATGGCATATTGGAACTTAAATCTGTATTATGTTACACGAAAGGAATGAAACTTCTACATCCTAAACAATGTTCAAGCGATTAATTTAGAGGGTAAAAAAATAGGTAAACATGGAATTTAGAGTTTGATTGCATACAATAACATTTACTAATTTATACCTAGAATATTTAAGATGATATATTCACAACATACAAATGGGATGAGATACCATGATCCCAAATAAATTTTGCTGCTTCATTTATTTGCATTAAATCTATAGTGTTCAGTATACTTCTATTTACGCCATATGTTTTATTTTGAAACAAAATAAGTGGTATATGTAAATTGGGAATGGTGAATTTTAGATTTGGATGACAATATAATCCCCATAAATACTTAAGTTAATTTAATACGACCGCTGTAATCCATATATAACATAAGAAAAGTACTTTTTATTATTGAAAAGGTTTCCCACATAAGAAAATACTCACACCGTTGTGCTGTATAAGTAGTTTAGAGAAATTTTAGTCCATGTCACACACGAGTGAGTATCAAAGTAACTATGCAACCTTTCATCATTCCACATGTCATTGACCATTTTTTGGGGAAGAATGACGCACTTCGTTAATTGATGTATACTTAGCAGAGGCGGCACAGATAAAACAAAATACACACAAATAGTAAAACCATTGGTTATTTTAAAATTTTCAGTTCCGTTTCGAAAATTTCGAAAGTTCCGTTTTAATTCCGGTTTTCTAATTCCGGTATTTTTTTTGCTTTAATTTGCTATTTACGCTAATAAATATCCAATACTGTCATAAATTTATACTACATTTTTTACATTACATATAAAATACACTTTAATTAAAAAACCATTGTTTTAAATTTTGTATTGTTCATTTGAGATTTTAAAATTTTGGTCAATATTTGAAATTTTTATTATGGTTCAATGTAAATTAACAAAAGTATAACAACTATTTTTGTTCATACACATGATTTTTTGTCTATTTATTTATTGTCATGTTTAACTTGTTTTTTTTTATTACTATATGTTTGTTGTATTTTTTTATTTTTATTTTCAATATTTGAAATGCAAATCCGGAATTTAGACCGAAACCGGAATTTTGACCGGATTCCGTTCCGGTTATGAGCGGAACCGGAACGAAATCACCGGAATAACCGGAATTCCGCTGGAATTTTGAACCATGAGTAAAACTCATATAATGTGTAAGCCATAACATGCATAATTAACATTACACAACTAAATAATTTCTCCACCTTATTTTAATTCAACTAAATAATCATGAATTTTCATTAGAGAACTTACAATTTTTGCATCCATAATATCTGAAAAGTGGCCACAAACAAATTGAGTTAGATTAGATTGTATAAATGATGTTTATGAGGGAATTCTGTTTACCAAATATAAATATTTACTTAACTTGCATACTAAAGTAAAACAATAATATTTTAGTTGTATTCATAGTATAGTATCTATATGAGGTGTAACTTACAAACGATATGTTAAATTGCTTCTCTACGATAACTTAGGTTGAGTATATTACATACCTTCTGTTTGTATCAAAATTGGGCACAATACTCTTCGGAAGTGTTTGAAGAGATAAAGTGAAGAAAGTAAATTTAAAAAGAGGATTATCTAACAAACACTCCAAACAATAATCAGAAAAACAACAATAGAACACAGAGATTTAGAGTGGTTCGACGTGTTGCCTACGTGCACTATGAAATGATTGACTTTTATTCACTTTTGCTTGCTGGTTACAACGGATTACAACAGTAAATTTCGAGTACAACAGTGATTTTCGAGTGCAACAATGATTTCGGCAGAGTCTCGACGTCGAAGAGCCAAAAAGTCCTTTTTCTGTAGGTTCTGGGCTGCTATTTATAGGCGTAGGCTGCAAATATCTCGCTCAGATCTCGGGAGACCTCTTCTTGCACATGGGTGGGCGCACGCGATCGATCGCATACGATTTGCACTCGAACTGTGATCGATACGAACGAGCTTCGTATCGATCAATAATCCATCCAATCGAGTCGATATCGATCATGAACATTCTCTAGGATGTACGCAAGCTTCTGTGAAAATTTGGTAGCATTTGAACTTGTAGATGGTGAGTTATGATCGATGCAAGTTCGGGTTCTCTGTAGGCTGTTGAATTCGTGTCGATTCCCTTCGTATCGATCTGTTCGTATCGCTTTTTGGACACGTGCTTGCAAGTTGACGTGGCGCTAACTCCTCGAATCGATCCACTTTTCATGCCGAGTGACTAAATCTTTCATTGGAGTGTATTTTGTTCGCATCGATCACCTCTTCCTTGTTCGTATCGATTGTCATTGTTCTGTTCATATTGATCGCTTAATTGTCATTTCGTATCGATAGATGGACGTCGTTTCGCATCGTTCCATTCGTATCGTTCACCTGAAGCTTCCTTGTATCGATACGATATGTCTTCAGGTGATGGATACGAACTGGGGTTAATATGATCGATACGAAGTGCGGTGCATTCATGGATGTGGACCAGTGGTCACCTGATGGATACGAAGTGACGACCATTTGATGGATACGAGCCAATATAGCCGATGGATACGAACTGTTGAAGCTTGATGGATGCCAACAAGGCCTTTCAGTTGATGGATACGAAGAGTGCAGTTCCAGATGGGTGCGAATGGTATCGATGCGAAGAGAGCGAAATGATGGATACGAACGGATTGATTTCCTTGGCTTGCATCGATCATATCTTGAGCATACGAACTCGGATTGACTTGAAATTTGGAACGTTGGCTTCCATAGCTTTGCATGTCGTGTCATGTTAATTGTAGTTCGATCCGGACTCGAACAAAATTTGTTGATATCCATAGTGAACCTGCGTATAACCGATCTTCGGGACGGACCGTCCTCGGTTTCTAGTTAAGTTCTTGGTGTCACGGCCTTGCCAAAAGACGGGATAACATTTTGCCCCCAAAGTACATCTTGTGAGAACATGACGTGCTTTGAAAAGTTGCAATCTTCATTCTGAACATTTCTATTTGACTTGTCTGAATGGTTGCTGTCTTCTCGTCGAAAGCTGTAAGTTTTGATTGATCCACAGAAACATAGATCATGAACTGTTGACTACTAATTGTTGTACTGTGTACTGTTGTAACTGAGCGTTGTATGATAGTGATCTGTTGTTTGTTATTGTAATCGTCATTAGACGAGTATTCAATTCCTGTGAATTTTAAAAATTGGATGTTAGTCCATTACAAATGTTGGTTAGCCTGACTCCCGTTAACGTTCGCGCGTTTACGAGTCGTTGTCAGTTTTTTAGTTAGTTTTTTTTGTATCGAACTCCGTATTGACCCTTTCCTGAATCAATGTGAAGTTCGATTTATAACAACGCTTGATGGTTGTTTGGTAATGTCTCTTTGTATCGATCCTCTCCTGGATCGATGTAAAAGGTCGAAAAATTGCTTTCGTATCGATGTCGATCGACACGATTTTAGTTGTTGTTTTAATGTAGTCCATATCAATGGATACGAGATCTCAGGGTCTTCAAGCTGATGGATACGAAATGGGCGTTTCATATCGATGGAGTTGGGCAGTCCAAACATGACTTGGTATTGGTGTTCGTATCGATGGGAATCAATGGATACGAACGACTGTCGCATTAGATGGATGACGGAAGGACACGAAAAAGGCTCCTTCGCATCGATGGATCACTAACGGATGCGAATAGTTGTGGCTTCATATTGACAGTTAATGGACACGAACACGAGGTTTTGTATCGATGATGTGCAAACTACCTCTATCGGTCACTGGCACTGGGAGACAAATCGTTTCTTTCTTGGACAAGAGACTATAAAAATACGTTTGGGACTTAGAAAAAATTCCACTTGCTTTCATTATGTTTTCAGCCTTCGTGTCGATCAGAGCAAAAGAAAAACGAGAACTGCCTTCGTCCCAAATCGAATAACCCTTCATTTCTTCGAACTAATTACTTCGATTAGGTAATTAATTAATAAACTCACATTAAAATGATGAGACTCAAGTTCTAATGCCAACTCTCCCATACTCGCGGTCGATTCTGGTTGTGAGGAGGCCGGAGGTGAGATAGACCAAGGTCAAGGAAGGAGGAGATGGAGCCCGGGTCGATTTGGAGAAGAAGAAGTCTGGGAGCCATCGTATCGATAATGGATAAAGGGTGAGTCCGTATCGATTCAGATGGAACACGACTTCGTATCGGTCGACAGAACTGTTTCGTATCGATGGAAAGTTAATATTCGTATCGATAGATTGCCGATCGATACTTGTATCGATCCGGAGCAATCGATACATAGTCTTGGATTGGCGGTCGATACGAAATATCCATTGCTGATCGATACGAAACGGAGAATATCGATCGATACGAAACGGAGAATATCGATCGATACGAAATGAGGAATATCGATCGATACGAAATAATTTCGGGTGATCGATATGAAGGAGCGTACCATGATCGATACGAATTGTCATTTTTCTGACCGATATGAATTATAATCCTAGTGGTCGACCCGAGTCCAAACTTCGACGAATACGAAATTCCTATGCACTTGAATATTCGACCCCGACGAGCTTCTGCCTTACATATCTGGACTTAACCTTTAAACCGTATAATTGACTTCTCTTCGAAGCTCGTCGATGGAACTGCACTTGACGAAATTTCAACAAATTTTAACTCAAATCGGTCTCCAAAATCTGAATGGCATGGCTGCGACGGTCAGCGATGACGGTCACTCCAGTTTAATTTCGAAGTCTCGTCGTTCGAATATTTTCTCAAACTCGGTAGAATTTCTCAAGTGATATGTAGCATCACACTGCACAACACATTTATTCACTTCACACTGGGGAACACATGGGCTTATTATCATCTAATGATCGTTTTTGATAAGTTGATTAGTTATGGAGTCTACAAGCTCACAACAGCAGGAGCTTCAGAGTTCATCTCTCTTAGTCATAGAGATACCGGTCATCGTGGTCGAAGTTATAGATCCAGCTCCGGACGAGCCACCAGGTGTCAGGTTTATCGAGAACCCACAAGATTCTATGCCGTCCAACGTCTACGAAGATATGTTGGGGAGGATATGTCTAAGGCATGGTCTGTCGTTGGACGATGTCTTATTACCGGGACCGAATGATAGACCGCATGCTCCCCCGAAAGGGTTTACTGCCTTCAACGGGCATTCATGTACAGCCGGGACGCTTCCTCCATTCAATAAATATATTCGGGAAGTGTTGGCTTTTTTTGAAATTGCCCCCTCACAATTACATTCCAATGGATACGCGCTGCTGAACAGTTTATTCATTGTATTCATGGAGCATCTTTTCCGCCCCCCCGACCCCCGAAGAAATCAGATACCTATTTATTGTTAAGAGTCGGAGGGATAGTCCTTCATTCAAATTCCTGGAGGCAGTTAGGAACTGTCAAGTGGTGACGGGATCTTGGACCAGGCTCAGCTACTTTAAGACAGAATGGTTCTATGTCCGATGTCCTTCAGAATTCGCCAATCGGTGGTTGGTCAGACGTAAGTGCTTCGACTTTTCTGGTAGTTAACAAGATAGTTGCAACTGGTATTGAGACTAATACTTTCTTTCTTTTACAGCTGCAATTCCTCAACCTGAAGGTGCACACTTTAAAGAAATAGTACGGGTCCTTCAAGAAGTTCCGGGCGAGACGAGAGAAATCGAGTCGGTGCTTACCGACAGAAACTTAAGAATTCTTGGGTTAATCGAACGAAACCAAAGTATCAGACTGGAGGGAGCGCTTAGGGCAGTTCCGACGAAGCGGGTGAAGCGTAAAGCTACCGGTGTTGTAATAGTTGAAGAGGGCGAGGAAGAATACACGCCCACGAACGATGAACCCACAGCCGGGCCTTCTAACAGTTTTCAGGGTTCAGAGGGAAGGAGAAAAGGCAAGGCAATAGCACATAAGCGTCACAAATCTTTGAGATAGAAATCTGTAATTGTGTCCCTACCAGCCTCCGGTGTTAGAATTTCGGAGGCTCCTCCCTCGTAATTAGAGAATCCTTTTGAAGGACTTGCTGATATTCCGATTCCGACCTATGTGTCACTTCAACACGACACCGGATTGGAGGGGCTTCAAAGTGCTCTAGATTTAAGCGAGTCTCTTCCCACAAGTGTGGCCGACTTTACTGGTTGGTCGGGGGGTAGCACACACATATACACTTCACGGAACTACACAGTTTCCAGTCTTAAGTTGTTTGCCTCGGGAGATTACTTACTTCGTTTTTCTTTTACTTCACAGATACGATGAATAGGCGAGATTCTATACTTGGAAGTCTTCGCTCAGCGTGTCAATCATCGAGTTCGTATTATGAGTCCCGCCGGAGGGAGGATGATAGAAACCGCGATCGCGGTTATTCCAGCCAAGAGCGTTATGAGAGGGATATGGATAGGGACATAAAGTACATATATCGCTCTCGATCGCGTTCTCCACCTCCTCGATTCCCTACATAACCTCCAGGCCACGGAAAACAACCAGTAGAACCTCTTCGTCAAAAACCATCTTCTCAAACTTCTAGGCCCGAATCACAACGTCGTAGGACTGAGGTCGAACCTCCCACTATTGCCGAAGAAGCCATCACTGAGCCCACTGGGGAAGGGGCTATCAGAATCGACCAGTTAAGAAAAGATTTCTCGAACATTTGCTTCGACGGCTTTATCTTCCCTCCTCACTTAAAGAAAATCCCCTCTGAGGCTGAACAAACGATGCACAACTATATTCATGATATCTATACCCAATATAAGGAGTGGATGAAAGCCGCGGATAAAGCGTCGGCGGTGGCTTTTGAGCGAGCGAAAATAATTGAGAAGTTAGAAACCGACCTCGCTCAAAAAGATCGTATTATTCAAGTGCTCAATGATGAAGCTGAATCCTCTCGGAAATCTGAAATAGAGGCCACACAAAAGGCTGATGAGGCAACTCAATCTATGGAAAGAATGCGACAAACACATTTCGCTCTGATGGAGCAGATGGGCCACCGAAACACCACAGTTACCGCTGAAAGGGATGCTGCTCTGAAAGAACTCAACGAGCTTAAAGCCAAATTTTCTGAAATCAATAAAGAAAAAGATGATGCGAACAAAGCAGCCCAGGAAGCGTGCGAACAAGCGGTGGTGCTACGTGATGAAAAGGACGCAGCCGTACTTAAAGTTCGGGAGGCCGAAGCTAAGGTTGAGGAGGAAGTTAAGACGGCTGAGGCCAGGTTCGAGGCCGATATTGAAGATCTCCTGATTAAGTACAATGCCAGAGTGCTGAAGTACAGGGATCTAACCTGGCTCGACAATTATCCTACACACCTATATAACGCTTGGGGCCGGTTGGAGCAAGACGAAAAAACTGGGCAACAAGCGGAATCGGTTGACGAGTTCGAGCTCGAGAACCGGATGTTGAACGAAGATGAGCGGAAAGTTCTCCATGATACAACAATCTCATATGAAAAGGAGAAACTTGGCGTTCAACACTCGGAGGTTGGATAAGGCTCTGGTGTCGAGCATCATGATATAAGTTCCGAAACTCTTGCGCCGACTCAGCCTGAATCCACACCTGTGGTTGATCCTCAGCCTGTTCCTGCTTATAACCCAGATCAACCGCAGACATCTCCAGCCCGCGAGCAAGTCTCTGAAGCTGAACCGCCACCCGCGAGCCAAACTGAGGAAGGTACTATGAACATTTTCTGTGTTTATCCGAAGTCGGAAGTGCCACTTGAAATAATTACTAACAGTCCTTCCTTTGTTCTTATCCAGTGATCAGAGCAACGTCGGTCATGCCTCCTGCAACTCAAGAATCACATCATGTGCAGAAGACCATTATAACAGAAGCGACCACCACAACGACCACGACACCAACTGATGGAGCACAGGGAAGCACACTTATTTTTTATGAGCGGATGATGGAGGAACTCCTTGGTCATCACAGTGACCCCTTTGCAGATTTGCCGTTCGTTATGGGTGGAAGCGTACCAATGACAAGTTCTTCGGCCCCAACTGCGGGAGTCCCCGGCGATGCACAAACACTTCATGAAGAAGAAATCATAGCCGAAATCAACGCTGAGCTGGAGGCAGCCGCGCGGGGCAGTGGCTTTGGAGGTGGAATGGCGGGGTCAGTGCCTATCCCGCCTCCTACTATTGATCTCGTCCCTCCGACTCCACCTTCAGGAAGCGTTCCAATACATTTGAGTTCGGAGAAGGAAATTGATATAATGCCCCCGACTGGAGATCGGCCGCCGAAAGGCAAGGGCTCAAAGAGAAAACCAAGTGACAGCTCCAACGGGTCCACACCGAAGAAGAAACCGAGAAAGAAAAAAGAGTAGATACATTTCTTTGGCTCATTTTTGAGTAGATAGGAATTTCTTTAGCTTTTGTTGGCGTGTAAAGATGCGGGTTCGACCCCTGCTAGTAGGATTTTTTGGGATAAACCTGTACTTAATTTTCTTCCACAAATAGTTGAAATGAAATTCCATTTTGTCTTCAACTCAATTTTCGTTTATTTGCTTAAGTGTTTCAGCATTTAAACTCCAGTCCAATACACTTGTTGAGATTCGACCTTTGGATTGGATCCGAGTTTATTCGTTAAGTCCTGAAACCACGACTATGAGTTATGACCGAGCGTTAAGCCGGACTCCAATGCTGCACTGTCTCAGTCAGTGATTGGCACTTAAGTTCTGCCCCCAGTTTCAGGGACGAATTGTAAAGATCAGGTAGCAATTGTACTTTGCCTTCAACACATCGAGCTTAATGTCGTTGAATTGATGCTGAAACAAGGAAATTTGAGTGGTCGAATCACACTCGCTCATTTATCGACGATCGTATCCACACTCCAGGGATTTGCATCCGTACGTCGGCGGTCAGTCACGCATGCTTAAGTTTTAAGGATATGTCCACGCTTCAGGGACGTAAGTCATTTTCATGGGTGGTCAGTCACACCCGTCTAATGTTTGTAACCATGTCCACACTCTGGGGACTTTAGATGGATTTGCGAGTGGTCAGTCACACCCGATTTGCATTTACACTCTGACCATGCTCCGGGGACTCAGAGTTGTTTTACGGACGGTCGATTCCAATCTGGTTTGTGTTTAAACTCCAATCCACTCTCCGGGGATTTAGAATTAATGTTTATACCCCAATTCGCACTTTGGGAATTGGGAGTTGGTGTTTATGCTCCAATTCACACTCTGGGAATTTGGAGTCGAAGTTTATATTGACACTCCGGTTCGCACTCTGGGATTTCGGAGTTAGTTGATGTTTATACTACAGTTCGCGCTCTGGGAACTTGGAGTTGGCCGACAGATGGTCAGTCAATCTATTCAGGCTTTAGGATTTCGTTCGCACTCCGGGAACGACAAATCTATCAGGATCGTGGATGGTCGGTTCACATCCACCCCGAGTTAACAAGTGAGGTCGTTAGATGGACGGATCCATCCTCCTCAAACTTGGTCAAGATACGGGCGAAGTCGTTAGGTGGACGGATCAACCCTCTTTGAGACCGTATTTGTAAGTTTATACTCCAGTTTACACTCTGAGAATCTGGAGTCGGTTAAAGGATTGTCTTGTATCAATCCTTTTTTGACTTCAGTGTGATGACTTACCCCCGAGCTCGGGTTTCACTTAGCGAGTAACCGGTCGTATCACAGTCACTCCCTATTTGAATAAATTCCACCGTCAGATGGAATTTAGCTCTCTGTGCATAGTGATAGTTGTATGATGCATTCAATAAATCACAGCTCTGGCTCGAAGAGATTGCATTTTATTGCTGAAATAAGAAAATATGGCAAAATCAGTTGCCTTATTACAAATTCAAATTTCAAAATGCAGAAACAAATTGCAAATGAAAAGTAGACTGAATAAATAAACAGAGCCTGTCATGTGTAGTAGCGACGAAGGATTTCGCTGTTCCAAGCTCTCGGAAGAGTGAGACCGTCAACGGTCGATAATTTGAATGTGCCATCTCCGAGCTTTCGTTCAATAACATACGGCCTTTCCCAAGTTGGCTTCATATGCAAAGGGACCGGGTAAATTCTCTTAAGGACGAGATCGCCGAGTTCAAAGGTTCGGGGTCGGACCTTGGCATTGTATAATCGGGCGACTCGACTTCGGTATGCGGCTGCCCTCAAATCAACCTCTTCATGCTTCCCATCCAACAAATCTAGAGATTCGGCAAGTAATATAGCATTTGTCTTCGGATCTTAGTATGTCACACGATGAGAAGACACTTCTAATTCGACTGGAATAACAGCTTCTGAACCATAAGAAAGAGAGAATGGAGTGTGACCGGTTGTGGACTTGTGGGTTGTTCGGTAGGCCCATAAGGCCATAAGAAGTTCATCGACCCATTTACCCCCGACATTTTCCAGTCGTTTTTTTAGAATAGACTTTATAACTTTGTTAACAGCTTCGACTTGTCCATTCGCTTAAGGGTGCGCTACTGCGGAGAATTTCTTCTGAATGTGGAATCGTTGACAGAAATCCTTAAATTCAACACTGTCGAATTGGGTCCCGTTATCAGTGATGATAGTATGTGGGAGACCAAACCGGCAGATGATGTTGCGCACTACAAAGTTGATCACCTTCTTTGTTGTGATTGTAGCAAGAGGTTCAGCTTCCGTCCACTTGGTAAAGTAATCAACTGCTACGATGACGTACTTCACACCACCTTTCGCTAGAGGTAGAGAGCCAATAATGTCAATGCCCTATACTGCAAACGGCCATGGACTGACCATTTGAGTAATTTCGGTAGGTGGGGCTCTTGGAATTCGAGCGTGCTTCTAACATTTGTCACATTTTCTGGCATAATCTGATGCATCGCGATTTACGGTCGGCCAATAGTATCCATATCGGAGCACTTTCTTAGCAAGGGCTTGCCCCCGGTGTGATCGCCACATTCTCCTTCATGCACATCACGCAATACGCGTTTGATTTCATCATGAGCGTTACACTGGAGTAAAGGAACAGAGTATCCTCTTCTATACATGACTCCATTCTGAATAGTGAACCGCGAAGCTTTTCGAAGAATCTGTCTCTTTTCACTCCTGCGCTCTGGTAGGGTTCCATGCTCAAGATAATTTCTGAACGGAGTCATCCATGACTCCTTATCGGGAATAACCTCAAATATCCACTTTGTCTCCATTCGGTCAATGCTCGGGAAAGCTAACGTCTCTACGGGAACGAGTCTCATTTGTTGTGCCTCGCCTGTACTGGCTAACTTTGCTAATGAATCGGCTTTCTGATTGCACTCTCGGAGTATGCAGTAGATGACATAATAATCGAACTGATTTAATATTTCTTGAACCCGAGCAAGGTAAGCAGCCAGTCTTCGGTCCTTGGTCCGGTATTCCCCCCGAACTTGACACACGACCAATTATGAATCACAATAAATCTCCACAGTAATGATTTTCAAATCTCTGGCAAGTCTCAATCCGGCAAGTAAGGCTTCATACTTAGCTTCGTTGTTGGTTGCACGAAAATCAAACTTTAAAGCATAGCATATAGATCGACCTTCGGGAGCTTCAAGTACAACACTGGCACCTGAGCAACGGTCATTTGATGCATCATCAGTGTGCAGCTTCCAGATATACTTGGGTGATTCACTGGTTTCAGACAAGTCCTTTGGGATAGTGAATTCAGCTATGAAATCTGCCAGGACTTGTCCTTGGATAGCTCGCCTTGGAGTGTAAGTAATGTCAAACTGACTTAGCTCGATATTCCACTTCAGTAACCTACTAGACGTCTCAGGCCGCGTGAGGACCTATCATAACGGCTGGTCGGTGTAGACGGTGATCGGATGAGCTCGAAAATACAAATGGAGCTTCCGTGAGGCAATAATAAGACAATAAGCCAACTTCTCTAGCTTTGGATAATTTCTCTCAGCTCCGGTTAGTCATTTGCTAATGTAATATACTGGCCGTTGTATCTGATCTTCCTCCCGAACTAGGGCAGCACTGATAGCGTTCTCTGACACCGCTATGTAAATGTATAACCTTTTGTGATCAATAGGCTTTGACAGGATGGGTGGTGTAGAAAGGTGTTGAACTAGTGCTCGGAATGCGCCCTCACATTCCACAGTCCATTCGAAGTTTCGCTTCCCTTTTCTGATCAGGTCGAAGAAGGAAATGCATTTGTCAGTGGACTTTGAAATGAACCGGCTCAGTGCGGCTACTTTTCCGTTGATGCTTTGGACTTGCTTTATAGTTCTCGGAGTTTCCAGATTTTTGATCGCCCAGATCTTTTCAGGATTAGCTTCAATTCCTCGAGCGTTGACGATAAACCCAAGGAATTTTCCGGATGTGACCCCGAAGTGACATTTCAGTGGGTTAAGATTCATTCTATATTCTCGGAGGATATTAAACATTGACTCCAGGTATTTGATATGATCAGCGGAGAATCGCGACTTCACGAGCATGTCGTCCACATATACCTCCATGGTTTTTCCAATCTGGTTAGCGAACATCCGGTTAACTAATCGTTGGTAAGTTGCCCCAGCGTTCTTGAGTCCGAAAGGCATAACCTTGTAGCAATAAAGTCCCAGATCGATCACGAAGCTGGTATGTTCCTGGCCGGGCAAGTGCATGGGTATCTAGTTGTAGCCTGAATACGTGTCCATGAAGGATAGGAGTTCATGTCCAGCCGTTGAATCTACGAGTTGATCGATTCGAGGAAGTGGGAAACTGTCTTTGGGGCAGGCTTTATTCAAGTCTGAGTAGTCAACACACGTTCTCCATTTTCCATTTGGCTTTCGGACAAGTACAGGGTTGGATACCCACTCCGGGTATAATGCATCTCGAATAAATCCATTCGATTTTAGCTTATCTACCTTTTCCTTAAGGGCGGCAGATCTCTCTGGATCCATACCACGCCTTTTTTGTTTGACCGGGACATGCCGTGAGTCAATGTTCGATGTGTGGCTCGCGATGTCCGGGGAGATTCCACACATATCAGAGTGCGTCCAAGCAAACACGTCAAGGTTTGTCCGGAGAAATTCAACCAATTCCTCTTGCACTTGTTGGCTTAGCTGAGATCCAATTTTTATCATTCTAGAATCGTCACTATCGTCGATCGGAACATCGATCGTCAGCTCGGCCGGGGAAGCTTGACTATCTTTACATTCATCTTCACTTTCGGTGTCTCTCGGGTCAAGATCCCTTTGAAATTGGTTAGGGTGCCCGGGCCTGGGCCCAGGCGTCAATTGTCAATTTTCAACAAATCGGACACAGAGAGATTCCTCTACGCCCTTTCCTTTCTGTTCGTTGCGCATCTCGCAGCTCGGCAACATAACAGGCTTGTCCAGCATCCTGATCTCCTTGAACGACTCTAACCCCATGATCGGTGGGGAATTTTAGAGTCAGACACCATGGGGCAATAGCTGCCCTGAACTCAGCTAGGGCTGGTCGGTCCAAGAAAGCATTATATGGCGAGTCTATATCCAACACTACAAATTGTAACATCCGAACTCTCCGGCGTTCTCCAATTCCTAACTCTACTGGCAATTCAACCACTCCAGTGGGTATAGTCGCACTTCCGTTAAAACCATGGATACAGTACTGACAAGGCTTCAAATCTTTAGTCTCCATTTTCATCTGGTCATAGGCTCGCTTGAACAATATATTCACAGAACTTTCACTGTCTACCAAGATCCTCTTCATCCAAGCAGGACCTACTTGAGCTGATATGACAAGTGGATCGATGGTTAGGGCTTCGATCCAGTCGGCATCTCTGTCTCAGAAGACGATGTCATTAGTCATCACCTTCTGTTGCTTGGCCGGAGCCTCATCTTCCAAATTACTACAACACTCGAAGCTCGTGTGCCTGATAGAACTGGCATACGACTCCATTTCCTTCCAGCTTCGGTCTGTTGGATGAGGACCACCACTAACAGTATTTATCACCAACCTCCCGCCAGTACGAGCGGGTTCCTCCTGTCTTGCCTGATTCGGTACATGATTCTGATTTGATGGGCCCGCACCTCCAGACTGCGGCGCCTGCACAAACTGCTCCAACTTTCTCTCTTATCAACTTTTCAATGAGATCCTACAAGTGACGGCACTCATTCGTGTTATGGCCGTAGCTTTCGTGGAATCTACAAAACTTTCATGTCTCGATATTTTTTTCCGATGACTGTTTCGGAGCAGGCTTCTTATACTGAATAGTATTGTAGGTCTGTAAATATACATTTTCCAGCGACGTATTCAAAGGAGTATAATTATCGAACATAGGAGCCCTATGTCGTGGACCACGATTCTAATCCCGTTTCCTATTTTGGTTTCCATTGTCTTTCTGTTGATTCTGTTTATTTTGTATATTCAGTTGCACTTTTCCGAAACTCTCCCCGGATTGTTTAACAGCAACATTGCTCTGAATTCCTTCCGCGCTAGGCCCTACGTCATCCTTTTTCCTAGACTGTTTCGCATCCTCCCTTCTCAAGAATTGGGCTGCCTTGGAATAGAAACGGTCCAATGACGCAGGAGGTTTTCCGACAGCTAGTTGCCGAACTCAGAATCGGGGTCGATACTCTTAGTCGGTGCCATCAGAATCGAATTATCATTGGGGTTACTAATTTCAGCGCATGCAGCATGAAATCTCTCTAGAAACGCCTGAGTGTCTCTCCAGGAGCTTGAGTGACACTAGACAAAGTATTAACATCTTTCGGTCTTGCGACATGCATGCGAAATTGCTTAATAAACTTTGTTGTCAACTGGTCAAAACAAGAGATAGATCGAGGTGGCAGTCGGGTAAACCACATAGTCGCTATGCCCCCAGAGAGATCAAGAAGCTTCGGCACTTAACTGCATCATCAGCTCGTGCAGCATTCATCAACCACTCATACTTTAAGATGTGTTGATTGGGATCAGAGCTCCCTTCATAAACCGGTAAACTCGGCATCCTGAATGGCCGAGATGGTTCAGCATAGTATCTGATCAGTAAAAGGAGTATGACTCCGGGAGATTCTCCAGTCGTCATTAGTGAGGCCTTGACTCTCTCGGATCATCTGACGGATCATCGTCGGGATGTCCGGCATTTGTACATTTTGAGCACGCTAGGCCAAGGTGTGGTCGGGTTCCACAATGCGAGGTTGGACCGGTCGCGGTTGACGGTCCACATCTCACCTCCTTGGTTCGAAGTTCTCTGGCACATATGGTTCGGGAGTATGTTCATGCTGGCGATGGTTCGGATCTATCCGATTTCAGGCATCAACTCCCGGTTCAGTAGCAATGGTGTTAGTGCGGTTGTCTATAACATGATATGGAATAGTACCTCCTTGGGAGGAGGGTCTAGTCTGATGGCTGGCTGATGGGCCAACTCTCGGTTGCCCAAGGTTCAGCGCATGCTGATGTCCAGTAGCTTGAGTGTAACTTCCATCTAGCCGTGGGCGCGTAGATCTATGGTGGTAATCTGAAGAGGCTGAACTCTCGGTGGAGGAATGGGAAGCCTGATCCCTCCTGGATCTCCTTCGTCGTTGACGGTTCAGTTGGTTGGTAAGTTTTGCATTATCATGGAGCTATTGAGCGAGCTGTTGGCGGCTCTGAGTCGGTTCTTGCATTAGCATTTGGAATTCTTCCCTGGTGATAGGGCCATGTGGATCTGATGGTCCGGCAACACTCTGATCGGCAAGAGGTAGCTGTACGGGATTCTGCATGTCCCGTCCTTCTGGATCTACGGCAGCTGAAGTAGTCCTTGTGTTAACCATGATGGATAGCGAAGCTCTTTCCTAGACTTGATGCAAATCTGAATAGGATGGAAGAACTTTAGTCTTTGAAATTTAGATCTTCTTCTTAGATTTACACAATCTGATATCGATAGTAGATCCAACGAGCAGGAGAAAAAATGCGTTTTCTCAGTAAAAACGCCAAAGTGTTTGTACTAAAATTGGGCACAACACTCTTCGGAAGTGTTTGAAGAGATAAAGTGAAGAAAGTAAATGTAAAAAGAGGATTATCTAACAAACACTCCAAACAATAATCAGAAAAACAGCAATAGAACACAAAGATTTAGAGTAGTTCGGCGTGTTGCCTACGTCCACTATGAAATGATTGACTTTTATTCACTTTTGTTTGTTGGTTACAGCAGATTACAACAGTAAATTTCGAGTACAACAGTGATTTTTGAGTGCAACAATAATTTCGGCAGAGTCTGGACGTCGAAGAGCCAAAAAGTCCCTTTTCAGTAGGTTCTGGACTGCTATTTATAGGCGTAGACTGCAAATATCTCGCTCAGATCTCGGAAGACCTCTTCTTGCACGTGGGTGGGCCCACGCGATCGATTGCATACGATTTGCACTCGATCTGTGATCGATACGAACGAGCTTCGTATCGATCAATAATCCATCCAATCGAGTCGATATCGATCATGAACATTCTCTAGGATGTACGCAAGCTTCTGTGAAAATTTGGTAGCATTTGGACTTGTAGATGGTGAGTTATGATCGATGCAAGTTTGGGTTTTCTGTAGGCTGTTGAATTCGTATCGATCTGTTCGTATTGCTTTTTGGGAGCGTGCTTGCAAGTTGACATGGCGCTAACTTCTCGGATCGATCCACTTTTCATGCCAAGTGACTAAATCTTTCATTGGAGTGTATCTTGTTCGCATCGATCACCTCTGCCTTATTCGTATCGATTGTCATTGTTTTTGTTCGTATCGATCGCTTAATGGTCATTTCGTATCGATGGATGGACGTTGTTTCGCATCGTTCCATTCGTATCGTTCACCTGAAGCTTCCTCGTATCGATACGATATGTCTTCAGGTGATGGATACGAATTGGGGTGAATGTGATCGATACGAAGTGCGGTGCACTTTCATGGATGTGGACCAGTGGTCACCTGATGGATACGAAGTGACGACCATTTGATGGATACGAACTGTTGAAGCTTGATGGATGCGAACAAGGTCTTTCAGTTGATGGATACGAAGAGTGCAGTTCCAGATGGGTGCGAACGGAATCGATGCAAAGAGAGCGAAATGATGGATACGAACGGATTGATTTCCTTGGCTTGCATCGATCATATCTTGAGCATACAAACTCGGATTGACTTGAAATTTGGAACGTTGGCTTCCATAGCTTTGCATGTCGTGTCATGTTAATTGTAGTTTGATCCGGACTCGGACACAATTCGTTGATATCCATAGTGAATTTGCGTATAACCGATTTTCGGGACAGACCGTCCTCGGTTTCCAGTTAAGTTCTTGGTGTCACGACCTTGCCAAAAGGCGGGATAATACCTTCAATCATGCACTGACTAACTATATCCTCGAGAAAAAGTTTAGCAAATAAACCATCTACAATTCAAACTAAAAAATGTATAAATAAAAAAAAGAAACAAAATTCATGAATTACATATCATGCTAGGAAAATTCATGAATTATATATCTATGCTAGGAAAATATTTTCTTTAGAACTAAAAATAAGAAAAAGAAAATTTATTCCTACCTAAATAGGAGTGATGCATTTTACTTCTTGTATCAGAGAAAACATTCGAAAAATGATGTGACTGTCGATTTAAACTGTAGTTTATTGCAACTCTCTCCACATATTGTGCTTCTAATAAGTCAAATCTATTGTTCTGGTCAAACCTTTCCTATATATATCATTATCAATAATGCCTAAAAAAACATAAACTAATAATTAATATATAATATCCTCACAATCAAGTGGTTGAAAAAAAGGGAAACATATATTGTAAATGAACATTAATCTAAAATAGAAATAGATGTTATAGGAATGCTAAGTTGGAAGAATAATGCTGTATTGGTCGCTTGTGGCCATTAATTTCTGGTACAAAGAATATGAGTAGGTAATATGAAAATGTAAACTATTGCAAATGGAAGAAATGAAAATCATGCATTGGGTAACTCAATTGATTTTGATACTATTAAGTTCAATTGAAGGAATTAAGCTGTTTTGATCAATGTACTCTATTTCAAATTAATGAAACTCCAGTCTGTCTTGAGAAACTTACACTGCATACATTTTCTAAATAAACTTGATTTAAAAAACAAACAAATCATTTTATGCGAGGAGAAAAAGAATACAATAGTACACAGCTACGCTGCTATTTTTTATTTGAGAGAAAGGTGCATTCTCTTTTGCATAATTATAAAATACCGAGAGAAAGATAGTACCATAAAAGAAATCATCTTAGTGGAAATATATTTTTGTAGTAGTATATGTTCAACCTTATAATATGTGTACAGTATAATGGTTTTACATTACTTGTGCTGTATATATTGGTACGTATGATCATATACATGAATGGAGTCTGTGATCCTAATTGGTAGGACTAAAAAATTATTCATGTGGAATTCATATATTTAAGCACATATGAAAAATAGAGTAATTAAATAGATACTATAATTAAGTTGAAATAGCAAGTACTATATGTGACGGAAGTACTTTAATTGTAAATGTAAGCTACTAATTTAAAGTGTGAACAACAAAGCATGGATGTACTTAAGTTCTTTCAAAACAATCTAAAACCATTGTGAAAGAGCGAGATAATATACCAAATGACCATGAACTCCATGACTTAGAACTTTAGGAAAACAATGGGTATATATTGTCACACCAGCAAAAGTGTTAATGATACGATGATATTTAGAGGCATTAGATTACATGCCTATTTCTATTTTTTTAGTAATGAATAAGTAAAATTAAATTATCAAATAGGGAGAAAATGGCCACAACATGGGAATGAATAAAATGGATAGAATTCAGTAACATATCAAGCACATGACAAATAGTTTGGTTCATCTTTAAGTGCACAACTTGGTGATACCGAGCACAAAATAGCTAAACATGCATGAAAGTAAGCAGAATCAATGTTTTAAAGTAGCATAAAGTGTCATCATCCACTGTTAGAAGAACATTTATCACATAGTAAAAGAGCTTTAGATGTCACAAATGTAAAATATACTAATGACCACATCCAACTTCTAAGATAAATAGTCAGTTGCAAAGTCATCCATGCTATCTAATGCAACACATTCACTTGAGCGTACAATGTGATACAGTGAATGAAATAAAGCATAAGACATACGTGAAGAACTCAAGCCCTATATTATTTGACTAATGTTTATTCTTCTTGAAGGATTTGCTAGGATAGAAACTGTATGGCTATTGCAGAAAAAGTAAATATATAAGGATGGAGACTACACTGCATTGCTTTTATAGTAGAAAATATACGATTAAGATGTAAAAAACTTTACATGCTTTCACAGATATGGGCACTAAATTCTGATGAAATGCTTGGATATAGATATCTCTTCAAGCAAACTATGTACTACTGTGGTCTTAGAAAAAAAATTTAAATAAAGATATTTAGTGAAGAAGACAACATACAAATCTAATTTAAATAGAGCTCAAGAGTCTTTTACACCTTGTTCTTTTATATGTTACTTTTGTTTCTCTAAGTTCCCTAGTAAGATCACGAATAGTCCAATTGATCGAAGATTTTCAAATGCACATTATTTGAATAACCGTGACCAAAGTGGTTGCTGTGTTTCTTCAAATACTCTTAGGAAAATGAGTTCAACAACCTTATTACCTTATATATCTCGTTGATTAGAAGTTGAAAAACAAATCAATACATAATGAATTTTAAAACCAAATCGATCTGCTCCTAACTAAAATTCCTTTCTTTTGAGATCATAAACCAATCGTACAAATTTAAAAGAATCGAATCAATAATATACCAAGGAAAAACAAAATTCTAAAAGTAATACATCTGCTATTTATTAACAAATCAGATTAATAAATTACCAGCAGGTCGACATTCCATGTTGTTCGTTTCCTGGATTCGGCCAGAAATTCTAAGAATTCAGTATTTTAGATAAGAACGGATAAGGAGAGAGATAAATAATTGCTTCATATTCTATTTTATATATAATCGAATAGATTCTCCCATTCTACTCAGTTTCTGACGCAGCGGATACAAAAATTGATGATACGATGAACGTAGCAATCGGTGGATTGAGAAATACTGGAATGCCCAAATTCGTTGAACCGAAGATGCCGAATTTTAGCTATCTACGTCACGTTGATCGATCACGATACCGTAAAAGTAGATCTTCAATTCTTCGAGCGTTGATCAAGCGCACTTGATACCGCGAATTGGCTTCACGATCGTTGAATCGAGCGCACTCGATTGACCGAAGGTGGAGATAGGAGATCGCACTCGACTACCAATTGGATGAAAGCACAAAGCTAACAAAGGAAATTTTATTCAAAAATCAACAACCTTTACAAATGACACAACCCGCCTATTTATAGGCTTACAACACTCATACACAACTTAAGAAAAAAAAACATCTCAATAGTACAATGATTTTAAAAACACCCAGCCGACCTAAAAAAACAGCACACGCGACCTAAAATCAACAACAACGACCTAAACAAGACAATCAGCGACTTAAAGAAGCCCGTTTGCGACCTAAAGAAATCTTCAGCGATCTACCATAGCTCGTCCACGACTTAAGGAATCTTCAGCGATCTACCATAGCTCGTCCGCGACTTAAGGAGGCAGTTGAATCTTGCTCGCGACCTACTGGAAGAAGCAGCAACACTTCGCGACCTAACGAAGCTCGCGACCTAGTAATCAGCGACCTAAGGAAATTTGCGACATAGGGACTCTGAAGTGAGACTTCGCGACCTACTCGATCTGCCTCGTCGACATAGGCTTCTGGAGCGGCATAAGTCGTTCGCGATTTACTGGCTTTGCCTTGCGACCTAGCTGCTGGAGCTTCTCGCGCGCGACCTTCTGGAGCAGCTTCTTTGCGAACTAGGGTTTCGCGACTTCGCCATGTCGATCGCGAGTTTGAGGTACGCGCTGCATCATCCTCCCCTGGTTGAAAAGAATTCGACCTCGAATTCACGCTCTCTTCTTTTTCGACATGCTTATCCTCATGATATGGAATCAAGTGTTTGACGTTGAAAACGTCAGCAGTATGGATATGATCCGGCAATCTCAACTGATAAGCATTCTCATTGATCTTCTTTAAAATTTCTACTGGACCAATCTTTCGAGCTTTCAGCTTGTTGTAAGCTCCAGCTGGAAAACGATCTTTCGTTAATACCGCGTAAACAAAATCACCTTCCTTGAAGTCTACACTTCTTCGTTTCTTATCTACAGCTTGTTTATACTTCTCATTCGCCTTCTCCAAACGTTCCTGAACGATTCTATGACAATCTTTTAACTCATCAACGAAATCTGACGCCCGTTTAATCACTCTTTTCGGTTGTGGTAGTACCGTTAAATCCAACGGCCCCTTTGGCAAGCTCGAATATACAATCTGAAACGGACTGTAACCAGTGCTTCGGTTAACAGCATGATTATGAGCAAACTCTGCCTGACACAACTTTAAGTCCCAACTCTTTAAATTGTCTTGCACAAGACATCGCAACAAGTTTCCCAACGATATATTCACCACTTCCGTTTGCCCATCTGTTTAAGGATGATATGCACTACTAAAATTCAGCTTCGTCCGACCATCTTCCACAAACTTAGCCAAAAGTGACTCAAAAATCTAGTATCCCTGTCTGAAACAATCGATTCAGGTAGCCCATGCAATCGATACACCTCCTTAAAGAATAACTGAGCGACTCGGACGACATCTGCTGTCTTCTTACATGCGATGAAATGTGCCATTTTCGAAAATCGGTCAACCACCACATAAATGGAGTCGTTTCCCCTTTGAGTTCGAGGCAAACCCAAAACAAAATCCATACTCACATCAACCCAAGGCTTAGTTGGTACAGGTAACGGTATATATAATCCAGCATTGGTCGCAGTTCCTTTCGAAATTTGACAGATATGACATCGCTCCACAAACCTTTCCACTTCTTTCCTCATTGATGGCCAAAAATAAGATTGAGAAATCAGCTGTAATGTACGGTCTCTAACCACATGACCTTCCTCATGCAATTTCTTCACAATCTTCATTCTCAAACTACAATCCGGTATACATAATCGATTTCCCTTGAACAGAAAACCATCAACCATCACAAATTCATCCGTCTCTCCCTCCTTGACTTTATCAACAAACTTTGCAACGTAAGGATCATCACCAAATAACTCTGGTAACACATCAAACCCTGTCACTTCGACCTTCATTGTAGTCAACACATGATTTCGTCTACTCAATGCATCTGCAACACGATTCGTCACTCCCGATTTGTGTTTCACAACAAACGTAAACTGTTGCAGATATGCAATCCATGATGCATGTCTCGCTGAAATCTTGTCTTGCCCTTGTAAATGTTTCAACGCCTCATGATTAGTGTAAAGAACAAACTCTTTCTGAAATAGATAGTGTCTCTAGTGTTTAATAGCTTGCACAACAGCATAAAATTCCACATCATATGTACTATATCTCATCTTTTCTCCCGACAGCTTCTCACTGAAATATGCAATAGGACGCCCCCTCTGACTCAACACCCTTCCAATTCCAACCTTCGACGCGTCAGTATGTAATTCAAACAACAACTGAAAATCAGGTAATGCTAGAATTGGTGTTGTCGTCAACAACTCCTTGATTCGTTCAAAAGCAACTCCTGCTTCCTCCGTCCATGAAAACTGTTTGCCCTTCATACAATCTGTAACAGGTGTCATCACACTACTAAAGTGTGGAATAAATCTTCTACAAAATGAAGCCAACCCATGAAAACTCCGAACCTCTGTTATCGTCTTGGGCTGTGGCCAATCTCTAATCGCCTCTACTTTACTCTGATCCACCTGTATTCCTTCCTCTGATACAACATACCCCAGAAATAAAACACTATGCGTCATGAACACGCATTTCTTTGTTGCAGCATAAAATTGTTCTTGTCGCAGTACCATCAACACTTCCTTCAAATGATGCAAGTGTTCCTATGGACTTCCACTATATATCAGAATATCATCGAAATACACCACCACAAACTTCCCAATGAATGGTCTAAAAATCTGATTCATCACCCGCATAAATGTACTTGGCGCATTTGATAAACCAAATGGCATTACCAACCATTCGTATAGACCCTCCCTGGTTTTAAAAGCAGTCTTCCACTCATCACCTGGCCTGATACGAATTTGATGATATCCGCTCTTCAAATTAATCTTCGAAAAGATTACAGACCCACTGATTTGATCTAACAGATCATCAAGCCTCGGCATCGGAAATCTGTATCTGACTGTGATCTTATTCAATGCTCTATTATCTGTGCACATCCTTCACGTTCCATCCTTTTTGGGTACCAATAAAGCTGGTACAGCACAAGGACTTAAACTCTCCTGCACACGCCCCTGTTCAAGCAATTCTTCCACCTGCCTTCGCAATTCTTCATGTTCCTTCGGACTCATTCGATAATGTGGTCTATGTGGCAACATTGCTCCCGGAACAAGATCAATTTGATGTTGAATGTCTCTCAGCGGCGGTAACTCCTTTGGTAACTCCTTTGGAAATACATCCTCAAATTCTTTCAATACTGGTTTCACTTCTTCTGGAACTTCAACCTCTTCACTGCTCTCACGCCCAATTAACAAGAATACTTCCGGCTCTTCCTCAACCTCCTTAACAAACTCCTTCAAAGATAATAAAGTTTTCAGCTCTTCAATCTCCTCCAGTTTGTTTTCCTCTTGTTGACGCTTCTTTGGAACTAGAGTGATTTTAGTACCTTCAAACATGAAACTATAACTGTTGTTTCGCCCATCATGTTGCACCACCCTATCATATTGCCACGGTCTCCCCAGCAACAAATGACAGACATCCATATCTACAACATCGCACCAAATTTCATCTTTGTATTTCTTCCCAATCGAAAATTTAACACAAGCCATTCGTCCAACTTTCACCTCACCACCCTTCCTCAACCATGCTAACTTGTACGGTTTAGGATGTTTCTCAGTTTTTAACTCTAACTTCTTCACCGCTTCTGTAGATATAATATTGTCACAACTTCTAGCATCAATAACAAACTTGCAAACTCTTCCTAGAATAGTGCATGTAGACTGAAAAATGTTATTCCTCAACCAACTACTTTCCTCCTCTTGCTTTGGAGTCAAACAACTTCTCCTCATCATCAATGAGTACCCTTCATCTCCCGACAACAAGTCTTCCTCCTCCACTGGTAATGAATTAGAACATTCAGCTTCTTCCTCCTCATCCTCAGCTTCCGCAACCATCACTCGTTTCTTAGGGTTTGGACACTCATTGCTTTTATGACCCATCTCCTGGCAATTGTAGCATTTGAAACCATTGTTAACCTTCGCCTTCTCAACCTCCTTCACCACTGGTTTACTGATAGGTTTAGAAACATTAGAACCTCCATTAACGCCCTTCACTTGATTGTTGGAATTAGTAAACACACCACCACCTCGTCGTCCCTGTTTCTCCCAAGCCAACGCTTTCTGGTGTGCTTCCGCTACAGATCTGGGATCAAACATATTTACCATGTCTTGAATCTGCATACGCAATCCTCCAACAAATCTAGTTGTTAATTGTTCCTCTGTTTCCATAATATCGTTCCTTGCAATCAGTTGATAAAATTCGTCAGCATAGTTATTCACAGATTTCGTTCCTTGCCTCAAGTTTTGTAGCCTCTGATACATAAGCGATTGATAATTATAAGGTAAGAACGTTGCTTTCATCAATTTCTTCATCTTCTCCCAAGATTCAACCTTTGACTTCCCCATTCGTTCACGTGTAAGTTTGGTTTGCTGCCACCACGCCAAAGCTCTACCCCTCAACCTTGTAGCAACCAACTTCACTCTACGATGTTCTGGAACTTCCTTGAAGTCAAAAATCTCCTCCACATTAGACACCCAATCTAGAAACTCCTCCGCTTGCATACCACCTTTGAATTCAGGAATTTCAGTCTTCATCCCCGACTCCCACTTGTGATCATACTCAGAGTAATTTCTTCCTTGTCCACGTCCTCGTCCATGAACACTACCACCATCATACTCTTCTTCACAATCCGATGTATATCGATGTCGATCCTGACCACCAACATCTCTACCACCACCATTTCTTCCACCAACATTCCTACGATCTACATTCCTTCGATCTCGATCAGTCACATTTCTATCACGACTTCGATCATCAACATTTCTATCACAATCTCGATCCACGCTTCTATGATCACTATCAACACTTCTCTCTCGATTTGAATGTGGTGAAACTCTACTTCTCCCATGGCTCGATTCAGGTGATACCCTTCTCTGATTTTGACTCATCTCCAACATCATCCTCTCTAATCGATTAATCCCTTCATTAAGCTTCTCATTGAAATTCTCGTTGATTCTTTGCTCCATCTCATCGGCTTCTTCTCTCCCATATAAAGCATCAATATTGCGATAACGGTTAGCTCTTCTCGGAGGCATGATCACTCTTCAACAAATTCCAATAAAAACTTCACTTCGATCTAAAAATCTTCAAATCAAAACTACCCACTTGTTGAAAACTTCAAAAATCTCCAAACGAACGAATCTCAATAACCCACTTCTCCAAATGAT
This sequence comes from Allium fistulosum, assembly GCA_030737815.1. NCBI lineage: Eukaryota > Viridiplantae > Streptophyta > Magnoliopsida > Asparagales > Amaryllidaceae > Allium > Allium fistulosum. Next base: position 1,439,824,035 of record CM060902.1, read on the forward strand.
GTAAATCTCGCACAACTCCAAAAATCTACGCAAACTCCTTGCGTTCTAGCTCTGATACCAAATGACGCAGCGGCGGAATACAAAAATTGATGATACGATGAACGTAGCAATCGGTGGATTGAGAAATACTGGAATGCCCAAATTCGTTGATCCGAAGATGCCGAATTTTAGCTATCTACGTCACGTTGATCGATCACGATACCGTGAAAGTAGATCTTCAATTCTTCGAGCGTTGATCAAGCGCACTTGATACCGCGAATTGGCTTCACGATCGTTGAATCGAGCGCACTCGATTGACCGAAGGTGGAGATAGGAGATCACACTCGACTACCAATTGGATGAAAGCACAAAGCTAACAAAGGAAATTTTATTCAAAAATCAACAACCTTTACAAATGACACAACCCGCCTATTTATAGGCTTACAACACTCATACACGACTTAAGAAAAAAAATACATCTCAACAGTACAATGATTTTAAAAACACCCAGCCGACCTAAAAAAAAACAGCACACGCGACCTAAAATCAACAACAATGACCTAAACAAGACAATCAGCGACTTAAAGAAGCCCGTTTGCGACCTAAAGAAATCTTCAGCGATCTACCATAGCTCGTCCGCGACTTAAGGAATCTTCAGCGATCTACCATAGCTCGTCCGCGACTTAAGGAGGCAGTTGAATCTTGCTCACGACCTACTGGAAGAAGCGGCAACACTTCGCGACCTAACGAAGCTCGCGACCTAGTAATCAGCGACCTAAGGAAATTTGCGACATAGGGACTCTGAAGTGAGACTTCGCGACCTACTGGATCTGCCTCGTCGACATAGGCTTCTAGAGCGGCATAAGTCGTTCGCGATTTACTGGCTTTGCCTTGCGACCTAGCTGCTGGAGCTTCTCGCGCGCGACCTTCTGGAGCAGATTCTTTGCGAACTAAGGTTTCGCGACTTCGCCATGTCGATCGCGAGTTTGAGGTACGCGCTGCATCAGTTTCACTTTAAGCAGTAGTAAAATCAACCAGAACTTCCATTCATATAGACTTAATCTGTTTTAACAAGTATATATTTCATGGACAGACAATATCTACTCATTAATTGATAGAGGTACAGGTTCTTCAACTATAATGCAGAAGATATGTCAACTGATTACAATAATGTAAACACCGAACTTTTTTTATACCATGACAACCTTAGGCTTAGTTCAGTAACAGAATCTCTCAAAGAAAAATGCATCTTTCAAACTTGTTATTCACAGCCATCTCTCTTCTCTTCATCCTATACACATACGTCACCACTACTGTGGTCGCTTCTGAACTAGACAACATGTGTGGTTTCATAGCACCATCTACCATGTCAAAAGTACAATGCCTATCAATCTTCAACCTCGATCCAAGATCGAGCAAAGCTGGTAATTATTATGACCTTGGACAAATCATAATTGACATTCTCACTTCTAGGGTCTCCAAATTAGAAAATTCCATCTCGGATTCAATGAAGGGCAACTCGAACTATCCAGATGTGCAACGCGTGCTTCAATTGTGTTCATTACTTTATAAGAATGGCGACTCTATGCTTAAGAAGGTGAAACAAAAGGCAGCAGCCAAGGATTATTACACTGCTACAGATGACCTAAGGTCTTATTTTGATAATATTAATGAGGCATGCATTAACCAGATTAACAAGATTAGGGCATTGGTTCCTAATGTTGTTGCTACAGGGATGGGAGAAGTAGCTTCTATCAATTATTGTGCTGTTTTGACTGAAAATATGCTTAAAAGTTTTGATATGTAATTTCTTGTATTGGAAGGATTAATAAGTAATTCTCTATGTGAGAATTAAATCTTGGTGTCAATTTTCTATTTATATTTATATTTTAGGCCACAAACCTATTCTGAAGTTATAACTAAAACACTTTAATTTGAGAACATGTTGCAAACCTATATCATTTTGTTCCATTGGTGTATGCAATTTATACGACACAATTACCCTTTTTTTTACCAACTAATACCCAAATCAATCCATGCCACATATCATCCCCATTTTAAAGTAAATCCACCAAAATAACTAATCCCATCCTAACACAAATTATTCCAAATTCCAAAAACTAAATGATTTTGTTGTAAAACTGTTAATGTAGTCGATGTATCAAACCACCAGCATCAATTGAAACTCCATTCTCATAATTGCCAATCATAAATAGCACAAATAAATTTTGCATTATTTTATTTTTGAATTATTGTATCATAACAATGAAGATTGTGAATTTAGCGAGGGCAGATTATATTCATGCACCAAAAATCACCTATCATGGATCACTATTTTTAAAAAAGAAATAATATTAAATTACCTTCTTCTTAATTGCATTTTAATATATTTTTTCTTATAATCAATCATATTAGAACCTTAAGATTAATGAAATTTGATTAAATCTATACAGTTTGATGAGAAGTTGATGAATATTTTTTATCATCTAATCTGAAATATCATTAAGACAACTTTTCCCACTAGCTGCTCTAATTTTGTAAGTATTTAATTTTTTGAAACATAAAATAAAGCTAGAGTTTATTTTGTTGGAACTGATAAATATTAAATTTTTGCAAGAAGCTACAATATTGATGTTAAATTTATGTCTCGTCGTGCTGATCTCTACATTTTATTCATTTATGTGTTTCGGTGTCCGGTACGCAATGAAACCATGAAACGATTAGCCGTATCGCTACCCATTTTAGCCTTTTGCATTCTGTGTCCTTTCGTCTGTTTTTGGTAAGACCAATAGCCATCAGTTTTCATATTCCCAGAAATTTATTCTAGCTTTTATTAATCCACCGTATTCAATAATTTCTGGCGTGACTTATGTTCTTCTGCACTTCAATTGAGAATATAATAAATTATATAATATTTGTTTACATAGGTTTAGGCTGCATGTTTCTTCTTCCTACCTATTGCCTGTTCGTGCTTTAGAATAAGAAAATATATATTTTCCATTTCATATTTTATCCACAGTCTATTCTCATTCCCCTGCTATTCGTTTGCTATTCTTATGAAATATATATAATATAATAAATGAAAGCTTATATTGGTGGAAGCCTGCTGTTCTCCTCCTATTCTTATTCTTCCTTCCTACCTGAAAGCACACACCTTCATTACTCAACCCATGTCGCATGTCTCATCTCCCACATTACCCACCCTTTCCTCCATCTCACTCCAATGCCACCGCTTTTCTCTCCCCTCCACGTTAGCGCCCTGCGCGGCTCCTCAACCCGACCGCCTCACTGCTTTGCTCGCACCATCATCCTACATCATCCCTCCGCCTTGTCTGCTACAGCCCCTCTCCACCACGGCCTCTGACGTGCTCGACCTCACAAACAACCTCCGCATCTCACCATGTGACCACCCACACTGCCCAGTATCCTCTCTCTCTCATCTGCTCACCATCTACCTGCCGACCACCATAGTACACCCTCCAAACACCGAGCCTACCCTGCCACGCCAAAGCCACTAGCAGCCAACCATCACCTCGCGTGCCCACCTCCGTCTTTCGTGCTTGCGGCCGCCTATTCCCCTGTTCTGCCACCTTCGCCTCGACTGCCCTTCTCCTTCGCCTTTGCTTCGCTCAATGCCACACAGCCCCGCAAAACCTCTTCTCTCCTCTCTAATCTTTCTTTGCTGAAGAAGAAAAACAGTAATATATACAAGGTTATATATTTACTTGACTTGAATGTTATATATACATTTTGCGTATATTGGATTTCATATATGTAATTGATATCAAGTGTATAAATATATACAGTTAGAATTGTTAAAAACCTGTTATATATTTCAAGGTATATTATATTATTTATATTATATTATATCATATTACATTATAGTATATTATAAGTTTCAGCCTGTGTCTATGCTAGTACTTTTTAAACGTGTATATACATATAAAAATATATTTGTTTACAAGGTATATATATATATTTTACAGTATACTAGATTATAAAAGAAGTATTGTATGTGTTTAAAGTAGATATGTATATATATAATTAAATAATGAGGATTATTTTATATAAGTTATTGCCAATCTGAGAGTTGTTTTTCGATTTTTTATAGCTTATATATTTGATGATACATTTGATATGTGTTATTTCTTCCCCTGGTTGATTATAAATATCTATATAACAATCTAAGTCATCAAAGACCTCGCTGAAGTGCCTCCTAGTGGGAGGACGGCCATCAAAAGCCTCACGCATCGAAATCTTCAAATGGAAAGTCAATCAAAATCAATAGCCAAGTAGTGCTCCCAAGTCAATCAAAATCAAGAGCCAAGTAGTGCTCCCAAGTCAATCAAAATCGAAGCCAGTAGAGCTCTCAATCCGATTAAAATCCGAGCCAAATAGCACATTGAATCAAATCAAGTTTTCTAAAGGAAGTTCCATCAAGTATGAACTATTTATGTCCCCTAACAAATGCAATTCTTGGCCACTAGACAAGAGGTTCTGATCTTCCATTATTAGTTTCAAATGTGGATTTCTGGTCTTCTATTATTGTTACTAGACATGGTTTTCTGGTCTTCTATTGTTATTTCTAAATACAGATTTCTGGTCTTCTATTATTATTACCAGACATGAATTTCTGGTCTTCTACTGTTATTTCCAAATATTCCGGTCTTCTTTTGTTATCCCTAGATATGGATTTTTGGTCTTCTATTATTATTTTCAGATAAGAATTTCTGGACTTCTTTTGTTATTGCCAGATAGGGATTTTCTGGGTTTCTATTATCATTGCTAAAAAATGGATTTCTGATCTTCTTTTATTATTAGATAGATTTCCGGTCTTCTTTTATTTTCAAATGGATTTCTAGTCTTCTATTATTATTAGATGGACTCCTGGTCTTTCATTATTACCAAACAAATTTCTAGACTTCTATTCGGAATATTTTGTCCCATGGCCAAAATGAATTGACAGTCTGCCTTCCTATAATATTATCAGTCAACTTCCTAATTTAGCAGTTCAAAAAAATTAAGATCCCCACTTAATTTCCTAAGCTTCCACTCAAGAAATTGTTAGTGTTCAATAATGTATTGAAAATAATTTCGACTCATATAAAAGAATACGGGAAAATCCCCATCTACATGTTGATTCATAACCTGATAAGGTCCAAAAAGGATCACTAAAAATTTAAATTTTAAGTTATAATTAGAATTGTTATTTGTTTTGTATTGTGAAGGAAAGCAGGACTAGAAGGAAAGCTTCATGAAAAATTGGAAACGCAAAAGAATTTTTCTTTTACCCTAAAGAGTAGAAAACTTCCTTTATATAAGGGGGCTACATGTTATCCATAAAATTTTAATATCGAAAATAATGCTATGAGCAGTGCCGTCACAAATGAATTGGTACTACTAGGTTCTATTTCAAAGATCCACAGTGCCGCAGTTCATCACTTCGGCGTTATATCTCTTAGCAAATATATCTCTTCAATGACAAATCTCATTGCACTTACGGCAATATAATTTACGACAAGGTCAGATAACTCACGGCCAGGTGATTTATAACAACATCAAACAGCCTTCAAAATTGAGAATTGTTTGGGGTCGGCATTACTCCTTTTCGTTATTCACTGCTGTGCTTTTAGATATCTACGGCAATGAACTTCGATAACGAACCTGAATATCACTTCGACTTTGTCAATAAGCCCATATATCTTCGATGTCAACCTTCATCCACTCCGCACTCCATCTACTACGCACATCATCACTTCGCCATTCATTAGCATCAAGTTCCATCAACAAGGAAAAGAAGGACGTTGCATTTTATTGAGGCCGCATTGGTCTCACATCGCTTATCACTGAAGTCATATAGTACATGAATACCACTTCTTGAAGACAATCGGTGTCACCACTAATCTACATTGCACCCCGTTTTGGAAATATCATCGTAGTTAATCTTTGCGATATCGATCCCACAATCTTTTGACGCCGCATTTCAACCACATTGCACTTCGTCAATGTTGATGTTGCACTTCATAAAGATGATAACAAGAAGGTCACATACCAAAAGCTATCAATCGATGCCATATTTCATGATTATCGATTTTACACAACATCCATGATGGAAGATGGCGAAGATCATGCAAAGGAAGGAAGAATGAGATCATTTACAAGGGTTAATTCAAGAGGATTTAGTACATTTTCCTTCACAAAACTTCACAAGCCTTAATATTTCACTACATGTTCCATGGCGCTAAAAGCCCCACATCGCCGATTTGCACAAGCCAACATCCTTCCAACCGCTATATACATAGATGTATCTCCTCATGGAAATGGGCCTTTAACTTCTCCCCCTCTATTAGGATAGATCATTTGTAGGCTTGAACTTTTTCTAAGCTCTCTCATGAGCTTGATAACTATTGTAATGGCAAATGACCAACGAAGAAGGAGGACATATGACACTTGCATATAAGGACCTGAACAATTGCATATTTGTATCTATTCGAGATTGAATAAAAAGATATATGACTTGCCTATATTGCCCACTGACTTATGGACTTTCATATTCGCTTATTGACTATTGAACTTGCCTATTCCACCTTTTGAACTTATGGATTACAATTTAAATGAATTTGTGAATTATCATAAAACCAAGAGGTATATTTGGAGCTTCTTCGAATATGCCACTTGTACAATCATTTGGGTGTTGACGAATTTATTCGTTAACAGTTTCCACGGACGCTACCATTATAGGAAAAGAATTTCTATTAAAAATATTAACAATGAAGTTGTAGACTTGGATGAGATTTGAGAAACTAACATAGAGGCTGAACCTTTGGGAGAACCAAGTTCACCCGTATATGGAAACAAGCAACCTATTAGAAGGTCTAGTAGATAATCCAATGCACCAGAGAGATACTATAGTTTTCTCGTGGATAGCGAGAAGGAGAACTGTGTTTAGATGGCGACACTACTCTATCATTCCAACAAGCACTACAGAGTAATGCCTTTGCACTTTGGCTTGGAGCAATGAAATCCGAGATGTATTGCATGTATGAGAACAAAATGTGGATTTTGTCTGACATACCTGTAGGGATAAAACCCATCGGCTGCAAATGTATTTTTAAGAAAAAGCTAAATACAGATGGATAGTAGAGACTTATAAAGAAAGACTAATTGCAAAAGGATTTTATTAAATTCAAGGTGTTGATTATGACAAGACATTTTCGCTCGTAGCAATGCTTAAATCCATTAGGATAATACTAGCTATTGCTGCATTCTAAACTATGAAATATGGAAAATGGACGTAAAGATGACATTTCTAAATGGTTATTTAGAAGAGACTGTCTATATGCCATAGCCTGAGGGTTTCGAGGTCAGTGGGAATGATGGTAAGACTTGTAAGTTGTTAAATTCCATTTATCGACTTAAACAAGCTTCAAGGAGTTGGAAATAATTGTTTTGATAAACTAATCAAACATTTTTGTTTTTATAATGATATAGAGCTAGCATGCCTATATCTAAAGGAACTTGGAAATGCTATTGCATTTATATTTATACGTTGGCAATCTTATATTGATTCGCAATGGCACTTTGTTATTGCAATAAGTGAAAGCTTGGTTTTTCAAGAACTTTCCATGAAGGATTTAGGAGCATACATATTGGATATAAAGATCTATAGAAATAGATATAAGAGGCTATTGGGATTGCTCCAATCCCTATTCATAGATACCATATTGAAAAGATTCGGTATAGAGAATTCTAAGTACGGAAATATTCCAATGTAATCTGGAATCATTTTTTCTAAGAAGGACGCTCCTCGGACCGATGAGGAGAAAGGGAATATGAAAGTGATACTATATGCTTCGAGAAACGGTTCCATAATGTACGATATGCTATGTACTAGAATAGATATGGCATACGCATAAGGATGCATAAGCCTAGTCTAATCAAGGAGAAAAAGCGTTGGATATCTGTAAAATATATACTGAAATATTTGAGAAATACTAGGGACTTATTCTTAATATATGAGAACGGAAATCTCCTTATGAAGGGGTATACCGACTCTTGCTTTCAAAGTGATATCGACGATAGTAAATCGGTATCGGGTTACGTCTTTACTACTACTAGTAGGGCAGTTAGTTAGAAAAGTTCCAAATAAGAAACGTAGCTGATTCCATGATGGAGACCGAGTAAAAATAAAGTAGCTAAAGAAGCAGCCTGGATGTGCAAGTTTTAAGTGAGCTTGGAGTGATTCGTGACATAGAGAATCTAATGGCATTGTATTATGACAACAATGCAGATCGCAAAGGAGCGTGGAGAACATAAGATGACATGACATATTCTTTGAACGTTCCACCTAATTAGGGAATTCGTTGAGAAGAAAGTGGTTGTGATACAAAGGGTAGGTACTAAGGACCACATGGTAGATCCATTCACAAAGGGTCTAGCTCGGTTGGTTTTCATCAAACTAATCGAAGGGATGGGATTGAGATTCTATGAATTGCCACAAGTGCAAGTGGAAGATTGATGGATTTAGGGGTATGCCCGATGGGTAATTATGTAATTTATTGGAAATTATTAATTCTGTAATAAAATTTCGTTCGAAATAAAAGGTGTTTTTTCTTTATGTTATATGTTTGTTAATGTGTTATAATTAATTAATTGTTTAATATAAGTGTATTTCTATAAATGATGTGTTTTATGATAGTAATTACAATTCTTTTAATCACGAGTATTTTATCACAACATAATAAACACATCATTTTAATATTCTTAGTCAAGACACTATAATAGAAACACTTTTCACAGCATTTAAAAACCCTCTTAAAGATTTTTGCAATGTTTTAAAGAACGTTGTACAACGACATGTTGTAATAAGTCCAAATCATATAACAGGATTTTCGAAAATGCTACTTAAAGTTGTTCTATTGCAACGTTTCTACCTATGCTATGTTAATGTTCTTCAACAACACTTAAAGTTTTCCTAACCTATGCTATGTTAGAGTTTCTGCAATGGTTTTATCTAGTCATGTTACATTTCAATAGCAATTTAAGAACGCTATAAAAAATCACAGCTTTGAAAAACACTGCATAACAAATCTTATAATTGCAATTTTAGAAACGCTGCCTATATTTAACAATCTTTTATAAATAATGCTTACATTAAACCATCTTTTAGAAATGCTATAAAATCTTTTGCCGCATTCTAATCTTTGTCATGTTAGAGTTTACATAACATTTCTAAATATTAGAGTATCTAAAAGAAAATCTGTTTAAATGCAGATCAATCAATTCAAACTATACTAGTATAAAACATGCGATAATCTAAATAGATTATATATTAAACATAATATAAGTTGCACCAAACAATTAATATTTGTATATAATTAAACATATATGATAGTGATTCTAAAAAAAAACTTATATAAGTAGCGAAATATCATGATTATTGTGATTGCCCTTTTTAATAATCCATGCCCAACATGGAAAAAAATCTAGAACAATAATATAAGTAGAAGCTAGCAAAGCTAGTTAAAAACTCAAATTATTATTATTAGTAATAGTATTACTACATTAATTGGGAAACTGTTTGTAAATCTAAAAAGGAAGGTGGTTTAGGAGTTATTAATTTGCGTAACATGAATTTATCTTTGTTAGGGAAATGGTTATGGAAATTTAAGGATATTAACGATAATCCTATTTGGAAAGAAATCATTTCTAAATATTACTATAATGGTAGTTATAATTTACATCAAATTACTCCTACAGTTATAAGTAAATTGTCTAACTTTTGGAAATCAATTTTAAAATATCATGAGATTTTTAACCTAGGTACTAATACAATAGTTCATTCAGGTACTAATACTTCTTTCTGGCACGACTGTTGGATTTCCATTACCCCTCTTAGGATAGAATTTAAGGACCTCTACGATATTTGTAACTTTAAGAATGCTTTAATTTTGGATGTTTTTTCTCCTGAAATGACCCCCTTGGAATTTTAGTTTAATAGAATTTTAATAGGTACTACTCTTAAGCAGCTTGCTTTACTTTACGCTAGATTGAGTCTTTATAATATCGATAATGAAAATGATAATATTAGTTGGAAATGGGATAAGAGTAAGAAATATACTTCTAGTTCTTTTTATAAATTTCTTAACTTTTCGGGTGTAGTTAATAACTCTTTTATATTTATTTGGAAAACAAATGCTCCTCCTAAATTAAAAATTCATATGTAGTTAATCATGCACGGAAAGCTAAATACTATAGAATTTTTAAAAAGAAAAAAAATGCAAATTGATAATAATTGTTATTTTTGTAATATGCAAGTTGAAAATATTAAACATCTATACTATGATTGCTTAGATACTTGCCACATTCTAAATAATACTCTCAAAATCTTTAACTTTAATCTTACAACTAAAATTTTGGATTGTGATCACTATTGGAATGATTTTAGATTTAAGTTTAAAATGGAAAATAGAGTTTTACTTGACACTTTATTCACTATAATTTGTTGGTATATTTGGTTCGAGAGAAATAAGAGAATCTTTAATAATAATAATAGTAGTAGTAGTCAGTTTAACAAATTGATTTTTATAATTTCCTCAATTTTCTTTAATTGGATTTCAAATTCAAAATATAAATTAGCTAAAAATAATCATTTCAATGAATATCTTATTAGGTTTGTAATAATATTAAACTATTTAAGCATAAAAACAATATTTTCGACAATAATAACAGTAGTATTAACATTTTTTCAAACTTAACTGATGATTTCGCTGAGTATCATAATATCCTTATGATCAAAGGACCATAAGGATAAATTTTGATTTACAGTAGTTTTTGTTTTTGTTTTAGTTTGTTTTTGTTTTAGTTTATAGATTTTTAACTTCTTTGGATCATGGTTTCTTTTTAATCTACTTTTCTAAATTTTTATTGTATTCTCTGTCCTATTTTCTTAGCTTTTGTTTTGTACTTTTATTTTATTAATACATATATATTTGTATATAAATATCACTTATATACATATATATGTATTATTTTTATATTCTTCTAGTTCTTTTTACAGATATAGATTTTGGCCAGAAATGGTGTTAGATTCTTTTTACAGGTTCACAGGATTGCTGAGGGCAGGATTGCTGTTAGCAGTGAGGAGTTATTCTTAGTTATTCTACAGCTAAATTATGGCATTTTACTCTTCGGTTGCTACATTTTACTCTCCGGTTGCTACATTTTACTCTCCAGTTGCTACACTTTTCAGCGAGGTGCTCTCTCATGTTCTATCGAGTCTACAGAGTGGCGCTTTCCAGTCCAGATCATTAGCATTTCCATTTCTTTCGAGTCTGCAGAGTGGCGTTTCCTTCTCAGATGGAGCTAGCTTCTAGCATCACTGGCTCTGAGATGTTTCTAGTTCAGTAGGTACTTCTAACACCTCAATACCGGACGGTGGTCTTGCCGGAGCTCGATATTAGGGTGTAATGGGCGGTGGCCTTGCTGGAGCTCATTCTAGGAGTACTTGAGTTTTTTTCATTGTATTTGTATTTTGATTAACTACCTGTCAGGCATGTTGGCAGCACTTTGTCTTCTGTGATATAAACATATTTACATTTGTACTCTCCTCTATTTTAGAGGATCGCACATTTTTCTCGTTGTAATAGTATTACTACTACTATTATTATTTATACCATTGAGTTTTGCAAATTATTTAAATTTTATAAAACTTGGTTAATTTTTAGAAACTTTGTTAACTTACTTAACTTAGTTAAATATCGACAAAACTTAGTAAATTTTTAAAAACTTAGTTAGCTTAGTAAATTTTTATAAAACACAGTTTATTTTATGAACTTACTTAATTATTATATAACTTGATTAACTTATTAATTTTTTATAAAACAAAGTTAAATCTTAAAAACTTGCTAACCCATTAAATGTTTATAAAACTTAGTTAACTTTTATAAAATGAAGTCTAATTTTATAAAGTTAGTTATTTTTATAAAATTTATTAGTTTTTCTATACTTAATTAATTTTTATAAATTTAGTATAATAATTTTATAATCTTAGTCATTTTATAAATTTAGTCATTTTATAAACTTAATTAATTTTTATGAATTAATCTATTTTTTATAAACTTAGTTACCTTTTATAAAACGAAGCCTAATTTTATAAACTTCATTAATTTTTTATAACTTAACTATTTTTATGAACTCGGTAATACCTAATAAATTTTTTATAAACGTAGTTATTGTTATGAAGTAATCTAATTTTTTATTAATTTTTTAATTTTTTTGAAACTTAATTAATTTAGTCAATTTTATAAACTTGGTTAATTTTTTTTAAATTTAATTAATTTTTGTAAACTTAGTTAATTTTATAAATATATTAAATTTTCATTAAAATTAATTAGCTTTGTTTATTTTATAAATTTAGTTACTTTTTATAATATATTGCCAATTTAGTTAAATTCTTATAAAACATAGTTAATTTAGTTATTTTTTATAAAACTTAGTTAACTTAGTTAAATTTTATAAACGTTATTTTGTTTTAGAAAAGACTTAATTATTTTTTATATACTTAGTTATTTTTATAAACTTATTTAATTTTTATAAGACTTAGTTAACATAGTTAATTTTATAAAACCTAGTCAACTTTGTCACGTTTTTATAAAATTTAGTTAATTTGTTTAATTTTTATAAAACTTAGTTAAATCCATTAATTTTTGTAAACTTAATTTACTAATTATTTATACAACTTGGTTATCTATTTAATCTTTATAATCTTAGTTAAATTTTTATAAACTTATTAATTTTTGTATAACTTATTTAACTTAGTTAATTTTTATAAAATTTTGTCAACTTAGTTAATCTATTTAATTTTTATAAAACTAGATTAGGTTAATGAAAAATACATAGGGGAAGAGAGAGAGAGAAGAATTAACATACCATCTTTCGGTACCACTTCTAATATTGATGAGACATGATACTGCTTTTGTAATGTCATCCCAACAGATGAAAATTCGAAACTAAAGTTGACATACATTCCTGTCTTCCTATTAACCTGGTTTATTACCAAACCAAACATACAATTTACATAATTTGATTATTTACATTTGATTAATTACACTTTACATACGGATTTGGTTTACCTGCCAACTACAACATTGATGAATGTGCTTGTATGCATACTAGAACCAAGTGGTTGGAGAGTAAAAATATGTGCCCAAAAAAGGGAAAAAAGTCTAAGAGAAAACCAAACTATGACAAATAGGTAGATAAATAAATAAATACAGAGGGATGTTACATTATCATCATGCGCTCTCCATTTGCAATCACTACAGACCTCAAATAATGAAAAAGGGTTCCCTTGTTTTATTCAAGTTAACTAAAGGTTCAATACAAACTTCATGCATCCTAACTTTGCTTTTTTACGGGTACATATTAAACACTGACCTTTTGGAATGATGCATATGTTGGCATTTTACAACCAGTACAGAATTTGGCACTATGCATACTCAAGCTGGGTCCAATGGAATACCAACTTCATATTTCCCATACGCTTCACATATCATATTGCATCCCGTGCCCACAAGAATTGCATGGCTTGTCTGCACATGCATTAAGATTTCTTCATGCGCAAGTCATAATGAGACAATTAAGGCAAAATGAAAAACTATATTATGGCATTTCCCACTGACAAAGCAGTCACCGATTCATAAAACCCTTCGACTCATGTTGTTTCTCCATCAAGGGGTGCATACTTTACTAAATAATCTTCTGGCTCCCCTTTGACTGAAACCTATATAAGGACTATAACATTTGACCGTATTGTAAAAAAGGTTAACTGTTAGATCCTATTTTCAAGTGATATTAAGATTGGGTATTAGGGGCATTTTTGATAGTTTATGCTGACACCAAAAAAGTGCGACGCCGAGGATATTACAACTATTATTAAAGATAAGGTGGGAGGTGGGGTCAAAAGTAACAAGACCTTTCTCTTAACTGAAAGGTTCACTACTGTATTCTCAGCAAGGGATGGTAATGTATCTGAAGTTCGTGATGTATTAGAAACGATTAATAATATTAGTATTTGAATGCTCAAAATGCGTTTGTTAGTATAATCATGAGACATTATCGTTGCTAGTGTTATATTCATCACAATTCTGTTCTAACTTAGACACTATGATATGAATTTTTAGTTTCTCTAGTGAAAAATGTCCATTTTTTTTTTAAATTTCAGTAATCTTGCTTATGCAGTTAATTCTAGCTATGCTGAAGTTCATAAGCAATCCAGGCTTCCTCAACTTGGGGTATTACTCTTGGGATACTTATCTATACAATGAGGACTTCTCGTGGATGTACCACGAAACTTGTAACACTTTGCAAAATTAACAAAAAACTAAATTTATTAATAATAACGTTAAAAGCGAAAATTTTGCGAATGTCATAATTTGGCTAAGAAACTTGCACCATTATGTTCATAGCAATTTTTCAAGCAATTTTCATATATAGGCTTCCCAATCGAAATTCAAACGAAGAAGTTATTGACGTTTTAAAGTTTCGAATCGAAAATAATTTAAAATGGATTCAGGTAATAAATATTATTGAAATCAACATTATAAAAAATGGTAAATATAATAGCTTGATGTTAAAGTAATCATTAATGTTAATTCAAGAATAGGTAATAAATAATTCAAAATGTAAACATTAGTGGCAGAAGCGGCAGGACCACCTATTGGGGACGGGTCAACCGGTAGTCATATGTCGACTAGGGTTTTTAGTGGCATAAATGGTCCAGATTTAAATTTCTCTTAAACACTCTTCATCCAACAGTCCCGACACATCCAAACAACTATAAATAAAAGGCTAGCCCCTTCATTCTTTTCACATAGATCTTAAGCCATCAACAAAACTCTGTCATTCTCTTTCTTAATAATAAAACTTCTTTAACAAAATAAATATACATTGCAAGGATTAGAGGAAGATTGAATGAAATCCAATGAAAAAAGGTAATTATATATATATATATATGTGTATATATATATATATATATATGTATGTATGTATCTATGTATGTGTGTATGTATGTATGTCTTTCTTTCCCTAATCTATAATTTCTAAATTTAATATGCATAATCGAATTTATAATGTAATAAGAAGGAAATAACTTGGAGAAAAGGAAAGGATACCACATAAAGAAAATCTAAGCTGGTTCATCTATGAGTGGGAATCTTGATTTTTCGATGATAGTATTGTATAGTTTGATATTTGGATTTGTACTATGTCGAGGGGGATTTCGAAAACTATAACTTAAACCTCAAAAAATCCCCTATAATATATGAGTTTGTGAATTGTTTAGGATCTTTGTTGTTTTATTTTAACGTAGAAGAATTTAATTCATGGAAATTTATGGTATAAATAAATTTTATTCTATTTGATTTCATTGTCCTATTTGTGATTGCAATATCAAAAAATTTCAAATTTAAGAAAGTAGAAGGAGGAGTTCAAAGTAGGGAACGGAAGATCCTTTTCTCTTGTCCATTGTCTGCACCGTCGATTTAAATAATTAAAAACAAGTGTGATTTTTCTATTAATGCAACATTATTCGTTTAAAAAGCTTGTGTAGAATACAAAAGATTTACATTGTAAATTGGATTCTCGAAAAGAGAGGTATAATTCTAGTATATTTTTTTAAGGGGGAATTAATTTAAAGGACAAAAATTTATATATTTTTAGCCTCAAGGACACGATCTCAGTATTTTAACCACAAGGACAAACATTCTCCTAAAAATTATTCATAAGGATAAACATTCTTTCAAAATTATTCATAAGGACAAATATTGTTCCAAAACTGCTACCGAACTAAAAACTGGTACCTAAAAACTGCTACCGATAACTACAAACTGATACCTAAAAACGGTAAAAACTGATACCTAAAGAAAGTTGTCTTTTAGGCTAAAATACTGAAGGTCTGTCCTTAATGCTAAAATGCTGTTGACAATGATTTCCTGATTTTTTTTAAAGGCTAGCGAGCTTTTATACCGGGGCCCTACCAGTTTTATTAATACTAGAGGAATGAAAGAACACCATTGTCAAACTAGAAGCAAAGGAAAACAGGGATTAGAAAAAAAAACTGAAAAGGAAGAAAAAAACAAGGGGGAATATGAAGGTCATAAGAAAAAGTACTACCCATCATGAAGCAGAATTCTCTTCTCTATCCGCACATAACCTTAAAATATCCCGATGGATGATGACTTTTAATCGTATTGAAAACAATTAATTCAGAAAAAGATATATTATCGAATATCCTCGCATTCCTTTCATTCCATACCTCAACAACAAACTTATTGAGAATAAGGAGTAGCAATCTGTTATGAGGTATTTTCATTCTCGTGAACTTGAAAATGGAAAAGCATTCCATGAAAGAGTCTGTATGTGGTGCAATGTATTGAAAATCATTCAGGAGCTTAGACCATAGGCAGTGAACATTTGGACAGTCAAAATAAAGGTGAAATATTGTCTCTGTGGTAGAACATAAGACGCAGCAGTTACTTTAAAGAAAGTGGAAATTATGTTGAAGGGCTTCTATTTTCAGGGTAATAAGTTTTAAGGACAACACTTCTAAATAATTAGTTTTAAGGACAATTTACAGTATAATGATAAATTCATTTATCTTTTTAAGTTATATAGGAAAATGATAAATCTTTTTATCATTATTTCTGTATAACTGAAAATGATAAATTCTTTTATCTTTTTCCTGTAAAATGTCCTTAAAACTAATTTTTTAGAAATAGTGTCCTTAAAACTTATTACCTGCACAAATAAGCCCTTGAAGTGAAAATCCCCTTAAAGAAAACCCGTTTGAAACAGTTTGTCTTGAGTAAGAAGCGCATTATTCAAAACCTTCCATAAGTGCAGATTATCCTTCTAAGAGCCATATTTATTCCAAACCCTCTTGTACCATGGATTAGATGTAGAGTTGTTACAGCTAATCAAGGTTGTGCAAACAATTGCAATGGAATACCTATAATTTTTAGTAGTCCATGAATGACCATTGGCTTGCATATCATAGTTCTGAGACATAAGAGAATTCCATAAGTTCCTTGTATTGGTGCAGCTAGTATATGGCGAAATTATACTTCCATAGTGAATACAATCGATGCTATGACATTATCAGGAATTCTAGTGGCTAGTTTTTCATTGAAAGAGAGAATGACAATGAGAATTAAACCATGCCTAGCCCAAAGAGTGTACCAGAACAAATCCTTGTTAGAGTCTATAGCATTGTATTTGATGAGGGGAAGGAGAGTTGATCTCAGCTTTAGAAGGCTTCTCTAAAACCAGCTTGAATAAGCTGGAATTTCCACTGACCAAATTTTTTTATTCTTCATATGATAATTGACGCAGCACGGAAGTAGATCTGAACCAGCGGTCAAATCTATCCAGGATCCAATCACGAATGGCGGAAACAATGAATCGATGAAACAAGATAAACTGATGAATTGATAATACCCAAGTGCCCAAATCCGTTGATCTCTCGAGATATCGGATTCTAGCTATCTTCAACACGTTGATCGCGCACGATACCACGTTAGAAGATCTACGATCCTTCGACGTTGATCTCGCGCACGAGATTCCGTGAATCAGCTTCAAGTTCGTTGATTCGAGCGCACTCGAATATCTGAAGATGGAGAAAGGAGATCACACTCAACTTCCAATTTTAATGGAGGCACAAAACTCTCAAAAAAATTTATTCAAAATTCAACTCCCTTTACAAATGACAACACACCACTATTTATAGGGAAAGTACAACACCACACGACTCAACACAATTACAACACGACTTAACAAACAAACAAACGACTCAAGAAAATACAAACATTCAATGACTCAACAATACACAGTGACTTAAGAAAATAAAACACAAACGAATTAACGACATACGACTTATCAAACAATGCGACATAAGAAAGTAACGACCTAAACAAGCATGGCAGCGACCTAGGCAAGCTTCGGCAGCGACATAAGCAAGCTTTGACCTAAACAGGCACGGCAGCGACCTAGGCAAGCTTCGCGACATAAGGATTCTACTCGCGACCTACTGGAATTCGTGACATAAGGAAGCGACTTTGGAAATCTGGAGCGACTTAAGGAGATGTCATTCGCGACCTAGGTGGAAGCGACTTATGGTGTCGTTCGCGACTTACGATTTCGCGACTTAAGGTATGCGCTGCATCATCCTCCCCTGGTTGAAAAGAATTCGACCCCGAATTCACACTTTCCTCTTCTTCGACATGCTTATTCTTATGGTATGGAATCAAGTGTTTGACGTTGAAAACGTCGGCATTATGGATATGATCCGGCAATCTTAACCGATAAGCATTCTCGTTAATCTTCTTTACGATTTCCATAGGGCCAATCTTTCTAGCAGCCAGTTTGTTGTAAGTACCAACAGGAAATCGATCCTTAGTCAATACTGCATATACAAAATCTCCTTCTTTGAACTCAACATTTCATCACTTAATATCCGCGAATTGCTTATATTTCTCATTCGCCTTAAGCAATCGTTCCTGCACGACCTTATAGCACTCTTGCAATTCATTCACAAAATCACTAGCTCGTTTGATCACTGCTTTCTGTTGTGGTACTGTAGATAAATCTAATGGTCCCTTAGGCATTATTGAGTAAACGACCTGGAATGGACTGAACCCAATACTACGATTAACTGCATGGTTGTGTGCAAACTCAGCTTGACACAGCTTAGAATCCCAACTTTTTAGATTGTCATTCACGAGGCATCTCTGAACGAACTTCTCGATGTAAGGTCTGAAAATTTGATTCATCACCCTCATAAATGTACTTGGTGCATTAGATAGACCAAATGGCATGACCAGCCATTCATATAATCCTTCCCGAGTCTTGAATGTTGTCTTCCATTCATCACCTGGTCTTATGCGAATCTGATGATAACCACTCTTAAGGTCGATCTTAGAAAAGATTACAGACCCACTGATTTGATCCAATAGATCATCAAGTCTTGGCATAGGAAATCTGTATCTGACATTTATTTTGTTGAGTGTCTTGCTGTCTGTACACATTCTCCACGAACCATCTTTCTTTGGCACCAACAGAGCTGGTACAGCACACGGACTGAGACTCTCTCGAACACGCCCTTGCTCAAGCAACTCCTCAACCTGTCTCCTCAACTCTTCATGCTCTTTCGGCCGGACTCATACGATAATGCAGCCTATGCGGTAAAACAACACCTGGCACTAGATCAATTTGATGTTGTATGTCCCTTAGTGGTGGTAAATCCTTGGGTAATTCCGCAGGAAAGACATCTTCAAATTCATTTAACACCGGTCTAACCTCCGCAGGAATTTCAAGATCTTCACTTGTTTCATACCCAATCAACATAAACAATTCAGCACTATCTTCCACTTCTTTAACAAACTCTTTCGAAGATAATAGACTAGTTGGTTCCACTTTCTTCTCTGACTTGCTTTCACTTTGTTCACGCTTCTTAGGAACTAAGGTGATTTGAGTACCTTCGAACATGAAACTGTAGCTGTTGGTGCGATCATTATGTTGTACAGCTCTATCATATTGCCATGGTCTTCCCAATAGTAGATGACACACATCCATATTGACAACATCACACCATATATCATCTTTGTACTTCTTCCCAATAGAAAATATAACAAATGCTCGTCTTCCCACTGTCACTTCTCCACCTTTCTTTAGCCATGCCAGTTTATAAGGTCTAGGGTGTTTTTTAGTCTTCAACCCTAACTTCTTGATGGCTTCTTCAGAAATAATGTTATCGCAGCTTCCCGCATCAATAACAAATCGACAAACCTTTCCCAAGATAGTACATGTAGACTGAAAGATATTGCTCCTCAGCCAACTAGAATCATCCTCATGCTTTGGCGTTAAACAAGACCTCCTCATCATCAAGTTACACCCTTCGTCTCCTAACACAACTTCTTCATCTTCATCAAACTTCGGTGGTTGTGAGTAATCAATTTCAGCTTCCACATCCTCACACTCACCTGCAACTAATGCTCTCTTCTTTGGCTTCGTACATTCATTACTTTTATGGCCAAACTCCTGACAATTATAGCACTTGATACTGTTATTAACCTTTGCTTTAGCGGCTTCATTGACAATTGGTTTATTGACTGCCTTGGAAACAATAGCACTGCTACTAGCACCCTTATCCTGGTTGTTGGAACTCGTAAACACACCACTTCCTCGTCTCCCTTGTTTCTCCCAAGCTAGAGCTGTCTGATGTGCTTCAACAACAGACATAGGATTAAACATATTAACCATGTCTTGAATTTGCATTCGTAACCCTCCAACATATCTAGCCGTTAGCTGTTCCTCGGTTTCCATAATATCATTCCTTGCAATCAATTGATAGAATTCATCTGCATAGTCATTCACTGTTTTCGTCCCTTGTCTCAAATTCTGCAAACGTTGATACATAAGAGATTGATAATTGTACGGCAAGAAAGTCGCTTTCATCATCTTTCTTATCTTCTCCCAAGTAACAACTTTTGATTTTCTCATTCTCTCCCGAGTTAGTTTAGTTTGTTGCCACCAAGCCATAGCTCTTCCCTTTAGTCTTGTAGCAACTAATTGGACTCTACGATTCTCAGGCACATCCTTGAATTCCAAAATTTCTTCAACATTCGACAACCAATCAAGAAATTCTTCTGCTTACATACCACCTTTGAATTCTAGAATTTTCATCTTCATACCTGACTCCCATTTACGATCATTTTCTGAATCCCGATATTGATTTCGCACTTGGCCTTGATTTCGATAATGAAGACTACCTCCATCACCATCTTCCTCAAAATCAGATGTATTTCGATATCGATCCTGACCATCTACATCCCTACGACCACGCATATTCCTTCTACCTTGTCCTTCAGCATCACGATATGGTTCATTTTCGAAACCACGTTGAGTTCTTCCCTCTTCATTTCGATAACCATGGCGGTCTCGCATTATTGAAACTGATGATTCTCTCCTATCTCGATAAGACTGGGGTGACATCCTCCTTTCTTCCGAAACCGATGGCGAAACCCTGTTTCCACCCTGGTTCGAAACTGGTGACGTTCTCCTTTGATTTTGATTCATGTCGATCATCAATTTCTCCAATTTTTCAATACCCTCATTGAACTTTTCATTGATACGCTGCTCTATCTGCTCAACTTCTTGTCTTCTATACAAATCTTTAACATTTTGATAGCGATTAGCACGTCTCGGAGGCATGATCAAATCTTCAACAAATCCAAACACAAACTTCACTTTGATCCAAAAATCTCGAATCAAAACTCCCCAACTTGTTTGAAATCTCACGAACACCCAACGAACTTGGAAAAGTTCGCCTCCTTGCTCTGATACCAAAAATGACGCAGCACGGAAGTAGATCTGAACCAGCGGTCAAATCTATTCAAGATCCAATCACGAATGGCGGAAACAATGAATCGATGAAACAAGATAAACTGATGAATTGATAATACTCAAGTGCCCAAATCCGTTGATCTCTCGAGATACCGGATTCTAGCTATCTTCAACACGTTGATCGCGCACGATTCCGCGTTAGAAGATCTACGATCCTTCGACGTTGATCTCGCGCACGAGATTCCATGAATCGGCTTCAAGTTCGTTGATTCGAGCGCACTCGAATATCCGAAGATGGAGAAAGGAGATCACACTCAACTTCCAATTTTAATGGAGGCACAAAGCTCTCAAAATTTTTTATTCAAAATTCAACTCCCTTTACAAATGACAACACACCCCTATTTATAGGGAAAATACAACACCACACGACTCAACACAATTACAACACGACTTAACAAACAAACAAACGACTCAAGAAAATACAAACATTCAATAACTCAACAATACACATCGACTTAAGAAAATAAAATACAAACGACTTAACGACATACGACTTATCAAACAATGCGACATAAGCAAGTAACGACCTAAACAAGCACGGCAGCGACCTAGGCAAGCTTCGGCAGCGACATAAACAAGCTTCGACCTAAACAGGCACGACAGCGACCTAGGCAAGCTTCGCGACATAAGGATTCTACTCGCGACCTACTGGAATTCGCGACATAAGGAAGCGACTTTGGAAATCTGGAGTGACTTAAGGAGATGTCGTTCGCGACCTAGGTGGAAACGACTTATGGTGTCGTTCGCGACTTATGATTTCGCGACTTAAGGTATGCGCTGCATCAATAATAGTTCATCCATGAGACCCATAAAGATGAGCTATCTAAAAGCAAGGTGGAAAGACGTTTGGGGGCAGTTTTTTTGTTCCATAGTTAAGATTAATGATACCCAAACTACCTTTACTTTTAGGGTTATTGACTCTTTTGAAAGCGATGGAAATGGGTTTTTTGGAGTAGCAATCTCCATTGCCATATGAAATGATTGAATGCTCTATTGAGGTTGTGTAATAACTTTTTGGGAAGTATAAATGTTCTTGAGTAATATGATGTCATGCCAGTACCAATGGAGGAGATAATTATCATTTTGCCTGCTTGAGACGGAATATGAGAAGGCCAAATGTTGAGCTTACCAATAATGGCTTCAAACATGAGCATACATTGATTTGTACTTATTCTGAATGAGGTAAGGGGGATTCCAAGATAGACAGAGTTCGGGGGGCATATAAGCAAGATTTGAATATTGAATTAATTCATCAGTTTAAATACTATTTAGCCCAACAGACATAATTTGGGTTTATTATAATTAACAGAAAGATCAGTGGATTGTTGGAAAGACAAATAGAGTGTTCTTGACGGTGAGAATGGAATGATGACTGGTTTTAGAGAAGATAACAAGGTCATCCGCAAACATTAGACAAAGAATATCTGGATCTCTGCACTATGGATGAAGTTTAATAGACTTTATTTGTACTTCTTTTAGTAGCAAGTTAGCGAGTAATTCCATGACCAAAATAAAGAGATACAGTGACATAGGATCTCCCCATCTTATTTCATTTGAAGAGCTAAAATATCCTTCAAGGGCACCATTCAGAATTATGGAAAAACAAGGAGTAGGTATACATGTATAAATCCATGCAATCAAGGGTTCTGGAAAATGCATCTTAATCATAATAGCAACAAGAGAGATCCAGCTGACAGAGTCAAAAGCCTTTTCAATGTCTAATTTCATCATATATCTTGGAGATGTATTTTTAGTGCCATAACCTTTGAGCAACTCATGTGTTAGAAAAATATTGTGTAATATATCTCTATTAGGAAGATAGGCAATTTGGTTTGGAGAGATTATTCTGGAGCGAATTGGTTTTATTCTGGTGACAATTATTTTAGTAATGACCCTGTAGATCACTGTTGACCAAGCTATGGGTCTAAAGTGCTGCACAGAAGTCGGGTTTGCATTCTTGGGAATCATTGCTAGGTTTGTAGAGTTTATACCTCCAAGCAATGTATTGGTTAATAAAAAATGGTGAATTGCCCTGGTAAATGAAGCACCAATGATGGACCATGATTCAGTGAAAAAATGAGTTGGATCCATCAGGACCTCCCATACTAGTAGAATTAAGACTAAAAAGAGCTTCTCTGGTTTCAAAGTCATAAATTTTAGAAACGAGTTCTTGAGATTCATGCTCTGAGATAGTAGGAAGAGATGAATTGTGAATTTTGTCCAAGGAGATATATTAATCAGATTTCGAGTTGAAACACTTAAAAAAATATTGTATCATAGCATTGCTTATGTCTTTGGATTCAGAGTAAATATCACCATTCATATTAGTGATGGAGAGGATTCTAGATCTATTGTTTTTGAGTTTGAGCGAAGTGTTCAAGGTCATCTTAGTTTTTGCAGGTTTTTGCTTTATCATCTATAGTTCATCATTGAGGGCATTAAGAAGCTGCTGTTGTATGTTGTGTTCAAGGTCAGAGAGAGTAGAATCTTCAAGGCATTGTTGCATATTAGATTGGATTAATTCTAGGTGTATTCTCAGTTGAGTAGATTTTTGAGAGCTTTTACCAAATTCTAAGTTAGTCAATTCTCTTAGACATTTTTTTGTGTTCCTTAGATGAGATTGTAGCTTATACGTAGGATTTCCATGTCTATCAATATTACAGGCCTGCAAAACAGTAATTAGAAACATTGGATGCTTAGACCAAAAATTGAAAAGTTCAAATGAGAGAAGCTTTTTTCAAATGTTCCTCCTTCCATTGCAAAATTTAGGGGCTCTGGTCAGATGCCTGGATTTGGGATGATGGTGTTGAGGGAAGGCCAGATAGAAAGAGCTGGGAGATTGAAAAAACTATGATCAAGCCTGCAGAAAGTTCTCCTTCCTATACGTTTCTTGTTATTCCAAGTAAATTCAAGACCAGTGAAGTTTATCTTGTAGAGACCAAATAAGTGGAGAGATTGATTAAGAGGATATATATCATTTAGAGATAAAAGGAAGCTACCAGATTTTTGAGTAACACTGTTCATGCAATTAAAGTCTCCTGTATAGATCCAAGGGATTGTTGATGAAGATAAGGAGGGGAGTTAGTCAAGAAGGGCTTATCTGGAATTGTATTGATTGAAAGCATATATAAAGGAAATTCAAAAAGTGAGAGAGGAGGGAGAGTGCTAAGGTGAATAAACTGGCTTTGCTTGATAATAGAATTAACATTATATATGGTAGGATTCCACATAACAATGATTCTTCCATGGGGAGCTTCATGTAGATTATCCTCATAATTTTAGCTACTATTAATGTATGTACATGCTTTTTTGGTGAGGGAGACATTGATTTTAGTTTCTAGGATTCCAATCATTTGAATGTGATGAGAATTGATAAGATTTTTAATCTCATTTTATTTTACTTGTAAATGAGCACCCCTGATGTTCCAAGCTGCAATGGGGTCAATCATATTTTCTGGATGATTTATTTTTAGCTGAAGCATTTAGCTTTTTGGATCTAGTAGACATAGCTGGATTATCATTATTGAGTTGAATTTCTTTGATGCTGAAAAGCTATTTAATACCAAAGTCTTTGCCATTATCATAGTCTAAATCTGATCGATTTTGGTATTTGTTTTTGGTTTTCTTCGTTTTATTTTTCTTTTTTCCCTTTTCATTGATTTCTTGTTCTTCATTTAGTCTCGTCAAGACTGTTTCATTGACATTAGATAAGCCAGGATCAGTTGTATTGGAAGAATTGTTGTGTACATCACATGGAAGGGTTGGGGCATGATTGTCAGATGTGGTATTGTTTGATTTATTGTTGTTCAAATTGATTTAGGGATTGTAATTTGAAGCAAAGTTGAGATTGTTGCAGTGCATGATTGCTGAAATATCTTCAGGAAGTTTTTATGTTCATATGGAGATAAAGTGTTAGCGAAGTAGATGTAGAGGTGGTATCAGTGGCAGATTGAGAAATTGTTTGATGAAAAGGAGATGTAATGTTGTGAGAGGGAGAATTGAGAGTTTCAAGTTGAGTTAATTTTTGGGAATTGTTTTGTTCAAGAGTTAGGGAGGTTGAGTATATAGGATCAATGTCTAAAGTGTTGGAAGTGATCTGATCTTCAGACACTTAATGGGAAGTAATCTTGTTTGAGATAGAAATGAAGTATGATTTGTTTTGATTGGGATGTGGGGATGATCGAGAAATGGATTATTTATTTTGTACTTGATCAGGTTTTGTGTGTACACTGTTTCCTTGTGCATGAAGAATGTGGTCTTGTGCATATGTAGTTTTTATAGTTGTATTGTGTATTGTTTCTATTTGCACATTTATATCTTATGCATATTGATTATCAGATGCATGTAACTCATAAAAAACAGAACATCCAGAAACATGTATATCAGTTTGTATCTCTTTCTCAATTTTAGAAGGATGCTTCCCTAGAATTGAAACATTAACATTATTACATGCCAATACTTCATTTGTGCCTTTTCCAAATTTTTATCCCGGTCAGCAATCTGAAATGGCAATTTTCTTTTCCATAATTTATTTTAAGCTCTTTTAAATACATCTGTATTATCTTTTGCCTTTATATTCTGCACAAGCTCTTCTTCGTTCTCATTTCCATCCGAGATATTTGATTTAAAGGTACAGGAACTAGTCTGATGACCAAAACATTAATTTGCAATGAATACGTACATATCATGGGTTTCCAATCATAACCAATGTTAACTCTATAATTATTATCACCACACAAAATAAAATCATGCAACTCACGATCAGGTTTAATCTCTACCAAGTATTTTGCATATTCGAATCGACTTAGTTTCTCAGTTGCTTCATTGACGCACACCAAATTTCCAACATGGCAAGCAAGCTAGTTTATCCCTGTTAATGTCCATGTGATTAAGGGAAGTATATACGTAT
The DNA here is from genome assembly GCA_030737815.1 of Allium fistulosum. Classification (NCBI taxonomy): domain Eukaryota; kingdom Viridiplantae; phylum Streptophyta; class Magnoliopsida; order Asparagales; family Amaryllidaceae; genus Allium; species Allium fistulosum. Next base: position 1,439,850,382 of record CM060902.1, read on the forward strand.
CCATATGGGTACACTTCTGACCATTGAATGAATATTACTGAAATCAGGTTGCTATGTAAAGATTATAATTAAACATTTTTCCTATGATGAACAACAGATTTAATTTTAGAATCTTAGCTCTATCTTCATGGAATGAAAATTCAAAGTAGAAATTATTACTAGCAGATTTAACTTTGAGATTACCTTTAAGCTTCCATGTCTTTTGTAGATGATCGAGGACAGTACGTAGAATATGAGAGATTACCATCTAAAAAAAAGCCAACAAGATGATCTTTCCAATATTCAACTCCAGCAGCTTTGACTCCTTCAGGCACTTCCAAGGCAAAGGCTGTATAGTTAAGATCATATACATGAGGCTTGAAAACTCCTACATTTTTAGGTTTTGAATTGAAATCAGACGACCATATTTTGGTAGGGATAGAAAAGTGGCTGGTTTGCAAGACAGAAGGAGGTAAATGAGATACATATGAACTAGGTGGTGGAGTTGTAGGGTAGGTGAGGGGACGGGGATCAGGTGGTTGGGGAGGGATAGACAAGCATCGGGAATAAAGAATAAGTGATAGATGGATTGATAGGAACATGGATGGTCAAAGAAGTGGACATAGGGATCGTATGAGAGGGGATGGTGTGGGTACGACGAGAACGGAAATGGATAGAGGAATGGATGGGCCCGAGGACATTAAGAAAAGCTTAATGAAATATTAACGTAAAACAAATTATGCATTGAATTCTTTTTTTAATGTATACAAGTTTATCTTATGTAACCAATTTATTATTAACTAGTGCGAACTCGTGTTTCGCACACGGGTATATCTTATGTAACCAGTTTATTATTAACTAGTGCGAACTCGTGTTTCGCATACGGGTGTGGTGAACATATTGTAGTTACACAGTAGTATACAAATAGAAAAATAGATATAAAAATATATAAAACTTGATTATTAGACCTGTAGATTGCATTCTTTGTACCTTTTTTCAGTTCCCTTATTTTTAGTGCATTTGTTATATAACTCAAAAAGTAAGTCACCCTTTAATGCTAATCATAATTAGCTGATATAGTAAACATGTCTATTTTAGTGTAGCAATACTTGTAGATCAAAGATTTAGAACCTTACATCACCATTGTAGCCTAATCAATTCATCTTCAACTGTTAGGCCATCAAAGATGTATATTAGTGTTTAAAGTTACAAAACTAACCCAAAAAAGCAGGCACGCACTGAACTATCAAGACATAACAAACTTACAATTGGAAAAGATAACTTGAACTAAAATCTATATTAGTTACTATATCGTTGAAGAATGTTCTATTCCTAGTGAAAAAAATCATCCGTACAGAAAAATGTAAGGTCATATTAAAAAAAAAAAAAATGAATCACGGTTAGGTTATCTTAGATTATGTCTGATGTTAACATGGAAACAAAGACAAAAAAACTGATACCAACAAAATTTTGAAGTTAATTAATATTGCATCCATAGATCATGTTAAACACTGCAACTGTTGACCCTTAAACAATATATTATATAAAAGTGTGCAAAAACACAGGCCATGAGAAGTTAAAGAACGAATGTACCACTGCAGTAAAGTAAGTGGAAAAATAGTTTTACAATTTATTTTGAATAATAATGGATGGTAAAAGATTAAAATCTTAAAATAATAACTGCCTTGCATCTTGAAAATATGAGTTGAACGACAATTGCAGGCTTTTATTTCTCCGGTAGTTGGATAGCCTGGCCAAAAGATCAAAAGCAACCTATAAAAAAGAATACTTAGAGTCAACAGTTATTACAGACTTTTTTGGAATATACAAATTATTATCAATGTGAGAGTTTAAACAGCTGAATACACAAATTAATAGGAAGTAGATTCATACGTATTAAGCAAACATCACAGGGGTATTAAAATAACTATAGTCCGCTAGTAACCAACAATGAAGAAAATGTAGCTGAAATTCTATTATTTAATTCATAATCAAAATGTAGGAAACTATACTGGTTAATTGCAATGGATCCACATACTTTTAGTATCGAAATGCATTTGTTTATGAACATCTCAGTAATAAATTATAGTCCAGATTTTTGTATAAGTTTAGTAAAAATGAGTCGTACATCAATGAATTAATTACCAATGTCCATGGGAACCTAATGTAAAAAATTACAACATGACCCTTATCCAATCTTATGCATTATGAACGCAACAAAGTTCATCTCTCAAAGCCGACAACACTGTAATTCTAAAGGACATCCCATTCATACCTGACTGCAAGCATGATGTCCAAATCCCACTTTTGCGCTTACACTTAGTGCCATAACATCCGCCCCCAAGTGTAGCTTATAATTTTCCACATCTTTCCACCAAATTAATGTGTAAGTGTAATACAATGTGTTAAAGAAAAGGGGTCCGTAACGTGATAGCTGATAAAGGAGCCTAAGCACTGCATATCCAAAGATGTGGAGGTGACCAAGTATCCTAATTTTGAATAAAGCTTTTTTGAAACCACTATGTTGACAACATCATTTTCTATGAATAGGAGTTTGAGATGTTTTAATACTGAGATGACATGGTAGTCTCATATTTGATTATCTTCATTTCCCTAACAATCAACCATTTCAATAGCTTTCTATTGCATATATATTTGGAAAGCCAATTTATTATTCCTTGTAATACGGAAAATAGTAAGACATGGAATACTAAGATTCTCATTTGATATGTTCATCATTTGATATGCGCAGTTTCATGTGAAACTAATGCATTTTGATGTTGCTCATGTAGTGCATATCTTTTGTTAAACATTAGAGGCTTACTAATACAACTTTGAAGAAAAAGTTAAAGTGTGGTTCAAAATCATATTCTAAATAAATTTTACGTGGTACCGTGCAAGGAGAGATAATATGAGAATGAAATTCAGACAAAATACATCAGCATATCCAATAATGCTCAAATAAAATCTGCAATAATGATAAACTTAATTCATGCTGATTAAAAATTTAAATCAAAAGTTAATTTGTATGATTTAATTAATTAGTTAAAAGTCACATATTTAAAGGAAATTTTATTAAGGTTACCTAGCACTCGTAGACCGACCTAGCTCAATACCAACATAAGTTCAGCGTGAAACTTCTTAGAATCTCAAATTAATTGTATCAAAAAATGAAACAAAATTATAGGGGATAATATAGAAATATTACTGCAACTACATAACTAATTATACCATAGATGATTATGTTCACAATAGAAGGAGAAAATGATATGAAGGTTTTAATATGTATAAGAAAGAAATAGTAACGAAAACAAACTTGATTTTTTTTAAAGAAAATAAATGGTTTTATCACAATGCCTGTCAACAAATGGTTGTTTGTATTTCTATCGAAATGAGAAAGTAGAATCATAACTGAAATCCTTAGTGTTTTCAAAATTGATCTGATTTTAGGAATCCCAAATGAACTTGAACTGAAATGAAAAAGGAAATCTTTGAACTTTTCTATATACATGCAGGGAAAGTAACAAAGTGGAAATCATGCAAACGGTTTAAGACCAAATAAAAAGTAATGCTCCTAACCTTTGGATACCGATGGGCAGCGAAAAACAAAAGCTGAGAGAGTTCTTGAAAACTTACAGGGTCAGGGAATGAAGCAACATATCCAAGAGTTGAAAGACCAAGGATCAGGGAATGAAGCAACATATCCAAGAGCTGAAAGACCAGAACACGACTTTGTAAAACCTTTTGAACCCTTTAGTTCAGAATCCAGGGATTTCAACATTGATGTGCCAAAGTCCTGACTGTGATGGCCCTGCAAGTCATCAATGTTTATCAAATATATATGTTTCTATAAGTCAAATGTAAAAGACAACAATCCATTATTCCCCAAGATGATGAAGAAATTGAGAAACATAGATTCTAGAACTACCTATACTGTTCAAGTTGCATCGTTCCTACTATTCAAATACACGGTAAGGTATTAGTGAAGTATCTTCCCAAATTCCCTAAAATTATCATATTTTGAATGAACTGAACTAAGTTGACAACGAATAGCTATATATTTCTAGTTTATAAATAAATTTGATTTTAGCCTATAGTTTTCTTTAATAGAAACGTGATGAACTGTAGTCGTTTATTTGTTTATCTAAGAAACTGAAATATCTCCCCAGGGTAAGTCGGTATGAATAATTTGTTTTTACCAATGAGAAAGAGACCACGTCCACAACTAAAAACAATCACGTTAAAAAAAGTTTGCTTTGCCCTGTACTTTTAAAAAAATCATTGACCTCTGTCTTATGCAGGTCGTAGGTTAGGTGCCATTGGATGAGTATTCCATTATCAACTCAACCATCAAGGTCGGCTCAGTCATTCTTCAGTCCACTCAAAAAAGCTTTGCTAAACAGAATTTAGATTCTTAGCCTTTACTTTCAACTCATACAATGAATCAAGTAACAAATATTCATTTGAATGCCACTACTTATTTTCTGCTAGGTAAATAGTAATTTTTCACTATTTTTGTAGTACCTTCATGAATAAGAATATCCATTAATCATGTATTAAAACAATGGATGATAATATGTGGCAAAGTGTTCATGTTTTCGTATTCAAAAAAATCTTCCATCAATCCAAGCCACAGCCAGTGTAACAAAAAGGTCGAAACTCAAAATTCAAATTCATTAAAGTAGTGAATAGGGATGTAAATAGTAGTCTTTATAGCCATCAAAACAATCTCATTTACCAATTGAATAATGACCAACAAAATAATGTTATACTGGTTAATTCTGAAATTGTTGTTTTCTAAGTTAGCTACAAACAACTAAACTCATTTACCTCATTTACCAAATGAATGGGTTTAAAAATGTATAAGCATTAGTAAGGGTGGTAAGATATCTAAATGTGAAATCTACGATAATCTAGGCCTTCTGGTGGAATTACTTTCTTTTCTTCTTGGCTTACATATTGGATTTAAACAGTGCAGACAGTGCGTGAACAGATATGCAAAATATGATATACTCGTATCGACGAAATTTCGACAATCTAAAATGATGGAAAAACAATTAATATTACCCACGTAGATGCTTTGCTCTAGGATATATACATTGATGTAATCATCTAGTTGTAATAATAGTTAAGTATTATTGGATATAAGCTCCAAATTGGAATTTGTAACCCAAAAAAATTGTGTATGCAAGGAAATCATATATGCATGCATATATATAGTATAATTAATAAATAAAGCACAATTAAGCATCTGCATTCAAACTATTGAGAACTAATTTCCCAAAAAAATATTTTGGGTCTTATTCACATACAACAAGTTAGTGTACACGCGATTAAAAGAGAAATGTCAAATTAGGAAGTATTATGTATACTCATCTTCCCTAATTTACGATTGTACTATTCCATGACATTAATAATTTATTGGGTTTTGGAACCGATCATAATAAGATATATTTAAAATACTTTCCTCGGTAGTCTTCTATAGAAGAATCTAAAATATTGTAAAATATTGCTAACAATATGAATAAGTTTACCTTTAACTCTCACCAAATATGATGTCACTTTAATTCAGCAGCCATTTGCTATAGTTAATTGTCATGTATAATTGTGCGCTTTCTTAAATTTCACTAACATGAGCCATGCCTCTTCACTATAGCAGCCAATAATTTCTGTGGTTTCCACTGCAAAAAAAGCATCTGTAGGAGGTGGAGACATACATGAATACGGAACTCAAATATATTCTTTATTGTAAAAAGTTTAGAGTTTTTTCCATTTCACCTTACATACAAAAATTGAAAGTAAAATTGGTAATAAATACAATGATAATTTGATAAATATGCAAGTAGTTGTATAACTAAGATTTGGAAACTGAAAGCTAATGCGAACTAAATTTTGCAGCAACTATGTTGCAGCTAGTATAAGATTAAAAAAAATTACTTTTCTTTTAAGACATACATAAGGTGCATTGATATGTAGCTTGTATACATATTTATTTTGTCCCCTAGGATATTCCATTCATTTTTTATGCTTACTCAAAACATGAAGATAATATTAATATTATAATTAAAGAATCATAATGGTGTTAATGTAGACTATGAGGCATGCCTTAAGTCAATATGCACAAATCAGGAAGTTTGTCATTTGTGAAAGCTTTTAAACCCAGAAAAATGTTTAAAAATGACTCATATCCAAGGCTCCATGTGGTTTTTCGTTTTGTGTTTCCGTCCAAAAAGATGCCCACGACACTTTTTTTTAAAAGACAACTAATTTGGTAAATGAATTTAATAATACACACAAAAAACAAAAAAATATCCCCGTGTTCTGGGAAATAATACAAAACGGTTTAAATATTCTCAAAAGCAAACATATTACAATTATCTAGATACCTTATGTCTATCCAAAGATAGCAATAGTGTTCTTCTAGTTCCCAAAAGCAAACATATTAGGATTCCTTCACGCAACCAAACCATGACACACATATAGTGAGACACGCACAAAACTGTCATAAAGTATGCATGTATTTATTTATATATAATACATAAATACATATTTATACACAAAAATGACATAAAACTAACCAACAAAGTTTAAACAACCAACAGGTTTAAAAGGATGGGGCATTTTTTTAGCGGCTTTATATTTTTGGAATCAAATTTCTCAACCATAAATAAAAATGGAACAAAACAGAAAATAGATCAATAATCCGAAGGAAAAAATGTAATTGAAAGAAACTCAAAAATAGATGAAAAATTTGCTTGATGAAGGAACCAAAAGTGTAAATGTTGTGAAAGTGATAGCTATGGCCCTTAGGAAGGAATATATTCCTAACCAAGTACCAAAAAATATTCTACCTAGCATAAGTAGTATTGTATGGTCGATAACATTTGCGCACATTGCAAGTACATTAATTCACATGAGTGCTTAGCATACAATCATGTGAATACCATGTTTTAGTGGCTAACATCGTGAATACATTAATGTGATACTCGCATAATACAAAAATAGAAATCAATATTTTTAGCCAAACCGTACAGTAGGAAATATAAACTGAAAAAACTAAACAAAGTCAAAACAATTTCTATTGTAACCATTACTTTGGCTACTTCATGATAGCATTTCTCTTTTTGGGTTCAATGAAGGTTTTTGTATGAAAATAATTTTAGAGAAAACTAATGGTACATTCAAATGCTTTGATTTTTGGTATTAAAGTGACGAATGTAAGAAACACACAGGTATTGTTCTGATACCGATAGAAAACATGCCCCTATACCTAATGCTTATATAGTAATACCAAAATTTGACAACTACTTCCTGATTTCAACTTCAAATATGAACACAATAAGATCTAACGGTCAAGATATATTGTGTCAAATTTTGTGTGTTATTTTAGATCTCAATAGCCACTCCTTCCATTTAAAGATACCAATGACAGGAAGAAAAAAAAGGATTTGGTTAGACATTTTACTGGGAATGGCATCCTAGTTGTATATTTTAATAAATATCATCCTTAATGTGAATTACAATGTCATAAAAGTTGCTATCCCTTTTTTATAAATTAAATTAAATTGCAAATTTATGGGCTGCAATGTTAACCTGACTATCGTGCCCTACTGCCATCTTCTCCCAGGAGTCCTCCTTTTCCCTTTTCCAAATGTCCAGCCAGTTGGAGAGAATCCAACTATCAGGTTGAACCGGTTCTAATGTTCAAATTAAAATAGCCATAAATACAATAATTTAAATTACTTATAGAAAAGTATAATTAAATAAAAAAGGATGCTCTAGCAACATCAATTATATTATTTCATAACTGAATCAACCTGGTAATTGCAAGGAATCTTTATCATGTTCACCTTTTAGGTTGTGCATCCAAATAGGTAAAAGATGTAGTCTAGCGAACTTGACTCCGTAGGTTTACCCAAAATATACACTCCCGGAAGAAACCTTAAGAATATAGGCAAGCTGCATATAGTTAGGAAACACAACTTCATTAGTGTAACAACTAACATCAAACAAAGAATAATAAATTAAGAATACCATGTTTCAGTGAGAATACCAAATATAAAAGAAGATAAATCAGTAACAATGTTTTTTTTATTATTTAAAAATAAAAAGGAAAAAAATGGTTACTTGCCTCTAGGGTTTGAGGAGGATGATACCGTGGTTAAAATTGATGAAAATAGTGGTGATAGACGCGACTCTATTTGGCGGGCGAAGTTGTTCGGAGGGGTGGACAACCGTGGCAGAGCGGAAAAGCAACAAATCAAGGAAAAGTGGAAGAGGAGAGAAGAGGAAGGGGAATCGATCGATTTCGGGGGAGGAAATTGGGAGGAGGAGAATAGGGCTGGAGAGAACATAAGGTTTAGGTGGAGGAAAAGGGGAATGATAACAATACGGACATCGTATAGAAAGACAAATAGGAAGACGGTTCGGTTGCCAAATTTCAAGGGGGCCTGTGTGAGCTTGAAATTTAACTCACTAATAATAATATAGTATAGATGTTGGTTATTGTGTATCTGTTGTAATGGATTGACTTGTATAATCATTGTTGTAGTTAATATTAAATAACATAATATCACAAATAAGAAATGAATAAATTACCTAAATACATATAAAACAAACTAGGCATAAATATAATAATAACACATTCCTCAAAGCCCTAAAATTTTACAATTATAATTATAATTCGGTAATTTGCATAATTAACCGTTGATAATTAATCTAATAAAAAGAGTTAGGATGATTGTGGAATTTAATCCATAAATAAAGGCGATATAAGGAGTTTTCCTTATATGGCCTTTAATGCATAAATACGGGTGAGATATATTATGTGTGTGTGTATTATACACATATATTTGTATAGTTTTGTAGTGTGGAAGAGTGGAAATATGGCTAGGTTATAGGAATGTGAGGTTAGTTAAAAACACATAAAAGTTTGCCTGGCTAATCTGGCTTCCAGTAGTGTGATTTTGGAACCGATGTGAGACATTGTTTATAATAAGTACCCATAGTAGATGCGACGTTAGTCCCATTTCTATAGAGTGAGTCTTCCTAGCAAATCTAGCTACCAACACCCATGAATTGTCGGACTAATGTGAGACATCACAGTTTGGGTTATGAGTCATAGAATTGATATCCCAGGATGGACCTGCTTCGGGGACCGAGGTATTAAATGGCTATGTTAAAGCATGCCTCCTTTCTATATAAGAAGTATCAAGTGGTCGGGATCATCTTATAGGTGCGTCATGGATGGTCGAGATTTGTTCTTATATGCGTTAGAGGCAATCTCTTGGAATGGGCTCGCTTTGCAGATTAGGTATTAAATGGCCGTGTTAGGGTTTGCCTCTTCCTATCTTAGAAGTAGTAAGTGGACTAGATGAGATTGCGTACGATGTCAATTAAGGAGTAACAAGAGGAGCTCGCCTAGGATTTGGTATGAAATGGTTGGAGGTCCTGCCTATTTGACAATATAAGGGTAGTAAGTAGCCTAGGCATTGCCATTCTAAGCATTGTTAGGATTTGATTGAGCAAGAGAAGGGTTGTTGAATCCAATATAATATATTTGCATGCACTCGCTTTTATAGTCATGGAGTAGGACTTGTAGGATGCTAGCCCATAGTTGGAGATATATGTAGAGAGAGATGCATATAGTTGGAGATATGCGTAGGGAAATACCCATAGTTGGAGGTGTATGTGGAGGAATTTAACAAATATGTAGGACGTAATACTTACCTAAACACATACCGCGTGCGCCCATATACTATTATTGTAAAACACGATATTTTCATTCATCGGATATTGTTGTTTTTGACACCCTCCACATCACAACATACAAGTTAGATTCGATGATGATGTGGGTGAAGGAGAAGACGGTCCCAGTGGCAGCGTTAGTTATCGATTTATATTTTTATATACCCTAAAAACAATGTACTTGACTTGGTTATTGTGTTTTAATATATAGTAATTTTGAGATGCGGTTTTATGCAGTGAGTATTTATTTGATTATTATATTTTATTCCTCTCGCTGTGAGATTCTGAAAGTATATATAAACAGCTATGTGAATTGTTTTTGTATATCAACCAATAGCCAACTCCAGAATGGACCTAAGGTTTAGCGGGCTTTTATCGATCGAAAATTAAGACCTTTTTGGAGCGGGTTGTTGCATTTGGTATCAGCGCTTAGTTTACCAATCAATGGGAATAGGAATATGCAAGATTATGTACTTTTTATTTTTGAAAATATTTTTTAAGACTATACTATATATACATATAAGTATACATATATGGGCATATGCAAACACCTTAGGCAATTTCTTAATTCAGCAAGTAATATTATCGTAGGAAGCCATGACTAAACTTTGAACCTATAAATAATTGATTATGGCAGAAAACATTGGCTATGAGGTCAGGAACCCCAGCACCGAGGAGATACCCACCATAAAAGGTATGCCAAAGTGGTTTTGGCAATACTTAAGAGCCATGGAGGCAATTCCCTATCCCCCAGCAAGCTGAATCAACGACAACGGTTCGCTCCGCCTAATAGGCCATCATTCTGACTACTAGACTTCCTTAAGTTATGTAAGGATTTTTAGATATGGATGGATGAGTATTCTTAGGCTCGGAGGACTTCGTAGAAACCAAAGCCTGGATCGATGATTGTGACTAGATATTCAACAACTAGAATTGGAAGATCGAGTTAGGAGGAACTTAGCCGCATGGTACTTAAAAGTGGAAATGTTGAATTGGTAAACCATATTGACCATGGAGAATGCTGAGGAAGACATAACTTGGGCTGAATTTAAGGCTCGCTTTGAGTCGCGATTTATGTCCAATGTAGAAGTGAACCTACAATTGGAGAAGTTCATCCACCTGAAGCAAGGGGACACCACAGTAAAGGAGTACATTAACTAGTTCACAGAGTTGGTCTAATTTTGAATGAATTCGATTAACACCCAAGCAAAGAAGGTGATGAAATTTATGAAGGGTCTAAATTCTCCCTTAAGGGAACTACTCTCAACACAAGTTCCCACAGGCGCCACTTATGGAGTGTTAGTCGAAATGGTCTTGCTTTAGACCATTGGTAAGGAAGAAATGAAGAAAGTAGGGCAGTCCAATAATCAAGATGGAACAAAGAAGGAGAAGTTCTTGAAAGATAAGAAGCCAGAGGGACAATCAAGAAGAAGACTGTGATATGTGATAGATGCTAAAAGAAGGGACACATCATGAAGGATTGCAAAGTGAGCTTGATGAGGGAGAAGTTCAAAGTAAGGTGCTATAATTGCAAAAAGGAAGGGCACTACAAGAGCTCGTGTCCAGAGCTAGCTAAGGAGAGACAGGTTGTGCAGGCTTACGTCATCGAAGCTGTACTTGTGTCAAGAAAACCCCTTTCTAAAGACAAAGGGAAAGCTGCTTTGGAAGGTATATTGACTATTTTCGGGAACACTATCCGCACTCTATTTTATTTAGGAGCATCACATTCATTCATAGCCAGAAATATAGTTAAAGCCTTAGATTTAGAAACCTATCTCACTAACTCTATAGTTGTGTCAAATCTAATTGGGGGGTCGACACATCTTGCAATGATTTGCAAAAACTTAGTGGTGGATATATGTAATGCAAACTTTATATGTTATGTGTATGTTCTTGTTTTTAAGGGGTATGGTCTTATCTTGGGAATTGATTGGTTATCTTACTACGGGGCTATATTTGATTGTGATAGGAGGATCATATGGTTGAAGAGTCGTGGAAGGCGAGGTATAGATGTTCAATGCACGCCCTAAGGCTCCGTTGTGTTGCGCTATCAATATTCTCTTAGACTATCATAAGATGAGCTCTCATCTGTACCCGTAGTTAAGGAATTTTTGGATGTTTTTGATGATGTCTTCGATCACCCACCCTAAAAAGAAATAGAGTTTATGATTGATTTAGAGAAAGACGCTGGACCAGTCGCACTTCCGTTGCGGCATATAGCCCCTAAAGAAAGGCGTGAGTAGGATAACCAGATTTCAGAGTAATTATAGAAGAAGTTTATTTGGTGTAGTACTTTAGAATATGGAGCACCAGTTGTCTTCACCTCTAAGGCAGTCGGCTCTTTAAGGCTATGCATCAATTACCAAGAACTCAACAAGCTGCCCAAAAAGAATAGCTATTCCTTACTTAAAATAGATGACTTATTAGACCAACTTGTTGGAGCCAAAATCTTTTCTCAATTACATTTAGCCACTGGATTTCGACAATTGAGAATAGCCAAAGATAGCATGGAGAAGACTGCTTTTCACACTCCAAACAGACTATATGAATAGGAATTGTTGGGTTGACAAATGCCCCTGCTTATTTTTTTAGATTTAATGAGTAGAGTCTTTAGGGGGAAACTAAACAAATTCTTCGTAGTATTTTTGGTTGATATTAGTATTCTTTAAAAGTGATGGTGAGAATGAAAATCAGTTAAGGGAGGTACTAGAAACCTTGAGAAGACACCAACGAAATACCAAATTCAAGACAGGAAGTTTTCGAAAAATGCTACGAAATTTAGGAGTTTTCTTGGTTTGGCGGGTTACTATAGAAAGCTCATTAAGGACTTTGCAAAGATAGCAATACCATTGACTCGCCTGACCAAGAAGAACTTAATGTTCACATGGGATGAGAAATACATGAAAGCCTTTTAGAAGCTGAAGGAGCTATTAACTAGTGCACCTATACTAACGATCCCATATGGGTCTAAGCCTTTCACTATATACCGACGCATGTAGTATGGGTTTAGGAGCTGTTCTTATGCAAGAAGGAAATGTGATAGAATATGCAAGCAGACAAGTTGAAGGACCATGAGAAGAGGTATCCCACTCATGATTTAGAATTAGCGGTTACCATATTTTCCTTAAAGATGTGGAGACATTATCTTTTAGGAGAAAATTTTGAGTTATTTATGGATCATAAGTCACTTGAATACCTGTTTTCCTAAAAATACTTAAACCTTAGACATCATAGGTATATAAATTTCATAGCATTATATGACTTTGATATTCAATATTCCCTTGGAAAAGATAATGTCGTTGTTGATGTCCTTAGCCAGAGACATGCTACTCTATGTGCTATATATGAGTAGAGGCAGTTGGAGTTCCTTTTAGATTTCAATTTCCAACCACCATCAAAATTCACCCCCAAGGTATCTGGTGACAATGGAAGTAAGGCTAGCATTGGTGGATTGTATCAGTCAAGAGCAAAATGAGGATGCACCAATAGTCTATATTTTGGCTAAATTGAATAGGGGAGAGCATTTCCCCCATCAAGGCAGATATTCGATAGATAAAAGAGGATGGCTGTAACATCCTGTATCTGGAGGCCAAAAGCTAAGCGCTACAGATGTTACAGTTATCTATAGTATTAACTTTTAGTGATAAAATACGGTAATGCTAATGGCATCCATAATATCAGAAGCACATGAATATGAACAAAATCACATATATCTAAACATTATTTACTGATTACATTTCAAAACAATAATTCATATCCATGTTACATAATCCCATAATCATTTCCCAGGTAAAGGTAAAATATAATTATACAATAATACGCCAAGAGCAACATATGACGATGCCTTCTTGGTTGATCAGAGTCAATATAGTTATAATTGACTTAATATACACAGCAGAATCAAAGCAAAATAAACTATAACTCCTAATTACCTATCCGTCAGCCACCTGCTCGTCTCTAGAAGCTTTATATGCCAAAATTACTAAAACATGAAAACCTCAACCCTCAGCCTACTCAAATCAATTTTGTGCACCCGAGAGTTTAAGGGGAAAACAAAAACTTCGACTCAGACATAAAGTCTGGTGTGAATAATACTAAACATCTCAGTTATTGATATAAAGTGAGACTACGCTGCTCAGCGGAATGGGTTTCTCCTCACTTATATCCTTTCAAAACATATCTTTTGAAAACCTTTTCCTACAACCAAAACTGGTTATAACTGTAAAGCATCATCATGTAAACAAACATATCAGGTAATACATGGACTATTTGTCCGAAAACTGTAGTTTTGTTTGGGTAACTACTAACCCTTAACCGACTCGGGCCTACAAGACAATATAAACCAAATTTATCTATCATCTGTTAGATACTCATCTTGTGGATGATTTGTCCTTAAATATTTTTTAAACACTTCTCTTCTGGACGGTCTGTCCCTAACTTATCTTCTCCTAGGGTCACCCGATCCTAATGATTTTGCGGGCTCACCAATAAACTATCTGTATACAAGCATATATTCCTTCTGTGTGTAATCGTAATTTTAGTTTTACCTGTGATAAAGCCCTACACACTAGAATTTTAAACAAAATTAGCTGGGGCTAATAGCTAATGTATAGGGCGCGACCCTACACCAGTCCTATCTGGTATTCTAATATCTGAGTCATTTTACTTAGGGATCCCTTCCCATAATTTTCCTTGAAAACCTTTCTAAAATGATTTAAAACCTTTAAATCAAACTCAAACAAGGAATATATATATATATATATATATATGTTCTACTATTTACTCAAAATCACCTTGCAATGTTATATATATACACTTTACCTAAATTTTAGTTGATGAAAACATTTAAACCTTTGAAAGTACCCCTTTTGAATCCATTGAAAGTATCTCTTTCTAAACCAAGTAAAACCCTTTATTTAACCTACGCCGAAAAACCAAAACCTTCCTTTCAAAACCTTTAAAACCCTTAAATGTCTTTCTTTTAAAACCTTTAAACATTTCCTTTTGAAACCTTAGGAAAACCTTTCCTTTTAATCCTTTCGAAACAACCAGAAAAACTTTCCCTTTCGACTCCTTCGAAACCATTGGAAAACCTTTCTACAAAACCTTTCGAAATCATTAGGGAATGACCCCTTCAAAACCTACATTTAAAATCCTTTCAAAATCACTAAACCTTTCGAAAGCCTTTGGGTTCAATTTAGAACATATGGAAACCTTTCGAAACCATTCAAAAATTTACTCCTTCGAAACCTTTGAAAACCGTTTCGATCGAAACCATTTGGATTATGCCTTCAAGTGGAGAAAAAGGGTCAGAAACCTATTAAAGTCAAAAGCATTCCTTTCATAATCATTCCTAAGTAAAGAAGTGATGGTGTCGAAACCATTCCTTTGAAAGCATTGGAGAGGCGGTCAAGTTTAAAAAGCAAAGCAAGGCAAATCAACCCTTTCGAAACCAATCTGGGTTGAAAGGTAAAAAAGCGGCAGTAAGGGTTTCGACATAGTCGAAAGCATTTATTTAAAACAAAAGCGCAACCCAATTGAAACCATTCTTTTAAAACCAATTAACCTGGTCGAAAGCCAACCTAGTCGAAAGCTATTCTGTCGAAAGCAAGTAGGCGCATTTTCATTTAAAAGCAAAGAAATGCTTTGACCCCTTCGGAACCCCTGGTTTCGACTCAATGCCTTCCGCCTCTTATCCAATTCACTATGTACCAGTTACCTGATACCAAGTGCATTGGTTTTGATGGAATCGGAGGTGAAGGTAGGGAGGCGAAAGCCTGGTGCCGAAAGCATCGAAACAGTAAAAACCATGTAGATTGTCCTTTTTAAACTATTTCTTTGTACCCAACCTACCTTGTTTAACAAATTGTGATTGGTTGCAAGTTTCACTTTTCTAAAAGTACTTCCAACTTTCCAGAAATAAAAAATTGAATCATTTTACAAAATACCCCTTCTCCTTTTTATAAATATAAAACATTTAAGTCTCATACCTTAAATAATTTTATATATCCATTAAAACACTTAGGAGAATTCTATAAAAATTCAAGAAAATCACTTTTTATATGTTTTCTAACATATATAAATTTTAGATCCAAACCATTAATTATTTAACCATAAATAATATTTAACTCAAGATAGCATTTTTCTTCACTAGAAAATTCATATAAAATCCACATAAATTCAGAAAATTCTGAAAATCGAAACCCATAACTAAAATATCATTTCTGGTCTATATAAAAATTCGTAAGGCATTTTGATGTCATTTGATAGGGTTTTAATATCAAACTATGTCATAAAATCTATATGAACAACTATAAATCATCAACAAGTATATATAATCATTCCATCATTCAAAAACATGGCAAATCATTGCAAATAAGTTCAGATTCAACTTAAAACAAAAAACTATAAGAAATTTGAGATGTAGTCATTATTCACCTTAGCTTTAGAGATTAAAGAGAATGAGATATGAATGGATTTGATTTTATTTGATTAAGCTTCTTCCTTAGCTTGTCTTAATCTTTTTTCTCTTGCTCTTGTTAATGGTGGCCGACCATAAGTTTGAAATTTTTTAACAAATGAGAAATGAACGTGTATAGAGATACATGGCCAAGGGTTTAAGGATATAGGAATGGCCTCTTTCCTATTTTACCCCTCCCTTATTTCATGTTAAATCTTCTTTTAATTCATTGTTTAAATGGCACATCTACCCCTTAGTTAAAATCAAATTTCAATTCCCTAATCAACACATTATTTTATTTAATTTAGCTAATTAAATATCCTAAATAATGTTACAAAAAATATAGGGTGTTACAGACTCCCCTCCTTAAAGAATTTCATCCTCGAAATTATGATAAGGTACACAACAAATCAATCAAAGAGGTAAAACATACCATCAAACAAGTCATGATAAGTATCTCTAATCCTGCTCTCAACCTCTCAAGTACAGTCCCTATCATCGTCGCTCCACTGGACTTTAACTAATCTGAATGTCCTGTTCCCGAGCCTCTTCTCATCTCTTGCAACTATACTAACTGACTTTCTAACTATGGTCAAGTTCGGTTCTACTACTAAATCCTCTAACACTGTCGGTGTTATAGTAGTCTCTGGGTCTCTAAGACACTTTCTGAGATGAGAAACATGGAAAACATTGTGGACTCCTGCCAAACTGCTCGGTAACTCTACTCTATACTGGAGTTTTCCAATCCTCTCAACAATACGAAAAGGTCCAATGAATCTTGGTGCTAACTTTCCCAATCTTTCGAATCTGATCACACCCTTCATCGATGACACCTTAACGAAAACCTGATCTTCAACTAAGAATTCTAAATCTTTCCATCTTTTATCGGCATAACTCTTATGCCTAGACTGAGCCTCCTTCATCCTAGCTCGAACGACCTCAATCTTTTCTGCAGCTTCTCTAACCAACTATGGACCAAGAACCAACCTATCCCCGGTCTCTAACCAACAAATAGGAGATTTTCATGGCCTTCCATAGAAAGCTTCAAATGGTGCCATCCCAATACTAGTCTGATAACTGATGTTATACGAAAACTCAACTAAATGAAAATGGTCTTCCAATGATCCCCCGAAATCTAATACACAAGCTCTTAACAAATCTTCCCAGATTTTCTTAACTCTTTCTGTTTTCCCATCTATCTGTGGATGGTAAGCGGTACTCATCTTGAGCTTGGTTCCCAAAAATTCATGCAGACTCTTTCATAACTCGCTAGTGAATAAAGAATCTCTATCACTAACTATACTACTAGGAATTTCGAGCAGTCAAACTACATTCTTCATAAACAACTTCACCAAAACATGTGCCATCCTAGTTGACTTAACTGGAATGAAATGGGCACTCTTGGTCAGTCTATCCACTATGACCCATATGCTTTAATTTCTTCTACTAGATCTTGGAAACCTGTCAATAAAATCTATAGACATAGAATCCCATTTCCAAAGTGGAATATCTATTGGCTGAAGCAATCCACTTGGCTTCTGGTGTTCGGCCTTTGCCTATTGGAAATTCAAGCACTGCTTTACCTTTAAGCCATTATCCCGCTTCATACCTTCCCATAAGAAACTTCTCTTCATATCCTGATACATCTTAGTTCCTCTCGGATGAATAGTGAATTTCGAACGATGGCATTCCTCCAAAAATTCTTTCCTTATGTTTCCTACACTCGGAACACATAATCTCCCTTTCTTTCTCAACCACCCATTCTGGTCGAGACAGAAACCCTTTAAGTCATCGCTCTCAGTTCCATCTCTTAACTTCCTGATTCGTTCAGCTAACACTGGATCCTCTTCCTGTTTAGAAGCAATCCTTTCGATCATCACTGGTCGAACTTCCAAGCAAGATAACAAAGCAGATTCTCCACTAGACCTAGCCTTGGATCTCTAGTGCACTCTGCAAGTCAACAACGCTTCCAAGTCTTTCCATTCTACTATCATAGCTATCACTGCATTCTGATGCTTCCTACTAAGCACATTTGTAACCTTGTTGCCTTTCCCTGATGTGTACTCAATCCCAAAATCATAAGCAGCAGTAAACTCTAACCACCTCTATTGTCTCATGTTCAGCTCCTTCTGACAGAACTAATACTTCAGCATCTTATGATCTGTATATAACTCAAACCTCTCTCCCAAAAGGTAATGTCTCCACACCTTCAATGCAAAAATCACTGCAGTCAATTCTAAATCATACGTCGGATATCTAACCTCATGTGGTCTAAGCTATCTAGAAGCATAGGTGATCACTTTACCTTTCTGCATTAGCACAACTTCTAACCCTGTTCCACACACATCTGTATAAACCACCAAATTCTGATTCTCTTCTGGAACAATCAAAACTGGTGCTTGGGTCAATAAGTGTTTCAAACTCTAGAATGCTTCCTCACACTTATCGGTCCACACAAACTTCACATCCTTCCTCGTTAGCTTGGTCATCGGTGCTTCTACCCATGAGAAATCCTTAATGAATCTCCGATAATAACCAGCTAATCCAAGAAAACTCTTTATCTCAGTCACTGTCTCGGGCCTCTTCCAACTATTCACCGCTTTAATCTGAGTCGGATCTACTGACAACCCTTTCTCTGAGACTACTTAACCAAGAAGCTTCACTTCCTTCTTCCAAAAATGACACTTTGAAAACTTCGCCTTTAGCCGATGCTGCCTCAGTGTCTCAAGCACTACTCTAAGACGAACTTCATGCTCCTTCTCATCCTTAGAGTATATCAAGATATCATATATGAAAACCAACATGAACCTATCCAAGCGCTCTCGGAAAACTCGGTTCATCAAATCCACAAAGAAAGCAGGTGCATTCGTTAACCTGAATGGCATCACTAACCACTCATACGAACCATACCTAGTCCGAAATGCTGTCAAAGGACTGCTATCCTCTGACACTCTCAACTGGTGGAACCCTGTCGCCAAATCCAATTGGGAAAATACCCTGGCTCCACTTAACTGATATAACAAATAGCCGATCCTCGGCAATGGATATCGATTCTTTATCATCCTCTCATTCAATTTACGATAATCGATATATAGCCTTAACGATCCATCCGCTTCTTAGCAAACACTACGGCTACTCCCCAAGGTGAACTATGCGGTCTGATAAAACTCTTGCTTTCCAGATCCACTAACTGCACCTTCAACTCCCTTATCTCTGTAGGGGTCATCCTGCTTGGTGGCCTACTCACTGGTTCTGCTCCCAAAACCTAATCCATCTGAAACTCAATAGCTCGTTTCGGTAGCAATCCAATTACAGGCTCAAAAACATCTGCGAATTCTTTGACCATGAAAACTCGATTCAGCTCATCTTCCGATTCCATAACACCCAATAAGGCATTCACATCACTGCTAAGGTTTCCTTCGATATAAACAATCCCGTCGTTACAATCAGGGTGCCTAAGCGATATTTTCCTATCATGGAAAAATATCCTTGCATCGTACTCTCTTAACCAATCCATGCCAAGAATAATTCTGAACCCCACAAAATTAAACACATGCAAACTGCAAACAAAAGCATGACCTAACAAGTCAAACTCTAACCGGTCACATCTCAACCCTAGAGTTACATACCCTCTTATTGGATTCGCAACCCATAAGGAAGTAACTAAATATGTGGGTTCTAGGTTAAGCTTATCTATCAAACATTTGGATATAAAAGAATGCGATGCACCGGTATCAAATAGAACGCTAACATACATACCATGAATCTGAAGCGTACCTCCTAAAACTACCTTTCCCTTCTCTTAAGCTATTGGCTTTGAAGTAGTAGGCTCCAATGCATACACCTTGCCCTTTCCATCCTTAGCGGGCTCTTTGCACCAATTCTTATAGTGGCCTATCTGATCGCAGTTGAAGCACCTGATGTTCTTCTTCCCGATCACTTCTTTCGCCTTCCCAGTACGACACTCATTGGAGAAATGACCCTTCTTGTCGCCCTTAAAACAAACCACCTTAGATTTTTCCTTTCTTAGCAGCTCCACCCTTCTTAGCACCCTTCTTGTGGAAGAACTTCCTCTTTTGGCCTTGCCCAACCTGGACCTCCTTCACCTTACTCTTCTCCTGACAAGCAAGCATCTCCTCGTGCCTCAAAGTCATATCCAAAACCACATCATAGGGATCTCTAATATGCGGTAAGGTAGCCTTGGCCAACTCAGGCTTTAATCCCTTGATAAACTTCTCATTCGTCTTTATCACTATGTCCAACGAAGCATACCCATATCTGGCTAACTCTTCAAACCTACTGGCATACTCCAAAACAGTCATTACTCCCTATTCTAATTCAGTAAACTTTCAAATCAGAATAGACCGTGCCATCACTAAGATGAAGCACTACTGGAACCTCCTTTTAAACTATGCCCATGTCATCGTCTCCTCATCTACACCAACAGTCACACTGTTCCACCAAAATAAAGTTGCTCCTTGAGGCTGTCTAGAAGCAAGCCTCCTCTTCTGCTCATCATTGAGCCCCAAGTATGGAAAGATTCTCTTATAGTGCAGCAACCAATTCTCCACCTCTATAGCATCCTCTGTTCTAATAAATGGCTTCCCTCCAAGCTTAGTATAGTCTCCGCTCAACTTAGCATAATCATTGGCAACTGGAGCTTCCTGAAATCCTCCTCCTATTACTCTAGCAGCAACTCCCACTTGCATCATATTCATGAAAAACTGATATATAGATTCCATTCAAACTTGCAGAACTCTAGCACCCACATTCTCTGCTTGTGCCTGACCTTGGCCTCTCCTCATATTAGGTCTGGCATTCCCATCGATGCCTTCCCCTCCTAGGTTAACTCTTCCTCCTCTACCATCCATATCTGTATTCAAACCTTAAGAGATACAGAAAAATAACCTAATAAAGATAGGAGACTAGAGATAAAGCGTATACTTATATATAGCAAATACAAGTACGTTACTATAGTGTTATCCCATACCCCAATCTTATTATATTTCCTTAGGATTATGTTTTCAAAATCATTTTTAGTTTTAATTTTTTCATAAACCTATGCTTTGATACCAAGTTGTAACATCTCGTATCTAGAGGCCAAAAGATAAGCGCTACAGATGCTGCAGTCATCTATAGTATTAACTTCTGGTGACAAAATACGGTTATGCTAATGGCATCCATAATATCAGAAGCACATGAATATGAACAAAATCACATATTTCTAAACTACATTTTACTGATTACATTTCAAAACAATAATTCTTATCCTTGTTACATAATCACATAATCGTTTCCCATGTAAAGATCAAATATAATTTTAAAATAATACGCCAAGAGCGACATATAACGATGCCCCCTTAGTTGATCAGAATCAATATAGTCATAATTGACTTAATATACACAACAGAATCAAAGTAAAATAAACTATAACTCCAATTAGCTATCCGTCAGCCACTTGCTCGTCTCCGGAAGCATTATTCGCCAAAATTACTAAAACCTGAAAACATCAACCCTCAGCCTACTCAAATCAATTTTAAGCACCCGAGAGTTTAGGGGAAAACAAAAACTTCAATTCAGACATAAAGCCTGGTGTGAATAATACTAAACATCTCAGTTATTGATATTGAGACCACATCGCTTAGCGGAACGGGTTTCCCCTCACTTATATCCTTTCAAAACATATGTTTTGCAAACCTTTTCCTGCAACCAAAACTGGTTAGAATTGTAAAGCATAATCATGTAAACAAACATATCAGGTAATAAATGGACTATATGTCTGAACACTATAGTTTTGTTTGGCTAACTACTAACCCTTGGCTGACTCGGGCCTACCAGACAATATAAACCAAATTTATCTTACGTCTGTTAGACACTCATCTTGTGGATAATCTTTCCTTAACTATCTGTTAAATACTTCTCTTCTGGACAGTCTATCCCTAACTTATCTTCTCCCAGGGTCCCTGATCCTAATGTTTTTGCGGGTTCACCAATAAACTATCTGTATACAAGCATATATTCCTTCTGTGTGTAATCGTAATTTTATTCTTACCTATGATAAAGCCCTACACACTAGAATTTTGGACAAAATTAGCAGGGGCTAATAGCTAATGTATAGGGCGCGACCCTACACCAGTCTCGTCTGGTATTCTAATATCTGAGTCATTTCACTTAGGGATCCCTTCCCGTAATTTTCCCTGAAAACCTTTTCAAAATGATTTAAAACCTTTAAATCAAACTCAAACAGGGAAAATCTATTTATTCTATACTTTACTCAAATCACTTTGCCATGTCATATATATATATATATATATATATATACTTTACCTAAATCTTAATTGATGAAAACATTTAAACCTTTGAATGTACCCCTTTCGAATCCATTGAAAGTACCTCTTTCTAAACCAAGTAAAACCCTTTACTTAACCTAGGCCGAAAGGCCAAAACCTTCCTTTCAAAACCTTTAAAAACCTTAGACATCTTTCTTTTAAAACCTTTAAACATTTCCTTTCGAAACCTTAGGAAAACCTTTCCTTTTAATCCTTTCAAAATAACCATAAAAGCCTTCCTTAAATAATTTTACATATTTATAAAAAGGAGGGGGGGTATTTTGTAAAATAATTCACATCTCAATCTCTAAAGCTAAGGTGAATAATGACTACATCTTAAATTTCTTATTGTTTTTGGTTTTAAGTTGAATTCAAACTTATTTGCAATGATTTTCCATGTTTTTGAATGATGGAATGATTATATATACTTGTTGATGATTTATGGTTGTTCATATAGATTTTATGACATGTTTTGATATGAAAACCTTATCAAATGACATCTAAATGTCTTGCGAATTTTTATATAGACCGGAAATGATATTTTAGAGATGGGTTTCAATTTTCTGAATTTATGTGGATTTTATATGAATTTTCTAGTGAAGAAAAATGCTATTTTGGGTTAAAAATTATTTATGGTTAAACAATTAATGGTTTGGGCCTAAAATTTATATATGCTGTATATAAATTTGTTATTTTGTTCATATTCATGTGCTTCTAATATTATGGATGCCATTAGCATTATCATATTTTGTCACCAGAAGTTAATACTGTAGATGACTACAGCATTTGTAGCTCTTAGCTTTTGGCCTCCAAATACGGGATGTTACAACTTGGTTAAAGAAGGATGTCTAATCTTTTAAAGCTTTCTAAGGGAAGGTTTCTCATTGGTTTCAAAAGGAAGATTTTGAATGGTTTCGAAAGGAGGATTTGTCCTTTTGTCCTAGGTTAAGTAAAGGTTTTTACTTGGTTTTGAAAGGGTTGCTTTCAAGGGTTTCGAAACGGTTATTTAAAGGTTTTAATCAAAGGTTTTGAATATACTACTAGGCAGCATAACCTAAGTGTTTTTAAGTTAACAAGGGTTTTAACTCATTTTAGGGGATAGGTAATCCTCATTAAAATTCATCAACATTATTTTGAGTAAAGTATTTATAACATGGCAAAATAGCTTAGAATAAAGCTAAGAATATATTTTCCTTGTATAAGTATGATTTAAAAGGTTAAATCATTTTGAAAAGGTTTTCAAGGAAAAAGTTGAAGGGTAGTTAACCCTAAGAATATGATTCGCACAGTTAGTCTAGTTTACGGGCAGTCACCCCAATTTTCGGACAGATAGTCCATTTATTACTTGTGGACAGATAGTACATTAGTTTCATTGTTATAGCTTAATGGACATTGCTATTATTATTGTTGTTGTTATTATAATCAGTTTGATTAACCAGTTTGGTTGCAGGAAAAGATTTGCAAAATATATGTTTAAAGAGGATATTAGTGAGGGGAAACCCGTTCCGCTAAGCGGTGTGGTCTCACTTAGCACCAATAAATCAAGATGTAATAGTATTATTCACACCAGGCTTTATGTCTGACTCGAAGTTTTGTTTTCCCCTTAAACTCGCGGGTGCTCAAAAGGATTTGAATAGGCCGAGGGTTGAAGTTTTCAGGTTTTAGTAATTTTAGCGAATAAAGCTTCCGAAGACGAGCAGGTGGCTGACGGATAGCTAATTAGGAGTTATAGTTTATTTTGCTTTGATTTCATTGTGTATATTAAGTCAATTATGACTATATTGACTCTGATCAACCAAGGGGGCATCGTCATATGTCGCTCCTGGCGTATTATTGTATAATTATATTTGATCTTCACTTGGGAAACGATTATGCGATTATGTAACATGGATATGAATTATTGTTTTGAAATGTAATCAGTAAAATTTTGTTTTGAAATCTGTGAATTTTTTCATATTCATGTGCTTCTGATATTGTGGATCCCATTAGCACTACCGTATTTTATCACTAAAAGTTAAAACTATAGATGACTGCAGCATATGTAGCACTTAGCTTTTGGCCTCCAAATAGAGGATGTTACAATGTTTTGAAAGGATATAAGTGAGAGGAAACCCGTTTTTCTAAGCGGCGTGGTCTCACTTAATATCAATAACCGAGATGTTTAGTATTATTCACACCGGGTTTTATGTTGACTCGAAGTTTTTGCTTTCCCCTTAAACTCTTGGGTGCTCAAAATTGATTTGAGTAGGCTGAGGGTTGAGATTTTTAGGTTTTAGTAATTTTGGCGAATAAAGCTTCCGGAGACGAGCAGGTGGCTGATAGATAGCTAATTAGGAGTTATAGTTTATTTTGCTTTGATACCGCTGTGTATATTAAGTCAATTATGACTATATTGACTCTAATCAACCATGGGGGCATCGTCATATGTCGCTCTTGGCGTATTATTATATAATTAAATTTGATCTTTACCTGCAAAACGATTATGGGATTATGTAGCATGGATATGAATTATTGTTTTGAAATGTAATCAGTAAAATGATGCTTAGAAATCTGTGATTTTGTTCATATTCATTGTGCTTTTGATATTATGAATGTCATTAGCATTACCGTATTTTGTCACCAGAAGTTAATACTATAGATGACTGCAACATCTGTAGCGCTTAGCATTTGGCCTCCAGATACGGGATGTTACAATGGCTAAGGGGAGATGGAGGCTTATGTGTTCCAGTGGTAAAGGATGTTCTTAAGGAAGTACTAGCTGAGTGCCCCCCGATCTAAGATGGCTATTCATCCCGATGGAGATAGGATGTAAAGAGACATGATGCGGGTTTTCTATTGGTCGGGCATGAAAAGGCAAGCAACGAAATATGTAGCATGGTGTTTGACATGTTAACGAATCAAAGCTGAGCAAGGAAAGCCCGTAGGTCTGTTAATACCATTGGAGGTTCCAACTTGGAAGTGGAAACACATATCAATGGATTTCATAGATGGATTGCCTATAAGTCATATAATAAATGAAGCTATTTGGGTTGCAGTTGATGAGCTCACTAAAAGTGCCCAATTTATTCAAGTATAGAGTAATAGGATGGCGACATCCCCAGCACAGATTCACATCAAGAAGGTTGTACGATTACTTGGAATTTTGGTCAATATTGTCAATGATAGGGGCCCCTTATTTGCTAGTGAATTTTGAAAGAGTTTGCAATCAGCTATAGGGACAACGCTGAATCTTAGCACCGCTTACCACCCTCAGACCGATGGACAGACGTAAAGGTTGAAAAAAATCATGGAGGATTTATTAAGGGCTTGCATCATGGATTTCGAAGGATGTTGGGAGCAGATTTACCTTTAGTAGAATTCACCTTTTATAACAGTTATTAGGTGATGATAGGCATGGCACCCTTTGAAGCCTTATATGTGAGGCCATGCAAGTCAACTAATTATTGGTGGGAGAATACAGACCAATCCTACTTGGGCCAGATTTGATACGTGAGACCATGGAGAAGTTTGATGTAATCAGAAAAGAATGAAAACCGCCTAGGACCGAACAAAATCCTATGTTGACGGGGGAAGGAAGGAGTTAGAATTCTATGTTGGGAACTTGGCATTTTTTAAAATTTCCCCTCTTAAGATGGTTATGAGATTTGGAACCTCGGGGAAATTGGCATCGAGGTTTGTTATGCCTTTTCTGACTTTGGAGAGAGTGAGGAGACTAGCATATGGGTAGAGCTTCTGGCTAAGTTGGCTGGAATCCATAACGTTTTCCATGTATCACATCTAAGGAAGTGTCCATACGGCATAGCTACCATTGTGGAGCATAATTAGTTAGCATATATAAAGATAGAACTGATAGCATCTCATGCCACCGCATGTATAGTGGAGCACGTAGTTAGGAAGCTTTGTAACAAAGAAATTAGATTGGTCCAAGTACAATTAGGAGATAATCCAGTAGAGGGTACATGGGAAAGAAAAGATAAGGCTTCTCACCTAGAATTTTTCTCTTGTAAATTTCTTCCCTTTAGGTCTAGTATTATATAGGATTTAGTTGCATCGTGGTTGCTAGATTGGATGGCAGGTGTGACGACCCATCTCCTCGACCCATGAAAATCGACACCAATATATCCACAGTATTCACGTGCCGTAAATCCAAGTGCTAGGGAAGCAGATTATCAGGGGTAAAGTAAGTAAAATTAGAAGATAGAAAC
Source organism: Allium fistulosum (assembly GCA_030737815.1). Classification (NCBI taxonomy): domain Eukaryota; kingdom Viridiplantae; phylum Streptophyta; class Magnoliopsida; order Asparagales; family Amaryllidaceae; genus Allium; species Allium fistulosum. The sequence goes on from CM060902.1 coordinate 1,439,877,102, forward strand.
ACAAATTCTCACATTTACGTTTAATTATATAGATAGATAGTATACCCAACCACTTCCACTAGGGTACATCAGAGTTATGGTATAAACTAACCCAGCCAGGAACAGTTATAACTACATGCTTCCACACTTGTTGGTACAAACAAAACTTAGGCACGACGGAAAATAAAAGATAGACAGATATCCACATAAGATGCTCCAGCTCCATGCTCCAAAAACTCCTCCAGAATGCTTCACCAAAATACTCCTAACAAGATCCTAACTACTTGGCTGCCCGAAAAAATAGCGCACACAGAGTTTAAAGGGAAAACAAAATAAACTCCGGGTCAGTCATGGGACTGGTGTGAGAACTTAAAATACGATGTTTAAAAATAAAAAGGTATCTCATAAGACCACGCCGCACATAAACACGAAACGGGTTTTTACCTTATGATAACCAAATCTTTATTATGTAAAAATAAGGGATATTATTTTTAATGATGTCAACTTTATTTTCATAATTTGATTCCAATTCCATTGTTTATTCCGACCTCTGTAGCCTATAGAAACGTGCTGTCAAACTTTGAATTGGAGCATGTTTTGCTCCAGCTGTTGACAGTGAAATCTGGCTGCAAGTCCAACTTTGAGAGATCGTATCTCTCTCGTTTCTTATCCAAATTCAATAATTTTAGATGTTCTGGAAAGCTTAGACTTTGTGCTATATGAGATGTTATATATATGGTGATTTCAAATATGATGTTTAATTGAGTTTTATCATTAGAGTATCTTCCTAGAGATTTCATATTCTTAAGTGTATTTAGTTCACTTGAGATATGAACTCTTACATCTTGTTATTTCTTCTTATTCAAGAAGAATGATCATCCCTTTCTTAAATAAATGGGGCGTCACAGTTTGTTTCTTTGAAAATATTTGCAAGCAAACTTATTAATCTTAGCCGAAATTGTTACATTAATTAAATTCTAGCATATTAGCCACAAAGTGGGTTCTACAAACAAAATGGCAAGCACTTATTGGAGGATGAGTTTCCATACAAATGACCAGGTGAAGGGACTACCTTCCGGCAGTACATCTCTAGAGGAATATACCAAGGCTACAAAACATCTGCACCTCTACCAACACAAGACCGACCTACCTCTCCCTAGATAGTACCGAATATGTCATCACCCCATCGTTGCCGACCTATCCGAGACATCTCTTAGTATTCATCCTAATAATTTAAACCCGAACGTTATAGCAGGTAGAAATATGTCTAGAAGGGGATGGTCATACCCTAATGGTTGCGAATCACATAGTCTTGCCGCATCTACACTGTTTTGGCCATTTTCGGGTGTGAGGCTTGAGGTAACGATTACCTTTCACATAGCACATCATCTTTCTACATTGAATGCCACATTGCCATTCAATAATCACACAACTGATTTATGCAAACGTATAACTCCCAAGCTCGTACGTATCAGGAAAGGGTGTTAAGCTAAGAGATGTTACCTTCTCCGCCACCAAACAAATGATACGTTCATAAAGATCGCTTATGTAACTAGAAATGCAACGTCAAACATTTGTCCATACAAGTTGTCCTGGAACAGGAAAAACCGAAGGCACTCTCCTACCACATTCTGTCAGGAGTTACCTCTAGGATTAGTAGCGAGAAGTCCTTGCATCGAAGATCTTAAATGAAGAACTACTACCACATAGTATGATATGGGAAATTCCCCCCGAGGGTCAATGACAACCAGTCCTACATTCCATCCTCCAAATCATATTCATATTTTCGCTTCGAATACGTAAATTGGTTCGAAGTGGTCTTCAGATAGGAATTACCCAAATCCGACCATGTTTCCTTCGAACCAATCATCGATAAAAGAGGTAAAGGAGATAGGTGAATAATATTTGATTTATTCATTCTTTTTTATCAAAAATACCTTATAGATATATATATATATATATATATATTCAAAACATCTCTTTCCGGTATATACGAAATCATTAAACCTCTCTTATCAATTCCTTTGATAATTTTAAAACTTTTTAAACTGGGAATAAATTCGAAATCATTTCATTTTTCATTTAGGAAAATATTGATCCGAGTAAACAAAATCTACTATCTCCTCCGTTGGGCCAGTCCGGATAGCCAGGGAGAGCAGGAAACTGGTTTTCCAAACTCAAGCCTAGACACTATCTCTTTGGCACCCTTAAGGTGGTCAAGTTATTTAATCGATTCTAAATCATTTAATATTTAACTATTTCGTAAATCCTTCAAAATAATCTTTAGAATACTTATTTAGTTATTTGAAACATTTACAAAAGATTTGGTAAAGAGCGGCTGCGTTTAAAACTATATTTCAAAAGTTATAGAAAAGTGCTAAGGAAAGTGCTTTTTTAAGCTATATTGATCAAAACGATTTTTTACATTTGAAAATTCATTTTTTATAACTCATATCACTTTTAAAACATTTTAAAATTATTTTTTAATTTATTTCATATTTTTAAACAGTTTTAAAATATCAATTTCAATGAAATCCTGTTATGCATTCCGAACTGCAAAACCGCGATTTTTCAAACACTTGTTTCACTCATTTTTCAAAATCTACTTATCGAAATCTCGATTCCCTTTCTTTGTTTGAAAATTATGGATATAATAGTTCAGAAAATTCTTATCTTGAAGAATTCCGAGCTATATTCCATCTTATATATTCATTTGACTTTTATGGCACGAAATCGCGAACTGCCGTTACGCAACGCGCCTATTTTTGACTAAATTTTTAATTATCATTCAAACTTCACCAAAACACATTCATATTTTTATAACATATTTCAAACTCATTTTAAAACCTTTTTAAAGAAGTTTAACATTCCATATACACTAACTCATTCAATAAAGGAAAGTGATTTCCTTTGTGCTTATCGACGTGTATTTCCGTGACTTGCATATATATTCAACAATAATATTAAACAACCAAACTTGATGATCAAAGAATATTAAACATCCATTGCAAATATCATATCATCATCCAAGAATATAATATAAGTAAGAGTTTCTCACCTTGGGTTTAAACGACTAACTAAAAATCGGCTATAGCTCCGCTATTTGGATTTTGAAGCTCACGATCATTTGGACTTAAGCTCCTAGGTGACTTGGCTTAAGCTTGGGATGGCTTGTAAAGCACTCGTCCTAGGGTAGAAGAAGAAGGAGGCTCGGCCTTCAATGGAGGAGGTGGAGGCCGTGAATGTAGAGAGGAAGAGTGGAGTTTTGGAATCGTTTTGAGGTGCTTAAGTGTATATAAGTATGTATTATAGTTTTAAATTCTTTTTAAGAAATATTTTGCATCATTTCCTTTAGGTTAGAAGCAATGAAAGTATGGAGAGAGAGCTTAGGAAATGAAGAGGAAGATGAATGAAAATGAAGAGAAGAGTGTATGGTATTTATAGGCAAAGAAGAGCATAAAAAATATCCATGCATACATCACCATCATATGCATCCTCATCATCACTCCCCCCTATGCATGGCTTGAATCCCATCACCCATGTGCCCATCACTTCCATAACTTTAAGGCATGCATATATTGACTTTTTCATACTTAAGAAGTAAGAAAACCAAAAATAGCTTATATATTTTATATAATATTTATATACTGAATCCATAACGTTGCACAACTTCTACATGTTGTATCGTTACAAATTCCAATTTCAATTTCCGGTCATATTTTCATTTGTAGTTAATATGAATATATTTGTAAACAAAATTTGAAAATAAATTTCTTATCATTTTTAAATAATTAAAATGATTACATTCCATTTATATAACCATATAAATTAATATTAATAATTATTTACGAAATTGTTGTTATATCGATAAAGCGAAATGAATTTTTCTTATGATTTCAAATCAAGTATATATCTTTATAAAATTAATGATAAATTATTACTCTATAACTATTTGAAATGAGTTATCAAAATCATTATAATTATCAAATCAATACATTTATTAAAGTGATATATTTGTGGGTCGTTACAGTAGGGGATGGTTGCCATACTTATTTATGTTATTATTGTACTCATATAGAATTTTATGCAAATTTAGGCTGTTTGTATACATGCCTATATGCCATGATCTTGCATTCATGTTAGGTTGAGCTCACCTATAGATATGTTGCATACATAATCCTATTACACTATTGGTTGAGTAGATGGTTGTGTAGATAATTTGGTTTTACAACATGGTTGTAGAGTGTGCATTACACTATCCATCCCTTAGGAATTTCGGGGGCAAAATTCCTTTAAGGTGGGAGAGGGAGGAATGTAGCACCTCGTAAAATTAACAGAAAACTAAATTAAGAGAAATAATTAATTAATGATAATGTTAAAATGGATATTTTGCAAACCTCAAAATTTAGCTATGAAACCTACATCATTGTGTTCATGGCGATTTTCTAAGAAATTTCCATATATAGAGCTTCGTAATCGAAGTTCAAATGAAGAAGTTATCAACGTTTGAAAATTTTGAATTTAAAATAGTTTAAAACAAATTAAGGTAATAATTGTTATAAAATCAACATTAAAATAAATGGTAAATTTAATAGCTTAGCATAAAAGTAATCGTTAACGTTAATTTGAAATAGGCAATAAATAATTAAAAATGTAAACGTTAACGGCAGAAGCGGCAGGGCCATAACGGGTCGACCGCCCATAGGGACCGGTCGACCTGTAGTCATATGTCGGTTAGGGTTTTGACTAGCATGAATAGCCTGGATTTTTTTTGAATATTCTTCATCCAACGGTCCAGATGCTTCTAAGAAACTATAAACAAGAAGTTATCCCCCTTATTCTTTTCATACAAATCTTAAGCCGTCAACAAAACTTTGTTATTCTCTTCCTCCATAATAAAAATACTTCAAAAAAATAAACATATATGCAACGACCTAAAATTTTTAACATTTCAAATGAGAATATTTAATTTGTTTAAATATTCAAATTTGATTCGAATGTAATAAATAATAGGAAAGTCAAGTTTTATTTAAAACGACTTGATTTTTAATATCGTATTTTTATTTAATTTATAGGATTTTTCGATAATTTTTAATTTGAAAAATATGTCGTTTGATGATTTTCAACAAACGATGTTATTATTGTGATTTTACAGAATTTAATAACTAGTGTATTTTATTTTTGTCTTGTGTTCGCAACGCAGTGTTGTGAAAGATCGTATTTTTATTTCTGCCATTCGCGGTCCGTACGCGAACGTAATATTGTGTAGCGGAGTATCATAAGTATTTCTTTTCAAAACTATTTTAAATAAAAAATTCGAAAGTTTGGTCAAATCTTGAGATGTGATATTGGATTGGGAATATTTGTTTGCTAGTAAATATTGTTTAGCTTGAGAAATCTTGATTATCTTGTGTGTAAATGAGTGTATTTGGTTTGGATTTAAGGACATCCAACACTTACGCAATTGTTCATTTCCTTCACTCCTCATTCTTTCTCTCCTTCTCTTCTATTTGTATTTTCCAGTTACCAAAACAAAATAATGGCCGTTAGCTTCAAAATTCAAAATCCAGAAATATACTCAATGAAAAATTACATAGCAAGTTGCTTTGAATCTGTATGGAGGAGATCTACAATTTTATAACCTCTTTGTTTTATCCGATCGTGTTTTGGTGCTGCTCGAGTTTAGTACAGTAAGTGATTTGCAACTAGGATTCCAGATTTCGAGCTTTGTGGTTGGAGTTTGGGGATTCAGAGGATGGTGGTGGTTTTGTTGGGACGAGACGTTCCTAGAGGAGAAATTTCGTTGAGCTCGGTTCATGGGGGAGGGGTGCGACATTTTGGGTCCCGTACAGGAGGTGGCAGGTCGGATTCAGGTGGAGGATGCGAGTACGATGTGATGGTGGCCAGATGGATGCTCGCGTGGTGAGAAGTTCACCGGTGAGGTCAGTGTGCGATTTCGGTGAGGGGGGGGGGGATCGTGCATGTGCACGGCCGTGCACATGCTAATGGGTTTGGGGAGTTCAAATTTGATAGGAGAGGGAAGGAGATGAATCTACAGTAGCGGGACGGATTGTGTTGGTGGTGGGCCAGGCCTTGTTTTTGTAGGGTAAGGAGCTTGAAAACTTGTTTATTTATATAAATTAAATATGTTAAACTGTAAAATGTGATAACTTGCTCATCATAGATCCGTTTTACCCAAGGATTTTTGCGTTGGGCTCATATCAACGAGTACAACATTGTTGCGTAACTTGTTGGTAGTTTTTCGATGATGTATAAATTTGTGATATAAGTATAGGGACTGAATTTAATTACGTTATTTTTAAATTCGTTAAATTAATTATATCTTATTGTTGGTATCTATTTGACAAAATAAAACACCATTTGGTTAAATTAAATTAAATAGATTATTGGGACATCTATTGGGTAGAAAAAATCCCCATTCTGTGTTGGCCAAGTAAAACGATGATTAGTGCAATTAATTAATATACGGATTAATTAATATTTACTAAATGGTGAATTAACTATTGATTATTAATTGTTGAGTGTCAGAAGCTTGATAGCCTGGCTGTATTGAATATAACATTGACTTATGTTAAAATGCAGAACCCCTTTGAGATATGGAAAACAATTGGTAGCTCGATAAAGCACCACTGTGGTCGCCAAACACCTTGCCGAATCTATAAAGTATGGATTTAAATTAACTTCAAATTTATAACAAATTTGAGGTTAAGAGTTTATAAGTGATGTTTTATATTTTGTTAATTAATTATCTTATTAAAAATGTTTTAAAGTAAGATATTTAATTATTTTTATTGAAGATGTTTAAAGTTATTTAATTTATTATAAATAATGTTTAAAATATATAACTACAGTAATTATGCTATTTAAAGATATTTAATTATATTATTAATGTTGTTTAAGTTAGTTAGTTGATTTAATTATGGTTTAAGTAAATTTATTGATTTAATTAATAATGGGTTAAGTTAATTAATTACTTGATTCAGGATGTGTAATTTAATTAATTTATTTTATTAATGCTACTTCAAAGTTAATAATTATTTATTTAAGATATAAAAGGCGATTAATTAATTAGATAAAGGTGTTTATAAATAATAAATCCCTATTGAAGGAATTTTACTTTACAGATGATATTTGTAAAAGAGAATTACAAATGATATTTTGTAAAAGGGATTTATAAATGATATTTCGTAGAGGAGTTGATAAGTGATGCTTGTAAGAAAGATTTATAAATGGTAATTTATAAGAGAATGGATTTATGAGTGATATTTTAAAGATAATGTAGATTGTGATAAATATATAAGATTTATAAAATGGGTTTTGGAATTTATAAAAAGGACTTTTATTAAGGATTGTACAAAAGATTTTATAAAGGAATTTATAAAGGGAGGTTTACAAAAGAGTTTAATAAGTAGAAAAGTTCAATTAATAGAAAAGATTTTTAAAAATAGAGAGCAATTTTATAAATCATTTTAGGGATTTATAAAGGAAGTTTTATAAATTAATTCGAAGATTTATAAAATGATTTATAAATATGAAATGGGCTTATATCTTATAAAAAGAATGAGATTTGATTTTGATAATTAATCCTACTTAATTGTGGTGGTATGGAAACATTCTTTTCACACTTAACACCGAACGATAATGGTTTGGTTTATAGTAAGAAATATATTAAATAATATTTGTTTTAGCCCATTTAAATAAGATTTTGGAAAAGAGGAAATCTCCCTCAAGTTTTGTTAATATATTTATACCATTGAGATAAGTATATGGATATTTTCTAAGTATTGAAAAAAAAATAATGGTTTGAAATATACTTATATTACTGGGATAAGTATATGAATGTTTTTCCAAGTATTAAAAAAAGTATGAAGGGCTTGTGAACACATCTTTTGTGAAGGTATTTTGAATCAAATAATTAAAAGAGATTTTAATAATTGAAAGATTTATTTATAGAGGCTTAGTGGATCCCATATGGAATTAAATCTATGACTGGTTGCTTGTTATTTGATATTTAAATAACAGACTATCAAATTTTGGCCAAAATATAACTCTGGAGATATCTAGGAGAAATGGGGGAGTTATATGGCACAATCATCTTCAATTATGTTATACTATGCGTGTAAATCTTGTTTCTTTCTCCTAGGACAAATGATAAGGAAATATGTTCCCGTAAACGGTTTGGAGGTGATCTCCGCTCTTATGTATTATCTGATTATTTCTGAAAGAACCGGCGTTGAGTTTACCAGAAACTATCGAATGTTGGGTCGAAGAGACCGGGATCAGATAAGGATGAATTATCCGAAAACCACTTCGAACCAACTCAAACGTCGTATTGAAGACATCTTGATGATCATGGGATCGAAGATGGAGCTCTTTGGAGTGAAAGGCCTACTTGCTACTAATCCTAAGGGTGATTCCAAATCGGATGTAGTGAAAGTAGTGCTTTTGGTTTGTTCTTATCCTGAACAACTTGTGTGGATGAATGCTGGCATTGCATCGTGCTTGGAAGGCAGTGTTAGCATTCCAAGTGGGATTTGCTAAGAGAGGGAAAAGGTAATCGTGATCTCACAAACCTCACAACTTGGTAATGACTAAAACATGGGATATACTTCAGAGTTATATGGTTCGATGCCTTTATGTGCAATCATTCCTCGATCTATAATCGATATTTATAGACTTGGTATGCACGCGGAAGTGAGGCCATGGCTGGTGCACAATTATTTGGAGCCTTGGTCCCGGAGAATAATGTAATCCGGTTTGTGTTCAAGAGGCAGGCAAACTCTGTTCCATAGGGGGTCCATGTGAGGCCCTCTGTACATTTTTTTAGAGGTGTAATGTGGCAGGCGGTATCCCAGTAGCCTTGTCATTGATGGAAATCTAATCTCCAATACGTGCCGTGTGGACTTAGTTGTGCCCAACTATGCTGGAACATGAGATGCAAGCATTCCGGCTATATTCATAATTTACTTTAAACTCCTAGACATTATTATAGTATCACTGGATTTTCTATAATAAGTTTTGGTTATCATAAGGTAAAAATCCGTCCGTGTTTACGTGCAGCGTGATCTTACGAGATACCTTTTATTTTTGAAAGGTTTTATAAGATAAAAGAATTCATTTGACTTTGTTTCTCTCGGTTTTACCAGACCAATCCGAGCGTTATTTTTCTTAAAATACTCGGGTCAGCCCGAGCTTATTTTCGAGATTTAGCTTGACACTTTGAAGCTTTAAGAGACAAGCTGGATCCTCTAAGGCGTGTACTCACGTATTTTATCTTCCGTTGTTTTGATCTTGTTGCATTTATCAACATTGTAAGGACAGATTGTTATAACTGTCTAGGCTTACGATAGGTTAGTTTTGCTCTGATTTTGTGTATGAATATAAAAAGCTTTCTTTTTGTAAAGATCATTGGTATATCATATGTTACTCGTCATGTTTGTGAGATTATATTCTTTCTTTTCTTTCTTTCACCCCAATAATCTGTCTTTCCGGCACTTAGATGTTCAGCATGTGAATATGTGGATGTATTAGTGTCAACTTCTAAGGATCGAAAAGGTGGTTCATTACATATGGTATTAGAGCTTAGGTTAAGTGAACATCTAGGCTTTGGCGGGGTAGACTCATTTGATATAGGGTAAGTGAGACCCTAGGATGAGTTTGAGTGTATTATTTATGAGAGTGCGTAATTTTTAGTGTTATAAAACATTTTATATTGTGTTGATTTATTTGTAGAGTGGTTTATGAATTCTGGTCGATATAGAAGATACAACTGTCTCGATGGGGGTTTCTAAACACTTAAACAAGACAAACCAACACAATATTGTTTGAATTGGGTAAATGAAATAATTTTACCTAGATTATATTTATATAAAAGAATAATTTCTAAATATATATTATAAAGTTTTAGGAAATAATAATATTCGATTATTATCATTTATTGATTGATTATATATGCTCGACCAGTTATGACAGTTTTGCCTTGTAACTATATGGGCTGGGTAGATAGTAATTTTGGAAACATTGAGACGAACACGTGAATTCTGTTTCACAATTTGATATAAGGCATTCGATGATAATGTTGGGTTAACATTTAATTTTAATAAAAGTTGTTTATTATAATAAACAAGGATATACAATTGTGAAAATGATTTTATATTAGAAAGTGGAATTATATAAGTATGGTTTATAAATATGATTTTAAATAACAATGGATTTAAATTGAGAATTTGAGAACTTAAATCCCGATGGTTTTGAAATTTGTTTTTTAAAGTTTTGAGAAGATGATATGATATTATTTGTATTTATGAATATAAATATCTTTAAAAAGATTTTAAACGATATAGAAAGAGCGCTGAACTAACTTCGGTCTCTGGAAACTAATTCCGATGATGACTGCAGTATCATCGGTGTTCATTTTCGAGTTTCTAAGCAAGGGAAATGCTACCACAGTAGTTTAGCTTCAAGTTATCTTTGTAAAACAAATTTTGATTTAAAAATCCTGAAAGGATGATTTGGTATACTAAATTTATATATATATATATATATAGATATATATATATTACAAATTGATTTGAAAATTAAACCCGAGTGTTTAGTTCTTAAGTTTTATGTTAAGTTATTAAATAGACTCGTGTAACTTGTGTATTAGGGTAGGTTGATTGTGCTCTTGTTATGGTAAGTTGTTTGGTGATTTTCATTTGTTAAAATGAAATGGAATTTTCGACGATTTTGGATAGTCGGAAACTTCTGGATTGATAAAGAAATTGAAACCGAATGTTTGTAAAAATATGAGAAAATAAGTTTTTGTAACTTACAAATTTGAAGATATAGTGATTTTTAAAATAAGTTTTAAATTTGTCGAACATCTTATGTAAGTAAAATAAATATGATATTGTATATGTACTCTTAGATTTAAAAGAGTTATTATATGGGTATGAACTCAAGCTAGGAAATGTTACGCCTTGGTCGAGTTAGTTTTTATGAAATATCTTCATAAATAATTTTTGAAGTAAAAAGAAATTGGTATAAGTAAGGACCAATAAGAATAAGCACGTAAGTTGTACATAGATCATTTTGTTCACATAACTATTCTTGATCTGAGATTCCAGTACGCGGCCTTGAGGTGACTCACACTGATCCGTATAAGGATTTAGCACTCGATTCTTGATGGTGAACACTTGGTGAGGGTCCTTGGTATAGAACCAAATTTTTCTATCATGGTGTATGACTATCAAGGGGGGCGGAGATTCGTAATCAAGGAGTCTGATCAGAGTCCGCACTAGAGAAGTCGGGTGAGTGATACTAGTTCAGAAGAGAAGTTATGTATTCAAGTAAGCGATCGAATCAGATATTGCATACAGATGATCTGTATACATCGTACAAGCTTATGGAAAATGTTAAGTATTTTATGTGGGCTTATTTCATTTTAGGATTGATAATAAATAAATTTCGAGGATAAAATTTTTTTAAGGGAGAAGAGTGTAACGACCCGAAATTTTTAACGTTTCAAATGAGAATATTTAATTTCTTTAAATATTCAAATTTGATTCGAATGTAATAAAAAATAGGAAAATCTATTTTTATTTAAAATGACTTGATTTTTAATTCGGTATTTTTATTTATAAGATTTTCCATAATTTTTAATTTGAAAAATATTTAAATTGTCGTTTGACGATTTTTCGACAAACAATGTTATTTTTGTGATTTTACAGAATTTAATAACCAGTGTATTTGATTTTTGTCTTGTCATAGTATTGTGAGCGATCGTATTTTTATTTCTGTCATTCGTGATCCGTATGCGAACGGAATATTGTGTAGCGGAGTACCGCAAGTATTTCTTTTCAAAACTATTTTAAATCAAAAATTCAAAAGTTTGGTCAAATCTTGAGATGTGATATTGGATTGGGAATATTGGTTTACTTGTAAATATTGTTTAACATGAGAAATCTTGATTATCTTGTGTGTAAAGGATTGTATTTGATTTGGATTTAAGGACACCCTACACTTACACAACTATTCATTTACTTCACTCCTCGTTCTTTCCCTCCTTCCCTTCTCATTGTATTTTCCAGTTAACAAAACAAAATAATGGTCGTTAGCTTCAAAATTCAAAATCCATAAATATACTCAATGAAAAATTACAAAGCAACTTTGAATTTGTTTGGAGGAGATCTACAATTCCATACCGTCTTTGTCTTGTTCGATCGTGTTTTGGTATTCTTTGAGTTTGGTATAATAAGTGATTTGCAACCAGGGTTCTAGATTTCGAGCTTTGTGGTTGTAGTTTGGGGATTCGAAGGATGGCAGCGGCTTTGTTGGGACGAGACGCGCATGGAGCAGAAATTTGGTGGAGTTTGGTTCGTGGGGAGCGGTGCGACATTTTGGCTTACGTATAGGAGGCGGCGGGTCAAATTTAGATGGGCGGGTGTGAGTGTGACATGGTGGTGGCCAGAAGGATGCTTGCGTAGTAAGAAGTTCATCGGTGAGGTCAATGTGCAATTTCGGCGAGGGGATGGATCGTGCATGTGCACGACCGTGCACAATTTAATGGTTTAAGGGAGTTCAAATTTGATAAGAGAGGGAAGGAGATGAAGCTACAATAGCGGGTCGGATTAAGTTAGTAGTGGGTCGGGCCTTGTTTATGTGGGGTGAGGAGCTTGAAATCTTGTTTATTTATATTAATTAAATATGTTAAATTGTAAAATGTGATAAGTTGCTCAACCTAGATCCGTTTGACCCGCGAATTTTTGCGTTGGACTCATATTAACGAGTACAACATTGTAGCATAATTTGTTGGTAGTTTTGACAATGCATAAATTTATGATATAAGGGACTGAATTTAATTACATTATTTTTAATAATAACGTGTTAAATTAATTATACCTTACTGGTGATATCTATTTGGCTAAATAAAACACCATTCGATTAAATTAAATTAAATAGATTAATGGGACACCTATTGAGCAGAATAAATCCTCGTTTTGTGCTTGCTAAGTAAAACGATGATTAGTGCAATTAAATAATATATAGATTAATTAATATTTAATAAATAGTGAATTAACTATTGACTGTTAATTGTTGAGTGTCAGAAGTTTGGTAGCCTAGCTGTATTGAATATGACATTGACTTATGTTAACACGTTGAACCCTTTTGAGATATGGAAAACAAATGGTAACTTGATAAAGTACCACTGTGCTCGCTAAGCCTCTTGCCAATCTATAAAGTATGGATTTAAATTAACTTCAAATTTATAACAAATTTGAGGTTAAGAGTTTATAAGTGATGTTTTGTATTTTGTTTATTAATTATCATATTAAAAATGTTTTAAAGTAAGATATTTAATTATTTTATTAAAGATGTTTAAAGTTATTTAGTTTATTATAAATATTGTTTAAAATATATATTTATTGTAATTATGCTGTTTAAAGATATTTAATTATATTATTAATGTTGTTTAAGTTAATTAGTTGATTTAGTTATGGTTTAAGTAAATTTATTGAGTTAATTAATGATGGGTTAAGTTAATTACTTTATTCAGGATGTGTAAGTTAATTAATTTATTTTATTAATGTTGCTTCAAAGTTAATAAATTATTTATTAATGATATAAAAGCTGATTAATTAATTAAATAAAGGTGTTTATAAGTAATAAATGGTTTATAGAAGGAATTTTATTTTACAAATGATATTTTGTAAAAGAGATTTACAAATGATATTATGTAAAAGAGATTTATAAATGATATTTTGTAAAGGAGTTGATAAGTGATGCTTATAAGAGATATTTATAAATGGTAATTTATAAATAAGAGAATGGATTTATAAGTGATATTTGAAAGATAATGTAGATTGTGATAAATACATAGTTTATAAAATGAGTTTTGGAATTTATAAAAAAGACTTTTATTAAGGATTGTATAAAAGATTTGTATAAAGGAATTTGTATAGGGAGATTTACAAAAGAGTTTTATAAATAGAAAAGTTCTATTAATAGAATAGAGTTTTATAAATAGAGAGGAATTTTATAAATCATTTTAGGGATTTATAAAAGATGTTTTATAAATTAATTCGAAGATTTATAAAAGGATTTATAAATATGAAATGGTCTTATAAAAAGAAAATCTTATAAAAAGAACGAGATTTGATTTTGATAATTAATCCTTCTTAATTAAGGTGGTATGAAAACATTATTTTCATACTTAACACCGAAGGATAGTGGTTTGGTTTATAGTAAGAAATATTTTAAATAATATTTGTTTCGGCCCATTTAAATATGATTTTGAAAAAGAGGAAATCTCCCTCAAGTTTTGTTAATATACTTATATCATTGAAATAAGTCTGTGGATGTATATTTTGTCCTAAGTATATGGATATTTTCTAAGTATTGAAAAAAATATAATGGTTAGAAATATACTTATACCGCTGAGATAAGTGTATGAATGTTTTCCTAAGTATTGAAAAGAGTATAAGGAGTTTGTGAATATCTTTTGTGAAGGTATTTTGAATCAAATAATTGAAAGAGATTTTAATAATTGAAAGATTTATTTATAAAGGCTTAGTGGATCCCATATGGAGTTAAATATATGACTGATTGCTTGTTATTTGATAGTTAAATAACCGACTATCAAATCTTGACCAAAACATAACCCTGGAAATAACTAGGAGAAACACGGGAGTTATATGGCATAGTGATGCAGCGCGGCAGAGTTTGAGGGGGGAAGGAGTCAAAGAGGCGTACCTTGAGTCGCGATCGATCATCACCGTTGCTCCGTGATGCAGCACGTATCTCAATCTGCAATGGCGAAGACGAAGATGAGCGACTTAACTACAGCAAGCTGAACCATCAATGCGACCTATCTCCACTACTCAACAACCTACCAAACTCCATGACTTACACTAAGTCGTTCTCCGACCTACCTCAACAATTCCCCGACCTAACCAGAAATCGCGACCTAAAACCTCCGCGACCTACGACTCAAAATCTTTCCCGACCTACAATCCAGATCCAACTGCGACCTACCACCGACCGAGTTAAAAGCCTAAGTCGCGAGACAACTAAACCTAAGTCGCAAAGTTCCATCATCCACGACCTAAACCTAACTTCACCGCGACCTAAACTTCACACCGATTCCATGCCGCGACCTATCCTTCCCCGCGATATAATTCCACCACGACCTAACCCACGACCTAAATTTCCAGAGACAATATTCACGCGACCTAATTCCAGTAGCTTTCCGACCTAATGATGGATCGCAAACAAGTCCAGTAATTCGTTGATTTGATAAGTCGCGAGAAGAGCTATGTTGATACCGAGCTATCTTTAAGTCGCGTGAAAGCATTGTCGTACGACCTTTCTTAAGTCGCGAGCGACATAGTTAGGTCGCTGATGATTTCTGAGGCGAAATTTCTTTGCCATGCTTCATTTTAACTCGCGAGTTTGATTTGTTAAGTCGCGTGCGTTCTTTAAGTCGCGTACATTTCTTTAAGTCGCGTGAACGAGCTATGTAAGTCGTTAATTACTTTGATCGTGTAACTACTGTTAAGTCATTTGTAATTCGTTTT
This sequence comes from Allium fistulosum, assembly GCA_030737815.1. Taxonomy (NCBI): domain Eukaryota; kingdom Viridiplantae; phylum Streptophyta; class Magnoliopsida; order Asparagales; family Amaryllidaceae; genus Allium; species Allium fistulosum. The sequence continues at coordinate 1,439,892,659 of CM060902.1, forward strand.
GTAACTCGTGTTGTTGAGTGTTGTAAATATTCTAAGTGTTAGGTCATTCAAGACCTATGAGTTGTATTGTAAGTGTTGTGTTGTATGCCTATAAATAGGCAAGTTATATCATTTGTAATGGTTGTTGATTTTGAAATAAAATTTCTTTTGTTAGCTTTGTGCTTTCATCCAATTGGTAGTCGAGTGTGATCTCCTATCTCCACATTCGGTCAATCGAGTGCGCTCGATTCAACGATCGTGAAGCCAATTCGCGGCATCAAGTGCGCTTGATCAACGCTCGAAGAATTGTAGATCTCTCTTCACGGTATCGTGCGCGATCAACGTGTCAGAGATAGCTAGAATTCGGCATCTTCGGATCAACGAATTTGGGCATTTAAGTATTTCTCATCCACCGATTGCTACTTTCATCGTATCAACTGTTTTTGTATTCCGCCGCTGCGTCATTTGGTATCAGAGCAAGACTTAGCCAATCATAGCTAAGACGAGCCTGTTGGACCGAGAAGAAGTGCTTGTTCAACTTCAGCCGAGCCAAGGAGAAAGTAGAGAGAATGAAGTTTGACATGAATCGAAATCAATGGAGAGTGTCGCCACGTTATGATAGAGAAAGAAGAGAATCATCTTTGTCAATAAATCGAGATCGTGGAGCTCGAGACAATCGTGATTATCAGAAGGAAGAAAGAAGAGCGTATCGTGGTTACGAGCATGAGCCATCTTATGATCATGAGAAAAGAAGTAGAGAGGGCGTGCATGGGCATAGAAGAGTCGATGTTCAGAATCGACGACGAAGTTCAACTAATTTTGAAGAGGAAAGTTATGGTAATCGTGTTCATTTTCGATATTCCGATCAAGGGCAAAATCGATACAAGAATATCGAAGAGGTTGGTTATACATGGAAATCAAGAAAGGATTCGGAGATTCCAGAATTCCGAGGTGGACTACAAGCAGAGGAATTCTTGGACTGGTTATCCACGATTGAAAATGTTTTTGAGCTCAATTACGTTCCTGAGGATCGTCAAGTGAAGTTAGTTGCTGCAAGTTTGAAAGGAAAAGCCATGGACTGGTGGCAACAAACTAAATCAACCAGAGAGAGGATGAAGAAGTCTAAAGTTGTCAAGTGGGATAAGATGAAAAGGACGATGAAAGCAAATTTCTTACCCTACAATTATCAAGCTCGTATTGATCAACAATTGCAGAAGTTGAGTCAAGGGAATCGAGGAAAGGGTGTGGTTACAAACTCCAGCAATCAGAATCATGATGTTCATTACAGTAAAAATGTTTTTAAGAGAGTCAACGAACCAGTTGTATATGGAATCACGAGGGCAAGTGTTGATGAACGAGTTAAGCGATATCATTATCAGGAGTTTGACCATCGAAGTTTTGAATGTACAAAGTCCCAAAAGAAACCCTTTGTTGTAGAAGAATGTGAAAGCGAGGATGTGGATGATTCTACTGAAAACGAGACAGAAGAGGAAGAGGAACCAACTAATCCATTACCTTTCGGCGAAAGTGCTGAAGAATCGGAAGGTAGTGCTGAAACCTTGGTTAGGTATGAGGCAAGTGAAGAGCTTAAAACTCTCGAGGAGGTTAAGCCAATGTTAAAAGAATTTGAAGAGGTCGGTCCTACAGAATCATTCGTAGCCTTACCACTAAAGTTTGACAACGAAGATGAAGAGGTCGAGTTGGAGAACGAAGAATGTAATTTGTTGAGGAGGATTGATGAAGTTAACTTTTATCAACCACCACAATTTGACGACGATGAAGAATTTCTACCAGGATTTGAGGAATCTTTGTAGGGGAAGTAGAAGTTTTGTCAATAGAGAAAGGAGGTAACTTGTTGAGGAGGACTGTTGAAATTGACTTTTATCAACCATCGAAATTTGATGATGATGAAGAAATTGAGTCAAAGTATGTGGATGTAGAAGTTGATTGTTCGTCACCACCAAAGATTGATGTTGATAGTGTGGAAGAAGAAATTGTGTTCGAAGTTGAAGGAAATAATTTGACGATGAAGGATTCTTGCTTGACACATGAGTTTATGGAGGAAGACCAGCCAAGTGAAACTTTTTTAGTTTTCGAGGAGTCCGAACAAAGTAAACATGAAATAGAAGAGAAGGCAGAATCAGATGATTTATTATCTTTGAAAGAGTTCGACAGTGAAATAAAAGATGGTGATGAACTATCAATGTTGATTGAACTTGGAGAAAGTTTTGATTTTGAGAATTCTGAAGAGATTGAAGTATTTGAAGATTGTGAAGATGAGATTTCTGGGAAACTGCCTGAAGAAATTAATTTTTTTTGTTGGAAGAGTATGTGGAAATGAGGAATGAATTGTTTGTGTTGACCGGGCAAGGAACGAGTGAAGATCTTGATGTTTTTGAGGAAGTTGGATCAGAATTCGATGAATCTGAAGGCGAATATCCTGAAGAACTACCCGAAGAGTTACCACCACTACAGGACATTCAACCTCACACTGAACTAGTACCAGTTGCCATTCTACTACAGGGATCGTATGATCTTCAGAATCTGAAAGAACAGGAAAGACGAGAATCTGAGCATGAGTCCTCACACTTTTTCAGTCGTGATTTCCCAAGTCGTTCCATGATTTTAAACTTCCTTATATCGTCTCACATTTTCGACACGTTTTGGTTCTGTATCACGTCTTCCTATTGGCACAAGCAGTATGGTATACGACACTATTCTTATGAAGTTCTGTGCTACATGAATTGGATATGGCACCTAGTGCTTAGTTCAGGCCATACTTTTTCATATGTCATCTCCCTCAGATCACTTCCTTATGCCGCCTGCCTAATGCCACGTCTGTTTTACGCAATGCGTTCCTTATGTCGAGCCACATCTTCAAAGGGTCAAGTCAAGATCAATCTCGAGAGTGGTTATCACCAGAACCGCACCAGACCAGATAATGAATGGAAGACAGAGTCTCGAAGAAGAAGAAAGTGTGAATTCGGGACGAATTCTTTTCAACCAGGGGAGGATGATGCAGCGCGGCAGAGTTTGAGGGGGGAAGGAGTCAAAGAGGCGTACCTTGAGTCGCGATCGATCATCACCGTTGCTCCGTGATGCAGCACGTATCTCAATCTGCAATGGCGAAGACGAAGATGAGCGACTTAACTACAGCAAGCTGAACCATCAATGCGACCTATCTCCACTACTCAACAACCTACCAAACTCCATGACTTACACTAAGTCGTTCTCCGACCTATCTCAACAATTCCCCGACCTAACCAGAAATCGCGACCTAAAACCTCCGCGACCTACGACTCAAAATCTTTCCCGACCTACAATCCAGATCCAACTGCGACCTACCACCGACCGAGTTAAAAGCCTAAGTCGCGAGACAACTAAACCTAAGTCGCAAAGTTCCATCATCCACGACCTAAACCTAACTTCACCGCGACCTAAACTTCACACCGATTCCATGCCGCGACATATCCTTCCCCGCGATATAATTCCACCGCGACCTAACCCACGACCTAAATTTCCAGAGACAATATTCACGCGACCTAATTCCAGTAGCTTTCCGACCTAATGATGGATCGCAAACAAGTCCAGTAATTCGTTGATTTGATAAGTCGCGAGAAGAGCTATGTTGATACCGAGCTATCTTTAAGTCGCGTGAAAGCATTGTCGTACGACCTTTCTTAAGTCGCGAGCGACATAGTTAGGTCGCTGATGATTTCTGAGGCACGAAATTTCTTTGCCATGCTTCATTTTAACTCGCGAGTTTGATTTGTTAAGTCGCGTGCGTTCTTTAAGTCGCGTACATTTCTTTAAGTCGCGTGAACGAGCTATGTAAGTCGTTAATTACTTAGATCGTGTAACTACTGTTAAGTCATTTGTAATTCGTTTTGTAACTCGTGTTGTTGAGTGTTGTAAATATTCTAAGTGTTAGGTCATTCAAGACCTATGAGTTGTATTGTAAGTGTTGTGTTGTATGCCTATAAATAGGCAAGTTATATCATTTGTAATGGTTGTTGATTTTGAAATAAAATTTCTTTTGTTAGCTTTGTGCTTTCATCCAATTGGTAGTCGAGTGTGATCTCCTATCTCCACATTCGGTCAATCGAGTGCGCTCGATTCAACGATCGTGAAGCCAATTCGCGGCATCAAGTGCGCTTGATCAACGCTCGAAGAATTGTAGATCTCTCTTCACGGTATCGTGCGCGATCAACGTGTCAGAGATAGCTAGAATTCGGCATCTTCGGATCAACGAATTTGGGCATTTAAGTATTTCTCAATCCACCGATTGCTACTTTCATCGTATCAACTGTTTTTGTATTCCGCCGCTGCGTCACATAGTCATATTCAATGATGTTGTACTATGAGTGTAAATCTCATTTTGTTCTCCTAGGACAAATGATAAAGAAATCCGTCCCCTTAAACGGTTAGGAGGCGATCTCCGCTCTTATGTATTGTTTGATTATTTCTCAAAGACCGGTGTTGAATTTACCGAAAACTATTGAATGTTGGTTCGAAGAGACTGGGATTAGATAAGTATGATCGAAAATCACTTTTAACCAACTCAAGCGTCGAAATGAAAACATCTTGAAGATGACGGGATCACAAACGGAGCCCTTTGAAGTGCAATAGCTACTTGCTACTAATCCTGAGGGTGATTCCTAAATGGATGTAGTTGAAGTAGTGCCTTCGATTTCTTCTTATCCTGAACTACTTGTATGGAAGAATGCTGGAATTGCATCGTGGTTGAAAGGCAGTGTTAGTATTCCAAGTGGGATTTGTGAAGAGAGGGAAAAGGTAATTGTGACCTCACAAGCCTTACAACCCGGTAATGACTAAAACATGGGATATGCTTTAGAGCTATGTGGTTTGCTATCGTTAGGAGCAGTCATTCCTTGATTTAGAATCGATATTTATGGATTTGGTATGCGTGCGGAAGTGGGGCCATGGCTTGTGCACATTGTTTTGGAGCCTTGGACCTGGGGAATGATGTAGTCCGGCTTGTCATGTTCGAGGGGCAGGTTGGCTCTTATTCGTAGGGGGTCCATGTGAGGTACTCGGTACATTTTTCTAGAGATTTACTATGGCACGCGGTACCCTAGTAGCCTTAACATTGATGGAAATCCAATCTCCAATGCATTCCATGCAGGCTTAGTTGTGCCCAACTATGTTGGAACGTGATATGCAAACATTCCGGCTATATTCATAATTTACTTAAACCCATAGACATTATTATAATATCACTAGATTTTCTATAAAGTGTTTTGGTTATCGTAAGGTAAAAATCTGTTCATGTTTATGTGCGGCTGGTCTTACGAGATACGTTTTATTTTTGAAAGGTTTTATACAATATAAGAATCCATTTGACTTGTTTCTCATGCTGGTTTTACCAGACTAATCCGGGCATTATTTTTCTTATAATGCTCGGTTGAGCCCGAGCATATTATTCAGATTTAGTTGTACACTTTGGAGCTTCAGGAGACGAGTTGGATCCTCCAAGAAGTATTCACGTATTTTATCTTTCGTTGTTTTGCTCTTGTTGCATTTATCAACAATTGCAAGAACGGATTGTTAGAACTATCCAAGCTGATGATGGGGTATTTTTGCTCTGATTTTGTGTGTGTATAAAAAGCTTTCTTTTTGTAAAGATCTGTAGTATATTATATGTTGCTCGTCGTGTTTTTGAGATTCTGTTTTTTCACCCCAATAATCTATTTTTCTGACACTTGGATGCCATGCATGTGAATACCATGGATATATTATTGTCAACTTATTAGGATCGAAAAGGTGGGTTGTTAAAATATGCGTGCAAGGATTAGAGGAAGATTGAAAGAAATCTAGTGAAAGAAAAAAGTAATTTAATATATATGTATGTATGTATATCACTCTTCTTCCCTAATCTATAATTTCTAAATCTAATATGCATAAACGCATTTAGTACATAATAAAATGGAAATAACTTGGAGAAAGGGAGAGACTACCGCATGAAGCAAATCCTAGCCGGTTCATCTGTAAGTAGGAATTTTGATTTTTCCTTGACAGTATTGTATAGTTTGATATTTGGATTTGTATTATGCCAGGGAGGAGGGATTTTGTATGCAAAAACTATCAACTTAAACCCCAAAATCTCCCTATAATATATGAATTTGCGAATTGTTTGGAATCTTTGTTGTTTAATTTTAATGCAGCAGAATTTAGTTCATGAAAATTTACGGTATAAATAATTTTTATTCCATTTGATTTCAGTTTCCTATTTGTGATTGCAAAAATTCCAAACAGGAAAGTAGAAAGATAAGTGCAAATTAGGAAACGGAAGATTCTTTTCTCTTATCCGTAGTTTGCATCACCTATTCCAATTATTAAAAACAAATGTGATTTCTTTGTTATTGCAACACTGTTCGTTTAAAAATCTTGTGTAGAATATAAAAGATTTACATTGTAAATTGGCTTCTCGAAAGGGGGGTATAGTTCTACTATATTAATGTAAAACAAATCATATGATTTGGATTTATTTTTTTATGTATACAAGTCTATTTTATGAACCCAATTTATTATTAATGTTGGTTATTTTTTAATTGCTGTAATGAATTATTGCAGTTGTTAATATAAAATAATATAATATAACAAATAAGAAATGAATAAATTACCTAAACACGCATAAAACAAACTTATAATATATTCCTTAACACCCTAAAATTTAACAATTATAATTATAATTCGGTAACTTGCATAATTAACCATTAATAATTAATCTAATAACAAGATTTAGGACAAATATGGAATTTAATCTAAAAATAAAGGTGAATAAGGGGTTTTCCATATATAGCCTTTAATGTGTAAATACGTGTGAGGTATATTATGTGCGTGTATTATACATATATATTAGTATAGTTTTGTAGTGTGGGAGAGTGGAAATATGGCTAAGTTGTAGGGATGCGAGATCAGCTAAAAGCACATAGAAGTCTGCCCAGCTCATTTGACTACCAACAATGTGACTTTGGAACTAATGTGAGATATCGCATATAATAAGTACCAACGGTGGACGTGGGGTTAGTAAAAATTCTATAAGATAAGTCTGCCCAGCTAATTTGGCTACCAGCCCCTGCGAATAGTCAGACTAATGTGAGACATCACGATTTAGGTTATAGCTCATAGAACGGATATCTCAAGATGGACCTGCTTTGGGGACCAAGGTATTAAATGACTATACTAGGGTTTGCATCCTCCCTATATAAGAAGTATTTAATGGTCGGGATTATCTTACAGGTGCCTATTAGATGGTTGGGATTGTCGCTTATATGCATTAGAGGCAATCTCTTGGGAGGGATCCACTTCGGGGATTGAGGTATTAAATGGCTACGTTAGGTTCTGCCTCCCCTCCATCTAAGAAATAGTAAGTGGCCTAGAAGAGATTGCGTACGATGTCGGTTAAGGACTGTCAAGAGGGGTTTCCTGGGGTTAGGTATTAAATGGCCGAAGGTCCTGCCTATTTCTCAATTTAAGGGTAGTAAATTGCCTAGGTACTGCCTTCCTTAGCATCATTAGGATACGATTGGACATAAGAAGGGTTGTTGAAGCCAATATAATATAGTTGCGTGCACCCACTTTTATAGGCCTTGAGTAGGACTTGTAGGGCCGCTAGCCCATAGTTGGAGATATATGTAGAGGGGATGCATGTATTTGGAGATATACATAGGGAAATTCATATAGTTAGAGGTATACATGGAGGAATGTAACAAATACATAGGACATAATACTTATCTAAATACACATTGCTCATATATTATTGTTAAAAAACTTGAGATTTTCATTCAATGGACATTGTTGTTCTAACATCCTCCTCGTTGCAACATACATGTTAGAATCGACGATGATGTGGATGCAGGATAAAATGATGAAGTCCCAGTGGCAGTATTAGTTATTTATTTATATTTTTATGTACCCTAAACACAATGTACTTGGCTTGGTTATTGTATTTTGATACATTATAATTCGGAGATTTGTTTTTATGCAATGGATACTTATTTGATTATTATATTTAATTCCTTCCGCTTTGAGATTATGAAAGTATAAATAGATGGTTCTAATTAGAATTGTTTATTTATATCAACCAACAACCAACTTCAGAATTGACCTAAAGTTTTAGGCTTTTATTGTTTGAAAATTAGGCCCGTTTGGAGCGGGTTATTATAAAAATCAAACTGTAACTAATGGAAAAGGCAGGTTATACTCAATTTGAAACTATATCAGTAGTATAAACCTATCTCGGTTTTTGTAGAGGCCATGCATCGATAAACCCATCCCAGTTTTTGTGGATGTACCATGAAACTCAAGCTTAAACATTACATAACAGTTACGTTGTTCAGTTAGCAGATGAGTTAATGAAGATGTAGTGATCCAACTTCTTTAACATTGAGTAATTTTGTTCCCGGATTTAAAGGTCCCGCTCATTTCCAGATTACTACTTACTTTCTTATGCATTGAATTTATTGAAAATGTGATTTCGATGTAGGTTAATAGCACTACTTACAATTGTTAGCTACACTAATCTACTCAATTTATCAGACACAAATATAATAATTCAAATAATAAATCTGATTTTGAAACTTCATTACATGAAAAAGGTAGTTTATATTCAATTTGATAGGGTCCAATAAGGGCCTAAGGCATCATTAATATGATAGTTTATGCTACTTCTTGTTATTTGCCAGACGGTGTCAAGAAAACTCATAGGCTACATAAAAACAAATTTTTGTTTAGCTGAAATATATATTGCATTGCACTTTTGTATGTTCAAACTATTATTACATTATAATCTGTCTTTTACGTTGTACTGCAATATACTATCCTTGATCTTTTAATTGTAAAGTAAAACAATAAATGAAATAATCTTTGTTACCAGAATAGGAACGTAATTGCCTCTTTTTCAAACACAAGGTTGCACTTAATCCGTTACTGGTTTGAGCATGCATTTAGAATCCTCATAGTCATGATAATCGGATCTTGCATTAGCATTTAACAATTGGCAAACAAGCCAAAATAAAGCGGCATCAAGAGCAAAAAAGGACCACTGTCAAATAACCAAGTTTTTGATGTAGGGCAGTCCGTCTCAAGATCGAAGCGCACATTCTGATTACGATGGGAGACCTTCAGTTATACTCACTCGTAGCAGCATCACCTCTGCAAAAACAGAGATAGATTATGAAAATAAAATACTAAGATGATACTGCTTTGAAACTATATCATTAAGTATATATTATATACAGTATAAAATAGCAAATCCCCAAACAGCAACCTGATGACCCTATATGTATCCGGCTTTATGTCTTGTCTGGATTGACTTAAATAAACTACGTTTTGAAGTCAAAACTTATTCATTTTGGCTTTCAAAAAGTCAAAATGTGATTTATTTAAGTCTATCCAAACATAGCTGGATAGCCTTATTTTTTAAATTTCAACCAATAACGTCTCATTTCATGGGTGTAAGAAGCACAAACCTTTCATTTGAAAATAAGGTTATCAAGTCAGCATACAAAAATTTCCCTAATGGATGAAAATAATTATTTATGATTGATTCAATGATCTAGGTATGAGCTTGAAATTGTCGCCTGATTATTCTACATGGTGTAAGAAGCACACACATGGGACACACCAAATACAAAAACGACATAAGGATGGTGTATGAATTGTTATAACTTATATGAACATTCTAATTACAAATAGTTTTGATTCGCATCAAAAGCATACGATATAACTTATAATAAGAAAACTTAGTAGTGTAACTTCAGTTCCATAAATAGTTGGAAACAAAACCAACCGACTCCTTGATAGGGTATTGATGCACTAGCAAGGTAATATGCCTAAACGAACTACATGCAAACCCGCAAGGTACATGAGCTAATACAACATGCATCACAAGTTAATATACATGAAAAAGCAGTTAATATATATTATTAATTCAATTATGATAAGACACATGATTGAAAAGTTGTTATTTCTTTTTCTTCATGCATTGAATGACTCATCTTTCCATTGGTCCAGCTGTCCAATTGGTTGCAAGTTGTTGCAATATGTAGTTATAAAAAGTATGAATGAGAAAAGGATTTGTAGGCTGGAAATTAAATATATCTCTTCTTTACTGTATTTTTCTCTTCTTCTTCCTGTGTTTTCTTCTTTCTTCTCTTCTCCTCCTCTAAAAACTCTATTATCTTGCTTAGACCGTATCATTCCTCTATGAAAATGAAATTCCTATCCCAAGTTTGATCTTCCAATATCTCCTTGTTAAGTTTGCCATGCTCTTAGATATAAGTCATGAACGTTTAGAGGTGTTAGAACTGGTTTTAAAACAATAACTGGAATGGTAATCAAATGTGATGGTAACTGAAAGATTTTCTTCTACAAAGATTAAATTCATGTAGTAAGCATGAGAAGAAATTAAAATGACCATAAGCTATACATATAAACTAGTATTTATTGTATTAATATTATCATGTTCTTCAATAATTAAATGTAAGATCTTTGAAACTAGACTGATATAATATTAGAAAAAAAATAAACTCTTAAGTAACCGATCAAAAACCATACATCTATGTATCCAAAATGACCACTCAGAAATGATTGCAAAAAATAGTCCAATACCTATGTACAGTGTTTATGTGCTGCCTATTTTCTTATGACTATTCAGGTAAGTGGTATTTTGACTCATGCGATCCATACATTTATGTCCAAAAAGAAAAAAATTGATTTGAAAATAAGCTTTATATAGATGATAAAGAGTGCGAGGATGAGGACGACGAGGATGAATTCCATATTGTTTCAATGTTTCAAAGTGGTTTTGAAACAACCTATGTTTAATTTGTGCTTTTTTCATCTATTTATTTTAGAAGAATAATTGTTCTTTATTTACTAAAATGTTTTTTTACAATAATGAAATATATGTTCAGTACCAGTAGATGGTTAGATGCTTTTTAATAATTATGCTTTTCAATTTCACTTAATCCTACAAATAAGAACTATAGGCCCCGGCACAATTTAGGTTCCAATGTCAAATTCATAGGTGATAAAAAAAAAGGTCCAAAAGGCCAAGAAAAGAATAGAATACTTTTTCAAATATCGAAGCTAATATCGCAGCCCTTCCCAAAATTTAATACTTCAAACATAGCATAACACATCAAACCATTTAAAACAACAATATATTATCAATTCAAAAATCAACACGACAGTGTTTGAATTAATTAAAAAATAAATATAGTGAAATAGTGAAGTATATTATATATGTGACTTGATACCGATTAAATCAGTTGATTTTGGTTCACAATCTTTTTTTCTTGGCCTATATATAGTACAACATAGAGTCTTATGAACATGAGGATCATTCCTGCTAAACTTCCCAAACCGAAGACTTGATCCAAAACAAAAGAAGATGAAATATCAGAAAAAATAGTTTGTACTGGATTGAATATTGACATCAAGATCGATCCTTTCTTGTTTACAAACCATGTTTGGAATCCAACACAAACACTAGACACGCATGCACCCATTAACACAATGCCCAGAAGTATTTGTAGGCTAATGCTGAAGATAATTTTACCTTCCATTAAAAATTGTATCAAAGCAGTGATTAGGGATGCTAGCAATGCATTCACAACACATAAAGTGAGCAATGTAGGAAATTGCAGCCACTACAGGTTCCATTGACATTTATGTTTTTTAATTTCTAATATCATAATTTACTCTTTCTTTTAACTAAAAAAACTTAATCTGGTTGGTGAAATAATTCAGTAAAATATAGTTTATATTCAATCTACTGAAATGAATAACTACTTGATCGACTCTATACCCTGCCATAGAAACTAGAACTATATAAACTATCAACACGAATTGTAATCTTGCTGACCATATGTTCTTTTCAAATACAATTGCAAATGGAAGAAAGAGAGAACTAACTAAACCACCAAAAATGATAAGGGAAAGAGAGTTGACACCAAGAGCCAAAAAATCATGCAAAAAGAGCTGCTTGGACACCGATAAGCCCATAGATGATTGATGTATCTTTGGACTGTTCAATGCAGTCGATGGGTGATGCAGCAACATACCTGGGTCGCGAAACAGACCACCACTCTGCTTTAGATCGTGAACGATCTACCAGTATCCGCAACTCAAAATCACCAATACTCCACGACATAACATCAAAGGCCGCGACTTACGACTCATTGATTCCCACGAGTTACGACTCATCAGAGGCCACGACTTACGATTCATCACTTCCCACGAGTTACGACCTAACTACACCACGACATAAACTCCACCTCAAATCTTTTCCCGGACCTAACCCTATGCCGCAGAGTTTCCTCCGAGCTTCCCCTAAATCGCCTGCCGCCTACCTTGAATCGTTTCCGAGTTATCTAAGTCGCGAACGACTAAGTCGTGAAACCCTATTCTATGACGCAGTAGAACTTCCCTTAACTCACGAGATCTGATAAATCGAAGAGAGGAAGGGGATAACTCGCGAGATGATAAGTCGTGAGATAAAATGATAAGTCGAGGGGATAATACTGATAAGTCGCGAGTTGTTTTCTATAAGTCGCGTGAAAGATGTTAAGTCGCGCGTGGTTCTTAAGTCGTAAGATTTTATAAGTCGGAACCGACTTAGGAGTTGATGTAATTTTGTTGTTTTTTTTTCTTCTTTCGTGTGAGTTGTAAAATGCTATAAATAGGCCGGTGGTGCCATTTGTAAAAGGTTGTTGATTGTTGAATAAAATTCTCTTTTGTTAGCTTTGTGCTTTCAATTACAATTGGTAGTCGAGTGTATCTCCTATCTCCACCTTCGACATTCGAGTGCGCTCGAATCTTCGATTGTTGAAGCCGATTTGCGGAATCATGTGCGCTTGATCAACGCATGAAGAATCGCAGATCTTTGAACCCGGTATCGTGCGCGATCAACGAGTTCGAGATAACTAGAATTCGGTATCTTCGAATCAACGAGTTCGGGCATTTCAGTATACATTAATCCATCGACTGCTACTTTCAACGATCTACATCGTTTTGATTAATCCGCTGCGTCAATGGGTAAATTTTTTGATAAATTTCCTCGTTAGAACTGACTTTCCAAATATAACCAAGTTCGTCTGTGGCAACATCAATTGATGAGTTGATTTAACCAAAGAATATATACACACACAATGTATACATCTACATATATATATACACACACACACATATATATATATACATATATACATATATATACATATATATAGAGACTCATACACACACTTTCATTTCTTGTACCACATTTTAAGTACAAATGATTTTTTACTGCATTTAATTGTTGGAAATTACTAATACATAAATTTTATAACTATTCAACGGGCCAATTCAAAATAATTTCATAATAATTCATTGTAGTGTATGATGGTTAAAACATTCATTATATATATTGGTTATTTTGCATATACATCAATCTTTGGAATTTGCGCAGTTAAAGTTTCATAGAAGCGTCAACATATATGTGGCAACATCAATTGATGAGTTGATTTTTTTTTTGAGATCATGGGAAACCTTAAGATCATGGTATTCATTGATACTCATTTAAGTAAACCCCACGCCGTGTGTCTACCCCGCTTTTATTTAGTCGTCGCACACGGATGCGTAACGTTGAAACTCCCACTGATGGTTTGGCGCTGGGATTCGAACCTGCCCGGACACAGTCCTTTGGTTCCCATCTCCCATCTCCCAAACCAACCGAGCTACGAACGACGGGTAATTGATGAGCTGATTTAACCAAAGAATATACACACACACAATGTATACATATATACATACATATATATACATATATATATAGAGAGAGAGACTCATACACACACTTTCATTTCTTGTACCATATTTTAAGTACAAATGATTTTTTACTGCATTTAATTGTTGGAAATTACTAATACATAAATTTTATAACTATTCAACGGGCCAATTCAAAATAATTTCATAATAATTCATTGTAGTGTATGATGGTTAAAAAATTCATTATATATATTGGTTATTTTGCATATACATCAATCTTTGGAATTTGCGCAGTTAAAGTTTCATAGAAGCATCAACATATATATTCCAATGATACTAAGGATGTTTGTATACTCAGTAATATTTTAGTTTAGCAATTTTATACAAATTAACTCAATTTTGAAAATTTTGAAATCTTAATGAACTCATAATAAACCAATTTTGGCAGTTTTACAATTCGTGCAAAAAAAGTTTAGTAATTTTAACCAAACAATAATGAAAATTTTCAGATCGTAATTAACACAACTACAAATTCATGGTGATTATCAACTCAATTATAATTAAATAAGCAATGAACAAACGTAGGAGACCTAGAGGAAGTATAGAGTTCAATCTAAACAACACATAAGATTTGCTCAATTACCCAAACATCAATTCGACAAACATAATTAAATAATTCGAATAATAATTCTGATAAATTAAGTAACTCACATAAAGATTTACCTCACGTAATCTGTTAGGGAGAATGAATCAAAGAAGTGCGGAGTTAGAGGGTCGACAACGTTGGTGGGAAACAACTCTGTAGGGGATACGCGATAGTGTTGTAAGAGACGAGGAACCCTAATAATCCTATCACGATAGAACTAGACTATGACACTACGCACCTACGCACACATCGATCTAGATGTTAGAGCTCAAAAATTGGACCAGAGCTTATTAGAGAAGAAGGAGTAAGATGGAGGCAATTCAACACACTTTCGTACCAAAGCAACCTACCTTCACCGCCGACGACTTAGGGCATCAGATGGTCAATGGTCAACATGGTTTAGAAAGCTACGAGTGGCACACACTCTAGCACTACCGGTCAGGTTCAATATCGATTAAAAGTGTTGTCCATGTGCATAGGTTGTGCACGTACACAGGTGCACGAGTTGATTTAGAGGTCATATATTCATGGACCTGTATTTTAAAGAGTATGCCATGTAATTTGGTCACGTGAGTGATGTATCAGTTGCCTCTAACATGTATAAATAGATAGCATAAGCCATTTTGTAAAATAGTAGATTGAAAATCAATAAAATTCTTCTTTTTAATTTACTGTTATGTTCTTCCTGTTCTCTTCCCTATTAACTGCTGCTTCACCTCTGTTCTTCCGTTCTTTCTCTTAAAAACCATTTCTTACGTTATCTCAAGCAAGATTGTACCCTCAGCACCATTATATTGTTAAATTTTGGTGATACAAAATCACAAATAGAGGAAAATAAATATGCAAAAGAAAGAAAGAGAAGATTTTGTTTCCCCTAATTAATAGGCATATTTGAGTATGTTTATTTCTCTCTCTAATTGGCTAATCAAATTACTTTTTGCCATCTAATGTTGACTTGGACATTAAGTAATTGATTATATAAATAGAGACTAGAAGAGAGTGTAAAAGTTTGGTGGAAAATCTATTTGCTAATTCTCCCTTATCCATCTTTATTCTTCTTCTTCAACAAATTTAGCCATTAGATATTTGCTCCCTTTCTCAATTTGGTTATTGATTCAATGGTATTTTGTTTATTTTAGTTTTTTTCTATTAATTGTAAAAAAAACTTTGGTGAATCAATAAAGTGGGTGGTTGGATGGAATATCTTGTGTTATTGTGTTTTGATTTTATTTCCGTCTTATTTTCAATCCAAGTTATCTCTTTGTGATTTGGGTGACAGAGATCCGTTGATATAAGCTTCCGCAAAGCGCTACTATTTCCATAATAGTTTGGTATTAGCGCAAAGATCATCGCAAAGCTTAGAGTAATTTTGGTTTGAAAAATTATTGATGTCGGATATGATTTCGTTTTCGAAGATGGCTATTTTGGATAGGAAAAATTAGGGTATTTGGAAGTCTAAGATGGAGGATGTTCTGTACCTCAATGATCTTCATGATCCGATTGATGGAGATGGAAAGAAGCCCTCTGATGTAGATGAGGAAAAATGGAAGAAGATGGATAATGAGGCGATTGCTTTGATCCGCCAGTATCTTGATGATTCAGTTTTCCATCATGTGGCTAGTTGTGAATCCGCGAAGGCTTTGTGGGACAAGTTGGTATCTTTCTATGAGTCAAAGAGTGCTACTAGTAAGGCTTTTCTGGTTCGAAAGTTGGTACAACTGAGATTAGATGAAGAGAAGTCTGTTGCAGAGCATTTGAATGAATTTCAAGATGTAATAAATCAATTGACAAATATGAAGGTCAATTTTTATGATGAGTTATAGGCTCTTTTATTAATGAGTTCGCTTTCAGAAAGTTGGGAAACTTTGGTTGTTTCATTGGGTAATTCCAATGCTAATGAAACTATCTCTCTAGAAACTGTTCGAAGCAGTCTTTTGAATGAGGAGTTTAGAAGAAAAGGGTCAGGTATGAAATCAATTAAAAGTGAGGCTATGGTGGCATGAGACTCAAAGAAAGATACAATTTGGAAGAAGAAGGACGCTAATGGTAAAGGTGTTATCACTTGTCATTATTGTAATAAGAAAGGTCACATACGCAGCAAGTGTTATGCTTATAAAAGAGATCAGAAAAAGGCTGCGCATGGTGATACTAGTAGTGATGCACATGTAGGTTTTGCTGAAGGTACCGATAGTGATGCTTTTTGTGATGTCCTCTTTAGTGAAAATAAGCCTTGGAAGATGGATTCCCGAGCCAGTTTTCACATTTGTAGAGATGTGAATTGTTTTTCTTCTTATGAGAAGAGTGTCGGCATGATTAGGAAAGCCAATGGAGAAGAGCTATCGATTTGTGGTATTGGATCTATCCGGTTTCGTATTCATGACGGTATGGTTAGAGAAGTCTCTGGAGTGAGACATGTACCTACTTGCTCGCATAATCTTATTTCTCTTGGTCAGTTGGATTGCCGTGGTTGCACTTATGAGACTCAAGGTGGAGTTTTGAGAGTGAAGAAAGGTGGTCGTGTAAGGATGAGAGGAGTATTGGAAGAAGGAAACCTTTATAGCTTGGTTGGTTCTGTAGTGGACTATGGAAAGCGAGTGACGGTTGAAGGACTAATCCACAGCAAGGTGGAGAGTTTAATGTGGTCACTGCTTATGATTCTAGCATTGAGGATCATATTTTAGACAGGGGTCTCCATGTTGATGATGCTTGAGGGATCGATAGTGATCAGGTAATGAGCTCAGATCGAGTGATAGACGGGTGTCGAATTGCAAAATCCATAAAGATAAGACGGAGATCTTTGTGGTATTACAAACGTTTTTGAGACCGGATTTGTGTGGTGCACCTCATGTGGGAAATGCATCACTTGCAAGCGGTGGTTGAGGTTTGTAATTTAGTGTGGTTGAGATATGGGGATTTGTGATAGATCTAGATATGGCATGCTTGATATGTTGGAGATATGTGATTTTGCATCAAGGTGGAGTGTTAAATTTTGGTGATACAAAATCACAAATAGAGGGAAATAAATATGCAAAATAAATAAAGAGAAGATTTTGTTTCCCCTAATTAATAGGCATATTTGAGTATGTTTATTTCTCTCTTTAATTGGCTAATCAAATTATTTTTTGCCATCTAATGTTAACTTGGGCATTAAGTAATTGATTATATAAATAGAGACTAGAAGAGAGTGTAAAAGTGTAGTGGAAAATCTATTTGCTAAATCTCTCTTCTCCATCTTTGTTCTTCTTCTTCAATAATTTTAGCCATATAGATATTTGCTCCCTTTCTCAATTTGGTTATTGATTCAATGGTATTTTGTTTATTTTAGCTTTGTTCTATTAATTGTAAACAAAACGTTGGTGAATCAATAAAGTGGGTGGTTGGGTGGAATATCTTGTGTTATTGTGTTTTGATTTCAATTCCGTCTTGTTTTCAATCCATGTTATCTCTTTGTGATTTGGGTGATATAGATCCGTTGATATAAGCTTCCGCAAAGCGCTACTATTTCCATAACATATATTCCACACAACAAATTGTTACATGAAAACTAGATCCATGGCAAGAAAACAAGAGCATAACAAAGTGGTATCAGAGTAGTCTAACACCAGAGACCAACTTGACCTCTTTGATGAAGAGAATATTGATCATACTGAGATCACCCCATACCATTCAACAAGGCAAGAGCAAATTAGTTTGAAAACTGCTGTAGCCATCAAGGATCTCCAAGTATCCAATCAGACATTGCAAGATTCAAGCCAAGTACTGCAGAAAGGCAACCAAGAACTCAATATCAAGATTGATAACATCAGTGAGGTTCTCAACAGTATAGTTAAAGTACTAAGAGAAATCAAGAACCATCGAGACAACAGAATTGGTGAAACTAGTAACCAATCACAACCTAAAACTGCTACTCTCTATATACCACCTTCACAAATAATGCAACAAATAATCCATCAAGAACCTCTCCAACATGAATTACCTCCCCGCACTTTTGATCCACCTCTAAGGAATACGACATGAATATTAGCAAGCTTCCCAAACCATAACCTAAACTCCAATCAATCCCCAAAATTATCACAAAACACCATCATCAAATTAGAATTCCCTACCTACAATAAAGACAACAATGTTATGGAATGGATTAGCCAGGTAGAACAACTTTTTTAGTATCATAACACACCAGAAATAGAGTGGGTACGCACTTGTTCTTTCCATCTAAAAGGAGAGGCACATTTGTGGTTTTGATGGCTTGGAAAGTAGGTAAAGAACTATGAGCAATGGGTAATCTTTAAAGAGGAATTAATTGTTAGATTTGCATCTGAAGGCTTGCAGAGACCTTATGGGGCAATATCCAATATCTAACAGTCAACCACTGTAAGAGCTTACCTCACTAAATCTGAGGAATTGTAGGGGGTGTGTCAAGCACTACCTGACTAGTTCTTGCTTGAGAAATTCATTGATGGTCTCAAGGAAGAAATTAGATTTGATGTCATGGCTTTACATTCAGTAGATTTTAAAGAGGCAGTAAGCCTAGCTAAAGTATTTGAATGGAAAAATACAAGGAAAAAGAAAAGCAAACTTAGCAATTCAACAAGAAGCAAATTCCAAAACAAAGAAAAATTTGCAGAAAGGAGTTATAAGGAAGATCATGCTAAGGTCAAAGGATTGACCCCTTAAGAAATCATAGATAGGAGGAGAAAGAACCTATGCTATGGGTGTAATGAAAAGTGGCATCCTGGTCATGTATGCAAACAAGTATATATTGTTGAAGGCATTATGCCACTTCATGAAGAAGGTGTGGAAATACCAGAAAATGATACCATGGAAGATAAACAAGGGTTGAATGAAGTACCCACCTCACCTGCAGAAATGAAGGAAGAAACTTATGCCATCACACTCAATGCTATGTGCAGTATTCCTACACTCTATACTATAAGAGTACAAGGCATAATTAATGGAAAACCCATTACTGTACTTATAGATTATGGATCCACCCATAGTTTTATAAACACTGAACTATCCAAAAGACTGCAGTTGAATGTCCAAGAATCTTTGGGATACTCAATGCAATAGCTAATGGGGAAAAAATTCATGGCAAAGGTGTTTACAAGGGTGTCATATTTAAATGTCAGGGATGTATTATGCCCATTAACTTACTAGCGATACCACTAGAGGGATGTCAAGTTGTTCTAGGTGCACAATGGATGAAGGAATTGCGGGATGTATCCTTTAATTTTTCAAAATTACAAATTAAATTTCAATTTCAAGATCAAACATATACTTGGCAGGGAATCAAAGACAACAACAAGTTGATGAAAGATAACGACAAAGCAAAAGAAAGTACAAAGGGACAACTCACCTTGTTGTTGTACTCTAAAGAACTGCAAGTTTCTACTAGCAATTGTCTTAATCAAAGAATACATCCTGATGTTCAGACCATACTGCAACAGTACCCCTCTGTAACAAGTGCTACCCCACCTCTACCCCCATCAAGAAGTTGTGACCATAAAATACCCCTACTGCCAAATGCTAAACCAGTATGCCTCAGACCATATAGACATTCTTTCCATATCAAAAATGAACTAGAAAAACTCATTAGAGAAATGTTGGAGTCTGGAGTGATACGGCCTAGCACAAGTGAATATTCATCTCTTGTGGTCATGGTTAGATAAAAATATGGAACATGGAGAATGTGCATCGATTATAGATCACTCAACAGTCAGACCATAAAAGATAAATTTTCTATCCCTTTAGTTGATGATTTGTTGGATGAATTATATGGTTCAACTTATTTTTCTAAGCTTGATTTAAAGTCAGGGTATCACCAAGTTCGAATGCATCCTCTGATATTTAAAAAAACACATTTAAAACTCAAGAGGGGCATTATGAATTTATTGTAATGCCCTTTGGGCTTTCAAATGCCCCATCAACATTTCAAGCTTTGATGAATAATGTTTTTAAATCATATCTACGGAAATTTACACTTGTGTTTTTAATGATATACTCATTTACAACCAGACTTGGTCTGAGCACATGTTGCACCTTAGTCTTACATTATAGGTTTTGGAGAGCAACTAGTTGGTCATAAAACTTTCAAAGTGCTCTTTTACAGTAACTCGGGTGGCTTACTTGGGGCATATCATATTCAGAAATGGTATTGCAGTGGACCCAGACAAGGTGAATGCTATCAAACAGTGGCCTCAACCAAGAAATATTAAGAGCTTAAGAGGGTTTTTAGGTCTCACTGGTTACCACAGAAGATTTATAAGGAATTATGGAAGCATTGCCAAACCAATGCCGAATTCCTGAAAAAGAATGCATTTGAATGGAATGAAAAGGCTACTGCTGCTTTTAAAAAATTGAAGCAATGTTTGATGGAGCCACCCATTCTCAGCATGCCAAATTTTAACAAGGATTTTGTAATTGAGTGTGATGCCAGTGGAGTGGGTATAGGTGCAGTTTTTACACAAGATGGAAAACCTATAGCCTACCTCAGCCAAGCACTCAAAGGGAAGAATCAATTGTGGTCTACATATGAGAAAGAATTGCTTGCTTTAATCTTGGCAACAAAAAATGGTCACAATATCTGATTGGTAAAAGATTCATCATAAAAACGGACAACCAAAGTTTAGGCATCTTTTATCACAAAGGCTATCAACTGGAATTCAAGGGAAATGGTTGGCCAAGCTACACGGTTTTGACTATAAAGTTGAATATAAAAAAGGAAAGGAGAACACTGTGGCAGATGCAATGTCAAGACTGCCGGAGGAACACAATTCTACTATAACCATAATGCACTGTTATGCTATATCAAATGTTGAGAGTAGTTGGATACAAGAATTAAAGAATAATATGCAGCAATTTGAAAACTATCAAGACATGCTACAAAGAATCAATGAAGGTAAACTCAACCCAGAAAGGTATAAGTTAGTGGATGGTCTCCTTTTTTACAAAGGAAGGATTTATTTAGACTACAACAGCAAGAAAATCATTTCTACTATAGTTCAGGAGTATCACTCTACTCCACTAGGTGGATATGCAGGCATAAAAAATACTAAGCATCGACTTAAACAAGTGTTTTATGGAAGGGGATGAAATCAGATGTAGAACATTTTGTGAAGGAATGTGATACTTGTCAAAGGAACAAACATGAAAACATACCAGTGCCTAGACTTTTGCAACCTCTGCCTATTCTTGATAAGATATGGAGTGAAGTTTCAATGGACTTTATTATTGGTCTTCCAAGGAGCAACAAATATACTGCTATATATGTAGTAGTTGACAGACTTACTAAATATTCACATTTCTTCCCTTTAAAACATCCTTACACAGCTAAGGACATAGCCAAGATCTTTTATGATGGGGTGTTCAAGCTTCATGGTATGCCACAAAGCATAGTTAGCGATAGTGATGCAATTTTTACTAGCACATTTGACAGGACTTGTTTAAATTACAGGGATGTACACTCAAATTCAGTTCAGCTTACCATCCCTAATCTGATGGACAAACTGAGGCGGTCAATAAAATATTGGAGGGCTATTTGCGATGTTTTGTTTGCCATAAGCCTCAGGAATGGTCACACTGGCTACCAGCAGCAGAGTATTGGTATAATACCAGTTGGCATAGTTCATCTAACACTACACCCTTTTCTGCAGTATATGGAATATCACTACCAACTCTACTATCCTATTTCCTCACACTACTAAAATGCCACAAGTGGAACAAGAATTATTCTCTAGCGATATAGTGTTACAGTTATTAAAGGACAGTTTGGCTTTAACTCAGGAAAGAGTGAAGAAGTTCGCAGATGCAAAGAGGACAGAGAGGCAGTTCAATGTGGGGGACTGGGTATACCTCAAATTGCAACCGTACAGGCAAATTACAGCTAGTAACTCGACGACAACAAAATTTTCACCCAAGTTTTATGAGCCTTCTCAATTCCTTCAAAGAATAGGCGAAGTAGCTTACAAGTTGGAGTTACCACCGGAAGCAAAAATCCATCCTGTTTTTCATGTATCTTAGCTCAAAAAAAAAGCATGGAAGAGGTGTAGTTATTCAGCACAATGTTCTGAATTACATGGAAGAAATAAAAGAGGAACCCGAGGCAATTCTTGATAGAAGGATTTTTCCTAAAAATAATCGAGTTGTGACCCAAGTGCTTGTTAAATGGAAGCAACGAACTGAACAAGAATCTAAGTGGGAGGATTATTGGGATTTGATTAAGAGGTTTCCAGCTTTTGACCTTGAGACAAGGTCAAATTTTGATAGAGAGGGGAGTGTTAGAGCTCAAAAATTGGACCAGAGCTTATTAGAGAAGAAGGAGGAAGATGGAGGCAATTCAACAAACACTTTCGTACCAAAGCAACCTACCTTCACCGTCGACAACTCAGGGCATCAGATGGTCAAAGGTCAACATGGTTTAGAAGAGTTATGAGTGGCACACACTCTAGCACCACCGGTCGGGTTCAATGTCGATTAAATGTGTTGTGCATGTGCGTAGGCTGTGCACGTGCACAGGTGCACGAGTTGGTTTAGAGGTCATATACTCATGGGCCTATATTTTAAAGAGTGCTATGTAATTTGGTCACGTAGATGATGTATCAGTTGCCTCTAACATGTATAAATAGATAACATAAGCCATTTTGTAAAAGAGTAGATTGAAAATCAATTGAATTCTTCTTTTTAATTTACTGTTATGTTCTTCTTCTGGTTCTCTTCCCTATTAACTTCTGCTTCACCTCTGTTCTTCTGTTCTTTCTCTTAAAAACCATTTCTTACATTACCTCAAGAAAGATTGTATCCTTAGCACCATTATATTCCACACAACAAACTATTACATGAAAACTAGATCCATAGCAAGAAAACAAGAGCATAACACCAGAGCCGATGGTAACTTTAGAAGTCGCATTGATGCGAGAGGTATGAGCTATGGAATTCTTTTTTCAAAAGGGACAAAATCTAAGACATTCTACACTTTCAGATCTCCAGAAGATGGTAAAATATAAATATAAAAAATAATCATTTTAGAAAATACTCCAGAAAACATAGTCATAGAACATACGTAGTCATAATTCGAAATTTACAGAAATACAACATATAGTATGATAATTACTAAGTATGATAAATAATTACATGGAGAGTACTGGGAAATAATAAGCAACTCCACTACCAAGTTCGCCTCTCTACATGCTAATACCTGAGCCTATCGCCTGCTGCCCTATCCTCCTATGGTGGGGAAAAAGGAAAAAGAAAGGAAAGGAGTGTGTTAGACAAAAGTCTGGTAAACGAGTTACATCGGTAATATATGATGATCACATGCAGTTAACTCCATTAATACTCCATGTGAATTAGGGTATTCCACTTAAGTTTGTGAACTACTTACCATGGTAGGTATCGTTAAGCTGAGGGGTATAGTTCTAAATACATCTACACCAACATCTTGTGAAATTTATATTTAGGATCGAACAATTAATCGAACCTCAAAATAACTAGGGTCAGCTAATAGCTACTGTGACTACTCCAACATAGGGTCACCTACAATATCAAACTTGGGACTACATTCCCAAATTGCGACTACACGTATCGTATTTACGCATTGAGGTGGATCCCACAATGTTGACTCATGCTAAAGTTGACATAGGGTCTGCTTTAACCATGTCTTACCCTCAATGGTAATGTAAAGCCACTTTTTGCATAGCCTCGATTATCCATCAACAACACAGTACCACCTCCTCGTTGCCATGTATACCAAGGAAACTCCTGTTAGTGTCGGACCACACACTTCTCCAGGCTTCATCGTCAGTGTTGCGTGTACATCGTAGAACCTCATGTGTGCGAAATTTGCGATAAAATCGCCCTAGTCGAATATCTAACCATGCCGAATAAATAGTGTTAGGCCTCGTTGCCAACATATACATCTATACAGTCTCATAACGTCCAAGAGTCGTGACCCTAGGGAACTAATTTCCCTACTTATACTAACATTCACATGTACATATTTACTATTAATAAAGAGAATTAAATGAATAGAATTTCCCTGGTGCCTTTTGAAATTCTAAAATACCCTACCACCCATCAACGGAATCTCACCAACATTTTGCAACTTCCACCACCATCCCTTCCCGACGATCCATCAATGGAATTTCACTATCAATTTGCATCCAACACCGCTAACAAAACCGCATTAAATAAATCTGTTGTGAGCGACAAAGCTTTTGCACTTATAGCACACATTCGTCATTAAATTTTTATTATAAAAAGAAAATTTCTCTAGCTACTAGATGCACGTACGTGCAGTTTACTCTAGCATGTATTATATATATATAAACTTAATATATATATATATATATATATATATATATAAAATTATAACCTTGGGCCTTAGGCCGAGGTTTAGACTGCGCATGTGAAGCGATAACTGGTCAACCAATGGTCACTGGAGCAGTCAACCACTTGTTATTGATCGCTCCAGTGAGCCCGTCAACTGGTCAAAGTTGTTTTTCTTTTTTGTTTAAATATTATGAATCATCCGTTGTAATAAACCCTAACCTACAAATCTACAATTTATAATCGTTTCCAATTTCATATTCAATATAAGTATAAAAAAATTAACTTAGGTTTAACATTAATAGGGTTATATTTATTTATATCTAGTCTAACAAAAAGGGTGTGTTCAACCTAAATCAACTTTCAACCAACTTTAACCAAATCTAGGATAAAAAGAAAGGGGTTATATTTATATGTGTTAAATTACTATCAAATTCTCAATCTACTATGGTTATTAGATAAATATTAAATTAACCGACTCTAGATTAAATAGGGTATAACAAACTTAATTACATGTAAATCCTTATATTAATTATGAACCTATTCACCTCTAAAAAGCTATCCCTTTTTTGAATTTTCTTGGAATCGCCTCCACTTGGTCCATCCATCTTCCCTTAATTTGATTTGGTTCCTCCTTCTTCAATCTTTTGAATTTAGTTTTAGTTTTTTTTTTGAAGAATTTTTAATTTGAAGAGAAGGAGGGTTCAGGTTTGAGAGAGACAGGGTTTTGTTAAAATCAAATTTAATTAGGGTTCTGACTATCAGCTTAGGGTTCTATTTATAGGGGTAGAAACTAACGACAACCGTTCAATCAAATATTTTAAAATCCTGGTCGTTCGGCCAATCCAAATCCTAGCCTAAAATCCTTGACCGGTTGACCGCTTGGTTTGGAGCGGTCGACCATTAGAGGTCAATCGATGCAAACTATGGTGTCGACCGTTGGTGCTTTCCTTTTATAAAATATTTGTTTCCTTATTTTATTACTTAATAATTTTTGATGCTAAATTTTTAATGTTAATAACTTTTTCATACAAGCTCCGATTACAAAACTTTATATATGAAAATTGTACAGAAAATCGCTACGAATGCAACGGTGCAAGTTTCGTAGTCAACTTCAAAAGTTTGAAAAATTCTACTTTTACCCTTGTTATATTTAAATTTAATTCTTTTATTAAATTTCCGGTTAATTTTTGCGGGATGTTACATTCTCCTCCCTTAAAAGGATTTCTTCCAAATCTCCAAGGATGGGAAAAATGCAACTCATACGTACAGAAGTTAATACTTACAACCATCCACTCATCCATTAACCACTGGCAACCATTGTCCTTAGTTCAAAATTGTAGTGGAATATGTACACGTAGGCATGGAATGCATAAGAACATATACTAATGCAAAAATTAGGCGGTCTCCTAAGCTAGTCAACCTCCTGAAATGCATATGCTTATGCCATGTATTCAAATGTATGCAATATCCTTAGTAAATATACTGACAGTTCTACATGTATGTGCAACCATTCAATCTACATGTAACAACCATATGCATATAACTTAGTGAAATAAAGCAAGTGATGGTGTAAGTGTATGCCAACTTGAGAATATATTTTCCTAAATGTGCAAAGATCAATTTAATAAATACATCCATTAGCATTCATCATCCAAAACATGTCCTGATGACACGTTCGCAACCATTCCTAGCATCCAATTGTCCCTAACTGTGGGGTATATTAAGCTAGAACCTAAATACATAGGTAGTTTATACTTATTTAACTAAAATGGAAATGTACCAGAAAAGAGTTCCAAACGGGAAGCTCATATCTTCTCCACAGGCTCTCATGTACTCTCTGTTAGATCGTCTCCCTACTTGACCTTAACAAGCTTGATAACTTTATTGCGTAGTCGCTTTGTACCATGCTTAAGAATATGAGTGGGCGCATGGTGAACAAGTGACTCCCTTTCTACCTCTACCTCCTCTAACTGATTCCACTTGACCATACTGGCTGTATCGTGTAAACATTTCCATAAGTGTGAGACATGAAAATGTCATGTACTCCCGCTAGCTTCTCAAGAAGCTTCACTCTATAAGCTAACTTCCCTACTCTACCAGTGATCGGAAGAGGCACTACAAACCTTGGCTAACTTTTCTGAACTACCAAATCTCATGACATGCCTAAGCGGTGAGACCTTCACAAAACCATGTCACTCACTACAAACACCAATTTCGCGCGTCTCCTATCTGCATAAGACTTCTGCCTATCCTACAAGGTTTTCATCCTCCCATGGATCAAGTCTACCTTCTATGATGTCTCCCTCGCCATATCTGGTCCAATAATATGATTTGCAATCGCAAGCACCTTAGTATTAAAAGGAGAGAATATTGGCATATAGAAAAGTCCGTAATGGATAATCCATAACCAATCTATTGACGAATGCGATGTCGATTGAACCGTGGCTCGCGTACCCGAGTTTGTATTAGGCTTCGCAGCTGAATTGCGCTATGTTTGCCAGTATATTTCTTTTTTCGTTCAAGTATTCAATCTTCCCAAAGAAAAATGACTTAATTAATATAATCCTATTTGTAGTGTCCCACCAACAAGAGGATGATCTACAAGGCCTTTGTATAACGCTTCAAATGGTGTCATCCTAATACTTGCCAGATAGCTGTTGTAAACTCCACTAATGGCAAGTGATCCTCTTAAGTGCATCCAACATTCGAAATAAGCCATCCAACACTAGGTTCACCCTCTTAATCCGTCCATCTATCTGTGGATGATAAGTAATACTAAAACTCAACACAATGCCTGAAGTCTCATGTAGACTCCTCCAAAATTCGCTAGTGAAAAGCTAATCTAGATCGCTAACGATGCTAGAAGGAACTCCGTGTAACCTAACTATCTTCCTCACATATCGCTAAAGATGCAGCAGTTCTCGTACTCCTAACTGAACGAAAATAAGTGCATTTGGCCGGTCGGTTGACAATGATCCAAATATTCTCATTACCCCTCCTACTCTTAGGTAGTCCATCGATAAAATCCATAAAAATACTCTCCCACTTCCACCATGAAATATCTAATTATGCAACATTCCTTTCGGCTTCTTCGGCTCCACCTTTATCCTTTGGTAAGTCATACATCGGGCTGCATACTCTACCATATGCCTCTTCATATCAGGCCAATAAAATAATCTCTTCATATCACGATACATTTTATCTCCATCGGGATGAATTGTCATTCTAGAATGATGAGACTTAGCTAGTACTATATCAATCAAATCCATAATGAGAGAAATACATAACCTACCATCCCTCCATAGCCACCCATTCGAGTCAATGGTATAGCCTCAAATGACTCGACTGATCTTCTCTACTAAGCTTCTAAAAAATATCCACTAACTCTTTATCGTGCTTTTGACTTTACTCAATGCAGTCCATAAGTGTAGGCTACACATCCAACGCTGCTAATAATCTCGGAGTGATGTCGGATGAGTCGAAAATCAAACATAGAAATAAACTCCAAGTGCTTCCATTCTAAGAATACATGACTCAATATCGCATGCTTCCTACTCAAGGCATCGACTACAACATTACATTTTCCTGGAGTATAGGAGATATCAAAATCATACGATACCAAAAACTCCATTTACCTCTGCTGACTTAAATTCAAATCCTTCTGGAAGAATAAATACTTCAGAAACTATCGATCCATATACAGCTCAAACCGCTCTCCTAATAGATAGTGTCTCCATGACTTGAGAGAAAGATAATGGCTACTAAATCAAGATCATGGATAGGTTAGTTTCTCTCATGGACTTTCAACTGTCAACTGGCATAGCTCACCACTCTCCCTTTCTGCATCAAAACCGCACCAAACCCCGTACCACAAGTGTTGGTATACACTATGAATGCCTTCATACCATCGGGTAACACTAAAACAGGTACACTAGTCAATGCCTCATTAAGCTTGATAAAAGAATCCTCACACTTCGAATTCTATGAGAAATGAAAATTCTTTTTGGTAAGGTGGGTGAAAGGGGCAAGATTTTAGTGAAGTCCTTAATGAACTTCCTATCATGGCCTACCAAACCAAGGAAACTCCTTACTTCCATGGCATTCTTCAGCACATGTCAATCCTGTGTTGTAGTAACTTTACTAGGATTGATCGCTAGCCCACTCTTAAAGACAATACATCCTAAAAAGTGTACCTCCTTGCGCCAAAAGTGACATTTGAAAACTTTGCCTTCAATTTATGGCCACGGAGTGTATTGAGCACTTCTTTTAGATGCAACTTTGTCTCTCCTCACTTTTCGAATCGACTAATATGTCATCAATAGAAACCACCATGAACTTATTAAGCAACCCTCTAAAAACTCGACTCATTAGATCAACAAATAGTAGGTGCATTGGTCAGTCCAAAGGGTATGATGAACCAATCATAAAGTCAGTCGATGCATGAAAAGCAGTCTTCTAAATACTATCCCTAGCCACACATAGCTGATGGAATCTAGTACCAATGTCAAGTTGAGAGAACACCTTCGCTCCAACCAACTGATCAAAGAGATCATTTATGCGGGGTAACGGGTAACGATTCTTCTTTATCAGCTTATTCAGATCACAATAATCGATGAAAAGCCTCAAAGAACCATCCACATTGGTGGCGAAGACAATTGGTGCTCCCCACTCTAAAATACTCCTAAGAATGAAGCCCTTCCCCAACTGCTCATTCACTTTCTTTTTTAGTTTGTGTCTCTCTTTAAGAGCTAGGTGCCTTAAAGGTAAGGCAACAGGTCTGGCATTATTCACAAGATAAATCCAAAACTTGATCTCCCTTTGGGGTGTAAGATGGGTAACCTTGGAAAAGACATCTGGATAGTCTCTAACTACTAGCACCGATCATCATGTAATAGGTCTAAAGAATATAGGTAACTCAAGATAATTGAACCTCTGGAATCGCTATAAACCTCCAGACTGCGTCCATCACAAGTATCCCAAACGAACAACTTTCCTATCACAGTCTAAGATAGCCCTATACATGGTCATCCAGTCCACACCCAAAATCAAACTAAACCCAAATAATCCTAAGATAAAAGCATCACAATCAAATTCAATCCTCAAAATAAACAATTTAAAATCCCTACATATCATAGATAAATAAGCCGATCCTCCAATAGGGTTTGATACAACTACTCAGTCTATAACTAAACTACCGTGTGAGTGTAACTTACTTATCAATAAGTCTACTCGAGATAAAAGAGTATGATGCCCCGGTGTCAAATAAGGTACGAATAGGTAAATCAGATAAAGTTAACACACATTCAATTATGACCTTCTAACCCTTGTCCGCTATTGGAGGCGTGCTCAAGCTGTGATCAACATCTAACATTTAAGCTGAATCTACTTGGGTAGAGGTCTTCTATGGTGCCATACATTCCCTCCTCATGTAGCTCCTACTAAGGTCTTCTCTTTCGCCCCTATCTCGCCCTTGTGCTGATTCTAATGGGGTGTCTTTCCTTCTGACTTCTTAGGCTCACTCTTCACTTCCACCTTGGAAATAGTGTTCAACAAGGTTAACCAAACTCTCGAAAATTGCACCTATAAGAATATGACTAAGGGACCAATCATGAAGTGGTTGATTCACCCCCTTTGCAAACTTCATAGCTTTCTTATGAGGGGGTATTTATTAGCTCTATACCGAACCTAGTCAATTCATTAAAATAATCACTACACCATATTGGCAGTTTTGTAACTCTCCCATGCGGAAGAATCGCAATGGTTCTGAGCTGTTGCTAAATAGCAGCCGTTTACAACCATTGTAAATGATTTAGGAACGGTTATGGGCCGTTTTAATTTTGCAATGGCTCAAAGCTGTTGTGTATTTTTCCTAATTTTTTCAATTTGTTGACCACTTTCTTACATAAACCCCCCCACCCGTTCCTAAAAAATTATGCCCAATTTCACTTCCCTCCTCCATGCATTTGCCCTGATTAATCGCCCCCATTTCCCTCCGTTTGCCCTAACCGCATGCAAATCATCATCGTACTGAGCGACTGCAAATCATCATCGACTTGAGATCAAGCGTTGGAACCCTCGGCTGTTCGAAATTGAGCAATAAGGTTCGTTCTCTTTTGATTTTTATCATTAGAAATACAATAATCGTGTAAGACTATAAGATTTTCTTAGTATATATGGGTTGTGTTTCCAGATCTGATGTATTGAAATTCCCTTTGATTGTATGAAGTTTTTGAATTTGTATGTATTGGTTTGTGCCATATTAATCATGAATTAATTTTATTTAAATTTGTCCCTTTTACTTGTTGATCAATGTTTTGTTCTTTCCTGCTTTGACAGTACAAATGCCTATTTTGTTCAGTTGTTGACATTGGAAGTTAGTTATATTTTGGAATATTAAATACAAAATTAATAATGTTGCACCTAAGAAGTTTCACATGCTTAGTTTTGCTGCAACTGTTATGTTAATCTTGTGTGGATGCTAAGCATACAGAGCCTTCTTCAGTTGTTGAAATGTATGGTTGAATATGATTATGTAATGAATGTGCAATCCATGTTACTGATGAGTTCATTATAATTCTCCATCATTGTGGATGGTGCACAGTCTACATATTTAGTGTACTTGGATTTCCCGCTTGCTGCTGGTATTTCTATCTCCTATAGTACATCAGTATGGATATTCTTTGGGGTGTGATAAAGAAATATTTTGTATCTTCGTTTAGAACTGAGCTTTACTGCATTAATGTTGAATTGATCCCTGTAGTCATTGCATAATGATTAGTGTTTTCACTTTTAATTGTGTTTTGTGTAATTCTATAGGAAAATAGAGGGGGGAAACCGATTAGCTGACGATTGTCTGAATTTTATGGAAAAGAAATGTTGGCAAGAACATCGTATTTTTAGTGTGTAATTCCATTTGGATTTTATATTGCATAGAGAATAATTTAGCATAAATGATTAGGCATAGAGTAATACATTTGTAGTCAGATTATTGGAGTTGTGCATCTGCATTTTAATATGATGGGTTATCTAAAACCGTAAGTCGGGGTACATGTGAAGTGGAGGATATATATTGCTCTAACACGAAACAGTATCTCATATTATGTTTTATGCCCATGATACTTAGTAAAAGGACAAATAGATTGTGGACACACAGCAATACGGAAAGACAATACAAATGCCCTATTTTGTTGTTTCCTGCTTGGGCTGGAAGTTGGCAGTCCTGATGAACGCAGCAATCCCAAAGCTTCTCTTTTTTGCCTTACTCCTTCATACTCAATCCCCGATCTGTTTTCATAAATGTATATTAGAACTTAGATGATATCTAAATTTTTTATACAACCACAATTTAAATTAATTTAGAAGTAGTAAAGGAAAAAAACAAAGGAGTGATAAACTTACAAGAATTGACAATACAAATGCTTGATATGATTAGGAGGAGAAAAACCACCATCTTCATATTGAGTGGAGATTTAATATATTTGAGAAACAAGAATTGTTTTATGAATGAGTTGAAATTAATTGGTGGGATATTTATGCTTGGTTAGAGTAATTGTACTTATTAATTAACTACAGTTGTGTATCATACACCATTGTTATATACCATGGATTTTCATTGAATAAATTAATTCTAAGTTAATTCCTATCCTACTTCAATTATTTTATGAAATTATTTTGTAGAATAAGTTCCATTATATGACGAGAGATAATCAGTTATTTTTGACATATGGTGCCATTAGTCATCAAAATATTAATAGATGAACTCCGACACTACCAAGAAAGTGAACATAAAATGGTCTATATTTATTTCTCATTGGGCTAGATCTCCATGTAAGTGAACATAAGAATTTATACATCAAACTAGTTTGAGTTGTGTTATGTGTTTGTGTATGTCATAGGATAATATAATGAGCTGATAGAAAAATAATTAACAACATATCATATATGATATAATAGGTCAGTGTCTTCTAGTATAGAGAAACAGTGGATGAAAGAATCTGATCGAAGAACTACACGATATGTGGAAGGAGTGCAGAAGTTTATTGATTTCATTGTGGAAAATGGTGGTAATAAGGAAATATATTCTTGTCCTTGCACACGTTGCAAAAAATATGAAAATGAAGATTAAATTAGATGACATTCATTATCATCTACTTAGATGGGGAATTGTCCAATCACATACAATTTGGCATTTTCAAGAGGAAGAGTCGGCGGGGAAGCTAAAACAACCCGTTAGTCAAGCCTTAAGTACCAATGAGTCTGAACTTCCTAGGATGGAAGATCTGGTTAATGATGCTGATAGATTTCATCATTTTCAACCTACAAGTTCGTTGCTCGATAATATTGGAGAATCGCCTACAGTTGATGTCGATTGGCAGGCCAATCAAAGTAGGAAGTATAAATCACTTTTTGGTAGTGCAAAAGAGCCATTGTATCCTTCATGTCCAAAGAGGATAACAAAATTGTATGCTATTGTGAAGCTAAATAGCTTGAAAACTCCGTACGGCTTTTCTAACAATGGTTTGACTGCACTCCTCGAATTTATAAATGAATTACTCCCTAAAGGTAACTCACTACCAACAAAATACTCCGACATGAAGAAGATGATTAAACAAGCTGGGATGGATTACAAACTTCTGATGCATGCATTAATGACTGCATTTTATACTGGAAAGATGATGCAAACAGAGTTTCTTGCCCAATTTGCAATGAACCAAGATATAAGACAACATTCAACGAAGAGAAAAGAGCCACCAAAGTACCTCAAAAAATGTTGAGTGTAACGACCCTGAAATTCAGACCCAGTTTAAAATTTTTAAATCACTTATTTGATGCAGAAATTCGAATTTTCACAAACAACTTCCGTTGCCAACCAAACTTTGCATTTGGAATGCGTCTAGATAGACATAGGCGTGCGCCAAATTTCGTTGAAAAATATTGAAGTAAATTACGGTCGTCACATTTACCTATTAGTTAAAATTCTATGTGTAAATTTCCTATTGTCCGAACTCAAATATTTTGCTCAATGTTGCATAAGAAAAATATTCTGAACTTGACGGCGCATTTCGTTTCGTCAAATTTCGCTTTTAATTGCTAGTTAAAATGTTCACTCGTGCAAATGGTTCAATAAGATTTACCACTTCGCAAACAATGTCAAACCATCAATATCTTCATACCGTTGTGTCCGCCTCGTCGCGCTGATCAAAACGGTATATTTGTTTGTGTCAATCGGAGTTCGGCGTCGCAAGTTATAAACTGGTTAACGGGGTACAAACTGGTCCGTTACGCCACACAAACCGGTACCCAACATTTCAACATTTAAAATCTTGGAGCCTTCCAGCTGCCTTGGGAAGCCAAATAGCCTCCATTTTAAAAAAATCATCATTGCATTGTCCTCTGCACACTTTGAATCTCGTGTATATATCCCCCTCTCCATTATGACACTGTACACAACATCACTTTTCACTTCAGAGAAACTAGGTATGTAACCTCCTCTGCCTTTTCTTTCTCTCCTCCCTTTCTTCTCTCTTTGCATTCTTCTTCTTTCTTCTTTTTATTATTTTTTTCAAACTTCCCATGCACCCACCCTCCACCCAGCCCCTCCAGTCCCAGCCCCTCCATGCAGCCCCTCCAACCCCTCCACCCACCCTCCACTTAGCCCCCTCCAGCCCCTCTTTCCCCTCCCAGCCCATGCAGCCCTCCACCCACCCTCCTGCAGCCCCAGCCCCTCCAGTCCCAGCCCCTCCATGCAGCCCCTCCAAGCCCTCCACCCACCCTCCACTTAGCCCCCTTCAGCCCTCCAGCCCTCCCAGCCCTCCACCCAGCCCCTCCAGTCCCAGCCCCTCCATGCAGCCCCTCCAACCCCTCCACCCACCCTCCACTTAGCCCCCTCCAGCCCCTCTTCCCCCTCCCAGCCCATGCAGCCCTCCACCCACCCTCCTGCAGCCCCTCCAACCCCTCCAGCCCTCCCAGCCCATGCAGCCCTCCACCCAGCCCCTCCAGTCCCAGCCCCTCCATGCAGCCCCTCCAACCCCTCCACCCACCCTCCACTTAGCCCCCTCCAGCCCCTCTTCCCCCTCCCAGCCCATGCAGCCCTCCACCCACCCTCCTGCAGCCCCTTCAGTCCCAGCCTCTCCATGCAGCCCCTCCAACCCCTCCACCCACCCTCCACTTAGCCCCCTCCAGCCCCTCTTCCCCCTCCCAGCCCATGCAACCCTCCGCCCATCCTCTTGCAGCCCCTCCAGTCCATGCAGCCCTCCACCCACCCTCCACCTAGCCCCTCCACCCCCTCCACCCGCTCCTCAGCCCTACCAGCCCTCCAGCCCCTCCCAGCCCAACAGCCCTCCACCCATCCTCCATCCAGCCCCTCCACTCCCTCCACCCGCTCCCTAGTCCATGCAGCCCTTCCACCCTCCAGCCCCTTCCAGCCCAGCAGCCCTCCACCCAGCCCTGCCAGTCCAGTCCCTGCCCAGCCCAGTCCGCCCTCCCATTCTCTGCCCAGCCCTGCCAGCCCAGCCCCTGTCCAGCCCAGTCCGCCCTCTCATCCCCTGCCCAGCTCTGCCCAGTCTAGCCCCTGCCCCAGCCTACTCCGTCCCTCGTCGTCACAGTTCCGACCCCGACCACCGCGCTTTCTTTGAATACATTGTATATACACATTGTATTAGTTTGCAAAGTATAGAGAAGTTGATTTTATTATATGGGCTACAATATCTCAGATTTTGTTCATTTGCTTGACAGTTGTAGCTGATCCGGGATCTCAGGCCTAGGTTTCCGTCTACCTTATTTTGCATCTAGTTCCTTGTTTGGGTATGGTTTGTATATATTCAAATCAATATATATATATATTGTAATAAACAAATTATTGATAATTATTTGTTGATTGCAGTTTGTGCTCGCTTTGCGTCGTGTTTATTAGGGTCTATTTATCTATTCGTCTTCGTGCTTCGTCATCTTCTCTAACCTCGCAAGGTGAATATTTCATTCACGACTCAATCTATTATGCTATGAAAATCAAGTGATAATTGTCGTTAATATTAAATTGGATATTAAATTGTTGGTTGTTAAAATTTGGTTGAAATAAACTGTTAAGTTCTAAAAATTTGACGTCATGTATTGTTTAAGTTGATTAAACATGTTGAACTGTAATATGATGATAATTAGGGTAAATAATAGTGACCTTAAAATTGATAAGTACGATTGATGTAGAAATTTGATAACGGACACCAAGTAAAAATCATAATGTAATAATCTTTAATCCGTAGGATTCTAGGAATAATTGTATTAATTTGCATAATAACAAATGTGAGTTAATATGATTATTTCGGGATTATGTGAATAAATTGTTAAATGGTTATGTATGGTTGCTATTGCTTGTTTATTTACTTTGACACCATCCCAGTTATCACACTGCAAGTTCCCTTTGCTATGCTTTATATTGAATGATATCGGGTTGAAATGATAAATATCCACTTAAACAACTTGGCCTAGGATAGACAATTAAAAATAAGAAACCCGATTGGTCAACAAAATTATTTTGAAATTGAAATCTATTTGAAATTAAGGAATGAACTTAATAATTTGTTTGGAAATCAAGTAACGACTTAATGGATTTAATTGAAACGGATTAATAAATCTATTTAATTAAAGAAAAATGAATTGGCAAATTTGATTGAAATAAGATTTAAAACAAGTGAGTTTTAAAATTTAATAATTTAATTTATTAGATTGGTAGATTTAGATTTAGACTGAGTTTTAAATTAAATAGATTTGAACTTGTCATAAATAATAATTTAGATTTAGGAAATTTTGACTTAAAATGGAATACGAAACTAACTAAAGTTTTATGGATTTAATTTAGCGATAATTTAAATGTAAAATGATTTTAAATTTAAGGAAATTGATTTAATCAAATTTATGATTATATTTAATGTAACGATGAATGTAAATATGAATTGAGATAAATAGAATTTGATTTAATGATTCAAACTTAATTGACCGGTAAAATTCGAATTAATTGATTTTGAACTAAATTTAATAAGTGAGTTATTAAATTTAACTCGAATACTTAATTATATTGTTAATTCAAATGTTTGAACTACAGATTTCATTTGGAAATATGATTTTAAATATCCGAAATAAATTGAATCGTGAAATGTCAAAATTTGAAAGTCAAATTTGCACCTTGACTTTTGGACTTTGATTTGTTTTAAACGTTAAGTTAACCGACCATTGGGTAATAAATACGTAGTTATTAAAGAGACCGGGATCGGATATGGACATACTCTCTGTCGATACCGAAAACCACTTTAATAACTATTACACGCGAAGTGTTGATCCAGAATGAAGTGGATGGTTTGGTGAACGCGTTGACTGAAGAAAGAGAACGATATTGGACGACCCCTGACATGACTAAAACAGGAGCCGCGCCGGGCCATTGAGGTTCGCTACCTCTAGCGGACGCACTTCTTCGATACCATATCTATTACTTTTGTGATTCGATTTGGGTGCACCCCTTGATTTGGGAGTGTTGTTTCGCGGTGTTGAGGTAGTAGCTGCTATGCTCAACATCAGTCCGGATCACGCAACTACTAGTATCCTAGTTGGTATCGCCTCATGTACCTTGTCATACTGATTATCCTATTCGCGACCACTACGTTTTGTTTTGTACCTTTAGTATATGGATTGCCCTCTGGTGACTTCCGGTTTTGGGGAAACTACGGTCTTGTATATGCTCTTGGGAATAAAACGTGTTAAGGATGGAATGGGCCATGACTTAACACTATTTTAATATTGTACTTTACTGATTAGGCATTACCTATCTATCGTATTCTACTGTATATATAGATAGTTTATCGGATCCTTAGAGATGTTATTTATCCATCTTTAAGTTATGAACTATTCCCTTGCACTTGGTTTAATTGCATAAGATTTTGAGTCCTGACTCGAGTGTTTCCTTTTGCATATGCTCGGGTCAGTCTGAAGCTATCCAGATTGCTGATCAAGGTTGGTTGAAGATGCTGAAGGCTTAGCATTTATCTTTATCGGTCTATTTATATTCCTGTATTGATGTCCTAGTCTGTTGGACATTTTTGGTACTAGTCACTTGATGTTGAGACATTGTTGTATATTATATAGTGGCTTCATGAACTGCTATTATGACGATGTATTTTCCACTGCATTATTCTGTGACTGTTCTGTGATGTTGTATTGATTCTCATTTACATTTATGTATTTATAATCCCATAATGATTCGTGTTTTGTATTATTTAAGTTGACATGTGTGGATTATTGTCAATTTAAATGGTACAAATATACGGGTTGTTACATTGAGACATTTACCTTTAATTTCTAGATTGAGGAGATTGTATACTATACCATGGATAGCAGATGCTATGACTTGGCATGGTCGTGCCAAGTCTGATTCAGCTGTAATGCGTCACCTATGTGACACTTCTCAATAGCGAGCTGCAGATTCTTTTGACAAAATGCTTGTTGCTGAACCATGAAATGTCATGCTTGGAATAACAACGGATGGTTTCAAGCCACATGCATCTCTAGCTAATCGTTACAGTTGTTGGCCAGTAATTGTAGTACCATATAATCTTCGTCCATCAATGTGCATGAAAAGGGAGTTTTCAATGTTGGCATTGTTGATTTCTGGGCCAAAACTACCAGGGAAAGATATTGATGTTTATTTGCAACCATTGATAGACAAGTTTAAGCAGTTATGGAAGGAGTCATTGCATTTGACTCATTTAATAAATCTGAGTTCACAATGAGAGCTAGGGTGCTGTGGGCAATTCATGATCATCCTACACTTGGGACTTTATCGGGGTGCACAACTCATGGCTATTTTGCATGTCCTATATGTGGGGAAGACGCTTGTGCTTATTATCTTCCTGAAAGTAAGAAGATGTGTTACATGGGACATCGAAGATTTCTTCCTTCCAAATACAAGTTTCGAGATGGAAAAACAAACTTTAATAACAAACAAGAATATCGTCGTCCTCCATGGCCATTAAATGGTTATCAAGTTGAAGAGAAGGTAGCGAATATCAAGATGAAAGTTGGTAAAAACAAACCGGAAATTGGTCGAAAACGAAAAAAGAAAACCGATGAAGAAGAACTTGCCAATGTTCAGGCATGGTATACGAGGTCCATCCTCTTTGATTTGCCATATTGGAAAGCAAATTTGGTCCGACATAATGTTGATGTTATGCATACAGAGAAGAATGTCATTGAGCATCTCATTAACACAATCATGGGTCATAAAGGCAAGTTAAAAGATGGCATTAACGCACGCAAGGATTTGAAAACCATGGGTATAAAACAAAAATTATGGGTGATGGAAGATCCTGAAACAAATAAAATAACCATACCAGAGGCAAATTTCACCTTGAGCAAAGAAGAGAAGTTACGATTTTGCACCGTTTTGAACAGCCTGAAAGTGCCTAGCAAATTCTCTTCCAACTTCCATAACAATGTGAACATCAATCCTCTCGATCTAACAAATATGAAATCGCATGATTACCACGTCATAATGCAACAATTACTTCCGGCATTGCTTCAACATTCTTATCCACAACATAAGGATCTATGTAATGTTATACATTGTATAAGTCTATTCTTCAACATTTTATGCTCAAAGGTGATCAACAGGGAACATCTTTTAAAAGCAAAGGCTAGTTTGGTAGAAGCTATGTGTGTGTTCGAAAAACATTTGCACCTGCTTTTTTGATATCGGCATCCATCTTATGGTTTATTTAACCGATGAAGCATTGATTTGTGGCCCTGTTAGATATAGGTGGATGTATCTTTTTGAACGGTAAATTACTAATTTTAGTTTTGTTCATCATCATTCAATTTAAATAGCTACTGGTTATTTATAATTGATTACCTTCATAGGTTAATGAAAACATATAAAGGATATGTGCGCAACAAAAGATACATTGAAGGATGTATTGTAGAAGGATATGTCGTACAAGAAGCTAGTCTTTACTACATGGAGTATATGCCAGAAGGAGATGATGGCACTCATAAACATACTCGTGAGGATTTTTTAGGCGAGGATGATGAGTTTGCTAGTGAGATGCCTCTAGGTAATGGTAAAGATATAACCTTAACCCAAGTGCAGTTTGAACAAGTTCGTAGATGGGTCCTTAATAAGTATGATGGATTGGGTGAATAGGAGAAGTAAGTTCACGAATAACTCCTGAATTCACATTATTGTAAATCAACTCATATATATGTTTTGAAATGTGTATGTCGCAGGAGGTATAACATCTATGTGAAAAGTACTAAATCTCAACCTCGAAGTGGGGTTACATCCGTGGAAGCTTGTCGAAGTTTTACTCTATGGTTACATGGCGAGGTATATATTACATCTTATTGCATATTTCACGTGTACTTAATTGGATCATACACCTTCATGACCACACTTTTGACTTATTTTGTTTTTTAGTTGTTGAAGATCAACGATGTTGACTCAACTCTTTGGCGGCTGGTTAATGGGCCAAAGTTCAAGGCGCATAGTTATATGAAGTACCAAGTGAATGGGTTTACATTTTCCCTAAAAAGTTACGAAGAGCGGATGGTAACACAAGTCAGCGGTGTATGTATGAGAGCAATTACAAAATTTAGAGTGAGTGGGAAGGATAAAAAATATAAGGAAGCAGACACAATGTATTACGGAGATGTTTATGAGATAATTAAGTTGGATTACATCGACTTTAAACAAATAGTTTTTTATTGTGATTGGGTAAAGATCCAAGACAAGGTCAATGGTTGCAAGATTGATCCTGTTTCAAACTTGATCACAGTTAACTTAGAGAAATTAAAGACCAAAGATCGAGTGACCGATGAGCCATTTATTCTTGCATCGGAAGTGAATCAAGTGTTCTACTCAAAAGATTTAAAAAATAACGGATGGTTTGTGGTTTTGCACACACCAAAACGGTTGACTAAAACGTTGATGACATTGAGTTTACTATTGCTTATCAATCAGCTTTTGAAGATAACAAAAAATTAGAAGACCTTACCAAATGCATATGTTAATATAAGATGTATTTCTTAATTGAATTGAGTTGAATTTCAAGCGTGATTGAATTTAGAATTTTTTCACTATGGATATTATTCAGCGTTTGTAATGTTTGTTTAGTGGTGGTTATTGGTTTTGTTTCAAAACATTTATAAAATACTCCGAAAAAGCATGTCTACATTTTAACTATTTGCTTGTTAGGTTGTTAAAATTTAATTAGTTGTTAGTATCAAGGCTTGGAGATTATATTCCCTATATTTTTGTATTGAGTTGGTTTTGGTTTTTAAACGTTGGTTGTTGATTTTTGTTTGAATGATTGTGGTATTTTCTCTGGAGAGAGAAATGATGAGGAAACTATTTGTGAAAAATAAGGTTATGTCATGGTCATGCACATTTTAGAAGTACGATAACTTGTCACATAATCTTTCTTTCAGCTTGCTTTGTTCCATAAGAATGATGATGTCGCCGTTGTCAATTAGATTCATGTTTAATATATAAAAGATATTGTCAATTTTAAAATTTCCTTTTAGAACATGTTTATTATCAGTTCCTGTTTGGTTTTTTGTCTCCTTCATATATATAGTTATATTTGCAATTGCAGTGAAAAGAATTCAACAATCAACAATCCTTAATATTTTATTCGTGCGCCTCTTGTTTAATTTACTATCTTCCGTTGCTTACTTCTCACGAATATTCTTCTACTAAAAATTCAACAACCAATCTTATAAATTATGTAATATAAATATGGGAATCTATTCATTATTTTGCAATTACAGTGAAAAGAAATTCAAGTATAGATGATTTGGTGGGGATTTTGCATGAGGGCTTAGGAATAAAGCCGGAGAAGAAGATAACGCAAGTTTTAGGTGAGAATTCTCTAGCAAAAGCTATGCTAATTAGATAATTTATATACTTATATCGTATACTTAAATAACCCATTTTCCCGTGCATCATCCCCGCGTAGAAGCTTCAGTGAACAGGGTGTGTTAGTTTGGATGAGTATGTATGTATTCGTATGTATATAAGAGCATTTTTAAGCATTTTTGTGGGTTGACATTGCTATGTTTGGGCAGTGAAGACGCTGCTATTTTTCATGTGTGTATGTGTATTATTTTTGGGTACAAAACTGGGTATATGTGTGTTTGCATCTATGTATACGAATATATATTAGTTGTGCGATTGCTTGCTTGTGTGTGTGTATATTTGTTTATGTAGGCATGTCATGT
Organism: Allium fistulosum; assembly: GCA_030737815.1. Classification (NCBI taxonomy): domain Eukaryota; kingdom Viridiplantae; phylum Streptophyta; class Magnoliopsida; order Asparagales; family Amaryllidaceae; genus Allium; species Allium fistulosum. The sequence goes on from CM060902.1 coordinate 1,439,934,645, forward strand.
ATATTTAGTTGTATGAGCATGTTTACAGGGTAAGCACATGCGTGTGAGTGGAATTTAGTGTGGGCAAGTATGTGTAAAGTCAAGAGTATGTGTTTATATAGGAATGTCTACATTTTTTTATACCTTGCTTGATTGCTACCTATATTTGTTTTTATAGCATGAAAACCTTGGACTTAACAACATTCTCAATTCAGTAGGAATTACTTTTGTAGTAACACATTACTTTGCCTTATTTTATTTTTCTTTTGCATGTGCATGTCTATATGGGGTCGCATTATGTTAACAGCCATAGTAGGATTAGTTTTCATTTAGCATTGTGCGTGTGTGTGTGTTAAATGTACTAGCTATATAAAATCATTTCAATGTGCATATGTGTGTGCGCGTATGAAGCTTTTCTACTTAGTGTCCCATGCTTGCACACCACAGTAGAGTATCCAGTTTCAATTTCATAATAAACAACACCACAGTAGTGTATCCAATTTCATAATAAACGACAGAACTCAAATTTTCCAAATTTTGCTTTAGGTCGCTGTTTAGTTGACTTTGGATATGTTATATGCCTCCACGTTCAAAACATGAGACATCTTGGATTTCAATTTGTAACGTCAGATAGTAATTTTTGCTTGGATACCTTCCTATGATTACTACACAACATGGATATATTTTTGAATTCTTGTTCTTCTTTCATCAGGAATCCTTATTATCATTTTCAGTACATTAACGGTGCCGGAACATTACTCTCTTTCAAAAATAGTACTCAGGCTTCATATCCTCTAAATACTTATTAAAACAATATTAAATATTGTTACTTAAAGAACGACATAAAACAAAGCTATAAGGATTTCAAACCATAGTCGCAATTTTTACATTTACCTTTTGAATTATATAGATGACATGGGATACACATTCAGTGGAAAACATCAAATAGAACAAACAATAAATAATCCATCATCAACAAACAACTTTATAAGGACAATAAGCAATGATTTCCTCTCATAATATTATGTTTCACCAATGAGCAATGTGACAACTTATAAGTTACTATTACTAGACTTCCATGCAATGTTTACTTGTTTAGGCAGATTCTTGAATCAATTTCTGAGGACTAATTAGCTAGTAGCATTTTGTTTATTTCTTACTTCATTTTTTCTTCGGATAATTGTTTTTTGACTATAATACGAGGCTTCAGGAAGGTATTAATCTAGTTCTGTTTGATATTCTAGTCTTGTATCTTTTAGCACAATGTCTGTACTTCAAATATTATTTGTACATAGAGAAAAAAGACGTCCTTGTTATAGCATTATGAATTATCTATGTTACAGCATAACGTCCATGAATCCAAGTATGGGGACAATGTAACAAGGAATCATATTCCTATTGTATGTACATATGCATAAGCACATAGTATTTATATGGTTTCTGTTTAATATTATTACTTTGTCTTACACTGTTGATTACTTTTAATAAGTAAACAAAAAAAATTAGCATAATTAAACATGTAGGCTACATATATAAGTATTGAATTAAACAGGGAAGGCAAAGCCAGCCTTTACTTGCATATAATCAGATGATCAACTAACTTCACATCATATAAGCGTATACTAAAAATCACCAAATCGTATTTATTGCTATATATGCAGGGAGGTGTTGATAGTGCTATAGAAGAGAGTAACAATGTCAGAAGCCGCAGAAGCATCAATCCATTCAATAACGCAATCATCATCTACACAACCGAAGAAAGTTGAGGCAAACGCATTTGGTGCTCCAATTTCAAATAATGCTAGAAGAATATGGAGTCGAGTTGGTAAATTGGTACGAATGCATGTGCCGATCTCATATGAAAGTTGGGATAAGTACTCAAAAAATATAAGGATGACATTTGGACTGAATTACAGGTAAGTTAAAATATATCAATTTCATTTTCCTCTATTAGTATATTTTTCCACATTGCTTTTTCAAGTAAGCAACTCTTAATTTTCACAGACTTTTTTTGAACTAGAGTCAGATGCAAAAATGTTTTATTTAAAAAAAATGTGTGAGTCATTTAGGAGATACAAGAGCGAATTAAGGACAAGCTACTATGAAAAATTTGATAATGATGAAGAGAGGAGAAAAAATTGTCCTCCAAAAATCAGCCTAGAAGATTGGGATGGTTTCTTGAAAAACGAAGCAAAACCCGGTGCACGCGAAAGAAGAGATCTAGGCAAAAAATAGATTATTATACAATTATGGCCATCACACTGGTCATACAAGTCATGCTATAGTAGAACATAAAATGGTACATTTGTTTCGTCTTTTTTTATTAAATAAACAATATAGAGGTACAAACCAACTAGCTCAACATAATATTTGTCATGGTTATATATTTTATAAATTATTTGATATACCACTAGGCTTTCAATAAAACTTGATAACTTTCAAAATTTCAAGCCTTCTAGATTTGTTGCCAAATAAATCTTGCTTACAGCACCAACATTATTTAATTCCAAAATGAGAGCAATGCCAAATGTACCTCTTCAAATTCTATTAGTTCACTTACCCAAGTTTTATGTCTTGTGCGTGTTTATCTTTCATACACAGTATCTGAGCACAGTCTGCAATTTTTTTTCTTTATTTCTTTTATTTTCTTTTTTTTAAATATGCAAACACACATAAAATACAAACACAAAAAAATCAAACAAAAATACTTCGAAGATTAGAAAATAAAATCAAAGCAATTCCCCGACAACAGCGCCCAAAACTTGTTCACGTCGGCCAATTCTCTATCGAGTTAGAAAACGGCCGATCAAATTTATTAAAAAAATAACCGCAAGCACACGGCGTACAATTCTAGTACGTGGCGAGTACGAGTTGATCCACAGGGAATATTTTAAATTTTCTATTCAATCAAAGTAAACCAAGATTTGAAATGTGTGAAGCTAAAAATGTAGAAAACTAGCAAAAGAAAATGGGTAAAAATATGAGAGTTTGAAGGCATTTTAGAGATAATTCCACTCTCTTGATCACATAAATCAACATAACATGAAATTGTGATCTTTTTTTTGTCATTAGTGAATTTAATTGATGTGTTTATCATAAGTATGACATATTTATGCTATTAATTAGCTCAACATAAGGCATCAAACTATAACACACCCCTTAAACTACTTACTAACTCTCATGAAAAATGACAATGAAGTTGAAAATAAAATCTATTTTAAGCATGGCCTATTAACTATTGATTAGAAATATAGACCATCAAATTTTGATTTCAACGTTCACTTCATTACCATAATCATATGTAAATGAAGAGGTAATTTATGTTTGTGTTTGTTTAAGCATAGCCTATTTAGTGTCAACAATATAGGCTATCAAATTCAAAGCTAAAACAACAAAAATTAACTCATTCAAACATTGCCATTAAGCACAAAAAGAGATCACAAATTATCAAAATGTTGAAGCTACATGATTAAGAGAGCTTTATTATCCCTAAATTGAAGGGGTTTAGCCTCTCATATTTGTTATCATTTCAACAAATGTATCATTCAACATTAAATAAAAACAAGAGGAAAAAAGAGAAAATTAAAGTAAAATAAGAGCTACTCTACTTGCATAAGAAATAAACTACACTACTGGCATGAAAGGAAATAAACAAGAAGAGAAAAGAGCATGTATTAAAATTGCATAAAAAAGAAAGTTACACGAAAGAAATAACTAAGTAGCCATGAAAAGAAAGAAGAGTTTTTATCTGTGAGCCTCTAACTAAACTAACTAAGAAGAGACTAAGAGGAAGAGAGAGCTAATTACATGAACATAAGGGGTATTTATACATGTATGAAACCCTAATCCATATTTTTGGGAACTACCTAAACTACCCCTTAGGAAGTGTGGCCACCAAGTTATCATTAGCATGATATAATCATCCATTAAGTGTGTATGAAACTCTAATGGCCATTAGCATATGCATTAGCTCCTAATTTGTACATTAAGGTAGGTGGGTAGGTGGGGTCCTCCATGTTGTCATGAAATGAATTATTTCCATCTTTATTTGTTCTCTAACTCTTGTGCATGCATATCTTCATGAAGCCACTTGTAATTTGAATTAAAATTCCTATAAAATAACATAGAAATTTCCAAGTAAATTTCTCAAATTAATATATGCACAAAAATGACCATTTTGCTCCTATATGAAGATGAATATATGACGATTTGAAAATAATTTGAATTTTGGTTTAAACATGTTGAAATACCTAATATGATCATTTATTTAATTTAATTAGATTAAATATGGAAGTAAAAATATGCACATTTACGTGCACATCAAAGTACTCTTATGCACTTAAAATGTAATGAAAGTTATTGGGGAGCAAAGGTTTAGGCCCTCCTTCTACCGCCAAAAATGTTGACAAGAAAACTTGTCAACACATCAAATTTTGAATTGGAGATTGAGTAATGCTTTTGAATCCTCCTTTCAAATGAGTGAAGATTGCTAAAGCTTTTCAAATAGATAAAAGTGATCAAAAACTCGTCTTTGACACCTTTCGACACAATCGAAAGGGTAGTCTTTCTCTTGGTAATTCCTTTCAAATGGGTGCGACTGAGAACTCTGTCGAAACCACCTTTCAACACAGACAAGGGAGCTTGAGTTAAGGACCAATGGACTCTGGAAATTGCTAAGTTGTGAGGGTTTCGACTCTGTCGAAAGGGGCAACACTTGCAATCTGGTAGATTTGAGCTAAGGCTTCTAGGAAATAAGAAAACTTAGTGTTTCGATTTGGTCGAATGGGCTCCTTTCGATCAACTCAACTGCAGGTTGTCATGTTTACGAAAAATAATTAAATCTGAGCTGCTAAATAAGCAAGGATATCACAATCTTCTTTTTATTGAACTCGATTGTAGAAGTTGACCAAATCCCCAATTTAATTTGGAAATTAGGGTTTACAAGCTTAAGAAAATACAAGTGAGAAGCGAAAGAAATCGGATCCCCAACAACAGACCCATGGAGTCGTATTTATAAGTGCGGGTTCGGACCTTTCGACCCCAAGCTTTTAACGCAGTTGAAAGGTCAACCTCTCTGCTTTCGTGAGTGTCCATTGAGTCATACCTTTCGACCTGGTCAAAAGGGTTTTAGTCATCCTTCTGCTGTCGCTAGACGTTGGGCTTCTCTCTCTTGCTTTGTTTCCTTTAGACTTTGTCGAAAGGAGTTGCTTGATAGCCTCGAAAGGTTTATTGATGCACTTTTGACTTGAATATTGATGTGCCGAGTGAGTTGACCTGGGTGCTGGCCTTCGATGCTGTCGAAACACCTAAAAGGCTTTGTTGTAAGTGGTCTCCTTCGAAAGCTTCTACCCTAACTAACTCGAAACCTTATGCTTTTATGGTGAGAGTTGACCTGGGTGCTTTTATAGATGTACAGTTCTTCCTTCATAGGTGAGAGTGGCTCTAACCATTTTGAAAGGCTATATACGCTTTCGAGAGGGCTGATTCGGTTGGAGGCTCTTCTGATGTGTATTCATTGAGACGAAATCAAATGTTTCGAATGGTTTAGTGCATGTGTAGGAAGCGCGTTGCATATTGACTTTGAAGGGTAGGCTCCGATTTTTTTGACAGCTCTCTATTGACATTGTCGAAACATCCTTTTGACCTTTTCGAAAGGTATTACTGGCGTGCTTTTTGATCTTTATCAAAGCTCTCGTGTTCCTTCTTTTATACCCTTATTTTTGAGAATATTTTATGGATAATAGACGTATCTTTTAGAGTTATCTCCAAAAGTAACGGAACCTCCATCTGAGTAAATAATATTTGTTAGCATGTGCTTATTCCCTATCATATGTTTAGAGCAACCACTATCGAGTATCCACTTTCCTTCATTTTTACTAGCTACCTGTAAAAAATATTGAAATGATATCGGTACCCACTTCCTCTGTTAGGGTCCTAAGAGTTAGGTCTTAGGAAGCCAAACCCAATAGAATTTAAAGTTTCCTTTGAAAATGAAATTTGAATTCTTATGAACATTAGTAATAAAATTATCTATATACTTATTTTTATCAAATAATTATTAGTCTTTGGAACCCAAATTTATACAGTCTTAGACTCATCGATTTGTTTCCTTTTATTATCATTTTTCTTTTTTAAATTAGTATATAGTGAACTATTTTGGTTAGTACTAGTTTCAACTACTTTTCTAGATCTGTTACATCCTAATCCTTTTTTACTAAAAGTATATTGTGAATTTCCAATGATTTTAGAAAGACTCTCTCTTTCTTTATCAAGATTAGAAACATTTTTAGTAATATTTTCTAACTTTGTTTTATGACTGTCTATTTCTAATTCTAATATTTTATTACTAGAAGTTAAATGGTGATTTCCTTCTGTTAATACATCATTTTTATTTTTCTGAGTTTCTATTTCACTGCTTAACAAAGTAAGCCCTAATGATATATTAGCCTAAGAATCCTGAGATCTCACTAATTCTTCTTCTAGTATTTTCTTTTCTTCTTTTAGCATGTCAACTTCTAGTTCGCTTATATTCAATTTTGCTAATGTATCTTTATAATTTTTTATTCAATTATTTTAGCTTATCTAATAACTTAGTATTTATTTCAATTAGATCATTAAATGAAATTTCGCTTATAGCGTTATTAGTAGCCATAAAGCATACATTTGCTTGTTCGAAATCACTGTCACTATCTAATGATGAAGAAGAGTCTGAATCATCCTAAGTTACTGAAAATGCCTGCTTTTTCTTCTTATAAAATTTATCGTTCTGGTTTTTGAAGCTGTTCTTCTTTCGTACTGGACAATCTCTTTTTATATGAACCATCTTGTCGCATTCATATCATTTTAGTGAGGAAGTTGACGGATTGTTGTTTTTGTTTCTATTGTTGGCAAACTTCTTATTCTTTTTGAATTTCAGAAATTTTCTAAATTTTTTTGCTAAAAATGCAATGTCTTCATCATCTTCATTGGAGTCTTCATTTTCTGCCTGGAATGCAATTGTTTTCTATCTTGAGCTTGTACTTGTTTTGCCTACAAATTCACTTCATATGAAATGAGATTTCCTATTAACTCTTTTGGTTTAATGATAGAGATATCATTAGCTTCTTCAATAGCTAAGTCCTTTTGGTCCCATTCATCTGTTAAAGACTTTAGGATTTTTGAAACAATATCAAAGTCATTATACTTTTGTCCTGGTGCCAGAAGTGAGTGATATATGTCTTGAAATCTAGAGTAAATATCATTTATAATTTCATCTTGCTTCATTTTAAAATTGTGAAATTGATTTTTAACCATCACTACGCCATAGATGACCTATCGCAACAAAAATACAAGGTGTTGCTAACTACAATGTAACGATAGGTATGCTGATTATTGTCTATTACAACACACGCTTCAAGGTGTTAGCATAGGTATCAACAAGATGTTGCAGTAGCTATAGTTGTATTCAAATTAAAAAATTAATAAAATTAGCAATCCACGTGAATACGATCCAACGGTCTACATTTAATCCAATTGTTAAAATGGATCACCGATCCAAAGGTCTATTGCAACATTAGCTTCAGGATGTTAGTATAGATATCAACATATGTTGCAGTAGCTATAGACTTATAAAAATATTATAAAAAATGAGCGGGCTGAAAAAAGAACGCGGGAAGCAGGAAGAAAGCGGCAAAACTTAACAAAAAATATCAAGGGTTTCAGTTAAACACTTAACAAAATAACACTCCGCCACTCAACCTCTCAAACACTCAACCTCACAAACGCTCAAACACTCTCAATCGCTGTTTCAATTAGGGCTAAAAGTTCAAGTTTGCAAGCTTAATCGGGGTTCGATTAGGGCAAGTTCGAGTTCAAGTTCAATTAGGGCTTTGGTGTTTCAATTAGGTCTTCAATTAGGGTTCGTTTGGGATTCAAATTTCAGTTAGGGCTTCGATTTAATCTTCTGCTTAAGGTATCACTCTATATATATTTCAAGTTTTTCCTGATTTGATTGTTGTGTTGCCTAATTTACTGATTTACTTGTGAGTTAAGGTGTAATCATATTCCTGATTAGTTCAAAATTTACCGATTTATATATCTCATTAAGATGCTTCTGAGTTGTATCAGTGATGCTGCATATTCTTGTAGGTATAGATATTGTACAACGCCTGTAATTAATGTTGGATTCGTGAGGTATCAAGGGTGGAAAGTGATGTGTCTATGGATCCAAGCTGTCAACTACAACTAGTAAGCTTTTAATTCGTTTTCCCTTTAATTTCATGAAAATACTATGTGATTAAAAGAAAAGTTCTATGTCTAGTTTCTTCCAGATTAGCAATCTTTTAAGTGAAGAGCCACTATATTTGACATTTTCTTTTTATTGAGGGAGAATAAAATAAACTTAATAGTAAGCCCAAAGCTAATCATTGGCATTGCATATGATTATAATCAAGTGTGAAGTTTTATGACACACTTTTATAAGAGTTTATTATGAACAATATATGGTCTCTTTAGGTGTCAAAAGTTATATATTGATATACTTGTAAGCAAGCAATCTCATGTATCAAGAAACAAAACAAGCTAATCTACAAATAATGTTGAAATAAAATTCGATATCACACTACAACATAATAAAAAACTATACCGACTTGGACTTGCCAATAATAAGATCACTCTGTCCACATGCTGCATCTTGCTATCCAAATCCAATATGACGGAAGCATCAACAGGTGATGGACAAGTAGTTGATATCCTTGTGAAATATGGGATCAATAAGCTGACATAGTGTGAGTAGGTGTATCCAAGACATCATCATTTAAAGCATGGCATTTAACACTTACGTTCTAGGTAATCTATTACACAAGTCGCGCTGAATTCATCAGCCATATATGATGAAATTGTTGAGAAATAGGGATGGAATTTGATAAGAACATAGTGGATTTCAGCATAACTTAGGAAAATAAAAAGGACAGACCCGTGAAATCCAAGGATTTCTAAAGGGAAGGCGAGGCATGGTTTCGAGTGTGTACTGACAAATCAACTAAAATAAGTCCAATTTTTTATCATGTATATTAACCCTCTATGAACAACATTATACATGCAAGTATACACGTCTCTTCATAATTAATGTATAACTCATTTCACATAAAGAATGATTAAACGTTAATCCTAAAAGGGTCCAGGACTAGCTGTGAATCACAACCACTGAAGGCAAAGTGGTTACATGACGTTGTTTTATCGAACAAAATCTAATCAGCCTTGACTACGGTGTTGCTTGGTATGCTCTGTACCAAGGGAGATCAACTATGTCTACAGGAGATTTGAATATTGCTAACATGGACTGGGGACATCATTTCCAATGAAAATTGTTTATTCTGTTGAAGTAATAAGTGAACAATTGGTATCAAAACTATAGTGAACAAAAAGAACTATTATGGCAATATACCTTAAAAAGTAAACATGTTGTTTATAACCAAGCTAATTTTATTCTATAGTGCAGTGTGATGAACTATCATAAAAAATTACAAACGACGAAATGACATATAAAGATATCATATTGTAGCTGAAATCAATAATGGTAAGTATCATGTAAGATGGTCCGGTCTAGCCTGTTGAAGGCACATATGTCATTGTTAATAAAGCCATTGCTATTTACATGAATTTTATGAAAATAGAGATTGTAAAGCACTAGCTAAAGAATTAATGGTTCCCTTTCAGGGCTTATCGGAATACAAGATCATTGGGATCATTTTTTGTACATTAAAATAGGAGTATTGTGAATTTAAGGATTAATTGCACTCATTTGTATTGCTAATTTAAGAACTAATAGCACATATTCCTCTTTGATCCTTGACAACGTGGTTACAACGTTCCATGATAGTTGTTATAATTAAGACATGTATTAATCCACAAAGTAGCTCTGCTTTGTAAATGTTTTTATTGATCATTATGTGAATATAACCATGATGGTAATAATTGCTCAGTTACACATAAGTTTGATTGTCAATTTGACAAACGTATGCAACAATTTATATTAAAATTCCTTCAAACCTGGGCATACAAGATCCTGAAAATCCATTGATATGATGATAGACAATGATATGGTTGGTCTGCCTTGCAATATTGCAACAGCTCCTGCACATGCCTTTACATTATAACGACTTTAGAAGTTAATACTGGTAGTAGATGCATGTGTTATAATCTCTTGCCTTTTAATTTTTTTAACCATATTACAAACCTACCATGTTAGTAAAATATATACTAATCATGAGCTAATCCGTTACTTTCAGGAGTTCTAATATCTAAATGACCAATTATATAACTGGACAAACTAGCAATAGACATTGAGTCATGGGCATTTTCATTTGCCATGTTGAATTTGACTTACCTAATTGAAGTTTCTTTAGCAAAATTATCATATAGGACTAGGACACATAAGCTATAAATTAAATACTATACAAGATTCATTTCAGTATACTAATGCTAGAGTGCATAACTGATATGACATGGCATTGTAGTTTCTATAAAATCGAGAATTAATTAGTTGTATTCTCAGGTACAGGTAGAAGTTGTGGCCATCTAGTTAAAAAATCTATGTTCTTGGTAACTCTGCCTCTAATTATTATGTGTGATTGAGTTGGTCCTCACCATCTTCATTTTTTGTCTGTAAGTTGGGCTTTGAACTATGGTCGGAATTTTGCATGGGCTATGCAGTTTTTGTGATTTGATTCTATGGTACCTCATCCGTATTTGGAGAAAATTACATTTTGTGATATTATTTTTAATTTTACTTGAAAAAGGATAAATTTTTAACTAAATTAGCAAATGTATTGACATATACAGTTTTCAGAAAGGTTGTGTAGGAGAAATATTTCTCCTTATCTGAGATTTGTTTGTAGCATTATGTCTGTTACTCATAATGATAAACTATCATGGTTATATTCTCGTTAACTAACTGGATGTATTGATATGTGAATTCTTCATTCTTGCCGCATTAAAAATTATCAAAAATGACAGGTTTGATAAATCCCTATTTTTTACAAGATTTTCTTCTGAAGTAATTTTGTCATACTAGCATGCTTAGATGTTTATGCTTACATATCTCTTTTGCTCGCATCTTATCACAGTATCTTTACTTTGTTTAGCAAAACGAAGCATAAAAATGCTTAGTACAAGGAACTTCTGATGAGGTAAGTCCACAAGTATAGTTAAATAACACGCATTATTTTTTTTCTGCATGTGATATTGTTTCTTCTCGTATTTATCTTTTTCTATTATTTATCTTTAGACATTTTAGATCTACAGTGTTTATTTATAGAACTACATATGCCTATTTCCAGTTTTGAAGATTGACTGATCCAATCTATAAGGTTTTTACTCTAAATTTTGCCTTTATGGTTAATTAAAATGTTTACTTTCAGTTTTAATTGATAACTTACCTCTGTTTACTATATAGATTTGTTACTGGAATGCAGGTAGTAGATTTACATAAAGAAGATTTATTGCCCAATCCTTTGAGACACTTTAACAAAGTAAGTATTAGATCTCCTTCGGTAGTCCAATGCATGTATTATGAAAAATCTGTTCTCTCTATGCAAGCATATATAAAATACAACCTACCTGATTTGGTGCAGATGTCAGTTATTATGGAGTATACTAGGTGATGCAAGTGGGTAAGACTTTTGTAAACAAGTGATATGAACCTAAGGTTATTAATTATTGATATAAGATCGTCAAAGCCATATGACCTGTACACGACTGGTAATTTGATTATGAAGATGAATTGGGTTCTTACTATGGAGGAGTGCATGTTGACGGTTGGAATTGGAGCAAGTTCAAGGTCGGTTTTTGTAGTGGAGACCCTATGCACCTAAAATAAGGTTAGTATTTTATTTCTTTAAATTACATATTATCTTTTATTTACCTGTAGCATGAAACATATATATGAAGTTCGCTGTATCAGCAAAAAATATTACTTTACATACGCACGCACATGTGCTCGTCTACGAACAAACTTACTAATGGAAATAGCTTATCTTTGATTAAATGTAGTCTACGAACTACTGCCTCCAATAGTTTTGAGCTATGTTAAGGTAATTTGCAAACTTAGCTGAATTTTAATTAAATATATGTAACTTGTCACAAAAGTAGCATGACTGTTCTTTTTAATGTTTGATTTGTATTTAAGCAACGGTATATTATTCCGGATGAATGTGACTATTGGGTTTTGAAGTCAATTCGTGACTCTTGGAGGGGGTACAAGAGTCGTATTAAAAAGGCACATTATATGGCCTATGAAACTGATGAAGAGAGGCTTGAAAATAGGCCGGACGAAATTCCACTTGCGGATTTCCAAGTACTCTTGATGTATTGGGGAGATGAAAAAATTCAGGTATAATTTTAAATTTTATCACAGAATTTATTTCCCTTTCTATTCATTCAAATCAGGCAGATAAACATCTTTATTTTATGTTTTCATAGAACAAGGCCCTTACAAATTGTGCAAGTCGGAAATTGTATACAGACACACACACTGCTGGTCCAAAACTTTTTTCTCAAATTCGGCATAAGATGGTATGTATTTTGCTTATTTTTATGGTTGGCTGGGTATGCATTTTCACATTAATTTACGACTCAATAGCTATTATTACCATTTGCTAAAAAAATACATAAAATCTATAAAAATATAAATGAGCCTTTCTTTGCCCTTGTTTGGGATAGAAAACTCAGTTCTTTTCCAAACCAGTGTCCGTCATGCTCATGCATTTGTACACATTTGGTCAATATATGTCAGCAAGTTAGATGCATATTAAACATTAAATATGAGTCCAATCCGTCTCTGTGGAAATTATTAATACAGTGTTTAAGGTATTTGGCAAATTTAGTGATGGTTAAGGTATTGCACCCATCTTAGGGTACTGCAAACTCGAATGCAGTATCCTTGTTTGTATAATTTCTGAAACTTAGTGATGGGTTGGTTTGGGACAGTCGAGAAAATGTTTGGGACAGCAAAAGTATCCTTGTTTGGGACAGTTGAGAAAATGTTAGTGATATTGTTGCTACATATGTTGTGATTTTATACTTGCCGTTTCTTTATTTTTGCACTTGTAAGCTGCTGTTGCTCCATTTTTGCATCTGTGAGTTGCTGTCTAACCTTTTAAATAAAATTAACAACAGCAGCTTTCATTGGTGCATCTGTGAACAGTTTCATCTGTGAGTTGTTGTTTCAAAATGTGACATTAAATAAAATTAACAAATATAACATCTGAATTGAATAGTGATATATGTTCTGGAAAAATTGGTTTGATATTCTTTTGCTGTCTAACTTTTTTCATTTAATTTGTATCAGTCCAACGAATCAGATGGAGAGCTTTTTGTTAGAACTCGCAAGCGGAAAGAAGGAAAGGTGTACAAGACCGATACTTCAGTAATGAAGTATAGAGTTGTAAGAATTTTAATTTCTCTTCATTCAGATGTCAAAAAAATGCTTCATTTTGCGCATCAACATTTTGAAACTGCTTCAGATGTTATATTTGTTAATTTTATTTAATGTCACATTTTGAAACTGCTTTATTTTGCAGGATAAGATTCAAAAAGCAATAGGTGAAGGAGGAAGTGATGAAGTTGTTCAAGAACTGATTTCTGATGGAAAGCGGCACGGTCCAACTTGGCTTATAGGACGGCACACAAAGTCTGCAGAAGTTTCAAAAGATGCCCCAACAACAAGCACATACATACAGGAGCTGGCAGCGAAGATAAAGGAAAATATAGTTGAAGAAGTCGAAGCAAAGGTGAACAAGAGGGTCAAAGATGAATTTGATGCAACGGTGAACCCGAAAAGTTCAGGAGAACTTGTCATGGGTGCTTAAGAAATTAGGCGAAGCTAACCCTGACATGCAAATTGATGTTGCGGGTCTTTGTGCGACCGTCTGCAGTGATGAAACTGGCACTGGAGCCACTAGAGGCACTGATGGTACTGGTGGCTCGGAAGCATGAAATTTGGAGGCTCGCAAAGATGAATTCACGTGTAGTATGTAGAATTTAATTAGTATGTACTGGCTGTTAATATGAATGCACTGGCTATGTTTGTTATTTTGTACTTGACTAAAACTTGTGTTGATGGCTGTTATGTTTTAAGTATGTTTGTTATTTTGTACTTGACTAAAACTTGTGTTGCTGGCTGTTATGAAACGACTTGTTGTTTGGCTGTTATGAAATGAATAGCTCTTTGGCTACTATGAAATGCAGTGTAATGTTGCAGTAGTATGATGTTGCAGTACATTTCCAATTTAAATTGCAAAAAGTGTTGCCGTAGATATGATATAATGTTGCAGTATGTGATGTTAAATGTGGTAATAAACTGGAAAAGTATTGCCATTTTATTGGTAAAAGTGTTACCATAGATTAATGAATGTGGGCCCCACAAAACGGTTCCGTTAAGTTGGTTAACAGAATTAGTGGGCCCCACATGTTGGGGCCCAGATTGTGGGACCCACTTTTTAGTAAATTTAGTACCTGTGGCAACAACAGAACCGATGTTGCCTTAGGATCACAAAGATGTTGCATTTGAGTCTGCGGCAACGCGGCAAAATGCAACACCGAGAAAGTGTTGCCTTAGCTCGTTTTTGGCCTCCAGCAACATTATTTGGCACTTTCTGCATCACTTCTTGTGTGTTGCAGTATGCAATCTATGGCGTAGTGCATTGAAATATTGTTTTATTTGACTTTGTTTGTACCTTCATGTGTTACTTTGAAAGTATGCCAAATTTCATATGCTAATATACACATACTAACTCTGTTAAACTCGTTTTTATCTAAAGAACAAAACAATATATTCATACCTTTAGCATTTGCAGTAGCATCTAATTTCTGTGTGTTTGACCATTGTGCATAAGTAGTGGTAGGTACAGCGTATTCTTGTTGAATGATATTCGAAGTGCCATACCCATTTTCATGCATATAAATCCTCATTCTAGTTGACCAATAATTGTAATTTAGTCCGTTAAATAGTGAGGGTCGTGCTTTAAATTGACCTTCAACAAAACTTGATGTAGTATTATTATCCATATTACTTGAATATAAAAAAACCGTTTTACGGTTAAATGATTGCTTTGCTTCGATACCAAATGAAAGTGTATATTGATTGTATAATATGAATAATCAACTAAGTTATAAACTTGTGTGAAAAAAAATATAAAAGTAAATAGCAATAAGTAAATAACACCAAATATTTTTATACTGGTTCGAACTTTCCATTCTACGTCCAGCCCTAGACACCTTTTGGATTTAACTATCAACACCCTCGCTTAACTTGGAGGAATAGGTAATACAACCGCCTGAGCAACCGACAATACTTCAACCACCTAGACAACCAAATAAGACTTCGTCTACAAGTAGAATAGTTTGTAACTTTGTTATGCTCTTGAATAGCACGAATTAGTCGATATAGTACTGTAGGATCTAGATTAACCATAGAGGGGGGTGAATAGGGTTATAGAAAATTTTCTCGAATCTAAACGCAAAAAAACTGCAGAGAAGTAAATATGCTGAAAAGTAAATCACACACAAAATTTACCCAGCTTCGGCAAACCCCTGCCTACTGCTGTATTCCCAGATTTCTATTAGAATTAAACAGTCTCCCGCTTACAAACACTCTAACAGACTCGCAAACCCTGCTATCGCCTATAGAGTTTTGCAAACTCGCAAACCCTGCTTACTGAACTAATCCTAACTAGACAATCTGACACAACGTAAATCCTAGGTGGTGATTTACCAAGGTTTGATTCGAAAAGTACAGACTTTTAAAAAAAATAAAAATAAGAACAACTCGAAACCCTAATTTAAAATATTAAAGGCCAAATATAATTTAAGCAAGCCGACCCAACATAAAAAATTAAAACGAAAAATCCTTTTATATCTTCAGCCGACTTTATTAAGTGATAAACAGTTATCTCCTTTGGCCCGTGAGAAATAATGGCGACTTCGTTCGATTCTTTGTTCCTCTTTAAACAGAATTAGGGCTTGTAAAATTTTCGTTGAAGCTGTCGCTTTCAGTAGTTTGATCGAATGCAATTTGCTGTTCTTCTATTATGCTTTGGCAACCGATCCTTTTCTCGGCTTGTGCTCGACTGCTTCAAGTTGATCGGATTCGATGTTTCTCTGGTATGTTATTTGTTCCTTTTGTTTTGCTGGTTTTGGTTTACTTGAACTCGATACCTTTTTAGCCGATGATGATTGGGTTTTTATATAGGGTTCATTGCCCTAATTTTTCGTTCGTATTTCATATACGACTTCGTCTGATAGTTTAATTGAATTTGTCAATTTCTTTGTTTCGGCCGTATGATTTTGCTTGAGTGGTTTGGATGATTTCTGACTGCTTCAAATCATATAATTTCGTGTTACTTGGTTGACACGGTGTTGATTTAATATCGTGATGATCACGGCTTTGATTTTGTTGCTCCGTGAATTTCTTGCTTTGACTTGTTCGACTCACGACTTCGGCTTCGATCATTTTTGACTTTGTCCATTTTTGATTTTGTGATTTTCTGGCTTCCTGTTGCTCACGGCTTCGACTCTCTGTAGCATACTCGACATGTACCATTTTATAACTGCTGTGATATATGCATATTCATGTTTACTTGAGGCTTCCACTTGAATGTGCAGTCTGGTCGACACTTTGTTTGTTGGTTTAAGTTTTGCTGCCTTCACCTGATTGCTTGCACTGGCTTGTCTTGATTTGTCGAGATCACAGTGGCATTTGTTCCAGTCATGTGCACTTCACTAACACTCGAGTCTGGTGATGCTAGTTCATGCATTCATTGAGATGTTCATGTTGCATATATACTTGCTGCCTGGTCATGCTCGACTGTTTGGTTGAGCTTTGCCTCCATGTCTGGTTTTGTGGTTGAAGTTGTTTTGAACTGGTGCACTTGTCAGTGCAGTCTTCATATATGTGCATACATACATTTATCTTTGAGCCTGGGCAGTTTGGTTTCATTGTCAAGTGTGTCTGGTCGAGTTCATTTGCTGTACTGTTGTTATGTTGACATAGTGTACATACATTCATATACATTTGCCTTGTTGCCATATTGATCCCTCTGGCCTCTGAGTTGTTTGTTGATTTAGCTTGGTTGACACTTTGTACTCTGGTTCTTCGAGCTTGTTAGTGAGTTTCATTTGTGAACACTGATTCATTGAAGTGCATTGCCTTTCCTTGTTGATATGTGCCACTATGTTGTTCACTGATTGCTTTTGTTGACTGTGCACACGAGTTGGCGAGGCAATGCACACGTGTATAAATGTACACGTGTGTATTGCAGCCACTCATGATTACCTGTCCCTGATAAGAATACTGATATGCACAGATATTACACAATCAAAAATTATGACAATAACCCATATATCTGAGGCACCAATAAAAACAAATTTATATTTTTGCAAATTCAAATTTGTTTATTTTTAGATTACTGCTGTAGTTGCTAATTATACAGGTACACAGGAGACAGGACAAGAACTGGAGCTGGACAATGCAGATAGATGCAGATGTGCAGACAGAGTGAAAAACTAAGTGTTGAGTGTTGTAGTGAGAAAAAAAACGTGAATGGGAAATGTATGAAACCGGTGTATGTATATAGAGAGAGCTGAAAACTTTGTACTGTAAAAGTGTTGAAATAAAATATTATGTTGAATAAAAAATACTGATTGAATTATATAAATTCTGTGCAATAGTATTATTATTCAATATGAATATTTATTCCTATATGTCTATAGTACAATCTGCAAACACATATATAAATTGATATATGTTTGTTATCATCAAACAAAAAATCACATCAAACAATCTCCCCCTTTTGATGATGACAAACATATATATTAAAGATTTTGAAATTCTAATAAATGTGTTTGAGCATGAAATATTTAGCTCCCCCTATATGAATGCTCCCCCTACAACTGAGACCACTCCCTATTTAGAAGATTTAGAAAATTACAGAAGAATAAAAGAACTAAAGAAAATTAACTAACAACATTTAACAAATTTGTTGAAGTATTCCAAAAATATTTACTTTCTTATCAAAATCTTGTTCTTATCCCCCTTTTGTTATCATCAAAAGACTGACAACACTAATGGAACAATAGTGGAAAAAGATTTTTTTTTTTAAGTAAAAACAACTGCAAAACAAAGAAAAATCATAATATATCATAACGAGTTAACAAGTTCCACATTGTAGAGAATGGATTGATGATTCGGTTTTTATATAATGAGAAGAGAGATATGTTAAAAATAATTTGACATTTAAGCACAAAAAAATAAGCACTTACTAACCACGCATAACCATAAGGACTTTTAAATGGGATTAGCAGTTACTTATTAGTCTAAGCATCCGGACTTTTAAGTGAGACCAGAAAAATACTTAGCTACCATACTCCATCCATGCATAACCATAAGGATTTTTAAATGAGAATGGAGTGATGGTAAAATAATTCACTCACATGCTCCATCCATGCATAACCATAAGGACTTTTAAATGAGAATGGATGCATGAGATTTTTTTTTAATTTTAAAAGAAATCACTCCTCTCATTTTACAAAAACATTATGAATGATAGAAAGATGGTAGAAATAGAAATGATCGTGAAATAAGTTACCAAGTTAATTATATTATGAATTTTTTTTTAATTTTGAAAAGAAATAAAAACAAAATATATTTCCATTACTGAATACCATATTCGAATCAATCTTTGAATAATATCCAAAATTGGTTTGAATCCTAGAAATTGAAGTTGAAAATCAATATCCAAGAATATTTCAACCAAAAAATGGAAAATGATTAGTCAATTTCTATAATCCCCAAATCCAAACGTAATCTAGAAAATCTGTCTTCGGGGAGGGGTTTTGTGAAAATATCAGCAAGTTGAATCTCAGTTGAAATATGTTCAATGCAAATGTCTTCCTTAGCAATGTGATCTCTAAGAAAGTGGTGTCTCACATCAATGTGTTTTATGCATGAATGATGAACAGGATTATTTGACAAGTCTATTGCACTTTTACTATCACATTTTAATGGAACTTGTTTATAAACTAAGCCAAAATCAGAAAGAGTTTGCATCATCCATAAAATTTGAGCACAACAACTTCCTAAAGCAATATATTCTGCTTCAGTGGTGGATAATGCAACACAATTTTGTTTTCGACTTGACCATGAAACTAATGAATGTCCTAGCATGAAACATGTCCCACTAGTGCTTTTCCTGTCTACCAATGAACCAGCATAATCAGCATCAGAATAACCAACTAAATCAAAATTTTCACAAGAAGGGTACCATAGTCCAAATTTGTGTGTGTGTGAAAGATATCTCAAAATTCGTTTAGTGGCTTTCAAATGAGATTCTTTAGGATTAGATTGAAAACATGCACACAAACACACAGAAAACATAATATCAGGTCTAGAAGCAGTAAGATAGAGAAGTGAACCAATTATCCCTCGATATTTCTTCTGATCAACAACAACTCCTTTCTTGTCTTTGTCCAACTTTGTTGATGGGCTCATAGGAGTTCTCAATGGTTTGGAGTTCTCAACTCCAAATTTCTTCAATAGTTCCAACACATACTTGGATTGTGAAATGAAAATACCATCACTGCTTTGCTTGATTTGAAATCCAAGAAAATATTTCAATTCTCCAACCAAGCTCATCTCGAATTTAGCCTGCATGACTTGTTCAAATTTCTCGCACAAGAGTTCATTAGTAGCACCATAAATGATATCATCCACATAAATCTGAACAATCAAAAAATCACTTCCTTTATGTAATAGAAACAGTGTCGTGTCAGCACTCCCCTTTTTAAAGCCATTTTCCTAAAGATATGTACAAAGGCAGTCATACCAAGCTCTAGGAGCTTGCTTAAGACCATATAATGCTTTTTCTAGTTTATACACATGATTTGGAAAATCATGATTTTCAAAACCGGGGGGTTGTTCAAAAAAACTTCTTCTTTCAAATCACCATTTAGAAAGGCACTTTTTACATCCATTTGTTTAAGTTTGAAACCCTTATAACATGCAAAACTTAGCAAAATCCTAATGGCTTCTAACCTAGCAACTGGAGCAAATGTTTCATCAAAATCTATGCCTTCTATTTGGTTATATCCTTTTGCGACCAACCTAGCTTTGTTTCTAATTACATTTCCTGATTCATCAAGTTTATTTTTGAACACCCATTTAGTTCCAACAATTGGATAGTCATTAGGCCTAGGAACTAATTTCCAAACTTTATTTCTCTCAAATTGATTAAGTTCATCTTGCATTGATAAAATCCAACTTTCATCATTAAGAGCCATTTCAACAGAATCAGGTTCAACCTTAGAAATAAAACCACTATGACAACAAAACGCACACAAATTTTTATCAAATGAAGAGCGAGTGCGTATACCTTCCGTAGGATCACCTATAACCAATTCAGGAGGATGATTGGATTTGAACTTCAATCTATCAGCATCAACAGTCCTACTTTCAGCTTTTTCACTAGACGTCCCTTCTTCAATGCCTTCATGATCTACCCCATCGTCAACCGCCTTTTCAGTCGTCCTTTCCAGGTCAGATTCATCGAATTTCACATTGATTGATTCAACAATTGTTTTTGTTCGTTTGTTGTATATTCTGTAAGCCTTGCTCCTTGTTGAATAGCCCATGAAAATTCCCTCATCAGCCTTTGATTCGAATTTTCCAAGTTGATCACCTGTGTTAAGAATGAAACAAGGACATCCAAATACATGAAAATAAGAAATGTTAGGTTTCCTTTCATGCCACAATTCATAAGACGTTTTGCCAAGTATTGGTCTAATCATTACTCTATTCATTACATAGCACGAAGTATTCACTGCCTCTACCCAAAAGGTTAGAGGTAGTTTATACTCACTCAACATGGATCTAGCCAATTCTTGCAATGTACGATTTTTCCTTTCAACCACCCCATTTTGTTGAGGTGTTCGTGGAGCAGAAAATTCATGTTTTAAACCATTTTCTTCACAAAAGCTTTCAAAATCCAAATTTTCAAATTCGCCTCCATGATCACTTCTCAAAGTTTTAATTGAAACTCCTTTTTCATTTTGAACAAGTTTTGCAAATTTTGAAAAATAATCAAAAGATTCAGACTTTTTGGCTAAGAAATAAACTCATGTAAATCTAGAATAATCATCAACCAATACATAACAATAACGTTTTCCATTCAAGCTTGCAATTTCATTTGGTCCAAATAAGTCCATGTGAATTAATTCAAGGACCCTTGATGTGCTAACAATGTTTTTAGGGCGAAATGATGATCGACTAAGCTTGCCCAAGGAACATGCTTTACACACTTTATTATTTTTAAATTTCTGATGTGGTAACCCTATGACTAATTCTTTCGTTTCAAGTTTTTTTAAGAGGCCCATGCTAGCATGTCCAAGTCTCCTATGCCATAAGGATGCCTCTTCGTCAGTGGCTACCAAACATCTAGAAAGATTTAGATTATCAAACGAAAGCGTATAAACATTTCCTTTTCTTTTGCCCATAAAAACAATGTTATTAGAAGATTTATCAATGATTTTGCAAGTATCACTATCAAAAACCACATTCATACCTTTGTCACATAGTTGGCTAATAGAAATGAGATTGTGATGCAAATTATCGACGTATAAAACATTAGTCAAGGAAACAGTATACTTCACCTTTACCAATAATCTTACACTTGCTATTATCTCCCATGATCACATTTCCACCTTTAAAATTCTCTAGGCTAAGGAACTTCGATCTGTCACCTGTCATATGTCTAGAACAACCTGAATCTAGAAACCATTCTTGTTGCTCCTTAGCCCACCAACAAACCTACATAAAGAGAGAGGAGGATGACCTAGAGAAACTCTTAGGTCCAATGATGTTAGTGACTGAAGCATTGTGAATAAACAATCCCTTTGGAACCCAAACTTGTTTTGTCCTTTCATTCTTGTTCCAATAGACATGAAATTTGTTTATAGAATTCTTAGGAACCCAAACTTGTATAAATTTTGTGTTCTTGTTCCTATGACTATAATTTTCAGCACGATGTCCAATTATTCCACATCTAGCAAAGGCACTCTTACCTTTTGCATTATCATCAACTTGTGTTTTCCCAAAGCCTAGTCCTTTTCTGTTGTTAGCAAAAAGTTGATTTCCCAATAACATGTTGAATGATTTTTCTCCTCTTGAAAAGTTATTCAGAGTTTTCTCAAGATTTTGGACTTTGGTTTTTAGTGTTGTGTTTTCAGTCACAAGTGAGGTGCATCTATTTATAAAATCATTTTTCCTAGTGTCAATGATTTCCTTAAGACCCAAGTTTTCTTTTTCAAGATTCTCAAAGCTATTCTTAAGTTTTGATAATTCTGAATCTAAAATTTTAAATTTTTTACAGTCTAGGTTTTGAATATTTTCAAGTTCAGTTTCTAACCTAGAATTTTCATGGACAAGTTTTCTCCTATCAGATTTCAGTTTTTCAATTTTAGATTCAAGAGTATCAATTGTTTTAGTAAGATCACAACACATCAAAATAAGTTCTTTATAAGAATAGTCACTTACCTCACTAGATTCCTCTAAGCTTGCTTCTGAATCTGATTTTGCCATAAGACACAAATTAGCCTCCTTTGAGCTATTATTCGAAACTTCCTCTCCTTCTTCATCATCCCAAGTCGCTGCAAAAGCCTTCTTTTTCTTTCCTTTGTTGTTTTTGAGAAGTGGGCATTTTTGTTTGAAGTGGCCAGGCTTCTTGCAGTTATAACAAGTCAATTCATTATCGGAATTGTCAGAATCTTTTGACCTATTATCACTTGTTTTCTTCTTGCGTGCCCCGAATCTTGACCATTTTCTAAGATTATTGATAGCCATTGCAAGCTCTTCAATCGGATCTTCTTCTTCTTCATCGCTCTCTTCTTTGCTCTTTAAGGCAATCGTCTTCTTCTTTGATTCGGAGTTGTAGCGTTCCTCCTTTGTTTTTAGCTCAAACTCATATGTCATCAAGTTGCCAATCAACTCCTCCATGCTTAGTTTACTCAGATCTTTCGATTCTTGTATTGCTGTGACTTTTGCCTCAAAGTTCATCGGTAAGACTTATAGCACCTTCCTCACAAGTTCTACCTTAGTGAATACCTTCCCAAGCGCTCTAGCATTGTACACCAAAGTTGAAAAGCGTCCAAACATGTCCTTTATGCTCTCGCCTTTGTCCATTACAAAGTTCTCGTATTCATTGCTGAATAGGGCTAGACGAGACTCCTTGACTTGAGAAGTTCCTTCATGTGTCACCTCCAAGGTATGCCAAATTTCCTGCGCAGTTTTACAATGAGAAATTCTATTAAATTCATTCTTATCAAGAGCACAGATCAAAGCATTCATGGCTTTAGCATTTGTAGTTTTTAATTTCTTATCGTTAGCGTCCCACCTCTCCTTAGGTTTAGGAATCTCAGTATCACCAACAGTTATAGTGGGAGATTTATAGCCAGTTTCAATAATGTCCCAAACATCATAATCAACAGAACTAAGATAAATACCCATCCTAACTTTCCAATAAGCATAATCATTCCCATTAAACATGGGTGGCCTAGCAATAGATTGCCTCTCAGAAAAAGCATTATTTGGTGGATTCATGACTCCAGAGTTAAAGAAAAATACCGGGCTCTGATACCACTTGTAGGATCTAGATTAACCCTAGAGGGAGGGTGAATAGGGTTACAGCAAATTTTCTCGAATCTAAACACAAAACAAACTGCAGAGAAGTAAATATGCTGAAAAGTAAATCACACACAAAATTTACCCAGCTTCGGCAAACCCCTGCCTACTGCTGCATTCCTAGATTTCTATTAGAATTAAACAGTCTCCCGCTTACAAACACTCTAACAGACTCACAAACCCTGCTACCGCCTATAGAGTTTTGCAAACTCGCAAACCCTGCTTACTGAACTAATCCTAACTAGACAATTTGACACAACCTAAATCCTAGGTGGTGATTTACCAAGGTTTGATTCGAAAAGTACAGACTTTTAAAAAAAATAAAAACAAGAACAACTCGAAACCCTAATTTAAAATATTAAAGGCCAAATATAATTTAAGCAAGCCGGCCCAACATAAAAAATTAAAACGAAAAATCCTTTTATATCTTCGGTCGACTTTGTTAAGTGATAAACAGTTATCTCCTTTGGCCCGTGAGAAATAATGGCGACTTCGTTCGATTCTTTGTTCCTCTTTAAACAGAATTAGGGCTTGTAAAATTTTCGTTGAAGCTGCCGCTTTCAGTAGTTTGATCGAATGCAATTTGTTGTTCTTCTATTATGCTTTGGCAATCGATCCTTTTCTCGGCTTGTGCTCGACTGCTTCAAGTTGATCGAATTCGATGTTTCTCTGGTATGTTATTTGTTCCTTTTGTTTTGCTGGTTTTGGTTTACTTGAACTCGATACCTTTTTAGCCGATGATGATTGGGTTTTTATATAGGGTTCAATGCCCTAATTTTTCGTTCGTATTTCATATACGACTTCGTCTGATAGTTTAATTGAATTTGTCAATTTCTTTGTTTCGGCCGTATGATTTTGCTTGAGTGGTTTGGATGATTTCTGACTGCTTCAAATCATATAATTTCGTGTTACTTGGTTGACACGGTGTTGATTTAATATCGTGATGATCACGGCTTTGATTTTGTTGCTCCGTGAATTTCTTGCTTTGACTTGTTCGACTCACGACTTCGGCTTCGATCATTTTTGACTTTGTCCATTTTTGATTTTGTGATTTTCTGGCTTCCTGTTGCTCACGGCTTCGACTCTCTGTAGCATACTCGACATGTACCTTTTTATAACTGCTGTGATATATGCATATTCATGTTTACTTAAGGCTTCCACTTGAATGTGCAGTCTGGTCGACACTTTGTTTGTTGGTTTAAGTTTTGTTGCCTTCACCTGATTGCTTGCACTGGCTTGTCTTGATTTGTCGAGATCACAGTGGCATTTGTTCCAGTCGTGTGCACTTCACTAACACTCGAGTCTGGTGATGCTAGTTCATGTATTCATTGAGATGTTCATGTTGCATATATACTTGCTGCCTGGTCATGCTCGACTGTTTGGTTTGAGCTTTGCCTCCATGTCTGGTTTTGTGGTTGAAGTTGTTTTGAACTGGTGCACTTGTCAGTGCAGTCTTCATATATGTGCATACATACCTTTATCTTTGAGCCTGGGCAGTTTGGTTTCATTGTCAAGTGTGTCTGGTCGAGTTCATTTGCTGTATTGTTGTTATGTTGACATAGTGTACATACATTCATGTACATTTGCCTTGTTGCCATATTGATCCCTCTGGCCTCTGAGTTGTTTGTTGATTTAGCTTGGTCGACACTTTGTACTCTGGTTCTTCGAGCTTGTTAGTGAGTTTCATTTGTGAACACTGATTCATTGAAGTGCATTGCCTTTCCTTGTTGATATGTGCCACTATGTTGTTCACTGATTGCTTTTGTTGACTGTGCATACGAGTTGGCGAGGCAGTGCACACGTGTATAAATGTACACGTGTGTATTGCAGCCACTCATGATTACCTGTCCCTGATAAGAATACTGATATGCACAGATATTACACAATCGAAAATGATGACAATAACCCATATATCTGAGGCACCAATAAAAACAAATTTATACTTTTGCAAATTCAAATTTGTTTATTTTCAGATTACTGCTGTAGTTGCTAATTATACATGTACACAGGAGACAGGACAAGAACTGGAGCTGGACAATGCAGATAGATGCAGATGTTCAGACAGAGTGAAAAACTAAGTGTTGAGTGTTGTAGTGAGAAAAAAAACGTGAATGTGAAATGTATGAAACCGGTGTATGTATATAGAGAGAGTTGAAAACTTTGTACTGTAAAAGTGTTGAAATAAAATATTATGTTGAATAAAATATACTGATTGAATTATATAAATTCTGTGCAATAGTATTATTATTCAATATGAATATTTATTCCTATATGTGTATAGTACAATCTACAAACACATATATAAATTGATATGTTTGTTATCATCAAACAAAAAATCACATCAAACAAGTACACCCTTCCTATCATCTTCTTCTTTGTGGTATAATGTGTGCTTGTGAAGAAAAAAAGTAATTTGATCACAAGAAAATATTCTTAAATGAATGTGTGATCAAAGTCTTCAGGAAATATATTGAATTGAAAACTTGAGAGTAAATCAAGATTAAGATAGAAAGAATTTTATATCGGGTAGTTGAATCTTTGAAATGAATTACTTTATACAAATCATCAGCAGCTGCAATTGTTAGAGGAATGATTGCAAATAGTAACAAAGAGGAATAACTCTTCTTGGAAAAGAGCATCTCTTTAGATAATTTAAAAAATATGGCCATTATAATCGTTCAGTCGACTGAAGAAAATAAACCAGTCGACGGTATTTGAGTATAAATAGACATTTCAAAAAACAGAAATTAAGTAGTGCAAATACAAGCAGTTTAAGTCGACTGAAATCATTGATTCCGTCGACTGAAAATATATTTAGTCGACTGTTCTAATTTTAGTCATCTAAAACTGTTGACAAATTGTATGTTTATTTTCTTTGGGTCAGTCGACTGACATGGGTATTTTAGTCGACTGACTGATGCATATTTTGACTTATTTAATTAATTTATGATCATGTGTGTTTGTATATACCACTAGAAGATATTTTAACAATTTATATAATTCTAAACTAAGACACTATGATTGATACTATATAATTGTACCATCATGGTCTTCTTTTTGCGATCTTTTCCTGTGCAAGTGGTTAGTATATAAAATATAATGATGTATAGTTGTTTCCATCAAAATATCCAAAATATGAGGTTTCAACAACTTCACCCTAAAAGCAAACAAACACCTCCACATCATTTCCTCCCTTTGCTAACACTTTAAAACTGCTCCCCTTCACTCCTATTACTCACGCCCAAGCCCCTCTCAAATACCCCAACTACTTTCACTTCTAAAACAAATAGTACAACACCTCCTCTTCTTTGCAAACCCAAGCTCAAGACCCAAGATCCTTTATTTGCTCACGACCATAGAAGAAAAATAAGGAATGACACCAAAGTTTGTATCTTTGAGGTGGTGAGACTATTATCCATATTATTCTAGGCTTATATAAGAACTTAGAGAAGACAAGGTGGGTTTTGAGGTGATTTATCTTAGGAAATATTTGTGTGGATATGAAGAAAAGGAAAGAGCTAAAGAAATAGTAAAGGTGAATGTGTAAGAGTATGTGTGTACATATAAAAGTGGAGGAGAATTATTTTAACACAAAACTCACCCCCTTTCATCATGAGTTCGGCCACCAAAAGTCACCCTCCCACATAGCCACGTACTACTCCATGTGATCTATGTACCTTCCATCACATCACCCAAAAGTCCACTTTTTTAATACTTTATTTAATCATATTCTAGAAGTATGCCTAATTATAAATTAGTGTATGTTCAAAAGTTAGAACAACTTTCGTTTGATGAAAAGTCAAAAATCTAAAAAACGATTTTCGATTACATTTTCAATTTTCTCCAACTATTTATTTTTGTAAACAAACTTTGAAAATAAGATCATTTTTAAATAATAAAAATGAGTTATTTAAGCTTGTAAAATTAATTATTTAAATATTTAAAATTAATAAAATATTCTCAATTAAAGCGAGAAAATTTTGAATCATTACAGTAAGCTTGCCCGGCTAATCTGGCTACCAGACCTACAAATAGTCGGACTAATACGAGATGTCACGGTTTATGTTATGGGTCATAAGACAAATTCCCAATACAAGCCTGCTTCTGAGCTGGTGGTATTAAATTGTTGTTGTAGGGTCTGCCTCTTTCCTAAAGTAGACGATGCGTAAGACATATACTTATCTAAATGATACTGTCCAAATACTATTATGGTAAAACCTGAGATTTTCATTCACCTAACATTGTTGTCCTGACTCCCTTCCCATTACAACCCACGGGTTAGGGGGAACGATGTTGATGGAGAAGATGAAGGCGGTGGTGAAGATTTGTAGCGATTGAGTTATTTATCTATGTTTTTGATATATTTGGAAGTTCCTAGATTTTTAGGCATGTTTGTGATTTATTTTAAGACATTTTACTATGGATATTTTGGGATGTTGTATTTCTGAGATTTGGCATATATGAAATGGGTATTTATTTTGTAATTACTATATTTTCTCCCTTCCGTTGTGATATTTTGAAAGTATAGATAGATAGCTTTGTGTACTGTTTATTTTACTAACTAATAGCAAGTTCAGGAATGGACTTAAGGTTCCATTGGGCTTTTATTGGATTGTAAATTTGTCCCGTTCTGGAAAGGATTGTTACACATTCACCCTTGTCAGCGGCAACAATCTTCTTATTTTTCTTATTAACCCTTTTGGCTTCTTTGATCCTTTCAAAGATGACACATTCCCTTTAATAGCAAGTACAGCCCCTTGATCCTTGGACGAAGACTCAACCAACCTCAACATGCTGAGAAGTTCCATGAGACTTATGTTCAACTGGTTCATGTTATAATTTAATATAAACGCCTCATACTAGGGAGTAAGAGACCTAAGAATCAAATCTACTTGCAACTCATTGCTTATCGTCATGTCTAACTGTGAAAGTCAATCAATATAGCCATTAATCATAGGAACATAACCGTCCACTCTTTGTCCCTTAGTCATTTTGGTATTAAACAACGTACCTTATGGAATGAAACTATTCACCAAATAGAGCCTTAAGACTGCTGAAAATCTCATGGACAAACATGTTTACGCGTTGCTCTATAGCGGCTTGTCTAGCATAGACAGCATAAAAAACTGGGTGATTTCTAGGTTTGAAACCCATTTATCATAAGCTAGTCTCATTTTGGGGTATGCATCATCAACGGGTTGTTCTTTTGGAGGTGCGGTTATCGAAGACCAAAGACTTTCATAAGTTAGTGCTATCTTTATCTCTCTTGGCCAATCAACGTAGTTAGGTCCAGTGAATTTGTCATTTTCAGAAAATAGCTTAGGTGGGGACAATTGATACAAATTTTAACTTAGCATATAAAAACAATTTCAAAGTAGATATTCTTATAATATCAGTATGGTTCAACATTACATTTTATTTTACTAATAAGCTCCCACTAGTCATTTATGTTCCTCCAAACTATAAGACAAAACATAAAAGTCTTTTAACTTCACTAGTGGGTGCTGGAACTCGTATGCCAGAACTCGTATGCCTTAGGATTCTGACATTAAGAAAAGCTCAACAAATCATACTCCCGCATACGATGGATAACTTCTTATTGGGTGTATCATATATAACTCCTAACCCGTGGTTCGTTGTCCTAATTTTATCTTTACCTTGAGGAAAGCTTAGTGATGTGCACGTAAAAGTGCATATTTTTACTTCCACATTTAATCTACTTTTATTTAAATAAATAAGCATATTAAGGTATTTTACATTTTTAAACCAAAATTTAAATTGATTTCAAGTCATCATTCATCTTCATTTGGGGGTAAAATGGTAATTTTGTGTATGATTTGATTTGAGAAAATTTATTTGCATATTTTTATTTTTATTTGTAGGAAATGAATGCAAATATGAAGAGGATTCATGGATGTATGCATCCACATATGTTGAAGGCAAATGAAGAATGGAAATAAAAGAATTCATGCAACATGATGGAGCCCACATACCCACTACAATATGGTCCATAATTAAAGGCACATGCACATGTTAATGGAGGCTTAAAGGCATGTTAATGGGTATTTCCCTAATGATTACTTGGAGGTTACAAGGCATTTTAGGCAGTCCCCTAAAATATGAATTAGGGTTTTAAGCATGTATAAATACTCCTTATTTTTCATGTAATCATCTTCTACTTCTCATGCAAGATTGTAGCCACAAATCAAAGTTAAATAAAAATTTCTTTCATGGCTTATTAGCCTTGTTTTTACTTTCATGCAATTTTTTATTTCATGCTTACTATTATTGCTCTTTTGTTCTATGCTCTCTTATTTACTTTGTGCTCCTTTTATTTCATGTTAGCAGCATAGATTTTATTATTGTAATTAGTTTATTTTTATTTCATGCAAGTAGTTAGCTCTCTTTTCTTGTAATTAGTCTCATTTTCCATTTATTTTATCTTGAAATCATTTTATGTAACATGTTTTCAAAAATGAGCAGCTGAACCCCTTCAATTTAGGGGTAATGAAGCTCTCATGAAACATATTAAATTAACATAATGATTTCATTTGTGATCTCTCTTATGTGCTTAATGGAAAATATGAATGATAGTGGTTTATGTTTCTTTCTTATTGAATTTTGATAGTCTATATTGACATCTCAAATAGGCCATGCTTAACTCCATTTGAAACATAAATTATTTGACCATTTGCCTAAGTGATTTTGATAATGAAAGTCAAACAAGAATCGAAATTCGATGGTCTATGTTACTAATTAATAGTAAATAGATCATACTTAAAATGGATTTAATTTTTAATTTCATGTCACTTTCATGAATGTTGATAAGTGGGTTGAATGGTGTGTTGGAGTTTGATGATTTAAGTTGTGCTAATTAATAGCACAAATAAATCATACTTTAAACACATCAATCATTTTTACTTAATATCTTAAAGAGAGGTTATAAATGTATTTTGTGTTGATTTATATGAATGATTGGAAGTGGATTTGCTTCTAAATTGCTATTTAATATTATAGTTCTATTCACTTTTGCTCTAGCTTATTTTCTATAATTTTATAGTTTAAAACAAACTTCAAAACTTTGGGCTAATTTGATTGAGTATAATTAAAATTTAATTCTTTCCCTGCGGATCGGCCCGTACTCGCATACGTACAATGATTATACGTCGTACGCTTGCGGTTTATAACGATTATAATTTCAACGACAATTTTCTAACCGATAGAAATTTCCGTTGTTATTCAACCAGTTTTTGGCGCCATTGCCGAGGAATTGCAATTTCATTTTAATTTTACTCTTTGAATTAAATTTTTGTGTTTTTTATTTTTAGTTTAATGAAAAAATTTGTTGTGCTTTGTTGTTACATTTTGGCTTTTGTTCACTTATTGTATTCGTGTCATTTGTTCTTTGTTCCTTGTGTTGTTCTTAAAAAAAAATTCTACTGCATGTGTTATCATTTCTGTTTTTCATCACATTTCTGTGTTGTTGTTTGTTTTGTGCATTTGTTTCACATATATAAAAAAATACATTTTCTGTTTCAATTCTGAGATTCATTACATTCTCAGTGTTCTATCACCACTTCACAAGCCGCGGATTTTTTTTTTCATTTCTGAAGTGTTCATATACAAATACTTCTATTTCATTTTTTATATATACAAGGTTGCATTTGTTTCATTGTGTTCCCTCTTTGTTTCTTGCTAACTGCTCCTACATCACATCCAACATCCCCCAACTACAACAATCTCCTGCAAACTCCTTAATCAAATAGCACTCCCTCCGTCACCTTCCTGAAACATTCAAACTGCAAGTTTCTCCAACCAACTGCCGCAACCCACATCAACATCCACCCCTCTACTTACCACAGCACATTCATCACCTTCCAAACTGCCATTGTCTTCCACCTGCACATTCAATACAACAACTGACCACTTCACCAACACCTGCATCTCCACAAGTCAAACCTGAACCTACCTCAACCGAAACCATTTGTAATCACAAAACCATCACCCTCTTGTACGCACTCCCCCTTGCAAACAAACCCAGCACCACCAATCATCACTTCAGCATATAGCAATCAACCAGCATCTTGCCACTGCTCCTCCTTCCCATCCTCTCTGCTTACAAACCACTATCGACAACAATTTATCAAACTGCTATCATCCACTGCAACTCCACCACCATCTTCTCATACAAACTGCCATACTCAACCTGAACCTATCATCTCCATTGCCTCCTCACACTAACAGCAATTCCTCGTCACAGCTAAGCATCATAAAACCTCCACCACCATTTCACGACAGCAGCCTCCCCAACCTACAATAAGCAACCTCCTCCTATAACTTCATCATCATCACATTAAACCTCTACAACCACCATGACAATCAAATCTAATTTCCGCTACCTCCTTACTGCGACAATCCAAACTCCATCTGCAATACAATACATCAACCTGAACCTCTTCCACTATTTAAACCCTATGCCCGCATCTCCCTAATCGACAGCTACTACCAACAACAAACCTAACTTCGAACAGTCGTAACCAATCTCCCTTACCACGATCTGGCTGCAGCACCATTCGCAAACTTCAAATTCCTCCAATCGCCAATTCCGAACAAGTCGACGCCAATTTTTTTTATTTCAGTAATTTTTTAGAGTCACGATTTTCTATGATTTAAACAGAAAGAAGATAAGGTTTGGAGAATTAAAGTTTTGCATATTGGGCTAGTGAGTTTGTTGGAGCCGAGTTAAATTATTTTTATTAGTTTTTTCTTTCCTTTTCTTTTCCTCCTTCTTGAATTTTTTTTATTTGCTCTAGTGTGAAGTGTGAGCATTTTGTGTGAGTGTTGAGTGTTAAAGTGTATTAAAAAAAAAGATTTTGCTTTTTCTTTCGTGGGGTAATCAATAAATTTTTCCTTTTGTTTTAATTTTATCTCCTTTGTAAAAAAATAACTTGCCTCTTATAAAAAAATTCTTGTCAATTTTTTTTTTTCTTCAGGAGATAGTTTGCAAAAAGGAGAAGAATTGCTAGCCAAAAGACTGTTGCTTGCTACAAAATTTGCTTGCTCAAAAAAAAGAAAAAAAATCGTTGCTTAAAAATTGTCAATTATTATGCACGCTCTAGTATCGTGCTCTTATATATTGTTTTTATTTTTTTGCATTATTGGTTGCTTGCATTCTAAAAATCCAAAAACAAAAACAAAGTAAAATTTCATTCATAGTTGCATTGTTAATACACGTTTAATTTCTGTTTTGCATTCATATCATCTTATTTTCTTTTCTAAGGGCAATCCAAATCCACATAAGGTGGGGATTTCACCACTCCTTCCTTGGCCTACAAATTGCATTTCATCTTAGAACTTGACAAATAATAACGGTTAGACTTTGGATTTAAGGGTGTCGCGAGCTCATCTAGGGCTTAATTGTACCTTGACAAGTTGTCTTCTTTCGACAATCTAACTTCTTGGTGTCTAGGTTATGACAGAGCAATAATCATATATAAATATTACGGTGATTTGTAAATATTATAGTGATTGTTTCTCTGAAGTTACTCAAACCTTCGGCCGTATTGCTACGGTGATTCATGGTGCACCAATAACTCCTATCCGTTACCTGGCTAAGAACTATTTTGTTGGATTAAGACAAAGTGTGATTATACAATTTTGGGTTAGGAGCTAATAAGGACAGAAAATTTGTAATTAAGTCTTTCAATTCATTTAGTTGCATTAGTTCATGCATATATAAAATTAAAACAAAATCCAAAAGTAAAAAAAAGTTACATTTTAGTTAACTTGGTTTTTTTCTTTTTAAAATCCAAAAAAAGAAAAAAAAAGTGAAAAAATTCAAAAAAAATCAAAAATCCAAAAACAAGCATTTTTCTTGAGTTAGTTTTTTATTAAAAAAAATTCAAAAAAATTATAATAATCTTTTTAAAAACAAAAACAAAAAAACAAAACAAAAACATTTTAAAAAAACTCCAAATTCCAAAACACGAAACAAAAATAAAATCTTCCTTTTGAAAAATAAATTCTTTTTGGTAAATATTTTTCCTTAAAAAAACAATTTTTCACTTTATTTCATTTTCTAAACCTTGCTTCATTCTCTTAAACTTGATTCTCACTTCTTTCCCTCCTTGACTATTTCTTGTGCATGAGTACTTGGACTCGTGACACAACAACAAATCATTTCACTCGAACGAACAACCCTCTAACGATGGCGAACGAAAATCCTCCACGAACTCTCATGGATAGAGTCTTTACGGATAGAGTTTCTATCTCTTCTTGTATCATACTACCCACCCCATCAGGTAACCACTTCGAAATTCATTCCAATCATACTGCCACGCTCCCAAAATTTGGAAATTTAGAACATGATGACCCATATATTTTCTTAATGAAAATTTAAACAAGTATGTGCAACAATTAAACTCCAATAAATATGTGATGATGGAATCAAACTTTGGTTTATTCCATTTGCCCTTACAAGATTACACAGAAAAATGGTTATATAGCTTATCATCAAACTCAATCAAAACTTGGGAAGAACTTGTTAAAGTTTTCGTAAAGAAGTTCAACCCCTTGGAAAAAACAACTAAAATCCGATACGAAATTGTCAATTTTCATCAATTCAGGGGTGAACCTTTCGGAAAAAATATTTTGAAAGATTTAAAGAGCTATTGATAAAATGTCCACACCATAATTTTGAAAAATGAACTCTTTGCCAAATCTTATATGATGGACTTGAAAATATCTCACAAACCATGCTTGAATCGATGTGCCAAGATAATTTTCTCACCCAACATCACGACGATGCTTGGAAATTCCTTGAAAACTTGGCTGAAAATTCATCTCAATGGGAACGTTCTAACGAAAAATCCATTTATTCACGATCGAACACACATTCGATAGGATCATCTTTGGCTTTGGAAGCTAAAATCGATGCAATGATCAATAAATTCGACAACGTTTTCTCATCCAACCAAATGAACCAAGCTTCCCAACCAATGTGTTATAAATGTAATGATCCGAATCACATAGCCGATCAGTGTCCTAATTCGATATAACAACTCAATGCTTTTAATAAGGTTAAGAATGATCTGTTTTCTCCAACGTACAATCCTGGTTGGAGAAATCATCCTAATTTTGCATGGAACCAAAATAATTCCAACACGAATTTGGTCCGTTCCAATTTTCAAGCATTTTCGAACAATGCTTCGAATCCTCCCTTTCAACCCAATCGCTTTCAACAAAATTTTATGCCTCTATCTCAAAATCAACCGCAATAATCTTTTGCTCCTCAAGATGATAAACAATTGACTTCACTAGAGAAAAGTCTTGAAACTTTGGCTAAAGCAACCACTCAAAGCCTTTAATCAAATAGCAATTTGCAACATTTGTTAACCTCCTACATGCAAAATAAGAGTCAATCGATTGCTAAATTTGAAATGCAAATGAGTCAATTAGCCACCTCTATGATTGAAAGTGAACAAGACACATTCTCAAGTCAGCCAGTTCCAAATCCCAGAAATCAAAACATGAATTCGAATCAAGCCCATGTCGTTCAAGATAGCAATGTCAACCAAATGAATGCTATCACGACTTTGCGTTCCGGTAAACAAATCGATAATCAAGTTGTTAATCCAAATGATTTACCAGAAACTCCTCTTGACCCTTCAAAAACGACAAGCGAATCTGAACAAAACATTGAGCGAAACATTGAATCAAATGCCAATCCAAATTCTTCTTCCACTCAAGTAGACCAACCTACGGAGTATCGTGTTCCGTTTCTACATCGCCTTCGACCTATGAAACATTCTGACCAAATGGAAAAGATGTTGGAAATTTTCAAACAAGTTAAAGTTAACATTCCTCTTCTTGATATCATTCAACAAGTCCCAACTTACGCTAAGTTTCTCAAGGACTTGTGTACTCAAAAACGACACACTCATGTACCCAAAAAAGTTTTCTTAGCTGCCGGACTTAGCAATGTCTTGTCCCAATCAATTCCCGTCAAATACAAAGATCCTGGATGTTCGACAATCTCGTGCACGATAGGAGACAAAACGATTAACAAGTGCGCTTACTAGATTAGGATGCGAGTGTTAATTTGATTCCTTATTCAGTTTACCAACAACTTGGCTTGGGTGAACTAAAACCGATGAAAGTAACTCTTTAATTTGTCGATCGTTCCATAAAGAAACCCGTGGGAGAAATCGAGGACGTACTCATCAAAATTGGTCAATTCATATTCCCTGTTGATTTTATCGTTTTAGAAACACAACCCGTGAACAATCTGATGAGCCAAATTCCATTGATTCTAGGCCGACCTTTCTTGGCTACTTCAAATGCTCTAATCAACTGTCAAAACGGTTCGATGAAAATTTCTTTTGGAAACATGACTTTTGATCTTAACATCTTCAATCTTGAAAACCAATCGAACGAATCACTTGACCAAACCTTGGAAGTTAGTTCCATTCAAGAAAATTTTGACTACGAAATAGTTGATCTAAACCACGAACGCGAGACTGAATGCGAACAATTGTTTTAAGATGAGCCTAACGAAATTGAAAACGCGCTTCCGTTTGAACCCCTCACCGTTGAGCAGAACTTCAACCAAATTCTTTGATTGAGCAACCCCCGAGGATTGACCTCAAACCCCTTCCTGATAAGTACGCATACTTAGGTGACAACGAAACGATTTCTGTCATAATATCTTCAAATCTCTCTCTAGACCAAGAAGCTTCCCTTATTTCAATTCTGTCAAAAAACAAAGAAGCAATTGGATGGTCGATCACCGATATAAAAGGAATTAGTCCCACTCTTGTTCAACATCGTATCCATTTAGTTGACGATGCCAAGCCTGTTCGTTACGCGGAACGAAGGCTTAACCCAAAAATGAAGGATGCGGTTCGAGACAAAATTCTTAAACTCCTAGATAACGGAATCATATACCCCATCTCTTATAGTTCGTGGGTTAGCCCAATTCACGTCATGCCTAAAAAGTCTGGACTTACTGTTATCAAAAATGACGCTAACAAACTCATTCCAACTCGTACTCAAATGGGTTGGCATGTTTGCATTGATTATCGAAAATCAAATGCTACAATACAAAATGATCATTTTCCTTTTTCTTTCATTGACCAAATGCTTGAACGATTAGCATGTCACGAATTTTATTGCTTTCATGGTGGTTATTTCGGTTAACCAAATTCCAATCGCTCCCAAGAACAAGAGAAAACGACTTTCACATGTCCCTTTGGCACCTTTGCATATCGACGTATGCCATTTGGCCTTTGTAATGCTCCTGCTACTTTCCAAAGATGCATGGTCAGCATTTTTTCTGACATGATCGAATGCTTTCTTGAAGTGTTTATGAGCGATTTTTCCATCTTCGGAAATTCCTTTTCTGAGCGCTTACACCATCTTGAGTTGGTTCTGAATCGATGCAAGGACAAACACTTAACGTTAAATTGGGAAAAATGTCATTTCATGGTCAAACATGGCATTGTCCTTGGACATGTCATTTCAAACAAAGGCATTGAGGTAGATAAAGCTAAAGTTGATGTAATTGCGAATTTACCCATTCCTAAATCTGTCAAGGACATTCGTTCATTTCTTGGACATGCTAGTTTTTATCGATGCTTTATGAAGGAATTTAGTAAAATTGCTCGACCTTTGACAACTCTTCTTGGAAAGACGTTCCATTTGACTTTAATTTTGATTGTGTTTCTGCTTTCGAACGTCTCAAAAATAAACTCATTTCTGCTCCCATCATTTTTTCACCCAATTGGGATCTTCCCACCAATCACAGTTGGTGCTGTCTTAGGACAATGCATCAACAAAATTCTTCATGTCATCTACTACGCTAGTATGACTCTTAACGATGCTCAACTCAATTACATTACCACTGAAAAAGAGCTTCTAGCGGTAGTATTTGCGCTCAAAAAATTCCGACCTTATTTGATTGGCTCACACATTACTGTTTACACTGACTATTCCGTTCTTAGATACCATTTCGCTAAAAAGGATGCTAAGTCTCGCTTGATTCGTTGGATCCTTTTACTCCAAGAATTTGACCTTACAGTCAAAGACAAAAAAGGACTGACAATGTCATTTCTGATCATCTATCGCATCTTCCAAACGTACCATCTTCTTTACCGATCAATGAGAACTTTCCCAATGAACAACTCTTTTCCGTTTCCGTCGATCCATGGTTTGCCGACAGAGTGAACTATTTAGTCACTAAGGAAACTCCTTCATTTTGGTCAAAGCAAGATAAATATAAATCTCTTTCCCAAGTCAAGCACTTCTATTGGAATGATCCATACTTGTATAAGTACTGTTCCGACCAAATCATTCGACATTGCATTCCAGATTGTGAAATCAAGAGTGTTCTTTTGTTTTGTCATGACCAAGCTTGTGGTTGTCATTTTGTCCGAAGAAAACAACGGAAAAAGTGCTTCAATGTGGTTTTTACTGGTCTACGCTTTTCAAAGATGCATTTGAGTTTTGTAAAACTTGCGATTTCTGCCAATTGTTAGGAAGAATATCTCGACGAAACATGATGCCTTTGAACCCCATCCTTACGATCGAAATCTTTGACGTTTGGGGTATTGACTTTATGGGACCATTTTTCAACTCTTTTGGAAATATGTACATACTTCCTACTGTTGATTACGTCTCTAAATGGGTTGAAGCCATTTCGTGTAAAACAAATGACAACAAAGTTGTTGTGCAATTCATAAAAGAAAACATCTTTTCGAGGTTTGGAACACCTCACACAATAATAAGCGATAATGGAACCCATTTCTGTAATCGTTCATTTGGAACTCTAATGAATAAATATTCGATAACCCACAAGTTATCTACTCCTTCTCATCCTCAAACTTGTAGTCAAGTTAAAATTTCAAATCGCCAAATCAAACAAATTTTGGAGAAAACTATGAATAAAAATTAAAAAGATTGGTCATAAAAATTAATAAATACACTTTGGGCTTACAGAACTGCGTATAAAACCAATCTTGGGATGTCTCCTTTTAGGATTGTATATGGTAAAGCATGCCATTTACTCGTTGAACTTGAACATAAAGCGTTGTGGGCGATGAAGAACATAAATTTTGATCTTGAAAAAGTTGGCGAAAATAGAAAATTTCAACTCAATGAATTAGAGGAGATTAAGAACGATGCTATGGCAATGAGAAAATTTAGAAAGAAAGAACAAAAGTTTTTAATGACAATTCAATCCTAAGGAAAACATTTTCGCCAAACCAAAAAGTTCTTTTGTATGACTCTCGACTTCATTTGTTCCCTGGGAAATTAAAATCAAGGTGGACAGGACCATACATCGTACGTACTATTTTTCCACACGGTGCCATTGAAATAGAAAACCCTAGGGATGGATAGATTTTTAAAGTCAATGATCATCTTTTAAAACCTTACTTGGAATAGCCGAGTGATTGAGAGGACGGGCTCGTGACTCTTCATGAGCCATACTACGTCCAGTAAGAAATGTTAACTCTCACTTGTAAATATGTACATATTTTTCCCCGTTACACTCATTATATCATGCATTGATTGTGGGGACATAGTCAAAATAAAGTGTGAGGGGGAGTCTCATGTTCATTTTTTATTTTTCATGGTTTATTTTTTGCATTTTCTTTCCAAAACTTTAAAAAAAATCCCAAAATATTTTTTTTTAGCATATTGATTTACTTTTGAAGAAACACTATAGGATAAGTATATGTTTTTGGTTGTTAAATTGAAATTTTTGAAAATTTATTTGTCTCTACAAAAATAAAAATAAAGTTTGATTACAAGTAACTATGGTTTAACTAGTATATAGGAAGGTTCATAGGTAATAATTATGAAGTATGTCCTAATTAGAATCTTTATTTAAAAGAGTGGTTGATTTAAAGTACAGGTGATAACATTTTTGAACTTCTATGTTAAGTGGTGCTAAGTTGATTTAGCAACACTCTCTTCTTAAAAAAAATCTTTTATAAAAATAAGAAACACCTAGACTCAGGTGTTCACACGTAAGTGTGTACACTTGCCATGCTCTGTACCCTTCTCACCTAAGCCCGAAAGGCAGTGCATGATCGGTATATCTGGCTTCAGTTTATCTGAGTTAGGTGTATGTAAATAAATTTAAAATAATAACAATAAGCACCTTGAGTCATGTATTCATAAGTAAGTATGTACACTCGCCACGCTCTTTACTCTTCTCATGTAAGCCCGAAAGGCAGTGCATGATCGGTATATCTGGCCTCAGTTTATCCGAGTTAGGTGTGTAAATATTAATAATGTTAATACTTTTCAAAATAGAGAGAGCAAGCAATTGAAATCCAAGCACTATCTTCACTAATTTGATTCAACTTGTTATTCAAAAGAAATAAAAATACCACTTTGCAAAACTTTGATAATCAACTAAATGATCCATTTCATAGTTGCTATGTTATGAACCGAAACAACTAGCCAAACTAGAGTCTATGTTTGTACCAAAAATGGGCACAACACTCTTCGGAAGTTTTTGAAGAGATAAAAGTGAAGAATGAAAATTAAAACTGTGGATTATCTAACAAAAACTCCAAATAACAGAAAGTAAATTGCCAAGACAAGCGATTTAGAGTGGTTCGGCTTTGTAGCCTATGTCCACTATGAAGTTTGATGATTTTATTGCTCGATACTTGAAGATTACAGTAGTTTATAATGTAATACAACTGAATTTATATGCTAAGTCTCAATCTAAAGCAGCGGTGGTGTTCTGGAGTAAGTCTGGCAGAATCTGGGCGCTCTTCAATACTTAGAATTATCTGACCCCTTTTCTGAATGACCAGGGGCTCTATTTATAGGTGTAGGAGGCTGATATTTCGCGTAAAAATTGGGAAGACCGCTTCTGGCACGTGAGGGGGCCCACATGCCCGAATTCTGGGAATCCGGGCCCACTTTGGGATCGATTCGACCCTTGGTTCGAATCGATCAAGAAAGAGTCCTATCGAGCTGAAATTTGGCGTGAACATTCTTCATCATGCGCTCAAGCTTCTGTGAAAATTTCATGGCATTTGGATTTGTAGAACTCGAGTTATGATCGATTCAAGATTGTATTTCCGGTTGACATGCTCCCTTCGAATCGATGCTTTTCGCGCTCCAGGAATGGATTCGAAGTAGAGCAACTTCATGGATTCGAAGCACTCCATCTTGATGGATTCGAAGTAGAGCAACTTCATGGATTCGAAGCACTCCATCTTGATGGATTCGAAGGAAGGCATCTCGATGGATTCGAAGCACTCCATCTTGATGGATTCGAAGGAAGGCATCTTGATGGATTCGAAGGAAGGCATCTTGATGGATTCGAAGCAAGGCATCCTGATGGTTTCGAAGCACTCCATCTTGATGGATTCGAAGGAAGGCATCTCGATGGATTCGAAGCACTCCATCTTGATGGATTCGAAGGAAGGCATCTTGATGGATTCGAAGGAAGGCATCTTGATGGATTCGAAGCAAGGCATCCTGATGGATTCGAAGCACTCCATCTTGATGGATTCGAAGGAAGGCATCTTGATGGATTCGAAGCAAGGTCACGGGATGGATTCGAAGCACAGTGACACCTATGGACTCGAAGCAAGGGAAACTTGATGGATACGGAGTGTGGCCACATTGATGGATACGAAATTGGGCTCACTGATGGATACGAAAACATGGCCTTTCCCTTCAACTTGCATCCATCATAACTTGAGCATATGAACTCGGATTGACTTGAAACTTGGAACGTTCGCTCTCATAGCTTTTCTAGTCATGTCTTATCAATTATAGCTCAATCTGGTCTCAGACAAAATTCATCGATATCCAGGGTAGACCTATGTACACTAGATGTCCATAACGAGCGACTCTAGGTTTCTGATCAATTCCTTAGTATCACGGCCTTGCCAAAAGGCGGGATAACATTTGCCCCCCAAAGTACGTCTTGTGGAAACATGACGTGCTTTGAAAAGCTGCAATTTCTCTCTGAACAATTATCATATCTTTCGTTGAAAGTTGTACTCTGTATTGCTGTAACTGACTGCTTTGTGATAGTGATTTGTCGTTCACTGTTGTATTTGTCATCAGCCAAGCATTCAACTCCTGTAAATTTTGAAAATTGAATGTTAGTCTGTCATACATGCACGTATGTTAACCTGGCTCCCGTTAACGTTTGCACGTTCACGAGTCGTTGTCAAGTTCTTTAGTTTTTTGTTTGGATTGAGTTTCGTATCGATCCTCTCCTGGATCGAAGTGAAATTCAAGTTGTAACAACGTTCAATGGTTGTTTTGAGTCCTTCCTTTGTATCGATCCTCTCCTAGATCGATCTGAGATGTTGGAATGCATGCTTCGTATCGATGGATACAAAAGTAATGCTTTGTATCGATAGAGTCGAACGATCTAGACGTAATCATGCAGTGAGGCTTCACAGAGGATATGCCATTTCTCATTCCTTCAATCAAGAAGAATTCCTGATTATGGATAATCTTCGGTAGGAGTCATCCATGGCTCCTTTTCCAGATCCATCTCCAAGATCTAGTTGATCTTCATATGTCAATGCCTAGAATAATAGTATTTTAACTGGGACAAAGTCTATTTGTCATGCATCCCCAGAACTGGCTAGCTTGGCGATTGATTCGGCCTTTTTGTTTAGTTCTCTGAGGATTTTTGTAGTGGTGTAATAGTCGAAGCCGACTGGTAGCTTTTGGACCCGGTTGAGATAAGGAGCAAGACATTGCCCCCTAGTCAGGTAATCTTCCCTGACTTGGCATACTACTAACTGGTAATCACATAAGACATGTAAAGTTTCCACTCGTAGTTTTCTTGCAATTTTGAGCGGCAAGGCTTCATAGTTAACTTCTTTATTTGTTGCAAGGAAGTTGAGTTTCAGGGCGTAGCAGATCGTTTGTTCCTCAAGAGTCATTAACGCAACTTCGATGTTAGAAAGCCGATTATTGGAAGTTCTATCGGGGTACGTTCTCCATCGGTTGGATGGTTCTCCACTGTTCTTCGGATAATCGTCCGATGTAGTGAATTCAGATATGAAGTATGCTAATGTTTGACCATGGAGAGCTCTCCGACGGAGATAAGTGATATCAAATTGGCTTAGCTTGATATTCCATTTGAGTAGCTTTTCAGGTATCTAAGGTTTCTATTGGACCTATCGTAACGGTTGGTCGATATGGATGTTAACAAGGTGATCTTGTCAATTGCCAGCCTTCATCATATACTGGTCTTTGGATTTGTTTATCTTCACATAGCGTTGCGACGCTTATGGCGTGTGTTGACACGGCCCAATTGATGCATAAATCTTCGCGATCCAAAGGCTTGGGTTAAATGGAAGGTCTCTTTAAGCAATCTATTAGAGCTGCTTGGTTGTCCTCGGTACATGGGTGTCTCTAATTGTCGGAACTTTTTAGAAATTTGTCTTGATTCCATGAGAATTGATGATGAAAACAAAGAATCTTTCTGATGTAATGATGAAAGAGCATTTTAAAGGGTTGAGTTTGATCCTGTATTTTCTGGAGAGCACTAAATATCTCTACCAAGTCATCGATGTGGTTGTTTGA
Organism: Allium fistulosum; assembly: GCA_030737815.1. Classification (NCBI taxonomy): domain Eukaryota; kingdom Viridiplantae; phylum Streptophyta; class Magnoliopsida; order Asparagales; family Amaryllidaceae; genus Allium; species Allium fistulosum. The sequence continues at coordinate 1,439,977,912 of CM060902.1, forward strand.
TAGTCATGATCTCACAAGCATATTAACCACATCTACCTTTATCGATCGGTCGATCTAATTTTTGAATGATCTATTAATCGTCCTTTTGTAAGTAGCACAAGTGTCCTTAAGTTTGAATCTATAGATTGCAGCATAGCACTATATGCCCAGGTTAGTAGCGAAACAGTTGTATTCCTGGTTTGGGACATGCTTCAGTATCTGATTGCATCCGGAGTTTTCATCCATGGATGTGAGTAATTCATGTCTGATGGTCGGGTCCATCAGTTGGTTGATCATTGGAAGTGGAAAGCTGTGCTTTGTCATACCCCATGCAAATCTGAGTAGTTGACGTATGTCCTCCACTCCCTGTTTGTTTTTCTTATAAGTAAAGGATTAGATACTCATTTTGGTTGGAGGGCATCATGGATAAACCTACTGGTTTTGAGAAGATTCGCCTCCTCTTTAAGTACAACAGATCTCTCTGGATCCATGTCGCATCGTTTTTGTTCACCGAGACATGCCTTGGGTCGACATTTGATGCAGAGTCCTTCATGGCTAGCGAGAGTCCATATATATATATATATATGTATGTATATGAGATCGAGTCTAAGCGAACACATCAAGATTCACCTGAAGTAAAACAGTTGACTCTTTCGTCATCATTGTGCAGAGTTGTGATCTGATCTACAATACTCGTGATGGGTTGTAGGCGCCTCATGTGTTCATTTGCAATGATAAATGATCAGGCTTATAAGGACGTTGAATCAAAGGATTAGTAGAACTTAGCCTTGTACTGCATGCTACTACATAGCTGGCTCCAGCTTTGAGTTTGAATTGACTTATGTTTCTGAATGATGCGTTTTTCATGCAATGTACTTGCGATCCATTGCTCATCGGAAGGGTCAGAATGATGATCAGTTGCCCATAAGTCCGGGTATTAATCTGATGACTTTATCTCTAGGCATCCTTTCGGTCGCAACCTAGAGTTGTTATGAATATCAGGCATGGGTCATAGGTTTAAGTTGTCATAGTCAACTCTCGGATAATTACTCTTTTGCCCCCAGCCTTGGGTTGGCGGATGCATTACGCGGACGATCTAGTCTTGTCCTAGCTGTGTCTATACTATAGTTCAAGCTTTAAGAACCAGAGTTGACTGATGAATGGTTGAATCATATCAATCTTATCTTCTTGTTCGTGCCCCCAAGTCTGGGGAATATCTCGATAAGTGGTAGGGTAGATAATGTCCGCTTCAATTTTGTATTCTATCCCATTGAACCATGGGATCGAGTTAACTAATGGAAGGCTGAGTCGTGCCTATCCTGTATTATGTTCTAGTTCTTTTTTCTTAGCGGAATACATTGTTACTTTGCCAACATTCGGACATAAGCTAGATTCTGGACGGTCAATGACATTCACTTCGCTGCTTATGTCGCCGTACTTTGGGCAAAAATTGAAGAGTGAATCGTCCAATCAGATCTAATGCAGGATTGATGCTTCCCTTGTTGAATCCAGGGTAAGAATCAGTGTGCAGATGTTTAGGTTGCACTTGTTTTGAATTGCTCTTTTAGTTGGATCATGGTAAGAGTCAATGAATGAATGGTCGCGTTGCATTCATTTGGAGTTGGCTGATCAACCATGTCCATTTCGATTTACATTCTCCCGTTAGATCTAGGGATAAAGTCAGCTCAAATGTAGTCATGTCATGCTCATTTGATCTCATGCTCTTCCTGACGGATCGAAGGAAGGCGACGAAGGACGAATGGTCAAGTCACACTTATTGGTGGTTTATTCTTTTATCCGTGCTATGCTGGTCGAAGATATTCGATGCATGCTCGGGTCACATCGATTTGTAGTTGATGAGGATTGATATTGACCGTTGATTCGACGGCATGGTGCAGAATGCTCGGACCTCATTTCCTGTCAATCCGATGGTATGATATGAAAGGCGCAGATCGACATTGCCCGTCGATCCGGCGGTATGATATGATTGGTTGCTTGTAACTTTGGGCATCATTATGTTTGGTTGGCATTAAGGCCTCCTTGCAGTCGTTGCCTTAAGTTTTAATGGACGCTAAGCCGGAGAGGCAGCGAGTCACCTTTCTCTTCTTTCAGTAATTTGTACTTCTGCCCCTAGTCTTGGGGATAAGCCGTAATAGGCGTTATGCAATATTGTTCACTGCTTAATTTTAACATCCACACTCTGGGGACTTGTATCTGTATGACAACTGTTGATCACTCATTTTCATGTGTTGAGTCTGCGCCTATGCTCGAGGAATGAGTGATGTAACTTGGTTGAGATGCAGTCGAAGTTGTTAGGTGGACGGGTCCACCCTCCTCGAGGCCGTACTTGATGGAGATGCAGTCGAAGTCGTTAGGTGGACGGGTCCACCCTCCTCGAAGCTGCATTGAATGGAGATACGGTCGAAGTCGTTAGGTGGATGGATCCACCCTCCTCGAAGCCGTAGTTGGTTGTAGTTTATACTCCGGCTCGAGCTCTCGGAGTCCGGAGTTAGTTTAATGTTTATACTCCAGTTCGCGCTCTCGAAAGTTGGAGTTTGTTGATGTTTATACTCTGGTTCGCGCTCTCGGAATCCGGAGTTAGTTAATGTTTATACTCCAGTTCGCGCTCTCGGAAGCTGGAGTTTGTTGATATTTATACCCAGCTCGCGCTCTCGGAGTACTCTGGGGTTTTGTGAATGTTTATACTCCGTCTCGCGCTCTGGGAGTACGGAGTTGAATGAATGTTTATACTCCGCCTCGCACTCTGGGAGTACGGAGTTAAGGAATGTTTATACTCCGCCTCGCACTCTGGGAGTACGGAGTTAAGTAAAAAGTTTGTACCCAGCTCGCGCTCTCGGAGTACTCTGGGATTTTAGGAAAATGTTTATACTCCGCCTCGCACTCTGGGAGTACGGAGTTAAGTAAAAAGTTTGTACCCAGCTCGTGCTCTCGGAGTACTCTGGGGTTTTAGGAAAATGTTTATACTCCGCCTCGCACTCTGGGAGTACGGAGTTAAGTAAAAAGTTTGTACCCAGCTCGCGCTCTCGGAGTACTCTGGGGTTTTAGGAAAATGTTTATACTCCGCCTCGCACTCTGGGAGTACGGAGTTAAGTAAAAAGTTTGTACCCAGCTCGCGCTCTCGGAGTACTCTGGGGTTTTAGGAAAATGTTTATACTCCGCCTCGCACTCTGGGAGTATGGAGTTAAGTAAAAAGTTTGTACCCAGCTCGCGCTCTCGGAGTACTCTGGGGTTTTAGGAAAATGTTTATACTCCGCCTCGCACTCTAGGAGTACGGAGTTAAGTAAAAAGTTTGTACCCAGCTCGCGCTCTCGGAGTACTCTGGGATTTTAGGAAAATGTTTATACTCCGCGTCGCACTCTGGGAGTACAGAGTTAAGTAAAAAGTTTGTACCCAGCTCGCGCTCTCGGAGTACTCTGGGATTTTAGGAAAATGTTTATACTCCGCCTCGCACTCTGGGAGTACGGAGTTAAGTAAAAAGTTTGTACCCAACTCGCGCTCTCGGAGTACTCTGGGGTTTTAGGAAAATGTTTATACTCCGGCTCGCACTCTAGGAGTACGGAGTTAAGTAAAAAGTTTGTACCCAGCTCGCGCTCTCGGAGTACTCTGGGGTTTTAGGAAAATGTTTATACTCCGCCTCGCACTCTAGGAGTACGGAGTTAAGTAAAAAGTTGTCGTGTATCAACCCGTTTCTGGCCTGATGTGAGGGCTTGTCCCTGAGCTAGGTGTTTCGCTTAGCGAGTGATCGGTGGGATCCCAATTAACTTCCACTTATAGGCCCCTCAACAAAGGATGAGGTTTAGAGTATAGACGGTTAGATCGCGTCCATGTTCATTTGGATTCCACTTTTGCTAAGCCTAATGAGTAAGATTAGTGTTCTGGCGAGCTTTGTGCTCGTGCATAGGAAAGGATGGTCGAACTACATCCACTTTGAGTTGTATATTTTCCCTTAAGTAGGGTGCAAGAATTGGAGAGCAGACAGTCGAGTCACATCCAATTTATACTCTGCATTCTTTCGATCGAGCTAAGGAAAAGAGTTGAAATGACAGCTCGTGATGGTTAGTGAGTAGGCAGTCAGTCGTTGATGACTTTAAATTGAGGGTTAGACCTTTAAACATGTGTTCCCTCAAATAATCCCAAATGTCTAATGTAGGATTGGATGCATGGATGGTGACATCACGTCCACCCTAGACGTGACTTCGATTTTATCAGGCATCAGAAGAAGCATAAGTATTTTGGCAAGCTTAAAGTACGAGATGGAGAGTGCATTGTTGGGACATATAACTCTAAGTCTTTCTTACATCTCCTAATTAAATTACATAGGCGGATGAGTGGATGGTCGGTTGCATCCACTTTGTACTAGGGTTCTGACCTTGTCGGTCTCTACCGCTTTGATGCCTTGCCCCCAGTCAGGGGCATATAGTAGCCGATGAGTGGTCGAATCATGCTCATCTCAATGATTTGATCATGGTCCGCGGAGGTTGTTTTGCACCCAATCTTAAGTACTCGATTACCTGCATCATTTGCAAGTAGTTTAATTCAAGTAGGTCATATTTCGCAACGTAAATGAAATTGAATTAGAAATAATTCAAAAGAGATCAGATCAAATCTCATTGATAAGTGAGGCAGCGTCATATGCTCGCTATTGCACATCATTCCAGCCCTTCTCAGTTGGAAGTTTAATGCAAATGGTTCAATTTGATCAAAGTCTTTGATTGATAGGAGTCGGATGTTCCTGGTCCTTCGTTTTATAGGGCTTGCACATATTGTTGGAGCTATCCTTTCCGGAGCAGCCTTATGGCGTTGGCGTTCACGGTAGCCATTTAGAGAAGAGGAGTTTTCCGATCTAGAGTATGGAGCAGGTCCCCTCCTTATCTTGTTATGTTGATCCTTCATCTGATTCATCAACTCAAAAATGGCCTAGACATGTTGGTGTAATTGTCGGCGGCGGTCCACCAGTTATCTTGCTAAAGTCTGGAAATAAGCGCTGGTGATGAATTCATTTATGGGTATCGGCAGCAACTGGCTGCGGGCTTTGGATAAATTCGTTGGCTGCCAGCTTCGTCATTCACTATATCCATATGAGAAGTATAACTGGTATATCTAACCGTGATTGACTGTCTTTTCTAAGGAATGAGGGAAGACATCCGCGTTTAATGGCACTCGTCACCCTTGGTAGTGTCGGGGGTCGTATTTACATAGTAAACTGACATAGTTAACATGTCGAATTTTCATTGGAAGTTCTGCATGTAGGATGGTTTCAAAGAATAGGTCTCGACCGGGAAAGATTCTCGAATCGCCATTATGATCAAGTCCATTTTATTGCCAAGGGGTTTTGTAACACTGGTGAATGATGTATGCACGATTGTCCAATGTTTGAGTGGTTTGGTGATACCGATTGGATGGTGAGTTGGTAAAGATGGGCTCATAGATTGGTGTTTATCCCAAACTTTCATCCAGATAGGAGACCTATATAGGGTATTAAGGAAGTCTTCTTGAGGTTGTATGCCATGCTTTTAGTCACGTGGACGTGGAATGATTAAGATGCGGGCATTTGAAGATGGTTCAGTGGTGACCAGCTTAAAAGCATGATATATTAATCAACTCCAGTTCTTGGCATATTAACTAGGTTCTCCAGCCTCTGGGAGTACGGTTAAGTACTATTTCTTTATCCGTTCCTTGATTGCAACTAAACAGTTGTTGTGATCTCCTATGTCTTTTTCAGTCATGGAACAATTAGAAGCACAGATGGAATGTTCCTTCACTAAATTGGTGATTGAATCGACAATGCGGGTGCCCTGCGCTGCGGCTATGGTTCGGGGGGTTTCCCCCGAAATTTTTTTTTTAGGCTCTTTTTAGGAAATATGGGTCGTACCCGAATTTTTTTTTTAAATTTCGTATCGATACGAATTGGACACAATTGGATCGATTCGAATTGCAGTTGAGTATCGATACGAATTAGGTGAAGTTGGATCGATTCGAATTGCAGTTGAGTATCGATACGAATTGGGTGTAAATGGATGGATACGAAGTAGCGCACCCTGGTGGATACGAAGTAGCGCACCCTGATGGATACGAAGAAGCGCATCGTGATGGATACGAAGAAGCGCATCGTGATGGATACGAAGAAGCGCACCCTGATGGATACGAAGCAGCGCACCCTGATGGATACGAAGCAGCGCACCCTGATGGATACGAAGCAGCGCACCCTGATGGATACGAAGTAGATGGATGCGAGGGTCTTGTGTCTCTGATCGATACGAAGACAATGGATTTGAAGTGAGGCTATGCTTATGGATACGAACGCTCGGTCTAGATGGGTTCGAAGACATGGATACGAAAATCACCATATTTTCATGGATTCGAAGACATGGATACGAAAATCACCATACTTTCATGGATTCGAAGACATGGATACGAAAATCACCATATTTTCATGGATTCGAAGACATGGATACGAAAATCACCATATTTTCATGGATTCGAAGACATGGATACGAAAATCACCATACTTTCTGGAAACAAATACATGGATACGAAAAATTGCATTTTTTCTGGATTCGAAAATATGGGTATGGAATTCATGATGAATGTAGTTCCTCTTAGATCTGGAGCAATCTGAATAGAATAGAAGGAACCACTTATGAACAGATCTGGATCTTCTCCTTAGATTTTTGCAATCCAACGACGGTAGTAGATCCATAGAGCAGGAGAAAAAACTGCGTTTTTTCTCAGTGAAAGCACCAAAGTGTTTGTACCAAAAATGGGCACAACACTCTTCGGAAGTTTTTGAAGAGATAAAAGTGAAGAATGAAAATTAAAACTGTGGGTTATCTAACAAAAACTCCAAATAACAGAAAGTAAATTGCCAAGACAAGCGATTTAGAGTGGTTCGGCTTTGTAGCCTACGTCCACTATGAAGTTTGATGATTTTATTGCTCGATACTTGAAGATTACAGTAGTTTATAATGTAATACAACTGAATTTATATGCTAAGTCTCAATCTAAAGCAGCGGCGGTGTTCTGGAGTAAGTCTGGCAGAATCTGGGCGCTCTTCAATACTTAGAATTATCCGACCCCTTTTCTGAATGACCAGGGGCTCTATTTATAGGTGTAGGAGGCTGATATTTCGCGTAAAAATTGGGAAGACCGCTTCTGGCACGTGAGGGGGCCCACATGCCCGAATTCTGGGAATCCGGGCCCACTTTGGGATCGATTCGACCCTTGGTTCGAATCGATCAAGAAAGAGTCCTATTGAGCTGAAATTTGGCGTGAACATTCTTCATCATGCGCTCAAGCTTCTGTGAAAATTTCATGGCATTTGGATTTGTAGAACTCGAGTTATGATCGATTCAAGATTGTATTTCCGGTTGACATGCTCCCTTCGAATCGATGCTTTTCGCGCTCCAGGAATGGATTCGAAGTAGAGCAACTTCATGGATTCGAAGCACTCCATCTTGATGGATTCGAAGTAGAGCAACTTCATGGATTCGAAGCACTCCATCTTGATGGATTCGAAGGAAGGCATCTCGATGGATTCGAAGCACTCCATCTTGATGGATTCGAAGGAAGGCATCTTGATGGATTCGAAGGAAGGCATCTTGATGGATTTGAAGCAAGGCATCCTGATGGTTTCGAAGCACTCCATCTTGATGGATTCGAAGCAAGGCATCTTGATGGATTCGAAGCAAGGCATCCTGATGGATTCGAAGCACTCCATCTTGATGGATTCGAAGGAAGGCATCTTGATGGATTCGAAGCAAGGTCACGGGATGGATTCGAAGCACAGTGACACCTATGGACTCGAAGCAAGGGAAACTTGATGGATACGGAGTGTGGCCACATTGATGGATACGAAATTGGGCTCACTGATGGATACGAAAACATGGCCTTTCCCTTCAACTTGCATCCATCATAACTTGAGCATATGAACTCGGATTGACTTGAAACTTGGAACGTTGGCTCTCATAGCTTTTCTAGTCATGTCTTATCAATTATAGCTCAATCTGGTCTCAGACAAAATTCATCGATATCCAGGGTAGACCTATGTGCACTAGATGTCCATAACGAGCGACTCTAGGTTTCTGATCAATTCCTTGGTATCACGGCCTTGCCAAAAGGCGGGATAACAGTCTAATTGTGATGTCAGGTTAATTTTTATTGGAAGTTTTGATGAGTAAAAGGACTAAAATTTCTTGATAATAACCAAAACATATTTTTAACTTATTTGTGTCAATTTAAAAGTAAATTCTTCATTTGTAAATATTTTTGAAAACTTGCATCATGTAGTCGCATTAGAATTTACATATCTCATTTGGATTTTGTCGGTAGTATCCACTGAAAACCCTCATGAGACAACACCATCCTACTAGGAAAACCTAGGGATTTAACGGCTTGTTGCATACACTCAATGCAATCGTGTTTCCTACGAAAATGGATTTATCCTAGTTTTAGTTTATTCGAGGACGAATAAAAAGATAAGTGTGGGGTTATTTAATGTGCATGTAAAAGTGCAAATTTTTACTTCCATATTTAATCTTAATTTATTTAAATAAATGAGCATATTAGGGTAGTTTACATGTTTAAACCTAAATTTAAATTTTTTTCAAATCATCATTCATTTAGGGGTAAAATGGTAATTTTTTGTATGATTTAATTTGAGAAAATTTATGTGGACATTTTTATTTTTATTTGTAGGAAATAAAGTGCAAATATGAAGAGGTTTCATGGATGCATGCATGCACAGATGTTGAAGGCTAATGAAGAATGGAAATAAAAGAATTCATGCAACGTGGAGGAGTCCACATACCCATTACCATATGGTCCATAATTAAAAGCATATGCATATATTAATGCAGGCTTAAAGGCATGTTAGTGGGGATTAATTATTTCCCTAATGATTACTTGGAGGTTACACTTTCTCAAGGGCATTTTAGGTAGTCCCCTAAAATATGAATTAGGGTTTTAAGCATGTATAAATATCCCTTATGTTTCATGTAATCATCTTCTACTTTTCATGCAAGATTGTAGCTACAAATCAAAGTTAAATAAAAATTTCTTTCATGGCTTCTTAGCCTTGTTTTTACTTTCATGCAACTTTTTATTTCATGCTTACTTTTATTGCCCTTTTATTCTATGCTCTCTTATTTACTTTGTGCTCCTTTTATTTCATGTTAGTAGCATTTATTTTATTATTGTAATTAGTTTAGTTTTATTTCATGCAAGTAGTTAGCTCTCTTCTCTTGTAATTAGCTCTCATTTTTCTTTTATTTTATGTTGAAATCATTTTATATTAACATGTTTTCAAATATGAGTAGTTAAACCCCTTCAATTTAGGGGTAATGAAGCTCTCATGAAACATATTAAATTAACATAATGATTTCATTTGTGATTTTTCTTATGTGCTTAACGGAAAATATGAATGATGGTGGTTTATGTATCTTTTTTATCTTATTTTGATAGCATATGTTGACATCTCAAATAGACTATGCTTAACTCCATTTAAAACATAAACTATTTGATCATTTTCCTAAGTGATTTGATAATGAAAGTCAAACGGGAATCGAAATTTGATGGTCTATGTTACCAATTAATTGTAAATAGATCATACATAAAATAGATTTAATTTTTAATTTCATGTCATTTTCATGAATATTGATAAGTGGGTTGAATGGTGTGTTGGAGTTTGATGATTTAAGTTGTGCTAATTAATATCACAAATAAATCATACTTTAAACACATCAATCATTTCTACTTAATATCTTAAAGAGAGGTTATAAATGTATTTTGTGTTGATTTATATGAATGATTGAAAGTGGATTTGCCTCTAAATAGCTCTTTAATATCATAGTTTTATTCACTTTTTCTCTATCTTATTTTCTACAATTTTATAGTTTAAAACAAACTTCAAAACTTTGGGTTAATTTGATTGAGTATAATTAGAATTTAATTCTTTCCTTGTAGATCGACCCGTACTTGCATACGTACTACGATTGTACGTCGTACACTTGCAGTTTATAACGATTATAATTTTAACAACGGTTTTCTAACCGATAGAAATTTCCATCGTTATTCAACACTCAGCAAATAAAGAGAGATTATTCACTTATACCTACCATTTCACGATGGCCTAAGTATAATGTATATATCTTGAGGAAAGCTCAATAGATATGTGTTGTTATCTTACCTTGTCTGTTCTATATATTAATAGTACTACATATAACATCGATAGCTTAAGGAAAGCTCAACAACTAAGGTGCATGCAAGTATTCTATTCATATATAAATGGTAGAGGATAACTTTACATTAAAGATTCGTCATCATTAGTGTATTATATTGAGTGATATCGACTTACGGTATAATGTATTTCTTATGAAATACCATTGTAATTCAAGTGTCAGACACATCAGAAATCACAGTATACATACTATATATATGCATCCATCCCTTAACTCTTTTTAGGGTTTCTTAATGTTCCACCTTTAATTTATACATTTACATTATATAAGTTTTAATTATTATATAACTTTTATAATTTAGTTAACTATATAATAGTCTTATGTATAATATTGTATTAATTATATCTTATTTAATTATATGATGTTAGTTATACCTTATATAATTAACTTAATTAATTAACATTTTAATTAGTTTTATAATATACAAATAAACATTTTATATTGTATATGTATACTATAGCATTTACAGTCGTACACATATATCTTTATATATATATATGTATGTATGTATGTATGTATGTATGTATGTATGTATGTATGTATGTATGTTTATGTATATGTATGTATTTCATTGTTTATTAATTAACTTTTAATTAATTTATTTTATTAAACAATGTTGATTTCACAAATTCTTATTATATGTACACACTTGCATTATCCAAAACAATTCAAGTCAATGAGACATATATCATGATATATCTTTTGTGTGTGTGTATAATTAACTATTTAACTAATTTATTTATTTTACTAATCTTATTAATATTAAAATTTTCGAAATATGTTTATTATATTTTCAAAACACTTTCGAAAACTATATTATAACATTTATAATATGTATCTTATTTCAAATTTAACTTTTAAACTTAAAATTATTTTAATTTTAAAACAATTTTGAAAATTGGCTTAAGGCCCATTTCAAAATGGGTTGTTTCTACAAGGGGGAAGCTTTAGGCTCACTTTACCGTTCGGGCCAAGTAGGCAGGGTACTTGATTAACCAAACTTAGCTTAGACACTACTTTTATAAACACCCTACTAAATTGATAATTAATTAGCTAGCCCTAACATGACTAATTTAGACCTCATAGGCTATTAAGCTCTGATACCATTATGGATTTGGCTCAGCACACATGGGTTAAATTAGTGAATTTCAAAAAAATTATTCCATTTTGGAACTTATTAGGCTTATAAAGTCAAAATTTATTTAGATATGATCTAAATTAATTTTAAAAAATTAATATTTTATTTGAATTACTATAAAGTTTTATTTTAATATTATATAATATAACATGTGTATCATACATGTGTGTGTCTGTGCATGCACAACATATATAGTGTACATGGCTTAACATATCCGCATATAAGTATTAGGATTTACACTACAATGGACATATTAGCCCCTCCATATACGTATGTTTTATCTTATATACATATACATATATATATATATATATCAGTGTGTGTGTGTCAATGAGTGTGTGCGCGCGCACGTGTTTAATATTAAAATATAAAAAAATTATAAATATTAACATAAATATTTTGGATTTAAATTCAAATTTTAAATTTTAAATCTAGATCTACATAATAAATATATACTAATTTCAAAGTCAAATCAATGTACTAATTTTCTAAATAAATATATATATATATATGTAAAATATATTTCGAAATCTTTTATGAAAATTACATATACATATTAAATTAAAATTTTAAAACTCAACATAAATAACTATATGTTTAAATATTTTTTAATGTAAATAAATAATTATATATATATATATATGTATATATAAAAATATTTGGCTATAATTACATTTAACAAAAAAATAATTATTTTAAACCTTGTGGTTTTTAAAAACAAACATTTTTTAATTAAGATATTCATACGGGAATTTATAAAAAATTGATTTATTTTTTTGAAATAAATTTCTAAGCATGCACATAATTGTTATTATATATTTATAAGCATAATTTATAACATATTTTATATATTTATATATAAAAGTAATATGTAATATTTTCATACAAATTATATTGATATATACGGTTTTTAATTTAAATTTATAGATATATAATAATTTTTTATTTTTGAAAAACATATCATGTATATAGATTAATAAAATATATTAATGTTGATTTTATATACTAACATATATATATATATATTTATTTATTTATTTAAAATTTCAATTTTTTTAAAGGTTTTTTAAATTATTAAATAATTTTTTATAATTAAAATAATTATTTTAATTACTAGCCAAATGATATCTAAGCATATACATACATACATACATATATATATATAATTACATATATATATACACACAATCATCTAATGAAGACATTACATACATATGTGGATTCATGATGATACGTATACTATCTAATGCACGTAAATGATATAATGGATGATTATATATACACATAAATGATATAATGAATGATTATATATATATAATGTTTTCCTTAACTAATGCCTAGTTATAACATGTTGAAGCGTTGAACCGATGAACTCCTTGAATCTGTATCCAGAACTTCCAAAAAGAGCTACTAGACCGAAAGCACCAAGCAACGATCTACTATTTGTATTTAGATTTGGATTTGTGTTTAATTTGCTTAAAACAATGAAGGAGGCTAGTGGCAAGGCCGGCCAAAAATGGTAAGGATAGAGGCAAAAATTAAAAGTGTAAAAGATGGGGTTTGTGGTATTTAAATAGTGGAAATACATAGGAGCAAAAAATGGATTTAGATCCACATTTTCCTCTTACTATTTCACACCTTTAGAATCAATGTTCAACCCCGATTATCCCCTCCATAGTCAAACATCGTAGCCCATTTTTGGGCCTTTAAATTGCTTCAAGCCCGATCAAAATATCCATTTAAATCTACTTCAAATGCACACTGATATCATATATCGATATGTATGTATACAACTTTCATATACATACTATTTTTAACACAAAATTCAATAAAATCTTATAATTAATATTTTATAAATATCAATTTATAATAATTATAATTAATTAGATCAGAAGGTAGTTTGAATATTTAACATTTTGGTTGTCTGACTCATATGTGTAAATTCGATCAGTGATTAATATCAAACGATTCGAATAATAACATGCATACATCATCATAGCTAGTTATTTGACATTATAATCAAATTTATCACTTACATAGCTTCGATGAAATCCAATTTTGCTTATTTTAAGCATTCCCAATAGTGACAATTATTTACACTAATTCTCTTCGTCAAAACTATGTCACATTAAGACTTATGGAATTTGGTCGTGGCCGAAATTCCAATATTGTCCATATTCAAGTTTATAGTCCAAACAAAAAGTTCTTATTTTAATAATAACAATTATCATTAACCGAACAGCTCTAGCCAAATATTTTTACTTTGATTTGACATCAGGTGACCGTGATACTAACCTCATATAATTCGGGAGACGAATCCTCTATTGAATGGAGTTTCACTTCTAATGCTTCTACCCGACCCAACTATTGTCGTTCGATGGACGCCATGCTACGATTTAATTATAATTAAAGTGGATTTTCCATATTAAAGCTAAACTGTATTCTCATATAAAGAAAATTATGTAATATTGTCAAATCGATGTTTTCTGTTTAACCATAGTTATATTAGCCAATAGAAAACTATCAAATGAGTCATTCCATAGTTATTCAATACCTATCAGTAGTTCAGTACGTAACCTCTTAGTGCCTCAGCAGTCATCTGTAATACATTGCCTAGCATTTGGAGAGCGTCTTGTACTATAGTATCGATAGATGCATCGATATCCAGTCTCGATATGTATTGATTGAGAATATTTAAAATGATGCGTTTATTGTATTGTGATAAAATACCTACAATTACAACAGCTGTAATTACTATCATAAAACACACCATTTATGGATTTTCTGTTAATACACACAAATTGAACAATTAATTAATTATAACATATTATAATGGGCATATAATAGAAAGAAAAACACATTTTATTTCGAATGAGGTTGTAACATCCCGTATTTGGAGGCCAAAAGCTAAGCACTATAGATGCTGCAGTCATCTATAGTATTAACTTCTGGTGATAAAATACAGTAATGCTAATGGTATCCATAATATCAGAAGCACTTGAATATGAACAAAATCTCAAATTTCAAAAACAACCTTGTACTGATTACATTTCAAAACAAATTCATATCCAAGTTACATAATCCCATAACGTTTCCCAAGTAAAGATCAATTATAATCATTATAGAAATACGCCAAGAGCGACATATGACGATGCCCCCTTGGTTGATCAAAACAATATAGTCATATCTGACTTTATACACACAACGAAAATAAACAGAATAAACTACAACTCCTAATTAGCTATCCGACAGCCACCTGCTCGTCTCCGAAAGCTTTATTCACCAAAATTAAACTCTGTAAACCTCAACCCTCAGCCTACTCAAATCAATTTTGAGCACCCGACAGTTTAAGGGGAAACAAAAACTTCGAGTCGGACATAAAGCCTGGTGTGAATAACACTGTTACATCTCAGTGTACTGGTATTAAGTGAGACCATGCCGCTTAGCGGAATGGGTTTCCCCTCACTAATATCCTCTTCAAAACATATATTTTGCAAATCTTTTTCTGCAACCAAAGTGGATGATCAAACCGATTATAATAATAATAGCAATGTCTGTTAAGCTATAATCAGGTAACTAATGGACTATCTGTCCACAAGTAATAAATGGACTATTTGTTCGAAAACTGGGCTGACTGCCCGCAAACTGGACTAACTGTCCGAATCAAAATGGATTATCTGCCCGAATCATTTTCTTAGGGTTAACTACCCTTCATTTTTTTCCTTAAAAACCTTTTCAAAATGATTTAACCTTTTAAATCATACTTATACAAAGAAAATATATTCTTAGCTTTACTCTATGCTATTTCGCCATGTTATATATACTTTACTCAAAATAATGTTGATGAATTTTAATGAGGATTACCTATCCCCTCAAAATAAGTTAAAACCCTTTTTAACTTAAAAACACTTAGGCTATGCTGCATAGTTAGTATATTCGAAACCTTTATTTAAAACCTTTAAATAACCCTTTCGAAAGCCTTGAAAGTAACCCGTTCGAATCCATTAAAATTACCCCATTTCGAAACCATTGAAAGCAACCCTTTCAGAACCACTAAAAGCCTTTCCTTCGAAAGCTTTAACACGTTAGACATCCTTCTTTACAATCTTTAAAGCATGCCTTTCGAAAACATTGGGAAAAACTTTCTTCTTAGACTTTTCGAAACCATTGGAAAATCTTCCTTCAAAACCTTTCGAAATCATGAGGGAACCACCCCTTCGAAACCTGCATTTAAAACCCTTTCGAAAGCATTAAAACACTAAACCTTTTTAAAGCCTTTGGGTTCAATTTAAAACATGTGGAAACCTTTCGAAACCTTTGAAATCCGTTTCGGTCGAAACCGTTTGGATTATGCCTTCAAGTAGAGCAAAAGGATCAGAAACCCATTAAAGTCGAAAGCATTCCTTTCAAAATCATTCCTAAGTAAAGAAGTGATGGTGTCGAAACCATCCCTTCAAAAGCATTGGAGAAGCGGATAAGTTTAAAAAGCAAAACAACCCTTTCAAAACCAATCTGGGTCGAAAGGTAGAAAGAGGCAGTCATGGGTTTCGACTTAGTCGAAAGCATTTATTTAAAAACAAAGGTGCAACTCAATCGAAACCATTTCTTTAAAACCAATTGACCTGGTCGAAATCCAACCCAATCGAAAGCTATTCAATCGAAAGCAAGCAAGCGCATTTTCATTTAAAAGCAAAGTAGTGCTCCAACCCCTTCGGAACCCCTTGTTTCGACCATATACCTTCCGCCAATATTCAATTCACTACGTACCAGTTACCTGATACCATGTGCAATGGTTTCGATAAAGTCGGAGGCGAAGGTAAGGAGGCGAAAGCCTGGTGCCGAAAGCATCGAAACAGTAAAAACCATGTAGATTTGTCCTTTTTAAACTATTTCTTTATACCTAACATGCCTTGTTTGTCAAATTGTGATTGGTTGCAAGTTTCTCTTTTCTAAAAGTACTGCCAATTTCCAGAAATAACAATTTTGAATTATTTACAAAATACCCCTTTTTCTTTTTATTAATATATAAAACATTTATGTCCCATACCTTAAATAATTTTATATATCCATTAAAACACTTAGGAAAATTCTACGAAAATTTCAGAAAATCACTTTTAATATGTTTTCTAAATTATATTAATTTCAGATCCAAACCATTAATTATTTAACCGTAAATAATTTATAACCAAAAATAACATTTTCTTCACTAGAAAATTCATATAAAATCCACATTAATTCAAAAAATTCTGAAAATTGAAACCCATCTATAAAAATCATTTATGGTCTATATAAAAATTCATAAGGCATTTGGATGTCATTTGATAGGGTTTCCACCTTAAAACATGTCATAATGTCTATATGAACAAACATAAATCATCAACAAGTATATATAACCATTCCACCATTCAAAAACATAGCAAATCATTGCAAATAGGTACGAATTTCATCTTAAAACTGAAAATAATAAGAAATTTGAGATGTAGTCGTTATTGACCTTAGCTTTAGAGATTAAGGAGATTGAGATTTGAATGGATTTGATTTGATTTAGCTTCTTCCTTAACTTTACTTAATCTTCTTTCTCTTTCTCTTGTTAATGGTGGCCGGCCTCAAGTTTAAAATTTTTGATAAATGAAAAATAAACGTGTATGGAGGTACATGGCCAAGGTTTAAGGGTATAAGAATGGCCTCTTTCCTATTTTACCCCTCCTCTATTTCATTTTAACTCTTATTTTAATTCATTGGTTAAATGGCATGGCTACCCCTTAATAAAATCAAATCTCAATCCCCTAATCAACACATTATTTTATTTAATTAAACTAATTAAATATCCAATAATGTTACCAAAAATATGGGGTATTACAGAGATTTTATTACAAAGTTAATAATTTACGATAAATTACAGAATTATCCATATAGCATAGTCCTAACAGTATTAGTAATAAGGTCACCATGTTATACATTTAACCATAATCAAAGTATAGCGTGGCTATTTATGATCGACAGTACCCTCATGTCAGAAGATTATTTGTACGTTGTTACCATGAGATCTTCTAGCGTTATAATAATCAGAAAAGAACCTCGTTGAGTTATTCTATGATTATCACAAACAACCACAAGTATATAACCCATTGATGCCCCTAATAACCATGCAGAATTCATTATCTACTATATAGAGAGCGTTACATACACTAGTCTTAACGAATATATTGATATCCTTTTCTCGGTACAACTTGATTAGGAATATTTAAGAAGTTAGAGTTTTTTTATATTAATTCAATACTCGTGATTACGAATAAATTCGTAACTGCAATCGATAAACAATAATCATAAGGATTATACATATATATAATATAAATAATTCATTATTTACATCATAATATAACAATGCATATAATAGAAAACAAAACCAAAAGCATACTTTATTACAAACAGGAGTGTTTACAGAGTTGGGTTTATATAACAAATTGCTTAATTGCCTCATATTCTTTCTTGGACGAATTCCCCCATTCTTGGACTTTCGCTTTGTGCAAACTCGATCCCCTTCTATTTCCTCTCCATTCTTCCTTGAATTAAGTTTGAAGAATTCAAAAACCCTAATTCTTAAATTGAGATTTATGTGAAAGATGAGATGATGCGGTATGAGAAGGAGACGTAGATGGCATTTGAAAGGGAGAGTAAGATGGAAATTAGGAAGGACTCTCCTCTACGGCAACAATTTTCTTTTTCTTTTGAAAAATAATAATATGGGTATTTGTAATGCCTCTGAATTTTAATTAACATTATTCAGGATATTTAATTGGATAAATTAAATAGAATAATGTGAATAATTAAGGAGATGAGATTAGTAAATCCAATGGCCGTGTCTTAATGAATGAACTAAAATAAGAATTAACTAAATTTAGAAGGATGAATTTCCTAAGAGGTAAACTTGGAAATGGGGCTACATTTCTTAGTATAAATCTCTTCCTCCACCTTAAAGAACTTTCACTTTCTCATTCATAACTCCTCACCTATATTCGGCCAGCCATTAAAGAACTCAAGGAGAGCAATAAATTGAAGAAAAAGCTAAGGAATTAAAGTTAAGAAATTATCTCATTCTCCAATCAACTAATCAAGGTGAATAATCATGTTTATCATCTTATTTTTCTTTGTTTAGATCGGCTATGGGTTATACCTAATTCATGTTTGTTATTTGGTTAAAATATAACCATTTAAACCTTTGTTTGGATAAGACATAGGTGTTTTAAACGTTAATGGGCTAATTAACATGTTTTATTAGGTTTTGGTTAAATTCCGAGTTGTTTTGACCTTCATATGCTTTCAAATTTTAATATGTTGAAGATAACATATTAATTGATTTTTTGGAATTTTTCTAGATTTTTCTATGGTGTTTTAATAGTTATATAAAATTATTTAAGGAATGAGACTTA
This sequence comes from Allium fistulosum, assembly GCA_030737815.1. Taxonomy (NCBI): domain Eukaryota; kingdom Viridiplantae; phylum Streptophyta; class Magnoliopsida; order Asparagales; family Amaryllidaceae; genus Allium; species Allium fistulosum. The sequence continues at coordinate 1,439,996,715 of CM060902.1, forward strand.
AATGTTTTATATAATTATAAAGAAGAAAGGGGCTTTTTCAAATTTATTTAAATTTCCAAATAAGGAAAGTCGGCAGCAATTTTGAATATAAAATTCTGGCAACCAATCTGATTTAGACAAACAAGGCAGGTGGGGTACAAAAGAACTGTTTTAAAGTACAATTTTCACTATTTCGACTCTTTCGGCAAGGGCTTCCGCCTTCATTCCAGACCTTCCGACAAGGTCGAAAGGTATCAAACCTTTCAACTAGGTCAAAATTCAATGCACATGGTATCAAGCGATTGGTACATGGTGAATTGAAAGGGGTCGAAAGGTTTAGGGACGAAAGGTTAGAGCTTTCGAAAGAGATGAGGTTTTATTTTGGTTTTAAGGAAAATACGCATGCTAGCTTTCGACAAAGAGCTTTCGACATTGTCAAATGGTTTGAAAGAAAAAGGTTTCAATTGGTTTGCTTTCTTGTCGAAAGCATAGTTGCCACTTCCAAACCTTTCGACCCAGATGGGTCAAAGATTATCTTTTGTTTTCTAAGACTTGACGCCTCCCTCCATTGTTTTCAAAGGGTTGGTTCAAACACTAACACTTCAATGATTTCGAAAGGTTTTGGCTTCGAAAGGTTTTGGTTTCGAAAGGTTTTGGTTTCAAAGGATTTTGACTTCGAAAGGTTTTGGTTTCGAAGGGTTTTGACTTCGAAGGGTTTTGACTTTGATAGGTTTTGGTTTCGAATTGTTTTGACTTCGAATGGTTTTGACTTCGAAAGGTTTTTGTTTTCGAAAGGTTTTATCTTCGAAAGGTTTCATTGCTTTCGAAAGGTTTATAAATGGTTTTATTGGGGGGATACCCTAGGCTTTCAACAAAGTCGAAAGGTAGGTCCTTTCGAATAGGTCGAAAATAACCTTCCGACAGGGTCGAAAGGTATGGTTTTGTGATGCTTTCAAAAGGAAGGCTTCCGAAGGGGCTAACTTCGGATGTTTATTTACTTTCTAATAGGACTTCATTCGAAGGGGTTTAAAGGGCTGTTTTTACCCATTTTTCCTTAAGTAAAATTTTGCTAATTTGAAGGGGTTACTTCGAAGAGTTATAGCATAAAATACTTATTTTGTTTGAATTTGTAAGGGGGATCCTTATATAATTTGATGTTATTAAACCTTGGGGACACCGGGATGGGTTTAATCTTTTCGATACATAGTTTGGGGTTACCAATAGAAATCTGCTTTCGAAAATATACATTGGGGCTATCAATGTGTTTTTATTTAATTTAACCTAATTGGGGCTACCAATGGGAATAGGTTAAACATGTTGTATACCTGGGGAAAATAAGTAATCATGGGGATCATAAATTTTTATAAATAATCATGGGGATCATGATGTTTTAATTGGCCAAGTGATGGGTTCTTAGTTAACCTAGGAAAGCCATGGAATGTGCGGTGGACAGCCCACATCAAATTTCTAAAGTAAAGAATGTTTTGCCATAGGTGGTTAGCCTCGGAATTTGGCACCCAAGGATTCATAGTCATCCTAGGAAAATATGGAGTGTATGGTGGATAACCCACACCAACTTTTATAAAACAATGTACGATGGATAATCTGTAATTAATTTAAATGGATTTGGGATGGATAGTCCTCATTTTAAAGATTTTAGAGGGGAACTCTAATAGATTGATTTTAGATGGGAAATCTAATAAATTGCTTTTAGATGGGATATTTAATAAATGGGTGGATGGGATATCCAATACATATGATTTATGGCTTTATTTCATATTATGTTAAGACTAATCATTTTGGGTGCAGGAGCATAATAAATGATTTGCATGTTTTGTTTTAGATACTAGGTGAGGGGAAAACCTGTTCCGCTAAGCGGCGTGGACTCACTAGATATTTATTTATGATAAGAGGTGATAGGGGATTATTCATACCAGACTTATTGTCTGACTCGAAGTTTTTGTTTCTCCACAAACTCTCGGGTCCTCAAAATTAATTTGAGTAGTCTTAGAGTGGGAGACTTTCAGGTTTTTGAACGAATAAGCTTCTAGAGACATGCAGGAGGCAGTGTAAGCTATATATGAGCTATTTTGTGTTTTCCACTGTGATGTACTAAGAACTGTAAAGTTCATATTATTAGTTCTCTGATCATGATAAGGGGACATCTTCATATGTCGCTCTTATCGTATTTTGTACATGTATATGTGATCTAAACGTGGTTAACGTCTAGGATTATGTAATTAAATCTTAAACTATAATTTGCATGAAATGAGAAATTCTATTTATTGGATGTTTAAAAATTTCATATTCGTGTGTTCCTGTGTATCAATATTAACTATGGGCCTCAGAAGGCGGGATGTTAGAAGTTGGTATCAAAGCATGGTTTATGTACTTAAAAGGAATTTAAACCTTAAAAGATTTTTGAAGCATAATCTAATGAATCTAAAATATGGTTGGGCTTGGGTAAGCATTATAGTAACATATGTGTACTTTGCTATAAATACCTAAGTATGTATTCCCCACTCTCTTAGATCGTTCTTCTGTATCTTACCAAGATTGGGTTTCAGGTAGTAGCAAAGTAAGATATGGAGCCAGGAAACAAAAGAGTGAATCAAGGTGGGAGACGCACCACAACAAGTGGAAATGTTCGACCCAATACTAGAAGCAACCAGGGTCGACAGGCAAATGCACCCCAGATGAAAATGCTAATGTTGGTGTTGCGATTCTGCCGATTGATATAGGGATAATGTATCGGTTCTTCGTGAATATGATGCAAGCTGGAGCAGCTGCGGGAGTGGCTATAGGGAATGATGGAGGAGCTAATCCGGTGGCCCTAGTTGGCAATAATTATGCCAAGCTGAGCAAGGATTACTCTAGTCTTGAAGGGAAGCCTTTTCTGGAAACCGAGGATGCATTAGGAGTAGAGAACTAGCTATTGCATTGTGAAAGGATATTTGCAGAACTCGGCTTGACGGATATGCAAAAGAGAAGACTTGCTTAAAGGCAATTGCAGGGAGCAACATTGTTTTAGTGGAACAGAGTTACCGTAGGAGAGCCAGAGGAAGATTTGACTTGGGCTGAATTTTGAAGGAGGTTCGAAGAAAGATTTCTATCAGAGGTTGCCAAGTCAGCATTGCTCAGGAAATTTGCAGATTTAATCCAAGGGGATAAATCGGTGATTGAGTATGCTACGGAGTTTGATGAGCTGTCCCATTACGGATATGCTACTGTAGATACTATCATTCAGAGGATTGATAAGTTTATCGGGGGGTTGAATCTTGAGATTGCCAGAGCAACAATGTCAAACCTCCGAGATCCGTGTCGTATAGTTGTCGAGATGGCTATTCGGAATGAAGAGATGTTTTCTACTTTTGGAAAAGGGAAACCAACTGAGGTTCAGAATTTTCAGGGTAAGAAGCGGAAGTTCTTCAAGAAGAAAGGAACCCAGTCGGGGGTAGCAGCTAAGAAGAGCAAGGCTGATATTGTTTGTTATAAGTGTAACAAGAAGGGGCACTATGCCAATGAGTGTCGCTCGGGTGATGGAAGAGCAGTTGTAGTGAGGCCGACTGTGAAGTGCTACAACTGTGGCCAAATGGTTAACGTCTAGGATTATGTGATCTGAACATGGTTAACGTCTAGGATTATGTAATTAAATCTTAAACTGTAATTTGCATGAGATGAGAAATTATGTTTATTGGAAGTTTAAATTTTTCCATATTCATGTGTTTCTGTGTATCAATATTAACTATGCCGCATTCGGTTGCCAAGAAATAACAACTACGGATGACTGCGGCATCAGTAGCGGTTAATTTTGGATCTCAGAAGGCAAGATGTTACAGTATTAGGAGTTAGGACTTAGGGAGAAAGTATTAAAAGTGATGAATTTTGTATGTGGAAGGAGATTTGATTCAAGAGCAATAAATAATTAAAATTGGATGTTAATTTGGTAATTTACATTTACTTTTCTATGGAAGAAATTCGATTCTCTCCTTAATCATTAAAAGTAGAAATAATAATTTCATAAACTGAATGAAAAATTGACAGTTTTATTTATTTTTCTATTGCTAAAATGAGAATCAAATTGTTGATTCTCCCTTTATGAAAATAGTACACAACTACTTATGTATACTTTACTTATGTATCTTTTCTTCTCTTTCAATCAAGGTAGTATTCTCTTCATCCCTCCAATACTCTTTTCTCTTTTCTGTTCCAAATCCTAATTTTTAGTTCAATAAATTCCAATTTAAATAAAAATTTATTAAAAAGTTAAGTTTAAAGACTTTGGAGTTGAAGTTGAATTCATTTTAGTTTTTACCAATACAAAATTTAGGATTATAAAATTAAAATTATAGATTTTGGAATAAAGTAAAGATATTGGAGATTGAATGAAAAGATGGAAAGTGAAAGAGAACATAGGTTAAAAAAGGAATTAAGGATACGTTGGGATCACACAACATATCTATTTCTATCAAAAAAAAGCCTAAGGGAAGCGGGCGGAATTCACGGGATCCTTTGATTTTGTTGCCTTCAATGTACAGCACAGCAGCCATGGATTTTGGTTCGGTATAATTTTTTTGTCCAGTTTCGGTTCTAATAGCTTCGCTGAGAAAAGCCTGCTCTTTCTGGATATCTATATTTTGGGGATCGCAGTACTGGATATCTATATTTTTGGAATCACACGGTATACCTAACAGTTACTTTTCGGTTTGCATAGTTTTGTGCTTCCATATTCGAATTCAATGAACCCTAAAATTCAAAAACAATTCGGTTTGTAATGGAAATCAATTCATCAGAGAAGAAACGAAAAACCATCTCTTCTTCCTCCTCAATAATACAAACATCGCCGTGGATCGACCTCCCAACCGACCTCGCCATACTAATTTTAGAACTTCTCCCTCTTTCCGATTACATCCGTTTCGCTTCGGTATGCAAAAAATGGCGATTCCTCCAAATGGCTCACCTTCGTCTTCATTACCCAAAGCCGCCTCCGACGCTCAAATCATTCCCATGGGTAGTCTCAGTTCTCCATGTCCAGATGAAAAGGCATTGCGTTGCCACTCATTCTCCGACTCTAGAACCATTGGTTTCAACTTTCCGAACGCCGCAGTTATGATCCAATCATTTCCCTGCTTTAGAGGTTGGATCTTTTTGTTCAGTGACTTCAAACATGTATTCCTACTAAACCCACTCACAAACTTCCAAATCCAACTCCCACTTGTTTATAATGGAGAGTTATCAGCCTCGCCTCTGGATCCAAGCTGCATGGCTATTATCCTTGACGCCAGCTCCATGGTTGGCCATTTGGGTCGAGTTGGTCAGAACCAAAGCACCTGGAATTCTATTGGTTGTTCTGATAATACAGAGTATAATAGTCATCATAATTGGAGACGTAAAGGGTTCTTTCACTGCAATGGAAAATTTTATTATGTTACAAGTGGATTATCAGTTATTAATCCGGCTTCGGCTAACCCTTCCAATAAAACGCTGAAAATGGATTGCAGTGAAATGGACGCGGGGTTAAAGTTTCACAATTTACTACAATTCAGAGGGGAGCTTATGAGTGTTGTTGTTATATATGATGCTAAATTGCTTGTTACTGAGTTTGAAGTATATAGGGCTGATTTCTGTGGATTGAAGTGGAGGAGGATGTACAATATTGTTGATTTCATGTTCTTTATTTCGAGGAGGACAGCGTGTTTGTCAGCATCTGATGTGGGATGTAGGGGCATTTGTGTGTACTGCATCAAAGTAAATGAACCAGGTAGAGTGTTTGATTTGTGTTCGAAGCAATGGATTGAAAGTCTGTGTTCCTTGTGGTGGGTGGCTTTTACTTTCACTGGACCTTGTCGATCTTGTGTAAATCTCAGCGCCAAATTGTATGTTTGCTTTCTTTGGAAATTGATGGCATTTTAGTTTGAAGATATGGACTTCAGCGGGTAAGTTTGGAGATCCTATATGTTATGCATTTTAGCTTATGTTGTTTTTGTCTACTACTTTATACATCTCTCTTCAACTTATGTATGTTTTATTACGGAAGGTTCGTAGCATCATGTGCCTTGCCATAATATACGATGTCTGTAGTGTAATTTATTTACCTTAACCATTGATTTTGCATTTGTAGTGTAGGAGGAAGAACTAAATTAACACATTAAGCAGCAGTTAAGTTTTCTATTCTTCCATTTGTTGTATTTATAAAGTTGGCTAAATAACTTTATTGATATCCAAAATTGTCAACGGTTATCCTGGATGATAACACCAACACTATGTAGATATAAGGCTTGAATGGGCTGATATTAAGTTACTATTGTTAGGGTACGTTCTCGGCTATGCAGTTAAACCCTGTTAAAGCGGGGCTAAAATACTTGGCACTCGTTGGTCGTTATGCTTTTCAAGTTAACACTCTTAAACAGTGGATCCTCTTAAAGCTTCGTTGTTTAAATGTATTGTATGAATACCAAGTTCGTACGACTACATTGTTGATCACGTCCTTTGTAACTATTACAAAGAATCAAGTTCATACGACTTAGTTTTTAGACGTATTGTATCCATACTGATACACATACAAACATCAAGTGAGTTCTCCATGTTGTCTCCCTTACGTGACATGGACTCCATGGTGAGTGTCCTCACTTAGTCCACATCAACACACATCACTTGTCGGAATAAAACATTGTTGGCTTGTGTTGTAGACCCTTGACCAATATGACTAAGGAGGTAGGTTTGTCATGATTCAAGACGTTAGCCAATGTCAATGTGCCTTTTTATGCTTAATTTCCTTATTGCTTTGGCATAACACAACTAGATTGCCTACACACCATTGCCTACCAAGTATGACTGTGCGATGATCCAATTATTGCTACCTCTCTCGAATCAACATTAACAATGCATGATCCCACAAAGATCTCATAGGTATAACTCTAATCACACAAGAGTTCTATCTAATTGTACCCACTCATATAACTCTCCATATTTCCTCCCGACTCGTATCATTCTCGATATCAGAATATTGCATAATAAACAAGTGATAATAGCACGCATATATATATATATATGTATATGTGTGTGTATGTATGTATGGACAGGGATCGGCTACAACTCTAATTTCTGATTTCCATCACACATTCCGAACTAAATAATACTACTTTCTCACTCTTCCCACTGACTATATTATTTAATTCGGAATTAAATAATACCACACAAGGATCGGCTACACCTCAAAATCCCTTGTTTTCAACCACATGTTCTAAATTAGATATTTATACTTTCTCTCTTTTGTCATTTCATTTTATTATTTAATTCGGAACATGTGGCTAAAATCAAAGGGGTTTGAGGTGGGGCAAAAATGAGGTATAACCGGTGCGTGCGCGCGTGTGCGTGAGATACGTCATCTATAACATGTGCACATAGCATATAATATTTGAACAAGTAATATTCAAAGCAACATACATCCAACGAGATTAGATATACTTATTCAGTCTTTCATTGCTTCCCTTCTTGCACATACGTCGTTGGGGAACCATGCCACTTGCTTTAATAATTTGGGCTTCACTTCGCAATCTCATCAATGTCTTCATTCGAGGTTTCTTATGATCGATCATTGGACTACTACATGGTATATTGTAGATAGACCCCTAACACAGATGTCTCATACCATCCGATGTTAGAACCCTCCTTGACACTCTTTACACAATAATCTGGTTCAAGGCTCCCCTTAGTCTTGACGTGATAATATTCGTCCATACAACTACTTGAATACACAACAAATTCATACCTATCGCACACATCAACGGCATAAGAGTAAATTATGACCCTTAGCTGAACTCTATACGTATGCACTGTGTTTCACTGTAGACAATCCCGCTAGCAAACACAACAAACAACACAACGACGTTAGCATAATCAGCTCAGCAGCAAAACTCTCCATTATTCTCGTCACGGGTGTTTCATATGATTTAAACAGGAACTTATGAATACAAATTATATTGTGTGGTGATATTAAACATTATCTCGCATACAAATCATACATAGCTACGATGAATCATGACATAATATGATTTGATATATATTGCTACATTCTTGCACGAATGTGTGGCATTAAGAAATATATGACACTCATGATGAGTTGTTTACAAGAGTTATCTCACTTAGCCCTTGTTCCTTGGTTTTACACTAGGTAATTATGGCTTTTGGGAGTATTGATTTTGACCACAAGTGAAGTATCGGTTTTTATATGTTTTATGAGAAGTTTGTATAATCAATTGGTATATGTTCCTAAGTTAATTATACACCGGTTTTAGAAGTTTAGTTTTGAATGCAAAATTATTTATATACCCATAGAGTTAGCATAAAATGCATTAAAAAACATTCCAACGATGTAATCCATTAAAATAAATTAATACAAACTCAATTTGTAGTATCAAAAACGCATTAAAAAAATTCCAAAGATGAAATGCATTAAAATAAATTAACAAAGACTCAATTTATAGTAACCTATCATAATGAAAATATAAAAAAGAAAAAGTGAGAAATGAGTGTTGTTGAGGTATGTTAGGAGGAATGGGATAAAATAAATGAGTGTTGTTGAGGTATGTTAGGAGGAATGGGAAAAAATAAACGTGTGTTGTTGAGGTATGTCAGGAGGAATGAAAAAAAAATAGACAAGTGTTGAGACACATTAGGAGAAATACATTAATCCTAAAATAAAAATAGGTAAACTAACATACAATATTCTAATCTTCAAAAAAAAATTAAAAAATTTATCTTTAAAGATAGATAATATATGTGTTCGATAGTTAGATGAATAAAATCAACGGAACTAAAATATATTTATAAAGGTACGTTTGGAATAAAATATGAGAAACTTAACAAAATCATCGATTTGACAGGTTTACAAATACAATTAAATTTACACTACACCGATTTTGGTTGGTTTATAACTAGTCAGAACCGATGGTTAGAAAAATTTAGAAACAAGGGTTTTCTCGACACCTTAAAACCCAAGCCGGTCAATTAAAACCCAAGCCGGTCAAATACAACCAAAACCGGTGGGAAAAAACTCAATAACAGAGCATGGTCGCATAAGTACTCATTTGAAGACTATGACTATTTATAATCGATTGCATGGATGCCAAGTGTAGTGTAGAGAAAGCTCTAACATTGAACATTCCGTACCTGAAGTGTGACCTATCTATCACGGTACAATGTACTCTAGTTCACAGCTTCAGTAATCTTCAGTATCCATCTCATAGCAACGCTCCGGCATAGGAACATCACATGTGTTCCTGTACACATATATGTCAAACATACGTTCCACTTTTTACACAATGTTAGCAAAATCGTGTACGACGTACACACTTTAGCCATAAGCCACATATCACTCAAATAAATAATTGCTTCATCACTCGTATTTCTTGCATGACGTTCATATACAACAACACATCTCATGGGAATGCAACTTTACAATTGTATCTCATGCACCAATTTCCCAATTAAACCCATGTATGCAAACACGGTTTATATACTCAATATATTCATATAAAATATAACATCACATGTACATGTACCAAACAGACACGCATGCATGTATATATTTGTGCATACACAAAGAGACGCACGCAACAATTAATACATGCAGGTGTCAGTTGCATCGACTACGACAACACTTCACATTGGTGTTCTTATGGCCAACCAACATAGACTCAAAGCATAATTATGTTTACTTATAAAACAATTAAGGCTTCATTCATAAACATGCATCAAACAGCAAGGAATTAACATCAAACAAGTGACCATTCAACGTTCCATCGATCACCGTCGACACCTAACGCATTGTCTATGTGTAGCAACCAAAATAAAGAACAGTGATATAGTAATACGATAATGTGATACGAGGTCGGAGTGTTACATCAATATCACTATTTTCTTTACTCTTCTTTTTAGTATCCTAAGTAAAGCTTTCGCTAATCTTAAGATATTAATAAATTTAAATAACATTGAACCTCCAACATTAGTATTTAAGGCCGACGTAACAGTTTCATGCTACCGTAGAAGATTAATCCAGTAGTTTGCAAATTTGAAAGGTATATTCTTAATTACCTAGATGAATTTTTGAGCTCTTAACTGGACCACCAAGTATACTTATCCCCTTTTAGTTGTGTTTCAATGAGATCACTTTTTGAAATCCAGTTATAGAAGTCCTCAAAATTTTTATATGATAACTGAATGTTTTCTCTTTTGCTCTATGCTTATTGAAGTCTCCTACTATAATTCTTTCAAACACTGAAGCATTTGGTCTTACATTGATTTTCTCTTCAATAACCGATATATATGACACCTGATGTAGCAAGTATGCGTCTAGAAAATAAATTCTGAAAATCACAAGCAAAGTTTGTCGACAATGCATTCCATTGGTGATAAAAAGATACGTTTTGATCAAAATCATGCCAAATTTTTTTTATAATGAATGTTGATTATTATTACATCAAAGTGATGTTAATTGTAGTTTAAGTGAATGTCAGATTCTTTATCACTTCTATTACAGTAATTTTGTAAAGTTCTTACATATTGTTCTCTTTGCATAAATTGAATGTAGGTTCAGGAATTAAGCCATCTGAAGAAGAAGATTTGGCAGCATATACAGAAGAGAAACTATTAGTTATGGTGAGGATCGAGAGATTAGGCAAAAGAGTTTACACCATTTTCTACAATGGGGCTTGAACTATATTTCTTAGAAAGGACACTGTGTACTGTCAAGCTTTTCAATGTCATTTACGGTAATATCATATTGTAGGGTCTGTCACTGGTTTTAATCCGTTTGAAGTATAGAACTGTATTTTTTTGAATTCGTACTGCATTTTGATTTGACTGGCTTATGTTACCTATGCTTGGTGTCTGGTAAATGTAAACACGATATACCTGTATTTCGAAAACAAATAATTATCCGATACACGGATGGATGCAGGTTCAACTTCAATGCTGGACACCTCCAAGTGTTTATATTGGATCCTACCCTTAGAAAAAATTCAATGGGTGATCTCCACCTATTAGAAAGTTGGACAAATATGAAAGTATTCGCAAGTTATCTGTTTGGTATTGTCAAGATGATAGTTATTATGTATTTTTGTATATGTATTTACTGTTTTATCACGATAATCGCTTTTTATATATATATATATATATATATATATATATATATATATATATATATAACACGGTACAAAATTATTTTTTAGCATTATAATTTTACATTATTTATAATCAACAGGACCAAAACAATTTTAGATTAATATAAAATTTACTAAACTTTTTTTTTAAGTGGTACTTAGATGGTAGTACATGTTAGTACTACAAGCTACAACGTACTAAAATTTTAAAATTCATTGCCAATGGATAAGATAATACTTGATATGCATTCGTTTTTGCGGATCTAAATATTTGAAAACGATTTCGGACGGATCTGAACATTTGAAAATGATTTCGGATATATATAAATGCATATTTACGGCTCAAAATTATTTTTTAGCATTATAATTTTGCATTATTTATAATCAACAGGAACCAAAACAATTTTAGATTAGTACAAAATTTACTAACCTTTTTTTTTGAAATTGGTACTTAGTTGGTAGTACATGTTAGTACTACAAGCTACAACGTACTAAATTTTTAAAATTCATTGCCAATGGATAAGATAATACTTGATATGCGTTCGTCTCTGCGGATCTGAATATTTGAAAACGATTTCAGATATCGATGCGGATATGATATCTTTTGCATCCGAAAGTATCCATTGATGAATCTTTTAGTAAATGTTAATGTTATTGCTTGAGATATCAACATTTTTTGATTCATTGTCAATAGCATTTACAGATGACATATTTACAGGGAATTTTTGTAGACAACGGGTTGTAAAATAATATATTTATGGGGATATTTTTGTAGACAACAGGTTGTAAATAATACCTTGTGTGTTTAATATTACTAACCCAATATTTTCTTAGAAAATATGTTCTATTTTCCGTATTTCATTCGCGAGATCAATAATATCAATCATCTCAACGGGTACTAGTGCAAAAGTTAAATTATTGGTGATTGATTTAGTGGGGGAAATTCATTTTAAATGGAATCATAACGATTGGGCCTTGCCTAGAACCGAGCTCTTTTACTAAACCATAATTCAAGCCTGGTTTGAATCTATTGGGTATTTAAAACCATTACTCGAGTTCGCCCTATTGAGCTTTTTAAGGCCATTGAGTGAAAACCATACACTATTTAAAATATTGATATCATAACCATTATTTTAGCTTGTAAATGTTTGAAAATGGTACATAACAGATTTTACTAAGAAATTGAGTAATGATGAAATTGGTTTTCAAACAAAAGTATGTAAGAGATTTTACATTTAGATAAACAAATGGTATACAAATAATATATACATGCATATCTTTGATATAGTGGACAGATAATAATCGGGTTAAGCCTCAGTCAAACTAGGTAGTGATGAAATATTATCCGTCTTAATAATAGTTGGGTCGGGACCGAGTCTGGGTCTAGATGATCAAACCTAACCCGTACCTGTATTAACAGGGAGGGTGTAACATCCTCCATTTCGGAATACAAAAATGAACGTTGATAATACAACGTCATCACAGTGACAAAATTAGATTAGTATTTTCACAATATAAGTAAATTGGGCAACTAATAATAATTTACATTTTCATATGTACAAAACTAAACCTAAATCACATTCCACTCATGGGTACCTATAATAAAAACATAAATAGTGATGATGTACTGACATACGAGGATGCAACACATCATCCATCAGTTGTATATTTTGATTAATTACGCAACGAAAATTAAAATAATTATATAGGTAATTAAGAGCCTTCAACTTCGTCTTCGGCTTCTTTATTGGCTAATCCAAAAGAAACATATCTAATTTGATAACCTTAAACTCAAACTGCTTAAGCGAACATCCAAGAATTTATATGTAAAACAATAATAAACAATGGGTTAGACAATGGCCTCGTGAACAATATCAGTGCTCCTTAAAACATAAATAAATTTGATAGCGAAACCATGAACGGGTCGAGTTTTCCCTACATTATCTTCATCATAACTTATAGTTTACTCTAAATACGTAAATAAAAATTCAACTTGCATAAACTAATAAAAAAATGTTGTACACTATATTCATCCCAAAATTCAATTCACATCATTGTATATCCATCCCTCTAATGTCACCTAGCCATCATGATAAGATGTCATTTAATTTCGTTAATTAATTCATTATAGTAACCTCACATATAGGTTGCTATCTCTCATTTAGTTCTCATGCAACAAAGTGCGTGGGATTACACCATCTTGAGTTTTTTTAACCCACTTAGGAGTTAGATATGCACTTGAGTAGAACCTATATTACACAATCATGACAAGAACCATTTTCTTGCTAATCCTGAAAACCCACTGGTTTTTTGTTGCAGTTCATTCATTATAATTGGTTATTACATCCCACATTAGATCCTTTTGATCTTTCGGATGCAATTCTAATCACTCGAGTAACCCGGTTATACCCACTTTAATAACATTCATAAGTTTACCATATATCGTAAGTGATCATCACATGAGCTTAAAACATTCAATATGGTTCATATATCATCATCACAATAATTAAAGCATTCACATCCACGTGATGGTCACACAAAGTCTATTAAAATCAATTTATCTTATTTTGACCATTTTTCGATAGTAAGAACGATACTTTATTCAAGAAGAGCACTCATTTTGATGTATTGGGGATTCAAACTCATGATCTCTAGAACGTATGTTTAGAACGCCATACCACTACCAGTTGAGCTAATGGTACTTGACTCATCTTAACCATTTTAAATAAATTAAATTAAATTCATTATCATCACTAGTTTATTAGCTTATTCTTAGCTAATTCATGTTCTTTATGTTTGTAGAAATTAATTCATTTAGTTACAAAAGTTAACATAGATTGAGTGAATGCATAGTTCAATCCTAGTCAAATAGGTGACCATCGACCTACGCTAGGCATCACTGTACCATGCCGCCACCCCTAATGGCCTTCTCACTCATAGGACTATCGGCTCCAAGTTACTAGCTCTAACTCACCATATCAGATCCGCTTCCAATTGTTAGCGCCATTTCTTTACATTTGCGGCCCTATCGACATCAGTTCCTACAACGTAATAACATTTGGTATAATTTATTTACGGATAAATTTTCATGTTAAGCCTCTAAAAAAACTTATTTCAAGTTTAGACTTCATTCGAAACTTATTGTGAAAATAGATCTGTATTTCAATATTCAGCGTTTTATAGTCGCACATTCTGAAAATGCGTAAAGACAAAATTTTAAAATATACTTGCACAAATTCATAGCGCGCAACTATATTTAAAAAAATCGTACATGTGCATTTTCAGAATGTGCATGTAAAATAATGCTATATTATGAAAATGGGGCTACTTTTCATAATAAGCTTCAAATGAGATCTAAACTTGAATATGGTTTCTTCAGAGGCCTAAAATGAAAATTTGTCGTTTTACGATGGTGTATAGACTGATAGAATTAGGGGTATGCTCTAGGGTCAATTCTATAATTTATTGCAAATTGATTAACTTTGTAATCAATTCTCGTTCATAATAAAGGTGTTTTTCTTTTTGTTATATATTTATTATAATGTGTTATAAATAATTAAATTTTTAATTAAAATTATTTAACAGAAAGTCCATAAGTGGAATGGTTGTGATTTGCGATAGTAATTACAAATAGTTGTAATTATGAGTATTATATAACAATATAATAAACACATCATTTTAAACATTCCCAGTCAAAATGCATCGAGGTTAAATATTGATGCATCTATTGAGACTAGAGTACGTAACGCTCTTCAAATGTTGGACAATTATTACTCATGATTGCTGGGGGCACCAAGGAGTTACGTAGTGATAGTTATTGGATAACTATGGAATGATTTACTCTATAGTTTTATGCTGGTTAATATAACTATGATCAAATAGAAAATATCGATGTGACTATACATAATTCTCTTGATTTGAGAATACTATCGATTTTGAATATGAAAGCTCCACTTTGAATATAATCAAATCATGACATATCATTCATCGAGTGACTATAATGGGGTCAAGTGGCAGTATTGGAAGGGAAACACTATTCAAGAGAAGATTCGTCTTCTCAGCTATATGGGGTTAGTATCATGGTCAGCTCAAAGTCAAAATATCTGGCCAGAGTAGTTCGGTTAATAATAATTGTTATTATTAAATCAAAGATTTTGTGTTTGGACAATAGAGTTGAATATGGACGATATTGAAATTTTTATCATTATCAAATTCCATAAGTCCACAATGATATAGAATTGGTAAAAAATAATAGTCAATACCAGGTAATGCTTGACAAAATAAAGTTGGATTTTATCGAAACCAAGCAAGTGATAAATTTGGCCAAAATATCACATCACCTGCTAAGTGACGTATGAACGTTAATATTCTAATGGTTTAATATTAATCGTTGACCAAATTTACACCTAACGGGTCACACAACCGAAAAGTTAAATACTCCTTTGATTAAATGATTTAATTAATTCATAATTGTTATTAATTAATTAAATTAATTAATATTTGTGAAATATTAATTATTATTATTTTTTGATTTGATGAACAAGTATCATTAAATATGTTTATCTCTCCATTTTCTCCTCTATATAAGTAGCATTACCCTCACTCATTCACTACTTTAGAGAGTCGCCATCATCATTTATTTTTGGACGAAATTATACTCAATCTCCCCCTCAGGTTCTAAATCTCAAATCAAATAAAACGATTGTTATTCCATAACTGGTGGTCATCAGTTCAGGAGCTAGCAGCTTGCTGGAGTGGAAACTAGTTTAAAGAGTTGATTTCATCATTTTAAGGCGTACTAATAGACACCGGAGATAAGGCAATTTTCTGGTTTACAATTGTTTAATAATATTTAGATAATTTATATATAATATATTATTTTGTAGTTAGGTAATGATTCTATTGTATCAATATATCATCACATTCAGAATGGTTGTTTTTTGTATACTTATATATAATATATATTTTTATGTATGTGCCTCTGATAATCATGGCTCAAAATTTTAAAAAATGATTTTTATTTAAATTAATTAATATACATTATTTAATTACTAGCTTCTTAATTCAAATATTAATTCTTATATTATACGAAATATTGTTTTAAAATTTTATATAAATAATTTTATACTTAATGGACTTTCAGCATAATTAAAATAATTATATATATATATATAGTTTTAAATATTATTTAAATAATTTAATTCTATAAATAAATAATATATATATATGTTAATATAAATACGTTTTAATTATGTAATATATATATAGACATACATGCATTTAAATCATTTAATGACCAAGCACCCCTTCAGTGGGAGCAATGAAAGAGTTGATGGACTCTTAGGGTTGGTACATAGTGATGTATGTGGCCTGATGCATGTAATCACTAAAGATAATGGTTCTTACTTTGTTACCTTCACTAATGATTTTTCAAGATTAGGATATGGGTATCTTATGAAGAAAAAATCCAACGTTTATGAGAAATTTGTTGAATATAAAAATGTAGTAGAAAACCAAACAGGCCGTAAGATTAAGATTCTGCAATCTGATTGAGGAAATGAGTATGTTGGACAAGAATTCCAATAGTACTTGAAAAGATAATGGGATTATCTCTTAGATTACTTCACCATATACTTCATAACACAACGGTGTGTTAGAGCAAAGGAGTCGAACCTTATTAGATATGGTTCGTTCCATGTGGGTAAGGCCGAGTTACCTCTATCCTATTGGGGATATGAGCTAGAAACCACAATGCATATGGTGAACTTGTTGCCCACTAAATATGTGCCTAAAATGCAATATGAGATACGGCATGGTAAGAAACCACAACTCAAGTATTTGAAGGTGTGAGGTTGTTCGGCATACGTTAAGAACGTTGGTTTGAATAAATTAGAGGCAAGGTCGATAGTGTGTAAATTTATAGGATATCCCAAAAACTCAATGGATATTTTCTACAATATCGATGAACAAATGATCATGGTTTCTCGACATGCTGTCTTTTTAGAAAAGAAATTTCTACCAAAGGAAATTAACAACGTGGTTGTAGACTTGGATGAGATCCAAGAAGTTAACACTGAGGCCAAAGCAGTTGGGGAACCAGGTTCACCCATATGCGAAAACACGCAACCTATTAGAAGGTCTAGTAATGCAAAGACCGCCGTACACCTCTGATACCCAATATACCTGTATAGTGCGCTATAGAGGTACCCTGCCGAAGCAGGACGGTAGCCAAGGGTGTAAAGTAACAAAAATCCAAGCAAAAACCTATAGAACATCTCACTGCGCACAGAAAAAATATAATACAATAACATAGATGTAAGACATGCGAGACAGTAATATAATCAAATGAATCATAAATAAAAACATTAGAGTGCAACGGGTTCATAGATTATACGAATACCAAAATAATAGAGTTTATACCTTCTAAATCCCCAATATAAACTCTATAACTCTCTCTAAAATAATACAAGTACCGGTATATCTCCATAGTAATGCACAGTGGAATATAAGCGATAGTAAGCTCCAGATATAAATATATGAAAGTGCAGCCTCCTACTCATTCTCCGTATAGCTTCATGCACTATCAAGATGTGTTATCCCTAATCTGCTCATTTAAGAGTACCTAAGATAATAAGAAGAAAAACATAAAACCTCGAGTCAAACAACAGTCTGGTGTGAGCGATATTCCATCTCAAAAATACTATAAAAATCATATATAGTAAATAGGGGCATAGGGTATGAAGAATTATACCTGACCTGTCCCTGCATCTAAAGAGTAAGCACATAACAACCAATATATGCTAACATACTATCATCTCGGTATACTACAATTGGAGTGTTATGTCCAGTGTCTAGGTATACGGTCGAAAATACCTACACCATGTGACACCCTAAAATAATAAACAACCATAGAAAACATAGAATCCATCAGACAATCCTTACCATTACTCAAGTGCGTTGGATATATGATAACTCATATGCCACAATCACAAAGCAGGGACCCAATCAAAATCCCAACTTCATAGGTTCTCGAAATCCATGCTACTCCATAAGGCTAAGAACTAGGCTCACAATCGCAAAAGCCAGGGTAATCTACTATCGCAAGATCGGGCACAATCGCAAATCCAGGTGGATGTCCCCACATACCCTTTCTCTACGGACACACTAGAAGCCTCCAAGTTATCATTGATCCCTCTGCATACCTTTCCCTAATAGAACCCAATCGTTATTCCATCAGGGCTATCTCCACACTAGACTATAGTCACAAATCCAATTCGTAAGCCCCCATCGTTGAACTTGCCCTTGTAAATTACCATCACGATTGTAACATCTCCTATCTAGAGGCCCAAAGCTAATTGCTACAGATGCTGCAGTCATCTATAGTATTGACTTCCGGCAACTAAATACGGTTATGTTAGTGGTATCAATAATATCGAAAGCACTTGAATATTAAACAAAGCACAGATTTCAAAACAACATTTTTCCATTACATTTCAAAAAGTGGAAATTAGCCACAAGGGCCTCTTTAGCAAGTGGAATTAGTTTCTAGGACACACAACTGAAATAATTACTTTCAAGGACAAAACATAAAATAATTAGTTTCTAGGGCCTAAAAATCTATGAAATTATGTCCTTGAAAGTAATTGGACTGCTGACTTTGTCCTTGAAAGTAATTATTCTGCTGATTTTGGCCTTGAAAGTAATTTATTTGAATGTGTGTCCTAGAAACTAATTGGACTGCAAAGTTTGTCCTTCTGGTGAAATTCCCCTTTCAAAAAAAGATGTCCCATATTCAGATTACATAATCCCATAATGTTTCCCAGGCAATGATAAAATATACTTATTACAAAATACGCCAAGAGCGATATATGAAGATGCCCGCTTGGATGATCAGAGTCGTATAGTCATAATTGACTTAATACATACACATGGGAAATAAACACAAAACAAAGAATTGCAACTCCTAAATAGCTATTCGTTAGCCTCCTGCTTGCCTCCAGTAGCTTTATTCGTCATCCTACTAAAACCTGAAAGAACCTCAACCCTCGGCCTACTCAAATCAATTTTTGAGTACTCGAGAGTTTAAGGGGAAACATAAACTTCGAGTCAGACATAAAGCCTGGTGTGAATAATACTATACATCCCGTTATTAATGTTAAGTGAGACCACGCCGCTTAGTAGAACGGGTTTCCCCTCACTAACATTATTTTAAAACATGTCTTTTGCAAACCTTTATCCTGCAGCCAAATCTAGTTAAAACTGTAAAGCATTATTATGTAAACATACATATCAGGTAACAAATGGACTATCTGTCTGAATACTATAGTTTTGTTTGGCTTACTATTAACCTTTGGCTGACTCGGGCCTACCAGACAAAGTATTAAAATTTATCTAACATCTGTTAGACACACGTTCTCTAGATGGTCTATCCTTAACTATCTGTTAAATACTTCTCTTCTGGACGGTCTGTCCCTAACTTAACATCTCCCAGGGTCACCTGATTCTAATGGTTTTACGGGCTCACCAATAACCTATCTTTATACAAATATATATTCCCTTCTGTGTGTAATCATAATTTTAGTCTTACCTGTGACAAAGCCCTACACACTGGTATTTTGGACTAAATTAGCTAGGGCCAATAGCTAATGCATAGGGCGCGACCCTATACCAGTTCTATCTGGTATTGTAATATCCGAGTCAGTTTATTTAGGGATATCTTCCCTTAAATTTTCCTCGAAAAACTCTTTCAAATTGATTTAAATCTTTAAATCATACTTACACAAGGAAAATACATATTCTCTATGCTTTGCTCAAAATCACCTTGCCATGTTATATATATATTTCACTCAACCCCTTATTGATGAAAACATTTACCCCTTTCGAAACCATTAAACCTTGTCTTTCGAAAACATTCGAAAATCCTTTCCTTTCTTTTCTCCAAAAGCTTCAAAATAATAGACATTCCTCTTTAAAACCTTTAAACATTAGTTTTCGAAAACATTGGAATAACCCTTCCTTTCTTTTCATCGAAAGCTTTGAAAAACAAAAGGAAAACCTTCCCTTTCGACCCCTTCGAAACCCTAGGGAACCACCCTTTTGAAACCATTCATTAAAACTCTTTCGAAAGCATTAAAACACTAAACCTTTCGAAAGCCTTTGGGTTCAATTTAAAACATGTGGAAACCTTTTGAAACCATTCAAAGTTTACTTCTTCTTAAAAACCGTCTCGGTCGAAACCTTTTGAATTATGCCTTCAAGTAGAGAAAAGGGATAAGAAGCCCATTGAAGTCGAAAGAACTTCTTACGAAACCATTTCCTAAGTAAAGAAGTGATGGTGTCGAAACCATTCCTTCGAAAGCATTAGAGAAGTGGCTGATTTTTGAAAACCAAGTATACCTTCTGAAACCATCGACTTCGAAAGGTAGAAAGGCGGCAACTAGGGGTTTAGGCTAAGTTGAAAGCAAACATTTAAAACCAAAGGGCAACCCATTCGAAACCATTCCCTTTTAATGCATTGACCGAGTCGAAAGCTAACTGAGTCGAAAGCAATTTAGTTGAAAGGAAGCAGGCGCATTTTAATTTTTTAAAAAAGTGACGCTTCGACCCCTTCGAAACCTATGGTTTCGACCTCATACCTTTTGCCTTCTATCCAATTCGCTATGTAACGATTTCTTGATACTAGGCGCATTGGTTTCGATGGCGTTGAGGGTGGAGGGACTTGGTCGAAAGCCAACCAAGGCGGAAGCAGGTGCCGAAAGCAATAAAATAGTTAAAAAGTCAGAAATAAACAGTTCTTTTCACCTAATGTGCTTTACGTGTAAAATTCTGATTGGTTGCTTTTTTTTCTTTACCACTAAAAAGTGCTGCACATTTCAGAACCAATTAATTAATTTAAATCTTTTGCAAAACACCCCTTCTCCTTAATTAAATATATAAAACATTTAAGTCCCATACCTTAAATAATTGTTATATATTCATCAAAACACTTAGGAAAATCCTATAAAAATTTCAGAAACTCCTTTTCATTATGTTTTCTAACATATATAAATTTCGAACCCAAATAATTATTTATCTTGTTGTAAATATTTTATATCACAATAAATCATCCTCCTCACTAGAAAATTAATACAAAATCCACTATAATTCAGAAAATTATGAAAATTGAAACCCATCTCTAAAATACCATTTTTGATCTACATTAAAATTTTCAAGGCATTTGGATGTCATTTAATAGGGTTTTCATATTAAACATATCATAAACACTAATATGAACATGTATAAATCATCAACATGTATATATAAACTTCCAATCATCCAAAACATGGCATTATCGCGCAAAATCATTTTGGTTTACCTTAAATCCGAAAACTATTAGAAAAATAGGATGCAGTAATCATTCATCTTAGCTTTGTGATTAAAGATATGAGATTTGATGTTGAACAAGTTGATTTACTTCTTCTTCTTGAAATCCTAGCTTTATCTTCTCTTGAAATTGAAAATGGTGGTCGACCTTATAATAATTTTGCTTGAGAAATTGAAATGAGCGTGTGTTTGAATTCCTATGGGTTTAGGGTATATGTTCTATCATTTTTCTACTTTTCCCTCCCTTATTTCCTAACACTTTTATTCATGTTATCTTGTTTTGATTTACATTTAACATGGCACGGCTACCCTTGGTTAAATCAAATCTTAATCTATTAATCATTTTACATTATTTTATTTTATTTAGCTAATTAAATGTTCTAATAATGGTACTAAAAATATGAGGTGTTACAATCTCCCCTCCTTAAGGAATTTCGTCCTCGAAATTATGATAAGTAACACATCAAACAATCAAATGTAAAACATACCATCAAAACAAATTAGGATAAGCGTCTCTAATCATGTCCTCTGTCTCCCAAGTACATTCTTTCTCGTTGTCACTCCACTGAACTTTCACCAACTTGACTGTCTTGATTCTCAATCTCTTCTCATCTCTCGCTACAACCCGAACTGGTTGTTTAACAAAAGTCAAATCAGGCTCCACTACCAAGTCCTCCAACTCTGTCTGAGGAATAGTAGCCTCTGGATCATGCACATACTTACGAAGATGAGACACAGGGAATACATTATGGACACCTGCCAAACTGCTCGGTAACCCTACTCTGTACACGAGCTTTCCAATCCTTTCTATAATCTGGAATGGTCCAACATATCTCGAGGCCAACTTTCCCGACATCCCAAATCGTAAAACAACCTTAATCGGTGATACATGAATGAAAACCCTGTCTCCCACTGAGAACTCTAGGTCTTTACGCCTCTTATCTGTGCAACTCTTCTGCCTGGATTGGGCTTCCTTTATCCATCCGCGGATTAACTCAATCTTTTCTGACGTCTCTCTAACTAAGTCCGGACCTAAGACTAATCTGTCTTCTGTCTCCAACCAACATGCTGGCGATTTGCATGGTCTTCCTTAAAAGCTTCAAACGATGTCATTCTTATACTAGTCTGATAACTATTATTATAGGAAAACTCAATCAAATGTAGGTGATCTTCCCAAGATCCACCGAAGTCCAAAACACAAGCCCTTAATAAATCCTCGAGTACCTTATTGACTATCTCTGTCTGTCCATCCATCTGTGGGTGATAAACTGTACTCATCTTGAGCTTGGTACCTAATACCTCTTGAAGACTCCTCCAAAATTCGCTAGTGAATAAAGCATCTCCGTCGCTGCCTATGTTACTAGGAATTCCATAAAGTCTAGCTATGTTCTTCATGAACAACTTAGCCAAAACTGGTGCCGTCCTGGTCGACTTTACTGGAATGAAATGGGCACTCTTAGTCAACCTGTCCACAATAACCCATATGCTTTCATTTCCTCTCCTTGACCTTGGAAACCCATCAATAAAATCCATGGATATCAAATCTCATTTCCAAACTGGAATCTCTAAAGGCTGAAGTAACCCACTCGGCTTCTGATGTTCGACCTTCACTTATTGACAGTTTACACACTGCCTAACCCACAAGCCAACATCTCTCTTCATGCCTTCCCAATAGAAACTTCTCTTCTTATCTTGATACATCTTGGTCCCTCCGGGATGAATCGTAAATTTCGATCGATGACACTCTTCCAGAACTTCCCTCCTTAAGTTCTCTACATCCGGAACGTATAATCGTCCCTTCTTTCTCAACCGTCCTCTTTGGTCAAGCCTAAAATCCTTTAGGTCATCAACCTCTAATTCTACCTTAAGCCTTCTAATCCTTTCTGCTAAAACTGGATCCTCTTTTGCTTAGAAGTTATCCTCTCGATCAGCACTGATTGAAGTTCTAAATAAGATAAAATGGCAGTACCTTGACTAGAACTAGTAGTAGACCTCAACTACACCCCATAACTGGCCAAGGCTTCTAGATCCTTCCATTCTGCCAACATCGCTAACACCACATTCTGATGTTTTCTACTGAGAGCATCTGCTACCTTATTTTCTTTTTCGAGTGTGCACTCTATTCCAAAATCATAAGCGGCTAGAAACTCCAACCATCTTTGTTGTCTCATGTTCAACTCCTTTTGAGAGAACAAGTACTTCAACAACTTATGATATGTATAAATCTCAAACCTTTCTCCCAAAAGGTAATGCCTCCACACCTTCAATGCAAATATAATTGCAGCCAACTCCAAGTCATGCGTTGGATACCTAACCTCATACGGTCTAAGCTGTCTAAAAGTGTAGACAATCACTTTGCCCCTCTGCATTAGTACAACTCCAAACCCAGTACCACATGCATCAGTATAAACAACAAAATCTTGATTTCCCTCCTGAACTACCAACACAAGTGCATGGGTCAATAAGTGCTTCAAGCTCTGAAATGCTTCCTCACACTTATTGGTCCATACAAACTTTACATCCTTTCGTGTTAGCTTAGTCATCGGCACTGCAATCCGCGAGAAATTCTTTATAAACCTTCGATAATATCCTGCAAATCCAAGGTTACTTCTTATCTCAGTTACCGTTTCTGGTCTTTTCCAGTTATTAACGGCTTCGATCTTTTCTAGATCAACTGACAATCCTCTCTCTAAAACCACGTGACCGAGAAATTTCACTTCCTTCTTCCAAAAATGGCACTTTGAAAACTTTGCCTTTAGCTGATGCTGCCTCAGCGTTTCTAGCATAACTCTAAGATGAACTTCATGCTCATTCTAATCCTCGGCATTTCTAGCACAACTCATTTAATAGGGTTTTCATATTAAACATATCATAAAAACTAATATGAACACGTATAAATCATCAATAAGTATATATAAACTTCCAATCATCCAAAACATGGCATTATCATGCAAAATCATTTTGGTTTACCCTTAAATCCAAAACTATAAGAAAAATAGGATGTAGTAATCATTCACCTTAGCTTTGTGATTAAAGATTGTGATTTGATGTTGAACAAGTTGATTTACTTCTTCTTCTTGAAATCCTAGCTTTATCTTCCCTTGAGATTGAAAATGGTGGCCGGCCTTGTGATATTTTTGCTTGAGAAATGAAATGAACGTGTGTTTGAATTCCTAAGGGTTTAGGGTATATGTTCTATCACTTTCCTATTTCGCCCTCCCTTATTTCCTAACACTTTTATTCATGTTATCTTGTTTTGATTTACATTTAACAAGGCACGGCTACCATTGGTTAAATCAAATCTCAATCTATTAATCATCTTACATTATTTTATTTTATTTAGCTAATTAAATATTCTAAAAAATGTTACTAAAAATATGGGGTGTTACAACGATTCCCATCGTTAATTCGTCATCTTTGTAATGCCTCTAGAAACCCATTATAAGTCATAGCCATCATACCAAGGTTTTGGAGTCGTCGTCATCATCGTCGGCATCGTCACGTCAAAACATTACTTCATCGCTTCATTAATCACCACACGAGATCCAAGGTCATCGTGATTCATTTAGAGTTGCCTATTTCACTCCACATCACCTCCAAGAACCCAGGAACATGCTGCAAAGAAATCCACGAAGTATTGTTGCGCTATAACGAAAATTCTCCAACCTCCATTTTCTATCCGGCTACAACCAAGCCAAGCCCGAAACAACACTCCCCACGACTCGTAGCAGCCCCAGAAAACCGAACAATAAATCTTGTCCGGTAGGGATCGTCCCTGAACCATTATCACCAGATCGAAAGTCTTGTTCGGCACTCCCCACAACTAAACACAAATGCTACCGGATGAGATTTTCTGTCCTGTCTCACATCACCGAACCAAGCAGCTAACAGACAGGATTTCCAATCCGATCCTCCACTGTCGAACTAAATAGCTACTGGGCAGGGTTTCCTGTTCGATCTTCCCATGTTGAATGAAGCCAACCACCGGACCATCCCCTTGCCGGATCAAGCTCCACCGAACAAAAATATTATAGTATCTCCACTTCCTAATTTCACATCGATTTCATCTCTATGCTCCGTTCTTCAACCCTTGTGCATTCCTTATGTAACCATATAACTCTCAACAACCTCGTGTAAATCCATCGAAGCCCGGTTTCACGGTTCCTAACTCTAAGTCGCTCCTATGAACGTTTTCAACCATACAAGCATTCGAGCAAACAATACCAAATAACATTCAAACATGCAATTAATTCATGGAAAATCATCCTATAATATGTCTCTAACATAGCCTAACACACATCAAGACAACCATACATCAAATTAACATGATTATAGTACTTCAAAATAGTTTAATTCGTTTTTACTTCAGTTTTCACTTTAAAATAGTCCCAAATCATGAATTTGACCTCAAAAATGGGTTTGAAACATGTCAAAACCTATGTATGCATATATAGTAAGGTAAGAGATGATAAATCACTCACCAAAACCTCCAAAATCCAAGTTTTGCATGCAATGCAAATCGAGGCAAATCCGAAAATCAACAGCAAAGCCCAAAGTTTTCTTCCCCAAAATGTAGGTTTGAAGGTCTTTGGTGAATCCCCTTGTTAGCCCACCATTAATATATGATTTAGACTTGATTTGGAGGAGAAAAGAGAAGGTTTTGGGTGTAGAATGAATTAATGGAGGCTTAGATCTATTTGTGAGATGGTAGAAATGATTTGGGGATGTTTGTTTCAGCCAATATAGGTATAAAACCAAAAATGGGTTAATGGGCCTATCCCTAAACTCACTAATTACCCAATAGGCTGCTCCTAAAATTACTAATCTTCAAACAGCCATATCTCATAACCAGAAAGTCCAAATCGCTGTTATGACCGCTCTACAGAAAGAGAAATTATCATATCTTTCTAATGGATATGGTCTCGAACGCTAATTCAGCTTCTATCAAAAGTTATAGCCGTTACAAGTTTCAGGGGTAAAATCGTTTGGAAAAATTCTAAATATAGGGAATGTCACTAGTAGGTATTTCCCAAAGTTATAGAGTCATACGAGCTTATATGAATTTAAAAATAATATTTACGATCCTCAAATATGTAAAATACTGGTCGTTACACTCCTTCTCCGATTGAGAAATTTCGGTCTCGAAATCTCCAACATAAACAAGGTGAAATCAACATAGCTACTCCACATGCCTAATATCCACTAGCAAACATACTAAACATCAAATATGCACACAGAAGCATGTAAAGGTATCTACGCCTACCCTAACATATAGGATATTAAACTATCCTATATGATATATAAAATGAAAGTAAATTAGATAAACAGAAGTCCACCAAGTAAAGAGCTCCAGAAAAGCGATCCACATACTCTCCTCGGTATACTAAGTACAATTATCTTTCGCTCTCATTGCACTAAACCTAGGAGGTCTTGAAGCTTCTAGTTCAATGTTGATATCATCAAGTTGATTCTGTTCAACTATCATGTCTGAGCTGTGGACAAACTTCCACAAATGAGAGATGTGGAACACGTTGCACACGCCTGCCATCTTCCGAGTTAAGTCGACTTTATAAGCTAGGTTCCCAATCTTCTTAGGTATCGAAAAAAGGCCAAGGAATCTCGATGGCAACTCCCCTTAGTATTGAATCAAACAACATTCTTCCATGGAGAGATCTTGACAAACACCATATCGCCAACGGAGAACTCTAAGTCACGTCTTATCCTATCGGCATAGCTCTTTAGTTTATCATGAGCAACTTTTATTTGTTGTCGAATGACCTCGACCTTTTCCGAAGTCTCTCTAATCATATCTGGCATAAGAATAAGTTTCTCGTCGGCTTCTCACCAACGTGAAGGAGCGTTGCACGGTTGGCCATATAATGCTTTAAATGGGGTCATACCAATACTGGACTGATAACTATTGTTGTAGGCTAACTCTACTAAGTGTAAATGGTCGTCCTAGGAGCTACAAAAATCGAGAATGCAAGCTTGAGATCCTCTAGGGTACGGTTCACCCTCTCGGTCTATCCATCCGTTTGTGAGTGATAAGCTATACTGGGATGCAGCGCTGCCCCCAAGACCTCTTGTAATCTCTTCCAAAACCCGCTAGTGAACAAAAGATCTTTTTCGCTCATGATGCTCTTCGGTACACTGTGAAATTGCATAACGTACTTCACATACAACTCAGCCAGTTTGGATGCCATTCTACTAGACCTTACGGATATATATCTAGCACTCTTTGTCAATCTACCGACTATGACATAGATGTTATCGTACCCTTCTCTAGTCCTTGGCAATCCATTGAAAGTTGTTCTTGTTTCCACAAGGGTATCTCGAACGGTTGCAACAAACCACTCGGCTTCTTCTGCTTTTCCTTTACCAACTGATACTTCATGCACATTGAGATGCACATTGAGATGAATGTCCCAACGTCCTTCATTCCTTCCTAATAAAATGTATACCTCATATCATGGTACATTTTATTGCCGTTGGGATGTATAGTCAATCTCGAACAATAGAACTCATCTCTCAACCCATCGACATCAGGAACATACAATCTCCTATCCTTATAGAGCCAACCATCACTGTCGAGCTTGTACTGTTTCATCTACTCAGCACCTACTCCTTTATCTATCTTCTCCATGATCTCAAATAGTCTAGCATCTTACCTTTGACTAATACTGATCCGCTCAATCAAGGTAGCTCTGATCGTCAGGCTAGCCAACACTTCCGACTCTAGCTCACATCGGGGTCTAAAATTATAGACAACGATAATCCAACTGCTTCTACTCTAGCAACATTGCTCCCAAGCTAGCATGTCTCCTACTCAAAGTATCGGTGACCGTATTTCCCTTGCCAGGTGTATAGGAAATGTCAAAGTCATAGAAGGATATAAACTCCAACCATCGTTGCTGATGAAGGTTAAGGTCCCCCTAGGAGAATAGATACTTCAACAACGTGTGGTCCGTATACAACTCGAACCTGTCCCTAAGTAAATAATAACTCCATATCTTCAAAGCAAATATCATCGCCGCTAACTCCAAATCGTGATTTGTATAATTTTTCTTGTGCGATTTCAATTGTCGACTAGCATAGGCGACAACCTTTACCCTCTGCATCAACACTGCACCTAGTCCAATACCACAAGCGTCTGTGTATACTGTCAACTCCTCATTCTCTCTTGGAATGACTAACACCGGTGCGGTCGTCAACCACTCGTTTAAACTCACAAATGCATGCTCGTACTTCGCATCCTAAATAAAATTGATTTTTCTTCGTCATGTTGGCTAAGGGCGCGGCTACCTTATTGAAGTCCTTACTAAAATGTCTATAGTGTCCTGCCAATTTAAGAAAACTTCTTACTATGTAGAGGTTTTGGGTCAATCCCAGTCTTGTATTGATGCCACCTTCGTAGGATCTACAGCAATACCCTGCTCAGAAACAACGTGATCCAAAAATTGCACTTTCCTCCTCCAGAAGTGACACTTCGAAAAAATTTCCTTTAGTCGGTGCTTCCGTAACACCTCGACCATAATCCCCAAATGCTCCTTGTGTTCTTCCTCCATCCTCGAATAAACAAAGATATCATCCACGAACACAAGTACAAACTTATTTAGCTGATCCCTGAAAACATGGTTTATAATATCAACAAAGTATGCTAGTGCATTGGTTAGTCCGAACAGCATAACCAACCACTCATAGAATCCAAACGTCAAACAAAACGCTATGATCGGCACACTCTCATTCGCCACTTTTAGTTGATAAAACTCTATCGCAAGGTCCAACTGAGAGAACATCGTAGCACCATGGAGCTGATCGAAAAAATATGAAAGTCGTTATGGATCGAATAATATGAATAATTCTACTAATTTAAAAGTTGTATAAAATAGCAATGGAAATAAAAATAATAAAGTAATGTGCACCAGAGATTTTTATACTGGTTCGAACTCTCATTCTACATCCAGTCCCGGACTCCTTCTAGATTTAAACGACACTCTCACTTAACCAGGAGGAATAGGTATTACAGACAGCCTAAGCTATCGAATATGACTTTGTGCCTGAAAATCTCCAATAGGACTTTGACTATTACAAATAGTTGAGTTTGTGACTTTATGACTTTGTGTGCTCTTTGAATAACACGAATGTGCCAATACTTATAACCTTCCAATAATCTTCTTCTTATGGTATAATGTGTTTTTGTGAAGAAATGGAAGTAGTTTGATCACTATAGAGATAGTTTTGAAAGATCAAGTAATCAAATAGAAAGCAAATGAATATTTTGAATAATGATTGAATTCAAAAGAGATTGAAAATAAAAAGTAGCAGTTAGATTACGAATTAAAGAATGCAGATTGCTTTATATAGAAAATGAATGGTTGCAACTATTGCAAAGTGATATAATCTTATGGAAGAGTTGCAGCCATTGTTGAAGAGAAGTGAATCTTTATGGAGAAGAGGATCCCTTTAGGATTTTAAATAAAAAATGATGGTTGCGACATTCAGTCCACTAAATAAAATAGTTCGGTCGACTAAATGATAGAGAATTTTATCCTAAAAGAAATCATGTGTTAAAGAAATCGGTGTAAAAAACACGTGATTCAATTGACTGAATATATTCAGTTAGTCGACTGAATTCTGTTTATAAATATGGTATAGAAGTATACCAGTCGACTGAATTGGTCAATTTAGTCGACTAAAATATGTTTCTTTTTGTTTTCAATACTCATATGTCGATTATGTGTAAGTGTGTGTATACCATTTCAAAGAGATTTTAACATTTATATACTCTAGACTAATGACTCTATAACTAATATTGTAGTTTTGTGTCATCATCATCTTGTCTTCGTCATGTAGATCTCTTTGAATAGCTAATTTCCTGCAAATGTCGATAACATACGCAATACTTTCTTATATAGTTGTCGCTATCATAATACGAGGTTCTAACATTCTCCCCCCTTTTGATGATGATTACTATACAAGTTAAGATTTTTTTTTAAATAGAGCAATTAGATAATCCTCCCCCTAAGTTTATACTCCCTATTGATATGGCCATTAAAAAATTTCTCCCCCTTTATCATTGACAAAAAAGAAGTAAATAGGAGTAATATAAACATTAAAAGTAGTAGCACACATACAATAACCTTGAACATCACATAACAATAGAAGCACATATAGTATCCATATACTAGTACATTACAACACATCCACTAAAAAAATAAAACATTAAAACACTAGACATGAATGATGAAAGTTACAAATAATATACTAACACATTACAACATATTCGCTAACAATAAAACTTTACAATACCAGACATAAATAAGGAAAGTCACAAATAACATACTAACACATCCACAAACACGAATAAAAAAGTCACAAAATATTTGACAATCACAATGACGGAATACTAAATAAGTTTCAAAATAACATAACACATAAGCACTTGAAAGGATAAACATAGTTGATCAAGCTTACCACCTACTAAAAATCTCCACTTTCTTCGCTATCTTCAACAATTTCTTCTTCTTCTCCACCATACTCTGAAGTTGTCCATCTAAAATCAGCCGAAGTAGTTGGAACAATTTCCTTTGAACAAAGAGGAGAAGTAAGAGCCGTAGATATTGAACATGATTTTGTTTCAAATTTTAGCCAAGAAACCTTTAATTTTGTCTAGCTTACTATCCATTCGAATCATAGTGCTTTCTACATAAATTAAGTGATCCTCTAGCTTATTTTGGTTTTTGGATAAGATGACAAAAGATTATCCTACGCTTGAATCCATTATTAACTCTTCTATGACATTGTCATCACTTTCTTCAGCATGTTGTTTCTGAAAGGAAAAGGCTCTTGGTTCAGGTGGTTGTGGATTTCTAGAAGCTTTATTTGATGCTATTGTTCAATAGAAATGATGTTATGGTGTTCAAGTATTGGTGGAAGCGACATGAGACTTGAAGATTTGGAGTTGGAGCAACCAACCGTGGTATATTCAATATCAGGAATATTGACTTGAAAATTCATTAGGATCCTCATTGTATATTGATGCAGCATGATCTTTAACTTCACAAGGTTTGGGTCGGCCACGACCTAAGAGGGAAGTTTTAGGTCGTCCACGACCTAACAAGTCATGTGAAAAAGAGCTACGACCTATAGTTACAGGGGCTAACGAAGAAGCAAAGCGAGCTAACAAAGCGACGGCACGAGTTAACAAAGCCTTAGGTCGCTCCGACATAACAAGTATGAACTGGAACGAGATACGACCTATGGAAAGTCGCGAAGTGGAGTTACGACCTAAGCTAGGTCGCGTGGAACAACCTAAGCTAGGTCGCATGAAGAAGTTCTGAAGCCGGGTCTTAAGTCGCTGCCGACCTATGTGTTGGGTCGTTATTTGTAAGTCGTAGGGTGTATGTTTCTTATGTCGTAACTTGTATTGTTTTAGTTCGTGTAACGTGATGTAGTAAGTCGCGTGGGTTGTAAAGTGTTAAGTCGTGGGCCGCGTGGGTTGTAAAGTGTTAAGTCATGGGCCGCGTCTGTTAAGTCGTTGCCGACCTAAGCATTGTCGATGATGAGTCGCTATTGTGTTGTAACTATAGGTTAGGTCGTTGACGACTTATACTAAGTCGTAGGTCGTAAGTCGTGCGTCTGTTAGGTCGTTGCCGACCTAAGTGTTGTACAGTTTTATGTGGTGTGAGTTGTAACGCCTATAAATAGGCCGATTGGGTCATTTGTAAGAGGTTGTTGATTTTGAATAAAACTTTTGTTTTGTTAGCTTTGTGCTTTCACCAAATTGGTAGTTGAGTGTAATCTCATATCTCCTCTTTCGGCATTCGAGTGCGCTCGAATCAACGATCGTAGAAGCCAATTCACGGTATCAAGTGCGCTTGATCAACGTCTGAAGAATTGCAGATCTTCTTTCACGGTATCGTGCGCGATCAACGTGACGAAGATAGCTAGAATTCGGTATCTTCGGATCAATGAATTTGGGCCATTCAGTATTCTTCATTCCATCGATTGCTACTTTCACAGAATCATCATTTTTGTCATTCCGCTGCTGCATCATTTGGTATTAGAGCTTGTTTTAGCCAATCATAGCTAAATCGAGTCTTGGAGCCAATTCTTTTTGAAGAAGTTTGAAGAGTTAGAGAGGCCGAGCTACATCAAGCAAAGCCGAGTTGAAGTAGAGGTGTTGGAGATTGAAATTTGCATTATTTTGAGAAGTTGTGTTCATCGTGTTCATCGCAAATTGCAACTAGTTTGGTATTTTCGATCCATTTCATTTGGGATCAAAAGTTTGGAAGTGTTTGAATTAGCGCGGGAAAGATTTGCACGCCGAGGAGTTTGAAGAGCTTCGGCCGAGCTAAGCATTGAAGTCAAGCCGAGCTAAGTTAGGTCGTTTGATCTTGAAATGAGCTAGGAGAGTTTGAAGTTGAAGATCATACATCATTTGGTATCTTTTGATTTGTCCAAGCCGAGAATTGAAGAGTTTGTGAAATTTCAATCATGCCGCCGAGAAGAGCCAATCATCATCAAAACGTAGAAGCTTTGTATAGAAGAGAAGAGGCTGATGAGATGGAGCAAAGAATTAACGAAATTTTAGTGAGAAGCTTAATGAAGGGATTGGTCGATTAGAGAAGATGATGTTGGAGATGAATCAAAATCAGAGAAGGGTTTCACCTGAATCTAACCATGGGAGAAGTAGAGTGTCACCACATTCCAATCGAGAGAGAAGTAATGATAATGATCATAGAAGTGTGAGCCGAGACAGTTATAGAAATGTTGATGATTGGGATCGTGATCGGAGGAATGCTGGTAGAAGGGATGTTGGTGGAAGGAATGATGGTAGTAGAGATGTTGGTGGTCAGAATCGACATCGATATACATCTGATTTTGAAGAGGAATTCGATGGTGGTAGTGTTCATGGACGAGGCCAAGGAAGAAATCAATCGGAGTATGATCACAAGTGGGAGTCTGGGATGAAAACTGAAATTCCAAAATTCAAGGGTGGTATGCAAGCTGAGGAGTTTTTGGATTGGTTGTCTAATGTTGAAGAGATTTTTGATTTCAAGGAAGTTCCAGAACATCGTAGAGTGAAGTTGGTTGATACAAGGTTGAGGGGTAGAGCTTTAGCGTGGTGGCAGCAAACTAAACTTACTCGTGAATGGATGGAGAAGTCGAAGATTGAATCATGGGAGAAGATGAAGAAACTGATGAGAGCTACATTTTTACCTTATAACTATCAGTCACTTATGTATCAGAGGTTGCAAAACTTGAGACAGGGGAGGAAATCTGTAAATGACTATGCTGACGAATTTTATCAACTGATTACAAGGAATGATATTATGGAGACAGAGGAACAATTGACAGCTAGGTTTGTTGGGGGGTTGTGAATGTAGATTCAAGATATGGTTAACATGTTTGATCCCAGATCTGTAGCGGAAGCACACCAGAAAGCGTTGGCTTGGGAGAAGCAGGGAAGACGAGGAGGTGATGTGTTTACAAATTCCAACAATCCAGTGAAGGGTGTTAGTGGAAGTTCTAATGTTCCAAAGCTGTTGCAAAACCAGTTGTGAACGAAGTTGGGAAGACAAAAGTCAATAATGGTTTCAAGTGTTATAATTGCCAAGAAATGGGCCACAAAAGTAATGAATGTCCAAAGCCGAAGAAGAGAGCTATGATAGCGGAGGTTGAGGATGAGGATGTAGAAGCTGAATGTTCAAATTCACCACCTGATGAGGAGGAAGAAGAAGTGTCGGGAGATGAAGGTTGTAATCTGATGATGAGGAGGTCTTGTTTGACACCAAAGCAAGAGGAGGATTGTAGTTGGTTGAGAAGCAATATTTTTCAGTCGACATGTACTATTCTGGGGAAAGTTTGCAAATTTGTTATTGATGCTGGAAGCTGTGATAATATAATTTCTTCAGAAGCTGTGAGGAAGTTGGCTTTGAAGATTGAGAAACATCTGAAACCGTACAAGTTGGCTTGGTTGAGGAAAGGTGGGGAGGTGAAAGTTGGACGAAGAGCTTGTGTTAATTTTTCAATTGGAAAGAAATACAAAGATGAAATTTGGTGTGATGTTGTGGACATGGATGTATGTCATCTGTTGCTGGGGAGACCGTGGCAATATGATAGGGCGGTGCAACATGATGGACGTACTAACAGCTATAGTTTCATGTTTGAAGGAACTAAAACCACTTTAATTCCTAAGAAGCGACAACAAGAAGAAAACAAACTGGAGGAGATTGAAGAGCTGAAAAATTTATTATCCTTGAAGGAGTTTGTTAAGGAGGTTGAAGAGGAGCCTGAAGTGTTTTTGTTGATTGGGCGAGAGAGCAATGAAGTGGTTGAAATACCTGAAGAAGTTAAACCAGTACTTGAAGAATTTAATGATGTATTTCCTGAAGAGCTGCCAACGGAGTTACCACCGTTGAGGGATATACAACACCAAATAGATCTTGTTCCAAGTGCTGTGTTGCCACATAAGCCACACTATAGAATGAGTCTGAAAGAACATGAAGAGTTGCGTAGGCAGGTAGAGGAATTGCTTGAACAGGGACGAATACAGGAGAGTTTAAGTCCGAGTGCTGTACCAGCATTACTCGTACCGAAGAAGGATGGTTCATGGAGAATGTGTACGGATAGCAGGGCACTGAATAAGATAATTGTCAGATACAGATTTCCGATGCCAAGGCTTGATGATCTGTTAGATCAAATCAGTGGGTCTGTGATCTTTTCGAAGATTGATCTTAAAAGTGGTTATCATCAAATTCGAATTAGGCCGGGAGATGAGTGGAAGACAGCGTTCAAGACGAGGGAAGGATTGTATGAATGGCTGGTCATGCCGTTTGGTCTATCGAATGCACCAAGTACATTCATGAGGGTGATGAACCAAATTTTCAGGCCGTACATTGGGAAGTTCGTGGTGGTTTACTTTGATGATATTTTGATTTACAGTGCTAGTACAGAGGAGCATGTTCAGCATTTAAGAAAAGTGTTAATTATTCTACGTGAAGAACAATTCTATGCTGCTACAAAGAAATGTGTGTTTATGGCACGAAGTGTTTTGTTTTTGGGATATGTTGTATCGGAAGAAGGAATACAGGTGGACCAAAGTAAAGTTGAAGCGATCAGAGATTGGCCACAGCCCAAGACGATAACGGAAGTTCGTAGTTTTCACGGGTTGGCTTCATTTTATCGAAGGTTTATTCCACACTTTAGTAGTGTGATGGCACCTGTTACGGATTGTATGAAGGGTAAACAGTTTGCGTGGACGGAGGAAGCAGTGGTTGCTTTTGAGCGAATTAAAGAACTCTTGACGTCAGCACCAATTCTAGTATTACCAGATTTTCAGTTAGTATTTGAACTACATACTGATGCATCTAAGGTTGGGATTGGAGGAGTGTTGAGTCAGAGGGGACGTCCTATTGCATATTTCAGTGAGAAGTTATCAGGAGCAAAGATGAGATATAGTACATATGATGTGGAATTTTATGCTGTTGTACAAGCCATTAAACATTGGAGACATTACTTATTTCACAAGGAGTTTGTGCTATACACTGATCATGAGGCTTTGAAACATCTACAAGGACAAGAGAAGATTTCAGCAAGGCATGCATCGTGGATTGCGTACCTGCAACAGTTTACGTTTGTTGTGAAACATAAACCTGGAGTTACAAACCGTGTAGCGGATGCATTGAGCAGAAGAAACCATTTGTTAACTACAATGAAGATTGAAGTGACGGGGTTTGAAATACTTCCAGAATTATTTGTTGAAGATTCATACTTTATGAAGTTTGTAGATGAAGTGAAGAAGGGAGAGACGGATGAGTTTATGATGGTAGATGGTTTTCTGTTCAAAGGAAATCGATTGTG
Source organism: Allium fistulosum (assembly GCA_030737815.1). Taxonomy (NCBI): domain Eukaryota; kingdom Viridiplantae; phylum Streptophyta; class Magnoliopsida; order Asparagales; family Amaryllidaceae; genus Allium; species Allium fistulosum. Next base: position 1,440,033,083 of record CM060902.1, read on the forward strand.
CATACCTGATTGTAGTTTGAGAATGAAGATTGTGAAAGAGCTACATGAAGAAGGCCATGTGGGTAGAGACCGTACACTACAGCTGATTTCTCAATCTTATTTTTGGTCGTCGATGAGAAAAGAAGTGGATAGGTTTGTTGAGAGGTGTCATGTCTGTCAAGTTTCGAAAGGAACCGCTACAAATGCAGGGTTATATATGCCATTGCCTGTACCTACTAAACCTTGGGTTGATGTGGGTATGGACTTTGTGTTGGGATTGCCGAGAACGCAGCGTGGTAATTATTCTATTTATGTGGTGGTTGACCGATTTTCGAAAATGGCACATTTTATTACTTGCAAGAAAACGGCGAATGCTGTTCATATCGCTCAGTTATTCTTTAAGGAGGTGTATCGATTGTTTCAGACAGGGATACTAGATTTCTAAGTTATTTCTGGCTAAGTTTGTGGAAGATGGTGGGAACGAAGTTGAACTTTAGTAGCGCTTATCATCCACAGACAGATGGACAGACCGAGGTTGTGAACAGATCATTGGGGAATTTGTTGAGATGTCTTGTGCAAGACAATCTGAAGAATTGGGATATGAAGTTATGTCAAGCAGAGTTTGCACACAATCATGCAGTGAACCGGAGTACTGGATTCAGCCCATTTCAGATTGTATATTCTAGTTTGCCAAAGGGACCATTGGATTTAACGATAATACCACAACCAAAGGGGACAGTCAAGCGAGCTGTTGATTTTGTTAGAGGATTGACAGAGTGTCATAGAGTCGTTCAAGAACAATTGGGAAAGGCGAATGAGAAGTACAAATGAGCTGCAAATCTGAAGAAAAGGAGTGTCGAATTTAATGAAGGAGATTTGGTGTATGCTGTATTAACCAAGGATCGTTTTCCAGTGGGTGCTTATAACAAATTGAAAGCCAGAAAAATCGGTCCTGTAAAAATCTTGAGGAAAATCAATGAGAACGCGTATCAATTGGAATTTCCGGATAATGTTCATACTTCTGATGTGTTTAACGTCAAATACTTAGTTCCGTACCATGGGGATGAGTGTGTTGCGGAGGAGGAAGATGCAAATTCGTGGACGAATTTTTCTCAACCCGGGGAGGATGATGCAGCACGATCTTTAACTTCACAAGGTTTGGGTCGGCCACGACCTAAGAGGGAAGTTTTAGGTCATCCACGACCTAACGAGTCATGTGAAAAAGAGCTACGACCTATAGTTACAGGGGCTAACGAAGAAGCAAAGCGAGCTAACAAAGCGGCGACACAAGTTAACAAAGCCTTAGGTCGCTCCAACATAACAAGTATGAACTGGAACGAGATACGACCTATGGAAAGTCGCGAAGTGGAGTTACGACCTAAGCTAGGTCGCGTGGAACGACCTAAGCTAGGTCGCGTGGAACGACCTAAGCTAGGTCGCGTGGAACGACCTAAGCTAGGTCGCATGAAGAAGTTCTGAAGCCGGGTCTTAAGTCGCTGCCGACCTATGTGTTGGGTCGTTATTTGTAAGTCGTAGGGTGTATGTTTCTTATGTCGTAACTTGTATTGTTTTAGGTCGTGTAACGTGATGTAGTAAGTCACGTGGGTTGTAAAGTGTTAAGTCGTGGGCCGCGTGGGTTGTAAAGTGTTAAGTCGTGGGCCGCGTCTGTTAAGTCGTTGCCGACCTAAGCATTGTCAATGATGAGTCGCTATTGTGTTGTAACTATAGGTTAGGTCGTTGATGACTTATACTAAGTCGTAGGTCGTAAGTCGTGCGTCCGTTAGGTCATTACCGACCTAAGTGTTGTACAGTTTATGTGGTGTGAGTTGTAACGCCTATAAATAGGCCGATTGGGTCATTTGTAAGAGGTTGTTGATTTTGAATAAAACTTTTGTTTTGTTAGCTTTGTGCTTTCACCAAATTGGTAGTTGAGTGTAATCTCCTATCTCCTCTTTCGGCATTCGAGTGCGCTCGAATCAACGATCGTAGAAGCCAATTCACGGTATCAAGTGCGCTTGATCAACGTCTGAAGAATTGCAGATCTTCTTTCACGGTATCGTGCGCGATCAACGTGACGAAGATAGCTAGAATTCGGTATCTTCGGATCAACGAATTTGGGCCATTCAGTATTCTTCATTCCACCGATTGCTACTTTCACAGAATCATCATTTTTGTCATTCCACTGCTGCATCATATATTCACCATAATAAATTACTTTGACTAAAAATTGTGTCAGCGAGATAGAATGACTAATCAACCTCGAAAATTATGAGTGAGTGGGATTTTAATGATGTTGTTAGCTTTGCAGTATATGATTGCGAATCAATGATGTAATGCTAGTAATAAAGAGACACATATTTTAGTGTGGTTCACCAGAATGAATGCCTACGACCATTGTATATATTATTCTCACTATATATATATATATATATGTGTGTGTGTGCGTGTGTGTGTATCGTTACAATGAATACATGGAGATGACAGAGAATGCTAGAGATGATAAGAGTGTGGTGGGAAGTGTTATCCTTCTAATTTTTTTGAATTTGACCTCTTGCCTGGTGTAATGCTTGGGGTATTAATATGAGCAAGCCTCTTTTGATCAGCGGTTGAGATTGTTTGAGGATATTCGTGGTCCGTATTGCAGATCGAACCGTGGGATGGTTTAGACCATGGGATAGTTGCCAGCTGGGGGGTTGGTAGCGATACATGCATATATAGTGACAAACTACCTTTCTGTACTCTGGTTGCTTCTTTTGCAGGATAGCAGGAAACGTAACTCAGAGTTTATTACCACTTTCCACGTCGGATGGGAGCAGTTGTGGCAAGGCAGTTGTATTAGCAGTTTTCTAGAGTGGTAGGACTTTAGTAGGTATGCTTTTCTCTGTCGGTTTGACTATTCTCTCTCCTTAGAGCCACTTGGGCCTATTTTCTATCTGTATATGAGAGGAACTCGGGCGTATAAATCGACCGCCCCTTGGATCGGTTGGTTCCCAAGGAATCTCAGATTAGCTTGGCTGATGCATTTATCTTCCTACGGGCGGCCGCCATGCCCTATTAAACTTTTGCGAAAATTTTGAGCAACTGGCATTATGATTATGAAATGACCCAATTTAATTCATGATTACCTTAGACCAATTTACATGAATTGCACCCCGTAAGGCATATAGACATTGGTAATTATGTTTATAGATAATTTCATAACTACCGGTTCTAGGTAGTAATGAGTGAGTGGAAAACCGATGCATAATTATAGCTTTTGGACGCAAAAATTTAGCTTTTAAGGTTACAAGATCATCGACAAGAAATCTACGACTAATTTCACCATGCTCTAGCATATTAACTTCAATAGTGTCTATATCTTCGCCATCCGAAGAGCAATGTAAAATCATTCTTATTCGTTGAATGGGTAAAACAATCCTAACTCTACAAACTAAACTCCAAATGATATCCTCACATTTTTGTGGTTTATAAAAGTCATGATTAAGATTAGCGTAAAAGATTTTTATCAAAAGCGGATAGATTTTGAGATTGTTAGCATTAAGCTGATTAGGGAATCAATCTCATTTGCCTGTGCAAATTGTCGAATAGTGTAATCGTTTAAATTTTGAAACTTGATGAAAGATCCTTCGAAGACTCGCATATTTTTCATCTTGTTGAAGCGACGAACAACCACGTCATTGTAGAGCCAGCTGTGGATTAGAGCTTCAGATGGTTCACTTGCTGACGGTGAAGGTCGACCCTTTCTTTTCTTTGGTGCATTGATTTGTAGTGGATAGATTTGAGAATAAAAAAATTTGGTTTTGTTTCACTTTTTTGAGTGGAAGATGAAGGAGTGAGGTATGTTCAAGTAAGTATATAGGGTTTAATGGGGTGTAAATGATGTGAATGGGCAAAATATCTACAAAGGTGTGTACGTTTGACCGGTCTTCCTATTTTTTAAAACATGAATTTAATCGACCAGTCGATTGAAATTACAAAATCAGTCGACTAAATTATAGAGAATCCTATCTTGAAAGATTGTAGTGTAAATTTGGTGTTTTCAGTCGACTGATATTCTTGATTCAGTTGACTAAAATTTGTGTTGTTGCTTATTTATTGCTCTTGTCCAATTAATTAAACTAGGGCATTCAGTTAACTGAACTTGTTGCATTTTAAATTTATAACTCTCGTCCAATCGATTGAACCTATTGTTTAAACAATTTTAGTTTTCAAAGTTTTGAGTTTTAAACTTATGCATGATTTTTTTTGGAGTTTCTATTATGTTTGAATGTGTCATGTTTTTATGATAAGATTATTTATTTCAATAAGAATGCAAACAAATACAAAGTTTTATATATATATTAAGTATGAACAATAATCAAATTTATTTATTTTTCTTCACTGGGATCAGACTCTTCGGCAGAAAAATGTTCCCACGAGTTCGGTTCATCGGTTTTAGTTTGCTTATTCATAGGAATAAGTGGAGACCACATATTTGTACGAACTGGAGTTGGATCTCAAACTTGGTTTGATGGCCCCGATTCCCAAGAGTTTCTTGGAGTTAGTCATAATTTTTGACCGGAGTTTCTGTTAAACAATGAGAGTTTTTACGTATGATATTCTTTGTTGTGAATGTCCGCAAATTGCTAGAATACATCTTCCAAGAAACTTAAGAAGTGCTCCTTCTCTGTGATGTTCATAGTATGTTTCTTTCTGAACTCCTATCATTTCTTGTTGATAGTGATGAATCTCGTCAATTTGTTGGTTATTGGAAGATGATGATGCAAATTTAATTGAACGCTTGATTTTCTTTCTTTTTGGAGAGTAACTAATGTGGTATGTAGGTGATGGAATAATCTTTAGTGAAGATGATTTATTTGAAGGAAGAGTTGTTTTTGATGGAGATGAATATGAGCTATTAGAAGAAGGTGAGCTATAATCGATTGAAGAATAGGTTGAACGTTGTGGGAAGCCATTTTGGGGGCTTTTAATACGTTTTTTTGTATTTTTATAAAAGCTTGGTTTATATACAGACTATAATGATATATTTAATAAGTGAATTTAAGGCTTCTATTACTTTAACCATATAAAATGTAAGCGTTTATTTGTGGTAGTGAATAGTTTTACTATTTTATTTTTGCTAAGCATAATTTTCTATGAATAGCTTATTTATTATTCTGAAAAGCAGTGTAAAAAGTTTTAATAATAAACATATAAATTATTTTATTAATTTAAATCTTGTAGGGACACAATACCAAGTTTGTGACGTAACTTGATGAAAATGTTTTCATTTATAGGTTTAGTAAATATGTCTGCTTTTTGATTTTCAGAGGATACGAAATCGAGTGATATCACATTTTTACTATATTGTCACATAGAAAATGATGACGAATATCAATGTGTTTGGTATAAAAATGATTTATTGGATTCTTTGACAAGTTTATGGCACTTGTACTATCATAATAAATCGAAGATTTTTGTTGAAAGATTCCTAAATCTCGAAGAGTTTGTTGCATGTAGATAACCTATGCACATGCCAAAGCAGTAGAGATATTTTCTACTTCACGCGTTGAGAGTAAAACATAATTTTTCTTTTTACTAAACCACGATACTAGAGATTGTCCGAAAAAATGACAAATATCGCTCGTACTCTTTCTATCTGTTTGACACCCTCCAAAGTCAGCATCGCTATACGATACTAACTCGAGAGGACATTCTTTCGGATAAAAAAGCCTGTAGTCTCTAGTGTTGTTTAAGTGATGCAGAATTCGTTTCACAGCTCGCAAATGTGATTCTTTGGGATTCGCTTGAAACCGTGCACACAAGCAGACACTCATCATGATATCGGGGCGACTAGCGGTTAAATACAGTAAAGACCAAATCATACTTCGATAGAGTTTCTGATCCGTACTCTTTCCGTTTTCATCTTTATCGATATAAACCGTAGTGCTCATAGATGTCGGTTTACTGGATGTGTTTTCTATTCCAAAACGTTTTATTAAAATATTACAATATTTTTCTTGATTAATGAAAATTCCATTACTTAGTTGTTTAATTTGAAGACCGAGAAATTATGAGAGTTCTCCCATATAAGACATCTCGAATTCACTTTTCATTATATTTGAAAATTCGTTACACAATTTTTCATTTGTAGAACCAAAAATGGTATCATTTACATAGATTGGTATAATTAGAATATCTTTCTTATCTTTTTTTATAAATAATGTCCTATCTACTTTTCCAATCTCAAATCTAGAAACTATAAGATAGCTTTTAAGACGTTCATACCAAGGACGTGGTGCTTACTTTAGACTGTAAAGAGCTTTCTTAAGTTTATAGACATGATTCGAAAAAATTTCATGAGTGAAAAGTGATGGTTATTCTACAAAAACATTTTCTTTAATAAAATCAATTAAGAATGCACTTTTAACATCCAATTAATAAAGTTGGAAGTTATGATGATAGGAAAAGACTAGCAAGATACGAATTGCTTCTAGTCGAGCAATAGAAGCAAATGTTTCTTCATAGTGTATTCCTTTTTCTTGATTATATTCTTGAGCGACAAGTCTAACTTTATTCTAGTTATGTTTTTGTTTTCATCCGCTTTATTCTTATAAAACCACTTTGTACCAATAACTATTTGGTTATTTGGTCTTGGAACCAATTCTCAAACATCGTTACGTTCGAATTGGTTTGGTTCTTCTTGCATGCCCAAAATCCAAAAGTCATTAGTAGAAGCTTCTTCTGGATTTTTAGGTTCTATGTTGGAAATAAAAGCAATAAGACCCATTTGGTTTAATTGATGTCTGGTTTTGGCATTTGTATTTATTCACTAATTATATTTTGTATTGGATAATATTTTAGTAAACGTGGAGGTGTTTTTAATTCGTTTTCCAAAAGTGGATTATTTTCAATTAGATTTCCAATTGAATTAATTTCTAATATATATCGATTTGAAACTATTATTTCTTCTTTATCATTATTATTTTCGAAATTTTCATTAAATGAAACGTGTAGTGTTTCTTCTATTATTTTTGTACGTTTATTGTATATTATATATGCTTTGCTTTGTTTCGAATATCCAATAAATACTCCTTCATCGGATTTTGGATCGAATTTCCTAGTTGATCTTTTATATTTAATATAAATCATTTTGATCCAAAAATCCTTAGATATGATATATTAGGTTTTCTACCACCAAAAAGTTCGTATGGTGTATGTTTAGTTAAGGGACGAATAGTGACACTACTTAAGACGTAGCATGCAGTAGACATGGTTTCTGCCTAGAATATTTTGGTAGTTGGCTACCACTAAGTAGAGTCTTAGCACATTCGTGTAACAATTGATTCTTTCTTTTTACAACTCCATATTGTTCTAGAGTTCTAGGAAATGTGAAGTTGTGACTAATACCCTTTTTGTTAGAAAATTGTCAAAAAGTTCGTTTTCAAATTCACCACCATGATCACTTCTAATATTTTTAAATTTTAAACTTTTTAAATTTTGAATTCTTTAAGTTAAAATTTTAAATGCTTCAAAAGTATCACTTGTTTTCAAAAATAATTTCCATGTATATCTAGAGAAATCATCTACGATTACAAAATCGTATTTGTTATGATTTATAGATTTAATAGTGAGACCGAATAGATCCAAATGATTATCTTAGATTTAAAAGACGATTTAGTTAATTTTCCTATTTGGTATGCATCACAGATATTATTTGCTTTATAATTCATCTTCGGTAGACCTTTTACTAAATTGTTTTTAGACAATTTTCTAATAGCTTTTGAATTATGTGACAAAATCTTTTGTGTTATAGCCAAGGATCATTACCTTTGGCTATTAAACACATGTCTGTATTGTGATTAATTTTAAACACAAATATTTCTTTCTCTAATTCCTTCTAAAATTAGATTTTTATTTTGGTCAAAAATATTACATTTATCTTTTAAGAAAGATATACTAAAACCTTTATCGCATAATTGACTAATACTTAGTAAATTATGCTTTATATTTTTAACTAATAAAACATTAGTAATAAGAGGTGAATTAGATATACCGTTGTTGCTCACGTCACCTTTTCTAATAACGTATCCTTTAGAGTTATCTCCAAAAGTAACAGATCCTTCGTCTGAATAGATAATATTTGTTAGCATATCTTCATTGCCCGTCATATGCTTGGAGCAACCACTATTAATTATCCATTTTTCTCCTTTTTTATTTGGTACTTGCAAAAAATATCAAATTGTATTAGTATCCACTTCCTTCATTAGGGTCCTAAGATTTGGGTCTTAGGAAGCCATACCCAAGTGGGTTTGGTGTTCCCTTTGAAAATATAATTAGAATTTTTGTGAATGGTAGACATAAATTGTAATGACCCGTAAATTTTAATAGTTTTAATAACGAAATTAACTAAATTTTGTGAAATTTTAAACGATAAAATTTTGAAATAAAAATTCGATATTTGGAATACGTTTGTTTAAACATAGTAGATGGTAAAATTTTATCAGATAATATGGAAGTTTATTTTTTTGTGTAATTCTATTTCAATTTAAATCAGTTAATATTTGATGATAATGAAATGTTTCCAAACCTGAATATTTTTTCTATAAAAAATTTGTAAATCATCTTCCGAGTGAGACGTCATATTTCGTTTCTCCAAATTTTGACGGCTATTGCTCCATTTATCTTATTTTTGGCGTTTTAGCAGCATTTTCGGTACCGATTATCGATTTTTGATCGGATGATCGTACCACCGATATTTGTATACCAATTTGATCGTCTTGTCGTGATGATCTCCGGGGTATATTCGATTCTGTGTTTCGAAGCTCAATATGCGATGGAATCTGCGAAACAGTTAGTCGTATCGGTATCCAAAATTTGCCTTTTATTTCCCTGGGACCATTCAACTACCCCGTGTAAACCAATGGACACTATCATCTATTATTTTTAGAAATCAATGCTGGACTCTTCCTATCCCACCGTTAAATATATGGCGTATGTCCTTTCGTTTTCATTTTTCGTCATGTTTACTTCAAGAAATTTTTTATATTCAATACGAAGAAGTTCGAATAAATATTGCTTCTACCATTTTCTTTCTCTGGCTTCTTCTGATTTTGTTTGTTATGTGCTTCAGAGAAAATATATAATATATAAATTAGTTTGTATAAAATTGGAAGGTGCTATTCCATTTTGGCCGAATATTATTGCTTTCCACCTGTCCCTCCACACCATTATCAAACTCAGCCTCTCATCCTTGCCTCCAAGCCTTCACCACTGCCCTTCCCCTTAACGTCCCACTGCCGAAGATACACCTTGCCGCCATCTTCCCATCAACCATCCTCCAGCCGAGTGCATCCCGAGACACAGGCCTCGCCAAATAGTGGTGTCTCCTTCTACTTTGCGTTCGATTGTTCATTTGGGTATGGCAGCTTTTATCAAATTCACTTATATATGGATTATGTTGGTTATCTATATAGTGTATATATATATACCTGTATATGTTATGTATATCTATGCATTTGCATGCTGAGTCATGTATTCGTTCAAACCCAGCATATATGTTTTCCTATATAAGTGTTTTATATATTTATATAGATATTTGATTTTTAAGTGTATATAAGTTTTAAAATAAATGTTTTGTATGAGTTATATTTATTTATTTTTAAAAAAAATACGTATATATACAACAGTTTCCTTTATGTTAGTTATAAATAGCCTGTTAAATATTTTATTTTACTGTGTTGTTGGGCATTCTGATTTGTGAAAAATTATATGTATATATAATATAAAATCTTGTTCATATATATCTATATGAGTATTATACAAAACTGGTTTGTTGTATATATAAGCTTTACTGGTTATGTTAAGGTATATAGAAGTTACAGCATTTTTATAATATAAGTCTATAGTGTTTTTTAGAGTATATTTATATATTTAAATTTAAGATTTATTTAAAAATGTATATGTATTTTTAAATTAAAATATTGATTTTAAGGAAATAATAATAATGTATATATTTTTCAGTTTATATCAAAACTGATTCAATTTGTTTTCATCGATCCAGTTCTGATCTGATCTCGTCAATTCTGATTTATCAACTTTGTTCATCGATTCATGCCAATCTAGCTTGTTTTGGAAACCATGCTTGCATTCCGTAACTCAATTTCAGTGTCAAATCTCTCTAGCCTCGAAAGGTGAGCAATCACTCACGATTAAGTTCTTATATTTATTAAATTTGATTTCAATTGAAAGGACAATTGAAATATGCTGCTGTTAGTTATTTACATTGCTATATATATATGCTTTTATTTGTATCTGTTCACCTGTGACATCTGACACCATTATCTGTTATTTATCACTGATGATATATGCATGTTACTGATTGTTATGTTATTGTCATATCTGTTATCACTCTGCAAGTTCCCTGTTAGTATAGAATTCACTATGGGTTGAAATGATACATACCCGAACGATCTGTAGAATAGGAGAAAATCGTTATGGGTTGAAATGATAAACCCAAGCGATTTTCATTGAATTGAATTTGGGATTGCGGGTTGAAAAGATATATACCCGTATATATTTAAATTGCGGATTGAAATGATAAATATCTGTATCACTTAACCATAGGATAGAAAATTATATACAGACACCGTTGGTCTATAAAAAAATATTTTGAAAATGATTTCTTTGGCTTTGAAAAGAAATATTTTAAAATGATTTCTATGGTTTTGAAAAGAAATATTTTGAACTATGGTTTTGAAAAGAAGTATATGGTTTTAATAAATATTGATTTTTAAGATTTATTAAAGTTGATTTAATAAAGTTGATATATAATATGTTTAAGTATTTATTTAAAATATATATTTTCAAATATAGAGTTTATAATGATTCGGGTTGGAAAGATAAATTTGAAATTGATTTGAAATTATATTTATTTAAGAATTTTACTTAAATAAGTTCGATTTGAAATTATATTTATTTAAGAATTTTACTTAAATAAGTTTGATTTGAAATTATTAAATTTGAGATTTTAAAGCTATGATTTTATAACTTGATTTGGATTAAAAGTGATTTAAATGAATAGTCTCAAATTTACATAAATTGAGATGGGGTATTTAGTTTATTTAAATTTGTAATTTGGAGTTTATTTAAATGTCATTGAAATGATTAAATAAATATTTCAAAACTAAATGTTAATGAAGTCAAATTGAGATATAAATGGAATTATCAAATTTAGTTTTGGAAATGTGGAACATTTAAAGCTTTGAAATATATTGAATTTGAAATGGCTTATTTTATGGTTTAAATGTGTATTTGAAAATCGATAATTTGAAATGGTTTATTGAGAAACTGAATTGAATTGAATTTGATGAATTGAGATGGAATAACAATTTGAATTTTTGAATTTGAGTGGATTTGAAATCGATTTGTGAAACTTGAGGAAGCTATTGTATTATGTAAAGTATTTTTTAAATTATATTTAAACTATTTTATATTTCACTTTATAAATTATTTTAATATAAACTATTTTTATATGTATCATTTTCAATATAAATTATTTTAATATAAACTATTTTAATATACTAATTATTTTAAATATAAACTATTTTAATATACTATTTATTTTAAATATAAACTATTTTAACTTATAACTATTTTATATAAACTATTTTATTTTATTATATATATACTATTATTAATACCTAAACTGTTAAAAGAAAGTGTTATGATTTCAAAGTGTTATGATTTCCAAAGTTATGAATTTCAATGTATTATGATTTCCAAAGTATTATTATTTCAAATTGTTTTGGTTTCGAAAGTGTTATAACTTTGAAAGTACTATGATTTTGGAAGTGAATGTATTTGAAATGGAAATGATATCGTATTGATTTGGTTTTTGAAATGGAAATGATGTTTTGGTTTTGAAGTATAAACTATTTTGAAATGACCGCGGTGTTATAATAACGTTTGGTTGTTAAAGAGACTGGGATAGGATATGGGCATACTCTCTGTCGATACCGAAAACCACTTTAACAACTGTGTATGCGGTGGAAATCCCAAAATGAAGTAGGATGGTGGCGACGATCCTATTTGAGGTATATACGTGGACCCGACTCCTGTGAGTTGGCATAAGGTGGCTAAAACAGGAGCAATTGACAGGCTAATGAGGTAGCTCTTATCGGACACACTCCATCGTATACCATTATATTACTTTGTGATTGATTTGGTGCGCACCTTCGGATTTTCGGGAGTGTGGCTCGAGGTGGGCGATTGATGCGGCTCTGCGTTACCACCGACCCGGAAGTGTAATTGTATATCTACCCTGGCATTGCCTAGTTGTGCCGTGTCACCTACCCTAGCGTGCCTTCTTCGAGTTTGTTTTGTACCATACCTATGGAGTGCCCTCTGACGGCGCCCGGTACGGGGGAGATTACGGTACTGTATAGACTATGGGAATATATAAAATGTGTTAAGGGGGATATGGGTAATGCCTTAACGCTATTTTAATAGTTTACTTTACTATAGACATTATTATAATAGCGTATATTACTACATAGTAGATAGTTTAACGGATCCTTAGAGGATGGCTTTCCCAAACATCCTTTAAGTTACTGTATTTCAGTTGATATTTCAGTTGATATTTCACTTGAGTTGGATTTATTGATATAAGAATGTTAATCCTGACTCGAGTGTTTTGTGTTTTGCTTTATGCTCGGGTTAGACTGAGTGGTTCAGTGTTCGAGACTCATCTTTAGAGTTGGAGCTACGCTAGGAGATCCAGCTATCTATCCAGCTTTCAGTTATTCAGTTGATTCAAGTGATGTGTTCTGATCTTGTATTTGACTATTGTATTGAGACATCTATGTATTCGAGACTTCTGTTGTATCTTATTTAACTCTGTTATACATATAGTAGCTTCATGAACTACTATTCTTTTGTTTCCGCTACATTATTGTTATATTACTCCGTGTCTGTGATTCTGTGATTATTTATTTACTATATATGCTAAGTTTTGCCAAATTTAAATTAACAATCTGATATTTTGAGCAATTCAAATCTGACATGTTTGGATGAGAATGGTTGAAAATTTCAGGATGTTACATGTGGTATCAGAGCTCTGGTTTTAGGCAAAACTTAGCATATGTAGTAAATTTAATTATAGAATCACTTTCGTTCGAGCTTGAATCTCTTCCATTTTGACTCGGTTTCCTTTGAATTTTGGAACATTCCCTTCGGTTCCAAAATCCATTCTTGCCTCTCCCTATTCGTGTTTTCTTGATTCCGGAGCACCCCATAGCTCCACTGAATGATTTGTAAAAGAGTGAAACTCCTTTACAATCGGTATTGACTCACCGGAGACTTCTGTATCCTCGGTTTACGATGCTGCCATCTTTTGTTATATTCGAATTCTATCTCTGGCGATCGAATGTTGATTTGTTCCAGAATTCTACCTCGAACTTATTTTGAATTCACAGTTGATCCGATTAAGGTTGCCCGCGATTTATATAAGTCTATCCATTCTTTTCCCTCTCTGAAATCTATTTATCTCCCTATCGAGCCTATCTTCTAGTTGAATTATTTTGATTAGAGTCCCCTTGTATTTGAATCTCTATCCTTGTTCTAGATTCCATCCGGAATCATCGAGTGAGGGAGTGTATTTGTATTAATATTAAAATGTTTTATATATTGTGTTGTTTGAGTTGTTGATGTTGATTTGGGTTTTCGATCGATTCGTTTCATCAACGCTATCGATAGGAATTCCAAAACACTTGAACAGAGCAAACTGACACAATATTATTTTCAAATTTGGTAAATGAAATAAATTTGTATGATTATATTATAAATATATAAGTAAAATTTTATGGAATTTAATAAGTTAATTAAATTGGTTGTTTGAAATGATAATATTTGATTATCATTTATTGTTCTATAAATGAATTTATAAACATGGTTTATAAATTGATTTGGAATTGAAATGAATTTAAATCAGGAATTGAGAATTTAATTTCCGGTGATTTCAAACTTTGGTTTTAAAAATTTTAAATTGTATATTATTTAAAGCATTCTCTAATATAAATCATTTCCAAAGAATTTTTTAAATTTTTAAATCAGTGCTCTCCCTTTTGTCACTGGGAAATAATTTCGGTGATGGCGGCCGCATCATCGACATTCATTTTCGAGTTTCAGAGTGGAGAGACCATTCTGTAGCTTTGCTACACGTTTGTTTTGAAAAATAAATTGTTTTGAATTTTGAAGTATGAATTAATTTATAATATATATTATATATAGGTATATGATTATAAATTTGATTTGATATATATTGTCTATATATATATATATATAATTATCTCTAAATGATTTGAAGTGAATCGGAAATTAATTCTTAAATTTATGTTAAAGGCGATTTTAATTATAAAATGAAGCCAAAATTTTGAATAAATATCTAAACTTTAAATAATTGAATTGGGAGGGTTTTACTTGTATAATACCCAATTCCATTTTAATACAACTTACCTAAATATTCAGAAGTTGAATATGTAATTGGATAATATACAATATAAGATAATTTTATAAATAAAATTTGAGTGATCATAATAAATGTTACACACTTAATTTTTAATTATAAAATGTTAATAGAGATAAATAGAATAATAAGTTAATTGAATAGCAAATGAGACAAATTAAATAAAATCTTATTTTGAAAGAAACCTTTTATATCAAATATCAATAAATTGAAATAAAAATCAACTTAATGAAATACCTTGAATTTAAAATCAATTGTTGAATATAAATTAATTTAAATTGAAATTTATATGGTTTGAATTATTGTTTTATTTTGTTTTCAATCTATTTTTCCTTCTGGTTGTTTCTATTCTCCTAACTCCTTCCTTTTCGGGGACGAAAAACTTTGAGTGGGGGAGAGTGTAACGACCCGTAAATTTTAATAGTTTAATAACGAAATTAACTAAATTTTGTGAAATTTTAAACGAAAAAAATTTTGAAATAAAAATTTGATATTTGGAATACGTCTGTTTAAACATAGTAGATGGTAAATTTTTACCAGATAATATGGAAGATTTTTTTTTTTGTAATTCTATTTCAATTTAAATCAGTTAATATTCGATGATAATGAAATGTTTTCCAAACCTGAATATTTTTTCTATAGAAAATTTGTAAATCATCTTCTGAGTGAGACATCATATTTCGTTTCTCCAAATTTTGACTTTTATTGCTCCATTTATCTTTTTTTGGCGTTTTAGTAGCATTTTCGGTACCGATTATCATTTTTGATCGTACCACCGATATCTGTATACCTATTTGATCGTCTTATCGTGATAATCTCCGCGGTATATTTAATTCTGTATTTTGAAGTTCGATACGCGGCGTAATCTGCGAATCATTTAATCGTATCGGTATCCAAAATTTTCCTTTTATTTCCCTGGGACCATTCAACTATCCCGTGTAAACCAATGGACACTATCATCTATTATTTTCAGAAATCAATGCTGAACTCTTCCTATCCCACCATTAAATATATGGCGTATGTCCTTTCGTTTTCATTTTTCGTCATCTTTACTTCAAGAAATTTTTTATATTCAATACGAAGAAGTTCGAATAAATATTGCTTCTACCATTTTCTTTCTTTGGCCTTTTCTGCTTTTGTTTGTTATGTGCTTCAGAGAAAATATATAATATATAAATTAGTTTGTATAAAATTGGAAGGTGCTATTCCATTTTGGCCGAATATTATTGCTTTCCACCTGTCCCTCCGCACCATTATCAAACTCAGCCTCTCATCCTTGCCTCCAAGCCTTCGCCACTGCCCTTCCCCTTAACGTCCCACTGTCGAAGACACACCTTGCCGCCATCTTCCCATCGACCATCCTCCAGCCGAGTGCATCCCGAGACACGGGCCTCGCCAAACAACAGTGTCTCCCTCAACTTTGCTTTCGATTGTTCATTTGGGTATGGCAGCTTTTATCAAATTCACTTATATATGGATTATGTTGGTAATCTATATAGTATATATACCTGTATATGTTATGTATATCTATGCATTTGCATGTTGAGTCATGTATTCGTTCAAACCCAGCATATATGTTTTCCTGTATATGTGTTTTATATATTTGTATAGATATTTGATTTTTAAGTGTATATAAGTTTTAAAATAAATGTTCTGTATAAGTTATATATTTTATTTTTTTTAAAAGTACGTATATATACAACAGTTTCCTTTATGTTAGTTATAAATAGCCTGTTAAATATTTTATTTTACTGTGTTGTTGGGCATTCTGATTTGTGAAAAATTATATGTATATATAATATAAAATCTTGTTCGTATATATCTATATGAGTATTATACAAAACTGGTTTGTTGTATATATAAGCTTTACTGGTTATGTTAAGGTATATAGAAGTTACAGCATTTTTATAATATAAGTCTATAGTGTTTTTTAGAGTATATTTATATATTTAAATTTAAGATTTATTTAAAAATGTATATGTATTTTTAAATTAAAATATTGATTTTAAGGAAATAATAATAATGTATATATTTTTCAGTTTATATCAAAACTGATTCAATTTGTTTTCATCGATCCAGTTCTGATCTGATCTCGTCAATTCTGATTTATCAACTTTGTTCGTCGATTCATGCCAATCTAGCTTGTTTTGGAAGTCGTGCTTGCATTCTGTAACTCAATTTCAGTGTCCAATCTCTCTAGCCTCAAAAGGTGAGCAATCACTCACGATTAACGTTCTTATATTTATTAAATTTGATTTCAATTGAAACGACAATTGAAATATGCTGCTGTTAGTAATTTATATTGCTATATATATATATGCTTTTATCTGTATCTGTATCTGTTCACCTGTGACATCTAACACCATTATCTGTTATTTATCACTGATGATATATGACTGTTACTGATTGTTATGTTATTGTCATATCTATTATCACTCTGCAAGTTCCCTGTTAGTATAGAATTCACTATGGGTTGAAATGATACATACCCGAATGATCTATAGAATAGGAGAAAATCGTTATGGGTTGAAATGATAAACCCAAGCGATTTTCATTGAATTGAATTTGGGATTGCGGGTTGAAAAGATATATACCCGTATATATTTAAATTGCGGATTGAAATGATAAATATCTGTATCACTTAACCATAGGATAGAAAATTATATACAGACACCGTTGGTCTATAAAGAAATATTTTGAAAATGATTTCTTTGGCATTGAAAAGAAATATTTTAAAATGATTTCTATAGTTTTGAAAAGAAATATTTTGAAAATAATTTCTATGGTTTTGAAAAGAAGTATATGGTTTTAATAAATATTGATTTTTAAGATTTATTAAAGTTGATTTAATAAAGTTGATATATAATATGTTTAAGTATTTATTTAAAAGATATATTTTCAAATATAGAGTTTATAATGATTCAGGTTGGAAAGATAAATTTGAAATTAATTTGAAATTATATTTATTTAAGAATTTTACTTAAATAATTTTGATTTGAAATTATTAAATTTGAGATTTTAAAGCTATGATTTTATAACTTGATTTGGATTAAAAGTGATTTAAATGAATAGTCTCAAATTTACATAAATTGAGATGGGGTATTTAGTTTATTTAAATTTTTAATTTGGAGTTTATTTAATTGTCATTGAAATGATTAAATAAATATTTCAAAACTAAATGTTAATGAAGTCAAATTGAGATATAAATGGAATTATCAAATTTAGTTTTGGAAATGTGGAATATTTAAAGCTTTGAAATATATTGAATTTGAAATGGCTTATTTTATGGTTTAAATATGTATTTGAAAATCGATAATTTGAAATGGTTTATTAAGAAACTGAATTGAATTGAATTTGATGAATTGAGATGGAATAAAATTTGAATTTTTGAATTTGAGTGGATTTGAAATCGATTTGTGAAACTTGAGGAAGCTATTGTATTATGTAAAGTATTTTTTAAATTATATTTAAACTATTTTATATTTCAGTTTATAAATTATTTTAATATAAATTATTTTTATATGTATCATTTTCAATATAAATTATTTTAATATAAACTATTTTAATATACTAATTATTTTAAATGTAAACTATTTTAATATACTAATTATTTTAAATATAAACTATTTTAACTTATAACTACCCTTTTTAGAGTCAATCCATTTCAACTTGGTTTTACGATAATACTCTCCTTGAGAAAGAGATCGGTTCTTAACAACTTGAGCAAAAGAATAGGGTAGAGAACTGCAAATGGGGCAGAGAGCTAGATACTAAAGACGTTTTGGAAGACAATCGATGATCTTGGGAGGTAGAAGAAAGCTTCGGCCAATCTTCTTGCGAAAGAGAAGAAAACTTCGACCATTTTTCTTGAACAGACGCCATTTTTAAATTTCAATTTCAATAAATTCCTCATTCGACGAAATTTCAAATTTAATAAATTTTTTGAGGATGATGAAATAATACCTAAGATGGTCACAAATATGATTACTCAAAATAATTTTCAAGAAGATGAAAACATTGTTCATAATTTTGAAGAAGATGAAAACATTGTTCATAATGAAAATGAATTAAGATCTCCTCCTCGTTTCAGATGCGGTGATTTAAATCATTATGCTAATAAATGTTGGGATCCTATTCGTTGTTTCTCTTGCGGCAATTTTGGGCATAAGAGCAATGTTGTGCGACTGGTAGGAGCGTTAAATCGGATTTGACAAATCATGGCTTCCATTTCGTTCTGAAATTCTTGTTGCTGAAAGGTGTTCTCCTTGATTATCTCTGGGACAAGAAAGATGTGGGATTGAAATACTTGGATGAATTGCTGTATCATTTCAATATCATTAATGAGCCGAACATTGGTAAGGGTTATTTTGATAGATTTGGTAACCCAGAGATCTATTTTGGTAAACCTGTTGTTGGAGAAGATAAGGTACTCATTGATTCCAGAGAGCAGGGTAGTTCTACTTCTTCTCTGGTTAATCATGGTTTTCATTTTGTCCTGAAATATCTAATGTTAAGAGGTTTGTTGATTGATTTTCTCTGGCCCAAAAAAGATTTAGGTTTAAGCTATCTCGATGATCTTTTTTATCACTTCGACATCATCAATGAGCCGAACTATGGTAAAGGGTTCATTGATAGTTCTTGCGGTTCACCAGAATTTGTTGGTCATTTAGATATATTGATTGATAAGTCTGTCCCTTCTGATGTCTTCCCAGTCGAATTGATTTCTTCTATTTCTCTCGATGCTAATTATTTGGGTTTTGATCCCATTCTTCTTGATCCCGCTGTTTATTCTTGTTTGGATCAGTCTTGTTATATGCCATCATCGAAAGTATGTGAATTTGTTGAAGATCATTGTCATTCTTTTGCTCGAGGAATAAGCGCTCATCCAAACATTGTGTTCAGAACAAATTCGAGCTATCTATATCCAACAAATTTGATTGTCTTTCTTCGAGTCCTGAAGCTGGCTTTTCACAAGATTCTCTTGTCGATGATAGTGATAAATCTCATTTCACAGAGCATTTTATTCCAGTTCATTTGAATAAATCAGGAGAGTGCCTTTCAATTTCTGATAGTAGTGGAGGGGTTAGTTCTCTTGACTGTAGTTATTCGGGAATTGCATCGATGGATTGGTCTGATGATTTAGGTGATGTTGTTTTTGATTTTTTGGATGAAGACTCAATAGATCTAGGCAGTAATAGATATGGGGATCAATTGATTTTTGGATTAAAAAGTTTTGTGGCTTCTTCAAAGTTCAAAGCAAATGGTCTTGACTCTGTTTTAAATTCTCTAAAGTTTAGTGAGATTTCATCATTTGATTTGGTTAACAGTTCTGAAAATTTACATGATGACTTTCTATCGGTCAGCTCCTCGGTATTGGATAAAGATGATAACAACAGTAATATGGCTAAGTCTAAAGCTTTTTCAGATAGTGCCTTGATCAATGATGAATTATTGGAATGGCTTGATGTCTCTTTGGTGGTTGAAGACTATATTGAAGAAGAGTCGTTCGTTTCATTTGATAAAATACCGGTGATCCAGGTTGACTTGGAAATGTCTCCAACTGTTTGTCACTCATGCACAATGGATATGCACACCAGTTTACGTGCATCCACTATAAAAATTGGCAGAGACTATAAATGTTTACAATCTGAAGTATTGCCTGAGATCATAGCTGGTGATAGATTACATTTTTCTAATACAGTTCCAGGCATTTTCTCATTGAAAAATGCAAGCACGGATCAGTTTCCATTGGGTTTTTCTACAGCTAGTTCAGTTGGGTTTGATTCAGAGCTTAAGCCTGGAGATAGTGGTATCCCTTTGATCGCTGAATCGGCTACTAGTATTATTCCAGTGAAGGATTTGGTTTCATCGCTGAAGAGAGACAAGAATAAGAAAGTAGTAGCTTCTAGTGGATCCGTTCGTCGAAGTGCTAGGCTTCGTAACTGCCAGTCTTATTCTATTGGTGAGTTACCTGGTTCGAGTGCCGCACATGGCACTACGAATCCAGGCTCAGGTATGAGTTTTTGTTTGGGTAGCACATACTCTACTTATGCATTAGGCAGCCTTTCTTCAGCTGAGTTTAGTCAGCTTTCTCGCGATACTTCTTTCATTTTTACGGATATAGAGTTGGATAGGGATTTTATTAGGTGTAAGGAATTAGAGAGGGCTAGTTCAGTTAGTCTATGAGGATTTCTAGTTGGAACATTAGAGGTCTAAATGATTTAAATAAATGTGATAAGTTTAGAGCGTTTTTAAGGACTTTTCTATAGACATTGCTCTTCTTCAAGAAACTAAAATTAACTTACCTGACATTCATTTTTTTAGAAGATTAGGTGGTTTTCATTTTAGAGATTGGGTTTTTCTTCCTTCTATGGGTTCTTCAAGGGGTTTAATGATTGGGTGGCGTGATAAATATTTTAGATTGCTTCAATGTATTACTAAACAACATTCTATTCATATTATTCTTATTAATCTTTCTGATAATTCTTTTTTAATTATTTCTAATGTATATGGGCCTAATTCTAAAATTAATAGGAGAATTTTATGGGACGAATGCCTAGAATTTAGAGCTTTAGCTCCGGATTCTTGGATTTTGGGGGGTGATTTCAATGTTACGCGTTTCATAGGAGAGCGGTCTCCCAGGGAAGGGGATTATTCTGCCATGGAGGAATTCGACCATTTTATTGTTAATTCTAACTTGATTGAGATTCCCCTTTCTAATAGAGAGTTTACTTGGAGTAACGCTGGGGAGTCACCATCTATGGCTCTTCTTGATAGATTTTTTGTTAGCGATGAGATTGAAGAAAAATTCCCTATCTGTAGAGTTACTGGTCTTCCCTACACGTACTCTGACCGTTGTCCTATTATTCTCACCTGTGAACACCATAGAGTTATTATTAATAATTTTAAATTTGAAAAGATGTGGCTTTTGGATTCTAACTTTGAGAATTTAATTAAGGGTAAGCGGATTTCTTTGAATTATCATAATATTAGAAATAAGGATAATTCATCAAAATCCTTTGTTTTAAAACTTAGGGAGCTTAGAATTTTTCTTAAAAATTGGAATAAGAATGTTTTTGGTAATATTAAAATTAAAAAAGATAACATTCTTAATGAGATGCTTAAAATTAATAAGATAGGTGAATCTAGACATCTAAATATAGGTGAACGTAATGTTCTTGTCAACTTAAAAGATGAACTTAATTCAATTTTATAAAAGGAGGAGGTAATGTGGAAGCAGAGATCCAGAATTCAATGGATCAATGAAGGAGATAATAACACTAAAAATTTTCATAACATTACCAATGGTAGAAAATGTAGTAATACTATTAATTCTATTATTGTTAATAATGAAGAGCTTGTTGATCAAAGAGATCTTAACAAGGCATTTACAGACTATTATAAAGATATTTTTGGTACAAAAAACAATCATAGAATTAATGTTAATTGGAAAGATCTGTATTCATCTGACTCTGTAGTTGATTTATCAGAGTTAGATAATCCATTTTCCAAAGTTGAAATTAAAAAAGCTATTAAT
The DNA here is from genome assembly GCA_030737815.1 of Allium fistulosum. Lineage (NCBI taxonomy): Eukaryota > Viridiplantae > Streptophyta > Magnoliopsida > Asparagales > Amaryllidaceae > Allium > Allium fistulosum. Next base: position 1,440,055,102 of record CM060902.1, read on the forward strand.
GACTTGCCAAGTGATAAATCCCCGGGTCCTGATGGGTTTCCAATCTTATTTTATAAAACTTTTTGGGATATTTTAAAATTAGATTTAGTCAATAATGACTTTTATAATTGTAATTTAGAATTAGGGAGATTCAACTACGCAAATGTTATTTTATTACCTAAAAAAGTAGGAGCCAAATTTTTAAAAGACTTTAGACCTATATCTTTAATTAATAGTTCTCTTAAGATCATTTCTAAAGTTCTAGCCAACAGACTTAGTACTAGAATGAATGAGTTAGTTGATTGTTGTCAATCAGCCTTCATCAAATGGAGAAATATCACTGATGGAGTGGCAGCTATTCAAGAATTTATTAACCACTGTTGTAAGAATAACATTACTTGTGAAATTTTAAAACTTGATTTTGCTAAAGCATTTGATTCGGTAGATTGGGATTTTTTAGTTGACATTTTTCAAGCTAGAGGTTTTAGTATTAGATGGATTAATTGGATTAAGAATTTGCTTAGAACTGGAAACTCTAGTATTATGGTTAATGGTATATTAGGAAATAAGATTCAATCTAAGAGAGGATTAAGACAAGGGGACCCTTTATCGCCTTTAATATTTAATTTAGCTGCAGATGTTTTTGCGAAGATTATTAAAAGAGCTGTGGAAAAGGGTATCCTTGAAAATGTTGGTAATGACTTTTCACGCAATGGTATTTCGGTTCTCCAATTCGCCGGTGATACCTTGCTTTTTTCCTCTCATTTACCTAGACACATCATTACCCTAAAGTTGATTTTATACAGTTTTGAACTTTTATCAGGATTAAAAATTAATTTTGACAAAAGATCAGTTTTAGTTTTAAATGACTTAGATAAGGTTGAAAACTTAGTTGCTAACACTTTAAATTGCAAAACTATGAAATTTCCTTTTGATTATTTAGGATTTGTGATTAGACCCACCAAACTTAAACATGAGGATTGGCTTATAATCATTGATAAAATCAAAAATAAGATCTCTAATTGGAATAGTAGATTTTTATCTAAGGCAGGTAGACTAGTCTTAATTAATTCGGTTTTATCAGCCCTACCGATATACTGGATGTCCATGCATCTATTCCCAAATTGGGTCATTGATAAAATTAGAAGAGATTTCTTATGGAGTGGGGAAAATCCTAATAATAGTTTAAAATGTTTAGTTAATTGGGAAATGGTTTGTAAAGCTAAAAAGGAAGGTGGATTAGGTGTTATTAACTTGCGTAATATGAACTTGGCCTTACTAGGTAAATGGCTTTGGAAGTTTAGAGACGTAAATGATAATAACACTTGGAAAGAGATTATATCTAAATATTATCATAATGGGAATAGCAACTTATTTGCTTCCCCAGTTACTCAAAATATTTCTATTTTTTGGAAAAATATTATGAAATGCCATGAGATTTTTAACTTAGGTATTAATATAATTGTCCATTCTGGTAATGGTACTTCTTTTTGGCATGACCGATGGATTTCGGATTTACCTCTCAAGTTGGAATTTAAAGAGATTTATGAAATTTGTAATTTTAAGTTTGCTTTAGTTAGAGATGTTTATTCTCTTGAGGAAGAACCTCCTTGGAATTTTGGTTTTAATAGTATTTTAATTGGTTCTACTCTTAGGCAACTTAATCTTCTTTATGCTAGACTAAATCTTTATAATATTGATAATGATAACGATATTATTAATTGGGAATGGGATAGGAGTAAGAAATATACCTCTAAGTCTTTTATAGATTTATTAATTTTTCAGGTACTTTAAATAAATCATTTAGATTTATCTGGAAATCTAATGCTCCTTCTAAATCTAAAATTCACATGTGGTTAATTATGCATAGAAAACTTAATACAATAGAACTTTTAAAGAGAAAAAACATTCAAATTGATAATAATTGTCATTTTTGCAACTTGCATCTTGAAGATACTACGCATAAATACTTTGATTGTTTGGATAGTTATTACATTCTAAATAATACTCTTAAAATTTTTAGTTTTAACATAATAACTAAAATCTTGAATTGTGATTTTTACTGGAATAACTTTAGATTTAGGTTCAAAAAGCATATTAGGTTCTTACTTGATTCTTTATTTATTATTATTAGTTGGTATATTTGGTTTGAAAGAAATCAAAGAATTTTTAATAATAGTAGTAGTCATTTTAATAAATTGATTTTTTCAATTTCTTCTTTTTGTTTTAATTAGATTTCTAATCCCAAATATAAATTAGCTAAAATTAATCAGTTTAAAGGATATCTTAATAAGGTTAGATATAATATTAATTCTTTTAAAAATAATAATATATTCAATGTTTGTAATAATAGTATTAGTATTTTTTCAAATTTATATGATGACCCAACTAATAATTATAATGTACTTATGATTAAAAGCACATAATAATTTTATTTTCTGCTTAGTTTTTTCTCTCGGTTATTTTGTCTTTTTTGGTATTTGTTTACAAGTTATCTTTTCTCTTTAGTTATGGTTTTAATAGTCTTATTTTGTTTTTATTGTCTATCTTCTTTATACATATATATGTGTATTATTAAAATATACATATATATGTATCATTCTAATTCTTTTTCTTAGTTCTCTTCCAGGCTCAGATATGGGCCAATGGGGGTCAGTTTCTTATTGCAGGTTTTCATGTCTTCGGTTTGCTGCTTTTCAGATTATAGTGATTCCTTCAGTGCAGAGTCCTCCCATTAGGATTCCTTATGGTTCTAGCATAGAGAGACTTCAGAGTGGACCTTCCAGTCATCATCACGTTCATTTTCTCTTCAGATTAGTTGACTATCCAGTCCTCTTGATCCAGATGCATTGTGCTTCCTTATTTCTGGTTTTCTCTTTAGTATTTTAGGTACTTCTAACACTTTGATACCGAGGGGTGGCCATGGCGGAACTTGATATCAAGGTGTGGTGGGTGGTGGCTTTGTCGGAACTCATCATAGGGGTATCTAAGTTTTCTGTTTCTAGCAGTTCGTTTTTGTTACCTGCCAGGCATGTTGGCAGCACCTTATCATTGTGTTATATATAGTTGTATGTGTTCTCTCCTTTATTTATAAAGGATCACACATTTTTCTCAAAAAAAAACTATTTTATATAAGCTATTTTATTTTATTATATATACTATTATTAATACCTAAACTGTTAAAGGAAAGTGTTATGATTTCAAAGTGTTATGATTTCCAAAGTTATGAATTTCAATGTATTATGATTTCCAAAGTATTATTATTTCAAATTGTTTTGGTTTCGAAAGTGTTATAACTTTGAAAGTACTATGATTTTGGAAGTGAATGTATTTGAATTGGAAATGATATCGTATTGACTTGGTTTTTGAAATGGAAATGATGTTTTGGTTTTGAAGTATAAACTATTTTGAAATGACCATGGTGTTATAATAACGTTTGGTTAATAAAGAGATCGGGATCAGATATGGGCATACTCTCTGTCGATACCGAAAACCACTTATCAACTATGTACGCGGTGGAGATCCCAAAATGAAGTAGGATGGTGGCGACGATCCTATATGAGGTATATACGTGGACCCGACTCCCGTGAGTTGGAATAAGGTGGCTAAAATAGGAGCAATTGACGGGCTAATGAGGTAGCTCTTATCGTACACACTCCATCGTATACCATTCTATTACTTTGTGGTTGATTTGGTGCGCACCTTCGGATTTTCGGGAGTGTGGCTCGAGGTGGGCGATTGCTGCGGCTCTGCGTCACCACCGACCCGGAAGTGTAATTGGTATATCTACCCTGGCATTGCCAAGTTGTGCCGTGTCACCTACCCTAGCGCGCCTTCTACGAGTTTGTTTTATACCATACCTATGGAGTGCCCTCTGACGATGCCCGATACGGGGGAGATTACGGTACTGTATAGACTATGGGAATATATAAAATGTGTTAAGGGGGATATGGGTAACGCCTTAACGCTATTTTAATAGTTTACTTTACTATAGACATTATTATAATAGCGTATATTACTACATAGTAGATAGTTTAATGGATCCTTAGAAGATGGCTATCCCAAACATCCTTTAAGTTACTGTATTTCAGTTGATATTTCACTTGAGTTGGATTTATTAATATAAGAATATTAATCCTGACTCGAGTGTTTTGTGTTTTGCTTTACGCTCGGGTCAGACTGAGTGGTTCAGTTTTCGGGACTCACCTTTGGAGTTGGAGCTTTGCTTGGAGATCCAGCTATCTATCCAGCTTTTAGTTATTTAGTTGATTCCAGTAATGTATTCTGATCTTGTATTTGACTATTGTATTGAGACATCTATGTATTCGAGACTTCTGTTGTATCTTGTTTAACTCTGTTATATATATATATAGTAGCTTCAATGAACTACTATTCTTTTGTTTCCGCTGCATTATTGTTATATTACTCTGTGTCTGTGATTCTGTGATTATTTATTTACTGTATATGCTGAGTTTTGCCAAATTTAAATTAACAATATGATATTTTGAGCAATTCAAATCCGACATTTTTAGATGCGAATGGTTGAAAATTTCAGGATGTTACATAAATGTATGTATATACTTATTTCTTACCAAATGATTATTAGTCTTTGGAACTCAAATCTGAATAGATTTTATCTATTTCTTTGACTATCATTCTTCTTTTTGAAATTCGTATATAGTGAGTTATATTTTTTAGGAAAATTTACTTCTTTATTTGTTTTTTGATAACCTAGACCCTTTTTATTAAAAGATGATGAGAGCTGTCAATAATTTTCTAACTTGGTTTTAAGTCCTACTACTTCTAATTCTAATATTTTAACAATCGAATTTAAATTATTATTCCCTTTTGTTAATATATCATTCTTATTTTTCTGAGTTTCTGTTTCATTACTTAGCATAGTAAGTTGAGATGTTATATTAACACATGAATCTTGTGATTTCACTAATTCCTCTTTTAAAATTTTCTTTTTATCTTTTAGCATATCGACTTCTAGTTCACTTCTATTCAACTTTCCTAATGCATCTTTATACTTTTTTCAAACTTTTAACTTATCTAATAACTCAGAATTTATTTCAAATAGATCATCGAATGAGAGTTCACTTACATCGTCCTTAGTAGTCATAAAATATACGTTTGCTTATTCGGAGTCGCTATCACTATCTGATGAAGAGGATGAGTCTGAATCATCCTACGTTACTAAAAAGCCTGCTTCTTCTTTGTATGAAATTTCTCGTTCTTATTCTTGAAATTATTTTTATTTCATTCTGGGCAGTCTTTCTTTATGTGACATATCTTGTCACATTCATAGCACTAGAGTGAGGAAGTTGACAGATCGTTGTGGCTATTCCTGTTGTTGCCAAACTTCTTATTCTTTTTGAACTTCAGAAACTTTATGAAATTTTTAGCTAAAAATGAAATATTATCATCATCTTCGTCGAATTCTTCATTCTCTGCTTGAAAGGCAATTGTTTTCCCATCTTAAGCTTATACCCGTTTTGCCTGCAAAATTACTTTATAGGATATGAGATTTCCTATTAACTCTTCTGCTTTAATGACTGAAATGTCATTAGCTTCTTTAATAGCTAAGACCTTTCGTTCCCACTTATCCATTAAAGAGTTTAGAATTTTTGAAACAATATCAAAATCTATGTATTTTTCTCCTAGTGATAGAAGTGAATGATATATGTCTTGAAATATAGAGTACATGTCATTCGTAGTTTCATCTTGCTTCATTCTAAAGTTTTGAAATTGATTTTTAAGCATAGAAATCTTGCTTTGTTTGACCTTGTTTGCACCTTCATGAGTTATTGTAAGAGTACGCCAAATTTCATATGTCAATGAGCACATACTAACTCTATTAAACTCATTTTTATCTAGAGAACAAAACAACATGTTCATACCTTTAGAATTAGCAGTAGCATCTAGTTTTTGGGTGTTTGACCATTGTGCATAAACAGTGGTATGTACAAAGTATTCTCGTTGAATGATATTCCAAGTGTTATAACCATTAGCTTGCATATATATCCTTATCCTAGTTGACCAATAATTATAATTTAGTCTGTTAAATAGTGGTGGTTGTGTGGTAGATTGACCTTCAACAAAATTTGATGTAGTACTATCAATAATACTTGAAATATCAAAAACTTTGTTGCGGTTGTTTGATTGTCTCGCTTTGATACCAAATAAAAGTCGCTATGGATCGAGTAATATGAATAATTCTACTAACTTAAAAGTTGTATAAAAATAACAACAACAATATAAATAATAAAGTAAAGTGCACTGGAGATTTTATACTAGTTCGAACTCCCGTTACGTCTAGTCCCAAACCCCTTTTATTTAAACAACACTCTCACTTAACCCGGAGGAATGGGTATTACAGACCGCCTGAGCTGCCGAACAGGAATTCGTGCCTGAAGCTCTCCAACGAGATTTCGACTATTACAAATAGTTGAGTTTGTGACTTTGTGTGCTCTTTGAATAACACGAATGAGCCAATACTTAAAGCCTTCCTATAATCTTCTTTTTGATGGTATAATGTGTGTTTGTGAAGAAATGGAAGTAGTTTGATCACTATAGAGGTAGTTTTGAAAGGCCAAGTGATCAAGTAGAAAGCAAATGAATACTTTGAATGATCAATGAATTCAAAAGAGATTAAAAATAGAAAGTAGTGGATTAGATTATGACTTGAAGAATGGAGATTGCTTTATATAGAAAATGAATGGATGCAACTATTTATGAAGTGATATAATCTTATGGAAGAGCAGCAGCCATTGTTGAAGAGAAGTGACTCTTCATGGAGAAAAGGATCTCTTCAGAATTTTAAATAAAAAATGATAGTTGCGACATTCAGCCGACTAAACAAAATAATTTGATCTACTAAATGAGAGGGAATTTTATCCCAAAAGAAATTAATGTAAAAAATACATGATTCAGCTGACTAAATATATTCAGTTAGTTGACTAAATTCTGTTTATAAATATGGTATAGAAGTATACCAGTCAACTGAATTGTTACATTTAGTCGACTGAAATCCATTTCTTTTTATTTCCAATACTTAGAACATATGTCGATTATGTGTAAGTGTGTGTATACCATTTCAAAGAGATTTTAACATGTATATACTCTAGATTAGTGACTCTATGACTGATATTATAGTTTTGTGTTATCGTCATCTTGTCTTCATAATGTCGATCTCTTTGAATAGCTAATTTACAACAAATGTTGATAATATATGCAATACTTTCTTGTATAGTCATCACTATCAAAATATGAGGTTCTAACAAAACCATCAATACGCGAAAGTTGATACTTGGTCTTCTTCATCACCTTGTTTAGCTCAAGGTAATTTACACACAATCTCAAAGAGCCATCCGCCTTAGTGGCAATCACCATAGGTGCTCCCCGCTCACATATAGAATGAACCCTCATCACAATAGGTCATTCACTTGCACCTACTTCCTTCGTCTCATTTGGTGCCATATGTCTCAATGGCATAACGATCGGTATGGCATCCTTTACCAAATCCATACGGAACTCTATCTCCATGTGTGGTGGTAATCCTGTCACCTCCTTGAATATGTCCGAAAATTCCCTCGCTATAGGTGCAGATGACAACTCTTTGTATGGGATCTCGAGCGAGTATAGAAAGCTAACCATCACCTCATTGCCAGGTAGGCAGCCTATCTCCAATTTACGTCCATCATCCATTTCTATCATCACCAATGACCTCTCACAATCCACCACTACTTTGTACTTCTGTAGTCATCCCATCCCCAGAATAATGCCGAACCCCACAAAACCAAAACAAAGTAATCACAAGCAAAGAAACATCTATGACTCGATAAAGCTAAGTCTCGACAAACCATGCAAAGGCTAATCGATCCTCCAACAAGGTTTGTGACAATTAAAGGTCGGTCAATTACCTCGGGTTTCAATTCCAATCTATCTACCAAATCACTAGATATAAAAGAATGTAAAGCCCGAGTATCGAACAAAACATGTACTGGTGTATCAAAAATAGAAAGCATACCCTATATAACGACCCTCTTCCCCTTCTCCTTCGTCGATGGAGCACTCGACGAAGCTGGAACAACGTTCAAAGAGTAAGCAAGCACAACCTGCTTATTTCTCGATGGTTCTTGACAATCCTTTTTGATATGCCCCGGCTTGTTGCGGTTGTAGCACTTACGCCTTCCGCCTTGTAGTCTCTGACAAGATGACCCTTCTCTCCATAATTATAACAAGTAGGCTTCCATTTTCCTTTCTTTTGACCACTCTTCTGAAACTTCTTCTTTTCTTGTTGTTGCCCCACTTCCTCTTGCCTTCCCCACTAGCTTGCGGCTTTGGCCCATCCTTGGGAGCAACAACCGACTTAGGTTAAGGATACAGACTCTCATGTCAAAGAGCCTTCTCTACCAGCTTCTCGAAGGTCTCAACGATATGTCCTACTAGCTTTTGTCCAAGATAATCCTCCAAGCCCATGATAAATTTCTCATTCTTCTTAAGCAGAGCATCATAAAGGATAGGCCATACTTCGACAGCATGTCGAACTCGGTCACATACTCCAACATAGACATATCACCTTATCTCAATCAGCAAACATTCAAAAAAGCACCGACTTTTGAGTAGCCGGTATATACTTCTCTTCAAATCCGGCCTTAAACTGCTCCCAAGTAATCTGGTCATCGGAGTAGTAATCTTGATGGCATTCCACCATCCCATAAATTGTCCCTGAAGCTATCTTGATGCTAGCTTCCTCTTCATCGCATCCTCTAACTCCATATCCTCAAAGATGCATTTGTAGATATCCAACCAATCATGCACTTCGATAGTTGATTCCGCTCTCAGGAATGGTTTGCCTCCCAAAGTAGAGTAATCCTTACTTAGTTTTGGTAAAGTTGGCTCTCGGCACTTGCACTGGAGCACCACCACTAACAACCGCAATAGGAGCAACTTGGGAATTTTGATCCATGTTTCGCACCATCTTAGCGAACATGTTATGTAAGTCCACTCCAGAAACGAAGTTCCTAGCAGCATTCCTCGTTAGCCGGCTCATTCTTATAAGTTGTAATAATGATGATTAGTCTCTCTAAAAGGAATAAGTGGTGTCCATGAATGCAATGTAACTTATATACTATATATATTTACACTACTATATAGTTTTGAAAACCAAAATATAACTTGTTACTCTGTCATATATCCCTCAATCAATTTAAGGCAATAGCTCCTTCCTTATCTCTAATGGATCCACGTAACAACTTTGGTCACCTGTGCAACCTAAGATCTGATACCAAATATGGCAATCTCCTTACACCTTCGATACCCAATATACTTATATAGTGCACTGTGGAGGTACCCGACCGATTTCGGATGGTAACCAAGGATGTAAAGTAACAAAAATCCAGGCATAGAACCTATAGAACATCTCACAGTGCATAGAAAAAATATAATATAATAACATAGATATCAGATAGGCGAGACATTGATATCATCAAATAAACCATAAATAAGAACATCAAAGTGCAATAGGTTCACAGATTATACAAAAACCAAAATAATAGAGTTTATACATTCCAAATCTCCAAAATAAACTCTATAACTATCTCTAAGATAATACAAGTACTGGTATAGCTTCACAGTACTACACATCGAAATATAAGCGATAGTAAGCTCCAAAAATAGATATATTGAAGCGTAGCCTCCTACTCGTACTCTATATAGCTCCATGCATTATCCTTACCTGTTATCCCTAATCTATATATTTAAGAGTACCTGAGATAATAAGAAACAAAACATAAAAAATTAGGTCAGACAATAGTCTAATGTTAGCGATATATCATCTCAAAAGTACTATAAAAATTCATATGTAGTAAATAGAGGTAAAGGGTATGAAGAACCATACATGACCTGTCCTTGCATCCAAAGAGTTAGCTCTTAATAGTCAACATACGCTAATCTATTATCATCCCCATATAAGTGTAGTATAATCGAAGTACAATGTCCAGTGTCTAGGGATATGGTCAAAAATACCAACATCGTGTGCCATCCAAAAGTAATAAACAACCATGGCAAATATAACATCCATCAGATAATCCTCACCATCACTCGTGTGCGTTGAATATATCATAACTCGTATGGAACAATCTCAAACTAAGGACTCAATCAAAATCCTGGCTTTATTGGTTCTCGAACCCATGCCACTCTATAAGGCTAAGGGGCTCACAATCGCAAAAGCCCAGGGCAATCTACAATCGCAAGATCTGGATACAATCGCAAATCCAGGTGGGCATCCTTACATACCCCTTCTTTATAAACACACTAGAAGCCACCAAGTTATCAACGATCCCTTTGCACGCGTCTCCTTAATGGAACCCAATCTTATTCCATCATGGCTATCTCCACAGTAGAACACAGTCGCAAATCCTACTCGCAAGCCCCTCATCGTTGAACTTTCCTTTGTGGATCACTATCATGACTCCCATCCTTAAGTCGTCATCTTCGAAACACCTCTAGGAACCCATCGTGAGTCATAAGCCATCGTACCAAGGTTCCAAAGTCGTCGTCATCGACATCATCATGTCGAAGCATTACGCCATCGCCTCACTAATCACCACATGAGATCCAAGGTCATCCCGAGTCATTTTGTGTTGCCTACTTCACTCCGCATCACCCCCAAGAACCCCAGAACACGCCACGAAGAAATCTCAGAAGTATCGCTGCGCTACGACAAAAATTCTCCAACCTCTATTCTATGTCTGCCTATAATCGATCCATGCACGGAACAACACTCCTCACAACTCAAAGAAGCCTCGAATGGCCGAACAGCAAATCTTGTCTGGTAAACATCGTCCCTGAACCACCATCACCGGATCGAAAGTCTTGTTTGAAACTCCCCACAACCGAACACAAATGCTACTGGATAGGATTTCCTATCCGGTCTACCATCACCAAACTAAGTAGCCACTGGATAGGATTTCCTATCCGGTCCTCTACTACCGAACCAAATAGCCACTAGATAGGATTTCCTGTCTGGTGTTCCCTCATCGAACGAAGCCAACCACCAGACCATCCCCTTGCCGGACAAGCTCCACCAAACCAAAATACTGTAGTATCTCCACTTCCTAATCTCATACCGATTTCACCGATATGCTCCATTCTTTGATCCTTGTGCATTATGTACACAACCACATAACTCTCAACAACCTCTAATAAATCCTTTAAAGTCCAGTTTCATGGTTCCTAACTCTAAGTCACTCCGATAAACATTTTCAACCATACAAGCATACGAGCAAACATCATACTTGCACAATTAGTTTTATATTATGACCATCAATTAGTAAATTAGCATATGAGCAAACATCATAAAACTAATCTTCAAACATTATACTCTAAAAAACCATCATATCTTTCCAATGGAAGTGGTCTCGGATGCTAATTTGGCTTCTATCAAAATTTATAGCCATTACAACTATTTAAAGATAAAATCGTTCAGAAAAATTTTAAATATAGAAAATGTTACCAGTAGGCATTTCCTAAAGTTATAGAGTCATACAACCTCATATAATTATGATCCTTTGATACATAAAATACGGGTTGTTACCCAAAGAGATATTGCGGTTTTCTCATGGATGGTGAGAAGGAGGACTGTATCTTATATAACGACACTCCTCTATCTTTTCAACAAGCACTGCAAAGTAAAGACTCTGCACTCTGGCTTGGAGTAATGAAATCCGAGATGGATTCCATGTTCGAAAACAAAGAATGGACTTTGTCAGATGTACCCAAAGGGATAAAACCCATCGACTGCAAATGGGTTTTTAAGAAAAAGCTAAATGTAGATAGGGAAGAGAGACTTATAAGGCAAGGCTAGTTGCAAAAGTATTTCATCAAATTCAAGGTGTTGATTATGACGAGACCTTTTCGCCTGTAGCCATGCTTAAGTCCATTTGAATTATGCTTGCAATTGCTATATTCTATGACTATAAAATATGATAAATGGATGTAAAGACAGCATTCCTAAATGGTGATTTAGAAGAAACCATTTATGCATCGTAGACCGAGGGTGTTGTAGTCAGTAGGAGTGAAGGCAAGGCTTGCAAGTTGTTAAAGTCCAGTTATGGACTTAAACAAGCTTCAATGAATCAAAACAAGTGTTTTGATAAACTAATCAAAAAGTTTGGCTTCAATTAGAACACAAAGGAAAGGTGCATATACTGAAAGAAACGAGGCAGCGCTATCGTTTTCTTAGAGATATATGTCAACGGTTTATTATTGATTGACAATGACATTTCATTATTGCGATCAATGATGACTTGGCTCCCCAAGAATTCTCCATGAAGGATTTGAGAGAAGCAGACTATATGCTAGCTATGAAAATCTATAGAGATAGATCTAAGAGGCTGTTGATATTGTTCCAACCCCTATACATAGATACCATGCTGAGAAGGTTCAGTATGAAGAATTCCAAATGTGGAAACGTTCCAATGTAGTCTGAAATGGTCCTTTCTAAGAAGGATGCTCGTCATACTGATGAGGAAAAAGAGCATATGAAGATGATCCCCTATGATTTAGCCATAGGATTCATAATGTATGTTATGCTATGTACTAGACTGGATATGGCATATGCATAAGGATGCGTAAGCCGATACCAGTCTAATCCTGGAGAAAAACATTGGACGGTCGTAAAATGTATACTAAAATATTTAATAAATACTAAGACTTATTTCTCATATACGGGAATGGAGACCTCCTTATGAAGGGGTATACAGACTCTAGTTTTCAAAGTGATATAGATGATAGCAAGTCAATGGCTGGTTATGTTTTTATACTTAACGGTAGAGCCGTTAGTAGGAAAAGTTCCAAAAAAGAAACAGTAGTTGATTCGATGAGGGAGGCTGAGTACATCGCTTTTAATGGAGCAATTAAAGAGGCAGTCTAGATGCATAAGTTTTTAAGTAAGCTCGGTGTAACGACTCGACTATTTGACGCTCGAAAGTCCACATTAATACGTCCACTGTATCAAATGTCATGCAATCGAATGCCGGAAAACCGAATCATTAGGGTTAAAAAGAAGAGGTAGAAGAAGACAGAAGAAAAATAAAGAAGAAGAAACAGAAACAACAACAAAATCTCACATTCGCAGCGGAATAATATACAATAGATGAATCAATAATCTTTAAACAAAAGACTATATCAGTTTATACATACATCAATCAGAGTCAATATACAACTCAATACAACATGGACAGTTATATAAACTTGTCCTCACACAGAATACACAGCGGAATAAATAACAAGTATGGTAGTACGCTTCGCCATCCAGCTCATATCCAAAGCTCTAGAATATCCAGAATATCCTGATAACATAACTCTAGGCTGCCCGTGTGGAAAATTATGGGCACCCAGAGTTTAGAAAGGGAACAATAAACTCCGAGTCAGTCATGGTGACTGGTGTGAGATCGTAAAACAGTTATTTTCACAAAGAAAATAAAACAATTTCGTAATGCTTTTGGAAAATGAAACTACCATAAGGCCTCCCGCCACACACACAATGCAAACGCAGAATTGGAGGAGATTTCTCCTTATGATAGTCAAATATGCTTAATATGCAAAATCAGTTGATATTATTATTAATGTCTAGTGTGGAAAACATTTCGAAAGTATAATATCAATCTTAGCCAACATACAACCATTATTGTATGCCTACTATAGCTACCATCTAAACAGTGGTGACCACCATAAGTAAATGGCAGGTTCTACAACTAAAACCGTACAGGGTTCGTATTTTTTCTTTTGATTTCCAACAAATGGTCAGGCAAAGGAACTTCCTTACACCGAAATGGAAACGCCTCTAGAAAGACGCCCCAAGAACCTAACCGGATCTCTGCAAACATAAGGCCGGCGTTACCTCACGCTTTAACCAAGCTGTAACTAGGTAACTAACACACGAGCTATGCCATCCCCCGGTCGTCATCGACCTTTATCCGAGGATCCTCAATCACAAAGCAACAACCACAAAGTATAATAAATTTGCAGCATCAACATAGGTAAAATATCTGGGCTCCATACCATGATATCACCTTTTAACCAGAAGGAAATGACATACCCTAGGGGCGCTACCCCTAAAAACCTTTGCCGCAACATTCCTGTTTCGACCATTACCGGGTTGTGAGGCTCGACAAAGTCTCATCCACAAAGCCACGCTTTTTCACAAAGCCACGCTTTTTCACAAAGCCACGCTTTTTCACAAAGCCACGCTTTTTCACAAAGCAACGATTTTTCCACAAAGCCACGCTTTGATCAACAAATGATCAACAACACTTCGTATGCCGCATTACCAAATTGGGAATGTATCACTAGTAACCATCAACTACATAACCTCTGAGCTCGTACGTCTCAGAGAAGGGTGTTAAGCTAAGAGAATAAATTCTCCGCCACCAACAGAAATGTATTTGATAGAAACCAGTTTTACATCTCAAAGTGTAACGTCAGACACACATCCATACAAGTCCGTTCCGGGATCGAACGGAACCGAAGGCACTTCCGAAGAAGCCCTTGCAATCCGGGTATTCACTAATCACAGCCGGACTTCCCATCACAAGAAGAGTGATATAAATCTCTATACCGGAGCAACTCGGTGCAGAGACATTCGACAGGTTGTCCTTTCATTTTCAAAAATATCCGGTCTTCACCACCGGTCTTCAATACGATCCATATCGTCGTATCACTAATTCGGAATGGGTTATATGACACAAAGGTCTTTTCCCGGCTAACCCGAATAGTGAGCGTTTGTTTTAAAAACAAATCAAGTGCCATTTCAAAGGCAAATATTGATAGTCGGTTATTTAACTATCAAACAACATTCACAAAAAACATCCAATTTAAATAATTTTTCCCAAATTATTTATTTTCAAAATATCTTCACAAGATATATATTTTTCCACACTTTAACATTTGAAAACCAATTTCAAATCACATTTTCACACTTCATCACTTTGAAAACAAATTTCAAATCACATTTTCACACTTCATCACAAAATGGTCCATTTAAACCAATTAAATAAATCCTTATCAATTTATTTCAAATTTACATCCCAAATCTATGATTTATTTCCACACTTTAAAAATAAATCAATATTTATTTTTAAAACAAATTTCCCTTTCCTTTATAAATTCCATTGTGAATGTAAATTTCCAAATGTTCACTTATATACGATTTTCAAAAATCGTTTTCCAAAGATTCACTTTCAAACACCAAATCAACTTTCAAATTGATTTCTAAATTTATTTCAACACCAAATCATTTTACAAATCGATTTCAAAATTCATTTCAACACAAATAAATTTTCTCATTCAACATCAAATAAATTTTCATATCGATTTCCCAAAGATTTATTTTCCAATACCAAATCATTTTATCAAATTGATTTCAAACCAATTTATCACCTTTTTAAATAAATTCCTTTATCTCTCCAAATTATTCAAAATTCCATTTTCAAATAAATTCTTCAACTTTCAAACAATATTATTCAAAACCCATTTATTAATATCCTTTCTCATATTTTGGAAATAATTCGACAAGATAGAAAAATCAACTTTATACTTTTAAAATTCCTTCTTTTAAATTCACCCAATTCTTTCAAAAGAATTTACTTAAAATTTCCAACTTTAATTTCAAAAATCCAGTTTCATTTATTTCTGGTATTCAACGATACCAAAAATACATTCGGCTAAATTATAGCCTTCAACACATTCGATCACATATATAATCATACACAGATTATAAATAATCAATCACACAACATATGAAACCAATTCAAATTTTTTGAGGAATCCTGTTGGATCCCTCCAACCTGTTTCCCTGCATCCACAGATGTTAGCACAATACCAATTCCACTTCGAGGTGGAATATCGCGGTATATTGGATTTATAAAATATCATCCGCTATTATGCGGCGCATAGGGTCTCATCCGCTATATAATGCGGGAAATCAACAACTCCAATATATACATATGCCAATATATATATATATATATTGTTATATACTACTATATATAGTATCACATCCAAACAGTCAATCAATAACTGCAAAATCAAATTTTCATTTAGAGTGAGAAGATCTCACCTTTGCTTTTATTTTGCAATCCATTTCCAATCCAGTTTGTTTTCTTTGCAATTTAGACCTTGTATAACAATTTACGATTTTGTCAATATTCGAATTAAATTTGAACAATTCAATTCACCATTTTAAAATTTCAATTTAACTAATTTTGGTTGATACTTAACTAACCTAGTTTACACTTTTTTTTCTTCTGACCAAAATAAATTTTATACAGTGTATATATATACCCTAATCATCTTTTCACAATGTTTTAAAAATTACACAATAAGCTAGAATATTTGTATATATTTTCATATCCTTTCCAAACATATATATTTTCTATTCAGCACTTATATACGTATATATATTAAATTTCTTTCCAACTCATATATATATATATATATATAAATGTCTACACCTTACTGTAAATACATTTTCCATTTAATAAATCTTAACTGAATCTAATAATTTTACTTAAACTAATTCAATTAAAATAAACTACATTATACCTCACTGCTTTCACTGTCTCGAGCTCGAACGCGCTCGCAGCCACGCCAGACGAGATCGCGACCACACTACAATTCGTCGAAGTCGCCGCCGTCTGCCTCGCGACCTCGAGCAACTGCCACACATCTTCCAACGGAGCTGAGCATTCCCCACTGTCTTGTCGAACTCGATCGCGAAAACCCTGGCCTCAGTCGAAATGACTCGCGAAACCCTAGTTGCTCGCGACTTTAGTCGCATCGAAATCCTTACCTGCTCGTGCTCGCCTCCCCTATTATCGAACGCAACCTCCCCCGCTTCGGTATAGCTTTGCCTGGAGCGAAAAGAATCGAGTACGAAAACTTTGGGAATTGATCGACGAAGCCCTCGATTCGAACTGAAGAGATAGGAGGCAGACGAGATTTAATTTGGGGTTTATTCAAATGAACTGAAGAGAGGGAAGTTCGATTTTTATTTATCCACTGTCGATTCTGCTCGGCCATTATTAACTTCCTATTTTTCTTCTGAACGAGAGATATAAAATTTTCTTTCTTTGCGTTTAACAATGAGATGAAGGGGACAAGAGAAGACATTAGCCTGCTTGAGTTAACAGGCTACAGTGTTTGAATTTAATAAAAATACGGCTGATGTGAAATAATATCAACGGCAGTTGACTAATTTTCCAATTCAAATTCAAATCGTCCCGAATTTGCAACTCAAAATTTTGATCTCCTATTAAGGCATGCCGCCAGGCGTTCGTAATGTTATACGCCTATTCCGAACACAATGGAAAAGGTTCCGAGTCCAAATTCGATCGTATGGAGAAAATAGCTTTTTGGACCAGTTATAATATTAAATTTTCGATTTAATTTCAGCGCGTTTGCTTATCGTACGGCTAAACGATCACTCCAAACATCACGAAAATTGAAATCCGATAATAATACAATATTACGAATCCAATGAAACTAGTTTCGTCAAATTCCGAGACTGTGCCCCGGAACGCTATTTTTAAATTCAATTTAAACGATAAAATTTCAAAACTGAACAAAACAGTTTCAAATTCAATTCTGAAAGTTCCATTACCTTCAGAATTATTAATATAAATTTTCTAAGCCTTCAGATTATTTTTAATCGGCTTAAAACTGAAGATTCAAATTTTTACCCAAATTTTAATAAATTCAATTCAATAATTAAATTGCCAAATTCATTCTGATATTGGAATTTCAAATTAAACTATTATTCGAATATTTAAACTCAATTAAATATTCACATTTCAAATGTCAAAAATTCAGGGTCGTTACACTCGGAGTGATTCCTGGTATAGAGAATCCTATGGTATTGTTCTGTGATAATAATGCGGCGCTTCAGACCACAAAAGAACCCAGAATACACTAGAAGTCATGGCATATTCTTTGGAAGTTCCACCTCATTAGAGAATTCGTTAAGAAGAAAGCGGTCATGATACAAAGGGTAGATACCAAGGACAACATAGCAGATCCATTCACTAAGGGTCTAGCTTGATCGGCTCTCGAGAAGCTAATTGAAGGGTTATGAATGAGATTCCATAATTGGCCCCAAGTGCAAGTGGGAGATTGATAGAGTTAGAAGTATGCCCTTGGGGGAACTCTGTAATTATTGTAAATTAATCAACTTTGTAGTTAATTCTCATTTGTAATAAAGGTGTTTTTCTTTCTGTTATATATTTGTTATAATGTGTTATAAATAATTAAATATTTAATTAAATATATTTAACAGAAAATCCTTAAGTAGTGTGTTTGTGATAGTAATTACTTATAGTTGTAACCATGAGTATTATGTCACAATATAATAAACACATCATTTTAAAAATTCCTAGTAAAGATGCATCGAGACTGGATATCGATGTATCCGTTAAGAATAGAGTACGTATTGCTCTCCAAATGTTGAAAAGTGTATTACTCATGACTGCTGGGGGCACCAAGGGGTAACTTACTAATAGTTATTAGATAACTACGGAATGACCCACTTGATATTTTTCTGTTGGTTAATATAACTAAGGTCAAACAGAAAATATTAATGTGACTAATTTACTCAGTTCTCTCAAGTTGAGAATACTTTCGATCTTCAATATGAAAGCTCCGCTTTGATTATAGTCAAATCATGGCACAATATCTATCGAGTGACTATAGTTGGGTCGAGTGGAAGTATTGTTAGTGAAACACTATTCAAGAGAAGATTCATCTCCTCAGTTATATGGGGTTAGTATCACGGTCAATTGAAGTCAACTCAAAGTCAAAATCTCTGGCCCGAGTAGTTCAGTTAATAATAATTGTTATTATTGAACCAAGGATTTTATGTTTGGATTATAGATTTGAATATGGACGATATTGGAATTTTAACCATTACTAAATTCCATAAGTCCAAAACGATATAGTTTTGACGAAGAGAATTGGTATAAAATAATAGTCACTACTGGGTAACGATCAACAAAGTA
This sequence comes from Allium fistulosum, assembly GCA_030737815.1. Classification (NCBI taxonomy): domain Eukaryota; kingdom Viridiplantae; phylum Streptophyta; class Magnoliopsida; order Asparagales; family Amaryllidaceae; genus Allium; species Allium fistulosum. Next base: position 1,440,074,139 of record CM060902.1, read on the forward strand.
AAATTGGATTTTACTAAAACCAAGTAAGCGATAAATTTGGCCAAAATGTCACACCACATGCTAAGTGACGTGTGAACGTTAATATTCGAATAGTTCAATATTAATCACTGATCAAATTTACACCTAACAGGTCATACAACCAAAACATTGAATACTCCTTTGACCAAACATCTAATTAATTTGTAATTGTTATAAATTAATTAATATTTATGGAACATTAATTATAAAAAATTATTTTGATTTGATGAACAAGTATTATTAAGTATGTTTATAATAATTATAAATATGTTAATCGATATATGATATATATATATATATATATATGCGTTTAAATTAGATTTAAATGCAATATAATTTGTTCGGGCTTTAAATGGGTTTGAAGCCCATATGGGGACTGGTGTTTTCGTCCATGATGGAGCATGATGGTTGTGGCCATATGATAGCAAATAAATGACATGATTTGATCAGATAAAGGAAGAGAATGGGTAAGGGAGAAAAATGGATCTAGATCCTAACTTATATCTCCATTCTCTTCTCTATATAAACTTTATTACCCTCACTCATTCACTAATTTGGAGAGCCTCCATCATCATTTATTTGTGGCCAAAACTATACTCCGTCTCCCCCTCCATTTATAAATTACAAATCAAATCATTTACTGTTCGAGAGCCAGTAGTTATCGATTCAGGAGCTAGCATCTTGCTGGACTGGAAACTAGTTCAAGGAGTTGATCTCATCGTTTCAAGGTGTACTAATAGGCTTTGGAGATAAGGTAATTTTCTTGTTTACAATTATATAATGATATTTAGATAATTTATATATCATATATTATTTGTTAGTTAGGTGACGATTATATTATATTGATATATCGTCACATCCAGAATGGTTGTTTGTTTATATACTTGTATATAATAATTTTTTATGCTTATGCCTTTGATAATCACGGCTCAAAATTGAAAAAAGATTGACTTTTTTACTTAAATTAATTAATACACATTATTTAATTATACGAGCTTCATAATTCAAATATTAATTTTTATAGTATACAAATATAGTTTTAAAATTTTATACAAACAGTTTAAAATTAATGGACTTTCGACATAGTTAAAATTATTTTATAGATATATATATTTATTTTTAAATATTATTTAAATCATTTAATTCTATAAATAAATAATATATATATATATATATTATAAAATAGGTTTTAAATTTTATAAAATTAAATTTACATCTAATAACACTTTCGGCAAATAAAAAATTAATTTTTATTATATATAATTTAAATATTTAAATCATTTCCGAAACTAATAATTGATTTTAAAATCTATTTTCATTTTAATATATTTATATAAATATTAAATATTAAAATATCTTTGAACTTTTGCTAGAATATTTAAATTTGAAATTTTCTTTCATGTATATATAAAACAACTTTTGCCGTGAGCATTATAATAGGCATATTTTAATTTAATATACTTTTTATATATAAAAATATGTTTCATTTAAGTATACTTATATATATATTATTAAATTATTTATAAGATACACACACACACACACACACACACATATATATATAATATACGTTTATTTAAAATAAATAAATAAATGCTTTTGATTTTGAATTTACGGTAAAATAAATAAATATAATTTTAATATAATTTTGAATAATTTCAAACATATACATACATACATACATATATATTATAAATTTTATGTACATATATTTATTTATACATTTATAAATAACTTCAAAATAATATATATATATATATATATATATATATGCAATATTTTGAATACATAAATAGTATATAAACATACATTTGGACGATATATTTATATACTATATGAGCTAACATGTCTGTTGCGGTGTAAATCACAACACTTATATACATGCATGTTAAACCTTGCACGGATTACTATGTGACACGTGCACACACATATACACATGTATACGATACATGTGTGTATATATTACAATCTTCATTACTTAATATAAAACCATATTATAAACATGAATAAAATAATGATTTTACTTCAAAGGAAATTTAGGAATGTTCTAAAAACTAGACTTCAGAGGCCCAATAAAAATCCAAATTTTTTTTTTTGAAGTTCACTCCTTACTTATGTTGCGGGCTGGTCCAGTTCCAACAGTGACCTCTTCCATCAACTGGCATTTCAGTTCTTAATGTATTGGGTCGCATTGGCCATTGCTACCTTCGGTTATACACAACAACATGTTATTGATTAAGCAACTTAAACTTGGGATGAGTACCATGTGCTTGTCTTTATCGTTTTATGATGGGAACATCGAATAATTACCTCTTCGACATAAGGAAGTTACCGGCTTAACTATTGAATCAGGCGGTGGGTACTTATCGGCTAATGTTCACTTCGGGCGATGGGGTCATCGGGGTATGTGATAGGTACCTTCTCCCTTCGTCGATAGGTGGTTATCGCTCTTATGCAATGGGGTCATTGTAATTACTGATGGTTATTAACATTTTAGGTGCATGGGTACCATCACATAAGTGATGAGTACTTACATATAATATGATGCTGATGGGAACTTAACTTCCTTATGCAATAGGGTCTTCCTACTTACTAATGTTTACTAATGTGTTATTCGATGATTACCGTCCCTTATGCGATGGGTGCTATCTCCATGTGATAAGTGCTACTTTAATAATCCTATGGGGATAGAGTTATCGATCTTATGTGATGTGCTTTTATCGTTATTTACAATAGTTGTTACCTTTTGTCGATGGGTAGTTATTGATGGATGTTACTATCGGTTTCAATATTGTTAACGTTCTTTAACTTAAACACGTGACTATAAAAACCAGTAATGATATCATCAACTTCAAAATTTACTAAGTGTTAACCTTTAACAAAAATATTCTTATGCCTATCGGTTTCAGAGATAGAAACACTATTAGTTTAGTGATGTGTTGTTATCGGGCTGAAGCTTGGGTAGGGTCTTTGTTTGATCTTGGTGTATTGTCTGCCTTGTCTGCTTACATACTTTTTGCGCCACGTTTGTAATGTTATGTTGCATTGGAGAAATTGTTAAGGACTGGTGGTCCATTTGCGTCCGCACCTAAAATTTTAGTTCGTACGTACTCCATTATCATGAATTTAGTGGGTAGCATAGGCCCACAAGGCCTTACGTGGGCCAATGAAACGAATGAAGCTCGCAAACAAAAAAGAAAAAATTATGATACGCATCCCGATTCACATGTTGTATGGGACATATACTTGATTCATGCAGACATTAAAGGAATTTCAGAACATGATTTAGTGATACACCACAAAATATAACCATATAATGCCATGTGCTTCACGTAAATAATTTGAGCACACCTTGCTGATGCAAAACTCAGATGCAGTGATGTACTTGTCTTTGTGCATTTAATTTGAAGTAATATCATTACATATAAGTAAATTTCATGTTGGCCCATCCTACAATGCATTGACATGTATATGACCCCACTGTTTATTTAGTATCATTTCACTTGTATACCCATATAAAAATAACTTGAGAAAAAAACACCAATTTGTTAAAATTACTACATTTTGTATAGTGCTGTTAATGATAGAAGAAAACCATTGAATCGATGAAAGCATTTTTGAAACTTTTTTTGATCATATCTACGATTCAGAGCCTTGAAACCTTTCAATTTGTTTGATAAAGTTCCTAACCATCTTTAAACCTTCCTCTGTTATGACACTTTCGGGGTGAAACTGAACTCCCTGCAAGGCAAGAGCAACATTTAAGAAACAAATAAAATTTATACAGTACACAATGAATGATATGTTAGTAAATGATCCCGAACATGCAAAATTTAAGAGAATTGACTACAAAATGGTAAAGAAAATACGTAGATGAAAAGGGTATAATTGTGTCAGTAGCAATGAAAATTCTTTTTTATGTTGTTAGTTTACTGGTTTTGATAGTACGGTGAATTAAATGGAAATCAAAGTATCCATAAAAGTTCTACATACAAATGTTCATCTTTGTCCTCCTAGTCCCACCAATTAAATTTTCATACATAACCGTACTTTCAACTTTTGCAGTAGACACCTTTTGTAAGGTTAATATTTTTTGTAGGGACTCTTTGCAAGGTATGTCAAATTTTGATTGTTGGGACTAGGGAATAGAAATTTTGGACCCGAGGATTTGCACCTGCTGCTGTTATTGCAGAAATGTACAAATTATACCTGGAGTTGGGACATATTGCCAACAAGAACAAGTATTTGTGCATCCGAATGAATTCAAGGATCTATTAAATAACATACTAAATAATTGTAAAGCAAAAGTATTTCCAGTCTTCTCATTATTATAGCAATTTCTTCTCATAATAATTTATTTAAAATATTTTTACATTTTTTATGATTTTTAAAATTATTTACATTGTTTTTATTAATTCTCAACAGCCATATTACATTCAAATACCTACCTTTTTACAATTTCTACGGTTAATAATTTTACTCAGTTCACTCCAATTATTCTAAATTTAAGTCCATACATTTAAGTTAATTAAATATCTTTAAGTTTAAACTATTTAAATAAAATCAATTAACAAATATTTGTTAGGTCTTCTAGTAAATCCTAAAAAATAAAAAATTAATATGCATACCACATTTGTATTAACAAAAGTGGAAAAAGGAATTTTGATTCAAATAAAAATATATATAATAAACGATATAACAAAAAATTATATAAATAAACAATGATAACAACTTTAATTTATACTTCGCTTATCTCAATAAATTATCTACTAATTAAACAACAGTAGGACGGAGGAATTTCCAGCTCTCTGATTTGTTCAAGAAATTATCATCCCTCTTTAATTATCTTCTAATATGTTTTTCCACATCTTATAAGTTACCATTTTTATAATTATTTACAATGTTTATTGATTTTTTGTGTGGTATTATAGTCAAACAACTACAATATATAATATCTATGATACAGAGTTCTCATTAGTTCTTTGCTACTATTTCGCATTCAAGTATATTTAAATTAGTTAAATAATTAAATTTAAACTATTCAAATAAAGTGAAGTAACTAATAAGCATTAATTTGTCTAATAAATCCTCTCCTTAGTTCTCTCATGATAATTTATTTTCAAATAACTTTGCATAATTTACGATTTTTAAGATTATTCACATTGGTTTATTAATTCGCAACCTTATTGCGATCAAATACCTACCTTTATTATTTCAGGAGTTTAAATAGTTCTACTCACTTCTCCAAAATTATTTTACATTTAAGTTAATTAGATATCTTAAATTTAAACTATTTAAATAAACTCTATTAATTAATATTCATTAACTCGTCCAATAAATCCTTAAAAAACAATATCAATATGCATACCACGCTATATATTAATATAAATAGAAATGTTAAATCTTGATTCAAATATAAATATATACAAATCACATAATAAAAATTATGTACATCACATATAGAAACAACTTTAGTTTATATTTCTTTATCTCAATAAATTATTTACTAATTAAGTAAATAATAGTAGAGCAAAGGAAGTTCCAGCCCTCTCATTAGTTCTAGAAGTTTTCTTCCCTCCCCTTAATTCTCTCGTACCATTTTCTTTCCAAATCGCATCGGCTATTATTTTTACAATTATTCGCAATGTTTACTAATTCTTCCATGGTTTTACAATTAAATACCTACATTTTTACAATATCAATGATACAAAGTTCTCATAAGTTCTCAACTACTATTCCCCATTTATATCCAGATATTTTAAATTAATTAAATTTAAAATATTTAAGTAAATTGAAGTATCAATTAATTTGTCTAATAAATCCTTATAATGTCAATTTCAATATGTATATCAGATTCATATTAACAAAATGGTAAGATCAATTATTTATTCAATTTTCAAAGTATACAAATAACTTAGCAGAAACTATATGCATAAAGAATATTAAAAAGTTTAATTTATAATTAAATTATCACAATATACTAATCATACATTGCATAAGAAAATCCCATTTTGAATAATATATAAAGTATGAATACTATGTTTTTACGACATTATCGTGTGCAAAACACGAGTTACACACTAGTTCGAGGTAATTCACATAAGATTATTAACTTACCAACAAAAGCCTGAAAGTCTATAACCAAAAGATTACAGAACACAAACCTGAATATGTTTATATTTCTTATGTCGGGCACCCATAATCAACCCATCTTCTGACCATGCTGTGATATCAAGAGAGTCGCCAGGAAAGCTATCTTTATCGATCACAAGACTGTGATATCTTGCAGCAGTGAAAGGGCTACAAATAACGGTAAAATAATAATAATAATAATAATAAGAACAACAACAACAACAACAACAATAAATAAGAAAAGAAAAAAAAAACAGTGAGTTAATACACTGGGTTTTTATATAGTATAAAGAACTGATTATATGGTTAAATAAATAGCCTATAGGCATGGAATGTGGTCAATGATATATGCCATTAGATGTATAAATGCCAACTAATACAGAGAGCATTGAATTTTTATGAGATAAAACTGTAAACTGCTACACTATGCATGATCAAAGCTTTAGAAAATATAAACTGTAGGATCGTCTAAACCTTCTCGAGTCTCGCGGACTTAAGAATAAGAAATACCAACCTTATGATAATATCATGGAATTAGGGATCCCGTAAATAAAATATCATATTCAAAAAAGAAAAGAGATTTGAAACAATTGGGACTTTTTCAGAAATCGGACGTCGTCGCTATTTCATGATCTGACATATGTAGAAAGGATACGTCATTCTCCATTATACGAGAATTTAGATTTAGGTTACCAGCTCATACACCTTTTGAATGGCATAAAGCTACCTTTCAAACCTCCAGCTCCAGTGCAAACTTTTGCTTACTTGACTATAATATAAGTCACCGTTAGCAGCTTATCTAGTAAGTTTTTTAACCTCAGAACATGCAATCATAGTACTTTTTAGCTGTGTTTATTAAAAGAATATGCTAATTAGAAACAACCAGGGCTGTTATGGTTTGGTAAATTTTCCATTACCATACCATTAGCAGTTTACTTGCTACCATTTTTGAACAAAACCAGTATACCGGCAAAATCGGTACGATAGCGGTAAATTTACCGTTAAGGGTAAAAAGTCGGTAATATTTTTTCAAACCGATAGTAATGATCATTTACCAGCTGATTCATAATACATGTATACTTATAATTAGTTGCATTATATGCATTTTGAAACAAGCAAAAAAAAAAATAGTTTAGGAACATGGTTCTAACGATACTAATTGCTTTTTTCTCTCACTGATACCGTTTATTAAGTGACACGATGAAATGTACGATGGAGCGCCATCGTAGTGTCAAATTATCAATCTTTTGACTCTTTTTTAAACAACTGTAATCTACCGTTAATAGCGTAAAATTACCAAATCATCGGTATACCAACTTTTGGCACAAGGACAGAACATCGACGTTAACGGTGTGTACAAGTTCAGTTTATCAGTTCAAACGGTACGGTAACGATATTTGCAAAATGGTAATGGTAACTGTCACGATAACAGCGCTAAAAACAACCAGATGAATGACTACTGCAACCCAAAACTTAATTATAATTGGATGTTCATACCATAGTCTCAGGCTATATTATACACACTGTTAACAGGAGATGGTAAATATCAAATACACTACCTTTCTCTATACATTACTATCCTCTTTCCTTATTCATCCTTAAAATTATGTAAAAAGAAGCATGGGGTTAGCAATGAACTCATTTCTGGAGATTCTAGCAGAAAAATATGAACAGATGTTCTAGCTGTTTCCTTACAAAAACTATGAATAAATGTAACAAAACCAAAAAAAGGTAAAATAAAATTAAACAAAATTAAAAATAGAATATATCCTCCAGGCTTAACAAATGCCACATCCAACATATACCAACCATTCTCGTATAAATTCTACTGTTTCTACTTGAATGTTATGTGCTATTGCAGGTAGGCAACCTGGCACCAATATTCAGATATGTTCTCGTTCTCATATTTCAAATATATTCACATTAACTGCATTGCCATGTTCTATCAAAGTTACTGCATTTTAAAAAGTCCAGAACTGAGGAGAAATCTGTATGGTGACACTTTTCTTTGTTATTTACATTTTACATACGAGTACGTATGCACGTCAAGATGGACCTGCATTTAATCACAACGTGCATGTATTTTTAGTTGTACCTGTGAAAGTAGATTTGATAGTAGCATCCCCATATTTGAGCTCCGCTTAGACAGAAGCTGCTATTTTTTTGTACAGACTGCAATAACTTCTTCATACTAACTCGGAATCAGGCGAGACTTCGACCGATGAACTACCATCTAAATTACAGACAATAAGAAACACTCGAATACTTCATCTAGTAAACGTATACCGCAATTCTCCATGGTGGCTAACAGTTGTACTTAGAAAATAACATGCTACATATCCGTATTTGAACTCTGTCTAAGCAGAAGCCGCTATTTTTTTGTTCATACTTCAATAACTTCTTCATACTAACTCGGATTTGGATGAAACTACGACCGATGAACTCTCATCTAAATTACGGACAATATGGTACACTCTGGTACTTCATCTAGTGAACGTATACCACAGTTCTTCATGGTGGCTAACAGTTGTACTTTGAAAATAACAAGCTACATCTCTGTATTTGAACTCCGTCTAGGTAGAAGCCGCTATTTTTTTCTTCTTCAGACTGCAATAACTTCTTCGTACTAACTTGGAATTAGACAAAACTTCGACCGATGAACTCCCACCTAAATTACGGACAATATGGTACACTCGGATACTTCATCTTGTGAACGCACACTGTAGTTCTCTATGGTAACTAACAGTTGTAATTAGAAAATAACAGGCTACGTCCTCGTATTTGAACTCCATCTAGGCAGAAGCCGCAATTTTTTTGTTCATACTGCAATAACTTCTTCATACTAACTCGGAATCGGACGTAACTTCAACCGACGAACTCCCACCTAAATTATGGACATAATGGTACACTCAGATACTTCATCTTGTGAACGCACACGGTAGTTCTTCATGGTGACTAACAATTGTACTTAGAAATAACAGGTCATATTCACACTTCAACGCTCACTGTAGTTCTTCATTTGGACTAATAGTTGTACTTAGAAAGTAACATGTTACATCCTCATATTTGAACTCCGCCTAGGCAGAAGCCGCTATTTTTTTTCTTCTTCGGACTGCAATAACTTCTTCATACTAACTCGAAATCAGGCAAAACTTCAACCGATGAACTCCCACCTAAATTCCGGACAATATGGTACACTCGGATACTTCATCTTGTGAACGCACACTGTAGTTCTCTATGATGACTAACAGTTGTACTTAGAAAATAACATGCTATATTCTCGTATTTGAACTCCGCCTAGGCAGAAGCCGCTATTTTTTTGTGTTCATGTTGCAATAATTTCTTCATGCTAACTCGGAATCGAACGTAACTTCGACCGATGAACTCTCGCCTAAATCACGGACATAATGGTACACTCGGATACTTCATCTTGTAAACGCACACTGTAGTTTTTCATGGTGACTAACAGTTGTACTTATAAAATAATATGTCATATCTCCACTTCAACGTTCACTGTAGTTCTTCATTGGGACTAAAAGTTGTACTTAGAAAATAACAGGCTGCATCCACATATTTGAACTCCACCTAGGAAGAAGCCGTTATTTTTTTCTTCAGGCTGCAATAACTTCTTCATACTAACTCGAAATCAGGCAAAACTTCGACCGATGAACTTTCACCTAAATTACGGACAATATGATACACTCGGATACTTCACCTTGCGAATGCACATTGTAGTTCTTCATGGTGACTGGCAGTTGTACTTAGAAAATAACATGCTACATCACCGTATTTGAACTCCGCCTAGGCAGAAGCCGCTATTTTTTTCCATACTGCAATAACTTCTTCATACTAACTCGGAATCTGACGAAACTTCGATCGATGAACTCTGATGCAGCCCAGGTTGAAGTCTTAGGTCGTGTACGACCTAAGGAAGTGATAGATCCTGTACGACCTAACTGGTTACTACGACCTAACGAGCAGATAGGTCGCGTGGAGGAGGTACGACCTAAAGAGAAACAGGATGAAGCGCTTGGGTTATGCCATAGGTCGCTAACGAGTTACGACCTAACGAAGCCGCGACCTAGCGAGGTAACAAAGCTACACAGTGAAAAGGCGGAAGCAACGGAAGTGTTAGGTCGCGTACGACCTAACGAGGGTTTTAAGTCGCTCCAGCGACCTAGTGGAGAATCGCGAGCTATCGAGTTAAGACCAACTTTAGGTCGCAGAGATATGTTACGACCTAAGTTAGGTCGCGAGAAGATGAGGAGAGATAGGTCGTTCGTTATAGGTCGCAAGGCATTAAGTCGCGAAGACTTAGGTCGCGCAGTTTCTGAAGCCGCTTCAATTTTAGGTCGCCGATGAAGGGATGTCGTTCATTCTTAGGTCGCGCAAGCCAGATGCCGTCCATTTTAGGTCGGAAGTCGTGAATCGAGATGATGTGTTGTAATATGTTGTATTTTCTTGAGTCGCATGTATTTTAGGTCGAGTTGTTTAGGTCGTTTCCGACCTATGGTTGTAAAGTGTTGTGTTGTATTTTCTTATGCTGAAATCTTTTAAGTCGTTGTTTTTAGGTCGTTCATTTTAGGTCGCGTCTGTTTTTAGGTCGCACCATTTTTAGGTCGTAGGTCGTTCACGACCTAAGTGTTGTTGAAATTTTGTTCTGTTTTTGGCGTGTTGAGTTGTAGCCTATAAATAGGCATGTTTGGTCATTTGTAAAAGTTTAGTTGATTTGAAATAAAACTTTGTTGTTAGCTTTGTGCTTTCACCAAATTGGTAGTCGAGTGTAATCTCCTATCTGCACTCTCGGATAATCGAGTGCGCTCGATTCAACGACAGCTGAAGCCGATTCACGGAATCTAGTGCGCTAGATCAACGTGTGAAGAATCGCAGATCTTTGAACCCGGTATCGTGCGCGATCAACGAGTTCGGGATAGTTAGAATTCGGTATCTTCGGATCAACGAATTCGAGCATTTCAGTATTCATCTATCCATCGATTGCTACTTCCATCGATCTACCTTGTTTTGTTTAATCCGCTGCGTCAAACTCCCACCTAAATTACGGACAATATGGTATACTCGGATACTTCATCTTGTCAACGCACACTATAGTTCTCCATGGAGACTGAGAGTTTACTTAGAAAATAACATGCTACAACATCCCCATATTTGAACTTCGCCCAGTGCAGAAGCCGCTATTTTTTTTGTTCAGACTGCAATAATTTCTTCATACTAATTCGGAATCCGGCGAGACTTCGATCGATTAACTCCCACCTAAATTACGGACAATATAAAACAATCGGATACTTCATCTTGTGAACGTAGACTATAGCTCTCCATGAGGACTGACAGTTGTACTTAGAAAATAACAGGTTACCACATCCCCATATTTGAACTCTGCATAGTGCAGAAGCTGCTATTTTTTGTTCAGACGGCAATAACTTCTTCATACTACCTCGGAATCAGGCAACACATCGACCGATGAACTCCCACCTAAACTACGAACAATATAGAACACTCGGTTACTTCATCTTGTGAATGCATAACATAGTTCTCCATGGTGATTAACAGTTGTACTTAAAAAATAACAAGATATATCCCCACTTCAACGCTCACTGTAGTTCTTCATGGTGACTAATAGTTTTACTTAGAAAATAACATGCTGCATCCTCATATTTGAACTCCGTCTAGGCAAAAGCCGCTACTTTTTCCTTCAGACTGCAATAACTTCTTTATACTAACTCGGAATCAGGCGAAACTTCGACCGATGAACTACCACCTAAATTACGGACAATATGGTATACTCGAATACTTCATCTTGTGAAACACAGTGTAGTTCTCCATGGGGACTGACATTTTACTTAGAAAATAATATGCTACCACATCCCCATATTTGAACTCCGCCTAGTGCAGAAGCCGCTATTTTTTTTTCTTCAGACTGCAATAACTTCTTCATACTAATTCGGAATCCGACGAGACTTCGACCGATTAACTCCCACCTAAAATACGGACAATATGGAACAATCAGATACTTCATCTTGTGAACGCACACTGTAGTTCTCTATGGGGACTGACAGTTGTACTTAGAAAATAACAAGCTACCACATCCCCATATTTGAACTCCTCCTAGTGCAGAAGCCGTTATATTTTTTGTTCATACTGCAATAACTTCTTCATACTAACTCGGAATCAGGCAAAACTTCGACCGATGAACTCTCACCTAAATTACGAACAATATGGTACACTCGAATACTTCATCTTGTGAACGCACACTGTAGTTCTCCATGGTGACTAACAATTGTACTTAGAATATAACATGTTATATCCCCATATTTGAATATTATCTCTCTATGGGATGTAAAAGGGTATATTTGGAATTTCAAAATGACACCGAGCAAATCTATTCAATGAATTCTCTTTATTAATAGTAAAGATAAAAATAAAGAACTTAAAAAAGACCCAGGTTCGATTTCTACCATGCGCTTCCCTATCCTATATAAATGTACCCGGGGGTATGGGGGCTTGGATCAGCGGACGGCTTTACTATACCCTCCTCAGGAGTTTACCGGCCCGCCGGGTTCTCCTGGGTTTTCAAAAAAATAAAAAAAATAAAGATAAAGATAATTCCATGAACAGAAATCATCTTTACAACAAATAACAGAGATATTTAAATAAGATGGTTATAGCTTAGAAATTCATACAAAATTTTAGAAAAACAATTTTACACATATACTTCTCATTCAGCTTAATCAAAAACATCATAACCAAATTTCACAAATTTTTTGATACGTAACTGTGCTTTTTATCCACATGTATGTTGATCTATTACAGAACTTAAAAAAAAAAAGACAATGCAGTTTTCATGCTAATTTTTTTTTCTGACCTTCTGATTTATCACTGATTCACAATATCACTACTTAATATGATGAAAAATCTTACTTGGGAAAATCACTAAAAATAGTATCATCAAGCTTTTCATCATAATAAACAAGAGAGCCTTTCCCATGTACAACACCTGAAGGAGAACGGACTATCTTTCCTGCAAACCAAAGTAAGGGCCTATGATCACTGTGCCAAAAATTTATAGTGCCACACATCTAACTTTACCAAGGATCGTGCAAAGTCCAAACCTCCAAATGCTTCTCCTATGCACTGCAATCCCATACAAACTCCAAATAAAGGAATTATAGGTCCAAGTTCAAGTACAGCTTGCAAGGAGATTCCCGACTCTTTAGGGGTACCTATAAACAGGGTAAGGAATTTTAATATTTTTAACATCTACAATTATGAAAATAGTTTGCTTATTTGCTTACCAGGACCAGGCGAAATCAGAATTCCTCTTGGATTTTTCCTAGAACAATGAAATATAAATAGATTCGAAACTAAGTTGCTTGGATCACAAGTTAAATAATAGGTATCTGAACAAATAAACACATAAAGTTACCTTCGCATGTCCTGCACTGTAATCTCGTCATTTCGATACACCTCAAAGCTAGCCCCAACCTCTCCAATATACTTCAACATAGAATAATCACAACATGTTTAATCAATATCTCAAAGCAAATCATCTACAACAATAAAGTTAGCTACATGAGATAAATTAAGTTTCTTCTTATATATGTTGTATGATTGTATATTTATTCATTTATTGTTTTATTTTTTGAGTGAGGACGAAAATCTCAATTGTTAATGACCAAAATTTATGGCTTTTAACTTAATATTTTCTTGACAAAGTTTTGAAGAGAGAAAACATAAGGATACATTTCTCACGATGTCATAGCATATGCCAGTCTTACAACCTATATACACAAACAGCTCGATTGCTAGTTTGAATGTTGGTATAACTTCTGATAATATGACCATATTCAAATGTCAACTACTTTTAACTTTTACCATAGATAATGTCCTACTACACTGAAAACTGACAGCTAAAGGATGAAGCATTCACTAATCACGAATTTTGATTTGAATTTAGATTATAAACTACATTTGAAGATACACATCAAATTTCTTGATATCTGTTTCTCCATACAAGCTGGTTTTCAATATATTTCATTAACGACGAGTGAAGGCTATTAGCTTCACTGATGAGAATTTCTTTTTTCATTTAGGGTTTATCCAAGTTCTAGAGCTAAACCAGACTGTAATATGGGATTTATCATATTCATCAAATCGACTAGGAAGATCTTCCTTACCCAAAGGGAAGCTATAAATAATATGTCCGTTCAAGTTTATCTTATACCACATATTTTTTCCATATAAATCCATTTATATATGCGGTGTCATTTTGGAAGCAAAGTAGAACTAATTGTCATCAAATCAAATTTGAAGCTCCTCCCATAACACGCATCTTCTCTAGAAAATAATGGAACTTGACATATAGAATATGTGATCCCAAAATCACAATATACAGTAAAAGCCTTACCACAATGGGCGGTCCTATAGGTGGACAAGGGAGGTCAGCTGACTTCCCTTTTGTTTTGCTTACTAAAATACCCCTGGTATTAAATATTACAAGTTTGTCATTCCTACATACAGTGCAGTTCTTCAAATAAAAACATCAAACATTTGCACTCATTTATTTTATAACCCTAAACTAGATCAAGCAAAATCCCGGTTGATATTTTACATCATTGGTGCCATCTCCATTTTCTATGCTTCTCCACTCAGATTGCAATCTATAATGCCACACTTTAAGCCTCCGACAGATATTTCTAGACTGTCTTTTCACTTTATTTTCCTTTAGTCGGATGTTTTTTGGCTGCAAATCTATGTTGCCTTGTTAAGCACGCAGCTACTTTGGTCACTGATGTTTAATTTGTAGTTTAAGATAGTTGTGATATGGAGAACATGAGGCAATGGTTTTTAAGATTTGAGAATTGGTACATTAGCAGTTGATGGTAGTTAAAGTGTGTATCTGTAGGTGAGGGATCTAGATTCCCATTTATTTATCTCCCTAAAATCCACTTTTGTTTTTTGTGCAAAAGATATTTTGATCTAAGTGAATTTTTGTAGATATGCTATGTTTATTAGCAAGATCATCTATGCAAAATCTGAACTGTTTTAAATTTATATCTTCTTTAAAGTTATATTTACAAATTGACAGCTAAAAATAATTTTTTTAATCTCTCGTTGTTTTGTGATTTTGAAGGAGTTCTTGAAATGATTTCAAATTTTGCATAAATGATTTTGCTAATGAATATGACATATCTAATCTTTTTTGCACAAAAGACAAATGAGAGATTTTAGGGGCTTTATAAGAAGATCCCTCCCATTTGTGTATATGTGTGTGTGTGCATGTGTGCGTGTACACGCACATAATTTGGACGTGGGCTAAAGTTTAACATGATCTAAACTACTAGAGCGGGAAGAGAATATTTTGCTATGAATATAACAGAAAAAATATATGTTCTGAATCATATGAATGATTAAATGATAGTTGAATTGTGTAAATTAAAAGAAAACCATATCTCCTGGTTAGTCAGAATCAAAATATGTCAAATAGTAGAGGTCAAATATAATTTAACATGGAAAGCAAAAGGGAGTTTTGCTCAAGTCCATGTTTTGAAAAACATTAATCTTACTTAAATCCATCCTAATAAAACAATGTAAATCAAGTTCCTTTTTATAAATATAAAATTATTGTTTTTTTATTATATTGAAATTGATATTGTATATATTTTTCTCAATCATAATCACATCTAATATTTTTTCTGAATGTTTTATAAACCTTAATTGAATTGAAAGTACCCAAAAACGGTTATTGTTATCTCCAAAAAATGTTGTCAATTTGCAGGATAAATATCAAGGTTCAAGATATCGGTTTTGGTCTTGGTTTCGAGCTTTTATAATTTTAGAAATTTTGATCTAATTCGTAAATTTTGGAAATCTCAGTTCAAGTTTTGGTTTCAGATTTTATTATTTATTTTTTTACATAATTACACATATATTTGTTTAATTAATTAAAAAAACATGTAATTTATTTTGAATTGAAAAATAAGATATAAATGAACAATACCGATTAATTATAGATATTTATAACACTACCAAATATTTATTTATAATTCCATATTTAGCTTTTTTAGTTACACCATTCATATATTTTGTGTTCTGCATATTTCCGAAGTTAAAATTTACGATTTTGAGTATTTATATATTTGATACCGAAATTAAATTCTTTTTTGTTTTTCTTCTATAAATTTTGAATTTTAATAGTTTTTTTATTGAACCGAATTTCGGTCGTTCGTTTCGGTCTCCATTGAAATCGGGATGGAAGAATTGAAATCTCAGTATTTCAGTCAAAAATTCAAACCATGATAATATTTGTCATGCATGATAATTGTCGTGCTATGCATAATAATTGTCTAATTAACATTTGCCAAGCAAATATAGAACAATTGTCTAACAAAAATTTGTTTGAAAAATATTTGTCATGCATTAAAATTACAATGTAATTATTTATTGTTGCGTTGCACGCAAATATATGTAAAATAGTTGCACTGTAAATTATATGAGTATTGTTATGAAAAAACTCATATTTCCATAAAATTTTTATGTCAAATATTTATCTGGTACTTATTTGCATGAACGATATTTACTTGGTAAATATAAGCCACATCATCCCAATTCGTCACATTTCCATCTTTGATTGGATTTTGCTACCACCACAATCACAACCACCGTCTTCGCCCTCTATCAATCTAATCTATGCTAAAATCTGTACTTAACAGTACCAAACCCGAGTTTGTTAAAACCTAGAATTTTGATTGTGATAACCATACAAGTAAATATTATATGAACTAACCAAACTTGCAGGAAAAGATATTATTTTTACTCGACAAATAGTCTAACAATTTGCAGACCAGATTCCGAAGTGAAGCTTTAGCAAAGTATTAAGTTTAAAGTCTGAGTTTAGTAGTAAATATATGTTAAAATCTCTCTGATGTGGTATATGCACACACACATAATATAAAGTTCATCAAAAAATTCAATAAAACAGAAAACATTAAACTCAGCCGGCTGAAGGCATGAGTCAACAGGCTGAATACTATGCATATGCACAAATTAATTTGAATATTCAGACGGCTGAATATGATATTTCAGCCGGCTGAATTGTGTCATTTTTACACCATTTCCTTGCCGTTTCGATTTTAAATCGATTCAGCTGGCTGAGTTGCTCCATTCAGACAGCCAAATCTTCATAACGGCTGTTTTCTCAAGAGACACTTCATTTTAATGAACAAAAACAACTCATGATTCAAAAGTTGTTTCCATATCTTTTCATGGCTATCTTTCGTGAACAAATACAACTCTTAATCTCTATAAATAGCAATGAATTGATTTGTTGTAACAATCAATTCTTATTTTTATTTCTAATCTATCTTGCTATTTGAATTCTAAGCATTCAATATTTAAAAACTTTATTCTGATCACTTGTTCATTCAAGAATACTTCATTGGTGATTTAATAAACTTCCTGTCTTCACAAATTACACGATATACCACAAAGGAGAAGATTATAGGAATGGTGTACTCTAAAGACTTATTCGTGCTATTAAAAGAGCACATTCAGTAAAATAATTTTCTGTATTGTTAAAGTCATGTTCGGTTGCTCAGGCGGTTGAAGTCATATTATATTGCTTAGGTGGTTGAAGTCATGTTTAGATGCTCAGGCGGTGTAATACTTGTTCTTCCGGGTTAAGTGAGGGTTGATATTTAAATTCCAGAAGAAGTCTGGGACTGGACGTAGAACGGAAAGTTCGAACAAGTATAAAAATCTCCAGTGTCATTTACTTTATTGCTTTACTTTTACATTTACATTCTGCATAAGTAGATAGTTTATTTAATATTCCATACTACACGATCCTTAGTCACTTTCAGAGTTCTCCCATCACCTCTAGATTACAACCCCTAGATCCGTTCACCAAAGACGAACTTCAAGCCAATCTCCAACAATCAACGACTCTTGTGGAGCAGCATCCACTAACACCAAATTCAAAAATTTTGATCATCATTTAGTGATGCTTCAATTTTTGATAATTAAAAAAATTATTATGAAGATGTAAAATGAGAGGTGTGTTTTAATGATTAGTTTTTATAAGAGGGTCGTAGGGCTAATTTCAAGAAAAGGAATAAGATATCCTACTTTTTGACGTACTATATAAAGTTTCATTTAAAAAATAAAACATTTATGTTAATTTATATGATTTGCTACCTACCCCATTGGTGTAATCCTTGGATCCACATACCACG
Organism: Allium fistulosum; assembly: GCA_030737815.1. NCBI lineage: Eukaryota > Viridiplantae > Streptophyta > Magnoliopsida > Asparagales > Amaryllidaceae > Allium > Allium fistulosum. The sequence goes on from CM060902.1 coordinate 1,440,092,537, forward strand.
TTAACAAGGTAATTGTCAATGGAAAAAAAAATTGGATAATGAGCATCATTGGTAAGAGGGAGAATCTGATAAATAGAATTTTCTATCAAGGGGGAAATGTTAACTTGGATATATCATTTTTTATATTATTCATTGAATGTTCTTATAATGTGTTTTTTACGTTACTTAGCAATGAAATACATTTTTTAAAAGTTAAGTTTCAAAATTATAATTAGCAAACTATCAAAAAGGTAAATTTTATAATCTAGTGTTTAAAAAGTCAAGTTTTAAATTTTTTTTATATATGTTTAAATTTCAAAAAATAGAATATTTCAAAAAAAAATAGTGCATACTTCAAAAAATTCAATTTTAAAATCCTTGAAATCTTCTAAAACCTCAAAAAATTTAAAAATGATTTTTCTAAAAATGCATATTTTATTTTAATTAATCTTTACTAAGGGAACTAAAAAAATTGTCTTTCCCCTTAGCAATCTAACTTTTCTCCAAAAATCCTACTTTAGTGGTGCCTCTTATCCAATTTTTTTCCCCCTTTACCAGTTCCTTTTAACAAGTCATATACGAATAAAAAAATATTGTTAAATGGACTTCAATTTTGGACAAATAAGATCATTTTTTCAATTTTGTAAAATTGCTATGGTGTGTATCAAAAAATGTTGCCCCTTAGCCAAAAAAATAATTGCACTCGTTATTTCGGAGATCCTCTGCCGTTTTTTCTAGAATTTCTTTTTGATCGGACCCCGCTGAATATTGTTTTCGGTAAACCACCGTCATTTTTTTTTTCATTTTCCAATGGGGTTTTGTCGAATTTTGCTCTGCACTAAGGAAAATAGTAAATCGGTTTATTTTGTTTCACTTATCGCGTCCCATTATAACAATTTTTTTCTCCGGGTGGATATCCTTAAAATTGGCTCCCCTACAAAAAATATACGGTAAAATATAAACAGTGTTGATTTAACTTTAAGAAAAGGCAAAAATTCATTTTGATGGCATGCTACAAATAACTGTGAAGTACAGAACATTCAAAACATCAAGCAATTGGTAGATTAAAAAAAGCTTATAAGTAATGACAGTTAGTTGACCCGTCAGCAAATACCTGGCAAAGATTATAAGTAAAACTGTCATAATTGTCGATAACAACAATTGGTCTCTCATCTTTCTTTTCCACGGCATGAATTCTAGCTCCAACAACTCCATCGACAGCATTCAATCTTAATCTCTTAATCTTCAGGCACGCATGTCCATTTCCAAAGCCTATTAGAGAAAAACAAATTCACCGTTACAATCAAATTGTTGTATAATAAATAACAGAAATATAAATTCCCAATTAATGATACGAACTTGAAGAATATTTAGATCGGAGTTCAGTGTTAGGAGCAGGAGGGGTAATGAGAGAGGAAGAAGAAGCCATTATTTAAGTTTCCGGCAGAGATTATGAAATTAAATATTGGCTGGAAAAGGGTTTTGAACTGAAGATAGTTTATTTGTCCTGTTTTCAGAAAGGTTTCCAGTTAAACATGCAAAGCTGAAAGCTATAGAGTAACTCAAGAAACCAAAAAAAAAATTTACCCCACGCTATAGTCTATGTTGTTGTTAAAACTTTGCCTTTGTAACCATACGAGTACAAACCGATTCTTAAAAAGAAATTCATCGTAAGAAAATCCACTCCATCTGGGATAGAGGTAAGGGTATGTCCTACAAACAATTCTGTAATTTATTATAAATTAATTAACTCAGTAGTCAATTCTTGTTCATAATAAATGTGTTTTTTTTCTTTTATATATTTGTTATAAATAATTAAAAGCTTAATTAAAATATATTTAACTGAAAACTCATAAATGATGTAATTACAAATAGTTGTAATCATAAGTATGGTATCACAATATTATAAAACACATCATTTAAATGTTTCTAGTTAATATGCATCAAGACTGTATATCGATGTATCCGTTGAGACTAGAATACGTAAGGCTCCCCAAATGTTGGACAATGTATTACTCATGACTACTGGAAGCATCTAGGGGTTAAGTACTAATAGTTATTGGATAACTATGGAACGACTCACTCGAAAGTTTTATGTTGGTTAATATAACTAATGTGAAATAGAAAATATCGATGTGATTGATTAATACGGTTCTCTCGACTTGAAAATACCGTGAATCTTCAGAAAGCTCCGCTTTGATTATAGTCAAATCAATGAACGACGTCCATCGAATGACTATAATTGGATCGAGTGGAAGTATTGGAAGTGACTATAATTGGATCGAGTGACTATAATTGGATTCGTCTCCTCAGTTATATGGAATTAATATCACGGTCAACTCAAGTCAACTCAAAGTCAAAATCTTTGACTATAACAGTTTGGTTGATAATAATTATTATTATTGAACCAAGGACTTTGTGTTTGGACTATAGAGTTGAATATGAGCGACGTTGGAATTTTGACCATTACCAAATTACGCAAGTCCAAAGTGATATAGTTTTGATGAAGAGAATTAGGGTAAATAAAAGTCACAACGGGGTAACGCTTAATAACGTAAAATTGAATTTTACCAAAACCAAGTAAGTGATAAATTTGGCCAAAATATCACACCGCCTGCTAAGTGACTTGTGAACGTTAATATTTGAATAGTTCGATATTAATCATTGATCAAATTTATACTTGACGAGTCACACAATCGAAACAATGAATTCTCCTTTGATCAAATGATTTAATTAATTTATAATTGTTCTGAATTAAGTAAATTAATTAATATTTATGATATATTAATTATAAATTTTGATTATGATTTGATGAATAAATATTATTAAATATATTTTTGTAATGGTTACTAATATATCAATCGATATACGATATCGATAAGCGATTAAATTGGTTTTAATTGCGTAATATTTTATCTTGGCTTACATGAGTTTAACACCTATTGTAGTTATTTTCGGTAGCAACTATGTGTAAAGGTTGGCTAAAGGGCCTAATTTTGGATGGTTCAAATTAAAGGAGAATTAGTATGAGATGAGATCCGCACTTTTTTTCTTTCTATCCACTATATAAGCATCTCTAACATAATTTGATTATGATCTTTTGCAGCCTCCACCTCCATTCCTTGCTGGCCAAAAATCATCTCTAGTCCCTACATCCCATCAAGCTCAAATCAAGTAAAATTCAATTGTTATCTAGTAGTTGGTAGTCAACGGTTCAAAGACTAACTCTCTATTGAATCGAAAATAGTTTTAAGGGGCATAAATCATCTTTTCAAGGTATACTTCATGGCATTGGGATTAAGGTATGTTTCTAATCAAAATATCGTTATTAATTCTCAATTATAATGTTTTATTATTTATGTATATATTATATATATTGTTGGTTAGGTGACAATTCTCATATGCAAGTAATGTTTTCACAAAGTTGTTTGGTTATATGCATGCACACACATATTAAATAAACACACACACACACACACACATTAGGTCGGTACGATTATGAATAAAAAAAATATTTTTTATATTTTATTAAATTAATATATATCATTTAATTACTTATATATAGTTTAAAATTAATTGCAACATCGCAATTTAATCAAAAATAATCATATAATTTTATATATAAAGAATTAAAACTATGATAATTTTCGACAGTGTAAAAATATTTTATTATTATTTAAATCAATTTACTACATAAATAAATCATAATAATTCAAAAATATTATGAAAATTATATTTTATACTTTATAAAATAATATTAACAGTAAAGAAGCTCTTGGTAGAAAAATAAAAAAAATTATGTTTATATTAATTATCAAATTTCAGTGGAAAAAAGAAAAATCATTTTAAAATTATTTTAAACCAAAAAAATTATGGAAATTTTTTTCAATGCATAAAATATCATTAAGGATTTTGTGGAAATTTAAAATTTGAAATAAAGTTTCGTAATTAATTTTTTATTAATTTTTGGAAGGATATTTAATAAAAATGTATTTTAAAATAAAAATATTTTATGAGATGTGCGTATATATACATATATATCAAGACATAAATTAAATAAAATATATAATTTATAAATTTAAATAAAATAAAAGATTTTATTTAAATAAAATTTGGAAATTTTCTAAATGAATTAGACTTCATAGACCCAATAAAGATCCAACAGAGTAATTTTTTTGAAATTCACCCATATTTTCCACTGCGAGCTGGTCCAGTTCTATATATCATGCATTTCTACTATTTGTTTTTTCACTTAATCACACAATCGATCTTCTATGTGCATTTCCAAATTAAAAACAAATCAAAACAACATAAGATTCCGGTTTTATCTCTTTAAATTCCATTAGATTGTATCATCATCATAATCCATTGGTTCAATCTCAAGGTTTGAGAATTACCTAAAATTATATTATTAGGATTTATTTGATAAGAGGAATAAAAGAAGGAAAATAAAATGAAAGGTAAAAGGATAAGTGAATTACATGAGGACAATTATGTCTGATTTTTTTAAATCTTAGGGACTACTCAGCACCTTTACATATTCAAATAGAATTAGTCTTTATGAAATTCATAGAATGAGGTTCACAAGAATTATAATAGGAGTTAAATATAACTATTTTGGATGGTACATGGTAGGTATTTCAAAAGACAAACTTGTAACAATAATTAAGGGTGGTGATAAATGCACCGTTACACTGTCTAAATTATTCAGTTTCATTTGGCAGTATACAAACAAATGAAATTAAAATTAAAAAAAGAAACTTTTACTTCATTCGGAAGAATGACGCCAAGCTGCTTTACAGTCATTCAACGGTATTTGCCAAATGAATTTTATGGTTAAAATGGTGTCCCTGATGCATTTAACACCACTCAAAATTAATCCCTAGGTGCTCGCCTAAAATTTTTAGCCATGACATAAAATTAAAAATTAAAAAATTTCTCACTCCAAAACATGTTTCTCAAAACGTCCTTACTCACCACCACAACCGTGCGCCAACGGCTAGCGCCCCATCTACAGTTGACTCACCTTACTACCGCCGCGTTAACCATCGCCACCGCTCTTATCGCCTCCCCAACTACTTGCAGTCAGTCCGTCCTATCTTTTCAAATCTCAATCCTAGCAAACAAACCTATGTCTTTTACGAACGTCTACCATGCCATGTACATCCGCCAGCACACCACGATATCATATTATATCTCACCTTGTTTAATGATCATCAATTCCAACAAAAAATAGCAGGTACAAAATGATACTGTATAGTATCATTATACGAAAAAATTATGTAAATGTAACAATAACAAGTACAAAATGCTACAATATCTTAGCAGTTAAACATAAATTTCTAGTACAATGTAAGATTAAAAAAATAATGTTATTTTTTTAATATAGTGAATACAAAATACTGTTATGCAGTGGTGTTAATATGAAATGCTAGTGGAAGGTAAATTTAAAAAAATAGATGCCATATTTTTTTTGATTCAACAAATACAAAATGTTACTAAGCTGTAGCATTTGAACATAAAATGATATTACAATGTAAAATCAAAAAATAATGTTTTTTTTATAATTAAGTAAATACAAAATGGTATAATATTTTTTGATTCAGAAAATAAAAAAATGAATGTTATATTATTTATAATCAATAAATAATGTAGTAACATCTAAACATGAATTTCTACTAGAAGGTAAAATAAAAAATTAAATGTTACATTATTTTTTTGATTCAGTAAATAAAAAAAATGCTACTAAATACTTATGATATCACAAAATGATACCATGTCGTATCATTTAAACACATAAAATGATACTATATAGGATCATTATACAAAAAAATTCATGTAAAAAATAATAAAAAATACAAAACTGCAACTATGTCGTAGCATTTAAACATAAAATTCTACCATAAAAAGGCATACGCACTTCATTTACAAGATGGCATTACAATTCATAAAATACCATTACAAAACAAAAACATGTAGTTAATAAATTCTACTATAAAAAGCATTTAGAGCTAATATAAATACTTCATCTAAAAAATGACACTTCCTTTTTATAAACTACTATCAGTGTTCAAAAATTGCTACTACAATTCATAATTTACTACTGCAATTCATAAACAGCTACTGTAAAATAACATTATGAGCTAAACTAAATATATTTTATCTACAAATGTTGTTATAATTAACATAATACTATTGAAAAATAATATTATGAGCAGAAACTTATATAACTATTTTTTCAAAAAATATATATAACTGATACTGGACAATGTGTTTACTGTTGTTATCTTCTTCTTTCCTAATTTGAAGCTACTTCTCTTTAACCACCATCACTCCATCATCTTCAAAAAAACCCGACATATTCACTGTCGTCGCCTTCACTGGTGTACTCCTACCTCGAAACTGCGTCCAACTCTAAAACCCTATTGAACATCTTTTAATCTATCGCCAAAACTATAGTAGCTGCCATCCATCTCCAAGCCTCTCCTTACCAGTCGAATGATGTGGGTTGAAGCCCTAGATTTTTTTTTCTACACCATCGGATTCTCCTATTGACCAGCGCCCTTCTATTGCGTGTGATAATTTTGTCGTGCCAACTTTGTCCTTGAGACAAAGAAATAAATAGGCTGTTCTTATAGCAAAAAATGACCTCATGTTTGTCCTTCAAACTATTTTCCTGAATTTATAAATACCAAAAATTACTTTGTATACATCTTTTTTTTAAAGAGTTACTCTTTCTTCTAAATTTAGTATTTTTCCATTTTCAAACTTAAATATCATTCAAACCAAATTACAAATTATTATCATTGAATTAAGTAAAAATTGAACAAAATGAACTCTAATTTCTAGCACCAATATTATAACAAACCTTTTCTTTCTGAAAAAAAATCTCATTTTTTATAGTGACCAACTCTAATTTTAGAATATAAAGTTACAAAATTTGAAATTAAAGAAACTAGTGATGGAAGTCACCATACCTAGAGATTTCATGATAAAAAAATCATTAATGTATTCATCAAAATTTACTTATATGATCAAATTTCATTAATTTTAACATTTCAGTTTGGTTGGTTGTAAAAAAGATATTAAAGGTGCAACTAAGAAAAAGAGTAATTTAGCAATAGATTTTCATAGAAAAACAATGGTTTATGTTAAATTATTTTTGGTGTATGAATAGAATTTTTCTTTATTATTTCAAACAGTTGCTCCATACGCTTAGTAGAGAGCAAAGATGGCTTATGATATGTCCATGATGATCTCTGAAGGATGGCTTAATGGACTTGGATTTCTAGACGTATTAAGCATTAGAATTGAGGTGAATAAATATTGTCATAGGTTAAAATTTCATTTTATATTGATGTAGATAATCGATAGTTACAAAATATATTTGGATGTTCAAGTCTTGTCCATATTATGTGAAATTTCATGATTCGGTGGATTATTATGCAATGAATAAGTCGCAAAACAACTGGTTCAAAATTACATAAATACAATCATTTTTGGGTGACTTTGTGAAACAAGACTTGGGTGACTTTATAAAACAGGACTCTCAACGAATCTTACTTCAAAAAAAATTTCACTTAAAAGTGCTTTTATACTTGGTTCTTTATGAGATCGGTAAGAAAATTTGAGTAGGTGAAAAATATGAAGTTTCTAACCATGTAAATGTCAGCTAGATAGAGATATTAGTTGAATACTTATAGTATCTTAGCATGATCGAGCCAATTGGGGATTTGCAGTCATTTATGAAATTGGTTACCATCTGCTACTCAAAGTCGCTTGGACTCAGGCCCACTAATCACTTACTTAAATACCCCAAGTGCTTTGACGTGAAAAGAGATTTTGAGTAAATAGTTATTGCACTTTGAACCCAACACCACCATTTTTAAGGCTATATTTCATCATCTCCTCTTTCTCCTATACCAAGTAACTTTTTTCCTTTCATTCTATGCATGTAATCATAAATTTGTTCATGGTAGAGAACTAAAGTTATTACGATAATGGATGTGATCTCCAGATCAAAGAACGATAAAAAATTATTGTCATTACTTTTTGTCTTATACCACTACTCATTATTTAACAAAATCAAACATTTAAACTAAAGAGTACATTGAGGGATTTTAAGAACCGCATAAAGGTTATTTATCCACAATTGTAGTCCATTTTTGAGATAAATACTTTATAATCATATTAAATAGTTGTAGATCTCTTAGCTAGTCTAATCTTATAGTTAATAAGAATAAAAATTATAATTAGTAACTAACAAAAAATAATTTAATTTAATCTTCAATAATTAATATGTTAAATTTTATATTTTAAAGGATAGCCCATGAAAGAGTTAGAGATATGCCCCATGGGCAATTCTGTAATTTATTATAAATTATTAACTCTGTGATAAAATCTCGTTCGAAATAACAGTTTTTTCTATTATGTACATGTCATATTGTGATATGTTAATTAATTATTTAATTAGGTATATTAAATAGAAAAGTCTTAAATGATATGTTGTGTGATAGTAAATATGTTGTAATAATGTGAAATTTATCACCTAAAAAATAACATACTATTTTAAATATTCACAGTCAAGATGTTTCAAGATATGATATCGATACATCCTTGAGACTAGAGTGCATAACACTCACCAAATGTTAGGAAGCATATTACTCATGACTACTTGGGACATAAAGGGTACGCACTAATAGTTATTGGATAACTATAGAATGACCCACTCAAGAGTTTTCTATTGATCAATATAACTAAGGTCATACAAAGAACCTCAATGATATCACATGGTTTTCTCAATTTGAAAATACCATTGAACTTCAATGTGGATGCTCCACTTTGATTATAGTTTAATCACAACATGACGTCCATCGAACGATTATAGTTGTGTCTGAGTCGAAGAATTGAAAGTGAAACACTATTCAATAGATAATTCGTCTCGTCGGCTATATAAGGTTAGTATCACGGTCAACTATAGTCAACTAAAAGTCTCGGATCAGAGCAGTACGATTAATAATAATTGTCATTACTAAACAAGGACTTCATATTTAGACTAACCAAGTTAAATGTTGATGATACTAGAAATTTGACCAAAATCAAATTCCATAAGTCTTAAAAATTATAGTTTTAACAAAGAGAATCGGTGTAAATAATCACTATTATAGGGTACTACTTAAAATGGTAAAATTGGATTTTACCAAAGAGACATGTAAGTGATAAATTTGGCCAAATTGTCACATCACTAGCTAAGATGACATGTGAACGTTAATATTCAAATTGTTCTATATTAATCACTAACTGGATTTACACCTACAAGTCGTACGGCCGTAAAGATGAATACTCTGAAATACCACATGATTTAATTAATTTATAATTATTGTAAATTAATTAAAATAATTAATATTTATGGAATATTAATTATTAAATAATATTTATTTTTTTGGTGCCATTAGTGATTAATTAGGTGTGTATATAAAATTTATATATGTACGTATCGATATACGATATTGATGGAAATTTAAATTTAATTTAAAATAATTATTTACTAAATAGGCTAGGTACTTTTTAAGGCCTATCTAGCACTTCCATGGCTAACCCTAGTGTGGGAGTGGTTTTAAAATGTTCAAAATTGTTTTGAAAGGGTAAAAAAGAATGAGTGAAAGAATGAGGTATTCTCTGCTCCTTTACCTTTTCTTAATACCATTTAAATCCACCACCGCACTTCATTATTTTGCTCTATCCTTTTCCATGCTTGGCCATAAGTATCATGGAGGGGAAGCCGAACTTTTCAAGGAAAAAACTCAGACAAAATCAAATAAAAAAAAGGTGGTACTTTAGATCGTTACAATTTGTGGAAGCTGGTTTGGTTGAATCAAGGAGTTATTCTTTTATTCAAGGTGAATCTTAGGCCACTTATAACATCCCCCACTTGGAGGCCCAAAACTAACGGCTACGGATGCTGCAGTCATCCATAGTTATTAATCCTTGGTGACCAAATACAATAATGTTAAATACATTGATATGACGGAAACACATGGATATGGAAAAAAATTTAAAATCATTAAACAACTTTCACATTCCATTTCAAATCATTTCAAATTCATTACATAATCCCACATTCGAGAACCACGTTCAGAGAAATTATAATTATTACAACATACGCCAAGAGCGACATGTGAAGATGCCCCCTTGGATGATCAGAGTATATATATATATATATATATATATGTAAGTAATTAAACAACTTTGCCTTTACATCAAAACACAGTGGAACTAAAATAAAAAAGAACTCCTACTAGCTAGCTTGCCTTCTGCACGTCTCCGGAAGCTTATTCGTCTAAAGAGATGCCTGAAAACCTCAACTTCCAAACTACTCAAAATTAATTGAGCACCCGAGAGTTTGAGGGGAAAACATAAACTTCGAGCCAGACATAAAGCCTAGTATGAATAATAACCTACCATCTCAAACCATTTAGATATTTAGTGAGACCTCGCCGCTTAGCGGAACGGGTTTTACCCTCACTAGTATCTTATTCAAAAATTATAAGAACCATATATTGTGCTCCTGCATTCACAATGGTTATAGCAATTTAAATATTACGATGATATGCAAACAAGTAAATTATTCTTGATTTCTCATCCCCATTCATTTGACCATCTGTCTCAGTTATAGTTTCTAGGATCACTATTAACCTATTAGTTTTCATGGGCCGACTAATAACCTGTTTAAAGCTCATAGACTATCGGTCAGGTCTCATAGTTTTCATGGGATCACTAAGAATCTATTGGCCCCTACCAATAACTTCGTTATTTCATGGGTTCTCCCTGAACCTATTGGTATCTCCAATAACTTCTTTCATATCATATTTTTCATCGGTTGACTAAGAACCTATTGACTTCTGTCAATAACTTTATCCAGATATAATTTTCATGGGATCACTACGAACCTATCTTAACTGACAACTTCTTTAATCAATCTTTGGGCATCCTATTTTCTGGTCTACTTGACCTCCTGGATGCAATTCTACTCATTCAAGAGTTAACTCAATTTTTATATTCACTACCGGGTCAACCTAGCTAGTTATTCTGCCCCTTTTCTCCCTAAAATACAGTTATAGGTCCATTATACAGTGAATATGTTTATAGAAGAAGCAAATACAATAACATAACAATACCAATATCTATGGTTTAATATCCTTGAAAGCATTTTCACATATAACATGGTTAATCCCTTTAACCTATTATTTTATCAAGAAAAGCTTCCTCAAAAACTCCATACTTAAAAACCATTTCAAAACTCCTTTATTTTGCCATGGGTTTTCCTTTAAAAATGAGATTGGGTTCTTTGTTTTGAAAATTAAGTCTTTCGAAACCTTAGACCTTTACTTTTGAAACCATTAAATCCTATCTTTCGAAAGCTTTCAAACCTTCTTTTCAAAACACTTAAACCTATGACTTTCGAAACCTTTCGAAAGCATCAAACCCTTCATTTCGAAACCATCAAAATATACTTTTCGAAAGTATTAAAGTAATTCATAGAAGCATAGCTTCGAAACTATTTGAAAGTACCCCTTTCGAAACCATTAACCTTTAAATAAAAATGGTTTGGGAAAATTGATGGCTTCGGAACCGTCCCTTCGAAAGCATTAATCATTTAAGTAAAACATTTAGAAGGATATATTCGAAACCCCTTTCGAAGTCATTACCTTCGAAACCTTTGGTATAAGTGGCTACTGGAGCTCTTTCGAAAACATTGGGAAGTGGCTTATTACTTTTATAAAACAAAAGCTACCTTTCGAGCTCGTTGATGACTTCAATCCATTCGAAAGGCATAAAAGCGGCAGCATGGTTTCGACTGGGTTCAAACTACCCTTTCGAAAGCACTGATTTAAAAACAAGGCAACTCATTCGAAAGCTCCTTTAAACAAAAAGGCGGAAATTTCTTCGAAAGCCATACTAAACCCTTTCGAAAGCATTCTTTTGAAAACAAGGCAAGTGACATTTCTTTGGATAGTAAAACAAAGGCCTCAACCCCTTCGAAAGCTTGGTTTCGACTCCATACCTGCCGTCATTCTCCAATCCAATATGTACCAACACATTGATACCATGTGTATTGGTTTAGAATTGGTTGAGGCGGAAGTATAGGATTGAAAGGTAGCTACTGGAAGTGGCGAAACAATAAACTTATGCAAAACTGTTTTCTTTGTCTTTTTAAGTAATACTTTTTCAACTAACTTGCTTATTTGTAAAAATCTAATTGGTTTCCATAAACTTTACTAAAATCTTTTCCTAAAAGACTGCTTAATTCATCTCAGATTAATTAAAAATAATTAGCAAAGAAGCTCTTCCCTTAAGCAAAACAATTTAGACATTTAAGTTCTCCAACTAAATTAAATTAATTTCCATAGTAAATTACTTAGGAAAAATCCCCAAAAATTCTCAAAGTTCATTTTTAATATGTTATCTAACATATAAAAATTTCGGACCCAAATTCCTTTATATAATTACCGAAATTAATTTCTAAACCCAATTATTCATATTTTCTTTTGAAAATTCATAATAATTACTCGTAGATTGGATAATTACGAAATATTAAACCCATCTCCAAAATAATGGTTTACATAACATATTAAATCCTCTTGGCATTCAAAACCAAATATAAATGATTTCAGCCTTAAAATCAAATAAAACATTTATCAAACAAACTTTTTTGATTATAATATATCATGTAATCTAAGCATATCATCATCAAAATCATCATAATGGATTTAAACTTAAACCCAAAATCTAATGCTCTTTAAAAACGAAAATAGAGATGGTTTTGATTATTATTCACCTTACTTAGGATAAGGAACTTGAGACTTGATGTTTTATTAATTCCCCTTGCATGATTGCTTAGCTTTAATTGATTTTTCTCCTCTTTTTCCCCTAAGTTATGGCCAGCTTGAGCTTTAGTTTACGTTTTATAATTTTGAATTATGAACGTGTAGAGAATGGGAGCAAGGGTTTAGGGGTTATGGGATTATGGGTGCGGCTATTCCCCATAATGCCCTTGCCTTATTTCCTCGTTAGTTAATTTATGAAAACATTTCCATAACCCATTCTTTTTGTTTAATTAAGCACGGCCCTAACTAGATTTTTGAATCTCAATCCCCTTATCACTCTAACATTTACATTATTCTATTTAATTTATCTAATTAAATCTCTTGAATAATGTTATTTAAAATTAGGGGTGTTACACCACTTCTTAAGGTAATTATCTAATCTTAATTTCTTATATAATAATATATGTATGTTTTTCTCAAAATGTTTAAGGTAAGCAATAATAAAAAAATTGAGACTAATAAATATTATTTAATTGATTATTTAATTAATTAAAAGTTAATTAATAATTAATATACATGTATAATGATATATGTATATAATTACTATAAATATTATAGTTTATATTCATCTTTAAATTGTTAAGAATGGATAAATTAAAATTTAATATTTTAAATTTAAATTGAATTAATTAAAGTGTCGATTAAATAATTAAATATTATTTAATTAATAAAAATAAATTAAATTAAATGTGATTTAATTAAATAGAGTGGGACTATAAGAATTTCAAATTAAATTTAAGGAATAAATACATACGTATAATAAGTACACCATGATTTCAAATGTGTTTGACACTTGAATCGCGAAGGTATTTCAAAAGAAATACATTATTCCCTAAATCAATATCACTCAACTGATTATATTAAAGATTATGAATCTCTAATATAAACGTTTCCCTCTACCGTTTATATGTTAGTAAATTACTTGCATACTCTCTAGTTGTTGAGCAAACTCAAGCTAGAGATGTTATGTGCAGTATTATTAATACATTGATAGACTTGGTAAGATTACTATATGTATTTGTTAAGTAAACTCAAGGTACATACATTATCCTTAGATTGTCGCCAAATGGTAAGTTCGAGTGAATGATCACTTACAATTTGTTAAGAAAACTCAAGGTTGAGATGAAATTAAGACAAAGATTAGAGTTGTATATGTTACAACTAATAATGTGATCCATCGCTTGTAGGATTGTGATTTGTTAAGCAAACTCAAGGTTGGATCCCAAGACAAGCAAGTCCTAAGATTCACTAGAGAAGTCGAAAGACTTCTATATTTCTCTTCTGATTTTGAGAAATATAAAAATCTAGTTGGAGCCTTATTAGAAAAATGAAATGAACACATTTAACATTTCTAATATTGTTAGAATATATGCTGTAAAATTTAAAATAATCAACATCGATAAATTTTATGCAACTAATATAATTGATAAAATGTTTATAAGTTAAAGGATATAAATGAAATAAATTAAGATTGGCATAGGAATATAAAATACACTTACCAATAAATCTTTTGGCATGTTGTTAGTTTAAGACCTTTGCAAGGGCTAAATTATAAAACTACTAAAAACATTCATACCTTGGTCACTTAGGTATCAATTTCTGCGAGATTGTGAATTGTCTTCTACGAGTTTTGAACTCTAAAAGCAATGCAAGAATATAGATATTTTATCCATATTCGATCACATATAAATATTATATGGTGAATATCATGTTTCGTACGTAATGCATGAAATGTCAACGAAATTGGTTCATTTGGAATATGCAAGTGAACCATAATATGAGATTGTGTATTCAATACAATTATTACAATAAAGATCTAGTTGTGTTAGATGTAGCACTACACTAAGTGCTAAAAATGTATGTAGGAATTCAATAATTAAAATTCAGTTTGATCAGTTTATGTAAAGTGCAACTTATTCGATATCCTTAATTGTTAAGAATGACCAAATGCATTTTTGTAAAGAATTCATTATGGTCTTGTAGTAAGGATTTCCTTTGAATAGTTCGACCGTTTGAAAGGAAAACGAATGTACGAGAGTGGATGTAACTTAGACACGGTTGGGATGAAGAGAGGGAATGATCACCTTTGCTTCGTGAAGATAAATTGAAAACAAAATTGTATAAAATGCAAAAAAATACTTAATATGGAATGAGAAATGTGATTTCTCTTCAAAAATGTATTTTCATATAGGAATTTTTTTTATATGAAAGTTTTTTTTGGGTTTAGGATATTTGATCCGGAATTCTTGACTGTAAACTTGTTATTGTTCATTAAATAAAATCCCATAACAAGTGGTTGAATGGAGTTTCACGTTTCGTATGTTATTATAGTAATGGTGAAAATAGTGGAAGCATATATAAAACTTCTTAATGGATGCACCAACTTGCGAAAATTATTTTCGTAAACATACCAATATTATTAATGGAATATTAACTGTTTTCGTAGATATAGTTTTATTTTCAATATTAATATTCGTTATAAGATAAAACTATAACACTGCTATTTCTTTTCATAACAGAAGTGATGCATTAGGAAATTTATCTATTCTTTTATCATATGATTATGAGCCATGTAATGGTGAATTGTACCTCAAATGATTAAGGATAAAGCACCTATTTAGTTTGAGTAACAAAAGAGTTATTGGGTCAAAAAATGACACAACTCCCACAATTAGTCACAAACGAGAATTATATATATATAAATGAAAATAAAATGCTTGTAAACGTAGAATTTTATAGAGGTTCAATCTCATATCACTACATGCATCCACTTTAATATTATTTCAAAAGATTTTGCGGAAGTACAATTCTTGATATAGAAAACAAAGCAAACTCGGGTTTGACAACACTTCATAGTGAAATATAGGGAGAAGAGAACAAGAGATCAGTTCCTTCTTTCATTGCTCTATGATGCTTATTTATAGGCAGATTCATCCACCGAAGTCGCCAGCTCATGGAAGACCGGGTAAGAGATTAGATTCATGCTAAGAGGAAGGAAGAACGAGTGAAACCTGTAACACAAACCATGTTGGTACCAACCGTATCATGTTGGCGAAGGCATGATTTTTTTACTTTTCTACTTCACTTTTTCCTCATGCTTGTTCAAATCTTCAAGTTCCCAAGCTTCGTTTCCATAATTGCTCCTACAAATCATGTCGGTACCGACCATGTGCGTCATCAAGTTTATCGGTTCAATATCATCGACACCATATGATATCCTCATCTTAGAACCAGCACCAGCCCTTCCATTCCTCTAGAAGTAGGCTCTTCTACTGCCGAATCATCTACTTCTACTAGGTTAGAAGCAAGAGTTTCAATTACACAAGGGCTTTAACTCCAAGCTGTTCCGATAGCTCAACCTCATCACCTTGCCCCTCCAAGGGAAGAACGACCTTTTCTTATGGTCTTGAACAATCCTCCAGATCAAACACTATCTAAATTGACTGCCAAGGAGCTCAACATGATCTGCATCAAGTACATGATTCCTAAGGACAAGATCCTTCTGCATGCACTCATCAAGGGCTCATCTCTTGTCAACATGCTATATTGCATGCAATAGACATATGTACCTCCCAAGAGCCGTGACCCCTATCAATGAATTTCTAAAATTATTCCTTTAAGAGCTTGGACTGGCTCCTACCCATGTGCATCCAAATGCTACACCTTATTGAGTTCCCTTTATATTATATTTATGATGCATCTGGTTCGTCCACCTTCCTTCAAAAAGATGACTTTTATGCTATGCTTCAAAAAGAGGCAAGACTACACTTCTCTGATAATAGTCGAAGCTTACAACATCTGCATGGTTGTCAAAGGGCTCCATTACAAGCTCAGCTATTTCAAGAGCAAATATTTTTCGTTCGATGCCTTGAGTGCTTCGACTGCTTCTGGCTATTTGGTCGTAAGTTTTCTCATCTAATACCTTCCTTACACTTGGGCTTTCTTCACCTAAGCAACTAACACCCTTTCAATATCTCTGTTAGATCTCCCGGAACAAATCCCATCGAAAAACTTGTGAACATGTTGGCCTTCTGAAGAGGATTGGTCCGGACTTGAGAAAAAAGTCTTATCTTCTCACCAATGCCCAATTACGATAATACCACCTCCACTACAATAGAAGAAGCGGCGTTCCCAACCCGGTTCCAGCCAAAGCGGCTCATGCCGCTGCTAGTTCTTTCTGCTTCGATGGTCGACTTCGATGATGATGAATGGAGGAGCCAAGAAGGCCAAGGAGTCGAGGAAAATCTTGGAGAAGAAGAAGAAGAGGAAAAGGAGTCAAAACTTAGGTGTGGAAGAGATAGGAGGAGAGAACATAGAAGAAGTTGAGAGTGAAGAAATGGATGAAGGAAATAAAGAAGGAGAGGATCATGAAGATGAAGACTATAATGCTAGTAAAGATGAATCATTCGGGGAGACATCCCTTGAAGTCACCATGGCCACCTACTTAGACCAAAATGATTGGTAATCAAGTCTTCTCAGCTCACACTTAAACCACACCATGAATCTATTGAAGATTCTACTCCTCCAGCGGGAATATCCTAGAACGTCTTTGGCTATCTGTATAATCTTGGGACCCTCTTTGACTTTCCCTCTGGTGGGCTAAACTTTGAGTCATGCTTAATACCAGCCCCTGTGACTTCAGGTTTCCATCAGGAGACATTCTTAAGACCACCGAGGGTGATGAGACTCCATCTTGGGAACCCCTCGAACTTGGTTTGTAGGTACTTAGGGAACATCGACACTTCACACTCTTCTAGTATCACGAGAATAAATACTTAGCACTCATTCTTAATCCAGTGCTTCATTTTTAACATAATTCCTTTTTTTCTTTTCAAGTACAATGGGGAGAAATAAAAGAATGGAAAAAATCCATGTAGGCATAGACCAACACGGCTCCTCAACTCCAGAACCTGATTATCTATGATATGGCTCATATCAAGAGTCAATACCGAAAGGCTAAGAAGGAAAAAACAAGAATGGTGCAACATTGAGGAAAAGTAGTGCCGTCGTGAGGAATAGGAAAAACATGACATCGAGGAGAAACATCGCTGCCGTGATGAGAAAAGGGAATCGTGCAACCGCTCTGGACATGACTTCAATTCCCATCATCAACAACATACACACTCTTAGACATTCCAGCAACGACAATTTTCTTATCACGAGCTTCCTCCACTGTCTTGACTACTTCTGCTCCCCATCAATCCAAAACTATCACCCCATCACAGTCTTAACAATCTCACTTGATGGTAAAGAAACTTCCTTGTGCCATGTTGCTCCTTCTCCACCCCCCGTAGGCCAATCTTCAGCTGTTACCACTAAGATGCAAGCGGCTCTTCCCGACTACTTACTTTAGGTGATTATGTTCGATTGTAACATCAAGGACTTAGCCCATAGCTATGCCAATAAAGGACTTTCCAGATGCAAGGAGGTCGTGGAGCAACTATATGAATAAAAGAAACTGACTAAAGCCTCTCCGACGTCAACCGTGTTAACCAGTTGATCATTCACACTTTCTCTATGAAGAGGGCCAATCATAATTGAATATGTAAGGTGTACAAGCAAGAGTTGGCTACGATTAAAAAATAAAGAGACAAAAAAGAAAAATAAACCATGGATTCCCAAGAAAAATTAGCTAAGGTATCCAAGGTCCATATGATTAAGACCCTAGTCATAAATTCACAAATGAGGAACGCCCATGCTGCCAATGCTAAACTTGAGAAGAAAGTCAAAGAAAAAGAAACTGAGTATGCAACACTTCAGGCTGAAGTTAAGAAGCTCAATGCCGACTTAAAAGATGAAAAAGAACCAAAGGAGAAGACTAAAGATGAGTCTAAGAGTTTCTAAAGTGGTTAAGAGATGGTTATCCTGAAACATTCGTTGACGCTTATGATGAAATCTTGCAAAGTGGCAGGAGCGCTAGGCACAACGTTGATGAAGAGTTTTTGAAGAAAAGGAGTTTTTGGATGAGGATTATTTGGTGGCCCTCGAAGAGGGTAGAAAATCTTAATAGTAGAAGCTATAGTTAACAATATGCGCCTACTGAGGATCCCGTTTATCCCAGCTCATTGGATCATGCAGGCGACTCCACTTCAACTCCTAAGGATCCTTCAGTAAACATCATTACTTTTACGACAACCACTTTGGAGGTTGTGATAACTCACAGGCCCGTATCTGCAACTCTTGACTTAAGTACTTTTGGGGGATACAACCATGACGCCTCAACTCTCATTCCTCCAATAGATCCTCCTGCTCTGCCTTTGTAAGGACCCAGAATTTTGGTTATTTTATTGTAAAGATTTAAGAAATTTTAATTATTTATTGAAATATTGGTTTAAAAGCTTTAAAACATAAACTAAATTATAGAGATTTTTTTAAATCTTTGAATTGTAAATAAATATTTGAATAGTAATTTAAATATAGGGATTTTTAAATTGAATATAAATTTAATGAGTTAACGGTCTTATTTACCTCATTATAAATAATAATGAATTCATTTTGTAAACTCATTTGTATCAATAAACGGTTCGAATAAATAATCAGAAAATTTATTGTTAATATTTTGACTCAATTTTTATTAACGTATTTTTAATTTAATTTATTTGATTTTTCCATAATTTTTAATTTACAAATTATTTAAATTAATTGTTTAACAATTTATCAGCAAACGATGGTGTTTTTATGATTTTCAAGAATCCAATAAACAGTGTATATTATTATTGTTTTAGGGTCATGTCGCTATTCTAAGCGCGACCGTATTTTTGTTTTATTGTTCGGAGTCTGTACGCTGACAAAAATCTATACGACGAGATGTTAAAAAATTTAAAATAAATATAACCTACACCCAACATGTTCTTTGCTCCTTCTCTTTTTGTCTCCCCCCGTACCTCTCTATTTATCTCACCTGAGAAAAGAAAGAAAATGAAAACCCACTTCTTACAAATTCAACATAAAATCAAACACATAACTAAAAAATAAAAGGATGGATTCTTTGGATTTGTGAGGGGAAGATCTACATGTAAGTGCTCTTGAATATGGGTGCGACGTGTTTTGGAGGAGGCTGACAGTTTTGAGGGTTGCTAGGGCTTAGGATTCCGGTGAATTCAAGCACCGTTTGGCTAATCGGGGTTTAGATTAGTATTAGTCATTGGAAGGTGAGCTCGTGGAGGCAAAATCAGAGGGTGCGGCATCCTAGATTGGAACACGACTTTTTAAATGGGAAGGAGCAGGTCTTTGAACGCATTTTGACTGGGAGGTGCGAGCTAAATCTCGCGATGGCTGATGAAAGGTGAAGGTGAATTGAAGTTCAACGGAGCAAGAAGAAGTTGTTTTCACCGAGTATCGTGTGAGATAGGGGGATGAGGGATCGAATTTGTTTACAAAGTTGCATTAATGTGATTGGAGGTTCTCTCTTTGTGAACTAAGTCAAAGCTTAGACTCTTACCCCTACACGTCCTGAAATTAATGGGTTGGTTTACTTCGTGCCTACAGTCGAGAGGTTGGCAGTAAAATCATCAAATTCGAGGTTACCATGGTGTAGGCACCATCCATTTAGGGGGGACATTCCATGTGGTATCAGAGCTTAGGTTGAGCGAACACCCAGGCTTGGTGGGGATCAACTCATTTAAGATAGGGTAAGTGAGACCCTAAGATGAGTTTGAGAGTATTATATATATGAGTGCGTAATTGTTAGTGCTATAAAAATGTTTTATATTGTGTTGATTTATCGATCAAGTGGTTTATGAATTCTGGTCGGTACAAAAGGAACAACTGTATTGATAGGAGTTTCTAAACACTTGAACAAAACAAACCGACATAATATTGTTTTAAAATTGGGTAAATGAAATAATTTTACCTAGAACTATATTTTACATATATAAAAGAATAATTTTTATAAAATTTATATAGTTATTTATGATGTGTTTGTTAGGGAATGATAATATTCAATTGTTATCATTTATTGTTCATTGTTAGTGCTTAGGTAGTTTATGGGCATTATTTGTCAATTAAATTAAATACGAACACCTTGTGAATTCAGTTTCATGATTTGACTATAAGGGGTTCAATGAATAAGGTTGGATTAAATTTTTTAATTTTTATTGAAGTTGTTTACTAAAATCTTAAGAAAAATAAACATTTGTGTAATGTTGTATATAAAAAGCGAAATTTTATAAGTATGGTTTATGAATAAAAATGGATTTAAACTAAGAAATTTAATACTTGCCTCCTGGTAATCAGGTCGCAGGTTCGATCCCCGTCTGCCCTACTCCCATTTCAAGGCGCGGAGGTGGGTCCCCATAAACTATGCCTATAACCGGGTAGGGGGCATCAAATCTCTGTGCTGGGCTGGCTAACCGCCTTCCTGTCTGTGGTCGGACCAGGCAGGAGGGGGCTCCTCCTATCCCTTCGATTTCATCAGGGCTCTGGGTTGAGTTTTTTTTTTAAAAAAAATTTAGAACTCAAAGCCGATATTTGGAAATTGCTTTTCAATTTTTTTGAAAAAGTAATATGGTATTATTTTGAGAGTATTGATTAATAGAAATATTATAAAAGGATTTGGAAGAGATAAAAAGCATCGAACTTACTTCGGTCACTGGAAAATAATTCCGGTGATGACTACAACTTCATCGACGTTCATTTTAGAGTTTCTAAGGGACAAATTGCTACCATGGTAGTTTTGCTTCAAAATTGTTTTAGGTAAAACATGTTTTCCTTTAAAATTTCTGAAAGTATGATTTGATATACAAAGGAATATATGTATACTATTATTAATATTCCAAAAAGGGGATTTGAAATCAAACTAGGTGTTTTGGTTCTAAAAATTTCAGTTAAGTAATATTATAGACTCATGTATCTTAACCATTTGGATAGTTGGTTTGTGCATCTCATTTTTAGATATTGTTTGGTAATTTTTTCATTTATTGAAATGCAATTGAATTTCTGATGATTTTGGAACAATCAGAACTTCCAAATTTGATATAGAGACTGAAGCTAAGTGTTGTAAGATTATAAGAAAATAAGTTTTTGTAACATATAAATTTGAAGAGATGGTAAGTTATAACAGAATTTAATTTGTTGGACATTTGGGTTAAGTAAAAACAAATTTGGAATTTTTTATATACTCTTAGATTGTAGCGGAGTGTTATACAAATATGGACTTAAATTTAAAGTGGATAATAAACATAAGTGTGCTTTATAAAATGTTTATAATAAACTTAAGTATGGAAGGGCTTTAAAGATGAAGTTATGGATTTTTGAAATATGTATAAACTGAAGTTTAAAGTGAGTGATTTGCATAAGTGGTGTTATAAGATGGTCATGAACTTAAGTAATGTTTTTATGAAATAGTTCACAAGTAATTTTAGTATTAAAGGAAATATACAAAAAGTGAGAATGAATGTGAATAAGAGTAATTGGTATAGTAAGAAACCAATTGGAATAAACACGTAATGTACGTAGATCATTTTATTCACATGATAATTTTTTATCCAGATTCGGGGTTCATGATTTTGAGGTGATTTACACCAGTCCAAGTTAGGATTTTTCACTCGATTCTTGATGGCAAACGCTTGATACAGATTCTTGAGATGGTCATGAAGTTCTCTATCATAGTTGATGGCTATGTAAGGATAATGCAGTTTCTAATCAAGGAACTAGATCGAAGTCTGTACTAGAGAAGTCGGGTGAGCGATATTAGTTCAGAAGTGAAATTGCATGATTGAGTGATCGGATTTGATATTGCATACGAATGAAATATGTACATCGTACGTGCTTTAATATAATTATATGTTTGACATTGAAGACATGCAAATTTTACGGCTATGGATTATATGGTTTTGACACTTATAAATATAAGTTATATGGTTGCATGTTATTTGTAAGTGAAATGTAGGTTCATGGAAGCAAGGGCTAATTTGACGCCTTTGGTTTCATGAGCAGAGTTTGGTTGCCTTGCAAATAGGTACATGTTTATATTTTTGTTTGGTTGATGATTTCATACCCCGGATATGGGAGGCCACTTGGCTTTTGTTTTCTTTTGTTGGTTTGGACATGTACTGGTAATTTGTAGTTTTTTTGATCGAGCCGCGCAAAGGAAGTGCTACCGAATTTTCCGTAACTTTGTAAGACTTAGAAATTTTGATAACAAGTTTCAACTACTTGATTTTGAAAAGTTTAAGGTTTTGTAGGCATTTTTCCTACCGTTTGAATTTCGGGGACGAAATTCTTTTAAGGGGGAGACTGTAACGACCCAGAATTTGTTAGTCCATGAGTAGATGGTTTTGATGACAACAACCTTAGAATAAGATTATAAAATATAAATACTAACATTATAGTTTAGATATATATGTATATGCAGGATTTAACCATGTAGGTACCAAGAATGAAGACTGTACAGTATAGAGATTCAAGATATCAAGATTGAAGACTCATGAGTATCAAGATTATCAAGAGTTCAATATTTCAAGGTAAGTATTGAGTCTAGAATTATGTTAAAACTTCACAATAGCACTGAAATCTTCACTCCATTTTTCTTCTGGGATGGAACCCATTTCTACCTTTTTAGTGGCTTACAAACCCACGACAAGTAGCTTACAAACCTACGACAAGTGGCTTACAAACCCACGAACATCCTAGTTTTGTACAAGTTCTCGAGTCCTGACATGATGAGATACTCTGCAGGAAGAAGCTTGCAAAACTACTTCAAAATGTTTTTTTCAAAACAACTTCGGAATGATTTTCAAAATTGTTTTTCAAAATGTTTTAGCCTTAAAAATTATCTTTCAAATGATTTTTTAAAAAGATGTTTTAGCCTTAAATATTCTTGTTTTTAAACTTCGTCTGTTTTAAACTATCTTTTTATATAATATATTTATACTTAGATTTAAATATAAAATTATAGTAAAATTATATATATAGTGTTCTCTATATTTATCTATATATCTTATCTATAGTCAAGTATATTTATAAAGTTTAAAATAGTTTTAATAAAAGATAAAGGTTATTTTCAAAGAAAATCAAACTATCAAAAATTGCTTTGGGATGTCGACATGCCTATGGTGACCATGTCGACATGGTGACAATTGAGTTCAAAATTTAAATTTCAAAAGAAGTGTCTATTCGTTATAACCTTTCACGAATGGACATGACTGTTGTTCTTCTATAAATAGGGGTTAGTTTCAACGAATTTTCAATCAGTTTTTCTGGTTTTTCACTTCTCTTCTTCTTCCACATTTTCTTAATCAAAATCCTATCATCACTCTGCCGAAATCAACATTGAATCTAACTAGATTATCTCTGGTTTGATTCTCTATCACTATCTCAACAAGATCCAAGTGCTATTCAGAGTTATAGGCTTCTTTGTAATCTATCTAGCGAGAAAAGGTGTGATTGTAGCCTTGGAAATCAATCAAGCGAGAAAAGGTGTGATTGTAGCCTTGGAAATCAATTGGGTGAACTTGTTGCCCCAGAAATCAAGTATCTCTACCCAAAGGATTGTGATTCTGGAGGGTGTACCTCATAGCCTTGAAACCAAGGGTTGTAATTGTTGAATTGCTTTTGAAAGGAAATCCGTACTTAGTTGTGCGGGACTGGATGTAGGGTAACCCCGAACCAGTATAAAATCCGGTGTGTTCTTTCCTTTACTGCATTTACTTTATTTATGCATCTGTGATTATATCTGTGTCTGAATATTACATACATTTGTGCACAAATCAACAATAACTGAAAAAGATTTAGTAATTTCTTAAAAACACTATTCGCCCCCCCTCTAATGTTATTCCTAGCCTTAAGATCTGTAATCCACATTCCTCACATTTGGATCGGAGCTAGGTTTTCAAAAGTTTCATAATCTTATTTTTGAAAAGTTTTCAAAATGGCTACCAACACTGGTACTGTTATTAACACTAGTATTCATGTCACTAGTTCATTTGTAGAAGGTCAGTCTACTGCCAGACCATCACTTTTTAATGGGGGTAACTATGCATATTGGGCATGTAGGATGAAAATATATTTACAATCTGTAGGATTAGATACTTGGAATATCACACAAACTGAATATTCTGAACCCACAACTAATTTTGCACAGTGGACCACTAAGCAAAAGACTGTTGCACAAAATAATTCTAAAGCAATGAATATTATGTTTTGTTCACTTGATAGAAATGAATTTAATAGAGTGTCAGTTTGTAAGTCTGCATATGAAATCTGGAAAACTTTGCAAGTGACTCACGAAGGAACAAGCAAAGTTAAACAGACCAAAATTTCCATGCTCACAAATCAGTTTCAGTTATTTAAAATGAATACTAATGAGTCTATTTCAGATATGTATAGTCGATTTCAAGATATTGTGCATTCTTTAATATCCTTGGGAAAGGAATTTTCGGAAGAAGATCAAGTCGGAAATTTTTTAAATTCTCTCACTCCAGAATGGGATCAAAAGACACTTGCAATTGAAGAGGCAAATGACATCAGTACTTTAAAGATAGAAGAATTGATTGGAAATCTAATGTCGTTTGAAGTTCAAATGATCGAGAGAAGAGAAAGCAAAGCATCTGACAAGAAATCAATGGCATTCAATGCATTAATCGATGGATCAGACTCAAACAGTGATAATGATGAAGAGATAGCATTTATGACCAGGAATTTTCAGAAATTTCTGAAATACAGAAAGGTGAATAATCTCAAGAGAAACAACTATAAGAATTTTGGAAATCAGAATGTAGTGCCAAACAATGTCAAATGCTTCAACTGTGATAAACTAGGCCATATCAAAAGAGACTGTCTGTATCCAGAAAGGCAGAATCCTCCTATAAACAATGATTCAGTAAAGAAACGGAAGCGTACATTTACTGCTACTCTAGATGACTCAGACTTGTCCTCAAGCAATGATGATCAGAAGACAGATAACTCAAATTTGTGTTTTACGGCAGTTAACAACTTCAACAAATTCAAGGAAACGGACTCAGAAAAAGGTACACATTTACAATACAATTGATTGAAATTGCATGCTTAGAATTAAATGATTGATTGCTTGATTGATTGGTTTTGAATTGGTGTGTTGATTGAATTTTAAATTTATTTTTTATTATTATAATTTTATTATTATTTTTATTAATATAATAATATTTTCTGGAATATACTATAAGAATACTCCAGATATATATATATATATAGACATTAAAATAATAAGTATATATATACTAGAGTATTTAGGAAAAATAAATCATATAAATTCGCAGGCACATGTCAACATGGTCCTTACCATGATGTCGACATGGGTACAAATTTTGAAATTCAAATTTTGAATTCAAATGGTTGAATTTCCCTCCACCTTTTCACTTCATTCAATACTCTGAAAAGGCATCTTTTGACCAGAGAACATGTCTTTCAAAAATCTATTTATTCACTATCTTTTATCACAACTTTTCACTTTCATTTTCAAATTCAAACTCTCTCTTCAAAACTTCAAGCTCTCTACTCTCTACTTTAATGGCTTCTTCAAGCAACCCCTCCACCATGAGACTTTCCAGAAACTTGAAAGAGTAACTCCTCAATAATCCGGAGGCAATAAAAGCATACATCAATTATGTTAATTATGGAAAAGTCCATCCCGGAAAGTTTGCTATTTTTCAAGATTTTGCTTCTTATGAAATTGATACTCTTTTCGCAAACAATCAAATTCTTAGTCTTGTTGATTCTTCTCAAAATGATTTTGTTTGTTACCCAAATCTTGTTAAAATTTTCTATGCAAATCTCAATCGAAAATTTTATGAAGGAAATGATAATGAAATTTGGAGTAGTGTCAAAGGCACTAAAATTGTTTTGAATCGTGATCTTTTGGGTACCATTCTCAATTGAAAAAACACGGGAATGGATCTTTCTAGTTTTCAAATCGATGAACATGATCGTGAGACATTTCATCATATTTTTGAAGGAGATGAAAACTTTGAATTTAAAAACCGAAACTTTCGTCCTAAAGCAAGGATTGTCAATCTTCTTTTACAACATACTTTGACCCCAAGATCGGGAAATTTTAACAATCCTACTTCAAAAGTGTGCAAAGCACTCTTTGCTATTTTCGGAAATTATGATATCAATTGGGCGCAAGTTATTTTGGATGAACTTCGTCCTAAAATTTTTGAAATGGGAGAAAACACTTTATATCATGGAATTTACCTTACTCAGATTTTCAACTATTTTGGAGTAAATTTCAAAGGAGAAGAATTTATTTCAAGAAAAGTTTTTAATATCTCAAACATTTCTCTCATGAAAATCCCATATGTTTTTCAACCTTATGAAACTCTTGCCGAAAAGGAAGAGCGTTTGGCTCATGAAGAAATGGAAGAGGAAGAAGAAGAAGAAAGGGATGAAATGGAAATAGAAGAAGAAGAAGAAGGAGAAACATCCCTAGAAAGTATTGAATATCCCTCCAATCCTTCCAACAAAACCCTTCTGAAAAACAAAAAGACTATTGTTGAGAATCAACGGGTTCTTAAAAGATCCGTTAGTAAGAATATAGACAAAATATCATCCAAGATGAACAAGTTTTTCTCCAAAGTCAGAAAGAAACTTGGATTATCTTCATCTTCATCATCCTCTAACTAGTTCTATATCTTCATATCATATCGAATTGGTTTAAGTTGGTTTTAATTTGAGTGTTTATGTAGTTCTTTATGTTTAATCATTGTATTATCCTATTATGCAATGAAATTGAATTTCCTTTCTGTTATCTAACTTATCTTATCTCTTGAATAAATGTTAGTATATTATATAAATTTATATATATACACAATTATTCACAAAGTCAAAATTACCATCAAAATTCATTGTAGTATGTCGACATACCCCCCTTGACCATGTCGACATATACTGGTCAGAAATGACAATTCATTTTGAATTTGAAATTTGAATAACTACCATATGTCTATTCATTTCAAACGAATTTCTACACCTATAAATACCCATTTCTTCTAGAAATCATTACTGAATATTATTTCTTATCTATTCTATCTCTCATTCTTCTCTCAACTTCAAAAATGGCTAATCCAATTCATAACTTATCCGAGAATCTTGAAGAAACTCTTAATTCATTCAAGAATATTCTCTCGTTCATTCTTTGTAACCAGCGACACTTAGAGTTGAGTCAAATGCAGATGATCAAGGAGCAAGAAAGGCATTTCGATGCAATTCGATGGATGATTTCTTCCCTGCACAAGGATGATAACGAAGCACATCCTCTTGTCTCTCTCACAAATGACAATGAAAATTGGTATGCCATCAAAGCAGACCCTATTTCCGGAGAAGAAGGATGGGTTGAAGTTCCCCGTAACGTTTAATTTGTTTGCTTTATTACTTTGTTTGAATTGATTGTTTTGATTTGATTGACTTGATTTATACATTGGTGTGGTTTGATGATTGTATAAATATACATTAATATATTTATAATCGTTGTTTGAATATCATGTCTATAAGTATAGTTATCTCTTACATATACTCTATTATATAGGTACTTGAGTACAAGAATGAGGGGGAGTTTTATAGTTTGGAGTTAGTTTGTTTTTGTTGATGACAAAGGGGGAGAAATATAAAATAGGGTAGTTAGGCATAGATTAAGGGGGAGTTATTAGATTTAGGGGAAAATATAAAATAGGGTAGTTAGGCATAGATTAGGGGGAGTTATTAGATTTAGGGGGAGTCAATAGGATAGAAGTAATATTTTATAAACAAAGGTTGTCATCATCAAAAAGGGGGAGATTGTTAGTCCATGAGTAGATGGTTTTGATGACAACAACCTTCGAATAAGATTATAAAATATAAATACTAACATTATAGTTTAGATATATCTGTATATGCAGGATTTAACCATGTAGGTATCAAGAATGAAGACTGTACAGTATAGAGATTCAAGATATCAAGATTGAAGACTCATGAGTATCAAGATTATCAAGAGTTCAATATTTCAAGGTAAGTATTGAGTCTAGAATTATGTTAAAACTTCACAATAGCACTGAAATCTTCACTCCATTTTTCTTCTGGGATGGAACCCATTTCTACCTTTTTAGTGGCTTACAAACCCACGACAAGTAGCTTACAAACCTACGACAAGTGGCTTACAAACCCACGAACATCCTAGTTTTGTACAAGTTCTCGAGTCCTGACATGATGAGATACTCTGCAGGAAGAAGCTTGCAAAATTACTTCAAAATGTTTTTTTCAAAACAACTTCGGAATGATTTTCAAAATTGTTTTTCAAAATGTTTTAGCCTTAAAAATTATCTTTCAAATGATTTTTCAAAAAGATGTTTTAGCCTTAAATATTCTTGTTTTTAAACTTCGTCTGTTTTAAACTATCTTTTAATATAATATATTTATACTTAGATTTAAATATAAAATTATAGTAAAATTATATATATAGTGTTCTCTATATTTATCTATATATCTTATCTATAGTCAAGTATATTTATAAAGTTTAAAATAGTTTTAATAAAAGATAAAGGTTATTTTCAAAGAAAATCAAACTATCAAAAATTGCTTTGGGATGTCGACATGCCTATGGTGACCATGTCGACATGGTGACAGTTGAGTTCAAAATTTAAATTTCAAAAGAAGTGTCTATTCGTCATAACCTTTCACGAATGGACATGACTGTTGTTCTTCTATAAATAGGGGTTAGTTCCAACGAATTTTCAATCAGTTTTTCTGGTTTTTCACTTCTCTTCTTCTTCCACATTTTCTTAATCAAAATCCTATCATCACTCTGTCGAAATCAACATTGAATCTAACTAGATTATCTCTGGTTTGATTCTCTATCACTATCTCAACAAGATCCAAGTGCTATTCAGAGTTATAGGCTTCTTTGTAATCTATCTAGCGAGAAAAGGTGTGATTGTAGCCTTGGAAATCAATCAAGCGAGAAAAGGTGTGATTGTAGCCTTGGAAATCAATTGGGTGAACTTGTTGCCCCGGAAATCAAGTATCTCTACCCAGAGGATTGTGATTCTGGAGGGTGTACCTCGTAGCCTTGAAACCGAGGGTTGTAAGTGTTGAATTGGTTTTGAAAGGAAATCCGTACTTAGTTGTGCGGGACTGGATGTAGAGTAACCCCGAACCAGTATAAAATCCGGTGTGTTCTTTCCTTTACCGCATTTACTTTATTTCTGCATCTATGATTATATCTGTGTCTGAATATTGCATACATTTGTGTACAAATCAACAATAACTGAAAAAGATTTAGTAATTTCTTAAAAACACTATTCACCCCCCTCTAGTGTTATTCCTAGCCTTAAGATCCGTAATCCGCATTCCTCACAGAATTTTGGTCATTCCATTTTAAATATTTAATTAATTTTAATTATTGAAATGTTGGTTTAAAAATTTTAAAACTTGAATTAAATTATAGAGATTTTTTAAGAACTTTGAATTGTGAATAAATATTTGAATAGTGATTTAAATATCAAGATTTTTAAATTGAATATAAATTTAATGGGTTAATGGTCTCATTTAACTCATTATAATTAATAAATAATAACTGTGAATTCATTTTGTAAACTCATTTACAGCAATAAAAATTTGAATAAACAATAAGAAAATTTATCGTTAATATTTCGACTCGATTTTTATTGATGTATTTTTAATTAAATATATTTGATTTGTCCCTAATTTTTAGTTTAGAAATTATTTAAATTGATTGACGATTTATCGGTAAATGATGATGTTTTTGTGATTTTCTAGAATCCAACAACCAGTGTATATTATTATCGCTTTAGGGTCGTGTGACGACCCATCTCTTCAACCCTCGAAAATCGATACTAATACATCCACGGTATTTACGTGATGCAAATTCAAATGCCGGAGAGGTGGATTATCAGGGGTAAAAGAAAATATAGATAGAAGATAGAAACAACAAATTCTCACATCATATTTAACAACTTATGATTATACATGAAGATAGTACATACAATCACTCCCAAAGTGATACATCAGAGTCATGGCAAGTACTAACCCAGTCAGGGATAGTTATAATTGCCTATCCCTACATAGATGCTGGTATATCACTTATACAAAATACAATAGAAATAGAAATAGATAACTATCAACAGAGGAATCTTCTGCTCCAGGCTCCTCCCAAAATGCTCCAAGCTAAATTGAATACTTGGCTACCCAAAAATTAAGGCACCTAAAAGTTTAACGGAAAAGAAATAAACTCCAGGTCAGTCATGGGACTAGTGTGAGAAATTAAAAGAATGGATACTTTTGAAATCAAAGGTATCTTATAAGAACACGCCGTACTTAAACACGTACAGGTTTTTACCTTATGATAACTAAAACATTTGCTACGTAAAATCAGAGATAATATAATAGTGTCTAAGGTACAAGTACATATTAATCATAGCCGAAATTGTTACATTGATTAAATTCTAGCATAATAGGTATATAATCAAGTCCGTAAAGGAACGTATTGGAGAATGGATTTCCAACAATGACAAGGTAAGGGACTACCTTCCGATAGTACATCTTAAAAGGAATGTATCGAGGTACAGCCCTACCGCCCTCTACTAACATAGAACCGACCTACCTCTACCATAGATAGTACTGAATATCCTATCACCTTCGTCGTTCTTGACCTATCCATGGGATCCCAAAGCATACACAACAAACTCGAAATATAGAGGGAAATCTAGAAAGGTGAGGATCATATCCTAATGGGTGCGACTCACATAGCCTTGTTGCATCTACCCTATTTTTTCTATTGCCGATATGTAAGGCTTTAAGTAACGTTTTACCCTTCACATTACAAATCCCACTTTGAATGCCATATTACCATTTCCGACGATACACTAATTTGTTTCCATAAAAGTACAACCCCCGAGTTCATACGCCTCAGGGAAGGGTGTTAAGTATAAGAGGGGTTACCTCCTACACCACCAAACAGATGTATGTTTGTAAAAACCAACTTACGTGGTCTTAGAAATGCAATGTTAGATATTTGTCCATACAAAGTATCTAAGAACAGGACAAATCAAAGGTACTCCTACTACTTCCTGTTTGGGAATTACCCATAAGATTAGTAGTGAGCAGTCCTTGCATTAAAGATTTCAAACTCATTATCTTCAACATGTTTTCACTTTCGAACGTGTATACTGGTTCGAAGTGGTTTTCGAGTAGGAATCACCCAATTCCAATCCTAGTCTCTCCGAACCAATTATCGATAGAAAAGATGTTAAGTATGTGGGTGATTGGTGATCATCATTCAATCAATTAATATCTTTATAACCAATAAAATTTCTTTAGAGATACATTTTAAACCATTTCTTCTTGATATATACAGATTTATTAAACATCTTTTTAACTTTGAAAATACCAAATCATTTCCTTTAAATTACTTAGGATAATTATTTCCATCTTCCTAATGAAGATTGCTTACTTTAAAATCCTATCTTTTAGTGAGTTGAAAGTATGATATCGTTTACTGTATACCCAAACCAATTAGTACCGAGTAAAAAGGTTTCATAGATTTTAGATTAATTATACTTAATACTAATTTCCGTATTCAATCCATACTATTCATCGAATACGGTGGATTCGCCTTTTAAATTCACATGGATAGTATGAGTTCCCTTCTCGAAATTTAATACAGAGTTTAACTAGAACGTTCTCTTTACCATCAAAATCTTATTTGAAACCTTGTTTAACTTTATGGAAAATTTCAAATCTCTTTTCTTTTATTTTAAGAAAATACGATCCGAGCAAATCAAATTAACTATCCCCTTCGTCGGGCTAGTCTGTATAGCTAGAGGAGCAGGCAACTGTTTTCCCAAATTCCAACCTAAAGACTGCCTCTTTGTCACCCATGAGGCGGTTAAGTTATATGATCGACTCTAAACCTTTAAAATAATTGTATTGTTATTTGGAAAACATTTCTAAAATATTTAGGAAGGGATATCCAAGTTTAAATTATTTATTCAAAAATTGACAAATTCAGCTGTTAAATTGCTGGTGAATAGTGATTTTAAAGCTTTAATAGATCAAAACACTTATTCCATTACATATTTATGTCCATTTTTATAACTCAATCCCTTTTAAAACATTTTAACATATTTATGGAATTTATTTCATATTTTTAAAGATTTAAAAATATCAAAATTTAAAAAGTTGAAAACCATGGTTTACGAACTGCCAAAACGCGATTATTTTGAAAATTTAATTTGGTCATATCTCAAACTTTATTAAATGAAAACTCAATTTTTGATTATCATTTGTAAACTATGGTTATAAGAGTCCCGAAAATTCTTATCCCAAAGAATTTTGGCTCATATTTCATTCTATAAATAGATTTAACTTTTTGCAGCACGAAATCGCGAACTATCGTTGCGCGACGTACTTATTTTGACTCCATTTTTAATCGTTTTCAAACTTTTTAGAAATGAGTTTTACTATTTATAAAACATTTATAAACCATTTTAAACCGTTTTTATCCATTTTTAAAGAGATTAACAATGTCATATATACCATTATAATTTATAAAGGGAAGTGGTTCCTTTATGTAAATTCGAAGTGTATTTTAATGTGAATCATTTCCATATCAAGCAAGCATATCATCAACATCCAAAATTTGATGATCAAGTAACATATAGCAAGCATATAAACATATTATATCATCATAGAAATTATTAATAAAAGGTATGGAGTTGTTCTCACATATATAACGATCTGTTTCCTAACTTTTAACGCTTTTTCTTTCCCGGTTCAAAGCCCAAGGAGCTTGGCTTCTTTAGGGATGGTCATGGCGTATAAGTGAATAGGTGGAGGTGATGGACGAGGTGATGGTGGCCATAGATGAGCATGAACAAGTTGGAGAACGGGATGTAGATCACTACGATGAACTTGAACTAAGGTGGTATATTTTGTATATAATTTTAGCGGAGCTTCTTTATGATGGAGAAATATTTTGGAGAAGAAGTGGAGGTGATGGAAGCCGTTAATAAGCTTGTTAAGAAAGGAGAAGAACTTGAGAATTTGGTGTGAATAAACAAGAGGGTGTAGGGTGCTATTTATAGACTTTTTAACAAAATATCTACAACTTCATCATCACATCTCCCATCATCCATGTGCTACACACCCTCTACCCTCGACTAAACCCACCCCTTATCCCACTCCCCTCCCATGTGTTTGTCTTCTCATGATTGAGTGATGGTGAGTTTGCTTTTTCAAGATGCATTTGTTTATACATAAGGAGCTTATATGTATACATTCCTAGATATTTCTTTCGGCTTCGATTTGACTAATTGTAATACACATTTATATGTATATGTGCATGTATATATATGTGTGTGTTTGTTCAAACAAGGTTATTCTTCAAAAAAAATGTTCAAACAAGGTTGATAAGACTTAAAACTATTTCCATTTGTCAAACCGTTGTAAATTTGGAATCCAAATTCCAGTCACATTTTCAGTTTTTAATCAAACTATTTATTTATGTAATCAAAACTCGAAAATAAATTTCTTATCTTTAAATAATAATTAAAATGAATTATTTATCTTATAAAACAATTATATGACTGCTTAAAATTAATTAAATATCCCAAATTAAAGTGATAAAATTGCGGGTCACAACATTCTTCCCCCCTTAAATAATTTCATTCTGAAATTAACGTAAGAAGAAGATATCTTAAAAGAACAAATACTATATACGATGAAATAGGGTAAGTGGTCATAGCATAGATGGTGAGTTCACTACATCGATACAATATAAGTATTACACCCCAATCATAAATTTCGGATAAGCTTTCCTCATTTGTAACACCCCATGAGTTTTAATATGAATTAAAATGTTAAAAATGTAAATTTACAAAAAAGGACAAAATAGTAAATTTCACAAATAAATGAATTTGGGAATTTTGACTTTTCCATTATATTAAGTAGATTTTTCTGGCCCAAATTCATATATAAATTATCAAAAATGGATATCGTATAAAGAAGATACGAAGCATTTACTATAGCTTGTGTTTTGTGTTTTGCGTCTATTTTGAAAACAAGGGGTTCAGGTCAGAATATGGTAAAATTTAATTGTTAAGAAACAAGTTAAATGTGCATTTAAAAGATGAGAAGAAAAGGGTGTTTATGCACATAAATATGAAAATGCTTCAAGTGGGAAGTATTAATTACCGCACTTGAATGGTTGAATATGTTAAAAGGAATGGAACGGAAATAATTAATGCAAAGAGAGATGGAGCGTTAGTTACCCTTTTTGGAACTATTTGAAATTAAGATAAATGTGTATACATTTAAATAAAGGGTTATTTGAAAGGAATTGTGTAGATAAAAGGTGCTAGTTATTAATGTGTATGTATATATGTTTAAAATGGTTAATAACACTTGCATGCATTAATAAATCCGATTTATCAAATACAAATTAGGATATGAATTAATTTATTTACTGATTGATTAAGGGAAGCTTTCTTAAAGAAAAAGGAAAGATATGATATTAATTAAAAAGGATAATGCTGATTTGAATTGTAGGCGTTAATAAATACAATCAATTGCAAAATTGATTGTGTAATTAAAAGGTGTAATGCAAGATTTGTTATTTATGCATATGTAGTTAGATACTAATTAATAAAATTGGTATGAATTCAAATTGATTGATTGAAAATGAAATTAATGACATAAACGAGAATTATGTAACCGTCGCATTAATGAGGGAAAATGAGTAATGTTTATTTAGGCAACAAATTAAGGTAATAAGAAAAGGAAGATATTAATGCATGTTTGAAAAGAATCAAGAGGAAAAGGTTTATTTTTAAAATCCGACATTTAATAAAAGTTAAACATTTTAAAAGATATGTTTAAAAATTATATGTTTGGATAATAAATTATTTTAAGAGAAATATAGAGAAAAGATGTTAGTTAACAAAATATGGAATGGAAATTAAGAGTATTAATTAAGATTAGAATCTTAATTGATTGACTTAAGTGGTAAATTTGTTGCATTGATTTGGGCAATGTGATTGTTGGAAAAGGTAAAGGGTTTATTTATACAAATAAAGGGACACGAATAAAGAAATGATTTTTGGTACAAATAAATCTTCATTGGAGTTCTTCAATAAGTAAAGAGGAAACCAACATGTGTGTGTGTATGAATATACTTCTGAATTAAATACATGGTACTTTGCCATATTTAATTTTAGTAGTAAAGTGTAAAATGTGAATAAGTATTATGGACTAAATTGGTATAAATGAATTAATTAGTGTAACATAAATGATGGTAATGGGAAGATTTTATTTTGAAAGGAAAGTAAATAAAAATTGATTTATTGATTTATGGATTGGTTGATGTTATAGGCATGTACACATATTCTTAACCTTAGAAGGAGATTTGATATATTATTTAAAAATGTGTCTATGTTCATTGGATTAAATCTAATGGTCTAGTTTAATAAGATATGATTACTTGGAAATAAATAAATCAATCAATGGTTAGGATTAGTATAGATCTCCTATAAATTAAACCACTAACCTAACCTAACTCTTGACTCTTCTCTCTAATCCTAGTTGTTGTCAACTTCTTACCTCTCCTCCATTAATTCTTATATTTACATATAAACAAAAATACAATCAAAATCAAAGAACAAGATTAAAGAAGATTTAGCGATTTGAGAGAAGACTACGCGGATCTAGAAAGGAAAATAGTAGGATTGGAACCAGATCTAAGGGAAATACACTATCTAGAGATTGAAATTAAAGCTAAGGATTTAAGCAAGGGGAATTAATATCAATCAAACCTCAAAGTCTTTATCCTAATCAAGGTGAATAATAATCTAAATCATCTATATTTTGTTTTATGATTATTTGATTTTCGGGTTTTAGACTAAATCCATTATAATGCTGATTTTGATGATGCTATGCTTGGATTTTATGTGATGTTAACTTAAATAAGATTATTTGATAGATGATTTACACAGTGTCGAGGCTAAAACTGTTTATGATGATTTTCCTATGCCATGAGAAAATTTTATGTTATGGAAAACATGATTTTAGAGATGGGTTTTAATTTTTATAATTTTCTAAGCTATGGAAAATTTATTATGATTTTTCAGAGGAAATATGAATACTTGGGTTTAGAAATTGATTTCGGTTGTTTTATGAAGAATTTGGGTCTGAAATTTTTTATATGTTAGATAAAATATTGGAAGTGAATTTCTTTAATTTTTGGGGATTTTTCCTATGTGATTTACCATGGAAATTAAATTATTTTAGAAGGAGGATTTAATTGTTTTAATTGTTTTGCTTAATGGAAGGGCTTAATTGTGAAAATTAATCTGTGTTTAGATCTGAAATTATGCGGCAGTTATTTTAAGAAAGAATTTGAAAAGATTAAGGCAACCAATTTAATGTTTATAGATAGGCAGGTTAGTTCTAAAGTTATTACTTTAAATATCATTAATTCAGCCTTTACCCAAAGTAAAGTTGGTTCCGCCTCTTTCAAAACACCTTTCGACCCATTACTTTCGCTTTGACCAAGTCGAAACCTACCAAAGCTGAAACCAATACACAAGGTATCACAATGATGGTACGTAGTGGATTAGAGAAAGGCGGAAGACATGGTATCGAAACCATTGCTTTCGATGGGGTCAAAACCTTTGTTTTGCTTTCCAAAGATAAGCACCTGCCTTATTTTCAAAAGAATGCTTTCGACCAAGTAAAAACCTTTTCAATCTTTGGAAGATGTTGCTTTTGAATCTGTTGCCGCCTCTTTTTTTAAATGGAGCTTTCGAATGAGTTCCTCTGTTTATAAATCAATGCTTTCGAAAAGGGTGGTTTCAACTTGGTCGAAACCTTACTGCCAATCTTATGCCTTTCGAAGGTATTGAAGTCATCAATACTTTCGAAAGGTAGCTTTTGTTTTTAAAATTGTACTAAGCCACTTCCTAAAAGCTTTCGAAAGGGTTCAAGGGTTTCAAAGGCAATGGCTTCGAAAGGGGATTTATATGCTATCTTTCATATTTTACTTAAATGATTTAAGCATTCGAAAGGATGGTTCCGAAGCCATCAAATTTTTCCCCAAACTATTTTATATGAAGATTAATGCTTTCGAAAGGGGTATTTAACCCAATGGTTCCGAAAGGGGTACTTCCAATGGCTTCGAGTTACGCTTCTAAGAGTTTATAAGTAATGCTTTAATACTTTCGAAAGGTATATTTTGGTTTCGAAAGAGATGATTTAAAGAGCTTCAAAAGGTATATACTTAGTGTTTTGAAAAGAAGTTTTCTATGCTTTCGAAGGAGGTTATCCAGGCGTTTTGAAAGTGATGTTTTAAGATTTCAAAACAAATAACCGAATCTCATTTTAAAGGAAAAACCATGGCATAAATAAAGATCTTTGAAATGAAGTTTTTGAAGAAGTTTTTCCTGATTAACAGGTTAAAGGGACTTTAACCAAGTTTTATATAAAATGATTTCAGGGATATTTAACCACAGGTGTTGGTATTACTATATTGTTATGACTGCTTCTTCATATATCTGTTCACATTGTTATGAATCCATAATGGTATTTTGGGGAAGGGCAGAAAAACAGTTAGGTTGACCCAGTAGTGAATATAATTTAAGAAACATTAAAATCTTAATTAAAGATATTGGCAAGGGCCAATAGGTTCACAGTAAGCCCATGAAAACTGTATATAGCAAAAGATATTGGCAGGGGCCAATAGGTTTATAGTTAGCCCATGAAAACCATATGTGGATTAAGATATTGAAAGTTAGTCAATAGGTTCCTAACCAGCCCATGAAAATTAGGATAAGAAATTAAGATATTGACAGTTAGTCAATAGGTTCCTAGTCAGCCCATGAAAACTAGGATAAGAAATAATGATATTGGAGTTACCAATAGGTTCTTAGTAAGCCCATGAAAATTATGAAATCAGACAGGTAGTCCATAAACATTTAACAGTTTATTAGTAAGCCCATGAAAACTAATAGGTTAATAGTAACCCTAGAAACTATAATTGTGACAGATAGTCAGAATGAATGGGGATGGATAATCCAGATTTAATATGCTTTCTTTCATATCATCATATTATTTTGAATTGTTTTTAACCATTGAAGATGCAGGAGCACAGTATATGGTTTTATAAAGTTTTTAAGATACTAGTGAGGGGAAAACCCGTTCTTCTAAGCGACGTGGTCTCACTTAATATCTAAATGGTTTGAGATGGTAGATTATTATTCATACTAGGCTTTATGCCCGACTCGAAGTTTATGTTTTTTCCCTTAAACTCTCTGGTGCTCAATTGTTTTTGAGTAGTTTGGGAGTTAAGAATTTCAGGTTCTTTTTAGACGAATAAAGCTTCTGGAGACATGCAGGATGCAAGCTAGTTAATAAGAGTTCTTTATATTTCTCTATGTTTTGGTTGCAAAGGCAAACCTGTTTTATTGCCTTATTATATACTCTGATCAACCAAGGGGCATCTTCATATGTCCCTCTTGGCGTATGTTGTAATAAGTATATTTTGTATAAACGTAGTTACGATTATGGGATTATGTAATGAACTTGAAATGTTTTTGAAATGGAATGTGGAATGTGTTTTGATGATTTAAATTTTTTACATATCCATGTGATTCTGTTATATCAATGTATCTAATATTACCGTATTTGGTCGTCAAGGATTAATAACTATGGATGACTGCAACATCCTTAGCCATTAGTTTTGGGCCTCCAAGTGGGGGATGTTACATCATTCTATCCTTAGTTTCTCAGGTGTAGTTTTCAGCATCACTGCTCCACTGAACTTTAAATAATCTCACAACCTTTCTTCGCAACTGCTTCTCATCACGATCAACAATTCGAATTGGCCATTTGATAACTGCCAAGGTTGGTTCTATTTCTAAATATTTCTGGGTAGTCGTCTCTACAATTAGTTCTAGGTTATGCACATATTTTCATAAATAGGGCACATGGAAAATATTATGCATGCCTGATAACCTTTTCGGTAATTCCAGTCGATAGGCTAGTGGGCCAATTCGTTCAAGAATGAGAAAAAGTCCAATATCGAGGTTCTAACTTTCCAACCCTCCCAAATCTTACTACTCCCCTCATCGGAGAGATTTTCAAAAATACAAAATCTCCAACCGAGAATTCTAAATTTCTATGCCTCTGATCGGCATAACTTTTCTATCTACTTTGGGCTTCCTTTATGTTCTTCTTGATCATATCTACTTTCTCCGAGGCTTCTCGAATTATATCAAAACCAAGTAATAACCAATCTCCAGTTTCGATCCAGCATGCTAGTGATCTACATGGACGACCATATAAAGCTTCATAAGGTGCCATGTCAATACTTTTCTGGCTGTTGTTGTTATAAGAGAATTCCATCAGATGAATATGATTTTTCCATAAACCTCCAAAGTCTAAGATGCAAGCTCTCAGAAGATCTTCTAATACTTACTTCACTCTTTCTATTTGCCCATCAGTCTGGGGATGATATGCGGTGCTCAAACTCCGCTTCGTTCCCAAAGCTGTGCAATGCTTCCCAGAACTGACTGGTAAAAATTAGATCTCGATCACTTACTATGCTGCTCCGAATTCCATGTAAACGAACAATTCCTTTATGTATATATCTGCTAGGCTTGAGGCAGTCCTTGTCGGCTTTAATGGAATAAAGTGTGCGCTTTTGGTCAATCGATCTAGGACAACCCAAACGCCATCATTTACTTTTCTTGTTCGAGGTAAGTCGTCAATGAAATCTATTGATATCTGGTCCCACTTTCAGGTTGAAATCTCAAGAGGTTGAAGTAGTCTTGCAGTATTTTGTTGGTCGCTTTTGATC
This sequence comes from Allium fistulosum, assembly GCA_030737815.1. Classification (NCBI taxonomy): domain Eukaryota; kingdom Viridiplantae; phylum Streptophyta; class Magnoliopsida; order Asparagales; family Amaryllidaceae; genus Allium; species Allium fistulosum. The sequence continues at coordinate 1,440,133,220 of CM060902.1, forward strand.
TGCTGACAGTTTGCACATCTGCTAACGTGAATGGAGATGTCCCTCTTCATATTTTCCCACTAAAAAGTCTTCTTCATGCCTCGATACATTTGGTAACTCTGGGATGTACTGTAGGTCGAGAATTGTGACATTCTGCTAAAACTTCTTGCCTAATCCCATCAGCATTTGGAACACTTACTCTTCCATTTAACCAAAGTATCCCATGGTTATCTAGTTCCAAGCTTGAATCCCACTCTTTGCTTATGTCCTCAATAATCTTTATTAGACGCCGATCTTCTCTTTGCTTGTTGGAAATTCTTTCTAGAAGAGTCAGAGTCACTACTAGATAAGCTATAATGGCATGCCTTCTGCTTATCACATAAGCTACTATGTTGGCTTTCTCAGGTGTATATAAAATGTTAAGATCATACGATGCGAGAAATTTTAACCAATGCTATTGTCTCATGTTTAGATCCTTCTATGTGAAAAAGTACTTCAAAGATTTATGATTTGTGAAGAGATTGAACTTCTCATCCTGTAATAATGCCTTCATAGTTTTAATGCGAACGCAATGGTTAATAGTACTAAGTCGTGGGTTGCATAATTTCCCTCATGAGTTTTCAGCTGTCTACTGGCATAAGCGATAACTTTCCCATGTTACATTAATACCACACCCACTCCTTATCCATGAGCATCTGTATGTACGGTCAAACCGCCTCTTCTATCAGCAGTAGCTAGGACTAGAGCATTGGTCAACCTTTTCTTTAGCTTATTAAATGCTTCCTCACATTTCGGTGTCCAGTCAAATTTAACATGCTTCTTGGTTAACTTCGTTAGATGAGAGAAAATTTTGTAGAAGTCCTAAATGAACCTCCGATAATATCCCACTAATCCTAAGAAGCTAAGGACATCTATTAGAGTTCATGGTTGCTTCTAGTCTTGAACAGCTATAACTTTTCTTGGATCAACTGAAATTCCATCCCCTAATACTACATGTCCAAGGAACCTCACCTCCTTCTCCATAAATGGGACTTTGAGAATTTGGCTTTAATCACATGTCTTCTTAATATCCCCAATATAATCTCCAGATATCTTTCATGTTCCTCCTCTGTCTTTGAATAGATAAGAATATCGTCAATAAAACCAACACGAATTTGTTGAGCACATCTATAAACACTCTATTCATGAGATCCACAAAATAAGCGGGTACATTGGTCAGTCCAAAAGGCGTAACCAACCATTCGTAGAAACAATCCGGACCGAACAAGTCATCTATATGGGGTAGAGGATACTTGTTCCTAATCATCTATTTGTTTAGGTCTCCATAATCTACAAAAAGTCATAAGGAGTTGTTGCTCAAAATTTTCGCAAAATTTTAATAGGGCACGGTGGCCGCCCACAGAGAGATAAACACATCAGCCAAGCTAATATGGGCTTCCTTTGGAACTGATCGACCCAAGAGCCGACCGATTTTATGCCCAGGTTCCTCTCACATAAGGATAGAAAACCGGCTAAAGTGGCTCTAAGGAGAGAATAGTCAGACCGATAGAGAAAAGCATACCTAACTAAAGTTCTGCCACTTTGGAAAAGCGCTAATACAACCGTCCTACCACCAACCACTTCCATTCGATGTGGAAAGTAGCAAAAAACCCTTAGTTACACCGTCTGACATCCTGCAAAAGAAGAAATCAGGGTACGAAAAGGCAGTTTGTCATCATATAGGCATGTATCACTACCAACCCTCCAACTGGCAACCATCCCACGGTCTGATCTGCCGTACGACCGCTAATATCCTCAGGTAATCTCAACCGCAGATCTAAGGAGGCTTGCTCATATAAATACCCTAAGCATTTCACCAAGTAAGAGGTCGAATTTAGAAAACTTAGAAGGATAACACTTCCCACCATACTTTTATCATCTTCATGCATTCTCCATCATCTCCATGTATCCGTTGTAATAATATATATATATATATATATATATATAGTGAGAATAATATATATACAGTGAACGTAGGCATACATTTGGCCGAACAGCTCTAAAATCCATGTCTCTTTATTACTAGCATTCCATCATTAATTCCCGATCATATACTGTAAAGTTAACAACATCATTACAACCCCACTCTATCACAATTTCCAAGGGTGATTAATCATTCTATCTCGCTGATGGAATTTTTAGTCAATGTTTTGGCACTAGAAGGAGGACTAACCTCTGAAACTCTCCAGCTCCCTTCAACCTTGCCTAGACTCCACACTCAACATGGCAACGAATGGTGTCAACGCGAATGACAACTCTCACAATCGAGACACCAACGATAACACATCCGTTGGTATTCCCTGCCCTTTCCCCAGAATCTGTAGCGAATTCTAGCGGACCATATCCGATTACATCGCTAGGATGGGAACCTTGAGCCAAGAAGTAAGCGGCTTAAGGGCCACTCTAGAAACTCACTCCATCACGGGCCCAAGAAGCCATCAACTCAAGCGGTCAACAATTTCCCAACGCCATCGGTCATTCGAAGCACTTGTGCATTGACGACCCCCTAGAGCATGCGGTTGGCATCCAAAACCGCCATCTATGCATCTTCGGAGCCAGGAGATAACAACATAGTTGGGGGAGAGCCGAACTGCAATTGGGATGGTGAAATTAGTGAGATGCGTCCTAAGCGCCTAAGTGATCAAGCTCAAATCGTAGCCAGGGGACCTAGAGCCGCCTCTATACACTCCCACCCACAAAGGGATGTACCTCATCCTGTGTCTGGGGATGAACAAGCTATACTGTCACAGTCACCTCCATCACGTAGAAGATCTCTTTCCCTAGGTCGCTATCATGTACCGTATTCCCCTGACAGCGAGCATACCATCAGGAGCCTTCGCCCGTCGATGCAAGGTCGTACTCACAACGGGTGAAAGCCAGCATCAGGGACGAAATGATTCAATTGCACCAATAGATCAACCAAATATAGGCCCATGGCATCAGTGGCGGCGACCTGTCCGACGACAAGGACGAAGAACCATTCTCTGCAGAAATCCTCGAAACCCACCTCTCAAGATGGTACATGCTACCGCAAATAATACAAATACGATGGGAGCACGGACCCATCGGATCACCTTGCAGCTGTCAACTCAATCATTAGAGATGGACAGCTAACAGGTAATACGAAGTGTTTGCTATTCCCGTCCATACTTGTCAGGCTGACATCTCATTAGTTCTTACACTTGGCTCCCAGCAGCATCCGGTCTTAGGCACAACTATGCTCTAATTTAAAACTAGATTTTTTGCATCAAGAACTCATGTCATGATGGTCATCAAGCTTGGCAATATGAAGCAGGGCTCGTCGGAAAGTCTCTAGGCCTATGTCAACCGATTCAATCAGGAATCAACTCGAGCCTGCGGTGCCGACAAGTACAGTATAACGGTCTCCCTGTGCTCAGGAGTGCGATACAAATCTAGAATGTGGAAAGAACTCCACAAGAACTGGTCTCCTCTCTTACTATTTTCTATCGGTGCGCAAATGGAATCCTGAGGATGGAGGATGAAGATTTGTCAAATAGAGATAACGAGGGACGACGCCCCCTCAAATTTTGCTACAAAGGAAACCATGACCGAAGAGAATGGAATTAGCAAAATCATGCAAAGAGAAACCGCGACGATGACCCAAGGTACTAGGCTCGATATGCTAGTTATAATCCTTTGAACAGAGATATGAAAACCGTCTTTCTCGCAAGTAGAAATCAAGCGCCCTTCCAAAGGCTACAGAAAGGCTGGGTGAGGGAACCGCCCCGAAGGAGTAGTCAATATTGTCTCTTTCATCATATCAACGAACATTCTACTAACAACTACCGTGTTCTAAAGGACGAAATCGAGAGACTGATTAAGGAGGGATCGCTTGTGGAATATATCAAACAACAAGTAGATTAGAGGATGGCCCACGAAAACCATCTGATCCAACCTTCCCCATAATCAGCTAGGGTGCTATGGCCATAACCAACATTCTTTCCATATGCGGAGGGCCACACGTAGCAAGGAGCAGTTGGAGGGCGCTCAACTGATATCAGAGGGAAGTCGCCACCTCCGGCCAAGTATATTCGTTGGAACGACGGGCTGTTAAGGCTCCAAGAATGGAAAAGGAAGATCCTCTAATCACCTTAATAGCTCAGGATTAGGGGCAGTGGTGTACCCCCACCACGACCCAATTCTTATAATCGTGTCGATGGCTGGCACCAACGTCCACTGGGCTTTTGTTGTTGGGGGAAGCTTGGTCAACATCATGTTCAAAGAAGCCTATGACTCGCTCAGGCTGCCGACCTCCAATCTCGTGCCTTGTGTATTGCCAATTTATGGGCTCGACGGAGTTTGGATGATCCAATGGAGGTAATGAACCCACCACATCAAAGATTCAAGTCGGTAATGTGATCCTAGATTGCCCATCTGCTTACAACTTGCTCATTAGGTGATCGGCTCTGATCGAATTGGATGCCATCGTGTCATACAATAGCTGATAATGAAATTCCCAATGCCAAATGGGATCAGCGTTAAGGGAAACCAACAGAAAGTAAGGCAATGCTATGGGACTTCCCTTCGTCGGGAAGAGAAGGGTGTTCTGATGATTTAAGAGGAACCCACCACCTATGTTAATACCCCACTAGAACCAGAGAAAACGACTCCCTTAAGGACAACCGTAGGGATGTGCGACCAAGTCATCAACATGGCAGGCAGTCCCCGATTCGCTAAAGTAACAGAGGCTATGGGGCCGGTTCCTCTTGCATCCCCTTAGAGGACCCGGGAACTCATCTCCAATTGGAACAAGGAGGCGGCCCCTCGGTGGCTGCCAGGGTCGACCGGCAACACTCTAGAGGGAAAATCCATCGTGGGTGGGCATGTTACAGCCAGGCTGGCACAAAAATGTCTCTCTATTCCGGTTGAAGAAATAATGGAAAGCATGATATATGCTTTGGATCAGTGTGACGTAGAGACAAATACAAGTATTGAATACGACCCACTAGATCCGCGAATAGGGGACCGAGTGCCTGATGGGGCCCCATGACCCCCCAGAATACATATCTACCGACGAAAGTGATCCCACAAAAGTCATCCAGATTGGGACTGAGCTTAGTCCGAGGGTCAGCGAAGATCTGATAAAATTTCTCAGACAAAACAAAGATGTCTTCGCTTGGGGGCACGCCGATATCACCGGCCTCCATCCTTGCATAATCTACCATGCGCTAAACATTGACCCGAAAACAACCCCGTCTGATGGAAGCAAAGACCCTTAAACCCCGAAAGATACAAGGCCTTAAAGGAAGAAGTAGGGAACCTGCTCACTAATGGCTTCATAAGGGAGGCAGACTACCCGGTTTGGGTCGCGAACCCGGTCTTAGTCCGCAAACCAAACGGTTCATGGAGGACATGCGTTGACTTTTCGGATCTCAAAAACGTGTGTCCAAAGGATAGCTTTCCTTTGCCCTACATCGACTAACTCATGGACGCAACTAGCGAGCATGACCTCCTCACTTTCATGGATTCCTATTCGAGCTATAACCAGATCGCCATGCATGGCCTTGATCAATAACAGACATCTTTCATCGCAACCACCGGGCTGTATTATTACCGGGTCTTGCCTTTTGGTTTGAGAAATGCCGAGGCAACCTACCAACGCATAGTCAACCGGATGTTTTTAGAACAACTGGGTCGTTCGATGGAAGTGTACATCGACGACATGCTGGTAAAATCGGAGAGGGCCGATGGCCATGTATCCAACCTTGCTGAAACTTTCGGCATCCTAAGAAAGTACAACATAAAGCTGAATCCCAAGAAGTGCTCATTTGCGTTCCGATCCGGCTGATTCTTGGGGTATGTTTTGAGCGCTAAAGGAATCGAGGCCAACCCGAACAAGATTCGGGCTATTCAAGAAATGCATATTCCCAAAATGGTGAAGCAAGTATAGAGCCTCAACGGGATGGTGGTCGCTCTAGGCCATTTTGTTTCGAAGGCTACAGATCGATGCCTTCCCTTCTTCGACCTCGTCGAGGAGAGGAAACCTTTGCTTGGGATGACGAATGCACCAAGGCCTTCGAAGATCTGAAGCAACACTTAGCTACCCCTCTAGTTCTATCAAAACCTGTTGATGGGGAAGATCTTTTCCTATACCTGGCAGTCACTAACCATGCAATCAACACCGCACTCGTCACGGAAGAGGAAAAGGTGCAGCGGCCAATTTACTATGTAAGCAAGCGATTGACCGGACTTGAGATAAGGTACATAAGGACTGAAAAATTAGCCTTTTGCCTCGTAATGGCGGCCCAGAAATTGCGATCATATTTCCAAGCTCATCCTATCAAAGTCCTAACCAACCAACCATCTAGACAAATCCTAAATTGCCCTGACATAACGGGAAGGCTCCTCAAATGGTCTGCCAAGCTGAGCCAACACCACATCCATTTTCTCCCATGACCATCAATTAAAGGACAAGTGGTGAACGATTTCATAGCCGAATGTTCCGACCCGGGTGATGAAGGAGAGAAGGAGAACCCTAGAAACGAACTATGGCATCTATATGTGGATGGTGCATCCAATGAGAAGGGTGCAGGAGCAGGAATGGTCATATCTACCCCCAAGAGGAAAGAGCTGTACTTCGCCGTCCGGCTTACCTTCAAGGCCACGAACAACGAGGCCAAATATAAAGCCTTCTTGGCTGGCCTAAAGATGGTGAAAGAACTTCACATAGAATCACCTCATGCCTATAATGACTCCGCCATCGCCATCAACCAAATGAATGATCACTTTCAGAAAAAGGGAAAGGTTCTGAAACTTTACATCACTGAAGCCCGAAGACATACCAAAGCCTTTGGAGAATTCCGACTAGAACAAATCCCCACGGAGCGAAACAATAAGGCGGACCAATTAGTAAGAGAAGCAAGCGACCTAGGAGAAACTCTCCCATGGGTACCACTAGACACCCGTAGCATTTTCGGCTTCGAGCCGGGGGCAACCATCATGGAAATTGATCAGCATTTCGAAGAAAGTCGGGTGATAGCCATATATAGGTATATCATGAATAACGAGCTACCAATCGACCGTAAGGAGGCTAGAAAATCTTTGCACCATTCACCGCATTAAACAATCATCGAAGAGAACCTTTATAGGTGAGGATACTCAACTCCGCTGCAACATTGTGTGTCCGAAGATGAAGCCGCCCAGATTTCAAAGGAGTTGCATAAGGGCTTCTATGGAGATCACGGAAGGGGAAAAGTCTGGCAAAAAGAGCCACTCGACAGGGGTACTACTGGCCTACCATAGTAAAGGATTCTATGAAATATGTAAAGAAATGCGACTGATGCTTGCAGTTCTCGAAGGTCCCCAGGGCTTCCCCGGCCCCTCTGGTCTTCATGACATCTCCCTGGCCATTTGATACATGAAGGATCGATCTGATCGGGAAGCTCCCTAATGCCAAAGGCGGATACAACCACGCAATCGTAGCCATTGATTATATCACCATATGGGTTGAAGCAAAACCTCTGACCGGTGTCACTGCTCCAAAGTTCTCAACTTCATTATCAAGAAGATCATCTGTCGCTTCGGCCTCCCAAAGGAAATTGTCACAGACAACGGGACCCAGTTTGAAAGCATGATGTTCCAAGAGTTCTGCGACAAAAATGGAATAGAAAAGAACTTCTCCATGGTCGCTTACACACAGGCCAATGGACAGGTCGAGGCAGCCAATAAAACCATCAAGTCCACTCTTAAGAAAAGGTTTGCCAAAGTGAAAGGAAATTGGGCAGAGGAGCCGCCTCTTGTACTATGGTCGTATCGCACCTCTGCCCGAACTTTGATCGGCCACACACCCTTCTCTCTTTCATATAGGCATGAGGTCATGCTACCTATTAAGGTGGATATCCCGTCCCCTCGTAGGGTAACCTACGACCGCGAGCAAAATGACAAGCTTCTCAAGATCGGCTTGGACACACTCGACGAGCGAAGAATGGAAGCGGAAATCCGCACTGAGGCTTATAAAAGAAAAGTCACAAAACATTACAATGCATGAGTGAAGCTCCGACAGTTCATCATCGGTGACTTGGTTTTGCATTGTGTGTTTGAAAACACCAAGGACCTGACCGATGGGGTGCTTGGCTCGAATTGAGAAGGACCATATGCTTTCAATTTTGTGCTAGCTAACGATGTATACCGTCTATCTCACCCCGATGGACTCAAGTGTCCCGGACCTATAGCCTAGAACACCTATAAGCTTACTTTATATAACGAAAGTACTCCATAAATAAGACCTCGGAATGTAAATGTTTCTTTTTGTAGGGATCAATGGAAGGTCATCTCTCTTTTCCAAGACAATGTCAGCCACATAAGTTCGGGATACGTAGACAGGGAACAGTTCTTATATGCTTATCCATCTAGCCCGACGACATCCCATATCCTATCAAGGGACCGTGTGAGCTACTGCTCCCCTCCCTGATAGAAGGATGTGCTCCATGAGGTTGGATTACCATGCATCCACTCCGCCTAGGCACGTCAGCGATGCCTAATGACCTACAGGTCATCATGGTGCTACTGGACCCGCTCCGGCAGGAAAACATAAGATATAACTCTTGCCTCCTGGGGTGCATCGATGAGCTGGATGATGACTGCAACAGTCTGATTCCCCTCGCCCGTGATGCTCTTCATTTCGACAGGACAAGACACTATTGTCAAGGCTGGCACATGATAACTTAGCGCAACACCATGATAGTATCTCCGAAGTCTGACATCCGTGGTGTTCCCGCAATTAAATAAGCCGAGCTTCATTTTAACCCCTGGGTGTCGAAAAGGGTGCCCACAAGCAAATAAGCTGGGTCCTTCCATGCAAACCTCATGGGCCTTAATCCAACCCTTAGGTGTCGGCCCGCAAGCAAATAAACTGTGTCCTTCTGTGCAAACCCCACGGGCCTCAACTCCAATCCTTGGGTGTCAGAAAGGCCGCTCGCAAGCAAATAAGCCGGGTCCTTCTGTGCAAAACTCATAAGCCTCAACTCCAACCCCTGGTTGTCCGAAAGGGCACCCATAAGCAAATAATCCAGGTACTTCCACGCAAACCCCACGGGTCTTGCTAAGGCCTCAATCCCCCCAAGGCGAAACATACTCGCTACAACATACCTTGTGCTTTTCTTTTATTTGCAGGTACAATAACAGAAATGAGAATCTCAAACACCACATAAAGCAAAAAAAAAAGAGTTCATAACAAACAGGGAGCACGATACACAACCTACCGTGCTAGCGCAATCAACCTATGACAACCAAAGAAAAAGAAAAAAATAGGAAGCGAAAAGAAACAACAAAGACAACCAGTCTACAACCAACAACATGCGACAACCTGCTTACTCATTTGGTCGGGTCAGATAGTTAATCTGCTCAGCCATGAAGATGGCCGGCATAGGCTTACCCTTTCTGGTTAATTTGGCGGTTGCCTCCTCTCGCTACCTCTGGGCTAAAGCGGGCGTCACCCCCAGGATCACAATAGGAAGGTGGAAGTTGTTCATGAAAGTGCCCATTGCCATGTTAGTCAAACGAGCCGACCAGTGAGCGTCCCTTTCTTGGTGGACTCTCTCTTTCAACCCATCAACGTTGTCAGGGGGCATGAACGTCTGATGGGCATCCAAAAGCCCTCGAAGATTACCTACCTCTTGGTCAAATCTCTCCTCCACCTCTTCAACCATGTACCTCTTCAACAAGCGATCCCTGATCAGCAACAAGCTGGTCTTTGACAGCCTCGGCGTCGGCCCTGCAGCGGTCGACTTCTGCCACTTCTTTCTCAGCCAACTCCCTGGTCCGAAATGCATTTTCTCCAAGTGTGGTCTTTGGCTCACGGTCCTTCTCTGCCACACCTTTAGCTACAATAGCCGCCTCACACTCATCAACGACCAGCTCAGCTGCCACTCGGGCCACTTCAACCTCCTCCATCGTAGCTCCCAACTCTTCCTTTAATTGGGCAACTACGTCATCTCCACCCAACAAACTGGCACTGACTGCTTCCAACTTCACCATCTCATCTGCTATGCGGGCCCTATTCTCCTCCAATTCCTTCCCCAGGGGAGTCAACCCGTCAATACCTCCCTCCAGTTCGTCCGCAGTCCTCACCATCCACTGAGGACCACCACGAGAAGACTCCTCCACTTCTTCTACTACCTGCCCCCTGGTAGGTCTCGCTTACAAATTAACAGGCTCATCGCGGACCCGCATCGCACACAGGCCCGTTTGAAAATTAGGCAGTCTGAGTTATTGGAAAAAGGAGATGAAAGAAAAATGAGAAGGTAAACAGGTCTTACCACAGCCAGTTCCTTGCATATGCTATCAACAATAGCCTATAATCTATGACCTGACTATCCCGAGCGTGGCTGATGGGAAATCCCTAAAAATGAGCAACGACCACTTGGAAGGTTCATAGGAGACTGTCCAATACTTCTCTGTCATATCCCGGACTGATCCGCATGGAAATCATCCCAACTTTCTCTTCATCCTCTATATTAGGCCCACGATAGATGAAAACATCGACATCGCCTTAATAAGCTTCGCCACAAGCCATCCTTATTTCATCCATCGTGGGCTCATCTCCTTCTATGCCCCATTGATCCCTCCTCCTCTACCACTCTGGTCCTCACTCGTCTGCTACTTGGGGAATCCTCGGCACTGGACTCTTCATCAACATGAATCACAGAGTAAGAAGTGTCAGCCGCCACTTCTGGGGGCGGCGAAGGAGAGACCATCACGGCTTTCCGCCTGACATCTTACCCTGAAAGATCTGCGCGGGATTATTAACATCATCTAGCTCTTCAAAATTGATCCGACCCACTGGAACAAGGAAATGTAAGATGTTATAAAATAAGGAACCAGCCACAGTAAAGATAAAAATAATTAACTACCGGGCGGAGTGCCTCGGTTCTGGTTCCTAATCAAAGGTGCGTAAGGTTTAGAATTATCCCTTTTAGAGTCTTAGATCTTGCTCTTCCTACGCCCGATAGTCCAGCATCACGACCCCTGTTTTCAACAGGACCATCACTTGAGGAAGTCCAAGTCACACTTTCTCCACGGGCCAGAGGCAGAGGTTGGCCAGAAGTTCCACTATATTTCGCCAGATCATACTCCTGCCATTCTGATGGCACATCAGAAAGGGAATCCGCATCAACTATGGGCCAACCCTCGGCATCCCTAAGGCCAGCGGAATCGTTCGTACCAATGCACCCCTAGTCGGCCCTAGGAAAAAGTGTGGATTCGTGTAAAGGAGATAAAACGAGGCGACTACCTGCAGTCTTATTCGAAACTGTCCCTTTCTTCTTTCTCTTTCGATTGGTTTCTGCGCCTTTCCATTTTTGTGGGGTCACGAATGGACTGACCCTCCGATAGTGGCCTGACTTTTCGGAGCATCTTGTCAGTCACTAAGTTGTCCAAATCTCGAAGGTATCATCTGCCCCCCGTAGACCCAGCACTTGCCTCTCCACTAACGTCTTCCCGGCCTGGCTCAATGTTGGGGTCCCTGCGATGGGAAAATTTTAAGAACGTCAAAAAAGAAAAAAGAAAGAGAGGAGGAATACAAATCACAAAGACAGTCTCACCAAAAGGTCGAAACGACTGGAAACGCAACCCCTCATTCACGGCCTGTGGGACAACGAAATACTGAGATTTCCAACGGAGACACCTTTCTCTGAAACCCCAGCAAAGACCACTTGTCTCTTCTTCTTCATCTATATGTGGTAGTAGGTCTTGGGGTGATGACCGGGCTCCTTGTTAATATTAAAGAGGCAGGTGACAAGGCCCGCGGAAGGTGTCCCTAACTCTAAGCGATGGCACACTATGCAAAGGCCCACCAGAGAACGATAGCTGTTTGAAGTAAGTTGACCTGGAGCAAGGCCGAGGCCTTTCAAAAGAGATACGATGGTTGGATGCAGAGGCAAGTCCACTCCGACTTTCAAGTAACTCAAGGAGAATATGTAGTAGTTTGGTGGGGTAGTGTTAGCTCGTTCGTGGGCTTTCGAAAATTGGATTAAGCTAAAGGTACAACCAAATAGGTTGAGCTCTCTGACCACGCTGTCTGGTCCACCCACAAAGTAAGAAGGGACCATGGGAGAAAAACTCGAAGCACTATCGAATGTAAGCATCATGTGACAAGATCGTAGCAAACATTAAGAAGTAAGCACGACGGATGCCTCCCACTCAGGGACTAACCGGCCTCAAAACATGGTCAAATGAGGAGAGGCACCATCAAAAAGAGAAGAAAACCGCTTAATGGGACGCCACCAGGGGACAACCAACAGTGGAGAAATGAGCCATCGACGACTTGATGACAATGATAAACGACAATGGAGAGAGGGACGTACCTGTTAATGGAGAATTTTGAAAAGTGTTAAAAGATTTACAACAATAGCAGAAGAAATAGGGAAGCAGTAAAAGGATAAGAAGAGGTAGCTGCATCTATTTATAGACCCGTACCAACCAAATCGTAACCCTTCATCTCGAAAAGACAACCAAATATGGATCGTGTGAAGAGATGTGACGTTAGAGTCGATTTAGATCCTTTGGCTCAAAAGTTACACGGAAAACGGACCGCCAAAGACACCCACAGAAAGATGTGTGAAAATAGCATTAATTACACTACAGGCATCCATCAAACCTCATCATTTCTTTTCTGCAAGCCCGCCCCTGCCCGCGAGGGCAGGCTTATGGGGCTAAATGTTGTTCAAAATTTTCGCAAAAGTTTAATAGAGCATGGTGGTTGCCCGTAGGGAGATAAACGCAGCAACTAGGCTAATCCAGGCTTCCTTAGGAATCGACCGACCCAAGGCCGGCCGATTTATACGTCCGGGTTCCTCTCACATAAGGATAGAAAACTGGTTGAAGTGGCTCTAAGGAGAGAGAACGGTCAGACCGGTGGAGAAAATCATACCTAACTAAAGTCCTACCTCCCTGGAAAAGCGCTAATACAACCGCCCTGCTACCAACTGCTCCCATCCGATGTGGAAAGTAGCAACAAACTCTGAGTTACGCCGGATGACATCCTGCAAAAGAAGCAATCGGGGTACGAAAAGGTAGTTTGTTACGATATATGCATGTATCGCTACCAATCCTCCAATTGGCAACCATCCCACTTCCGAACCATCTTACGGTCCGATCTTCCGTATGGACTGTGAATGTCCTTACGCAATCTCAACCGCAGATCAAAGGAGGCTTGCTCATATAAATACCCCAAGCATTTCACCAGACAAGAGTTCGGATTCAAAAAACTTAGAAGGATAACACTTCCCACCATACTCTTACCATCTTCACGCATTCTCCATCATCTCCATGTATCCATTGTAATAATATATATATATATATATATATATTGAGAACAATATATACAGTGTACGTAGGCATACATTTTGGATGAACCACTCTAAAATCCGTGTTTCTTTATTACTGGCATTCCATCATTAATTCCCGATCATATACTGCAAAGCTAACAACATCATTAAAACCCCACTCTCTTACAATATCCGAGGTTGATTAATCATTCTGTCCCGCTGACGGAATTTTTAGTCAACACGAGCCATTAGATTTTGCAATGAAAACTACTGTTGCGCCCCAACTTAAGCGACTAGGTCTAATCAACTCTTTCATTAAATACTCATTGGTTTGACTTCTTAACCCATCCTTCTCTTTCGGAGCCATCCTTGAAATAGGGTGTATTACATGCCTTACACAGGAATCAAGTCGATACAAAACTCAATTTTTTGATGTGAGGACAAACTTTTCACTTCTTCAAAACATCCTGAAACTCCTTAAGAATCGATATCGTCTCTAATCCTTTTTTGGATGAATCTAGTGCATACATGAAACTATCCTTTACCAAACTAGGTTCTTTATACAATATTTCAATAATCTTCCCTAACTTTGTTTCCACCAGTACTGTCCTCTTAACACAATCAAGAACAACTTTATTCTTAGATAATCAATCATACCCAGTAAAACTTCAAATCCAATAAAGTCAAGGATAAATAGGTCGCATGAAAAATTATGGGAAAGATGGGTAACTCGGACATGTTCACAAATCATACAAGATTAGTTGTACCTCCTATGGGATTAGCACATAAATAACGACATCTACTATTTTTGGGATTAGTTTTAATCTATCAACCAATCCTTCAACAATAAAACTATAGGAAGCCCCGGTATCAAATAATACTTTAACTAAATCTTCATTAACATATATATTACCTTCTAGACTTCCCTTTCTCTATACATCTTAAGAGGTTGAAGGCTAATCCTTGATAGATAAACCTTAACATGCTCTCCTTTCTTCATTAGTGGGCAAGCATTTTTCCAATGTCTGGGCTGATAGCATTTGTGGTAGAGACTTTTCAGAACTATAGGAGAGATGAGACCCTGTTGATGTTTCTGAACTTTGGTACTCCTTCAGAATCTTGAAAGATAGCCTTCTTTCCACAGTTAAAACACTCCACATTATTAAATCGGTTCCCCTGAGATCCTCCACCGGTCTTGCCTTGCTAGGTCTTCTTCCTCTTATTGTTGTTGTTGCCTTGAACTGCTGCTAGATTCTTTTTGTCCAAAAGTTCATACCGAAAACCCATATCCACCGGATCTACAAAGGTTCCTTTCACATGAGCGGTCATCCTATCCTGATACCGCTCCTTCATCCAAGTAATAAACGTCTCATTTTTCTTCAAGTGGGTATCTACCAGTCCAGGCCCAAAGCGACATAATTCATTAAACTTGCTCAAATATTCTTCCACGGACATTTCTACTTGCTTTAGATCCATAAAAATTCTATAGAGGTGGGACTTTCCAGCAACCGGCATGTATTATTCTTCAAAAACTTCTTTAAACCTTGCCCAAGAGAAATTATTTGCCAGTTCATTAAGAGTAATGGACTCCCACTAAGCTAATGCCCCATCCTTCAATTGCCAAGAGGCTAAGAACCTTTTTTGATCATCATCGATGTTTAATCATTTAAAGATTTTCTCACATGATCGGAGCCAAGCTTGAACTTCAACAATAGATTCTGTGCCCTTAAATGGATTTCGTCTCAAGCTGGTATAATCTTGCATAGTGCGACAAAGTTAACCCGAGGTTGCATAGGAACTACTACTACTTCAATTACCGTAGCATTTGGAGTTCGACAATTAGTGGCCATTATGCTGTTATTTCCCCCTCCACGTCCTCTTTGGTTACTCATTTCCTATTATATGAATATAGTAAGGTATCAGTTTAGAATATATAGACAAGATTATCTTAGGGAACGAGTATATAAAAACTGGAATATATTTATTTGAATAAAAATTTCAAATATGCACTCTCATTGACTAAACTCATTCTAAGGCATTACTAACCCTGTCTCTAATGGGTCGACCCCATCAAGGCTTAGGTGTTCACCCAACCTAAGGTTTGATACCAAGTGTGACGACCCATCTCTTCGACCTTCGAAAATCGAAACTAATACACCATGGTATTCACATGCCGCAAATTCAAGTGCTGGAGAGGCGGATGATCAAGGGTAAAAGAAAATAAAGATATAAGATAGAAACAATAGATTCTCACATCGTATTGAACAAATTATAATTATACATGAAGATAGTACATACAATCACTCCCAAAGTGATACATCGGAGTCATGGCAAGTACTAACCCAGCCAGGGACAGTTATAACTGCCCATCCCCACATAGGTGCTGGTATATACTTATACAAAATACAACGGAAATAGTAATAGATAACTATCAATAGAGGAATCTTCTGCTCCAAGCTCCTTCTAAAATGCTCCTAGCTAGATATGACTACTTAGCTTCCCAAAAATTAAGGCACCTAAGAGTTTAAGGGAAAAGAAATAAACTCCAGGTTAGTCATGGGACTGGTGTGAGAAAACTCAAAAGAACGGATACTTTTGAAAACAAAGGTATCTCATAAGACCATGTTGCACATAAAAACGGATAGGTTTTTCCTTGTGATAAACAAATCATTTGCTACGTAAAATCAGAAATACTGTAATAGTGTGTAGGGTACAAATACATATTAATCACAGCCGAAATTGTTACATCGATTAAATTCCAGCATAATAGCTATATAATCAAGTTCGTAAAGGTACGTATTGGAGAATGGATTTCCAACAATGACAAGGTAAGGGACTATCTTCTGACAGTACATCTCTAGAGGAATGTACCGAGGCATAGCCTGCTGCCCTCTACCAACACAGAACTAGCCTACCTCTACTATAGATAGTATCGAATATCCCATCGACCCGGTCGTTCCCAACCTATCCGTGGGATCCTAAAGCATACACAACAAACCCGAAATATAGAGGGAATTTAGAAAGGTGACGATCATATCCAAATAGGTGCGACCCTTATAACCCAGCTGCATCTACCCTGTTTTTTCCATTACTGATGTGTGAGGATTGAGGTAACGTTTTACCTTTCACATGAAAAATTCCACTTTGAATGCCACATTGCCATTTCCGATGACTCACTACTTGGTTTCCACAAAAGTAGAACCTCTGAGTTCATATGCCTCATGGAAGGGTGTTAAGTATAAGACGGGTTACCTCCTACATGACCAAATAGATGTACGTTTGTAAAAACCAATGTACGTGGTCTTAGAAATGCAATGTCAAACATTCATCCATACAAGTTGTCCAGGAACAGGACAAACAAAGGTACTCCTACAACTTCCTATTTGGGAATCATCCCTAGGATTAGTAGCGAGAAGTTCTTGCATTGAAGATTTCAGAATCATTGTCTTCACTTTCAAATGCGTATATTGGTTCGAAGAGGTTTTCAGATAAGAATCACCCAAATCTGATCCTAGTCTCTCCAAACTAATTATCGACAGGAAAGATGTTAAGTATGTGCATGATTGATGATCATCATTCAATCAAATAATATCTTCATATTCGATAAAAATATCTTTATAGATATATTTTAAACAATTTCTTCTTGGAATATAAAAATTTATTAAACCTCTTTTTAACTTTGGAAATACCAAACCATTTTCTTTAAATTACTTCGGAAAATTATTTCCATCTTCCTAATGAAGATTACTTATTTCCAAAACATATCTTTTAATGGGTTAAAAACAATGTTATCATTTACTGTATACCCAAACCAATTAGTACTGAGTACAAATGATTCATAGATTTTAGATTAATTATACTCAACACTAATTTCCGTATTCTACCCATACTATTTATTGAATAACGATGGAATCACCTTTTAAATTCACACAGATAGTATGGGTTCCCTTCTTGGAATTTAATACAGAGTTTAACTAGAACGTTCTCTTCACCATCAAAATCTTATTTGAAATCTTGTTTAACTTTGTGAAAAATTTCAAATCTCTTTTCTTTTATCTTAAAAAAATACAATTCAAGTAAATCAAATTAACTATCCCCTCCGTCAGGCCAGTCTAGATAGCTAGGGGGAGTAGGCAATTGGTTTTCCAAACTCTAGCCTAGAAACTACCTCTTTGTCACCCATAAGGAGGTCAAGTTATTTGGTCGACTCTAAACCTTTAAAATACTTCTATGATTATTTGGAAAACATTTCCAAAAGATTTGGTAAGATAAATCCAAGTTTAAATCATTTATTCAAAAATTACCAAATTTAGTTGTTAAATTGCTGGTGAATAGTGATTTTAAAGCTTTGTAGATCAAAGCACTTATTCCATTGTATATTTATGTCCATTTTTATAGCTCAACCCCTATTTAAAATATTTTAACATATTTATGAAATTTATTTGACAGTTTTAAAGATATAAAAATATCAAATTTTAAAAGGCTGAAAACCATGGTCTACGAACTGCAAAAACACGACTTTTTTTGAAAACTTAATTTGGACATATCGCAAACTTTATTAAATGAAAACTCGAATTTTCCTTTTCATTTGTAAACTATGGCTATAAGAGTCCAGAAAATTCTTATCCTAAAGAATTCCAACTCATATTCCATTCTATAAATGGATTTAACCTTTTACAGCGCGAAATCACAAACTACGTTACGCGACGCGCTTATTTTGACTCCATTTTCCAATCTTTTTAAAACTTTGTTGAAATAAGTTTTAATGTGTATAAAACATTTTAAACCATTTTTATCCATTTTTAAAAATGTTAACAATGTTATATATACCATTATAATTTATAAAGGAAAGTGATTCCGTTGTGTGAATTCAACATGTATTTTACTATGAATCATTTCCATATCAAGCAAGCATATCATCAACATCCAAAACATGATGATCAAGCAATATACAAGCATATAAACATATTATATCATCATAGAAATTATTAATAAAAGGTATGGAGTTGTTCTCACATATATAACGATCTGTTTCCTAACTTTTAATGCTTTTTCTTTTCCGGTTCAAATCCCAAGGAGCTCGGCTTCTATAGGGATGGTCACGGCCTATAAGTGAATAGGTGGAGGTGATTGACGAGGTGATGGTGGCCCTAGATGAGCATGACCAAGTTGGAGAACGAGATGTAGATCACTACGATGAACTTGAACTAAGGTGGTATATTTTGTATATAATTTTAGCGGAGCTTCGCTCTGATGGAGAAATATTTTGGAGAAGAAGTGGAGGTGATGGAAGCCATTAATAAGCTTGTGAAGAAGGAGAAGAACTTGAGAATTTGGTGTGAAGAAATAAGTGGGTGTAGGGTGCTATTTATAGACTTTTTAACAAAATATCTACAACTTCATCATCACATCTCCCATCATCCATGTGCTACACACCCTCTACCCTCGACTAAACCCACCCCTTATCCCACTCCCCTCCCATGTGTTTGTCTTCTCATGATTGAGTGATGGTGAGTTTGCTTTTTCAAGATGCATTTGTTTATACATAAGGAGCTTATATATATACATTCCTAGATATTTCTTTCGGCTTCGATTTGACTAATTGTAATACACATTTATACGTATATATGCATGTACATGTATGTATGTGTATGTTCAAACAAGATTACTACAACTTAAAACCATTTCCATTTGTCAAACTGTTGTAAATCAGTAATCCAAATTCAGCTCATATTTTCAGTTTTTAACTAAACTATTTGTAATCCATAATCCAAATTCAGCTCACATTTTCATTAAATAATGATTAAAATGAATTATTTATCTTATGAAAAAATTATTTGAATATTTTAAATTAATTAAATATCCCAAATTAAAGTGATAAAATTATGGGTCGTTGTTTTGAGCGCGACCGTATTTTTGTTTTGTTGTTCGGAGTCCATACGCTAACAAAAATCTATGCGGCGAGATGCTGGAAAATTTAAAATAAATATAACCCACACTCAACATGTTCTTTGCTCCTTCTCTTCTTTGTCTCCCCCCGTACCTCTCTATTTATCTAGCTTGAACAAAGACATAAAATGAAAACCCAATTCTTAAAAATTCAATATAAAATCAAATACATAACTAAAAAATAAAAGGATGGATTCTTTGGATTTATGAGGGAAAGATCTACATGTAGGTGTTCTTGAAGGTGGGTGCGACGTGTTTTGGAAAAGGTCGATAGTTTTGAGGGTGGCTAGTATTTAGGGCGAATTCGACCATCATTGGCTGGTCGGGGTTTGAATTCATGTTAGTCATTGGAAGGCGAGCTCATGGAGGCAAAATCAGGGGGGTGCGACAGCCTAGGTTGGAACGCGACTTTTTGAAGGGGAAGGAGCAGGTCTTCGAATGCATTTTAACTAGGTAGTGTGAGATAAATCTCGTGATGGATGATGGAAGGAGAAGTTGAACTGAAGTTCAACGGAGCAAGAAGAAGTTGTTTTCGTTGAGTATCGTGTGAGATATGGGAGGATGAGGGATCGGCTTTAGGTATTCATGTTCGTGCATGTGCACGAGTTACAGGCATAGTTAATGTTTGGAGAAGAAGGATTAAACTTGAGTTAAGGGTAATTATTTAAATAAGGATGTGTGTATAATTAATAATATAATCTCAAATCGTATTTAATGTATAACTTTCTCATACGAGGTCAGATTCAAACGCGGCCAGTCGCGGTGGATTATCAAAGATATTTAATTCTTTGAATTCATGGAGATTGGAGCTTGTAAAATTTCAAGCTAAATTTGAACGCTGTTCGATTTTAGACGGAATCAGAACGCTTCGGCGATAATTGGAATTTTGGTGAGTTAAATTCACCTTTTTGGTTAATCGGTAATGATACATATTAGATACAAATTATTTATTGCCTGTTTGGATGTTGTATTTGCTGGTTATTTGGTTTGGATAAATCATCATTTTCTTAAAATGGATAAAATATAAAGTGATAAAATAATACTGGTTTAATATAATTACGTTGTTTAGATAATAATGTAGTTAATTTAAGCATACTTCTTTGGTGTTATCTATTTGACCAAGTAAATCCCGTCTAATAATAAATGGAAGAGTTTATTTTAAATGACATCATTTAGTAGAACAAATCCTTGTTCTGCTATTATATTAATAATTTGGAAATTAATTTAAGTGCCAGTTGATTAATGCTGATTATGCGATGTATTAATAATTGATTGTTAATTATGGATTTGGTTTACATATATGTAAGATTATGTAAATACCTGTAATTTAACTTGGAAAGTTAAATTGAATTTAATGATAGCTTATTTAAGTACCATTGTGGTCGCTGAGCCTCTTTCAGAATTTTGAAAAGTTACGGATTTAAATTAACTTCAATTTTATAAATTGAAGTAAAGTGTTTTATTTAATTATTATTTAAAGTAAAGTGATTATTTAATTATTATTTTAACAAAGTGTTTTGTTAAATTTCTTATTTTATGTGTTTTGTAAAATTATTTCTTTAGTAAAGCTAATTATTATATATAATGTTTCAAAATCAATTACTTATTAATGTTGTTTAAAGATAATTAATTACTTATTAAGGTTGTTTAAAGATGATAATTAATTTATTATTGATTGACTAAAGCTAGTTAATTATTTTATTGGTATTATTGTTTGAAAGTTAACTAATTATATTTTGAAATTGTTTAAAGTTATTTTACTATATTATATTATCTAAAATGTTTTAAAGGTTAATAATTATAATTTTTTTTAAAGTCTATTATTATATTATTAATAATGTTTTAAAATTTTATTTGTATGATGTTAAAATTTGTATTCATTATAATTATATAATAAATTGTTTATAAAAGAATTCCTTTTTATAAAAGAATTTATTTAAGGAGTTTACAGTTTGAAAGAGATTGTAGGATTAGAAAGAAGTTTGTATTTTGAATGATTTTAGAAAAGAGGTTTATAAATGGTTTAGTGATTTGAAAGGGAAGTTTTATAAATGGATTTCTGAGATTTATGAAGGAGTATTTTTTATAAATAAATTTGAGATATATAAAGAAGCTTTATAAACAGATTTGGAAATTTATAAAGGAGATATTCATAAAATAAAGGAAATTTATGAAAAGGATTAGTGTTTTGGGTTATTAATATCTACATTTGAGTTTGATCATTTAATATAATTTTGGAATAGAAAATCTCTCAAAGCGTTTGGTGAATACAGTTATACCATTTTATAAGTATGTGAAAAAGGTTTTCTAAGTTTTGAAAGGAATGGTTTGTGAATATACTTATCCTAGTGAGATAAGTATATAAATATTTTGATAACTATTTTTGGAAAGAAATTTAATTAATGAAAGATTAATTTTGAGAGTCTTGGTGATTTCCATGGGAAATGTAATCTCTGTTTTGAATGTTTGTTTATTTGATAGTTAAATAACCGACTATCAAATCTTGGCCTAAATATGTAATCCTTCTTAATTTTGGTGGTACGAAAATATTCCCTATTTAACACTGAAGGATTTTAACTCTGGAAATATCTAGGAGGAACACAGGGACTATATGGTACAGTTACCGTCAGTGGTGCTATACTATACGTATAAACTCATTTTGTTCTTCTATGACAAATGATGAGGAGATCCGTCCACATAAACGGTTTAGGGGGTGATCCCCACTCTTATGTATTATCTGATTATTTCTAAAAGAACTAGTATTGGGTATTTCGAAAATCGATCAATTGGTTATGGGACATCCAGTAAGCGGGGGAGTGTACTTGTAAGAGATGACTCAAAACCGTAACCACTCCAAAACCATATACGGGTTCTATGCTTAGAGGAGATTCGAGATCTATTTTGGATGTTGGAATCCATGTGTGATCAGAGGCCCGTTGGGGTATGGGAATCCATGTATGATCCAAAGATATATTTTGAGATGTGGGATTCCATATATGATTATGAGACCCATTGGGGTATGGGAATCCATGTGGGATTCTGTGATCTGTTCAGGTGGCGGTGCATGAGCTGGAACGCCGGACGTAGCCTCACCAATGGTGATGACTAAAGCTAGAGATAGGATGCATGGCTAGAGGTTCAGCTAACCCATAAGGGTGTAGTCGTCTCCTTCCTATAGTTACCTAAAGTTGTTATGCATGCATAGAGCAATGCACCCGGCTTAATACTTTTTGGGACCAACTATGTATTTCCTACTGTACATCAATAGGGATGTATTATTGCTCGAAAGGATAACTTTGATCCATGTGCAGGAGGACCGTTATTGAAGTGCCAAGGGCACCTTTGTGGAATCCTATACAATTAGCGAACGCGCCTTAGCGATTTTTGATTATATACCTAGTATTTTTGTGATGTACACTCACGAGCATTACAACTACTTGTTTTATTGATATTTTCGCCTTTAGACATTATTATAATATCACTGGATTTTCTAATATAAATGGTTTGGTTACTGTAAGGTAAAAACTCATCCGTGTTTATGTGCGGCGTAGTCTTACGAGATACCTTGATTTGAAAGGTTCTATAATCATTTAAAATCCAGTTGGGGTGTGTTTCTCACTCTAGTTTACCAGACTGATCCGGGTGTATTTTATCATATGCTTGAGTCAGATCAAATATATTTATAGATTCAGTTTGGATGCTTTGGAGCTTCAAGAGACGAGTTGGATGCCTCCAAGATGTATTCACATATATTCTATTTGCCGCTGCATTGGTTGTTTATATTTTTCAACAATTGTGGGGACATGTTGTTATAATTGTCTAGGCTGTTGATTGATTAGTTGACTCTGATTGGTATATGTATAATAAAGTTCAGTTTTCTATTGTAAAGATCATTGTTATATTATAGATTACTCGTCACGTTATGAGATTATGTTCTATCTTTTCATTCTTTTTCCTCAATAGTCTGTTTTTCCAGCACTTGGAAGCTTGACACATGAATATTGCAGATGTATTAACGTCGATTTTTGAGGGTCGAAAAGGCAGATCATTATAGCCTTCACTCCATAAATCTCTAGAAGAAGGAAAAAATTCTAAATCTCCCTCGAAGGACACACTGACCTCTCAAGTTATACCTTTAGTCTGCCTAGTCTTTGAGAAACTTCAATCCTCACTAGATGACATCTCTAATCTTTACCTTTTGGTCTATGAACTTACAGGTCATTGATCATTGCCTCCTCCTCCACCAGCCAGTCTTGCCCCAAGTTCGAGCGCTATCATGACCGCGTTTGCCTTCACAACAACGTCTAATCTCCTAGTTCTTCTCTCCAGGTCTATCCTCGGCACCGATGTAGAGAAAATAAGGGCGTTGGAGGTACTGAAGGATACCGATGTATCTCTTAACGAGGAGTAATGATAACTAGTGAAAAGGGTCCTGACACTATGCCCATGGAGAAGAGGCTGAGAAGTGACATTTCTAAGATTAAGATCAAACATGAACCAGACACAAAAAAGGCCTCTCTAGTTTGTTCTAACCTCCACTCCTTAGGTGGCTAGCATAACAACTGATACTCCCAGGTCTTACATCGACTTCGACAATGACTACAACTAGGACAACGACCCCGACGATTGTCTTGCACCTCTAAAGGATGTCGATCCTCTAAAGAGAAAGCCCCATTCTATTAAGAAGAGCAAGAAGGAGAAGACGAAAGCGAGGAGGGGGAAGCATTTTGTAGGACGGTTCTTTAGATTTTTTAAAGGGAACATTTGTCATACATCCTTAATAACTTTCATAATTCACCAAACATCCCTTTGATACAAAACATAAAATTTCATCCCTATTTTTAAACACAGCCTTTTCTTTTCCCAAACTACCCTAAAAAATCATCGTAAAACCCTGAACCCACGCTTTTTTTATCGTTCAACCTTTAATACAATTGAAATCACATTTTCTTCAACAAAATCCAAAAATTCTACAAAATCAAACAACAGAACAACCAAAATCAAGTTGAAAATCTGACGTTTTCAAAATCAAACGAGGCAAAATGGGAAGATCGAAGGTGATATTTCTCAATTTCATAAGTAGTCGATATATATTAGACTGTTTTAAATCGATAGATCTTAGGGTTTTTGCAAGGATTTTAGAGTTTTCGAGTTATCCATGCATGTAATCAAGCTTTTTTACGGTAATACAAAGAAAATTGAGAATGCGAACGATAAACTAAAAAACATTCTATAATTACTGCAATTTTTGTAAAAAATTGTTCAAAAAACCGTTTCCTCTCTTCAAATTTTAAGTAGATGTTATTAATGTGTTTTTTGCATATTTTTAAGCAATATATTCGATCAATGTCTGTATTTTCCTGCAATTTTTCATAATAATTACAAATATAACAGTAAATATCATAATAATGTCAATTAGTCACAATTATTGCAGACAAATATGCAACTGTGTTGAATTTTTTTGAATTTCTCTGCAACATTTATGTATAAATGAAATTAAGTAAACATTACTGAAAATATCACATATGGCTGCAAATAATTAACCTTAATTGCTTACTTTTTAGTACTAAATAAGTTAAACAGAATAAACTTAGTGTTATCTGTAATTTTTAGAAAGTTTAATGTCAATTATTCATATTATTGCCGACAGATATGCAACTATACTGAGCACTGTTGAATATCTTTGCAACATTTAAGTATGAAGAAAAATAATCATTACTAACAATATGTAACGACCCGTAACTTTAAGATAATCTTATTTGTTTATTTATATATTTAATTGAAATTTTGTGAAACTTTAAACAATAAAATTTTGAAATTTAAATTTGATATTTGAAATGTGTCTGTTTTAACATATCAACTGGTAAATTTTCATCAGATAATTTGGAAGTTTATTTTCTAGTGTAATTTTATTCCAATTTATATCAGTTAAAATTGATGATAATAAAAGTGTTCCGAAACCTAAATATGTCAACATGAGAAATTTTATTTAGAACACTCCGAATAAGACTGCGTAATCCATTTCGTGAAAATCGGACGTTTCTAACTCCGTTTGGATTTTTCCGTATGGAATAGCAACGTATATCGGTATAGATTATCGACTTTTGATCGGATGATCGTACCACTAATATCTGTATACCGTTTTGATCGTCTCGTCGTGCTGATATGTATGGTATATTTATTTCTGTATTTTGAGGTCCGATACGCACCGTAAACAATAAACGGTTCGTTGTAACGGTGCCAAAATCTTGACTTTTTATTTTACTTTACGTTTCAAAGTTTGAAACGTGATGCTCAAGCAATAATAATTTGCTTTTATTATTCAGCTCAATCCAAGAATTACTGTTGCCATCCCATCTCCGGTTCGAAAATCAAAACGTTTGTATACGTTTATTCATTTGGCAACGGTTCATTTTTCTTTATAATTTCGTTCTTTTAGAATGCAAACTTTATTTTTGCTGTCACCCTTCTTTCCTTTTCAACTATTCCTTTTCTTTTTTTTCTTTGCCGAACCAAACTTATAATTTTCCTTCCTCCTCTCCACATCACCGATCCAGTCCCCTACCGTGGCCTCGTCCACCTTGCCTGCATCATCTCGTCGACCGTCGCCCTACACTCACTCCATCTCGGCAACCAAGTACCCAGATCGTCCTTTCCCTAATCATCAGCCCCGCTCCTCCCAAAAGCCACACCACTCATCTGCGAACCGCCACCCGTCCTTCTTCGGCCATCATCACCTCCACATGCCCTGGTCAAGACCCCTATACAACCCAAAAACCCAAGCTTTCTGGTGAACCTCTTCAGTCTTGTTATATTATATATGTAAGTATATAAATATAAGTTATCTATTATATATGCCATATGTTTTAAGGTATATACTGCTATATATATTCTTTTTTATATAATAACATTTGATAGTATAAATGTATATGCCTTGTTGGTATATTTATAAAGTTATATAGATTGTTGTTTTATTTATATATTGGTTTATAAAGGTTACAGAACTATATTTTGGTTACAGTATCAAGATATAGTTTATAGATATAGGTGACAGTGTTGCATATATAAAGTATATATATATATATATATATATAGTGTACGTAGATAACTTGTATGATTGATATATGAGATATTCATATTGGGTTTTCAAGTATTATATACATTAAAGTTTTGGCCTGCTGTCATTCGCATATACACAGTTATATGTTTTTTATTACTAGCATAAGCACATATATGTTCGGCCTGTACATGTATATACGACCTACAGTTTATAGTTTGGATTAAAATTGTTATGTGCATTTGATAACGTGAGTTTTTATATGTATATATATACATTTCAAAATAAATATGCAGAAGGTTATATATATGTGTTTCAAATTTCATCTTGACTTAATTTTTGATATACATCGGTTTTAGTATAAAGTAAGTGCTTTTATATATTATAATCTATTAGTTATATGAGGTACAAGTGTTGCTGTTATAAATTTTATTATATAAAGATATGTTGATACTTGATATCTTATGTATTGCGTTATATTACGTGTATATGGGTTATGTGCAAGTTTGTATATATGTTACTATACGCTGTTTGGATATTATTGTATATTTTTATATGCAGTTTTTTTAGAAATGTCTATTCGTATATGTTAGTATTAATATATTTTAATGAAATATATTTTCAGTATAAATATAGATCAGTATCTATTTTATGTTTAAAAGTATATACATATGTGAGTTGTATATATATGTTTGTTTTTTTATGTATTTTAAATCGAAACAATAATTTTGAACTATATATATACATTTAATTTAATATATGTGTGAATTTAAAATATGATTATATATATATATAGTTTTATATAATTATATATATATGTGTTCACTTATACCAATTTTCTTCATCGATCTCGTACTGATGTGTTCCATCGATTTCTATTATCAGCTTTGATCGTTGAATTCATGCCGATTTGCTTTGCTTGGATTTGTAACTCAATTTCAGGGTCCGTATCAGTGTGCGTATCCGTTTCATCTTCATTGTCTATTTTCTCTAGCCTCAAAAGGTGAGAAATCACTCACGATTAATATTCTTATATTTATAAAATTTGATTTCAATTGGAACGTTAATTGAAATATGCCGCTGTTAGTTATTTACATTGCTTTATATATGCCATTATCTGTATCTGTTCACCTGTGACATCTGACACCATTATCTTTTATTTATATTGATGATATATGCCTGTTATGTTATTATCATATCTGTTATCACTCTGCAAGTTCCCTGTTAGTATAGAATTCACTATGGGTTGAAATGATACATACCCGAACGATCTGTAGAATAGGAGAAAATCGTTATGGGTTGAAATGATAAACCCAAGCGATTTTCATTGAATTGAATTTGGGATTGCGGGTTGAAAAGATATATACCCGTATATATATTCAAATTACGGATTGAAATGATAAATATCCATATCACTTGACCATAGGATAGAAATTATATACAGACACCGTTGGTCTATATATATTTTGAAAAATGATTTCTACGCTTTTGAAAAGAATTGTATAGTTTTAATAAATATTGATTTTTAAAGATTTATTAAAGTTGATTTAATAAAGTTGAGATATATATATATATGTTTAAGTATTTATTTAAATTTATATTTTCAAATATAGAGTTTGAAATGATTCAGGTTAAAAAGATAATTTGAAATTGATTTGAAAATCTATATTTATTTAAGAATCATACTTAAGTAAGTTTGGGTTTAAATTTATTAAATTTGAAATTGTAAAGATATGTTTATAACTTGAATTTGATTAAAGTGACTTAAGTGAATACTTCAAATTTATATAAATATAAATAGGATATTCTGATTACTTAAATTTGTAAATTGAAGTTGTATTTAGATGTTATTGAAATGATTAAGTAAATATTTCAAAACTAAATAATAGTAAAGTGAATTTGATATATAGATAATTATCGAATTTAGTTTTGGAAATGTGGAATATTTAAACTTTGAAATATATTGAAATTTAATGGTTTATTTATGTTTCAAATTTGTATTCGAAATCGATATAAATTGAAATGATTTATTGGGAAATTGAATTGAGTTGAAATTAAGAATTGAGATTTGATTAAATTTGAATTTTGGATTTCGAGTTGATTTGAATCGATTTGTGGAATTTGAGGAAGCTATGTTTATATAAAGTATTTTTAAACTAAATCCTAGACTATTTATATTTTACTTTATAAATTATTTTAGTATAAACTATTTTAATATAAATCATTTTCAAATACAAATTATCTTATTATAAACTAATTTAACTTATAACTATTTTAGATAAACTATTTTATTTTATAAACTATTTTATTTTATATACTATTATTAATATCTAAACTGTTGAAGGAAAGGGTTATGGATTCCAAATGCTATGATTTCAAAGATGTGATTTCCAAAGTGTTTCCATAAAAAAAAAGATAAAAAAAGACTATGATTTCGAAAGCGTTGTAACTTTGGAAAGTGATATAATTTTTGAAATGGATATATTTGAAGTGAAAATGATATCGTATTGATTTGGTTTTCGAAATGAAAACGATATTTTGGTTTTGAAGTATAAACTATTTTTAAATGACCACGGGGTTATAATAACGATTGGTTGTTAAAGAGACCAAGATCGGATATGGACATACTCTCTGTCGATACCGAAAACCACTTTAACAACTGTGTACGCGGTGGAGATTCCAAAATGAAGTAGGATGGTGGCGACGATCCTATTGAGGTATGAACGTGGACCCGACTCCCATGAGTTGGCATAAGGTGGCTAAAACAGGAGCGATTCTCGGGCCAATGAGGTAGCACCTCTGATCGGACGCATTTTTTAGATACATTTCTATTACTTTGTGATTGATTTGGTGGCCACCCTTTGAATTTGATTGGGAGTGTGTTCCAAGGTGGGCGGTAGTGGCTGCTATGCATTTCCACCAGCCCGAATGCGTAATTGGTATATCTACCCTGGCATTGCCTTGTTGTGCCGTGTCACCTACCATATCGAGCTTTACTACGAGTTTGGATTTGTGCCGTAGCCTGTGGAGTATTGAGGTTAGCCCCCGATCTGGGAGTATGCTAATATTGGATAGACTACTGGGACTATTATGTGTTAAGGGGAATATTGGGTCACTCCTTAACGCTATCTAAAAGTAAGTTTATTTTATTATAGACATTATTATATTAGCGAAATATTACTACATAGTATATAGTTTAACGGATCCTTAGAGGATGGTTATCTCAAACATCCTTTGAGTTACTGGTATTTCAGTTGATATTTCACTTGAGTTGGATTTATTGATATAAGAATGTTAATCCTGACTCGAGTGTTTTGTTTTTTGCTTTACGCTCGGGTCAGACCGAGTGATACTGCATTGGAGACTCACCTTTGGAGTTGGAGCTTCGCTTGGAGATCCAGCTATCTATCCAGCTTTCAGTTATTCAGTTGATTCTAGTGATGTATTCAGATCTTATATTTCACTATTGTATTTAGACATCTATGTACTCGAGACTTCTGTTGTATCTTGTTTAACTCTGTTATATATATAGTAGCTTCATGAACTACTATTCTTCTATTTCCGCTGCATTATTGTTATATTACTCTGTGTCTGTGATTCTATGATTAATTATTTACTGTATATGCTGAGTTTTGCCAAATTTAAATTAACAATCTGATATTTTGAGCAATTCAATTTCCGACATATGTGGATACGAATGGCTGAAAATTTCGGGCTGTTACATGTGGTATCAGAGCGAGGTTTTAGGAATACTTAGTATATATAGTAAAATTCAGTTACAGAATCACTTTCGTTCGAGCTTGAATTCCTTCTTCTTTGACTCGGTTTCTTCGAATTTTGGAACGTTTCCTTCGGTTCCGAAGTCCATTCGTGTCTCCCCTATTCGTGTCTTTTGACTTTGGAGTATCCCATAACTCCACTTCGAATGATATCTATAATAAATCGGCGGTCTCGCCAATCTCTGAATGATTTGTAAAGGGGTGAAACTCCTTTACAATAAGCATTGATTCACCGGAGATTTTGTATCGTCGGTTTACGATGCTGTTATCTTTTGTTATACCCGAATTCTATCTCTGGCGATCGAATGTCGATTTAGCTTAGAATTCTGCATCGATCTTATTTATGAAGTCACGATTGACCCGGTTAAGGTTGACGCGATATGTATAAGTTTATCCATCTTCCTGTTTGAAATTCAATCTGTTTATCTCCCTATCGAACCTATCTTCTAGTTGAATTCTTTGTTTAGGATCCCTCTATATTTGTATCTCTATCCTTGTTTTGAAATCCATCTTTGAATCATCGAGTGAGGGAGTGTATTTTGCATTAGTAATTAATATTAAGTTGTTTTATATATTGTGTTGTTTGAGTTGTTGATGTTGATTTGGGTTTTCGATCGATTCGTCTGATCAACGCTATCGATAGGATTTCCAAAACACTTGAACAGAACAAACTGACACAATATTGTTTTCAAATTTGGTAAATGTAATTAATTTGTATGATTATATTATAACTATATAAGTAAAATTTTCTGGAATTTGAAAAGTTAATTAAATTGGTTGTTTGAAATGATAATATTTGATTATCATTTATTGTTCTATAAATGAATTTATAAACATGGTTTATAAATTGATTTGGAATTGAAATGAATTTAAATCAGGAATTTGGGAATTTAATTTCCGGTGATTTCAAGCTTTGGTTTTAAAGTGTATATTATTTAAAGTGTTTTCGGATAGAAACCATTTCCAAAGAATTTTTTTAATGTTCAAATCAGTACTCTCTTCTTTGTCGCTGGAAAATAATTTCGGTGATGGCGGCCGCATCATCGACATTCATTTTCAAGTTTCGAAGTAGAGAGACCATTCAGTAGCTTTGCTACATTTTGTTTTAGGAATTAATTTGATTTGAATTTCTTCAGTATAATTTGATATATATATATATAGGTATATTATTTTAAAATTTTAATTTGATTTGATATATAATATATATATATATATATATATATTTATCTCTAAACTGTTTGAAGTAAATCAGAGATTTAAATTCTTAAATTTTAGGTTTAAAGAGGATTTCAATTATAAACCGAAGTAAAAAATTCTTGGATAAATATTTAACTGGGAATAAATGAATTGTAAAATTTTATTTGTGTAATACTCAATTGCATTCCATATATAACTTACCTGAATTATTCAGAAGTTAAAAATGTAATTGGATAATATACAATATAAAATGACTTTATAAGGAAAGATTTGAGTGTTATAATAAATGTTATACACTTAAATTTTATTATAAAGATGTTAATAGATATAAATAGAATAATAAGTTAATTGAATAATAGATGAGACAAATAAATTTGTTTTGAAGGAATTAATAAATTGAAATTAGATTAACTTATGAAAATACCTTGGATTTAAATCAATTATTGAACATAAATTAATTTAAATTGAAATTTATATGGTTTAAATTAATTTATATGGTTTAAATATATGTGATAAGATATATTAAGTGAAATAAAAGAATTAAATTTGTTGAATAAAATATGAGTATAATAAATGATTATACAAATTGATGATTTAGAAATTGTTAATTGAGGATGACTAGATAATAAGATAATGAATTTAGAAATAGATAGATTGATTCAACTTAAGTGAACTCAAATGGATTAAATCAAATTGTTGAATGTTAATTAGTTTAATTTAAAATTTATATGGTTTTAAATTTATTGTTTATTTTGAATTTCAAATCTATTATTTCCTTCTGGTAGTTTTATTCTCCTACCATCTTCCTTTTCGGGGACGAAAAGTTTTGAGTGGGGGATAGTGTAACGACCCGTAACTTTTAGATAATTTTATCTGTTTATTTATATATTTAATTGAAATTTTGTGGAACTTTAAACAATAAAATTTTGAAATTTAAATTTGATATTTGAAATGCGTCTGTTTTAACATATCAATTGGTAAATTTTCATCAGATAATTTGGAAGTTTATTTTCTAGTGTAATTTTATTCCAATTTATATCAGTTAAAATTGATGATAATAAAAGTGTTCCGAAACCTAAATATGTCAACATGAGAAATTTTATTTAGAACACTCCGAATAAGACTGCGTAATCTGTTTAGCGAAAATCGGACGTTTCTAACTCCGTTTGGATTTTTCGTACGGAATAGCAACGTATATCGGTACCGATTATCGACTTTTGATTGGATGATCGTACCACTAATATCTGTATATCGTTTTGATCGTCTCATCGCACTGATCTGTATGGTATATTTATTTCTGTATTTTGAGGTCCGATACGCGCCTGAAACAATAAACGGTTCGTTGTAACGGTGCCAAAATCTTGACTTTTTATTTTTCTTTACGTTTCAAAGTTTGAAACGTGATGCTCAAGCAATAATAATTTGCTTTTATTATTCAGCTCAATCCAAGAATTACTGTTGCCATCCCATCTCCGGTTCGAAAATCAAAACGTTTGTATACGTTTATTCATTTGGCAACGGTTCATTTTTCTTTATAATTTCGTTCTTTTAGAATGCAAATTTTATTTTTGCTGTCACCCTTCTTTCCTTTTCAACTATTCCTCTTCTTCTTTTTCTTTGCCGAACCAAACTTATAATTTTCCTTCCTCCTCTCCACGTCACCGATCCAGTCCCTTGCTGTGGCCTCGTCCACCTCGCCTGGATCATCTCGTCGACTGCCGCCCCACACTCACTCCATCTCGGCAACCAAGTACCCAGATCGGCCTTTCCCTGATCATCAGCCCCGCTCCTCCCAAAAGCCACACCACTCATCTGCGAACCGCCACCCGTCCTTCTTCGGCCATCATCACCTCCACATGCTCTGGTCAAGACCCCAATACAACCCGAAAACCCAAGCTTTCTGGCGAACCTCTTCAGTCTTGTTATATTATATATGTAA
The DNA here is from genome assembly GCA_030737815.1 of Allium fistulosum. Classification (NCBI taxonomy): domain Eukaryota; kingdom Viridiplantae; phylum Streptophyta; class Magnoliopsida; order Asparagales; family Amaryllidaceae; genus Allium; species Allium fistulosum. The sequence goes on from CM060902.1 coordinate 1,440,166,445, forward strand.
GTATATAAATATAAGTTATCTGTTATATATGTCATATGTTTTAAGGTATATACTACTATATATATTCTGTTTTATATAATAACATTTGATAGTATAAATGTATATGCCTAGTTGGTATATTTATAAAGTTATATAAATTGTTGTTTTATTTATATATTGGTTTATAAAGGTTACAGAACTATATTTTGGTTACAGTATCAAGATATAGTTTATATATATAGGTGACAGTATTGTCTATATAAAGTGTATATATATAGTGCATGTAGATAACTTGTATGATTGATATATGAGATATTCATATTGGGTTTTCAAGTATTATATACATTAAAGTTTTGGCCTGCTATCATTCGCATATACACTGTTATATGTTTATTATTACTAGCATAGGCACATATATGTTCGGCCTGTACATGTATATACGACCTACAGTTTACAGTTTGGATTAAAATTGTTATGTGCATTTGATAACGTGAGTTTTTATATGTATATATATACATTTCAAAATAAATTTGCAGAGGGTTATATATATGTGCTTCAAATTTCATCTTGACTTAATTTTTGATATACATCGGTTTTAGTATAAAGTAGGTGCTTTTATATATTATAATCTGTTAGTTATATGAGGTACTAGTGTTGCTGTTATAAATTTTATTATATAAAGATACGTTGATACTTGATATCTTATGTATTGCGTTATATTAGGTGTATATGGGTTATGTGCAAGTTTGTATATATGTTATTATACGCTGTTTGGATATTATTGTATATTTTTATATGCAGTTTTTTTAGAAATGTCTATTCGTATATGTTAGTATTAATATATTTTAATGACATATATTTTTAGTATAAATATAGATCATTATCTATTTTATGTTTAAAAGCATATACATATGTGAGTTGTATATATACGTTTTTTTTGTGTATTTTAAATTGAAACAATAATTTTGAACTATATATATATACATTTAATTTATTATATGTGTGAATTTAAAATATGATTTATATATATATATATAGTTTTATATAATTATATATATGTGTTCACTTATACCAATTTTCTTCATCGATCTCGTTCTGATGTTTTCCATCGATTTCTGTTATCAGCTTTGATCGTTGAATTCGTGCCGATTTGCTTTGCTTGGATTTGTAACTCAATTTCAGGGTCCGTATCAGTGTGCGTATCCGTGTCATCTTCATTGTCTATTTTCTCTAGCCACGAAAGGTGAGAAATCACTCATGATTAATGTTCTTATATCTATTAAATATGATTTCAATTGGAACGTCAATTGAAATATGCTGCTGTTAGTTACTTACATTGCTTTATATATGCCATTATCTGTATCTGTTCACCTGTGACATCTGACACCATTATCTGTTATTTATATTGATGATATATGCCTGTTATGTTATTATCATATCTGTTATCAGTCTACAAGTTCCCTGTTAGTATAGAATTCACTATGGGTTGAAATGATACATACCCGAACGATCTGTAGAATAGGAGAAAATCGTTATCGGTTGAAATGATAAACCCAAGCGATTTTCATTGAATTGAATTTGGGATTGCAGGTTGAAAAGATATATACCCGTATATATATTTAAATTACGGATTGAAATAATAAATATCCGTATCACTTGACCATATGATAGAAATTATATACAAACACCGTTGGTCTATATATATATTTTGAAAAATAATTTCTATGGTTTTGAAAAGAATTGTATAGTGTTAATAAATATTGATTTTTAAAGATTTACTAAAGTTGATTTAATAAAGTTGATATATATATGTTTAAGTATTTAATTAAATTTATATTTTCAAATATAGAGTTTGAAATGATTCAGGTTTAAAAGATAATTTGAAATTGATTTGAAAATCTATATTTGTTTAAGAATCATACTTAAGTAAGTTTGGGTTGAAATTTATTAAATTTGAAATTGTAAAGATATGTTTATAACTTGAATTTGATTAAAGTGACTTAAGTGAATATTTCAAATTTATATAAATATAAATGGGATATTCTATTTACTTAAATTTGTAAATTGAAGTTGTATTTAGATGTTATTGAAATGATTAAGTAAATATTTCAAAACTAAATTATAGTAAAGTGAATTTGATATATAGATAATTATCGAATTTAGTTTTGGAAATGTGGAATATTTAAACTTTGAAATATATTGAAATTTAATGGTTTATTTGTGTTTCAAATCTGTATTCGAAATCGATATAAATTGAAATGATTTATTGGGAAATTGAATTGAGTATAAATTAAGAATTGAGATTTGATTAAATTTGAATTTTGGAATTCGAGTTGATTTGAACCGATTTGTGGAATTTGAGGAAGCTATGTTTATATAAAGTATTTTTAAACTAAATCCTAGACTATTTATATTTTACTTTATAAATTATTTTAGTATAAACTATTTTAATATAAATCATTTTCAAATACAAATTATCTTATTATAAACTAATTTAACTTATAACTATTTTAGATAAACTATTTTATTTTATAAACTATTTTATTTTATATACTATTATTAATATCTAAACTGTTGAAGGAAAGGGTTATGGATTCCAAATGCTATGATTTCAAAGATGTGATTTCCAAAGTGTTTCCATTAAAAAAAAGATAAAAAAAGACTATGATTTCGAAAGCGTTGTAACTCTGGAAAGTGATATAATTTTTGAAATGGATATATTTGAAGTGAAAATGATATCGTATTGATTTGGTTTTCGAAATGAAAACGATATTTTGGTTTTGAAGTATAAACTATTTTTAAATGACCACGGGGTTATAATAACGATTGGTTGTTAAAGAGACCGAGATCGGATATGGACATACTCTCTGTCGATACCGAAAACCACTTTAACAACTGTGTACGCGGTGGAGATTCCAAAATGAAGTAGGATGGTGGCGACGATCCTATTGAGGTATGAACGTGGACCCGACTCCCATGAGTTGGCATAAGGTGGCTAAAACAGGAGCGATTCTCGGGCCAATGAGGTAGCACCTCTGATCGGACGCATTTTTTAGATACATTTCTATTACTTTGTGATTGATTTGGTGGCCACCCTTTGAATTTGATTGGGAGTGTGTTCCAAGGTGGGCGGTAGTGGCTGCTATGCATTTCCACCAGCCCGAATGCGTAATTGGTATATCTACCCTGGCATTGCCTTGTTGTGCCGTGTCACCTACCATATCGAGCTTTACTACGAGTTTGGATTTGTGCCGTAGCCTGTGGAGTATTGAGGGTAGCCCCCGATCAGAGAGTATGCTAATACTGGATAGACTACTGGGACTATTATGTGTTAAGGGGAATATTGGGTCACTCCTTAACGCTATTTAAAAGTAAGTTTATTTTATTATAGACATTATTATATTAGCGAAATATTACTACATAGTAGATAGTTTAACGGATCCTTAGAGGATGGTTATCCCAAACATCTTTTGAGTTACTTGTATTTCATTTGATATTTCACTTGAGTTGGATTTATTGATATAAGAATGTTAATCCTGACTCGAGTGTTTTGTGTTTTGCTTTACGCTCGGGTCAGACTAAGTGATACTACATTGGAGACTCACCTTTGGAGTTGGAGCTTCGCTTGGAGATCCAGCCATCTATCCAGCTTTCAGTTATTCAGTTGATTCCAGTGATGTATTCAGATCTTATATTTGACTATTGTATTTAGACATCTATGTACTTGAGACTTCTGTTGTATCTTGTTTAACTCTGTTATATATATATATATGGTAGCTTCATGAACCACTATTCTTCTGTTTCCGCTGCATTATTGTTATATTACTCTGTGTCTGTGATTAATTATTTACTGTATATGCCGAGTTTTGCCAAATTTAAATTAACAATATGATATTTTGAGCAATTCAATTTCCGACATATGTGGATACGAATGGCTGAAAATTTCGGGCTGTTACACAATATTGCATATATAGTAGCAACAATTCAGTTTAACTACTTACTTTTCAGCAATAATTCAATTAAACAGAGTAATCTCATTTTTATATGCTATTTTTTGAATAGTTTCATCGAAATACCAATTTATTTCGAAAAAACTGGAAAAAAATCTGATAATATTTATAATAACAAAAGCCATATTTTAAAGTTTACAATTATTCAAATTGTTGCTGAAAATTAAGCAATTAATTTTTAAAACTGCTGACATATATGCAAGTACAACATATTGAAGAATAGTTTGTATAAGCTAACAATTTTTTCAATACTTTCATTGGATTACCATTCTATTTCCAAAAATTGAAGAAAATTCGGGAAATATGTATGATTAGAAACAATAAAATTTTGATATCACAGTTATTCAAATAATTGCTGAAATATAAGCAATTGTTTTTTAAAACAGCTAAATTATATGCAACAATTCCACATATATGAAAATTTGCATATACCTTAATTTACTGAACAAACTGCAATTATTTAAGATAATTGCATACATTTCTGTTTTTTCTGCATATTCATTATAACTGCAAGTATTTAACATCACCTATCATATTATTAGATTGTGCATATTTACTTATAATTTTTAATTTACTTTTACAGAAGAACACAAAAGAAGAAATAAAAGAAGGAAAAAAAGTAATGTTGGAAACATCAATTGTTCCTGTTGAACAACAACCGGGATCAAATATTCTACAGAAAAAAAGAAAAACAATCAGTGAAGAGAAAATTACATCAAGAGAAGATAACTACAGAAATAATTTAAGGCCTTTCATCGATGTTCTTGGCAGGATTAAGAAGGAAGAATTGCTGACAGTATCACATACAAAATATCTCCAAAATTACCTTTCTACAAGTTCATTCATATGATCTATGTTGGAATATACCTGCAAAGGAAAACACAAAAAACTCAACAACAATAGACATAATCATCAAAGCCTACAGAAAGAATTTGAACTGCTTCCAATTTGGAGATATGTTACTAACATTCACAGAGGATGATATAAGCCAATTGTTATCAATTCCTACAGATGGTCAGCAAATCAAAACTTCTGGCCATATGAAAAAAGAGGGTAAAAGCAATGCTCAGTTTACATCATTCATCAGCAGACACTTTGAAGGAGAGACAAGTGTAAACAAAAAAAACATAGAAAAGGAGTTGTTTACAACAATAAAAGGAACATCAAAAGAAGAAAAAGCAGATACGGCAAAGCTTTTGCAACTGCATTTGGTTGCAACATTCTTAATATCAAATCCAAACTCATTTGTATCATGGAATATGATTCCATATTGTGTTTGTGAAGATAAAATGCAGTAGATATCATGGCCAAAAACGATTCACAAACATTTGATAAATCAAATTGAAAAATATATTGACACACCAAGGAAAATAAATGCATGCGTTGCATTACTACTGGTATTAAATTTTTGATTAATTAGATAAATATCCTATTAATTAATAATTTATTCTAATACTAATTGTCTTTTTTGCAGTGGTGGATCTGTGAGAAAACACAAATTTTGAAATTTGCTAAATTGCAATACAACAACTCATATCCCTTGGCTGGCAAATGGGATATATCAAAACTCAAGCCAATAATGTTATTGACCATAGAATACAACTCAGTAAGTATAACTGCAATTTAATTTGTAGAATTGTTAATCTTCAGTAAAAAATAGCCAGTACTCTATTTTTTGCAAACTTATATGCAACAATTAACAATAGTTGCAGATATATCTGCATTTATTAGCAGCAGTTGAGCTTTTTTGCTACAATTATTCACTACAGATGATGACTTATCTGCAATTATTATAAACAATTGCATATTTATCTGCAGTTAAAATAGCAAAACTGAACATAGCTGTACAATTATTTACAATAATTAAAGATATATCTACAATTTTGTATAATACTTGCAGATTTTTCTGCCATTATTAAAAATATTTATGGACATACATACCAATCATAATTAAAATTATATACATTTTTCCAATTATTCACAGTTCTTACATAATTATATACAAATATTCTTAAGCTTCAATTTTGATTCAATTATTTATTCCAGGATTTTCAAGAAGAGGAACTAAAATTGTTGAAAGATGCAGTTGAAAAAGATGAAGCATATGAAGCATTATACAAGAAAAGAGAAGAAAATTATAAAGAAATAATAAGAAAAGTTGAATTGGACAATAGAAAACTTCAAGCTGAAAATATGCTGCTAAAAAAGCAATTGAGACAATATGTGGAAACATCATCATCCACAGAATCTGAGAATGTAGAGCTACAACTAATAGAAAGAACTGGTAGCAAACTAAACTCCTCAGATGAAAATGAAAGTGAAGAAAATGAAGAAAGTGAAGATAATGAAACAGAAGAGAATACGTCATATGGTAATACTTTCAATAATATATTGTTTTCCAACAAAAATGTAAAAATTTAAAATATTTGATGATATATCTGCAAATATTCTTACTATATGACAAAAGCATTTTTAAAGAATAAATGCAGATATTATTGCAATAATTATTAAAAAGTGCAGCACAGTTTTTATTTTTTACATAATACATTGTAACATAACACATAAAATCCATAACTATGTCAAAAATACTAAAGAGTTGAATTGCAAACATATATTTCAGCTCAAAGGACAGAAGAAAATGAAAATTTAACTGATATTCAAACTGAAGACAAAACTGTTGAAGATGAATCTCAGCTAATGGAGAAAGATAAAGATGAAGAAAAAGAAGAACAAAAAGAAAAAGATGTTGATAATGGGGGAAAAATAAATTTTGAAGCAAAACAGAAAAATCCAGAAGATGGTGAAGAAACAAAAATAGTTGAGGAAGATAAAGAAATTGAACAAGATCCTTCATTTGGTAATGCTTTGAATAATTATAGTTTTTCAACCAGACTGTAAAAATTAAACATATTTATTGATATATCCGCAAATATTCTAACTATATTAAAAATACACTGTTGAAGAATAATTGCATATATTAATGCAACAAATGTTGTAAAGTGCAGCATATTCTTCACTTTTTCATAATTATTCACAAAATTACAAATTAAATTCATTATCATTTCAGAAATAGTAAAATTTTCAATTGAAAATATATATTTCAGCTCAAAGCAATGAGGAAATAGAAAATCAAACTAATACTGTATTTTAAAACAGAAATATTAAACAAAAATGCAGACTTACAGAAGTTGAGAAACCTGAAAACAATCAAATCACAAAAATTGTATTTCGAAAACCAATCATGAAATATTAACTAACATTCAAATTAATTTCAGGTGAAAGCATTCAAAAGTATCCATAGCTACAGGGAAAACAAGCAGAAGATGAAATATCTACTTCAGAAGAAAAAAACTGAAGAAATCAAAGAGAAAACATTGGAAATTGAAAAGCAAAAAAAGGCATAAATCAGCTGAAGAAGTGGATTTCCAAACTGAAAAGAAAGCAAAAAAGGCAAAACAGCAAGTACAAATCCTACCAATAATAGTTGAAGAATACGAATCTGAACCTAGATCAACTGAATTATCTACCAGTACAAAGATAAATGTTAGAAAAAGGTCAAATGTACGAAGTCTATCCGAAGAAAAAATAAAGCTGCTTGAGGACTTCTTTAATAACTCCGACCTCAGGTAAAACTGTATAATTCTTTAAATAACCAAGTATCTAATAATTGCTCAAATAAAAGTATTTATTTAAATTTGCTACTAACATATTACCAAATATTTGAAAAATGCAAAAATTTAGTAATATTGATCATTATATCACAGCAAAAGTGCATACCTGAATGGAGACGATGACATAATTATAACTGGAACAGCACTTGGTGAACTAATTATAGGAAGATTCCTTGAAGGCCAGGTAGAACTTTACTCAAAAATTCCATTTATTTGCAAATTTATCAGCAACATTTCACTGCACTTGTTGTTTTATCTACAAAAACCCATTTATCCGCAACAACCCCATTTATCTACATATTTATCAGCAACATTTCGTTAAACTTATGGTTTTCTCAACGAAATTCCATTTATTTGAAACAAACACATTTATTTGCAGATTTTTCAGCAACATTTCATCAAACCTGTTGTTTTTTATGCAATATTCCATGAACTTATTGTTTTTTCTGCAAAACATATTATAGTCTTATATTAATAAATATACTATCACTATTTCCTTATAATAATTTTTGTAGATCGTTGACTGGTATTCACATGAATTGCATAAAGTTCATGCAGAAAATTTGTACTTCAAAGTTTATGCTGCTGTAAGTTTTATAATCTTCTAGTGAATAATTTGTTTAAATATTCATAAATTCAATTTGCTAATATATTCTCCTACAGACATTTCTACTGAACAATTCGAAAAATGTAACCCAAGCCCTAGTTGATAATGTAGTAGCTAAAATTTTTGCAAATTGCAATAAAACGTTCTTCCCTATCCACCAAAATTCACATTTTACACTCTTGGAGTTTATTAAACAAGATAGAATATGGATTCACTACGATTCCATAAAACCACGGCACGAAGGAGAACATCAAAAGGCAGCAAGAAAGCTGGTATGTAAATTAAAAAATGAATAAATAAGAGAAGAATAAACTGTTTAACAAAATCTTTGTTTTTCTTTACAGAGAGTTTATATCACAGCCTTACTAAAGAAATTGGAAAAAGCAAAACATGAACCATCAAAGCAAATCACTTTTGCTAACAGCCCACAACAACGTTCTGATTCGTAAGTAAACAACAGAAAAAAATGTACAAATATTTCCATATCATAGAACATTTATTCTAACAATTTTGTAATATTTGTCAATCATCGCAGAGTTGACTATGGCATGTTTGTCACGAACATTATGAAACAAAGAAGTGAAAGCAAAGAAATCAACAATGATGACCCTGAATTCACATATGAAGCTATGGATTTACAAAGAGCTGAATTGGCACATCAAATTCTTTCTTGCAAACCTTATAGTTGGAGCTTAGAAGAAGGCTTGACACAGAAGTTTTTACTTTCTGAAGCAAACCAAAATATTTGATGTATCAAACTGTAATGTTTTCTCTAAGAATACTGAAATGTATGTACATATTTTGCTAAACTTATGTAGTTGGAAGACAATATTACTGTGTTAACACAATATTAAAGTTTATTGTCAAAAAATTTATATATAAGTTTCTTACAATTGAATTCAGTTATCAAAATACTAAAGCAAATCATAGCTATTCATAATAATTGCAGAATTGTCAGTAATAAAAGCACATATCAGCAGATATCTCCACAAATATTTAGTTATTCCAAATTCTTGCTCAGAATAATTGCAGAAATGTCAGCAATAAAAACACATATCTGCAGGTATCTCCAAAAATATTTATTTAATCAAATTCTTGCTCATAATAATTGCAGAAATGACAGCAATAAAAGCACATATCTGCAGATATCTGCACAAATATTTAGCTATTCCAAATTAATGCACCAAATAGTTGCAGAAATGTCAGCAATAAAAGCATATATCTACAGATATCTTCACAAATATTTAGATAATCGAAATTCTTGCACCAAATAATTGCAGAAATGTCAGCACAAAAAATAGATAATTGTAGATACCTCCACATTTATTAACAAAAATTGCACATACCTATGGATATACCTTATTTATTTCGTGCCAAACAATTATACAAATATCATCTTCATATAAAAAGCAGTATTCGGAAAAGAAGTATAAACAGTAAACAAAAATTCAGAAAAACTGCATAAATATGTACAATTAATCGTAATAATTGCAGAAGACACTACAACAATGATTAGTAGAAGCAGAACACAATTAATACATTACAAACATTAAACATCCAACCTAAGTACAAAGAAAATACGATTAAAAAGAATAAGAAAAACATAAACTCAACTCCATACATTTTAGCTTTCCCAAAGAAAATAATAAACTACATGTGTTTCAGTGAACAAGTCCTTTTATTATGACCCAACTTCTTGCATATACTACATCTAATAGTCTTTGAAATTTCACCAGCAGATTTTATCCTCTTAGATGATGATGGTCGACCAGGCATTCTTCTACCTTTAGGAGGTGCTACAACAACATCTTCAATCAAAACATCTTCTTTCACAAAGTTTATAATAGGATTGATTGGATGAGAATATGCCGATCGAAAATAAACAACTTTGAAATAATCTTCAATGTAATCATAAACATTTAACCTTCCATAACTCAAAATACATCTAACAGCATGAGCACAAGGAAAACCATATATTTGCCACAAATTACAAGAACAAATCTGATTATTTAAATCAACAGATTGACGAACAGGAGAATGAACTTCAAACACATGTTCACTTGATTTTATAACAAACCACGAAGCTCCTTCCAAATGAAGACTTTTCAACCGATTTTCATTCACTGGACATACAACACTATTCCAACTGTTAGCAAGATCTCGACGATCAGAAATTAGCTTCATTAACTTAACTCTAATGTTATCCAAGCATACAGTGATTGGTAAATATCTTTATTCCAAAATCCATTTATTGAAACTCTCTGAACAATTTGATGACATTTCACCATAACGACAAGCAGGGAAAAAAACATTAGCAAACTTCTCAAAGGGAATTCCATTCAAAAAGTTTGCCACAGTAGAACCACCAGCATCTTTAAAATTCTTCAATGCAACATTGAAATCATCCAAATTAGAAGAATATGCAACACGCCCAAACAAATCTATCAACCATTTCTTTTTTGATTTGGAAAATTCAGATTTTAAAGCAACTTTTAAATTATTGTTTAAATGATAAAAACAGAAACCATGAACTGAATTTGGAAACACTTTGGGAATATCAACAAGAATACCAGGATGACTGTCAGAAATGAAAACAAACTTTCTACTATCATCTTTCAAAAAATCTTTAAGCTGTTCACAATACCAAATCCAATTATTTTCATCTTCACCAGACACAATTGCAACTGCTATAGGAAAAAAACGTGATAAAACAACAATATGTAAATAACTGAATAAATTGCATAATACTATGCACTTATATTGAAAAGGTGCAGACAAAACTGCAACTATGACCAAATATTACTGCAGAACAATTTTTCACTAAATCAAAAATATTGCAAACTTTTCAGCAATTTTTTATGTAAAATTGCTTCAATTTCTACAATAATTTCTATTAGTATGGTATTATTTTCTTTTTAATAAATGCTGATGTTGCAGCGACAAATAGTAATTATTGCAGATATTGATGCAATTATATATTAATCTACAAACAAACAACATACCTTCATTGCCATTTTTACCAGTAGCAGCCATCAAACAACCTTGAGCTCTACCCTTCATAAAAGTAGCATCAACAAATATTAAAGGCCGACAAAATTGAAAACCATGTGCACAAGCTTCAAAACCAATAAAAACCCTCTCAAATTGACGAGTATCAGCATTACACTCCAAAACTACTTTACTACCAGGATTAGTTTCGAGTACAACATCACAAAAAGACTTCAAATGGTGATAAGACATCATATCATTTCCATGTAAATCTTCTAAAGCCAATCTCTTCCCACTATACGCAAAATAATACTTCAAAATGATATTATACTCAGTTTGAAATAGGTTAATAATGTCCTTTGTCTTCATTAACGGATTAGCTTGAATATGATCATAAACCAACAACTTAATCAATTTACTTGAAACAGGAGGATCATTAATATCATGAATTCCAGCACCACAAGTATGTTCAGGATGAAATCTCTTTATAACAAAATAGCCAGGAAGATTAAGCTTGAGAGAAGCATGAATCCTGAAAGTACATTTTGTTCGAGAACAAACAGCTGTAACTCTTTCCTTATCATTCTTCACCAAATCAAGCTTATACCCAGTCTTAATACTATATATCATCAAATTGAGCCTAGATTCAGTAACACCACCTGGAAATTGTTGACCAACACCCGTAAAAACAAATTGATTGGAATCATTTCTCAATAACTGCCTGAATTGAATATTAGAATCACCGGTAGTCACAAATGAGGAATCACTACTACAAGAAACAGCATCTGACCTAATATTGGTTGCTGAAAAACTAGTAGGAACAACATCAACAAAAATAACAAAGTAATCCTCACGGTTATGAGCAGCCAACAACAAAATAGATTGAAGATCAAAATTAGTTTCAATATTCCTTCTCAATCCATCTCTAACATAGTATAATTCAAATGACAATGAACTCAATTCTGTCCATTAACCACAAATAGCACTTCTCAACATAACAACCGAACTATCAAATTAAAGACGTAGCGAAAAGCTATCATATCCAAACTTCAACAGCACAAGCACTCCAGCATCACCAGGAACACTTTAATTTAAAAACAAAACATAATTACAATTACAAAAAAATAAATAAAAAACCCAGGATATATATATATATATATATTATATGCTGATATATAAGCAATAATTTTAAAAAATTGCAGACAAATTAGCACATAAAAATAATATGCTAATACATAAGCAATATCATTTGCTGATATGTAAGCATATTTCTAAAAAAAGCAGATAAATAAGCAGAAGTCTGAGCTTAATCAAATACAGTGAAATACGAACATTACTTGCTGATATGTATGCAATAATTGTAAAAAATTGCAGATAAATCAGCAACTATTAGTAATTTATACCATTTTCACCATACATATTCAAATTATTTGCGGACAAGTCTGTAAAATACCTACAATAATTCCAGACAAATCTGAACTTAATCAAAGCTAAAAAAATATATCATCGAACAGTACCCTATACACACGCATTAATTTTTCAGATAAAATAAACAATAGAATACTTGTAATTTTCATTTACTTTAAACAAAAAAAACTAACGAAACAAAAATAACAAAATTATAAACCAATATCGCAATATCAATTAAAAACAAACAAAATCGATTACAAATCCAAACAATATTTTACCTGGAAGAAGATAAAGCCATGAATCCGAAATAATATCTTGAAACAATGATCGAACTAAATCAGAATTAAAAACTTGCAATCGAAATCACAGCCACCATTAAAATTAGCACGACATGTAAACAGGGGTATTTATGGAATCAATTTAGCCAGAAATAAAAATAGGGATCAGAAATATAAGTTTTCAAACGGGAGGAGTTTACGCAGACTAAGTTTAATTACAAGGACGTGGGCCTAATTTTCACTTTTTTAAATACTTTGCTCCTTTTTGCTCTTCATGCATATAGGCACACATTGCACCGGTGAGGCCCCCACAAACCTTGTACAAAAGTTTAAATAAAGAGATTATTTTCTGTTCAACCTTTTCTCATTTACATTACTTCACTTTTCATTTCTGTTGCCTATATACTTTCCTGCATGTTATATACTTTCCTGCATGTATAATACTTGCTTTGTTAGGTTTTATGTTTAATTTTGTGTCCCAATAGCCATCCCCATACACACATATACATATATAATGTAGTCTTTTTACAAAATTTTATCAACTATATTGATATTTTTATTCACTAAAATATGGTGATTTTCCTTTCAATGTTTACGACGAGTTGGAAAAAATATAAAATATTGATAAATTAAAATAAACCATGTAGTTGTAGTTCGAGTTGAACAAACATGCAATTTTATATTAACAAATTTAAGAACAAAAGGGACGTTGCATACACTGAATTGGTTGGTAAGCGGACCCTTTTATATATACAAAACAAAGGTCATATGTATTTGTGTATCACTCTTTTTTCACCATGTACACTTCATATGTTCCTTTAAACATGATATTGTAGGGGAGATTTGGATTTTTTTTGACACTTGGCTTTGATATAGTGTATATGGAATTTATAAATCATAATGGGAAAAAGGAAACCACTATATATGCATAGCCTCTCTTCATTTTGATCATCTCATTATATCGAAAGACAATTACGCTTTTCTTCCATGTAACACCCCGCGTTTTTATGTTAATTAATTAAAATAGAAATTAATTAATAAATAATAAACAGTGAAAAATGGAATTTTTGAAAATGTTTTAATTTGGCTACGAAACTTATACCATTGATTCGTGGTGATTTTTTGATGAATTTTCATATATAAACTTTTGCAATCGGAGTTCAAGCGAAAAAGTTATCAGCGTTTGAATTTTCGTAGTTGGAATAATTATATGTGCAATTAAGGAAATAATTTGAAATTAATTAATGATTGATTAACGCCGTTAAAATTAACTGGTACTTAACATTTAAGAATTTTAATCAAGGTATATGATAACGTTAACAAACGTTGATCGGGTAATAAACGGTAACAAATCTAATAAATCAGCAGATGCTAAAATATGCACCAAATTCACCTAGTCAGGTCGACCAAGACTATGCCCAAGTCGACCTAGAGCGGTCGATGGGTCATAGGCAGTCGACCAGAAGGGTTTTGGTGGCGGCTATAAAATTTGGCTATGTGGCCCTGATTTAATTCAGCTCGAGCCGACGATTAGTGCTGGTTTGAATCTCTATAAATTAGGATCTAGGGCTTCACTTCCAACTCATTATTTTTCTAATAAGCGCGGAAGCTCTGCCATTTTCCTTTCTCCTCCAAAATTCTAAATACACTGAAATAGATCTAGATTGCACGGATACACTTTGGAGAAGAATAGGAAAGAACAGAGGATAGAAAATAGGTTCAAATTCGGTTGCTACATCAAAGGTAAACTTTTAGATCTAGTTCTAATTGATAAATATAAATCCCTTTTCCTTAATCCAATTTCTAATGAGATCTGTATAAATATAGTCCATGGATCCGAATAGGGAGCCAAAAAGTGGAAAACATAGATAGGAGGGTTAGATCTGGATTAGATCTAAAGATTTAGAGGTGCTAATTAAAGGTGAGTGGGAATATTATATATTTTTATATATTATATTATATCATTGCAGATCTATTCCTATATGTCTGAGACTGATAATTTAATTTTAAATAAATTCATATATATGAAATATTGAAGACTGTAAACTTACCTATAAGTTTTTACTGATAATTACAGAAGCGTAATGATTAGATTTAATTCTGTAATTGTGAAATGATTTTAGTATCAATTTTACATCAGATTAGTTAACTGAAAACATAATGAACCGAGATTTCATTTTATTTGATATTGGTGATTAAGATTGAAAATAAAGTTAGTTGGACTTTTAGGATTTTAGTGATATTTTCATTCATTAGAATGTATATCATTGTAAGTGGTTTTCCATATACTGTCAAGTTTAAATTTAGTAAAAGTGTGATATTTGAAATAACAAGGAACAAATACATGTTTATAAAAGAAAGATATGTATAAAATAAAGGTAGTTACTGTATTTTGTACTGTCTATTTCAATAAATAAAAAGAGAACTTCTCGTAATTACCAACATTACACAAACCACCTCTTTGTGACAAAATATGGAAATTTACCGTGTAATAGTTAATTGTTAAAGTTTAAATTCCAATTTATTAAAATGTAGTAAATCCCAAAGGTGTAATATTTAAATAAGAATGAAACTAAAAAGTTAATAAAGTGAAAACCAATGAAAAAGGAAGTCTAAGTAATAGGCAAGAAAAAGAAGTAGGAAATGAAATGGATCAAGTCTGATAGTCGAATGAAATGAATTAAGCCTGATAATTTAATGAAATGGATTAAGTCTGATAATTAAATGAAATAAATTAAGTCTGATCATTGAATGAAATGGATTAAGTTTGATAATTAAATGAAATGGAATAGAAATCAAAGTTGAACTAATGAATGTAGTAGCAACAATATTGATGACAAAAAATGATAAGTGGTAAATGAATTTGACAAGTGAAAAGTTAAACACATAGTAAAATGAAGACCTAGGGTCAAACATAAAAGATGTAGAGGCAGTAAAGAAAATGTAAGAAGAATAAATATACAACAATATGAAATATGTATATATGTAGCCTCGGATATGCGTTTATGATGGGTGTGAATAATTATAAATTGTCTGTTATAATTATATAGAATAGATGACTTAAGGTCATTAGACTAGGGTGGGATGCCAGAATACATATTTCACCAATAGGACCCGTAGAGAGCATACGCTTGCGTACAGCTGAAGGGATACCCTCGGGTTAGGTGTGCTTGGATTAGAAACTCTGTAATTGCAGGCACCGGATGGACCTTTTATGGATGGTGAGACTATACAAGCACTAGTGGTCTATTGGAAATTTTTCTGAGGAGGTTATTGCCTTGATTGCACTAGGTAATCCAAATAGACGACGAGTGAGATCAGACTTATGCAACAGGGTGCGCAAAAGGCTGGCATGTGTAGATACCAAATGAGTTGCAATAGGATGTGCAAAAGGCCGATGTATGTGGGTACTAAAACTAGGGGTAGGAGTTGCATATTTAGCGAACTCATCATCGGTCCCTTGTGGTCAATGGAAAGGATGGGGTTACACCTAACTGATCTCTTCTGCCTACCAGGAAAGATTTTGTTGGGTTATGCACCACCGTAGTTGTTTGTTAGTCCGTTTGATAGGGCAAGGTAGTTAACCCATATTAGAGATTCATTCAAAAACATGAACGAGGTGGAGGTGCACGGGGCGGGAAATCCATGATATATGAAGCAGGCAAAGGTGAAAATCCCCGAAGAATACAAGACCTTATGGACTAGAGGTCGTCGGTGCGCACTATAGGATTTCATCAAGTTATACGACAAGCATGATGAAGTGAGGTGATGAATCCTTACAAGGTGCTGAGTGATAGATATTAGTGGGGATAAGATCTAGGTCCATTAGTGGACGATGGGATATATATACTTAGATATAGATATAGAACTACATGGTGTAGATGGGAATAGTTCATATGCAGCGATGGAGCCGTAGCGACTAATGATAAATCTACAATAACAAGAAATGGTGAAAAATCAGCATAAGCTAGTGTTATGTATAAGATGTATAATTTACCAGTCACCAGAACATTGTTTTGACCTCCTCCTTATTACAACTGATAGGATTTAGAAAGGAAGGTACTGGTATTGTTTTGGAGTAACGGTCTGGCTGAGGCACTTGACATTTGAGGTGTCAATTCTAGGTCAGTAATTATTATGATCTATTATATTTACTTATTTCCACTGTGAGTTATTACCATTAGTGCTTTGATATAGCTTCTCTTTTGCAAGATACCAAACCAACGATCCATATTTTAGTGGACTTTGGTTTTCGGATTAGCGAAAATCTAGGCCCACTAGAGTGTGGGTTGTTACATTTGGTATCGGAGCTTATGTTAGTCAATTAAAAAAAATTAGTAAACGTTGAGTGAACGTATTTGTATTTGGACTATAAATATAAGTATAGTAAATGCTAAAATCCTAAGAAGTCCATTTATAGAGTAGTTGCATATGGAAAAGTCTCTAAAACTGGATGTACATGACTCCCTAGTCGGGCCATGATAGCCCAATGATTGCTGATCCCCATTTTGATTGCCGATTGATGATGTACAATAGGTCTAGATAAAGGATAATAAAAACCCATATGTTATAGATAGTGGAAGATGGAGAAGTTTTTGAAGAAAGGTGTGAAATGGTCACTCCTATTAATGGTTGGATTTTTTGATTTGGAAAGCAGAACGCCTTGAGAGAATAGTTAAGTCCACTCTGACTCCAACCCAATAATAAGGAATTTTTGGAAAATGGGAAAATTTATAAACTGTATACTATAAAAGGACTTTTAATGAACAAGTAAGTATTAAATTTTGGAAAAACGTATATAATAAAGGTCTTATAAGAAACTATATATATATATATATATATATAGCTAATTTGATTTCAATAAAGGAAATTTTATAAAAGGCTGTTTTCTTTTGAAAAGAAATGATGAGCAATATAGTTCGTGAATCTTTCTATATAATGAAAGTTTTTAAGATATAAAAATATTTGTATGGTTGGACAATATGAGTGGTATAGGCCTAGAATAGGGTAAATGGTATAGAAATGAAGACTTAGGGTCTTAAAAACTAATCTGCAAGCGGCTGCACTACAATAGTTTAAGAGAAAAACGGTTGGATTTAGTGCAGTTTAGGCTGAAGAATTGAGTAATAGGAAATTAGGAAGTATAAATGAAAGAGAGGTATGAATTATTGTAATAGGTTGGGATTTGACATATTTTAATTCACTGGAATGAAAAGAGATAACAGAATAAGTTTCTATGAATCAATCAAGTTACAAATAAATGTGTTTTGTTTTAAATAATGAGGAATGTAAATGTAAAGGAAGAGATGTACAAAATATCGGAAGTTTCGTATTTTGTACTGTCTATTTCAATAAAGAAATGAAATAAAACTCCTTGTAATTTCACTCAAAACACAAATCCTCTTTTAAGAGATTCATAGAGAATTATATCGAGATTGAACAGAAGTATTGAGCCCGCTTAGGCCTATTCGTATAGTCGGACGGGATACGAACACCTTAGGAGTAAGACGGTAGAGCTGGTAAAGGTTTGGTGGAGTGAGAGCGAAGGCAATTGTACTTGGGAGACCAAGGAGAGCATGAGGACCGCTTATCCAGAGCTCTTTACTTGGTGAGACTTATGTTTATTGCATTTACTTTTACTTTCGATATCATATAGGGTAGTTCAGTATCCTGCATGCTAGGGTAGGTGTAGTTATCATTTATTTCTTTTATGTGCATGTTTGATGTTTGACATGTTTGCTCGTGGATGATAGGCATGCGTCGTAGCTATGTTTGACTTTACCTTGGTTGTATTGGGGATTTTGAAGGCGAAATTCCTAAAGGGGGAGAGTGTAATGACCCATATTTTACATATCAAAGAATTGTAAAATCTTATTTTTAAATTAATATGAGGTCGTATGACTCTATAACTTTGGAAAATGCCTATTAGAGACATTTCCTATATTTAAAATTTTTACGGACGATTTTACCCATGAAAACTTGTATCGCCTATAACTTTTGATAGAAGCTGAATTAGCATTCAAGACTACTTCCATTGGAAAGATACGATAGTTTCTCATTTCGTAGAGTAGTCATAATAACGATTTGGACTTCGTGGCTAGCAGATATTGTTGTTTGAACATTGGCAATTTTTGGAGTAGCTTAGTGGGCGATTAGTGAATTTAGGTGCAAGCCCACTAACCCATTTTGGATTTGAAGACCTTATATGGCTAAACCATCATCCCCAAATCACTTTTACACCTTCTATAGATCTAAGCCTCTATTAATTCATTCTCTACCCAAAACCTTTTCTTTTCTTCTCTAAATCAAGTCTAAATCATAGATTAAGGTTAAGGGGATTCATTAGAGAACTTCAAATCTACATTTTTGAGGAAGAAACATCACACCTTTGTTGTTGATTTTTGGATTTGCCTCGATTTGCGTGCAAATCTTCACTTTTTTGGATTTTGGTGAGTGATTTATCATCTCTCACCTTACTATATATGTATCTAAATATTTTGATATATTTTAAACTCATTTTCGAAGTCAAATTAAAGTTTTAAAACTGTTTTTAATGTCAAACCTGTAGCAAAACAAAATTTAAAATATTTAAAGTGCTTTAATCATGTTGTTATGGCATATGGTTGCCTTTGTATGTGATAGGCTACATTAGAGATGTAATTGCATGATGATTTGTTATGGTTTGAGGTGTGTTTAGGTGTTTAGATGATTGGATGTGATTGTGCACGTGTTGTGTTTGTGTAAATGCTTATATTGTTGAATCGCTCATCGGAGCGTCTTAGAGTTAGGAACCGTGAAACCGACTTCGACTTAGGATTTTTGGGAGTCGAATCATTACATATGGAATGCACAAGGGTCGAAGAATGGAGCGTGATGGTGAAATCGATATGAAAATGGAAGTTGGAGTCACTACAGGAGTTTGGTTCGGTGGTAGGCTTGTTGGGTGACTGGGTGGTTCGGCTTGAACTTCGAGCATGGGAGGAGATTGGCTCGGGTGCTGCGGTTTTGCAGTGATGGAAGACCGGACATGATTTCTTGTCCTGTAGGCATTTGGTTTGGTAGAAGGAAGGGGCCAGACATAATTTCCTGTCTGGTGATGTCTTTGTTCGGCATTGAAGGGATCAGATTGCATTTTCTGTCCGGTAGTAGGATGAAGGACCGAACAACAATTGCTATTGGGCGATGCAATAGGAGAGCGGACCGACTTCTCTGTTCAGTGGAGCTACATCCAAATATCAAACAAGAAATGGTACTTGGGGTTGCATAGTGGGAGGTCGGACATGGCTTGGACTGAGCAGAAGGGAAGCGTGGGGTCTTTAATGAGATGATGGGAAGCAAGGATGGATAGCTTCGGGACAACATAGAATGAACTTGGACTTCGTGCAACGACTAGTGAAGTAGTGGCATGGTGCTTCGGTTTTGAAGATGATGACGACTTCAGAACCTTAGTACGATGGCTTTACGACTTACTATAAGGGCCTAAAGGCGATTTTCGAACATGATGACTTAACGATTGGAGTCGTGGCGGTGATCCGCAAAGGAAAGTTCAATGATGGGACTTGCGAGTGGGATTTGCAGATGTGTCCTGCTGTGAAGATAGCCGTGATGGAATAACTATTGAGTTCCATTTTGGAGATGCATGCAAAGGGGTTATTGATAACTCAGAGGCTTCTTGTGTGCTCGTAAGGAAGGGATACGTGGGGACACCCACCTGGATATGTGATTATGTTTGGATCTTGAGATAGTAGATTACTCTGGGCTTTGCGATTGTTGGCCTGGTTCCTAGCCTTTCGGAGTGGCATGGATTCGAGCACCAATGAAGCCGAGATTACGATTGGGTATCTAGTTTGCGGTAGTGCCATATGAGTTATCATATATCCAATGCACACGAGTGATGGTGAGGATTGTTTGATGGATGCTATGTTTGCCATGGTTGTTTATTACTCTGGGTTGTCACACGATGTAGTCATTTCGACCGTATACCTAGAAACTGGGCGTTGTACTTCGTTGTAGTGCACTTATATGGCTTTGATAGTAGATTAGCATATATCGACTGTTATGTGCTAACTCTTTGGATGTAGGGATAGGTCAGGAATGGTTCTGTATACCCTATGACTATATTTACAATGTATGATTTTTATAGTATTTTTGAGATGATGTATCGCTAACAATAGACTGTTATTTGACTCGAGGTTTTATGATTTGCTTCTTACTACCTTGGATACTCTGAAATGGGTAGATTAGGGATAACATGTCTGGATAGCATGCAGAGCTGTACGGAGTACGAGCATGAGGTTACGCTTTCATATATCTATACTTGGAGCTTACTATCGCTTATATTCCGTTATGCAGTATTGTCGAGCTCTGTTAGTACTTGTATTAGTAGTGACAGTTATAGAGTTTATTATGGAGACTTAGGATGCATAAACTCTTTATTTCAGTTCTTGTATAGTCTGTGAACTTAATGCACTCTGATGTTCTTACTTATGATTCATTTGATTATATCCCTGTCTCGCCTATTTTACATCGACGTTGTTATATTATATTTTATCTGTGTGTTGTAAGATGTTCTATAGGTTCTGTGTTTGGATTTTTTCTCAACTTTATATTCTTGACTACCATCGTGCACCAACTGGGTGCCTCTACAGTGCATCATACCGGTATACTGGGTACTAGAGGTGTAGGACGGTCATCACACTTTTCTTCTTTCTTTTCCTTTTTTCCTCTTTGATTTCTTCGATGCTCACTAATGACCCATCCACTATTTAAATATGCAATTGATGAATCTGATTTTCTATCTAATCTTTGTTAAGAGCTTGTAATGACCTACTTTTTCGACCCTCAAAAGTTGACACTTAATACATCCACGGTATCAGAATGCTGAGCATCCAAGTGTCGGAAAAGCAAATTGTTAGGGTAAAAAAAGAAAAAGAACACGAGGAAACAGAATCTCATAGCGGAAGGATAACATATAATATAACAAAGACAGTAAAAGCTATCACTTTAAGATACAAGGTATATCACAGTTAAAAACAAATCTCATCAGTCTGGACAGTTATAACTTCTTGACCTTACAATTATCGATGGGTATACATAATAAGACAGTGGTAACTAAAAACACTACAGTAGACGAACATCCAGCTCTTCTCCATGAGTTCCATGTCCCACCAACGACAACTTGGATAAAATTCGATCTGACCGGAGCATTATAATAAAATAACATCTGAATCGGTTTGGAAAACTAGCGTGACAAAACTCAAGAAATATGACGATCGTATCAAAATTTGTGAGACCTCGTCACCAAACATAGAACGGGTTTTACCTCACAAGAACAACATCCAAGCATAAAAGAATGAATATAAATAATTAAACATAGCGAAGAGTGCAAGACACTTCCCGATGCAATTAAGAAAGAATCAATTCAAAGGTTTGAATCAAAAAAAAGGAAAATGAAATTTTCCAACAATAACAAGGTGGGTGCACCCCCTTACCGATAGTATACCTATAACAAATATACTTGAGAGGGTCATTTACTCCATGTCTCTCTCGGAAACGTCCAAGCCAGTCCCCGCCAATCTTACCGAGTATCCGAGTATTTCACATCTCGTGCGCATACAACCGAATCCAATCCAGGGTAGATGTGAAAATACCCTAATGAAAGCAACCCCACATATCTTGGCTTCCACTCGCTCTACGGTTCACTTCCGATAAAGGATATTAATGCTCCAAATGAGCAACAAATCATCTTAGATTGACAAAACTCAAAGTAGATAACAGAACGATAGTCAATAAATCAACTATCGAGAATAACAAAATAATCTTATACGGAAATTAAATCTCATAAACTTACCACCACTCGTCGATTTCAAACTTGCACTATCTCTTGGTTAATAATGAAGCCGGACAAGTTGGGGCATTTTTGCCTCTCAGTCCTTGCTTCAAAATATATTCTTAACTTTTGAGATAGAGACGAGTTTCCATACCTTGACATTTAGTGTCAAGTATATGCTTAAATCCTTTTCATATAAGTGATATAGCTTATGGAAATTAAATTTCTTACCCTTATCACCAAACTTAGATTTCCAACTCGTACTATCCCTCGCTTAAAAACGGAGCCAGGTAAGTCAGGCACTAGTTACTCCTGGCCTTGCCTAAACACTCCAATTTTTAAATCTCACAAGCAATAACAAATCAACCTTCTCGATGTTTGGTACTAATGATAAGACTAAACCCTTTCTAGGAACAAAATCAAACTTTTAATACATTTAACTCATACTTGTGCTTGATTTTCACATCATGAATATTCATAAAACACTTTAAAGACACTCTTTAAAATATTTCTTTAAAGAGCTAATTATATTTCTATGTGTATCAAAAAGAAGGGTTAAAAAGAAATGTTATTAAAACATTGTTTACTATAAACCTAAAACCAATTACACTTAGCTTTATCTTTAAAACAATCCTTTTAAAAACTTTTCATATATAAAATATCACTTATAAATCCACTTATTATTATCTTTAAAACAAAAAATCCTCCAAAGGTTTACGAATATCAATCCTTATTACGTCAAGTAAAAAGCTTTCTTAATAACTTTACGAAATCATTTATTATAGCAAAGTGTTATAATCCATAAATTCTTTTCTCCATTCTCAAAAAACATTTATTATAACAACGGTGTTGTAATCCATGCTTCCTGTTCACTTTCAATAAACTCAAAAATTCTTAAAATATAGCTTAAAACATCCATTTCAAATATCTCTTAAAAGAAATCTCAAGTTTAAAATATATTAAAAACTCAAAACCATTTCCTTTCCTTATTTTCAAAATAAAAATTTCTTCTTCTATGTATTTATATAAATTCTAAACCACTTTTAAAACACTTAATGAAAGTCTATATGAGTGGATCGTATAGATTATATGCAAGTATAAACAGCTAACTATATAATATAACTCTATAAAAGATAGTAGCAAAGTAAATGAAAATAATCACACCGATATTTTATACTGGTTCGGACCTCCCATCCTACGTCCAGTCCCGAAGCTCCTCTTCGGAATTTCCTTTCAACTAATCCTCGCTTAACCCGGAGGAACAGGTTTACAATAGCAGAGTTTCTTTGTCAAGAATGTCTTCTGTAACACGGATGTTGACTATTGAGTACAAAATTGCTTCCAATATATATCTATCTTGAGAATATCTGAATGAGGAGTTCTATATATATGGAAGGGTTGATTATAGGTATTTGATTGCTTATAGATCAGGAATAAATCAGAGTATAAGAGATAAGAGTGTAAGTAAGTCAGGTTGTTGCTTCTCTTGAATTCCTGATGCTATTTATAGTGATGAAGAGTTTTCTTGTATAGTTGCATCTGTTGTAATCTTGGTAAAGTCGCTTCTGATGGTGATGAAGAGTTGCGACAAAGAGAAGTGGATGTGTCTTTTCGAATGTGGCAGTTGAGCTTTGAAAATGCACAGTCGAGTCTTGAATCAGATGTCTGGAAAGTAACCTCAGACGTCTGGTCTTCATATCTGTTTTAAGCCTGGGTACTTTTCAGACGTCTGACGTTGGTAACCAGACGTCTGGTTGCTTCTGAATTATGAACCAGAGGAATCATTCAGACGCCTGGATAGTGCTCTCAGACGTCTGAAAGTGTGCATGTTGCTTTATCTTGTGCATGTCCTATCTTTCTTCAATCTCTTCTGATTTGACGTCTTTTGATTCTTCTCTTGAGTGTTGCTTTAGTCTCTTTGGTGACGTTACTCTATCAACTATCTGTAAATATAGATATATATGTACATTCGATTTCCATTGTATAGTTGTTATCATCGAAACCATAGAATTGATTTCCTAACAATCTCCCCCTTTTTTAAGATGACAACTATTCAATGTACTTATATATATATATTTCAAATCTCCCCCTGAATATGTGCTTAGTTTTGTTGATAAGATTATATATATATTTCTCCCCCTTTGACATTATCAAAAAGAATATATAATGGTTCCAGCCAAAAGAAAATTTTGCATTAATAATAAGAAGGAATTAAATTATCACTAAGAAGGAGATGTCAAAATTTAGACAAGATCTTGGAGTGAACAAATTCCTAAACTTCGTCTGAGTTTTATAAAAGTTTGTTCGTTTAATGGTTTTGTAAATATGTCGGCTACTTGATTTTTGGTACTTACGTATTCTAAAGATATAGTTCCTTTTTCAACATGGTGTCATAAGAAATGATGTCGTATATCTATATGTTTGGTTCGTGAGTGATTTACAGGGTTTTTTGACAAATTTATAGCACTTGTGTTATCACAATATATTGGAGATTTTTTGATAATTTTACCAAAATCCACAAGTGTTTGTTGCATGTATATTACTTGCGCACATGCCAGAGCCGCGGAGATGTATTCAGCTTCATAAGTAGATAAAGAAACACAATTTTGCTTTTTACTAAACCACGAAACTAAAGATTGTCCGATAAAGTGACATGTTCCACTAGTACTCTTACGGTCTGTTCTACAACCACCAAAATCCGCATCGCTATATGAGACAAGTTCAAAAGGTGATCCTTTAGGATAAAACAAACCATAATCTTTAGTACTAGATAAATAACGTAAAATGCGCTTAACAGATCGTAGATGAGATTCTTTTGGTTTAGCTTGAAATCGAGCACACAAACATACACTCATCATAATATCTGGTCGACTAGCCGTTAAATATAGTAAAGACCCAATCATACTTCGATATAACTTTTCATCAAAATCTTTTCCATTTTCATCTTTTCTAAGTGAATAGTGGTACTCATTGGTGTTGGTTTGCTTGAAGTTTTATCCATTTTAAATCGATGTAATAAATCATTACAATATTTTTCTTGGTGAATAAAAATTCCATTTTCTAGTTTTTTTATTTGTAATCCTAAGAAGAAATTTAATTCTCCCATGTGTGACATTTCAAATTCATTTGTCATAATATTTGAAAAATCATTACATAGTTTTTCGTTGGTTGATCCAAAGATGGTATCATCAACTTAAATTTGTACAACTAAAATATCGTTATTTTCCTTTTTAATGAATAAAGTTGTATCTATTTTTCCTATATGAAAACCAGATGTTACTAGATGATTTTTAAGACGTTCGTACCATGCACGAGGTGCTTGTTTTAATCCATACAGTGCTTTATGTAATTTAAAAACATGATCGGGATAATTTTCATGAACAAAAAGTGGTGGTTGTTCGACATATACATTTTCTTTGATAAAACCATTCAAAAAGGCACTTTTGACATCCATTTGAAATAGTTTAAAATTGTTATGAGTTGCAAAAGAAAGTAAAGTACGAATGGCTTCTAATCTTGCTACCGGTGCAAAAGTTTCATCGTAATCTATGCCTTCTTCTTGATTGTAGCCCTGAGCCACTAGTCGTGCTTTATTTCTAACAATATTTCCATTTTCATCCACCTTATTTTTAAATACCCATTTTGTTCCTATTACTGATTGATCTTTAGGTCTTGGTACTAATTCCCATACGTTATTACGTTCAAATTAATGTAATTCTTCTTGCATAGCTATTATCCAAAAATTATCATTTGAGGCTTCTTTATAATTCTTTGGTTCAAAGTTTGATACAAATGCTATATGACTTATTTGATTGAATTGATTTCTAGTAACTCTTGAATTAAGATCTCCAATAATATTATCTATTGCATGGTTCTTAAGAATCCTAGGAGATGATAAAATAGTGTTATTTTGTATATTGGCTTCATTATTACTAGAATTTGTTGAGTTTGTTGGTGGAATAATTTCTTCTTCATCATTAGTCTGTTGTTTGAAAGGGTTTTCGTCAAATGAGACATGTAGACTCTCTTCTATAGTATTATTCTTTTTATTAAAAATTCTATATGCCTTGCTACGATCTGAATACCCAACAAAGATACCTTCATCAGCTTTTGGATCAAATTTTCCTAATTTGTCTTTTGTATTTAATATAAAACATTTTGAGCCAAAAGTTTTAAAGTATGATACTTTAGGTTTTTTACCAAAAAATATTTCAAAACAAGTTTGTTTAGTCATTGGGCGAATAGTTACTCGATTCAATACATAACAGGATGTAGCAATAGCTTCGGCCCAAAAGTGTTTTGGTAATCCGCTACTATTTAATAATGTTCGTGCGCACTCTTGTAATGTACGATTTTTTCTTTCTACGACACCATTTTGTTGGGGTGTACGAGGAAAGGAAAAATTATGAGTTATTCCCTTTTTATTGCAAAAATTTGAAAAAAGATCGTTTTCAAATTCTCCTCCATGATCACTTCTAATATTTTTAATTTTCAAATTCATTTGAGTTTTAATCCGTTTTGCAAATATTTTAAACATACCAAAAGTATCGCTTTTATGTTTTAGAAATAAAGTCCATGTATATCTTTAGAAATCATCGACTATTACAAAAACATATTTGTTATGATTAATAGATCTTACTTGTGTTGGACCAAATAAATCTAAATGTAATAATTCTAATGGTTGTTTTGTAGAAATATTATTTTTAGATTTAAACGAGCTTTTCTTTAGTTTACCAATTTGACAATCATCGCATAAATTTTCTACTTTGTAACTCATTTTAGGTAACCCTCTTACTAACTCATATTTAGCTAACTTATTAATATTCTTAAAATTAATATGACAAAATCGTTTATGCCATAACCATGGATCATCATGTTTGGCAGTTAAGCATAAGCTTGAATCTTTATTAATATTCATGTTTAATATATAAATATTTTTGTTTCTAACACCTTCAAAAATGAGATGTTTGTTATTATCTAAAATGTTACATCTATCTTTTCAAAGTTTATTTGAAAACCTTTATCACATAATTGACTAATGCTTAATAAGTTGTGTTTTAAATTTTCTACTAGTAAAACATTAGTAATAATAGGAGAGTTAGATATACCAAAGTTGATGACGTCTCCAATGCCTATGACAAATCCCTTTGAATTGTCCCCAAATGTTACCGTTCCATCATCGATGTATGTTATATTTGATAACATTTTTGAATTTCCAGTCATATGTTTGGAGCAACCGCTATCTAGTATCCATTTCTCCTTATTTTTTATTTTGGGTACCTGCAAGATAAAAAATATTTTAATTGGTACCCACATATTTGATTAGGGTCCTAATTGTTAGAGGGAGGTAGCCATACCCAAGATGGTTTGGTACCTTTATAAATATAATTTTTATTATAAACTACATTTTCTAAGTAATTATTGATATACTTTTGTCTAATCAATTTATTATTTGTTTTAGGAACCCAAATTTACATATTTTTGGTATTTAATTTTTGTTTAGATAAACTTCTAGTTTTTATATAACTAATATTTTTAGCATTATTTTCTTTTTGTTTAGAACATTTTTCAAATCCTATTCCATTTCTATTACCTGATGGTTTTGATGTTTTGATAAGATTTTCCAAATCTTGTTTTCCTTTGTTGAATTTTGACACATTATTGATAATTTTATCTAATTTTTCTTTTAATTCTCTATTTTCTGTTTTCAATAATTCAATATCCTTTTTAAAATCAACATTTTCTTTTAGCAAATTTTCTTTTTCTAGAGTAATGTTCTCACTTTCTATCATATTATCTCTTAATTTTTCTTGAGATATTTCAAGTTCTTCTTCTAAAATAGTTTTTTCATCTTTCAACATTCCTACTTCAAGTTCTAATCTATTTACTTTTACTATATATTCTTTGTTCAATTTTTTTATTTGTCTAAATTTATCATCTAATTCTATGCTAAGTTCAAGTAATTCTTCATAGCTAAGTTCCGGACATACCTCATCTTTTTGTGCCATAAAACACACATTAGCTTGTTCTCCGTCACTATCGCTATCACTTTCTGAAGATGAAGAATCAGAATCATCCCACGTTACCTTGAAAGCTTTCTTCTTTTTGAGTTTTTCAAATTTGCTCTTCTTTTTATCATTGTTAAGTTTTGGGCAATCCTTCTTCATGTGTCCGTATTGATCACATTCATAACACTTAATTTGAGATAGATTTGTTGAGTTGGTTTTTCCTTCTTTTTGAAACTTGGTCATCTTTCTAAATTTCTTGAATCTATTGTAGTTTTTTGCAATGAATACTATCTCATTTTCATCTAAATCTGAGTCATCATTCTTTATTGATGGAAATGCTATGTTCTTCGTCTCCGAATTTAATTCTTTACGTGCCTGCAAATTAGCTTCATAGGACATCAAATTTCCTACCAACTCTTCAACTTTGAGAGTAGAGAGATCATTAGCTTCTTCAATAGCTAATACCTTTCTTTCCCAATCAGGTGTTAAAGAGTTGAGTATTCGAGAAACTAAATCAAAATCAGTAAACTTAACTCCTAATGTCATAAGATCATGTTGAATAGTTTGAAATCTAGAATACATGTCTACTATAGTTTCATTTTGTTTCATTTTAAATGATGAAAATTGATTTTGCAAAATTGAAATTTTAGTTTGTTTGACCTTTGTTGTACCTTCATGTGTAATTTGTAAGGTACGCCAAATATCAAATGCAGTAGTACATAACATGACACGTGAAAATTCATTTTTGTCAAGTGAGCAAAACAGGACATTCATAGCTTTAGCATTATTTGATGCTAAGGTCTTTTGTGCATCGGTCCATGTGTTCATAGCAGTAGTTGGAGCTTCATATTTATCTTGAGTGGCTGACCAAATTTCTAAAATATTAGCTTCCATAAAAATTCTCATACGTGTAGACCAATATGAATAATTAGAGCCATTAAAAAGTGGAGGTCGTGCTGTGGATTGTCCTTCTTGAAAAATACTTGCCATATTAGAATGATTTAAAAAACGTGTTACTGTTCTTTTAAACGAACCTTGCTCTGATACCAATTGAAAGTCTATACGTGGTGGATCGTGTAGTGTATATGCAAGTATATGTGGGAAAATATATGATACAACTAAAACAATATTAATCTAAGTAAATAAGAATAATCACACCAGTATTTTATACTGGTTCGGACCTCCCGTCCTACGTCCAGTCCCGAAGCTCCTCTTCGGAATTTCCTTTCACCAAATAACCCTCACTTCACCCGGAGGAACAGGTTTACAATAGCAGAGTTTCTTTGTCAACTGTGTGTTCTCTATTACACGGATTTTGACTATATAGTACAATTGAACTTCTTATATCTCTTGGATGATTGAATACAATATTGTTCGAGAGAATATAGAAGTGTATGATCTCAGATTTTCAGATTGTATAGCAAGTGGATGATTAGAACAAGAGATGATCAAGATAGAGAGTCAAGTTGTAAGGTAGTCAGATATCCTTTCTCTTGATTCCTGATGCTATATATAGTTGTAGATAGGTATGTTGAGTAGTTGCATCCATTAATAAGTGCTCTATAGTTGCTTCTGTTGATGATGAAGAGTTGCAGCAAAGAGAAGCGGAGATGTCTATTCGAATGTGACAGTTGAAGTTCTTCTTTGAAATCCGAGTTTGAAATCAGACGTCTGGTATTTGTATCAGACGTCTGGTAGTATATAATTTTTATACAAGGTAGATTTCCAAACGTCTGGGTGTATCTACCAGACGTCTGGTCTTGTCTGTTTTGTATTCCAGAGGATATCTTCAGACGTCTGGCTAGTGCACCCAGACGTCTGAAACCTGTGCATGTTGAATCTGTGCATCTGTGTCATTGCTTCATTAATCCTATCGACTTGTAGTCTTTTGTAACTTTCTTTGAGCCTTGTTCTTGTCTTTCTAGTGATGTTGCTCTAGCAAGTTCTTGTATACATATATATGTACATTTGATTTTCATTGTATAGTTGTTGTCATTAAAACTATGAATTTGATTTCCTAACAATCTCCCCCTTTTTGATGATGACAACTATACAATGTACTTGTGTGTAATTTTTATAAATCTCCCCCTGAATATGTGATTTCCATTATCTCTCCCCCTTTGTCATTATCAAAAAAGAATGTGCTTTCCATTATCTCTCCCCCTTTGTCATTGTGGGAATCATATTTGTAAATTCCAAAATCTTTCATTTTGTTTCTCTGAGTACCTACAATAAAAATAATTTTTTGGTACCCACTTACTATGTTAGGGTCCGGGGGGGTTAGATCTTTGGAAACCATACCCATTTGGGTGTGGTTGAACCTTTATAAACATAATTTCCATTATTAACTACCATATCAAAATAATCATCAATGTATTTTTCTCTATTTTTCCAATTAACAAGAACCCAAATACTTAGATAATTTTTATTCATATTTCCGTTCAATGATTTTGTACTTCTAGAGAAATTATAAATATTATTGACCATAGCATTATTTGAATTTCTATAAGAATTTGATCTAGACTTTACTCGAAATTTAGTACTAGCACTAACATTTTTACTATACATGAAAGCGTATCTAGTGCTATTTCTACGATCATTTTTATTATATCCTAAACCACTTTTGTCATGTAAAGGTCTAGAACTAGATAAAATCATGTTTAAATCGTTTTAACCTTTATTAAATTTTGTGACTTCAGTGTTAAGTTTATCAAATTTAGCTTTGAAGTTAAAATTATTTTCAAAAGAAATATTACTGTCTTTCAAAATATCAATTTGCTTATTTAATTCAGAATTCTCCCTTTTTATCGTACAGTTCTCTTTTTCGAGAAGAAAAATTCGAGATTCTGAATTATTTAAAGATGATTGTAATAAATCATTTTGTCTTTTCAAATCCGTAATTTCTTTTGAAAAAGTTTCCTTTTCTTTATCAAAGATAGTATTTTTATTTTGCAAAACGTTGATTTCCTCTAAAAGATCATTGTTTTTATCTTCTAACTGCGCATTTTCTTTTTGTAGGAAATCTTTTTGTGAAACAAATTCTTCTACGGTATTTTCAAAACATTTAGTTTGTTTTATCAAAAATTTATTCTCCTCTTTTAAACTGGAATTTTCTTGCTCACAATCTTTTAACTTTTCTAAAGCAATTCTATTAACTTTATTCAAGGTTTTACAATCTTTTAATAATTCATTATGTGCTGACAGAAGATCTTGATATAAAGAATCTAAGCATACCGATTGTGATTTGAGTTTAGCCATGAAGCAATTGTTTGTTTTCTCCTTTGATTCTTCTTTATTGCTCTTCCTCTTCCAATTGCCTTGAGTAAATCTCTTTATAGCCATTTATTCTAGGATGTTGTTACGATCTCTAGAATCCCAGGCTCTGATACCAATTGAAAGTCTATATGAGTGGATCGTATAGATTATATGCAAGTATAAACAGCTAACTATATAATATAAATCTATAAAAGATAGTAGCAAAGTAAATGAAAATAATCACACCGGTATTTTATACTGGTTCGGACCTCCCGTCCTACGTCCAGTCCCGAAGCTCCTCTTCAGAATTTCCTTTCAACTAATCCTCGCTTAACCCGGAGGAACAGGTTTACAATAGCAGAGTTTCTTTGTCAAGAATGTGTTCTGTAACACGGATGTTGACTATTGAGTACAAAAGTGCTTCCAATATATATTTATGTTGAGAATATCTGAATGAGGAGTTCTATATATATGGAAGGGTTGATTATAGGTATTTGATTGCTTATAGATCAGGAATAAATCAAAGTACAAGAGATAAGAGTGTAAGTAAGTCAGGTTGTTGCTTCTCTTGAATTCCTGATGCTATTTATAGTGATGAAGAGTTTTCTTGTATAGTTGCATCTGTTGTAATCTTGGTAAAGTCGCTTCTGATGGTGATGAAGAGTTGCGACAAAGAGAAGTGGATGTGTCTTTTCTAATGTGGCAGTTGAGCTTTGAAAATGCACAGTCGAGTCTTGAATCAGACGTCTGGAAAGTAACCTCAGACGTCTGGTCTTCATATCTGTTTTAAGCCTGGGTACTTTTCAGACGTCTGACGTTGGTAACCAGACGTCTGGTTGCTTCTGAATTATGAACCAGAGGAATCATTCAGACGTCTGGATAGTGCTCTCAAACGTCTGAAAGTGTGCATGTTGCTTTATCTTGTGCATGTCCTATCTTTCTTCAATCACTTCTGATTTGACGTCTTTTGATTCTTCTCTTGAGTGTTGCTTTAGTCTCTTTGGTGACGTTACTCTATCAACTATCTGTAAATATAGATATATATGTACATTCGATTTCCATTGTATAGTTGTTATCATCGAAACCATAGAATTGATTTCCTAACACTTAAATGGATGTTAGAAAAGTTCATTAAGAGGATTGAAGAAGAAAAAACATTTTATAAAAGTCGGAAATAGCGTCGCAAAACGGCCGCTAAAAAAGCGTATTGAAAATTCCTTTAAATCGATTCTTTTCAAGTTAGAATTTTCTCCACATTTTTACAAAGTATGAATACTATATTTTATTTCTAACATAACAAACTATGAGTCTAGTATGAATTCACAAAATTTCAAAGATTTTTGAAGTCAACCAATCCCATTTTGAAAGTTGTTTTAAAACCCAACTTTCGAACTGCAAAACCGCAACTAGAATTTTTAACTTTTAAACACTTTGGAATTAGGTGTTATAATCTTTTTCGAGCCATCAAAACTTGATTCTAACAACATTTTAAAAGTGCAAAAGCATGACCAAATATTTAATGATGCAAATACAAGCATAAGACTCCAAACACAAGTTTAAAGAGATGAGATTTCAAAGTGCAATAACGCAATTTCAAAGTATGAAAGCACGATTGTTCCACTATTCAACATTTTTTCTACTTTAACATCTCAAACAACAACCAAACATTTATATAAACAAGATGCATATAAAAGTAAATCAAATAATGGCGAAAAACCCTCTTAGGGTCTCTCTACAAATAATGTGTATATGCATTTCGAAGTGTTCTGTAGCGACCTATGTGCTACGAAAACACTTCGACTTTCTCTTGCTTTTGTCCTCTACAAAACAATGGTTACTTATGCCTTTTGTTTTCAAGTGAGAGTCAAATCCAAATAAGCAATATATACAAGTCTAGACAACGTAAACAACAATTTATATTTTACAACATTTTGTCAATTTTTAAAATCATATTAAAGTGAGATTAACTCACTTTCAGGCCAAAGATGAAGGCAACACTTCCTACCACAACAAACAACCACACCACAACTTCTACTCAACCCAAAACAAGCTTCATCTCCTCCCTACACTCCCCTATGCTTGGGTCCAAGGCCTAGAAGCCCTTCAAGGACTCACGACCCAAGGCATTTAAGGGAGTTTGGCACAAAACTTGCTCCTTTATGATGGTGGCAATGTCAACTATATTATTTCAAGCTTAAATAATGATTTAGAGGAGAAAAGAGGGAGTTTTGGTATAGATTTACTTAAGAAATATTTTGTGGAAAAATAGAAATGAAGAAGAGCTAAAGAAGAGAAATGTAAAGAGGAGAATGAGAGTAAGAGCCTCCTTATATAGATTTTGGCAAAAGTGGCTAATTACCTTCATTGTTCCTTAGCTAAATTACCTCTTTTCCCTTCGATACCCTCCTACTAGGCCATGCCTCCCTTTCCTTCAAAGCACTTTCCATGTTTCATACCTTGTCTTCCATGAGACAAACCTAAAAACGGTCCTTAAAATGAGGCATGGATTAAGGAATCATACTTTAAGTACTTCACCTTGAAAAAGTGAAGTAAAAGTCCACTTTTTCAAACCTTCTAGAAACTAGTTTAAATTAATATATTTAATTAGTGAATTAATCTTACTTATATGTTATGTATATTTTTATATGTGTGCTAATGTGTGTTCAACAACTTTCGCCGATAAAAAAATCAAAATTTTGAAAAACGAATTTCGGTCACATTTTCAGTTTTTCATGGAACTTTTATTTATGTAAACGAATTTACAAAATGAGTTTACCATTATTATTTATTAATTAAAAGGAGTTTAATAATGCTATTTAAATCCATTTAATTAATGTTAAATTTATAATTCAATTATTTAAATAATCCGTATATTTAAATATAAAGTGTTCGCAATTTTGTTTGGATGTTACAGAGTTTAACAACGTTTGTTCCATCTACTACTACCACAATGTTTTCTCCTTTTGACACCGAGTTAAGGCCTCTATAATATAATTTACAGCATCATACTATGTAAAAGAATTTAAAGTATCAGATTTACAGTTAGAAATAGAGAAAAAACCTACTTACATAAGGTAATAAACATATGGATGGCACAACATGTATTGTTTGCCAAAAAAGTAAACTATTTTAGTTAAAAACCCAGTAGTTATAAATAATGTTGAGGATTTGCAATGGTGGATCCAAATGCTTCAATTTCGAACCCCTGAAAAGTGATTTCAATTGTTTCTACTCTAGTACAAATAAGGTGGCAAATTCTTAGATAATTATAAACCAAATTAGTATAACCTTCAATAAACTTAACTATAACGTTAGTAATCTTGCATCTCTGTATTAAATGTCAATAAAATAATATTAAATTAGATATACTGCCAATTACCGCTAATATTATGGTAAGGCATCTAGAATGAAATTAAATACATTAGGTTCAATAGCTATAGCCAACTTAAAAATATGGTGGAAATTAGGTTGAAGGGCTTATATTTGCAGGGTAATAAGTTTTAAGGACAACACTTCTGAATAATTAGTTTTAAGGACAATTTACAGCATGATGATAAATTCATTTATCTTTTTAAGTTATACAGGAAAATGATAAATCCTTTTACCATTATTTCTGTATAACTGAAAATGATAAATTCTTTTATCCTTTTCTTGTAAAATGTCCTTAAAACTAATTTTTCAGAAGTAGTGTCCTTAAAACTTATTACTCTACACAAATAAGCCCTTGAAGTGAAAATCTCCCTAAAAATATGCATATGGAAATCAACATGAGCTTAAACCTTCCCATGCATATTATAACACTAGTCACATAAATTTAAGAAATTAAACTTTACCTTTCCAAATAGTTAAGTAACCCCGATTACCACCAAATGCTTCTTCGTAGGCATCAATGATATAAAACGGAAGCAACCCATTTGCATTCAACTCGAATTCAGAGTTCTCAACAGTAGGTAATAATATTGGATTACATCTAATAAACACACTTTAGCTAGACATTTCAAATACTGTGTTAATAAGGGTTTCCATTTATTTAGAAATAGACACAAAAAGTTATCCTGGAGCCAAAATGTATAATCAGAAATAATGCCATCGTTAGGTCCAAACCTGAGCATGATGGAGGAGAACATCAAGATCAAATCCAGAGATGTTGTGTCCAACAGGAGCATCATAGTCTAATTTGGGTAATTCAATCATTAAGCGATTTAACAGAGCTCTCTCACTGCATTATAAGGCAAAAAAGCATTAGAAATTATGTATAAAATCCCCAGACAAACAAGAACATGTTCGGTGTATACCTGCTTTCCATAGCTAGAATATTTGAGCCAGCTTTAGAGTTTTTTTCATCAACCTTTTTCTTTAGACCCATAAGAAATATGCCTCCTTCAGGTTTCCGAACAGCGGTGAAATGGCTAAGAACGCTCTTTCTTTTCCATTCAAATGCTACCATGGGTCCATAAACCTGAATATTCATAAATAAAAATGACGTTGACAATCACAACACCCAATGGAAAAAGCAACAGTGATACATCAGAATATCAAAGTACCTTCGCTTTGTGGCAGCATACAATGCAAACGGCCACTATCTCATTAAATTTATGCTTTGAACTTATGATTGTTTTTAAATTTATTGCCCCTAGGTGGAACTTCAAGATGAGTATTCGATGAAGCAACTGAAACATCTTTGGGACAATTTACCACTATCTCAGATTTGCACCAGCTGACCTGTTGAAACATTGAATACAAAATATAATGCCTAATGATGTTTATGAAAAGTGTGAAATATCACTATATAGACATATATTTGAGGCGGTCGAGTGTGAATCCATTCTCCTTTGCTGATTTGGGAAAATTACAAGGGAGGCATGAACATGGATTGGTCTATTCGGATTTTAGGAAGATGAGAAAAAAGACCGAGAAGTAAGTTTTACAATGAAGCGGTGAATGATCGTGGGTGTTGAAGGAGTTACAAATTTGAAAAACGTAAAATGTTTATCAAGCACCCAATGTCCATGTTTATTTTAATCACAACCATTCTTTTATCCTTTATCCTTTGTCTTAGTCAGTTCATAAATGCTTTTTGCTATATGAACGTACGTGTGTGCGCGCACACACATAATTTGGCAAAACTGACGTATACTAGGGTAATGATCGTATATTAGTGAATGTGCATTATAACAAATTTGGACCTGTATTATCTTTTCCCATTACGAAGTTTATATAATTGTACAATATTATTCCGTGTTTTCGATTCTTTTTGCCAAAAAAGACAGAGTTAATACTCTGTGCTGAAATTAATTGTATACGAAGGAAAAAAAATTGAATTTAATAGAACTTTATACGAGAGTTGAAAAGTACCCATGTTTGAAAGATTCCATGGCCGAGGAATGAACATCAAAATCCAATTAACTTAACTCAGATATCAACCTATTTTTTGTTCTTATATGGATAAACTTAATATTCTAAATGAAATCGAAGAAAATCAACATCAACAACATGAACCTATATTTAACTCCCGTGCTTCTTTTTTTTTCAATAAAATGCACCTATATTTTAACTCATGTAAGCGTCTCAGTCGCTCGAGAAAGAAAATTGCAAACTGGACAAAGCTATCCATTCGCAAGGAGAAAAACTTCATTACCAAAAAAATAAAAAATGGAATAATGAAATAAGAAAGTGAAAACCCTTCATCTTGATACCGCATATATGCTGCTTCTCATTGCTGCTCAACCACCAGATTCATGTTGCTTTCAATCTGGACCATCCATTTTTCTTTGAAGAAATATTTTTTGATTCGGGTTCAGGGTCATGGGCTTCAGCCCATCTATAACTACATACTGCTCTAGAGACATTTTGTATAAATGCAAAACATTCTCATTGTAACAATAATCAATATCATTATCAATAAAATTCGGTTTTTCATTTTCTTCATCAAATTGCTCTCACAATATTTTTCTTACTCAAAATCTTTCATGGTATCAGAGCCATTCAGAAATTGCTTAATAGCAAGAAAATTCTCATCAGAGGATAATCTCATCATTTGAGTTTATCCCTTATCAGAGATCTGCATCAATCTGCATCTCATCACTTAAGGGATTGATTCAGTTCCAAATCCTGTGCCTCGCCAGTTTCTATCTAACTAGCTGCAGCAAGTTTCATCACTGAATCTTGAAAGATTGCAATCAAATTCTCAGAAATTCAGATCAAGAAACCAGAAAAAACAACACAAGAAACAGAAAAGTGCCATCTAGAAAGAAATCTTATCAGAAAGTCATCATCTAAGCATTTCTTTGGTTGCATTTTACCTGTTCTACATTTCATTCTGAGTTCTTGAACTCAACTCTTGCTTTGACTGCATCATTCTTTTATCTTTCCCTCATGATTGGATTGTCTCAGAATCATCATGGCCGAAGAAGGCAACTCAGAGATATCATCAAATGCCAACAGTTCTCAACTTTCTAACACTGCAGAGAATTTGATTAAAACATAAATGGTATGAGTGGGTCGACTGTCGGAGCTTCCACTCTGTCAACATCCCTATTCCGATAAACAATATCGTCAATCATCATTCTTTATTGTTTTGTCAGAGTCCCATCTTCAACAACGAAGCAACTTTCATTCTTTGCATGTTTAATAGCACCAACATATTTGTCTATTTTCGCTAGACTTTTATCAGCAGGGTATTCCCCACCTATGATAGTATTAATCATCAATCGTCATTCTGGCTGCCTAAATGTATCAACACCAGGCCCAGCTTTCCCCCGTTTGGAAGATGTCCCAAAGGCGTTAGAATTTCCCTGCTCCTCAACCTGTGGGGCTTTCACATATTGCTGTAACTTTTTCTTGCGAATCAACTCCTCAATCATATCTCGCAGGCGTCTGCACTCGTTGGTATTGTGATCGCGGGTTTCATGGAATCTGTAGAACATGCCTAACTTCCTTTCTATCTCAATCGACTCTCTTGGAGCCAACTTTCTGTATTGCTCAGTGTTTTGAGTTGCCAGATAGATATTCTCTATCAAGTTGTTTAGTCCGGTCTAGCTATCATACTTAGGAGTCCTAAGACGATTCCTATTATCTGCCTTCTTCTTCTTAGCCCCATCATTATTTCATTTTTGATTATTGTTTTGGTTACCAACATTCACATCTATATTTCCAAAGCTTCCTCTAGACCGCTTTGCACCAACATTGCTTTTTATCACTTCGTCTGAATTCCCAGCACCGGTCCTTCATGGACGCTTGCGTGCTTCCTCCAAGCTTTAGTACTCATTAGCTTTTCTATAAAAAGCATCCATTATCGATGGGGCTTCCTTTCCGACCATTCCTCAAACTCCGTATCAGGATGAATCCTCCTAATCAATGCCATCAACACTATGTCATCCTTGAGATCGGTAACTTCTGTCACGGCTGCATTGAATCAATTCAAGAAATCCATCAGCGACTCTCCCTTAACTTGGAAGAGGTTTGACAAAGACATCACATGCTTCAGACATGTAATATGTAAACAGAATTGTTCCACAAACTTCTTTAATAACTCAGTTAAAGATGATATAGACATCGACGAAAGTTGAGTGAACCACATCGTAGATCCTCCTTCTAAGAAATTAGAAAACAGTGGCATTTCACGGCATTGGAAGCTCTAGTTGAATCCATATGTCATTTATATCTCATCAAGTGCTTCCAAGGATCCGTTGTTCCTCCGTACAATGGAATAGTGGGCATTGTGAATCTCCAGGGGTATCTCCCACGTAGAATCTTCTCTCTAAATGGATTATGACCGGGAGAGGTATCCCATTCATCGCTGCTCCTAAAACAATTTTCGCTAACGAGTCTCCTGACCATATCCTCCAAGTAGCCCCAATCATCATGTTCTACTGAACGGCGGTAATCGGGCTCCACCCTGAGTATTTGGCTTGGCAAAATCGGTTTGGCTCTCGATACCTAGGTTCTCCGGCCTCTAGGAGATCCATTCGTCCAACAGTCCACCTGGTTGATTCGCATTAGCAATATCTTCAACAGCAGCACAATTTACCAGATTCTGACCACCCGCAGCGCATCCTAAAGCCAAGTCGACCACGCCTACCAGAGGATGTGCTCTTGGCCCACTATTATATGGGTCGGTACCAACCCCTAATTTTAGGTCGGTACTGATCGCCAAACTTAAGCTTGGGGCTCGTCTTCCTCCTTGGTATGACGTTTTAACATCATTTTGAGTCCTCTTCTGCTTCCCATCCCTCTGTATCTACTTAGATGATGAAGAACTAGAATTCCTTCTACTCCTACGGTTGTTTTGAGTTAGCTCATTCAAAGTCTCAAGCTTTGCTGCATCGTCAGACTCGTCCTATTCTACTAGCCTGGAATCTATCTTCCATATGCTTCATCATCCTATCCATCTCCATTCTAGTCACAACGTTAGTTGGAGTCTGAAACTCAAGTTGAGTTGGTTGGACAACTCCATCTCCATGCCGAGAATTCTAATTCTTAGCTTTAGTAGTAGCTTTAGAATTGGTAGAACAGTCTCTTCTTGATGGGGCCATGGTAGATAGCTTCTCTTAGACGTTTGCAA
Source organism: Allium fistulosum (assembly GCA_030737815.1). Classification (NCBI taxonomy): domain Eukaryota; kingdom Viridiplantae; phylum Streptophyta; class Magnoliopsida; order Asparagales; family Amaryllidaceae; genus Allium; species Allium fistulosum. Next base: position 1,440,207,043 of record CM060902.1, read on the forward strand.
ATCTGAGCTGTATAATTAAAAGATAGAGTGGTTGGATCTATCTCTTGCACTACATCAAATTAATGATTTCGCAACATTTATTTTCTCAATTTCTAACACTTATAAGCGTGATAAACTGCCAATGGTAAAAAAGTGTCAGGATAATAAAAAGCGTTAGTAATGATATATACTTTTCTCTATAAACATTGATCATACTTAACAACACAAATAAGGGTTACAATGCATGGTAAATATGTAAATAATTTATTATGAAGTGGAGTGTTTTGTAAAGTTTTATTCTGTCACGCTTTCCCCCTTCCCATTACTTTCAGGCTGTAAAAATCAATTTTATTATCTAGGGTTTGAGGCAAAACTCACTCTCACGACATCAATGACGAGGGGCGGCTATTGGCATGACACTTTTTCTCCAAACGACATTGATGATGGCTTCTCGCGGTCCTTTTTCTCCAAGTGACATCGACGATATTGGGTTTCACGGCATAATGTTTTCGATGACATATATGTGTACAAATCATCGCATATGGATTGTTAGGTCTGAAAAGCGTTGCTGCTAATCTCTAGTCTGAGATCTTGGTCGCTAAGAAAATTCGATGCGCCTAAATGGTGCTGAGTTGTTTGCCAATGCTCATGTGTTATTGGGATATATCGATTTTCTAACAATTCTGGAGGTTGTGTACTAGCCGAAGATGATTGTAGATGACCACCTGGAATCCGCACTGCCTTGAATCTGGGTAGTGTTTGAAGGTCGTGGATTTGAGACACTAAAGTCTAATGCTTGGGTGAATTTGATGCTAGAGATGTAAGTGATCTCAGAGGTTGCTGAGAAAGTGAATGGCTGACCATATTGACATGCTCACAACAGAAATAGTTCTAGTGAAAATTTGTATGTTTGAATTTGTGCGACTGTAGATATGTATGTTTGAAAATTTGTTCAGTTAGTTCAGGTTTGAGTTTGTGCGACTGTAGAGATGTATGTTTGAAAATTCGTTCATGTAAGCATATGCTAGTGCTGAGACACACGATGGTGGAAGTGGGTGTATAATATGGTCAACTGAGCTTTCTGATATTCTGGTGTATACTAATGGAGGCCTGGATCTCTCTATGAGCTTGACAGCAGTGGATTGAGGTATCGACCTTTTGTTTGATATGTAAGATATGTTTGTTTATGATAAAATGCTATCAGTTTGCCTACCCATTCAATTAATATGGATAGTTAGCTATAAATCCTAGTCATCTGATATTACCAAGATTATGAGATATATTATGTTATTAGGATGCTCATGAAGATACTTGTTTATGCTGTATTGAATTTGGTTAGAAGCTCCCAAAGGACAATCCCAAAGCTGTATACGTCAACCTTTTTTTATAATGCTTCTTTTCACCTCGCCTCAATGTTACTGTGCTGTATAACTGTTATATGAAAAAAGGGATATTGTTAAGTATTTCACTAAGACAGTGAACGTAGGCAAATATAAAACATGTTATCAAAGTATTTGTGAAGAACCAGACAGTTGTGCAGTTGTAAAATATTTATCTTTGATGGCAATTTATTTACTGTTTTGATGAATATGTACTTGGGTATGTGCAACTGTTAAGCTGGGTTTTAAACTGTATCCATGGATAAAAGAAATGTCATTTAAACATGGTGACATAGCATCAATACATCTATCATTTTTAAGTTATTACGAAAATAACAAACAAGCCCATCAAGTTCATGTTTTAGCAGTTACAACATATATATCTTAAAAGTTGGATATAGTAGACAGCACATGAATAATATCATTAACAATTTTAACAAATAATAACACCGGTACCGATATATTTATCATTTTAAGATTAACAGGTCATGTTTTAGTGCCTAGTAACTTTGAAGTTGGAAAAGTAGATGGGGGCAGGGCTCACAGTATATGAAGCATAATACAGCATAAACAATCAATGCAATATCTACTAGTTTCTTCTCCTGCAAGTCCAAAATCAATAAGTTTAACATTCCTTTGATTGGCCGTAAGTAACAGATTATCTACAGATTCAGCTTTTACTTAGTGGTGCATTCAAGTTGGTTATGGTACAACTCAGTCAGCTACACGGTATAAATTGAATAGTTTCTTTTTTGTAAATTGTGAAAACTAGGAGTACCAATTGTGAGAACAAGGAGTACCAATTCTGCGAAGAAAGATTGTGAGAACTAGTATCAATTAACACTGACTGTATGTACACTATTACTTTTTTTTTCTTCTTTATAGTATGCGTACACATTTTTTCTTTATAGTGTTCTTTTTTGGTAAATTTTGTCTTTTATCTAAGAGATGAAGAACTAGAGGTGACGTCGAGCATGAGAGAAGCGTTGTCGAGCGGGAAAGGAAGCAGCGTCAAGTGGGAGAAAAGCAATGTCGAGAAAGAAGCAACAAGAGAGAGAAACGGCTTTCTGGTAACATTTTTTTTACAATTAGGGTTTTTTTTTGTTTGAAGGCCAGTGCAAACTTTTATTGGTTGCGGTTAGAGATTTTTAATCTTTGGGCTTATTTATTTGGGCTGTCATTTTCCTTTAAAAGCTATATTTTAGGCCACTGTAAAATAATCTGATTAAAGCATTTGATTAGGATTGATTATTGTTTTGTGTTTATTTTGTGACATACTATAAATTAGTTTTCTTTATATTACTTCATGTACTCTATTATGCAATTAGTGATGCTCATAGATGTAGATAACAACAGTACAATTCATTTTAAAGCTTAAAAAATAGTTTTTCATTGTTAAATTGTTGCACACTGTATATTTTCTTGCAAATATGTTGTATGTAATCCAAAGAATATACCATAAATTTACAGTATTATTGATATTTATAATAACTATATAAAAATTTATTGGAATTCACAAATCGAAATTGAAACGGAATTTCTGGGATTTTCGGAATGGAATTGAGATATTGAAATTTTATAATGGACGGAACGTAAAGCGGAAATTTGAATCCTAGTTAAAACGACGGTTAGCAGTAGATTTGTATGTTTTCAAATTGTATCCTACATTACTAAACAGCTAAAATATTTGATATATACATTTTTAACACAATCGCTTTATTGGCACTGCCAAGGTCCACCAATTTTTTATTGCTATTGTATCCTACATTACTAAAGAGCTGGAAGAAAAGTAGTTTGTTTTCCCTTTACTTGGTTAAACCCCTTTACTTCTATATCATAGTATTTGTGATGTAGGTGTTAAAGTTTTCCCTTCTCCGTTTTTATAGCAAAAACCACGTCTAGATTCATCTTGATGTTACTTTGGGCCATTAGTACAATGGAAGCCGTAATGACTTTTGCTGAAACAACTTGCCATGAGGTTTATCAAACTCAAATCCAAAGTTAGTAATTTCTTTGGCTCTTAAACATGTTAGAATACATTGTAGGTGAATAACGTGTGTGGTGGATTATCACTTAATTTTTTAAAGGCTTTTAGTTTCAAAGACGATCAATAGAAGACCTACTATTCATTTAATGGTCTAATCAAACTAAAGTTATCACTAGATTTGATCATACAGATAAATACACGTGGTGATTCGATCCCAAAAAACAGTTGGTAAAAATTATGAGAGCAGTTGATAAATTGTTTCAGACTTCAAAATATATTTTCCATACACACACTGATTTTTTGCATAGGAATATTCACGTGTATTCCTTGGTATCACCGAACGAATATTAAATAATATGTTTTAATACTTACTGGTTTTCCAGTTTTAATCTTCACTTTGTGTAGTTTAACTTTTAATTCATAAGGGCATATTCGATAGTGGTATATTCACTTCAAGAAGGTGTCTGAATAAATCATGATGTGGTTAGGTTTGGTTTGTTCACTTTAAAAAACTAATCACAACCACTCTTCGTAACTTGTGAACCGGTTCGAAAGATCAGTTATTAGAACATCAAAGAAATTGTTGTTTTAATGAAAAATGCATTAAAACGACAATCGCTTTGACGTTTTAATGGTCTGTGGTATCGGATGGTACTTTAAAATTTTGAATTTTGGTGGTACTGTACTGATGCCGATGGTGAATGAATTGAAATCGATCCAAAAAATTTGTTTCAGTTATGATGTAAAAAAAAATGAAACAAAAATGACAACCCAAGTAAAACCTAAATTGTAGGAAGTCACCCGGAAATTTGTGTGCCAGTGAAGATAGGCCTCGAAAATTGCATGTGGCAATAAAGGTCGACAGTGAAGACCGAAAATAATTTGTCAGTGGTGTATTGAGTGTTTTTTTCCTTTAGCGTTTTTTTTTCTATCAATTCTCTCTTGTCCTAGATTTTTGTCCATAGCGAACTGGACAAAGCTAAAAAGCCCAAAGAAATCTGTGCGAAATAGCGCCCCAATCAACAGCAGCCGTTGGATTGAGAAAGAAAACTACATCGCAGCCCCCTCTTTCCTCACACACACAATTTCGTACTATGCATTTGGGCCTTGTAGCATTGTCCATAGTGAATTTTAGCATGGCAGGAAAGTGAGGCAGGAATAATTTGCCTAGTTTAACTTTGTTGGGTCTAACATGTGTTGGGCTGAAATTATTTAATCTGGGCTAATGTATTATTGTTAAGTTAAATTTGGTGTTGACTTTGCTTATACAGTGTTAAGTTTAACATGATGTTAAGTTAACTTTAATTCGAAATTGTTTAATTTAATTTATTATTGTTAAATTTAATTTAATTAGAATTTAGTGTTAAATTTAGTGTTAGAATTTAGCGTTGAATTTGATTTAAACTATTGAAAACCGAAATCAGAACCGAAACCAAAACTAAAATCGAAAATTTCGAAAACGTCTGGAAATAATAAAATTTCAAATGATCAAAACTGAGTTTTCGAACCTTGCATTTATGCATATTAATTTATTTTTTATATTTTAGCGAATAATTGTTTATTTAAAAGACTGATTTTATGGTTATTTGGGTGTTTCTAGATGTAGATGTTGTTTTGTTTAATTTGCTCGGTATAAAAATGACAAAGTAAACAAAATAGCTGTTGGGAATGGTCTACTTCCAAGCCCCACATTGTGCAAAAAAAAGATTTACGTTTTGTAATCAATTTCCTTGCATCCCTGAATTGAATGTAACTATAAGTAGGGACATTCTAGGTTTTGAGATATTCATAGCTTTGGTCAATGAAAAAATATTATGTTGGTCAGTTAGAGTTTTTTAGTGCCGTGTATGGTTTTATGTTACGATTTTGTTTAAGGTGAATACACACATATAGTTCATGAATGCTCGTATGTATGTGTAAGTCATGCCAATTCATGAATGCACTAATGAAATATGGACTAGCCTGCTTATTTATATATTTTATGGTGTTAAATGAATGTCAAGCCAGAAGAAGAAGATATGAATATCTTAAGAGAAAATAACATCATGTAATGTAGTATCATAATGAATGAATTTATTATGTAATTTTCAGTTTTTTCCTTTTGTCATCCTCTTGAAGTTGCTGTGAATGCAATTGCTTGCTTGACATGTAACGAATTATCATAATAAATGAATTTATTATGCAAACCTAGTTCATAAAGCTAAATTATCATCCTTATGCAGGCTAGGGTCTTGGCAATGAAAGCTTTCTATTGATATTTGGTTTTGATTCCTGCAACATTCAGAAGTGTACGTCTTCTATGAAACAAGTAAAGATGAATCAAACGGCAAAACCTATAGCTGAAAACAGTTAATTGATACTTAATTATGTATGGAATTGGTATTAATATGGAATTGATAAACTATGTATTGATAACTTAATTATGTATTGAACTTCTCTTTTGTTAATTGATACTCTGTTTTATTATTGATTATGAATATTATTTATTGATTTTGATTGGGTTATAATTTGCTAAATTAAGATAATATTTCATATTAAATATAGTATATATTATATCTTTTAACATTTAAACCATTATATCTTTCAACATTCGCATTACTGGTAAGTGTTTATTTGTAACACTTATCAGCGTTGAAAGATATTTTTTCCCAATGCTTATAAGCGTTGGAAGATATTATTTTCCAACGTTTATAAGCGTTGGAAGATATCATTTTCCAATGTTTATAAGCGTTGGCAAAAAAAATCTTCCAACGCTTATAAGCGTTGCAAATAAATGCCTACGTTTCTATAGCGACACATAAGTGTTACTGAAATTCTTGGCAACGCTTATACTCGTTGAGAATCCTCTATTTTGGTGTAATGTTGGATAGATGAAATCCAATAGTAGGTGATGGATGCAAGTAACCTGAGAATATTGTTCTCAGTGAAAGCACTAAAATATTTGAACAAAAAATAAATAAGACACAAACATCTATAGTGGTTCGATAAATCTTGGCCTACGTCCACTTTAAGATTTTATTGCTTATATCTGATTTGGAGGCAGAAGTTCTTAGGGGTCGGTATGACTCCGACATTAAATTTTCAAAATTACAAGAATATAGGGAAGAACAAGATCCCAAAAATCCCCAAAATTGAGCCTTACCCTCCTATTTATAGAGGTAGGGAGCCAAATATTTCGCACAAAATATCTCTAAGCCGTTATCCATGATTTAAACCAATTCTCTCAAGAAAGTAGGTGTCAACTCATCAGTTTATATGGGTCGGTATAACTCCAAGGTTAGGGGTTGGTACTGACCCATAGGATGGCCAATATGGCTGTCTTCAACTCTTCATCTTAGCTCATCTTGTGGTTAGCTTCGTGATTCCATAGTTGTTTGCACCAATATTAGCTTGCTTCTGGGTCTATGATGGATTTGTGGAAGAACAGAGTGGCGGCTTCAAGTGTTCGTGGGGATTGATGGAGAATTGCATTGGATCAACAAAACGACATTGGAAATATGCTACCAGCATCATGTAAGACATGTAGGCAGAAGATGGGTCCCCCAAGTGGAGGAAATATGACTCATTAAAGACCCATTGGTAGGGGTCGATATCGACCCATAATATGGGTGGACCCATCTTACTTTGATCTTGGGCTGTTCTTGCATTGGCCTTGTGACTTTGTTTTTGTTTGGTTTTTGGACTTTTAGGCTTTCTCTCTAGGCTTTCTGCCTTGATAACTCCAAGTTCAACTTGTCCAATCTATCTGAATATGGCCTGGTCAAAAGGCTGGATAACGGTCTTATAGTAATATTTGGATTTCTTCTTTAACTAAAGTGAAAATTTTATTAACTAAAGGCGAACAGATAATTTTAAACATTTAAATAATGAGTTCCATACTTGTGCGATTGGAACTTGAGGAGCCGAAACTTGAACCTTTTTCTTCGGTTGTGGACTAAGAGGAGTAGCGTCTTTTCGAAGGAATATTTTCTTATGAAACACCCTAAAGGTCGGGTAAATCTAGAAAATCAACATCAGGAGCAGACGAGCTAAGACCATATGATCTGTTATTCCCATCCTTTGCTCCTCTAGGATTCTTGCCACTAACACCACCATCTTGATCATCACCATCACTACCATCATCCTTATCATCATCATTGCCACCATTATCATCATCATCTTCTTCATTATCCTCCTCCTCCTTGTCTGAATCTCCATCTCCTTCGTGTGGAGGGTCATTGAAAGTTTCTTCTTCAGGGAATTCATCCTAAAGTGATCCCTCGGCTCTCTTCAGTATGAGGTCAAACTTTCCTTTTAATCTAGCATTTAGCTTTGGGAGAGAAGGAAAATCCAAGTCTGGGCATCTGTCAATATTGTCGCCGTATGCCATAAGAAGAGCATCTTCATAACACTTTACTATAAATGTAACAAAAGATTCGTCGAGGAAGAAAGTGACTCTTTCCTTAGCATCTTTTATTATATGCCTAGCATGAACCAAAGCGGCATCTTTACTTTCAAGTTGGTTCTCTAGAGATTTTATATTGGCAGCCATTTCGGTCTTCTCTTTATTGGTATGCTCAAGTTTCGTTTTCATCTTCTCTTTGATAGCAACTTATCTTTCTTCTCCTCATCAGGGAAGGAGGGAAGTTTACTTTTCTGGAGAGTTGCATTATCTCTCTTTACAGTAACGTCAGTCATTTGAGTCGTAAGAAAGGCAATTTGCTCCTTAGGTTCAACAACTTGATTAGAAGGCTCTTGAGAAGCTTGTTGAAGGAGAAACATATGCTTAGCCGTTTGAAGCAAATGATAAACATAGGCTAAATTATATAAAGTTAAAAATTTACATCAACCAAGCAGAAAAGAAATTATACCAGTAAGAGCTATTAAAGGACATGTAAAGGTGATCTTTTGAGAAGGTTGAAGGCTGTGGCTAGAGAAGCCAAGGTTGGAGATCAAGCAACTGAACGAAAGAGATCTTCAAACTCAATTGTGAGAGTCTGAACAGGAACCTCCAAAGGAAGGGATTCATTAGGACGGGGAGTCAAATCACGCTCCTCAAACAAATGACGAAAACCTGATGAAGAAGTAGGAAGTGTAATACCGAGGAAGGAATCAGGGGTATGAAATTTCTCAGTTTTCTTTTGAGCCGCTCATCCTAGAGAATCCAGGTTTATTGCATTAGGTTTTTGAATTGCTAAATCAACATCCACGTTTGACTCCTCAACAATAACAACAGAAGTCTGATCCCTGACTTAATCTTTTTGCTTAAAGGAAGAGTCGCAATATTGCCTGGAGCGCCAGTACTTTCCTTTCTTTTAAATTTGTCTATAGCCATTGCAATAGATGCTTTGAGAGGAGCAGATTTAGTAGGCTTAGTTAAAGCAAGAATACAATCTTTGGCCTCCTTCTCCTTGGAGTCAATAACAGGTGCAAATGAGCCTAAATCAAAAGGAGAAGTTTTGTGAGATAATAACATAAGGAATTCTATTTAAGTTATAATGAAATTTACCAGGGGATTCAAGCTGAATAGGAGAATTGGCAGAGAAAGCCTTTTGATTACAATGACCAATGATCACTTTCCCTGAGCATTCCCCTTCATCATTCGGGTTCTCCTAATATCCTATGGTGGTCTAGGATCAGAGAATAATTATAGAGATTTATCTCCATCAAAAGTATAAGTCTATCATCCGTACTCTTGGATTCCTAAGTCACAGACTTAATAGTGTTGTCAGCAGAAGGGCGTGGCTATTTAGAAGCAGGATCTAAAAGAAAACATTCATCATAAGAGGATGATAGATGTAACATAAATAATAGAAAATATAAACTTACTAAAAACAGGGAAGGTTCCCATGATTAGAGAAAGAGCATCTAATGAAGAAGAATTCGTTCTCCAACTCCTTCATTTTGTTAATTGGATAGGTAATTATGCTTTTAAGGAATGGACGAAGGCGATATAACGGACTATCTAGCTGTACACTTATCCTCACAGGATTGGTCAAGATATGTAGTGTCTTAGCACTCAAAGAAGGGAATTTAGTTTCTTTGCTTAGGATTTCTAAGCAGCTCAGATATGTGCATGAGTTAGGGGCCAGCTGAATCAGAGCAACATTCAAATGCTCTAGGAATCACAAAAGAAAATCTGGAAAAGGCAGATACCCCGAGTGCCAGATGTGGATAGGTGTAAAAACAAAGAACCCCTCTAGAGGGTTGTCTATCCTGCTAGAGGGACTGGTAGGCATGACTTCTATGTTCATGATCCCAAATTGACAGAGAATGGTGTCCAGTTCTTCCTAAGTGGTAATGTATGATTGGTTGAGATGGAAATCTCCTTTCTTTGTAAAAGGAGATGGCTTAGAACAATTGCTTGCTTTCTTCCTTTCCGTTTTACCTCCCAGGTGATATTACACAGAGTCAGCGAACTAATATGCATTCTGCAAAATTTAAAATGCTTATGAGCTCAAAATAGATAATTAAATGTCTAAACAAAGGGTAGTCAATTAATTATAAATTACCTAAGCCATAATGTTAAAATGTTAAAGTTCATATTTAGCCATTGCATTACGAAAAGTCAATAACCATTGAATAATATATGTCGAATCTATGAAATTCTTGAGTTCATAAACAATTGAAGATATGTCAATAATAGTTAAATCCATGATATGAAGATAAATTTCAAGTTAGTCAAAAGGAATCTGAGTGAAGTATCACCCTAATAGCATCTTAAATAGCATGTAGAGTCAATAAACTAACGTTGAATTCATGGGACATCGCATTAATGGTCAATATGGAAAACCATAATGATGTTGTAGTAATGACGTAATGTCAGATTGAGAGATGGTTGAGATTAATGAATGATGTTGGAGCAGTTTGTATACTTTAACCAACTGTTAAACTCATAAAGATATCATGTATATAAACAATTTATAAGTCTGCTATATGATAACTGCATAACAAATTAATGATGGCGTATAAGGTTAAAACAAGAACATTGAATTGTCAATGCTTTCAGTAGTTGTTGAAAAAGGGATGACAACTCATTATAGAGTTATCGAATCTATGCGATAATCTTTTAAAATGTATGTCGAATTCCTATATGGTTATCACACTACTAATCTGATTCCGGCATCATAGGGGTCTCATATTTTAATAGTTTTTGAGTTTTAGGCTAATTGTTGAAATATTGGTTAAAGAATGAAGCCTTAATGATGTCGAATATCAAGTTGAATATGCAATCTCATAAGGCAATAAGTTTAAAATCAAATGAGTTAGTAAATTATATAATGGTTTCGGGTCCCTCGTAAACAACCCATTTCTTAATCAAGCCAAAAGCTCCCAGATTTTTAAATCGATACCGCCTATTCTTAGTTAACCAATTAAATCTCCCTTGGTATAATAATTCAAAGCTAATCTCACACTTAAGCATAAAAAATCTAGAATTTATCCTATAGTGTCAAGATTAAAAGTTGAAATCTCAAACGGCTATTTGTAAAACCCTAATTGTAATTCGAATTTAAAATTTCTTAATCTAATTTTTCAACTTGATTAACTAAAACAAAATTGTCCCTTGGTTTAAGCTTAAATGCTGAAGGATTGACGGTTCTTGAATGAAATATGAGAATTTAAAATTTTTATCCAGAGTTTTGAGTTGCAGGTAAAAGAGAAAATAACGAAGAAGGATAAGTATTTATAGAGAGAAAGAAAAGGCATAGGAGCCATTGGTCTAATTCAAATAAATGACCCAGATTTGGGAAGAACACCAATGGGTGGCAAGCACAAATATCGATGAATTGACTTGAAAATTCAATATTTTTCTGCATTAGGGAGGGCAAATGTTACTACAATCATGGTATCAAAAATATGAACGCATGCTAAAGAGGAGATGTAGAACCTAAAAGCAGTCAAAAAGAAGTGATACCGAATTTCATTACAGGAAATGATATCGAACTTTAGAATAAAAGGAATCTTGCACCAGTAAAAGGCATCTCGCACCAGTAAAGGAAGCATGGGGTGCCACATATCATCGAGGGAGTAATGATGTCGATGGAAGCATGCCACATCTCACTAATAGCGCATCTCAGCAATGCCGCATCTTGTCAATGAGAAAGGATTATGCCAAATAATAGCAAGTAGAGGGTGTTACTACCATTCATGATTCTGAAGGCATAAGGATAGGTCGACATTAAGAAAGCCAAAATCAAAGTATATCATAGGCAAAGATGAAGGGGATGTTAAACCAATGAAAGGAAGGATGCCGCACTTCATCGATATGAAAGCCGATGTCGAACTTTAGTAAGCGAAAGATTTCGCATACCAGTAGCACACATACGCATGTTGCAAGTCATCAATATGCTTGGAGATGTTGTCGATACCACATCTCGTCCATATCGTATATCACCAGTGAACGATGTCGTAGGAGGCCAACGCTACACTTTATCAAGACAATGATTGATGTCGAATTATAGATGATGACTCCATCCTTTGATATCATAAGTTATCAGCCTTCAAAGAATGTCGCAAGGCATTTATTTTCTAAGGCAATAACTAAAACTATCAAGGCGGGTGTGGATGTCAAGTGTTAAAACTTGATGCCGTAACTCATCAACAGGAAAAGGGATATTAGAAATCATCAAAACAGAGCATGAAACTGAATGCTACCGAGATGGTCGACGATACCGAAAATCAAGCATGCCGAAGGTGACAAGTGACAGCCATCCCGCACGTCTCTACCCCTATAAATATAGACCTAGAGGTATTGTGGAAGGGGTGATTCATTCTTTTCTCTCTCTTACATTTTTAAAGTTTGTAACCCTAAATCAATTTGTGGATTTTTACTGCCAATTGTAATTTTACGACCTTTTTGCAAATAAGGGCTTGTACAAGTGCAATCACATAGTATATTCAATGAAGAGACTTGAATTATGACTTATGCTAAACTCTCATATTTGCAACAAGACATATGAACTTGTATCTCATATTAGACTTATATGCATACAATATGATATTGGATGATTCTCATACGATCGATATGAACTTGACCATCTTTTTTTGTGGTTCGATCTTTGCCTTACATGTGACAAGTTGATCTTGCATACTTCAAGTGGACTTACACAAGGTTGACAAAGCCTATCATTAACCGAGACTCCACTTACTTGCATACTTCAGGGTTAACAAGAAACCTTACTAACAAGTCATATCTTGAATAGTGGATTTAGATAAGATATTTAACATAGCCCTATAGTGTTGCTATAAATATACCTAGGTGTCTCATTCTTATAGACATAATTTTATTCACTCCATAAAAATAAATTACATCTCAATGGTGAACTTTGCAAAACTACCGTTGAGTTAGAGAAAGGATCTCTGTAAGGGGGAGCTGATAGTTCAAGGTGTTATTGATCGACTGGATTATCGAGCATATTCTATTTTAATTATCGTTTTAAAATATACGTATTTATATATTTATTATAGAAAATTAGTTAATTTAAATTTTAAAATCAACCGCATAGTTTAATTTAATTTGTTTCAAATTTGAAAATTGATTTAAAAATTAAATAAAATGCACATTCATTGTCATCGTGAACGTTAATTATCATGCATGCCTCGACTGTCTTCGTTGGAACCACCAATGAGAACGTCAATCGATCTGCCGAGAATAGTGATGGCTTCCAACACTAGCGATGGTTACTTTGGTGATCTACGATGAAAAAAATCAATCACTGACCAGATAGAATTCGATTAAGTTTTGTAGAATTCATCGATGGTGAATCAAAGGATACCGAAAGATTGGTCATGTTGAGGAAAGAAGGTGACGGGCTCCGTTTATTTCTGATAGCCGACGACAATGAGATTAATTTAAAAAAGGAACCAATGGTAATGATAGGGTTTAATTTTACCATTTTGAAGAAGAAGTAGTGCATTTTTTATATTTTAACCCCTCAAGTTTTAACAAGTACAATTTAACCTTCGTGACTTGTAAACCTTTTAATTTTCGCATAAGAACTCTATTTTGTGTACAATTTGTAGCATTTTGTTCGTATTAAAATTTTAGGCACATTGCTATTACTTAAGTGTATATCATACACTAATATATGATATTGGTATTTAGATGTTGATGAATACACATACACACAGACACACACACACATCTATATATTTTATAGAGCTAGGATCAATAGCTCCCTTTATTTAGCACCATTCCGTAACCCTCGATATCAGCCATAATTTCTATTTAAATATTTATACTTTGTCTCTCCAATCACATTAACCAAATATTTAAATATAAACTCGTAGCTGATATTAGAGGGCTACATATGGTGCTAAATAAAGGGGGTTATTGATCCTAGCTCATATATATAGACACACACATACAAATTTGTTATTAGGATATTTGTAAACTAACATTATTCACCAATACTAATATATTAAGACATTATTTCTCTGACTCGGATATTTGATATTTGAATGAAGACAAATTATAATCATTTAAATTTAAAGCATCAATTTAGTAAACATTGAATTTAAAATTGTTATTTGGATTTACATTAAAATTATTTAGTTATTTATTATTATTGAAATACTAATTATATAATATAGATATATATTATTATACACAAAATTATTTTGTCACTAGATTTACCTTTGAATATATGATGTTCAACTTGACAATGAATTATCCAGTTAAACATTTTGAACAAAAGTAAACATTGCAAATCAACAACAACAATAATAATATAATGATAATATAATATAACTTATAATTAAAATCAAATTCGTCCAGCAAAACATTAGTTATAATTTAATATTAACAAAATTATTCATGATAACACTTTAAAAGATTTAGTGTATAATGAATTAAAGGGGATTTTTTTTTGAAATTCGCTCCATTTTCCTTGTAAATTCAAAAAATGATCTAGCACACTAGTTCGAGTAGTGTCTTGTATTGTAAAATATCTAGTGCATTATTCATGATAACATTATGGATGATCTAGTGCACTAGTTCGAGTCATGTCTTGTCATTTTATATCAATTTGTAAATTTACCACCTTTCCCTTTGGGCCTTATTTTATTTTTCAGTGGACTGCAAAGGAATTGTGCCCAGGGCCAATAAGCATTTTGAGATTGGCTCGCCTGGGCATACATTATCTTGCTCAACGTAACCTCTAGAATTAAAGAAAAGTTGACTCAGACCACCATCCGTGGAGCCAAATTGAACACCAAATTTCCTTTAAGTTTGAGGCGTCATTATTGTTACCTTGGGTGGTAGTCAAAATTCAGAGATTGATGGTGTTGATTGGATTATGGGTTTTATTAAAAAAATTGATCTTGCTAGATATTCATGTTACGTGGTTGAGAATGTTGTTAAGTTTGTGATTGAGATAGTTGCTAAAATGTAATTGAGAAGCATGTTGATATTGTTGTTGAGATGGATAATATTGTTATTGTAATTGTTGCATATGTGAGGAATCATCGTTGTAATCAGAATTACTTGATATGGATGAAAGATAGGGTTAGAAGAGCTTGCAATTTGTTTTCCTTTCTAGTTTTTAGACGTTGTAGTTTTCTTCAAAATGATTTTCTGTTGAAAAAGAGAGAATGAGATGTTTTTTTGTTTATAGGTGATGTATGGTGTTAATATAGAATTAGGGAATTTAATAAAATAAAAAACAACCAACTACCGTCGCACTTATCCTGTATTTTATGTCCAGTATTTATCCCTCATTTAAAATGCCATAAAAATGTGATAGCGAGCACATTTTCATTTATAATACCGGATAAAAGCGTTATTAGCTATATTTCAGAGAACAATTCCAGCACGAGGGAAATTAAAGATGACAATCTTACATATATATATATATGCTTATTTTGACGCAAAATGTAGGAATGTAAAGGGTTTTGTAGTTTTTATTTCATAATTCGTAGGAAATATGCGAAATTGATTTAGTAAAATAACATTTTTATTCCACAATACCAACGACCGTGGACAATATACATAAAAAATATTGGAAAGCTCTAAATTCTTTTTCGTCAAACTGTGAGGACTAACGAAAATAATGTGGATCTTCGTAATCCCTTCTATATTTCTTTATCACCGACATGATCTAACGAAATTATTATTTTCGAACCTTCTAGCATTGTTCATCTATATAATAGGTTTGTGGGAAAGACAAAGGTAGAATCAAACTTGCTTCTGATATATAATTAGTAACAATTGTTTGTAGTCATTACACTTAAGTTCATGATTAGATTTATTATGGAAGAATGTCTTTTTATTTAAGAAGATAAAAAAGGGCTATATATTTCAAAGCTGGTCATCTAGTGAGTTGCTATTTTATTAGAGATGTTTTCCATAATATGGAATTATGCATTAGAGTTTTTAACACAATTATTGATTTTACATTTCCTTAGCCACATGGGTGAAAATAGCAGAATAAATCATTTTTCACAACTGGATTTAGTTATGAAAATTTTCATAAATGCATTTCTCAAGTTTCAAAATACATAGTCATTGCTCATCAAAAATAGATTAATTAAAAAACCTATATTTTTGTGTTTCGAAACATTTTTGGAAAACTCTACGAATATTTGCAGAAAACTTTGCCAATATTTGAAGTTTCTGGGTTATGTTCAACAACACTGCACTTAGGCTGCATAGAACTCTAAAATGGGCAATATGAGCTGTTATATTGGTAAGAAATATAAACAGTTCTGGGTGTTAGATCAATGTGGACATCTCCGCACTGTTCTAGTTAGTTCTAGTATAATATAAATCATTTAGGCTACGGTTGGTCTACCGTTTTTATTTTTAGGTTTTCATCTATATAAAAATGCACACAATGCATGCATATTGTGAAAAACAACTAATTTAGTAAAGGAAGTTAATATACACAATAGAAAACATTTTTTTATTTTTCTTATTTTGGGAAATAACGAAAGCATGATAAACAATTCATCCTTCCATCGTCCCTCCATCCGCTCCGATGTCCCCTCCATCTTCCTTCCATCTTATCTGTCATTCCCAACTCTTCTCATATTTTGTAAATAATGTTGACAACCAAAACATAAAATACAAAATAAATCAAACGGGCCCTTAGTTTCTGTAAAATAGGTGTACATTTTAGTTGTTAACATTTATTATATCTTGGGCTTTATTGTAACCGGGCTTTGTAGAAGAGTATTATATTGGGCTGCACAGAACTCAAATGGACTATGTGGGCTCATATTAGCGTAAGGCTTATAATCGATTCTGGGTAAGTCATTTTTAGTTAAGTATTTGTACCATTAGATTTGTAACATATATTTTTTAGAGGACTGGTATGTTAAAACTCAATATTTTGATTCCTTCTTGTGATGGAGACAAGAGCATAAGTGAATTAGGCGATTATATCATCAGTACTTGTTTAAAGATGGGGGTGTAGCCAGAGTTAATCAAGCATGGAGCACAATTTGATTCACCATTATTTTCATTATGTCAAAGTATTCATGAAGATAAGTACAATTACATTTTGGCATTAAATATCGATCCGAGTTGGGTAGTAACAAAAAAGACACCAATTTTGTTTTCCTTACATCAATGTAACACTATTCCCCTCGAATTAACTCGATCCCTAGTAGATGGATTTTATTTCGAAAATGCAATGAAGGCTGAAACCTTAAAGGTGGAACAAGCTAAAACTAACATCTTGTATATAGTAACCCACGGAGGAATGCATCAAATAAAATTTAGTAAATTAATGATAGTAGAATGATGGATATCATATGAGATATATTGCCGAAAAGCAACTGATAACATCATCACTAGTTAACAGAATCAAGTACATCAGCTGTTAGATTCTTATTTTGATGCTCGAAAACATCAATGATTTAGAGTCATCTTCGGTATTATATTCAATTGAGAAGTGAAATACTTTTTTTCGACACTACCAAGTAAATAGATTGGCTAAATAAAATTTTATTACTTAAATGTTTGTACATAATTTTCCCTTCCATCTCACATAGCTGTTAATATACTAAGCACATATATAGCTAACATGATTGGCATATGAAGATGCAACAAGTTTTATAACATTAAATACAAGCCAACTCCAACTTTGCATAAGATAACGCTATAAACAAAATAGCTAAAAATAGATAAGCCTCCTGCATATCCTCAAAACAAAAATTCATCCTCTAAATAACCCGTGACTTATCTCTACAAACTAGTTTACTCAAACGCGTACCTATGAGTTTATGGGGGGGAAACATATATAAACAAATGGGTTAGATATAATTTAGTGTGAATACCATTATTCTCCATAAATAAAAACTCACTAAGGGGTCATACCCTAGAATGGAAGGGGTTTCCCGTTCGTTAGTATCACAATCAATATAACATAAACACATCACAAACGTAATAGAGTGTTACCGTATCTAATATCACCTATACATTTTTATTAGGTGTCATTCATCACATATGTCATTCATATTCAACATAAGAAAAACATAATATATTCATAATGACGTGTTATCATCTCTAATGTAACCAATGTCACTTATTGTATGCCATTTGATAGTTTTGTTTCTGTTCATTTAGAGATTACCTTGATTAGTTTGGATAAATAATGTGTAATTTATCTCTACAGCGACAACTGTGAATCATTGCTCATTCACCTTGTGAATATGCTATTTATTGGCAGCATGATCTTCTTAGGTTTAAATATGAACAACCTGAATAACATTCTAGCAAGCATCCTTACTAAAACCTCAATAGCTCTTCTTGGTCTTAGAATCTTTATTTCACATTACCAAATCATCTTTATAATTGGTTACTACATCTTTTATCTAGATCTGTATGATCTCTCGAGTGCAATTGTACTCACACAAGAATCACTTTCGAATTATATCCACTATATCAACAACTCTTCTTAGTTACTAAATATAATTATTAACTAGATGCTTAGCGAACCTTAAAATAGTGATCGCTGAAGGTCCTTAATGAAGATTTCTAATTAAAATCGTTGTTAAAAGAGTATAAATATGAGTAAAATGTAATGTAAGTAAACAACATAATTCATAGTTGTTCGATATAGAACATATTACTTACACCTATGGCTTCCTACATTTTTTAAGAATTTTTTGGTTATATTGGAGATTTAATGAGTTTTACAATAGAAACCTTGTAAGAATATGGGTCTCAAATAAAGAGAGTTCCATCCATGTACAAATGCATTAATTCTTACATTTATGCAGTAGAAATCATGCTATGAAGGGCTTGAATTAATGCATTGGATGCCAAGTATCTCTAGAGTTGTTGATTTTTTTTGCAGTCTAGACGCGGCTAGCTCAAACATCACATGGGCAGAATGGTCCAGATGCATGCTAGTTGGTTGATCATACATCATCATGCTTTCTTCAAAAGGCTTGTAAGGTGCAGCAAGTGGTTGTTGCAAAGTGGTGCTTTTGTCATATTAATAATACAGTTACGACGGTTTTGTCAATAGAACAATACAGAGTCTTTACCTCTTTTTGCATAAGCAATTTGGATATTTTCTCAAAATTCTACCTGCGTATGATAAAGCGAGGTAGACAGGAAAGTTGTTCAAGGAATATTTTGACCGATAGGGGTTGTACGGAGGAATTGTATATGAGGATATGTGTGTGTAAGTGTTGGCATTATCTGTGCGGCTTGGTCGGAGATGCACATGACCAGGAGGTGTTTAGAGAGTCGTCAGGAGGTGCTTTCCATCGATTTGTCGGCTATCATAATCTTTGAGGAAGACGTGGAAATGGTCCCAAACAGGAACCAACAAGCGAGAATGCCTTGGGAGTGAGGTTTATTTGGATGAACGGGCAAGTGGGTTATATATGATTTTGGTCGATAGTGGTTAAGCAAACCTTGACATTTTGATTAGGCTTTGGATTTGTTGGGCCTAGTTTTTATTTTGCGAGGAAAACGAGCCAAATTTATGCTCCTAAATTTGCCTTTGCAAGTAGTGGCAGACTTTTCTTATTCGTAATTAATGCAAATGACATATGATATGCTCCCATTGTTTGCGACGATTCATGTCTCGAGATCATTTTAGTGAACCTCATAAGGCATTGCATCATAGGCATCTTCCCTTTGTTCCTGCTGTACGGGGATAGGAAGGGCGGGCCTCCGCCAGGCGACTTCACATAGTACCTACCCTATATGAGATGCGTCTCCTTGTTGCTCCATCCTTCTTCATTTTCTTCTTGAACGTGCACTCCATGGCTATGAAGTTTCTTTGCTTAACCTTAAAGATTTAGTTCTTAGCAACTTTCCTTTATAGGCTTTACTTCGGTGCACTTTCACCATTCTCCATTCGTCTAGTGCTTTGAAGTATAATCACAACATTTACTCATTCTATTTGTGGTTATCGGTTAGGAGCTTCGATGAGGGAATGTCTACTTCTATAGGAAACATTGCCTTATAACAATAGGCTAGGGAAAAAGGTGAGTACTCGATTGATGTCTGTGTGGATGTTTTGTGTGGCAGAGTATGAGTGGGAGACTTTGGCCCAATTTCCCTTGGCATTGGTTAAGCACTTCTTTAGGGCCATCTAGATTGTTTTGTGGACCACCTCCACTTAGCCATTGGCTTGGTGGTGAGTGATGGAGTGAATATCACTTTTTGATCCCATTCCTTTCATAGAAGTGAAGCAATTGAGCACTTTCAAACCGAGTGCCATTGTCAGCGATGATTTTCTTTGAGAGGTCAAACTGGCAGATGATGCATTTGATGATGAAGTTGAGGATCTTGGGTGTGGTGACCCTAGTGAGAGGCTCTACCTCGATCCATTGGTGAAGTAGTCAATATCGACTATAGTGTGGATGTACCCTCCCTCTACATTTGGCATCTTCACAACATGTTGGTCCCCTACGCGTCGAATGACTAGAATGAGGTTATTAAAATTAGTAAATTGGGGAAAACTTTGAGAAACTTGGCAAATAATTCGCAACGGTCTAATTTTTTAACATAGTCCATGGAGTCCTTTTTCATAGTTGACAAATAATACCCCTATCGGGCAGCTTTTTTTGTAAGGCTTTTCCTCTTAGCATTATCCCTGTAGAATCCTATATGTAGTTCTTCTAAGAATTGTTGGAAATTAGCTTGAGAAATGCAACATTGTAAAGGGATGGAGTAGCCTCATTGATATAGTTTGTCATCCATGGCTTTGTAGCTAGGATCCCGATAAAGGATGTTTCTGGCTTCCTTATGCTCTTCGGGTAGTTTATCACTCACCAAGTATTTAAAGAGCAAGACCATCTACTATCTAATTATTCGTTCTTAATCCCCAGTGTCGTTGGCCCTTGTAATGCATGGAGCGGTTCAAATCTCCAATGAGACCCATGTATTGGTGTCCATCAAGATACTTACTGTTGCTAAGTGGTTGGCATTTGCATTCTTTTCCCTTGGTACTTGGTCGATCTTAAAGTTAGAGAAGGTGCTAATCTATTTCTTAATCTCGAGGACATACTGAGCCAAGATCTTACCATTCACATGGAAATGCTCGCTAATATGGTGGGTCACGAGCAAGGAGTCACTGTATACCCTAATGGACTCAATCTTGAGTTCTTTTTCCATTCGGGACCTGGACAATGTCCTTGTATTTAGCTTCATTATTAGCTTCTTAGAAGTATAGTCTCATGGTGAGAAAATTTCATATCTTCCACGGGTGATGAGGACAATGTTGGCCCCTGCCCTTTTCTTGTTTGATGCCCCATCAAAATATTTTTTTGTAGAGCTGTTTGACTGATTCTTCTTATCTACTGTCCGAGCTAGAACATTTAACAATAAGGTCAGTCAGAGTCTGACCTTTGATGGAGTGGGAGGGAGGAAGGTGATGTGGTGCTACCCAAGTTCCACCATCCATTTTAGGAGGTAATCCACTTTGTAGGACAGACTCATGATCTGTTTCAAAGGTTGATTGGTAAGGATTTTGTTGGGGTGAGCCTTAAAGTATGAGAGGATTTTGCAAGAAGCAATGTGCAAGAGCTAATTCAACTTCTCAGGCTTTGTGTATCTTATTGTTGATCCTATAAACCATTTGTTAACATTGTAGCAGATCATTATATGCATTTTTCATCCCTTACAAGGCAACACTGATCTAATGGTTAGTGACTCTGAGGTATAGGTCTTCCCCATCTACGTGCTTTAAGAGTATTGGAAGAGTAGCCAAACAGTACTTTAACTCCTCAAATGCTATGGTATAGTAGTTTTCCCATATAAAGGACTTTTGTTTCTTGATTATGTTAAGGAAAGGAATGCATCTATCCATTTCTTCGAAGATGAAATGACTGAGAGCAGCAGCCATTCCATTTAGGCTTAGGACTGTTTGAGGGTGCGAGGGATCTATATGTCTTGAATGGCATAGATTTCATTTTCATTGGCCTTGATCCCTTTTGCACTCACTATATACCCTGAATTTTTTAGAGTGGATAATAATGGAGGACTTCTTTTGGCTTAGCTTTGTAGTATATTATCAAAGAATGCTAAAGGTTTCAGCTAGGTTTTGTAAATCCCCTCCACCGCCTTTTCATATTTTAGAAAAAATGTTATCGGTGTAGATCTCCATTTACTTCGTAATCTGGTTGGTAAACATTTCTTTTAGTAGCTTCTAATAAGTTTCCACTACATTTTGAAGACTGAAGGGTACGAAGTGTAGCAATAGACTTTGACGTTAGTGATAAACAAAGTATGCTCCTAGTCCGGACCATGCTTAGCAATTTGATTATATCCCAAATAGGCATCGATGAAGGTCAATTGATCATATTAGTTGCATCCATGTTTTACTCATTATGGATCAAAGGGAAGTTATCCTTCATGTAGGCTTTGTTGAGGTCAGAGAAATTAATTCATGTCCTTCAAGTGCCATTTGGTTTTCAAATTTGTACTAGATTAGCCATCCATATTGGATATTTAAATTCTATATTGAATCCATTGTTGAGGTGCTTCTCAACCTCTTACTTCATAGCTTTGTAGCATTTAGGGTTACGTGTAATTCTTTTGTGGTAGACTAGGTTAACTTTAGGGCCAAACTTAACAGCATGGAATATGAAGGAGGGATCTATAACAGTCATGTCAATATGCCCCCAGGTAAACATATCTGTAGTCTGCCTAAGGAAGTCTATCAACACCATCCTTACTATTGGATCCAGCTCTATATCATTTTGGATAATCTAGGCTTGGCCGATGTTTTCCAAGATGATAGTTTCAAATTTCATGGCTAGGCTGCCATTGGAGTGATGTCGCCTATGTGGGGTTCCAAGGTATCATCATTGTCACTTACTGCATCGAACCTTAGCTTGCACGGTTCCAGTACATATATCATGTGCACTATTAAGTCCTCGGTCGGGATGGATTAATGTGCACAAGAAAGAGGGGCCTGAAGCATCTCGGTCCTCATAGATGAGTCTATTGAAGTTGAGTGGGTGGGTGTAGTTGTAGCGTTATTTCTTACCTGTTAGTAGGGGTGAACCCACTCGATCCACGTTACAATAAGTTCTCGGGTCCTAGCCTGATCGAGCAGGGAGACCTGCTCTTTGATGCTTCCTATCGAGCCCCAATGTAAACGGGATCATGGACCAGCTCTTGCATTCTCTTGGAGGCACTCTCAGTGTTGAAGCCACTGGACCAGCCTTGATTTGGTGGATGCCTCTAGCACAGATGGAGCATTGTTTGGCTCCAGCATCCACTGGGCATTTTTAGCTTATGTGGGTTCGAAATGAGTATGAACTTCTAGGGGTACTTGTACTCTATTTGAGATCTCTGAATTCTTGTATCCAGCATGAGCAGGAGCTTCTAGGAGCTCTCACACTCTCTTGGAGAAATCAAATGCGTTAGGCTCACTTATGGCATAGGCGGGGAGGGGGGCAAATAACTGCCTTTATACCCCTCGAAGGTAGTCGTTGCTGAAGATGTTTGCAGCCTACCGTTGAAGAAAAAGTACTCCTTTTTTGGCTTGAAGGGAAATGTTGTAGTAGTCCTCAATGGCATGCTGGTGGCTTCAAAGGCAGCCGGCACTCCCTTGGTGAGAATTTTCATTGTGATTCATTGGCATGCAACTACTGCATCCAGATTGGCTAAGGAAAGCCTATGTATATGAATGTTGTAGGGATAAGAAATCAACTACAACAAAGTTTTCCCGAATCTTGGCAGAGTGGGGTTCCTAGCTAAAGAATATCTCATGTGAGGTCGACCCAAAGGGATAATCCCGACACTAATGAAGCTATAGATGAGTAAGTTTTAGGGAGTCAGACCAGATTATGGAAGCCGCATTCAAAAGAAATACATTTTTGAACATGACATTCATTGAGCCTCCTCCATCTATGAAGATCCAATGCACTTTGATGTTTGTGATATAGATGGAGATGACCATGGGGCCATAATGAGGATAGCCGACACCTCTTTTTTCTTTAGCTCTGAATGTGATGTTGGCTTCATCCATATCTACCCGCTAAACTTTCGGGGACCTTACCTTTATAGAATAGACTTGGTTAATGGAGATGATTTCTTTTCTATAACTGGCATGGGCCCTCCTGCTACAATTGACCACATGGGGGTAGGTGCATATTGAAAGAATTCAATATTGATGGAATCTACAACATTTTCATCCAAAGTCGAGGATGCGTGGGGAGAGCATGACATTCAACCCTTTAATCTACCCGTTGCCAAACATATTGGACAAGTATACCTTTGTGGATAAATCATTCTATGTTGTATAAGGCGATGGCACTCATTTTTAGCATGATTATTCAACTGATGGAACTCACAATATTTTTTATTTTCACATTGCTTCTCCTTTTGCCCTAATCAGGAAATGTGAGGCTAGTGGTGGTGCAGTCCCTCATAGAGATAGATGCTCTTCAAGTTGTGATTTAAAGAGCCATAGTTTGGATGCCTACCTTTGAACCGAAGGGCATCCCTACAACATTTGTTATTGAGCTTTTAATAACCATTTCTTTTGCGGCTGCCTTTATCATATGTGTTGTGTTTGTCAACCTGCCTATCCTCCTCATCATTGTCGGAAAGGATTACCTCCTCCACCCTCAAGATACCATTGGCCCTTTGAAAGAAGTAGGTTATGGAAGAAGATGACTGCTTTTACAACTCTTTCCACAACTTAGAGCAATACCTCACTCTAAAGCAGAGGGCGACCACCAACATGTTCTTATCCACTTCCCTAGCTTGGTTTTATTATTTATTAAAGTAGTTGACATAGAAGCAAAGCAACTCATTTAGGTCATGTATGATGTTGCAAAGCTTGTTGGCCATCATTGTTCATGTTTGGGAAGAAAAAAGTGAGTGTCTTAAAGTTGGCGCATAATTGGCCCTAGGATTGATATTGCCTGATTGGTGGTGCATGAACAAATGGGAGGTCATCCTGGTCAAGGTGGAAGGGATTAGTTGGCATTTGGCATTATGAAAGAGTTAGATGGCTTTGGTGATTGAGTTGAAGGCCGTGATATGATTGGATAGATTGATGCTTCAGTCATACCTTTCAACATGATGCAAAGCATATCTTCAATGGATTGAGATGCTTAATATCTCCTCTATAAATGATTCCCTATTCTAGTCATTAGAGAAACCCTCACTGCCTTGGTTTTCGGTTTAGATCCCGTAAATCCATTTTCTGAGTGATGTCATTTCTTCTCAAAGATGGACATCCTTCTCCCATTGACAGTGAACAGCCCTTGCTAAGGAAGGTGTCCTTTTGTGCCTTATGATGAAAGGAGACCTTCAGCACAGGCAAGGAGATAGTGTGCAATGATGCTAGACTAGTGTGGGTGACCTATTTTATCCAAAGGTGACCTGGAGTAATGGCCCAGCCTTTTGCAAGAGTGAGATTTTAGGGCTTCCCATTAGAATCTAGAGTGGATTGATATTCCCAAGGATTTTCTCTTACTTGACCTTTGCTACTCAAGCGGTCAAAACATGGAACATGTTTTCCATCTATCGCTCTAAATAGTTCAATGGAAGACAACTTCTTGGGGGAAAACGAGAAGCAAACAGTGTGGGCCTTGGATACTTGAGTTGCTTTGGGCCTTGAGCATCACGAAAAAAGTCATTAAAGGGAACATCATATGTGTCCCTATTATGGGTTGGGACAATCCCAACAAGGGTTTCAAGTACAACCCTCTCCTTGGTGTCTTGCATGATATAAAGTACTAGGAGCGGTATATGAGAGAGGGCTTCTATCCATGGCAGCTAGGATTCTTTGATCATAGTTGGTGGTTTCCTGAGCTTCCACCCTAGCACGAAGCACATTCCAATCATGAGACATTTTCCTGCTATTTGAATTTAAATTTACTAACCTGAGCCCTACGTCATTGCTCTGGCCTAGAATGAGGCTAATGGCACTAGATCCAATAAAGCCTTTGGTGTTACAATCATTTGAGTTATTGCTTTAGTTTCAATATTACTAGGTTACATGATGAAGGTTTTGAAGAGTATATTTCTTAAAAAGAGAAAACGAATGAAAATGAAGAGCTTTAAGAAAAAAGGCTTACCTTCTTGTACGAAAATGTTGACTTGATTTCTAGCCAACCTTGAAATAGTGATTAGTGAAGGTCTCTAGTGAAGGTTGCTTACTAAAAACATTGTTAAAAGTGTTAAAGAGGAGTAAATATAAGTGAAACTTGATGCAAATAAGTAAATAATACACAATTTAGAGTGGTTCGACGTAGATGCGTTCTATGTCTAATATGGTTTCTTATCTTACTACTTTTAAGAATTTTTAATTATGAGGGACATTTTATAGTTTTACAAATGCATATAATGTGTAATAATATATATCTCAAATGAAGAGATACGATGGTATTTGTGAACCTGTTTCTGGGTCTTTACTTCCGATCTTTGTAAAAGTGCATTGATTCTCTTATTTACAGTTATGGAAATCATGCTTTGGAGGGCTTGGATTAGTGCTTTGGATGCCCAGTTTCTCCATAGTAGTTAGCTACAATTTACGGTCTAGATTAGGCAATCTTAGATGCCCCATTTGTGGAATGGTCTAGATGAATGCAAGTTAGCAGGCCGTACGCCAATGTGCTTTCATTAAAAGACTAATATACTGTAGGGAATGGTTGTTGTAGAGTGGGACTGTTGTCAACTGAACAGCACACTCATGGAACTTCTGTCAGGGGAACAGTACAGAGTTGGTGCCTCCTTTTGCAGGAAAAATCTGAGAGCTTTTGCGAAAACCGTGTCCGCATATGACAAAGTAAGGCAGGCATGAAAGTTTGTTGAGAAAGAGTTTGAAGGATAGGAAGCTATTTGAATGAAACATGTTGGCAGACAAATGGGTTTAAAACTTGGAACTATTTGTGCGACTCAACTAATTTATAGGATAAGGAGGTGCACTAAGGGTAGTTGGGAGGCGCTTTCCATCAACTTGTGAGCGACCGTCATATTTGAGGTAGACATGGAAAATGTTCAAGATAACAATCAATAAGCGAGCAGGCCTTAAGAGACTAACATGCAAGTAGGCTGCGTATGATCTTAGTTGACATTTGTTAAGAGTACCTCGACAGTTTGGTTGGGCTTCCAACGTGCTAGGCCTGTTTTTTATTGTTCAAGCCCATCAGCTTGTGAGTGACCATCATATTTAAGGAAGCTATGGACAATGTTCAAGATAGGATCAATAAGTGAGCAGGCCTTGAGAGACTAACAGGAAAGTGGGCTGTATATGATCTTGGTTAAAATTTGTTAAGAGGGCCTCAACGGTTTGGTTGGGTTCCGACGTGTTGGCTCGGTTGTTATTTTTCAAGAAAAATAAGCAGCATAAATCACATTATCATCTTTGATAGAGTTAAAGGTATGTTATAAAGGCAATTATGTGATTTTATTATGTAGCTTAACTCTTATTAAAAATCTTATTCGAGATAAAAGTTTGCATTTGGTATTATTTTTATTACATTTACGTATACATAATGTTACATAACATGTAAGTAGAAACCCCAAGGATATCTCTCAAGCATGAAATCATGAATGGAATGAATGCTAGCCAGTTCGAATTCAGTAATCAACAAATTGGATCCTGGGTTTAGTGTCAGTCCATCAATGTCTGTATTTGTTTTGTTTATTTTTTCCATTTTCTCCTTTCCTCTAGTTAGTTACCTTTGTCGTTTCCTTTGTGTTGTTTTTAGGTTTGTTTTATGGTTATGCGCTTGTTCATAATCATATTTTATTTTTTTTATCTGCAATAAACTGGTAGGGGACCAGCCAACCCTGCTTGCCTTGCAAAAAAATAAAATAAAATAGAAACCCCTAGGACAGAAAGTTTAAATGATCACATTTACAAATAGTTCATAACGATGAGTATTAGATCGTAATAGCAAACACTTATCCTCAAATATTCATAGTCATTTGGTATTTTGAGAATAGGATATGGATACATCGGGAAGACTAATGCACGTAGCACTATAAATACGACGGATAATGAATTACTTATGATTGTCGAGGCACCAATAGTTGTGTATGTATAGTTGTTTGGAACAACTACTAGACTTATCCTGAGTCTTTAATAAGTCACTTTATCTTTGCCAAATAAAAGATCTCACGCAATGATATGAAGTAGTCTTTCGAGCTGAGAGTACCACGGATCTAATGTGTGGAAACTTACTTTGATTATGGTCAGTTATATAATTTTTGTTCATGTTACATCTATAATTATGTGTTGAGACACATGAAGTGAAACACAACCGAGAGAGGGTTCGTCTCCTTTGATAAAAACCGTTAATATCACCTTATACGTGAAACACAATTGAGAGAGGGTTCGTCTCCTTTGATAAAAACCATTAATGTCACCATATGTTATCGGATTGAACAAGTGATTTTGAAGTTTGAATTTCATAATCTAATAAGGAAATTATTATATTTTTAACCTATGACTGAGCATTTTATGTCTAAATGACATAGTGACAATGAAGAGACATAAAATGCTCAATATATCATTGCCTAATGGTGCAGCTTTAACAATGATTATGAATTAGGACTTCACCTAGATGATTGATAAGTGTCTTACTTCATGACCTTTACCGTGCTTCAGTCAATTATGCACAACTTTAATATTTGAATTGTTGAAATATTTCTGAGAAATAAAATCATACATATGAGTCACACAATAGAGATTAGTGGTGTTTGACTAAAATAAATTCAAAGAAATAATTTATGAAATGTAATAATAATATGGAGATAACTTTTATATCTTATATAAGATAAATTTTATATAATAAATTAATTTTTAAAATGCCAAAGTTTAATTAATAAAATACGTATAAATGTTATTTACCAAGGTCTTTAGTAAATTAGATGGGTCAAAATTATGAATTTTATTTTCTAAACATATAAAGCCAAAATTATTACATAAATTGTTTTCGCCCAAATATGGGAATATGTAAATAGAAAAATATGTGATATCTTTCATACATGGACATCTTTTTTACAAAAGATATATGATATCTTTTATATGGATCTTTAGATTTATAAAGATATTGTGATATCTTCTATTTGAATAGGTACATGAGTAAAACTCACCAAACAGTTTATACCGTTATGAATAAGACCATGGGTGCCTCATTTAGATGAAACCAAAAAGGACATTCAAAATTTATGAAGACAATTACTTTTACAGTAGAATATTTCAATCTTGGAGTTGCATGCCAACAAGAGTATAGAACGAGTTCTCTAAAGGTTAATCTACAAGTTTGACATTTGCAAAACTAGACTCAATTTAAAAGGTATTATTTTCATATTTAAGTTCTTAATATGTCATCAACATCATGTGAATAATTTGGCCATTAATACACACACACACACACACATATATGGATATGTATATGTATTTGTACTGTTAGGACCCTCCTTTCATAACACTTGGAGTTGATGCATGAAATTATATTTATGTCGAAAATATCCTAAAAAGAAGAACCTAAGGGTAATTTAATAATAAAAAACTATTTGCATAAATATAAGCATGGTATATCTCACAGCCGAAGGAATAAAATATAGTAATATAGATACATAACCAAAATAAAAAATATAATATATGAGATAAAGAGCTACAAGGACAACCTCATGTCTAAATTTTAGTACATACATGTCTAAATATAAAATAACTGAGTCATATAGCAAATTTCTATACAAATGTCTCGGTACGATGTGATAAGTCTGACATGTACTATAATAGGGGTAACTATATAACAAATGTAGGTGGTAATACCAAAAAATTGGAATTCCTTTTTTAGATTTGAGAATAGTACTACAACTCCATGCTCTCCATGGCTAACTAAGTCTACCTATTCAAATATGATAACAAAAGAAGAGAAAAACATAAAGGGTCAGACATAAAGCCTGGTGAGTGAAATGTGTCTCTAAACTTCATGTTAACATGTGTATATGTATATAATGATCAATATACCAAGCAGTATCGATCCATAATCTGTTTTGTCCTACACCCAACAAATTAGCATATTCCAATCTAATGATACACTAATTACCAATGGTGACAAGTGATCTAGTGCATCGTTAACAAAACACATAAAGAAAAAACTAAACCATATGGTAAGTTGTGCAATGGGTCCTCCATAATAAGGCCAAGACCCGACAAAGAAGGTCACAATACCAACCAATGTAATGCACTATCATGTCATCCACATTGCCACCCGTAAATGTGTCGTCATTTAGTCGATACCTATCACACCATATTATTTCCTTAAGTATTCTTATGGGACAAGGTAAATAAGTAGAAACCACTTGCCAACCCTTTGCAGAATCCTACCTAAACCTGCACTACGTATATCGGCATCCCTAATTTCTGCCTTGAACATCGAATGAATGCCCCCGATTGAGGCACTGACTCCCTGCAATATCTCTGAAAAATCATTTCTTAATTTTAAAGTTAAAGTCTAGAACTATGAGAAAAGCCTACTTATGAGACTTAGATATCATACGGATACCCATCAAAGCCGTTACGCAACACAATGAAGCTATGCATAAACATAGCCCATAAGCAAGGTATAAACCATTGTTCTACCTTTAGACCACCAATACAAGCCTTCGTAAACCACTCGATTCTTCTCGAAGTCACCTCGATTGTCCAAGGTACACACCGGTTCAACCTACCATAAACATACGCCAATCAACTAAGTTTGCCAGTTAACTGATGTCATGCTTAGTCTATTAAATAACATAACCCGATCAACTAAAGGTCCCCTAATCTGTATCATGTACATTCTAGAAAATTTCTCTCAATCTTGGGCTTGTTTAGTTGATTGACTAAACTTGGTCAATTGACTAAAGAAGCATAGAAGCGGGTGGTAAGCGTGTTGTTCAGACTTAACCATAATTGTTTTTATAAAAATTTCAACCTATTTTTTCATAACCGGTTTCGAATTCATGCTATCACCTCAGATACTTCTATCAATGTTGAAGAATTTTTTACTCTTTGTGGAATTTAAGTACCAAATAAAGAAAAAACTATCTATTATATTCTAACGACTTAAATTGTGTGCTAATCACCTCTTACTTTCCACAAATCCAAACATTATTTATGAGCAATCAACAATCAACAACCAAACCATTATCACACCATTTACTTGATTAAAAATGTAACAACCCACATATTTATGATTATATATATAAATGTTTTATTTAAATATAGCATCATTAGTTGAATTAAAGTCCAAAATGTGACTTTTGGTAAACAATCGAATCCGGACTCAAGACCACTTTCATTGAATTCAAAACGACGTTTACAACTTGTTTGAGTATAAACACTGATATGTTTGGAGTTGATTAGGATTTTGGTATTTTGTTTGGGCTTTGAGTTGTGTTTTATCCCACTAACTCAATAAGAGAACCTAAACCTCCTACCTAATAGCTCCCACTCCACTCCTCTTCATTCATTCATTCCACTCATAATTTCCTAACACTCAAGCCCTAGGAAGAATGGTGGGAAGAGGAAATTAAAATTCCTAAGCCCTAGTTTTTCTTAGGAATTCAAATTCAAGTTATAAATCAAAGAGAAGCTTAGGTAAGCATCCTCTTCATCTTCTCCATCTCAATCTCTCTTCAGTTTTCAGAATTTCCTATTACCTAACTTAGGAAATCTTTGCATGTAATAATGGATTGAAGATCTTTGAGGTGTAGTTAAAGAGGAATTGATCTTTCCTTGTTTTAGAGCTTATCATTCCTTGTTTTGAGTTTAAAGGTGAGTTCTTGAACTCACATCTATGTCTATAGCTTTCATTGTTGTTAGGTATGAATTCCTAACATCTACTTCATGTTCAATTGCTTTTGATTTGAATTGGTTTGATGAATTTTCCAATTTTGGTATTTCGAAGTCAAAATCTTTAAAGATGCTACCTTGGATGTTTGGACATGTTATTTGGGGTGTATCGAAGAGCCTATAGGGCTGGGTTGTCGCTTGGCATAAATCCCTAGCCTCCATCGCTCGTCTGATCGCCTCCGAATTGATTTGGCCATCTTGGCCTAGGCAAATTCTGCCCATGCCCAGGCAACCAGACGTCTGGTTGAAAATTCCAGACGTCTGGTGGGGGTTCTGGAAAAATTATAAAAAACGAAAAATAAAATAAAAATGGCAAAACCCCTGGTCAGACGTCTGGCCAAACCAACCAGACGTCTGGTCCTGTTGAATTTTGCCTATTTTGCCTGTTTTTGAGTGGATTTCCAATTTTTATCGATTTTTGTTGATTCGGTTAGTTGTTGTCATTTATTATCGACTTTGATGACTTCTTTTCTGGATTTTTGGGAATATCCATTTGATGGATTTGATATTGATTTTTATGGTTTTAATTCACGTCGTCGAATGTGAATTTTGGTGATAGATTGTTTTTACAATCGTTTCTATGATTTGTCACTTTAAAATACAAAGGTTTTTATACTAGTAGTAAATACTCAAACTCTTTCACAAAAATGATTTCAACATTACTTTTAATACAAAGCTCATTTTTAAATCCGTTTTCCAATCTATTAGTATATACAAACCTTTACCTCATTCGTATAAGAAATCCAATTAAACGACTTAGCAAAACAAGTGGTATGAAACGCTTGCGTTTACTTCGTCAGTTAATTCTGGGACTTGTTCGATTGAACTCTCGTGATAATTTTCGAGTGGAAATCTACAATCTGTTCGTAAATATTTAAGTTAAGCTAGTGGTTATGAGACATGAAGCTAAACTTGTTTATTTACTAGCTTAGTGTAATTTACACTTATCGCTCAATGATGATAATTTTGTGATTTAGACTAGCGATGTGTGATGTCTCTTTGTTTGCGTGGGGGGACTAAACCTCGTTTCGGTGGAGCTTCGGCTCCCATGGTCTTTTGGCCATTTGTGGAACTTCGGCTCAAATTTGATGGGTTAGCGACCATGGAATAGCGTTCCATTTGTGATACACGTGTTGGTGAGTTTTCATGCTCCCGTTTGTGATAGGCCTCCCCCTTTGTGTTTTCTGGATTTCTAATTATTGATTTCTGGAATTTGTGCTTCACCAATTTTTGCGATTTGCATTGATATGTTTTGTCAATATTTAAGGTTTGGTGAATAAGCTAAAGAATATGATATTTTTTTTTGGATATTTGAGGCGATTTGAGTATTATATGATTTTCATTGTTATCAAATATATACTTGTCACAGTATGACATTATTGTTATCATATATTTTTGTCATATCTCTTATCCTATTTTATCTTGTATGATATTTATAGCTAGACTGATCCGTTTATTATTTTTCTTCTTAAATAATACTCGGGTCAAACCGAGGTGTTTCAGGTGCTTCCACTTGACTTCTTAGCAGGGACTAGCTTCTGACTTTTGGCTAACTACTTTAGCTCAGTAGTTTTTGTTTTTATACATTAGAGATAGAGACTTCTTGATGTATACTTATTCTTTTGTCTAGTACTTGTACCTATTCTTTTGTGATGTAGTGGACCTTGTATGACCACTACTTTGATGTTCACTTCTATGTGTTATATTCATATCTGTTTCCGCCTTAGTGATATGAATATCTATGACTGAGCTTATTTTATATTTGTTTCCGAAGGCCACATAGCCACTATGTAGTAGCTTTGAGTTTGTATTTGATATGTTAGATTTCCTCTTGAAATTAAATGCACGACCTTCTATCTGGCATATCGGTACTCGCACAAATCGATTACACAGATGGTTGCTCCTCAACAGCCTTATTCTTCATGCTAGTCGATGGCATTACCCCGTAGTGTTCTTGGCTAGTGTGAGTATAGAGGTGGGGCTTCACAGCTTGGTATCAGAGCCAAACTTCGGAACAATATCAGATATTATGGCAAGGATCATTGTCCTAAGTCTCTCTTAGGAATCGTGCCTTAGGATTTAATTCGAGTCTTAGGACCCATTCTATCCTATTTCCTTTTATGATGCCTTGTTTATCAATCTAGTTTATTTGAATTCATTCTGAGAATAACCTTTTTTCTCTTATTTCTTTCTTTCTTAAAGAAGAGAAATGGTTAGACCTGGCCATCCTATTGCCGGTCAATCCAGTGCTACTCTTTAGGATGGTGTATTCATGTCTGCCCAACAACTTTTGGATCTTGTAAAGAATGCTCAAGTTGTCGGACCCATTCTTAAGCCTACTTATCCTAAATCTGGGTTTGCACGCTTGTGCAGTGATTACACCAATTTAGGTGAAAGGCCATTCAAGGGTTCCGAAAGCGTTATAGAAGTCCAAGCTTGGCTTAGAACATGCGACCGCTTCTTTTCTCGCATGAATCTTGTGGATCTACATTGAGTCCAAGTGGCTTCTAGCATGCTCCAGGAGAGAGCATTAGATTGGTATGAGCTTTTGATTTCGGAAATTGTTGAAGCAGATCTTACTTGGGAGCAATTCCGGGAAAGGTTCGAGTTGAAGTTTGTGTCGAAAGCTGAAAAAGTAACTTTAGCACGACGCTTTATTGACCTTGTTCAAGGTGAATCTTCCGTGACGGATTATGTCGCATCTTTTGAATCCCTCTCTAAATATGGGGTCGAGTATATTAATACCCCATTGAAGAAAAATCAGAGGTTTATCTGTGGATTGAATAAGAATCTCAAAAAGGCTTTACTTTTGAAACTAGAAGTGCCTTTTGATCAGCTTGTAGATATCGCTCTTCGACTTGAAGAGGCCGATAAAGAAAGTGATGGTGATGTTGGAGGTGCCAAATAGAACTTCAACAACAACAAGAAGAGGCAACTCGACAGTAAGTTCAAAGGCCCTAATCCCAACAAGAAAGGGAAGGAAGCAACTTCGGTAGCAAAGACTCCAACCCCTAATCGTGGAGAATGCTAAAATTGTGGATCTAAGGACCACTATGCAAATAAGTGTCCGAAGCCCCTTACTTGTCACTATTGCAAAAGTTCGGGTCATTATATATCTTTATGTCCCAAACTTCAAAATTAGAAAGAGGGAAAGCTGAATGTTGTGCAAGCTCCTAGTAACACTTCTCTTGGTCAAGGTATTTCTCATTCTATCCTTGATGGCATTATTATGTTTCGTGATCATCCCATTTGAGCTCTTTTTGATACGGGTGCATCTCACTCTTTTATATCGAAAGAACTTGTTGATACTTTTTCTTTGAATGTTATGGGCTTGATGACTTCATTAAGAATTGCAAATCCGGTTGGTGGATCTGCAACACTTAGTTTATTTTGTAAGGATGTTGGAATTAGTTTATATGATTATGCTTTCTGTGCCGATTTGCATGTTATGCATTACTTAGGTTTCAGAATGATTTTGGGAATGGATTGGCTTAACCATTATGAAGCCCACATCCTATGTCCCGAGAGGACTATCCATCTTCGACATCCTCAATGTGTTAAGCAGATTTATGTTGTTCTTAAAGATTCAGATTCCAATTCGGTAGCATCCTTATATTCTCTAAACCCGCATGATGACGATAATGATGATGAGGAAGATGTCATTTCCCTCATTCACGTTGTTTGTGAGTTTCCCGACATCTTTGAGCCCGTTTTAGGATTACCCCCTAAGCGAGCAATTGAGTTCAGAATTAATCTAATCCCTAAAGCTCTACATATCACTCGTCCTCCTTATCGTCTGTCCAATAAGGAAAATGAAGAGATGCGTAAACAATTATCCGAATTGGAAGCAAAATAGTTTATTCGTTCTAGTTCCTCTCCATGAGGAGCTTCAGCTATCTTTGTGAAGAAATCCGATGGTACACTTATGCTTTGCGTTGACTACCGAAAGCTTAATGATCTCACCATAAAGAATAAATATCTCTTACCTCGGATTGATGATCTATTCGATCAACTTTGCGGTGCTAGAGTCTTTTCACAGTTAGACTTAGCAACCAGTTTTCATCAGCTTCGTATTGCATATGATAGCATTCCTTTGACATCGTTCCATACTCGTTATGGATCTTATGAATGGTTTGTTATGACATTTGGTTTAACGAATGCTCCAGCTTATTTCGTTGACCTTATGAATCGAGTTTTCAAAGACTTCCTCGATCGATTTGTTCTCATCTTTATCGATGATATTCTTGTTTATTCTAAAACCAAGGAAGAGCATGAAAAACATCTTCGAATTGTGTTGGAAACCTTTAGGAGCAATCAATTGAAAGCAAAATTTTCTAAGTGCCACTTTTGGCAATCCCATGTGAAATTTTTAGGACATATTATTTCTGAATTCAGAATTTCCGTGGATCGTTCAAAGATTAAGGCGATTCAAAATTGGAAGAGACCGAAGAGTGTGACGGAAATCGTAGCTTTCTTGGATTGGCAGGCTATAACCGTCGGTTCAGAAAAGACTTTTCTAAAATTTCCGTACCTCTTACTAGTTTGAAAATGAAGGGAGTTAAGTACATTTGGTCAGACAAATGTGAAGCTGCTTTTCAGAAATTAAAAGAACTCCTTTTCGATGCTCCTATTCTTGTGATTCCCGAAGGGAACCAAGACTTGATTGTTTATACCGATGCTAGTCGTATTAGTTTGGGAGCCGTTCTCATGCAAAGTGAGCATGTTATCGCTTATGCTTTTAGGCAATTAAAGCATGCCGAGACTAGATATGCCACTCATGATTTAGAGCTCGCGGTCATTGTTTTCGCCCTTATAATTTGGCATCATTACCTTTTGGGAGAGAAATTTGTTCTCTACACCGATCATAAATCTTTGAAGTATTTATTTTCTCAAAAGGAACTTAATTTGCATCAATGTTAATCTACAAAATTT
This sequence comes from Allium fistulosum, assembly GCA_030737815.1. Lineage (NCBI taxonomy): Eukaryota > Viridiplantae > Streptophyta > Magnoliopsida > Asparagales > Amaryllidaceae > Allium > Allium fistulosum. The sequence goes on from CM060902.1 coordinate 1,440,243,582, forward strand.
CTATCGGTTTAGAAATTTGGCGAAAGCTTTCAAATTAAAATTTACCGCAAGCGCATGGCGTACACTTGTAGTACGTGGCGAATACGGGTCGATCCGCAGGGAATTGATGATTTTAAAAATCTATTCAATCAAATTAAACCAAAGTCGAGTGAAAGTTAAGCTAGAGAATTAGAGAATTAGCTAACTAATTAAAAGAAAAGAGATCCAAATATAAGGGTTAAATGACAATTTAGAGAATAAATCCACTCTCTAGATCATGTAGTTCAATATATGAAATCATAATCTCTCTTTTATGGTCATTAGTGCTTTAATTGATGTGCTTATCATAAGTATGGCATATTTGTGCTATTGATTAGCCAACATAAGCCATCAAACTATAACACACCCCTTAAACCACTTACTAACTTTTATGAAATTTGACAATGAAAATGAAATCTATTTTAAGTATGGCCTATTAACTATTGATTAGAAATATAGACCATCAAATTTTAATTTCAAATCACTTTCTTTTGCCATAATCATATTTTGATGAAGAGGCAATTAGTGTTAGTGATTGTTTAAGCATAGCCTATTTGATGTCAACAATATAGGTTATCAAATTCAAAGCAAAAACAACTAGTAAACCATTTCTATCATCATCATTAAGCATAAAAAGAGAGCATGAATTAACAAATAGTTGAAGCTACATAATTAGAGAGCTTCATTACCCCTAAATTGAAGGGGTTTAGCCTCTCATATTTGTCATTTGATTAACAAATGTAGCTTGCAACATGAAAGCAAAAAGAAAGCAAAATGAAATCTAAATGAAAGAAAACTATTCTAATTGCATAAAAGAAAATCTACACTACTAGCATGAAAGGAAATGAACATGTAATTAAAAGGAAACAATAATTATATTGCATAAAAAAAGGAAAAGTACATGAAGTAAAAATGGCTAAGTAGCCATGAAAAGAGAAAGGGAAGAGCTTGTTTATTTGTGAGCCTAAACTAAACTAAGAGAGACTTAGGGAGAGAAGGGTTACATGAAACATAAGGGGTACTTATACATGTGTTAAACCCTAATTCATATTTTTGGGGCCAAAATACCCTTGAGAAAGTGTGGAGGCCAAGTAATCATTAGCTTCTACTAATCATCATTTAAGTGTACATGAAGCCATTAATTCCATAAGCATGTGCATTAGCCTCTAATTTGTACATTAAGGTAGGTGGGTAGGTGGGGTCCTCTATTATCTTCACTTTGAATTATTTCCATCTTCATTTGTTCTCTTCACTCTTGTGCATGCATATATCATCATGAAACCACTTGTATATGAAGCCAAATTCCTATAAAATAATATAGAAATTTCCAATTAAATTTTCTCAAATTAATATATGCACAAAAATGACCATTTTGCCCTTGGATGAAGATGAATATGTGACGATTTGAAAATAATATGAATTTTGGTTTAAACAAGTTAAAATGCCTGATATGATCATTTATTTAATTTAAATAGATTAAATATGGTGGTAAAAATATGCACATTTACGTGCACATCAGTCAACAACGTTGGCTCGAATTCCTTGCATCTTATGATCTTCATATTCTCTATACTCCCGGATAGGGAAATCGTGTTGCCGATGCCCTTAGTTGTAAGCAACAAGCAGTTGTTTCCATGATAATATCTAAATGGAATGATCTCGAGAATTTACCCACTTGTGAGATTCGAGATCGTGAATCCGATGTTCATCTCATGTTTTATGTAGCCTTGAGGCTCATCCATCTCTTTTAGACCGCATTCTTGAAGCTCAAAAGCACGACCCCGAATTGGCTCATCTTAGCCAAAGTTGTAGGGATAAAAATAATATTGATGGTCTGAAAGACTTTGAAATCGATGCTCGTGGAGGCATTCGAAAATTTGGTAGACTGATTGTGCTAATATTAGTGATCTTCGTAAAGCCATTTTAGAAGATTCTCCTCGTTCTAAATTTACCATTCATCATGGTAGTAGTAAAATGTATGCGGACATGAAACGACTTTATTATTGGGATGGAATGAAATTTGATATTGTTAACTTTATTAAGCGTTGCATGACTTTCCAACTCGTAATGGCCGAGCATCAAAGGCCCGGTGGGTTATTGCAACCTTTAGACATTCCCGTTTGGAAGTGGGATCAAATTTCCATGGACTTTATTGACGGCCTTCCCTGTTCTCGTTCGGGTCATGATAGTATATGGGTGATTGTAGATAGACTTACCAAATCCGCCCATTTTCTTCCCGTTCGGTCCAACTGGACCGACCTCTTTTGGCCAAACTCTATGTCAAAGAAATTGTTAAATTGCATGGAGTTCCTACTTCTATTGTTAGCGATCGTGATCCATTATTTACTAGTGGATTTTGGAAGGGTCTTTAAAAAGCTTTGGGAATGAAGCTTAATTTTAGCACCGCTTATCATCCTTAGTCCGATGGACAAACCGAGCGTGTGAATCAAACTCTTGAAGATCTTCTTCGTGCATGTGTTCTTGATTTTGGTGGAAGTTGGGAAGATCATATTTCCCTTGTCGAGTTTTCTTATAATAATAGCTTCCAACCTAGCATTGGTATGGCACCGTTCAAGGCACTTTACGGAAGGCTATGCCGATGTCCTTCGTGTTGGCTTGAAGCCGGTGAGAAGCTGGTTTTAGGTCCAGATTTTATTCGTGATGCCACAGAAAAGATTGACCTTATTCGTCATAGGATGAAAGAAGCTCAAAGTAGAAAAAAATCCTATGCCGATAACCGAAGAAGGAATTTGGAATTTTTTGTGGGAGATTTGGTATTTATTCGTGTTTCACCCATGAAGGGTGTTGTGCATTTCAGTCGGTCGATAAAATTAGCACCTCAATATATTGGCCCATTTCCCATCACCGAATGCATTGGTTCCATGGCTTATCGCCTTTTATTACCGGTTCAATTTTCTGCTATTTATGACGTATTCCATGTTTCTTAACTACGAAAATGCCTTAGAGATTCCGATTCTATTCTTGAGCCCGGTGTTATTTAAGAAATTGAAGTTTCACCTAATTTGACTTATGAGCAACATCCTATTTGTATCATTGCTACAGTGGTTAAACGCCTTCGTAATAAAGATATTCTGCTTGTGAAAGTTCAATGGTCTACAAATCCTAAGGATTGTTCTTGGGAATCCAGAGAATTCATCGAGCGAACACATCCGGACTTGCTCTCTCGTGCTCCTTAAGGTGAACTTCTCACTTCAAAATTTTCTTTTGTGTTGTTACGCCTTAGAGTGGTTGTTACTCTTTATTTCTTCTTAAGTATTGCGAGGACGCAATTTCTTTAAGGAGGGGAGTCTGTAACAACCCGCATATTTTACGATTATATATTTAAATGTTTTATTTAATATAGCATCGTTAGTTGAATTAAAGTCCGAAATGTGACTTTTTGTAAACAGTCGAATCCGGAATCGAGACCACTTTCATTGAGTTCAAAACGACGTTTACAACTTGTTTGAGTGTAAACATCGATATGTTTGGAGTAGATTGGGCTTTGGGTTGTTTTCTAGCCCACTAACCCAATAAGAGAACCCAAACCTCCTACCTAATAGCTCCTAGTCCACTCCTCTTCATTCATTCATTCCACTCATAATTTCCTAACACTCAAGCCCTAGGAAGAATGGTGGGAAGAGGAAATTAAAATTCCTAAGCCCTAGTTTTTCTTAGGAATTCAAATTCAAGTTATAAATCAAAGAGAAGCTTAGGTAAGCATCCTCTTCATCTTCTCCATCTCAATCTCTCTTCAGTTTTCAGAATTTCCTATAACCTAACTTAGGAAATCTTTGCATGTAATAATGGATTGAAGATCTTTGAGGTGTAGTTAAAGAGGAATTGATCTTTCCTTGTTTTTAGAGCTTATCATTCCTTGTTTTGAGTTAAAAGTTGAGTTCTTGAACTCACATCTATGTCTATAGCTTTCATTGTTGTTAGGTATGAATTCCTAACATCTATTTCATGTTCAATTGCTTTTGATTTGAATTGGTTTGATGAATTTTCCAATTTTGGTATTTCGAAGTCAAAATCTTTAAAGATCCTACCTTGGATGTTTGGACATGTTATTTGGGGTGTATCGAAGAGCCTATAGGGCTGGGTTGTCGCTTGGCATAAATCCTTAGCCTCCATCGCTCGTCCGATCGCCTCCGAATTGATTTGGCCATCATTGGCCTAGGCAAATTCTGCCCATGCCCAGGCAACCAGACGTCTAGTTGAAAATTCCAAACGTCTGGTAGGGGGTTCTGGAAAAATTATAAAAAACGAAAAATAAAATAAAAATGGCAGAACCCCGGGTCAGACGTCTGGCCAAACCAACCAGACGTCTGGTCCTGTTGAATTTTGCCTGTTTTTGAGTGGATTTCCAATTTTTATCGATTTTTGTTGATTCGGTTAGTTGTTGTCATTTGTTATCGACTTTGATGACTTCTTTTTTGGATTTTTGGGAATATCCATTTGATGGATTTGATATCGATTTTTATGGTTTTAAATCACATCGTCGAATGTGGATTTTGATGATATATTGTTTTTACAATCGTTTCTATGATTTGTCACTTTAAAATACAAAGGTTTTTATACTAGTAGTAAATACTCAAACTCTTTCACAAAAATGATTTCAACATTGCTTTTAATACAAAGCTCGTTTTTAAATCCGTTTTCCAATCTATTAGTACTTACAAACCTTTACCTTATTCGTATGAGAAATCCAATTAAACGACTTAGCAAAACAAGTGGTATGAAATGCTTATGTTTACTTCGTCGGTTAATTCTTGGACTTGTTCGATTGAACTCTCATGACAATTTTCGAGTGGAAACCTACAATCTGTTCGTAACTATTTAAGTTAAGCTAGTGGTTATGGGACATGAAGCTAAACTCATTTATTTACTATCTTAGTGTAATATACACTTATCGATCAATGATGATCATTTTATGATTTAGACTAGCGATATGCGATGTCTCTTTGTCTGCGTGGGGGGACTAAACCCCGTTTCGGTGGAGCTTCGGCTCAAATTGGTAAGGTAGCGACCCATGGTCTTCGGGCCGTTTGTGGAGCTTCGGCTCAAATTTGATGGGTTAGCGACCATGGAATAACGTTCCGTTTGTGATACACGTGTTGGTGAGTTTTCATGCTCCCGTTTGTGATAATCCTCCCCCTTTGTGTTTTCTGGATTTCTAATTATTGATTTCTGGAATTTGTGCTTCACCAATTTTTGCGATTTGCATTGATATGTTTTGTCAATATTTAAGGTTTGGTGAATAAGCTAAAGAATATGATATTTTTTTTGGATATTTGAGGCGATTTGAGTATTATATGATTTTCATTGTTATCAAATATATACTTGTCACCGTATGACATTATTGTTATCATATATTTTTGTCATATCTCTTATCCTATTTTATCTTGTATGATATTTATAGCTAGACTGATCCGTTTATTATTTTTCTTCTTAAATAATACTCGGGTCAAACCGAGGTGTTTCAGGTGCTTCCACTTGACTTCTTAGCAGGGACTAACTTCTGACTTTTGGCTAACTACTTTAGCTCAGTAGTTTTTGTTTTTATACATTCGAGATAGAGACTTCTTGATCTATACTTATTCTTTTGTCTAGTACTTGTACCTATTCTTTTGTGATGTAGTGGACCTTGTATGACCACTACTTTGATGTTCACTTTTATGTGTTATATTCATATCTGTTTCCGCCTTAGTGATATGAATATCTATGACTGAGCTTCTTTTATATTTGTTTCCGAAGGCCACATAGCCACTGTGTAGTAGCTTTGGGTTTGTATTTGATATGTCATATTTTCTCTTGAAATGAAATGCATGACCTTCTATCTGGCATATCGATACTCGCACAAATCGATTACATAGATGGTCGCTCCTCAACAGCCTTATTCTTTGTGCTAGTCGACGGCATTACCCCGTAGTCTTCTTGGCTAGTGTGAGTATAGAGGTGAGGCATCACAAAAAACCTAAGTCATACTAATCTATCTATATCTTTATAACTCATTATCAACATAGCAATCATTCTTACACTATACCAAAACAGATGATTCCCAACGAGTATAACTGTCGCAAACAGTTTCAGCAACGCTTATTAGCGTCGCTGTAGGGGCGTCGCAATTTATTGCCAACGCTTATAAGCGTTGGGGAGTTTAGTTTCCCAACGCTAATAAGCGTTGGAAGGTTGTATTCGCCAACGCTTATAAACGTTGGTGTATATTATTTAGCAACGCTTATAAACGTTGGCAAATTAACCATCCAACATTGTTTAATTTTCTATGCTGATGCTTATAAGCGTTGGTAAATTTTAATTGCCAACGCTTATAACGCTGAAATATTTTCATTCTCAATATAGTCAATTATTTTAACATTAATAAACAATTAATAACTAACATGATATGCATTATTATACTACATTCAATAGGAACCCAAAATTTACAATATTCATGATCAAATAACAACATAAATTTCATAGTCAACTACTTCATAACAATGTCAACTACTTCATAACAAGAGGAAGAGGCGGAGGTGTTGATTTTGGATTTGGAAGGTTGGAATCGGGTGGAGCCAGCAAGTGCATTACGTTGAGTAGGCCAAGGGTGGTTGTGGTCGGATGTGTAGGTGATGACTAGCATGTTTGGGTCGGTTCTGCTTCTTTCTACTTGTTTTCTTGCTGAGCATCCTTTTGAGCTGCTGCATCTGTAATATCCCCTGCACCATTTTTTTATTCATGAGGTTTGTTGTTTGAAATGCATACAATATTTCAGTTTTTACTCTAGTAAGCACATAGTCAGTTCAAATCACCATGGATTTATCTGTGTTGATTTTGACCTTTAGATCAAATATTATATTTAATTATTTAGATCTCTAGAAGAACGTAATTGATTTTAATCAAAACATGTGATGTGATTTCACATGCAGTTTGTAATTTTACAGTTTGTTGGCATATTGAGTTGAGTAGCATGTAAATGTTTTGTACACCACATGCCATGTTCATATAGTTGTAAAATAAAAGTTATCAAATTTTATACCAGTGATCAGGATAACAATGGTAAAAGAATTAGTTGTGTAAGTGTAACTAAATGTGTTTGTTCAACTCCTCGATTTTCCTAATCGTGTAATTATCAAGTTAAATATATAATCTAAGCTTCCCATCATGAGATAGTTATGGTCCTTGACAAATGGATTCTTTTGTCCCAAAGATTGGTTCTCTACTGTGCCTTTTTAATCCAATCCATCCATATTAAATATTTGTACTACTACTATATGCGCCTATATACGTCGCTTTCTTATTTAATTTTAATTAGACTCGCTAAATTTATATCCAAGTATAAAATAAACATTAAAAAGGGCATTGACAACATACAAACATACATACATATACATATACATACATATATTTTTATAAGTTAAATAATAACGTAACTAATTTTTATCAAAAGATATGGACTTGATTAAAAGAATGGTAATAAGTAATTTTGCACATAAAAAAATTATTATCATAATGTTATTACGTAAATCAATAAATAAATAGAACATTATAGCGAAACTCAAATAATAATGGCTGATGTGCAAATTTTTGTGTAGTTGTTTTAATTGACATAAAAAAATATATTGAGTAGTGGAAGCTTTAAGAAGATAGTACTTTCTTTCAAAAGACACCATTGAATCATATGAAATAAGTATTTGTTATGAATAGCAAAAGATTAATTGTTTTTCTTAATTGATTGAAAGTTTTGATTGCATTGGACATGGAAACATAATTTATTTGGCGTAGGAGATTGTTGCTCTATTACTTCACTGGTTTATTACTACATCATAGAGGAATATTAACCTTTGTTATGTAACATAAGGTATAACCACTTTTTTGTTGTATTAATTCAATTTGGATGGTGGAGAAAAAGAATCACAATTTTCACTTGTATAATGTATAGCAATGATAACTGTAAGATGATTGTTATGCATGCAATCAGACTTATATTCTTTTCAGGTTAATGCTAGTTGTACTCTAAAGATAATACGGTAAGCGAAAAAGGTGAGAAGAATATTATGACATAGAAATGATTACCTGGGATAAGGAGAACCCTTAATAGGTTTTTGGCCATACTTCCTCCAAGCCCAAAGATCAGATGGTACCACTTCTCCACTTGATCTACTGCTTGCTGCTGCCGGTGCCGGTACACACACCACTTTTTTCCCTTGCCCCTTTCTGCTTTTTATTTCATCATTCATATTTGCTTTATATGTTAGCTAGAATTTCATGGAAAAATTACAATTTTTTTTATCATGCAATATTTATTTGAAGATTTAGACATATGGATTGCAATTTAAATGAAAAGAGATCGATTTCATTAAAAAGTGATAACTAAATCTAATATTATTTACATATATAATATGCGTGTTATATTTTTAAACTTTGAACTTCAGATTTGTAGCAAGCCACATGCGCATTAAACGCCAACAAACTCTAGTGGCTTGGCTGTCTAAAAAGGGAAATAAAAAGAAGAAGAAGAAAAAGGAAGCTATCTTTTCCCCAAAACCCATATCCCTATTCAGGCATATTCTCATTGCAATGTTGCTATATGCAAAAAAATAAATAACCGACTCCAATTCTTTATAAAAAAATTTCATGGCAGATATAAAAGAAAGATAAATTATATACTCATTTGGGAACTGTAGATCTCATCTGATAAAAATGCCACAAATCCACTTATTAATTAAGATCTTTGCTATACTTTTCCTTGGAAAAAATATACATCATTACAAAGATAAAAAGTAAAATTGTAATATACAAAATTGTATAAAATATGCATTGAATTACAATCAATACCTTAATAAAGCCGTGGTGGTTAATTGTATAAAATATGCATTGTGTAAAAGTTCGTATCTTTTTTCTGACCATTTAGCACTAATTAATACTCGGTTGAGCACTTTTAATGAATGTGATTCTTCTTTCAATTCATGCTATTATCATTTATGCAAACCAACTTATATGCAAGCTTTTACCGTCAGATTCATAGCATATTTACTCCACAGCAGGATCACAACTATCAAACTGTACGTTGTATTTCAAAACCAAGTAAATTAACTCACCAAAATGATCTGGCTAGGATGGCTATCATCTTGGCCCATCGCTTCATTGCTTCTTTTCTTGGACCAGCCATTCTTCACATCTCGTGCCTAATACCATCATTGCCTTCCATTACACCAGCATCGCCGCGCCTCACTTTCACTAGCTCCAAAGTCCATCGTGCAGGGCTGCAAAAATTGATTCTGCTATCACCTGGACATGAGCAGCACCAACCCCAACACTATTTTCTCATCGTGTGCAGAACCAACCACCGGCACCTGGGTTATCGACGGTTAGGGATGCGCTGCAAATTTGCGATCTGAGTTTTTTTGAGAACGATTAGGGAATGAGGAAATTTGTAGATCTGATAATTTTGGGAACGAGATAGGAAAAAGTGGCAATTTGAAATGACAGGTAAAAAGGAATTAGTCATTTACGGGGGAAAAAGTGGCAAAATAGTTAGATTTAGGGTTAAGTTGTAGACGGAGAGTAGGGAAACGATTTGGGGAAAATGCGGCCAGGGATAAGCATGGTAGGGTTAAGCGTGATATGTTATTCAATTACAATTTTGCCCTAGTATATTTCAATTAACTCCAATTAAACCAGGGCTTACAACGAAAATAAGTGTCGCCGTATTTAAAAGTGTAAATTTTTATTTTCAGTAACACTTATATTGGATAGCGACACTTATTAGTGAGACTAAAATGCAACCCATATAAGTGTCGCCAAATGAAAAAAAAAGTGTTGCCAAATGACTATTTTGGTGTAGTGTTACTTAAGAAAATGTATTTTACTTTGGTCTGCCTAATAGTTTGGAATTCCATTTATCAACATATCACTACACTTATTGAATATTCATCTATGTTCATATAGTTATACCTATCATTTCTTAAGTGCTTTCCATAAAAACCCTTCTTTAAAACACAATACTTTATCCATTTATACTAAATCAAATTAAGTACTAAAATAAGGATCTAATATCAACCTTACACTTTTGTCATTTATTAACCTTTAATGAATAAGATAGATCAAATTAATATTTAGTATTCCACAATATCACTGATATCCATAAATAAGCTTACTAACTTATTTATATGTTTATACAATATATACAAATGGGTTATATAAGTAATTAAACAATTTCTAATCATTAATTATAGTCTCATTTTTTATTAATCAAATCCCTAATTTTTATATAAAATTTCATCAAACACCGAAAGGTTAATAACCCTTATAGAAAAAGTATAAACACAAACTAATTCGTGACAGGTGGCAACAAGTGGTGGAGCCGTGGTGCAAGAAGTCTTAGGTGAAGTAGATCCAGATAGGCCGAGCATCCAATAAATCCTGACAATAGGAGGAGTGCCTTAGGAAGGCATGATGTTAATAATAGATAACTTTGGAGATGATACAAGAAAGGCTAGAGAAGTGGTAGCTTGAATTTGGGGATATACTTGTTAAACAAATTATTGATATAACACCCATGATGTCAAGTACAATGAGCCAAATCTTGATTTTTAACACATATGTTGACTTGACTAAGCAAAACTTAGTTGGTGTTGACCAAGTTGTGCTAAGGATTAAGAATAGGTTTAGCATTCAAGGCTAAATACAAGATGATATCATTAGGAAATGGTCCCATGGGCTTCTGAATAGGATATTCGAAAGCCTGTATGGTCTCTTGGAATAAGATATTCGAGAGCCCTTATGGTCTTTTGGAATAAGATATACAAAAACCCTTGTCACATGATCAAAGGAGAGAAAGATTAAGCTGCAAATATGTGCAATAGCTCATTAAGCATGTTAATGAACTAGGTAAATAATTCATGGTTCATAGTCCAATATCCATATGTAGTAGGAAAGATAGAGGCTATGCATATAAACACTAGTTTAGATCGGAACTCATGTGATTCTATAGAATAAAATCATGGCAAGCCTTGGGCCTAAAGAGCTTTATTATATGCATGCCCATGTCCTAAAATGTCCAAAGTGTACAATCAAAGTAATAGGTGTGTACAAGTCCTTGTTCATACGAATTAGGCATGATTGAAATCAAATAGAGATTTTCCCCAATTCAATTTAGGGTTACAAAAGTTCAATTTTAAGGGTTGAGAAAAGAAAAAATCGCCCCTTCCTCCATGCCCTAGGTCTGTATTTATAGGAGTTGGGAGATGTGGCATGAATTCTATGCAGCATGCCTATTCTACGACATTGAGGTTCATCACAATGGCGCTAATTATATTGCTTTGATTTGATGACATACAACATTTTAGAGTGTATTAATAGACTATGGGATCATCAAGGTGTGGCATTAATAATAAATGACATTGATAACTGGCGGCATTGATAACACACAGCATTAATAACAAGCGGTATTAATGATTGGCGACATCAAAGCAGAGCAACATAAGAAGGAAGCGGCATTGACAAGAGATTGTATCAATGTTGAAGTAGTATTAATGAAATGCAACATCAGTAAGAGGTGGCTTGAAGCAATGCGGCATTATTTGGAATCTGATATCAATTGTTAAAGCATATGACTTAAAGGGTCATCGAATAAGAGGTGGTAATACTCCATTTATAAGGCATTTACTAATGGACGTCATCCAGTTGTTTTTATATTGATCATTTGCCTCTGAATGGGAGAATCTCACTTAAAGGGTCTCATTTTCATTTTCTCATTCCTCCTCTCTATGTGTTAGAGCTTGAGATCTGGTCAATACCATTGACTCTTTTCCTAATTCGTTGATCTTTTCCTCTATACTGGGATTTGGCTCATAGCCTACTGGCATAATCTAGGTTTCTAGTGCCCCTCGTGAGCTGGCCAATTTAGCCAAATAATCAGCTTGGGACTTCTTCCCTGTCGTTACTTAGTGTATTGAGAAATCCTTAAATTAATTCAACATTTTTAGCACCTTTTTTACGTATAAGACTAATTTACAATCGTTCGTCTGATATGTTTGTTTCAATTGATTTACCATTAGTTAGGAACTGTTGAAAATTTCAATTCTGGGAATCTTCAAGTGTAGGGCCAAAGTAAGTCCTTTTACTATTGGTTTGTACTTTGCCACATTATTAGTTGCCAGAAATCCTAACTTAATTGTAGAATGTAAACGATGTCCATCGAGGGTAATAATCACATATCCCGCTCCAGCGCCTTGCTTATTCAAAGCTCTGTCTACAAACAATTGCCATTACACTTCAAATCCTTCTCTTTTTCTGATTGTTCTTTGATCAATCTTGTACATTCATTAGCAAAATCAGCTAGAGCAGGTCCTTTGATTGCCACTCGAGGTAGAAACTCAATGTCATATTGACTAAGCTTTATTCCCTGTTTTACCAACCTTCCTGAGGCTTTGGGCTTACTTGAAACTTGCTTAAGTGGTAAGTTGGTGAAGTCCTTGATCGGATGTACTTGAAAGTAAGCCCTTCGTTTTCGTGCAGTGAGCAATAGAAGTATGCTAGTTTCTCTATAACCGGATATCTAGTTTTTGCATCTTTTAGCTTTTCTGCTTTTATAATATAATGGCAGTTGAATTCCATTTTCTTCGCTTATCAAAACAGAACTAACTGCATTCTCGTAAACTTCCATATAAAGGTATATGCTTTACCCTTCTGTGGGACTAGACAGGATTACTAGTTTCTCAGGATGGTCTTTCAACTCCTTGAAAACTCTCTAACAGTCTTCTCCCTATTCGAAGTTTTTTCTTAATCACATCGTAGAATGGGATGCATTTATAGATGACCTTGGAAATGAACCTATTCAATGTTGTCACTCTTCCATTTAAGCTCATTACATCATTACTTTTGGCTTCGTCATGTCCTTAATAGCTTGAATCTGGTCAGGGTTGGCTTCAATTCCCCGAGCACTAACAATGTATCCCAAGAACTTTCCAGACTGAATTCCAAAAGAAAATTTCTGCGAGTTGAGCTTCATTTGATACTTTCATAGTACCCTGAACATCTCTTTAAGATCTCTTAAATGGTTGCTTTCCACTTGACATTTAACTAACATATCTTCCATGTATACTTACATGTTCCAGCCAATTTGTTCCCCGAAATTCTATTTACCAATCTCTGGTATGTTGCTTCGACATTTTTTAACTTGAAAGGCACTACTTTGTAACAATATGCTCCCTAATCTGTTATAAAACTGGTGTTCTCCTCATTCGACTTAAACATTGGAATCTGATTGTATTCGGAAAAAGCATCCATGAAAGATAAGAGTTTGTGCCTACTTGTTTCATCAACTAATTAATCTATTATTGGAAGGCGAACGGTATTTTGGGTGTGCTCTATTTAAATTAGTATAATCAACACACATTCTCTATTTTCAATCAGGTGTTTTGACTGGAACTAGATTGGCTAACCATTTTGGATAAAGCACCTCTTTAATGTACCCATTTTCGAGAAATCTCTTGACTTCTTCTTTTAAAGCATTGGATCAAACTTTATCAAGCTGCCTTTTCTTTTACCGGATAGGTGTAATACTCGAGTCTATATTCAAAGCGTGGCACAGGATGATTGAATCTATTCCAACCATATCTGGATGGGTACAGCTATATACATCTTCGCTAGAATGAAGGAACCGAATTAGTTCTCCCGTAGGTTTGTCATCTAGTTTATTTCGACTTTTACCGTTGTTGTTGGATTGACAAGATCTAAGCATATCTCCTCAAGATCTTCTGTGGGTTTCATCCTTTCTCATTTGCTTGTACAATCTAGTTCTGTGATGATCTCTTCATTTTCTACTTCGCCTTCTACTAAATTTGCTTCTTTCCGCTTTCTTTTTCTTTCGGAAGAGTGGATTAAGTGCACATTAAACTTTTTCTTCAGCCTCTATTTTTGCTTTGGATGATTAGCTTAAACCACATACATCCAAAGGGTGTGTAATATCAATTCTGATAAATTCACTTTGCTTCGAGTCATAACAAGAAAGATGGTTTCCCTTGTATTTCTTAGGTGTAGCAAAGTACATTTCATTGTAGCTAAATTGATCTCCCCTTATTATTCCCCGACCACTTTTGGTCAAAAATTTCAACATCAAGTATTTTGGTGAAACAAAAGCACCGACTTCATCCGAAGCCAGCCTTTCATAGAATTGTAATAAGAAGGCTAAACCATGTTGACAAAGAGAGTCTCAAAGGTCCGGGAATGTAGCAGAATTCCCATCTACATCAGAAGTCTTATCTTCCCAATAAGAGTTGCTACTTATTACTGAACCCAATAATGTGTTCAAAGCCCAGCTCTACCTTTTCCTCTGGGATTCCCATTTGGTTAAAAGCATGTTCAAAAATCACGTTGACTGCACTTTCTGCTTCAATAATGATTTTAGTAACCACTAACAGTCTGATTTGAGCAGTGATCATAAGTGGATCGCTATGGGGATGATGAACTCCTCTTAGAGTTTGTGGAGTGATGGTCAGATGTGCATCGGAATCTGGAACATGTGATTCTTAAGCGGTGGTTCTTCCCGAATAGAGAAAAACCAATCTATTGCTTCTCTATTGTAGTGATTTCTAGCTCCTTTGCTACTTCTAGCTAGATGTAGGCCTCTAGGGATAACTTCAATTTTGTTGAGAGGTGGGATGAAATCTGGTTGAATGTCACTTTCTACTAAATTTATAGCATTGTTAAGGAGCTTCTGATTGCTATCCTCAGAACGAGCAGCTTTTTGATTATCTTGATGAACTCCTTCAAGTGTCACGAACGAATCATTTGTTGAATTATGCCTGCTAATGACCAACATTAATCTATTTTATGTCCATTCATCTTATGATAGGCGCACTATTCCTCCCCTTATCTTAGTTCAAGGTTAGTTTTAGCTTTGTATGAAACACTAAGTTTCCACCCTCTTTTATTGTAGAAAATATGTAGGATATCGGTTTGTTCAAAGCAACATAGTTGGTGTTTGGGTCCTCCTTACATCTCTGCTTCCTATTGTTGTGGTCATAGCCAGTTTTTCCAGTTCCTTTCTTTATTTGATAATTCTTCTTTGCATGGTAAATTACATCCATATGTTTGAATTTATCAGCTTGAAAGTGAAAATATGGAAAATTCTTCCTTCTATGAATATAGAGCTCTCGCCAGAATGGTGTCTGCTCGATCAACCCTGAGCGCACAGCCATTAATCTATCCCCGTCGGTCATATCTTTCATCTTTAGTACCTTTGCATTAAACCTCTTAAGGTAATCACCTAATAACTCCCCCGATCTTTGCTTGATATTAGCTAGTACGTTGCAGTCAATTGTGGCGACTTTGCAAATACAAAACTATGCCAAGAAATCGTAAGAGAATTATTTCCAGGAGTAGATGGTCTTTTCATGATAATGTCTATACCACTTAGCTACTATGCCATGGAAGGTAGTAGGGAAAACTCTACAACGCATAACTTCAGATGTGTTGTAAAGGTCCATCTAAATTTCAAACGCCATTAGATAATCATCTAGGTTAGTAGTCCTATTGTATCTTAAGGATGGAAATTTGATGTGGGATGGAATCTTTGTGGACATGATCTCATCTGTGACGGGAGCTTCTTGGTGATTATTGTTGACTCTATCATTAAGAGTTCTTTTCACTTTAAGATTAAGAATATCCGTTGCCATTTTCTCAGCCATGTCTCTTAAATAAGCCTCTTTGTTGTCATGATTACTTATATCGGGTGTGTACCCTTTGGAGGTTGAACTTCCTAATTGCTCGTTGAATTTCTCCACTAATCTCCTTTGGTAATTTTCTTTAGCCTTATCGTCTGCCATCGATCTAGGGGAGAACTCTATTGCTCCAGCTACTTGATTTCCTTTCCTTTTTTGTGGAGTTATGGTGAGTTTGCCTTTGCCTCTCCTAAGTAAAGAAGCTTCCAAATTTCTTTTCGGAGATTCAATTTCCTTCCCTTCACTGAGCCTGGAAGTTTTGGAAGATTTCTATGCAATGAACTTTTCCAAAAGCTCTTGCATCACTGTCTCATGTTATGTTAGATCTTTGATTTTAGTTTCACTACTGGTGGGCTTCACTGGCCCTGATGGCTGTCAAATCCCACATTTTTCAAGTTAAAGTTGGGGACGACGTTTTCTTCCAATATCGTCCTTTGTGTGACATCTTCATTTGAAGCATTAATTCGCCTTGATTTCACCATTTTCCTTAAACAAAAAAACTTCGCGTAATTAGAAAATAGTGTGAGTCATAGGGAAGTGGAGATTCAGGCCCTCCTTCTAGCGCCAAAATGATAAGCCAATCATTGGTATAATACCCATAATGTTAAGTATGATGAGCCAAATCTTGATTTTTAACACATATGCTGACACAACTAAGCATAGCTTAGTTGGTGTTGAGCAAGTAATGCTAAGGATCAAGAATAGTCTTAGAATTCAAGGCTAAGTACATGATGATATCATTAGGAAATGGTCCTACGATGCCCATGGGCTTCTTAATAGGACATTTGAATGCCCGTATGGTCTCTTGGATAAAGATATTCGAGACCCTTATGGTCTTTTGGAATAAGATATTATAAAAATCATGTCACATGATCAAAGGAGAGAAAGAATAAGCCGCAAATATGTGCAATATCTCATTAAGCACATTAATGAACTAGGTAAACAATTCATGGTTTATAGTCCAATGTGCATATGTATTAGGCATGATAGAGGCTATGCATATAAACACTAGTTTAGATCGAATCTCATGTGATTCTATAGAATAAAATCATGACAAGCCTTGGGCCTAAAGTGCTTTATCATATGCATATCCATTTCCCTAAATGTCAAAAGTCTATAATCAAAGTAATAGGAGTGTTTAAGTCCTTATTCATATGAATCAGGCACGATTACAATCAAATCGAGATTTTCCCCAATTCAATTTATGGTTACAAAAGTTCAATTTTAAGAGTTGAGAAAAGAAAAAATAGCCCCTTCCTTCATGCCTCTAGGTCGATATTTATAGGGTTGGTAAGATGCGGCATGGATGTTATATGGCATGCCTGTTTTGCAACATTCAGGTTCATCTTGATGGTCCTAAGGATATTGCTTTGATTTAATGACTTGCGGCATTCTCTAGTGCATTGATGGAATATGACATCATCAAGGCGTGGTATTAATAATAAATGACATTGATAATAGGTGGCATTGATAACATGCGACATTGATAATAAGCAACACTAATGATAGACGACATCAAAGCAGAGCAAGATCATAAGGAAGCAGCATTGACAAAAGGTTGTATCAATGTTGATGCGGTATTGATGAGATGCAACATCAATAAGAGGCAACATTGGAGCAATTTAGCATTATCTGTAATCCGATGTCAATCTTTAAAGCATATGTCATCATTTAGAGGTGATATGAAACATAAATGAGATGAGGCATTAACGGTGCATAATCCCTTTATACCGCCTCATGTGTTTCCTTGATTGATGAGGTGCAGTATAACACGGTATTACTTGATAAACGATATGAAAGAGGTGCGATATTGGCTAAATGCGACATTGGTTAAAGGCAATATTCGACATTTATTTATTCATCATCGACCCTTGCTTTTGTGAATGATTCAATGTTTTGGTGATTGGCTTGCAATATACAGTTCCTCAATATCGTCACTATCTTACGGACATGTGACACTAACTAATGTATGATGCTTGCTGTTATATTGATGATCTATAACATGTTGTTATTCGGTGTTGATATGATGTAGAACTTTTGAACGCCTTCACATCTCTTCCTTGCTTCAAGTTCTTTGTTATGAATTCGTCTTTTTCGGCATGTAGCTTTTAGCTTCAACATAGGGTCTGTACTTCAACATAACTTTGAGCTTTGGAGTTATATATTAGTCAAGATTAGTAAGCCTTAGGAATTATTAACTACGTCATTATTCTTTACTTTTGACATAAATGCCTTAGCTTATACCATTTGGAAATTATGTGGATAGCAATACTTATATCCTAAGAGGGGATTATATTTTATTGAGTTTTTTATTTTTTTAAAGTCGCATCTTTAAAAGACTCCCCATCCTTGGAAGATTGTTTCCTCAATTATTTCCATTGTTTGGCTGGATTTAAAACATTTGAGGCAACCATAGCTAAAGACGTAGAAATGAGATTCTTAATAGTTATTTCTATAAAAGATGAAGACTTGGTGGAAGTTTTCAGGAAAATGAGGATTTAGTGCTTTTATTAACAGACCACTAAGAAGAGGTGCAATTACCAAATTGACATTTAAAATATTATTCAAAATTACAAAATGGAGAAATAGTTTGAAAGAGTGAGAATATAATCATAGAGATATCGGGAGAGTAGCCATGGTTATTTGAGGTAACCCACTGAACTAGGCTAATGAATGTAAACTTATCGGCCCCTTTGGTGCTAAGGTATATAATTCCTAGATTGTTCTTTCTCATTGGAGAGGGTTCACCCACACTTGTTGATGTGGCTGAATCAAGGAATATCTTCGCAACATTTCTTCCGTAATAAGTCTAAGTCAACCATGAGAGTATCCATATAGATTTCCAATTTTTTTTATTTTTCTTAAGCATTAAGGATCGATATTCTTGATGTTAGAGCCTGAAAACGATGAATTAGATTATAAACATTAGGAAGAGATGACGAGTAATAAAGCAAAAAGAAAGAAAGATCACACTTAGAGTACTAAAATACCCAAATATTCTAAGGGTGGAGTTACTGACAAAAAAATTGACTTGCCTAATGTCTTGTTTTTTCATGGTCGTAGGTTTCCATGATTTGGAGCTAAGCGGAAAGTGGTGTCAGCTGGCTAATTTTCAGTCCTTAGAATGTCTATAAGTGAAATTTTTTTGGCATCCAAGCAATCTAATTGAATCTCCTCAAAAAGAATGTATACAGAGTGAAAGGAATTATAGGAGTTAGGCAGAAGCTGGATAAGTTCAATGTTGAGGACTCAAGGACCATTATCAAGAAAGGATTCAACAAAAGATAACATGCGTGCTAGATATGAATTGCTAAGATAGCAAAAAACTCTCTAAGGGTTTAATAAATCTTGTTAGAAGAGAAGGCACTATGGTTTGAGTTACAATAATTCCAAAGTTATGAAGAATTTTTTCCTGATTAGTAATCAAAGAAGCATTTTGGAATAAAACTTCAATAACCTGCATTTTTATAGTGAAAATTGCAGAGAAACTATAACTATTGCACATAAACAACCTTGTTTTGATTAAAAAATTTGTAGAAACGTAATTTGTTAAAATTCTACTATTTTAAAATTTTATTCAAAGTTGTGTAATTTTTTGAGACTACAACACTATTTTAGCCATAAATTTTTATTGCAGTGTAGTCATAATAGTAATTTAGCCTAGCTGTTTCAAAGTAATGACCATTTCAGGTATTCAGTATATAGTAGTCAACAATTACAGGGTAATTAATTAAGACCCATTACCTATTTAGGTATTAGTTATCTTAATTTGGTTTTTCAATAGACAAAACATCATCTATTACTTTGCCAAAACATTTCCTAACCTTAGCCACCATTATAACATCGCTAGATCAAAGAAAAACATCGATTTTTGAAGAGGAATTAGTAGATCCAAAGCTAGTTAGCACAAGAGACCCAGAGTAATCATCAAATTAAAGGCCTATTAGAGATGTTCCTCCCTCATTGGAATTTATTTGGGTGATTTGAAGGATTTTTTGGACAAAATCTTAAATTGCTAGTGGCCATAATCCCATACTACTATTTTGTATTTTGTGATTCAAAATCATTTTGGATCCATTTTAAATTACAATATATTATTATTCTTCACAGTCCATATTTTTTAATATCTTTAAATTGATGTTTATATGACTTTATATTAAATAGAATATGTGTTAAGATCATATATGTTTATGCAATTTGTTTATTTATTGGAATGTTTGAATGACATAATATGTTTGATTTTGTGTTATTTGTAGTACATGGACATGCTTGAATGATTAGTTCGAGCTTGGGAATGCACTTTTGATTGCTGGAAAAAATTTACATGGCATAAAATATTTATATTTGCAATTGTGCAAAATTCGAAAAAGAGCAAGTGAGGCACGTGTAAAGAAAAGGAGGTCAAAAAAAATAAAGTGTTGGCATAAAACTTAGGGCCAGCACCAAAGAAACTTATAAGAAAGACATAGTTTCCTTCGAGCAAGCTTTGGGTCTTGCTTGGGAGTAGCTAAGTGGCTTGCTTTAGGCCAAGTTCAATGAAATTTATTGCTAGTCCCAAGTCAAAGATCGATTTAGTAGAAAAGGAAGTAAAAAGGAAATATCGAACAATGAAAACAGTTCGGTACTGACCCTATAACGACGCAGAATTCTATCTCATTGATTTTTAAATATTTAATTAATTTTAAATATTCAATTAATGATTTTTAATAATCAAATAACCACCTTTTAATTAATAACTAATGATAGGATATTTATTTTTTAAATGTGTTTACAAAAATAAATAGTTCGATGAAAAATCGAAAATGTAACTGAAATTCGTTTTTCGAATTTTTGACTTTTATCAAATGAAAGTTGTTGCACACATATATATACATTTTTAATCAAACACATAAAGTATAATAAGTGTCAAATAGTACTAAAGAGATTTAATAAATCAAAGTTCCTTAAGTAGCTTTTTAAAAGTGATTTAAATGGTATATTTTAGTTTCCTTAACTTGTGCCATATTTTAAGAAGGCTTGTTCTACAAACTTTTGATGATGTGATGTTTAGTACAAAAGGGGATGGTAGTGTTTGTACCAAAATTGGGCACAACACTCTTCAGACGTATTTGAAGAGATTAAAGTGATGAATATAAATGAAAAATGAGGTTAATCTAACAAACACGCCAAAACAGACAAACATAAATGTAAATACACGAGAATTTAGAGTGGTTTGGCATTGCAGCCTACGTCCACTATGGAAAATTTGCTGTTTTATTGACTTTGCTAACTGGTTACAACTGATTACAATAGCACACTCTCAAGCACTCGAGATACAATGGAGTTTCCGATAGAGTATTGGCGTAGTAGAGTCCAAAGTCCCTTTTTTGAAAGCCTAGGACTGCTATTTATAGGTTTAGGCTGAAAATACCTAGCTGAAATCTCGGAATACCCCTTCTCTCACGTGGGTGGGCCCACCAGATCGATCCGAGGTAGTTTGGGATCGATCCATGATCGATACGTGCACCATTCGTATCGATAAAAAACAACACCATTTAGGCCGAGATCGATCATGGACATTCTTGAGATGGTACGCAAGCTCCTATGAAAATTCGGTAGCATTTGGACTTGTAGATTTTGAGTTATGATCAATCCAAGTTTGGATTTGCAAAAGGCCGCCGAGTTCGTATCAATCCCATTCGTATTGATCTCTTCGTATCAATACCATACGTATCGATCAGGGTGACGTGGCGCTATATTTCAGGATCAATCCACTTTTCATGCCGAGCAACTATTTCTTCCATTTGAATCGTGCTTCATTCGTATCCACCCATTATAACTCCATTCGTATTGTTCTTTTGCACTTCACTTCGTATCAATTCCAGAAGCTACTTCGTATCGATAACTTAGTAACCGCTTCATATCAATAGATGGACAACCTCTTCGTATCGATCATCGAGTAGTTGGTTTCGTATCGATGGGGCATGGCTTCTTTCGTATCAATCCGTAACGATTGATACGCACCATGTAGATAGAAGACTGATAAGCAGTGTGTATTCATGGGACCGACATGAAATATCAACAGTTGATGGATACAAAGCTAAGCCAACATGATGGATATGAAGTGGAATAAATATGATGGATATGAAGTAGGGCGGTCATTGATGGATACAAACCGATGCTTTCTCCCTTGGTTTTGATCGATCCATATCTTGAGCATACGAACTCCGATTGACTTGAAATTTGGAACGTTGGCTTTCATAGCTTTGCTTGTCGTATCATATTGACTGTAGCTCGATCCGGACTCGGACAAAATTTACCAGTATCCATAGTAGACCCGTGTATGACCGATCTTCGGGACGGACTGTATTTGGCTTCCAGTCAATTCCTTGGTGTAACGGCCTTGCCAAAAGGCGGGGTAACATTTGCCCCCCAATGTACGTCTTGTGAGAACATGACGTGCTTTGAAAAGCTGCAATCTTGATTCCAAAAAGTTCTATCTGATTCATTGAATAGTTGTTGTCTCTTTGTCAAAAGATGTAACCTTTGATTGATTTCCAGTAATATAAATGATGTATTGTTGATTGCCAATGATTATGCAGTGCATCATTGTAACTGAGTGTTGAGTGGTAGCAATTTGTTGCTCACCGTTGTAATTGTCACCAGGTGAGCATTCAATTCCTGTCAATTTTGAAAATTGAACGTTAGTCCGTCATACATGCATATATGTTAACCCGACTCCCGTTCACATTTGCACGTTCATGATTCGTTGTCAAGTCTCTTTTTTTATATCGAGTTTCGTATCGATCCTCTCCTAGATCGATGTGTAATTCGAGTTGCAACAATGCTTGATGGTCGTTTTTGAGTATCCCTTCCTATCGATCCTCTCCTGGATCGATTTGAGAAGTTGAAAAACACACTTCGTATCGATGACTACCAATACGTGTCAATAGTTCCTTGAAATATTTCGTATCGATGGGTACGAATCTTTGTGGTCTTCAAAGTGATGGATATGAAGTGATCATTTCATATCGATGAATTGCTGATGGGTCCGAATAGTTCAAACAAGTCTTTACTTCGCCTTTCATATCGTTAGCTTGATGGATACG
Organism: Allium fistulosum; assembly: GCA_030737815.1. NCBI lineage: Eukaryota > Viridiplantae > Streptophyta > Magnoliopsida > Asparagales > Amaryllidaceae > Allium > Allium fistulosum. The sequence continues at coordinate 1,440,266,416 of CM060902.1, forward strand.
AAGAGCTTTGCCTCAGTTCGACTAAAAGATGGATACGAAGAAAGCTTCATATCAATGATGGTAAAGCTGCTTCTATCGGTCATTGGGACCGGGAGACGAATCGTTTTCTGCCTGGGTCTCGTATCCATATAAATACTTCTAGGACTTAGAATTTTTTTACTTGTCTTCACTTTTCTCTTGCATTCGTATCGATAGAAGAACCGAGAATTGAAAATTACCTTCATCCCCAAATCAATATAACACTTTAATCTCTCAAATCTACACTTCGATTTAGGTAATTAATGAATAAACCCACAACAAAAATGATGAGACTTGAGTTCATGTGCCATACTACCCGCATTCACGGCCGATTCTGATGAAGAGGAGGTCGGAGATGGGTTGGAGCAAGGTCAAGGATTAAGCAGCGGCATGGCATCTGCTTGAGGAAGAAGAAAGGGTGATGGAGTGAAGAGTGCATTCGTATCGATGATGGATGGCAGACGAGCCCGTATCGATCCGAGCACAACGCAGCTTCATATCGATGAGGAGGAACTGCTTCGTATCGATGGATGATAAGCGTTCGTGTAGATCGATCGATAATGGTGTTCGCATCGATGTGTAGTGATCGATAAGAATATTGGAACTGATAATCGATACGAAGTTATCACTGTCGGCCGATACGAACTGATGGTTTATTGATCGATACAAAGATTGTTTTTCTGATCGATACGAATTGGTTTAATGATCGATACAAATTGTCGTTCTGATCGAAACGAACTTTTTATTTGCCAATCGATCCAAGTTTGAATTTTGATGGATACGAAATTTTTTGCACACTCGAACATTTGAATCCGACGAGCTTCTGCCTTGCATAACTAGACTTAACCATTTCACTGCATATTTGACTGCCCTTCGAAGCTCGTCGATGGAATTGTAACTTGACAAATTTGACAAACTTTAACTTGGATCGTTCTCACGGTGGTGACGGTCAGCGATGACGGTCACTTCGGTTGAATCTCAAAGTCTTGTCGTTCGAATATCTTTTAAACTCCATAGAATTCTAAGTATTATGTAGCACTGCACTACACAACACATTCATGCACTTTACACTGGGGGGAACATGGGTTTATTGCCGTCCAACGATGATTTTTACTGAGTTCAATAGCTATGGATCCCAGAAGTTCATAGTCACAGGGTGTCCAGAGTCCACCCTTCCCAATAATTGGAATGCCGGCTATCGCCCCCAAAATTATTAGCCCTGCTCCGGATGAGCTACCGGGAGCAGTTTTTATCACACATCCACAAGATTCCGTTCCTTCCAATATTTCTGAAGATATGCTGGCAGGATTTGTCTAAGGCATGGGCTATCAATAAATGATGTCTTGTTGCCAGGGCCAGAGGATAGAGCCCATACTCCCCTGGAAGGGTACACAACCTGCAATAGATTTATGTGTGTAGCCGGGACACTTCCTCCTTTTAACCAATTCATTTGAGAAGCTCTATTTTTCTTAAGGATTGCTCCATCCTAATTGCATCCGAATGGGTATACACTACTGAACAATCTTTTTCTCATCTTCATGGAGCATATCTTCCGTCCTCTGACTGTAGAACAGATTAGATTCTTATTCAATGTAAAGAGTCGCGTGGACAACCCTTCCTTCAATTTCTTAGAGGTAGTTAGGAACTATCGGATCGTGGTCAGGGTGTGGAGCAAGTTGAGCTATTTCAAGACCGAATGGTTCTTCATTCAGTGTCCATCGGGGTTCGCTAGACGGTGGCTAGCAAGACGTAAGTGCCCCAGCCTCTTTGCTAATTAACCGGATAATAGTAGTTGGTGTTGAATTTAACACTTTCTTTATTTCATAGCCTCAATTCCATGAGCTAAAGGTGCTCAATTTAAGGAGATTGTAAGAGTTCTTCAAGAGGTGTCCGCCGAGTACAGAGAGATCGATGAAGTCCTTACGGACGTAAATCTGATTGCCTTTGGGCTAATTGACAGAGATCAAAGCATTGGACTCGTAGGAGTTCTTAGGATAGCCTCGGTGAGGCAAGCTCGAAGGAGAGCTCCCAGGATAGTAATTATTGAACAAGGAGGTGATGAGAATATGCCTGCTGAAGGCGAGCCCGCAGCTGGGCCTTCGCAAAGTCCTCAACTCTCAGAGAAGAAAAGGAAAGGAAAGGCTACTGCTTACAAATCTTCGACATAAATCTGTCATAATATCTTTGCCAGTAACGACTATTATTAGTTCAGAGGCTCCCTCTTCACAAATGGAGAGTTCTTTCGAGGGACTTGCAGATATTCCCATCCCGGATGACTTGTCTCTTCATCAAGATACCAGACTTGAGGGGCTTCAAAGCACCTTAGATCTAGGAGAGCCAACTCCTCCGAGTACGGCTGCTACAACCGGTTGGTTGGGGGGTTTGCACATACATGCACATGCTTCATGGCACCACACAGCTTCTACTCACAAGCTATTCAACCTCTGGAGATAACTAATTCTATTTCTCTTTCCATTTTACAAATACGATGATGAACCGGGGATCTATGCTTGAGAGTCTTCGTGCTGCGCGCCAATATTCTAGTTCATATCGAGAGTCCTGCAGGTGCGAATCTGATCATGAATGTCGTTATTCTAGTCAAGAGTGTGAGTGCCGGGAAAGGGAGAGAGACAGGGAGAGGAAGAGAGAAATGGAGAGAGAAAGAGATAGGCAGTATAGGCGCCGCTCCCGATCACGTTCTCCTCCAATTAGAGGTCCCTTGCCACCCTCTAGCTCTGGAATACACACTGCCGAAACTTCGCGCCAACTAGTGCCTCCACAAACTTCAAGATCTAGTGAGCAGCACCACAGAACTGGGGCGGAAGCTCCTATTGTTACTACATTTGCGGCTATAGAGCCTACGGGGGAGAGAGCCGCCCGAATTGCTAAGTTGAAAGAGGAATTTCCTAAAATCTGCTTTGATGGTTTTCACTTCCCCTCGAACTTGAAGCCGATCCCTGAAGGGGCGGAACAAACTGTTCATGACTATGTATATGACGCCTATAGTCAATACCATGAATGGATGAAGGCTGCAGAGAAAGCCTCGGCGATGGCGTCTGATCGGGTGAAGACGATTGAACAACCGTAGAAAGATCTCGCCCACAAGGATCGCATAGTACAACTGCTAACTGGTGAAAACGACACTTTACGGAACTCGGAAATGGAGGCTCTGAAGAAAGCCGATGAGACAAACAAGAAGATGGAGCAGATGCGGCAGGAGCATCTGACTTTGGTCGATGATATGAGCTATAGAAATGCCACCGTTATGGCTGAAAGAGATAAAGCGCTTAAAGAGCTTGAGGAACTTAAGACAAAGTACGCAAAGTTTGTCAAAGAGAAAGATGAGGATAATAAGAGTGCCCAAGAGGCGTGTGAACAAACTGTGGAACTCAGGGGTGAGCGGGATGCGACAGTTCTGAAGATCCAAGAAACCGAGACCAGAATTAAAGCCGATGTCAGAGCAACAGAGGCCAGGTTAGAAGGTGATATGGAAGACCTTCTAGTCACTTACAATGTCAACGTCCTGAGACAATGCAACATGAGCTGGCTCGTCGATTATCCGCTTCATCTGTACAATGCTTGGTGCCGCTTGGTTGAAGATGAAAAGGCAGACCATCACACAACGTCTATTGATGAGTTTGAGCTGGAGAACCGGGTATTGACTGAAGATGAGAGGAAAGTTTTCCACAATTCCATTGTCACATTTGAAAGGGAGAAGCTTGCCGCTCAACATCTGGAAGTTGGAGAGGGGTCTGGAGTTGTACATCATGATACAAGTTCTGAAATGCCTGCAGCAACTCAACCCGAGCTTACTTCTACAACAGACCCTCTAGCTATTCCAGCTTATGACCCTAATCAGCCGCACTTGTCTCTAGTATGTGAGCATGGTTCTGAAGGCACACCGGCCCCGCCTGTGAGCCGGTCTGAGGAAGGTACTATGAACACTTCTTGTACTCATTGAAAGTCTGGAGCTTTATCAGAAGATGTTACTAATATCTTTTCTTATCTCTATTCAGTTATAGAATCTGCACCGACCGAGCCTCCTGCGACCCAAGAATTGCATCATGAGTGGGAGGCTATTATGACGGAGGCGACGACCACAATGGCTGCTATGCTGACCTAGGAGATGCATGAATGCAGCTTCATGCTCGACGAACAAACGATGGAAGAACTCCTTGGCCACCAAAGTGATCCACTTACAGACTTGCGCTTTGTTATAGGTGAAGATGTGTCTATGACCAGTTCCTCGGGCCCAACTAGCAGCATCCCAGTAGGCACTCAAGCAGCTCGAGAAGAGGTGATAATGGCGGAGATCAACGCCGAAATGGCAAGTGCTGCGCTGGGTAGCAGTATTGGACGTGGCATGGCAGGCCCTGGCCCGATCCCTATGCGTATGATTTCTCCCCGCGTTACGATCATCGTTACTGGCATACCTCCTGTGCCCTGTCATATTGAAAATGCCCTTGTTCTTCTAACTCCACAGTTAGAAAGTATCCTAATCTCTATGAGTTCGGAGGAAGAGACTACCATAATTTCGCCGGCTGGGGGCCGACCAAGTAAAGGAAAAAGCTCAAAAAGACACCAAAGCGGTAGTTCGAGCGGATCAACACCGAAGAAGAAGAAGAAGTCGAAGGAGTAGACATGTCTCTTCTTTTGGTAGATAGGTCGAATAGGACTTCATTTTGCTTTCTGTAGGCCGTGTATAGATATGGGTTCGGCCCCTGCTTATATGAATTCTTGGAATAAGTTTTTGTACTTGTTTTGTTTCCAAAGAAAAGTATAAATAAAGTTTCTTTTTGTTTACTGTGTTTATTTGCTTTAGTGTTTCAGCACTTGAATTTCCATGCAATATACTTGTGAAGCTTTAATCTCTGGATCGGACTTGGGTTCGGTTGTTAAGCCCCAGAGTCATGGCTTCGGATCGTAACCAAACGTCAAGTCGAGTCCCAATGTTGCGCTGTCTCGGTTAGCGGCTTGTGCTTGAGTTATCCCCCAGTCCTGGGGAGAATTAAAGTGGTCGGACGATAGTCGCTATCCGTCTTCAATAATTTTAAATTAACTTAGTCGGAACTAAGTCAAAGCGAGATGAGTTTGAGTGGTCGGATCACACCCGTTCATTTATTGGTAATTGGATCAACATTCTGGGGATTGAACATGTACGTTGGCGGTCGGTGATGCCTGCTTGATGTTTAAAATTATGTCCACGCTCCGGGGACTTGAGTTATTTTACGGGCGATCGATCACGCCCGTTTTAGTAGCCAGAATTACGTCTGCACTCTGGGGACTTAGGTTAATTTGTGGGTGGTCAGTCACACCCGTTTTGTGTTTATACTCCAGTCCACGCTATGGGGACTTAGAGTTATTTGATGGGTGGTCAGTCACACCCATTTTGATATTTATACTCCAGCTCACACTCTGGGAATTCTGGAGTTAGTTGACAGATGGTTGATCACATCTGTTTAAGTATTGAGATCTCGTTCGCACTCTGGGAACGACAAATTGATCAGGCTTATGGACAGTTAGATCACATCCACCCTGAGTAGGCAAGCGAAGTCGTAGATGGACAGATCCACCCTCCTCGAGCTTGCTAATATGGAAGGCGAGGTCGTTAGATGGACGGGTCCATCCTCCTCGGGTTTAGATTGCACATAGACGAAGTCGTGGGTGGACGGATCCACCCTCCTTGAACCCATGTTTAAGAGTTTATACTCCAGTCCACACTCTGGGGGCCGGAGTTCGTTAGAGGATTGTCGTGTATCAATCCTTTTTGGCTTTAGTGTGGTAGCTTGCCCCCGAGCTCAGGGTTTCACTTAGCGAGTGACCGGTCGTATCACAGTCGCTCCCTATTTGAATGAGTCCCACCGTAGGATGGAACTTAGCTCTTTGTGCATCGTGTAGCTCGCATGACACATTTAAGAAATCGCCACTCTGGCTTGAAGAGATTGCATTTTATTGCTGAAATAAGAAAGTATGGCAAAGTCAATTGCCTTATTTCAAGTTCAAATTTCGAAATGCATAAACAAATTTCCAATGAAAAGTAGACTAAATGAATAAATAAAGCCTGTTATGTGTAGTAGCAACGGAGACTCTTACTATTGCAAGCTCTCGGCAAAGTGTGACCATCAATAGTTGATAATTTGAATGTGCCGTCTCCAAGTCTTCACTCAATGACATACGGTCCTTCCCATGTTGGTTTCATATGCGAAGGGACCAGATAGGCTCCCTTGAGTACAAGATCGCCAAGTTCAAAGGTTTGGAGTCGGACCTTAGCACTGTATAATCGGGTGACTTGACTTCGGTGCGCAGTTGCCCTCAAATAAGCCTCTTCACGTTTCTCATCTAATAAATCCAGAGATTCGACGAGTAATATAGCGTTCGTCTTTGGGTCATAATATGTCACAGGATGAGAAGGTACTTCCAATTCAATTGGAATGACGACCTCAAAGCCATAAGAAAGTGAAATTGGAGTGTGGCCAGTCACGGACTTGTGGGTAGTTTGATATGCCCATAGGGCCATTGGGAAGTTCATCGACCCATCTGCCTCCAGCCTTCTCCAGTCATTTCTTCAGAATGGACTTAATAACTTTATTAACAGCTTCGACCTTTCCATTTGCTTGAGGATGAGCAACTGCTGAGAACTTCTTCTAGATGTGAAAACGTTGACAGAAATTCTTGAACTCGACACTATCTAATTGGGCTCCATTGTCAGTGATAATTGTTTATGGGAGGCCAAAACAACAGATAATGTTGCGAACCACAAAGTTGATTATGTTTTTCGTCGTGATTGTGGCAAGGGGCTTGGCTTCCGCCCATTTGGTAAAGTAGTCAACTGCAACGGTGGCGTACTTCGCACCACCTTTAGCCAGAGGTAGAGACCCAATTATATCGATGCCCCATGTGGTGAATGGCCATGACTGACCATCTGAGTAATTTTAGTAGGAGGGGATCTTGGAATTCAGGCATGTTTTTGGCATTTGTCACATCTCTTGGCATAGTCCGATGAATCTCAAATCATAGTCGGCCAATAATACCCGTATCGGAGTATCTTCTTAGTAAGGGCTTGCCCCCAGTGTGATCGCCGCATTCTCCTTCGTGTACATCATGTAACACTTGTTTGATTTCTTCGTAGGCGATACACTAGAGTAAAGGAACAGAGTATCCTCTCCTATACATGACTCCTTCTGGATAATGAATCGTGAAGCTTTCCAGAGAACTTGTCTTTTCTCATTTCTGCGTTCATGCAAAGCTCCGTGTTCGAGATAGTTTCTGAATGGGGTCATCCATGACTCCTTTTCAGGCGTTGCCTCATGCACCCAGTCCATCTCCATCTGATCGATACTCGGAGAGGTAAGTGTCTCATTGGGGATGATTCCCATTTGTTCTGCTTCACTAGTGCTGGCCAATTTTGCCAAAGAATCGGCCTTTTGATTGTGCTCCCGAGGTGTACAAAGGATGTCGTAGTAGTCGAACTGATTCAACACTTCCTAGACTCGGGCAAGATAAGCGGCCAACCTCCGGTCTCTTGCTTGGTATTCTCCCCGAACCTGGCATACGACCAATTGCGAGTCACAGTAGATCTCCACAGCAATAATTCTCAAGTCTCTGGCAAGTCTGAGTCTGGCATGTAAAGCTTTATATTCGGCCTCGTTGTTAGTTGCATGGAAGTCAAACTTCAAGTATAACATATGGATCGACCTTCTGGGGTTTTGAGTACAACTCTAGCACCTGAGCAGCGGTCGTTTGATGCACCATCAGTGTACAGCTTCCATATGTATTTGGAGATTCACTGGTTTCGGGCAAGTCCTCTGGTATAGTAAATAGTAAATAGTAAATTCAGTGATGAAGTCCACTAGAACATGTCCTTGGATGGATCGACTCGGTGTATAAGCAATATCAAACTGACTCAACTCGATGTTCCACTTGAGCAACCTACCAGATATCTCAGACCGCGTAAGGACCTGTCGTAACGGCTAGTCGGTGTAGACTGTGATTGGATGGGCCTGGAAATATGGACGGAGCTTTCTAGAGGCAATGACGAGGCAGTAAGCGAGCTTTTCCAACTTTGGATAGTTCCTTTCCACTCCGGTCAATCGTTTGCTGACATAATAGACTGGTCGTTGGACCCGATCCTCCTCGCGAACCAATGCGGCACTGATGGCATTTGTCAAAACCGCCAGATAGAAGTAGTCTTTCATGATCAACCGGCTTTGAAAGAATTGGTGGCGTCGCCAGATGTTGAATCAATGCTCGGAATGCGCCTTCACACTCATCAGTCCATTCAAAGTTCCATTTTCCTTTCCCGATTAGATCGAAGATGGGTATGCATTTGTCGGTGGATTCCTGCTCAAAGCCACCACCTTCCCATTGAGGCTTTGTACTTGCTTTATAGTTCTGGGAGTCTTGAGATTCCAAATCGCCTAGATCTTTTTAGGATTGGCTTCAATGGCTTGAGCGTTGACATTGAATCCAAGGAACTTTTCGGATGCGACTCCGAAGTGACACTTCAACGGGTTGAGCGTCATTCGGTGCTCTTGGAGGATGTTGAACATTGTTTCCAAATATTTGACATGATCGATGTAGAACTGCGACTTTACAGGCATATCATCCACATACACCTTGATAGTTTTCTCGATCTGGTTAGCAAACATTTGGTCGACAAGTCTTTGATAGGTCACCCCAGCATTCTTAAGTCCGAATAGCATCACTTTATAGCAATAGAGTCCCAGATCGGTGACAAAGCCGGTATGCTCCTGATCGGGTAGGTGCATCGGTATCTGATTGTAGCCAGAATACGCATCCATAAAAGACAAGAGCTCATGTCCGGTCGTTGAATCTACAAGAAGATCAATTTTGGGAAACGAAAAGCTATCTTTAGTGCAGGATTTATTTAGGTTTGAGTAGTCAACACAAGTTCTCCATTTCCCATTTGGTTTCCTGATAAGCACTGGGTTGGATACCCACTCTGGATATATTGCATCTCGGATGAACCTGAAAGTGAGTGCAGATTAAGAATCTTAAGGCTAATTTAACACTAGAGGGGGGGGGGTTGAATAGTGTTTAATGGATTCTAAGACTTATATGGACTAATTTAAAAATTATGACATAAAAAAATGCAGAACTTAATCACAGAATCAAACACAAATGTAGAAAGTAAATAAAAAGCAGTAAAAGGAAAGAACACACCAGATTTTATACTGGTTCGGAGTTACCCTACATTCAATCATGTACCAAGGCAAACACCTCATACAGATTTTTATTATACCAATGTCGAGATTACAACCCTCAATTTCTAAAGGCCTTGAGGTACCCTCCTGTCTCTCGAGTTCGGGGCAAACTCTCTTAGTTTACGGGCCACAAGATCACCCAATTGATTTCTAGGCACAACCACACCTTATAGAGAGTCTCGATAAACTTTTGATTACAAATTGATCTTATAACTCTGAATATCACTTTGATCTTCGAGAGAGGGCAGAGAATCAAACAAGAATGAGATTCTAATTTGATTCACTTGAGAATTCTACAGAATTTCGGCACGATCTTAAAAATATGAATATTTTAGAATATGGTTTTATGGAGAAGAAGGAGTGAAGAAAATAGTTAGTTAAAAAATTCGTTTGTGAAGGCTATTTATAGACCAGTAACGATCATAACCATTCGTGAAGAGATTTAAACGAATAGACACTTCTTTTGAAAATTGAAACTTTTGAATTTAACGGCCACCATGTCGACATAGGGTATCCCATGATGTCGAAATCCCTTAGTTAAAAACAATGTAAAATTTGTTTTGAAAATGGTATTGAAAGGATAACAAGATGAAATGATTCTGGAGTAAAATAAACTAATTTTCCTATGTTTTAAAATAAAGAAGAGTAGAAAAATATATTTTTAAAATGTATATATAAATTTGATTTTAAATCTCAAGTGTATATATATATATATATTATAAGAGAATATTTAAAAGTCAGAAGATAGTTTTAAAAACAAACGAAGTTTAAAACAAGAGTTTATTTAAAACAAAAACAAAGAATATTTTAAGGCTAAAACACCTTTTTGAAAATCATTTGAAAAGATAATTTTTAAGGCTAAAACATTTTGAAAAGCAGTTTTGAAAATCATTTTGAAAACCCATTTTGAAGTAGTTTTGCAAGCTTCTTCCTGCAGAATATCTCATCACATCAGGACTCGAGAACTTGTACAAAAGCGGGATGTTCGTGGGTTTGTAAGCCATTTGTCGTAGGTTTGTAAGCTACTTGTCATGGGTTTGTAAGCCACTAAGAAGATAGAAATGGGTTCCATCCCAAATGAAATTTGGAATGAAGATTTCTGTGCTATTATGAAGTTTTAACAAAAACTAGACACTTATCTTGAAACCTTGATCTTAATACTCTAGAGTCTTAAGTCTTTATACTGATCAGTCTTCAGTAATCAATACCTGCATATATATCCTGAATAGTTCCTGCATATACATATCTATCTAGACAATAGTGTTAGTATATATTTTATAATAAGATAAGTTAAAAAGGTTGTTGTCATCAAAACCAACATCTCAGTTCCTAACAGAACCCGTTCGTCTTGAGTTTATCCACCTCTTCTTTCAGCTAGGCAGGTCTCTCTGGATCCATACCGTGCCTTTTCTGTTTGACTGGGACATGCCGCTGGTCAATATTTAATGCATGGCATGCGATGTCCGACGAGATCCCATACATGTCCGAGTGTGTCCAAGCAAACTCGTCGAGGTTTTCCCAGAGAAATTCACCAATTCCTCTCTCATCTGTTTGCTTAGTTGTGATCCGACCTTTATCATTCTAGAGTCATCATCATCATCGATCAGAACATCGATCGCCAATTCTACCGGGGAAGCCTGACTGTCTTTGACTTCCTCTTCATTATCATCATCTCTTGGATCAAGATCTTTTAGGAATTGGTTATGGTGCCCAGGCCTAGGCCCAGGCGTTAGCTGTCAATTATCAGTAAAACGGATGCAGAGAGACTCCTCTACGTCCTTGCCCTTCTCCTTTCGCTGCGCCTCCCGCAGCTCAGTAACATAATAGGCGCATCTGACTGTCTAATCTCCTTGAAAAATTCCAACCCCGTTGTCTGTTCTTCCTCCATTTCTTCCATATCTTCGTAAGCAAGCCTTTCTTCCTTTTCTGTAAGTGTTTCATATGGTTGAAACACTAATGGAATTTGCATAAGGGAAATGTTTCCATGGTTGAACACTTTTCTAGTTATAAATTCTTCCTTTTTGAAATCAACTCCAAAGTAATTAAAAATCCGAGTGAGATAAACTCCATGATATAATGTGTTTTCACCCATAGTAAAATTCTTGGGCCTTAGCTCATCCAAAATAACCAGAGCCCAATTGATATCATAATTTCCAAAAATTGCAAAAAGAGCTTTGCAAACTTTCAAAGTTGGGTTGTTGTAGTTTCCCAATCTTGGTATAAGGGTGTGTTGAATAAGAAGGTTAACAATTCTTGCTTTTGGATGAAAATAATGATTTTTGAATTCAAAATTGTCATCCCCTTCAAAGATGCGATGAAATGTCTCTCGATCATTTTTATTTATTTGAAATTCTGAGAGATTCATTCCGGTATACTTGCATCCCAAAATATTTCCTAAAATTTCACAATCCAAAACTATTTTTGTTCCTTTAATCCAAATTTGTCCATCTTGCCCATCATAAAAACCACGATTCAAATTCTCATAAAACATCTTAACAAGATTTGGATAACATACAAAATCATTTTGTTTGTTATCTACTACACTAAGAATAGAACATTGTTGAAAAAGATTTTCAATTTCATAAGAAGGAAAATCTTCAAAAATAGCAAATTTCCCCGTATGAATTTTACCAAAGTTTACATAGTTGATGTAAGCTTTGATAGCTTCCGGGTTATTAAAAAGAAAGTTTTTGATAGCTTTTGGAAGCCTAATGGTGTTAGGAGTGCTTGAAGAGGCCATTGAAGAAGTTTGAGAGGAGTTGAAGATAATGAAGATAAATTTGAAATTTGAAATAAAAGTGAAAAATGATGATAAGAAGAGTGAATTAAATAGAGATTCTATAGACATGTTCTCTGGTCAAGAGGCATCTTTCCAGAGCATTGAAGTTGGTGAAAAGGTAGAGGGAAATTCAAAAGTTTGAATTCAAATTTTGAAATCAAATTTCTAAGGGGCATGTCAACATGGGGTATCCAGGTATGTCGACATGTGCCTATTGAATCAAAGGACAAGTGTCTATTCCTAATTTCTAATAAATGTATATATTATATCCTATATTCTACTTATATAATTCCTGTGATAACATTAAATATAATAATACTTAAATATTAATAATTTAATATTTAAAGTATTATTAAAATAATATTATTTTTGAATTTAAAATTCAAATTTCAAGGGATAAATTTGAATTTAAAATTCAAGGAATTTAAAAAATCAAGCAAACAAACAAGCATCCATTCAAACAAGAAAAATTAAAAATAATGTAAATGCGTACCTATTTTTAGATCCATACTCCCATCATCGTTTGATTCATGAATAGCAGTGAAACGCAGATTTGAATTATCCGTCTTCTTTTCATCGTCACTGGATGATGAGTCTGAGTCATCAGGAGTTGCTTGTGTATGCTTTCTTTCTTTTCCTTGACGAATCATTGTTTGGAGGGAACAACTGTTTATTTGGATACGAACAATCTTTCCTATGATGCCCGACTTTATTGCAATTGCAGCATCTAACATTGTTGACGTTCTCCGTATTATTTCTAGAATTCCTTTGATAATTTCTTTTGTAATTATTCATTTTTCTATATTTTAGGAATTTCCGGAAGTTTCTTGTCATGAAAGCAATCTCCTCATCACTGTCTGGTTCCGAATCTTCAGTTGTTGCATTGAATGCTAATGACTTCTTTTATGTAGCCCTGTTTTCTCTTCTTCCTTGCAGTTGGACTTCATAAGACATCAGATTCCCAATCAATTCTTCTATTTTCATTTGACTGATATCATTTGCTTCTTCGATTGCAAGTGTCTTTTGATCCCATTCTGGAGTGAGTGAATTTAGAATTTTTCTGACTTGGTCTTCCTCCGAAAAGCCCTTTTCCCAGTGCAATTAGTGAATGAACAATATCTTGAAATCGACAATACATGTCAGAAATGGACTCATTTGCATGTATTTTAAACAATTGAAACTGATTAACTAATATGGAAATTTTAGTCTGTTTAACTTTGCTTGTTCCTTCATGAGTAACTTGCAAAGTTTTCCAGATTTCAAATGCAGACTTACAAACATACACTCTATTAAACTCATTCCTATCTAGTGAACAAAATAATATATTCATGGCCTTTGAGTTATTTTGTGCAACATTCTTTTGCTCAGTAGTCCACTGGGCAAAATTGGTAGTTGGTTCAACATACTCAGTTTGTGTGATATTCCAAGTGTTTAATCCTACTGATTGAAAATAAATTTTCATTCTACAAGCCCAATATGCATAATTACTGCCATTGAAAAATGGTGGTATGACAGTAGACTGACCTTCTACTAATGAACTAGAATTAGTGTTAATAGAACTAGTGCCAGAGTTGACATTACCAGTGTTGGTAGCCATTAAAACAATTTTCAAGTTTCAGATTATGAAAACTATGAAAACCTTGCTCTGATACCAATTGAAAGTGAGTGCGGATTAAGGACCTTAAGGATAATTTAACACTAGAGGGGGGGGGTGAATAGTGTTTAATGGATTCTAAGACTTATATGGACTAATCCAAAAATTATGATATAAACAAATGCAGAACTTAATCACAGAACAATCACAAAATCAAACACAGATGCAGAAAGTAAATAATAAGCAGTAAAAGGAAAGAACACAGCGGATTTTATACTGGTTCGGAGTTACCCTACATCCAGTCCTGTACCAAGGCAAACACCTCATACAGATTTTTATTATACCAATGTCGAGATTACAATCCTCAATTTCTAAAGGCCTTGAGGTACCCTCCTGTCTCTCGAGTCTGGGGCAAACTCTCTTAATTTACAAGTCACAAGATCACCCAATTGATTTCCAGGCACAACCACACCTTATAGAGAGACTCGATAAACTTTTGATTACAAATTGATCCTATAACTCTGAATAGCACTTTGATCTTCGAGAGAGGGCAGAGAATCAAACAAGAATGAGATTCTAATTTGATTCACTTGAGAATTCTGCAGAATTTCGGCACGATCTTAAAAATATGAATATTTTAGAATATGGTTTTATGGAGAAGAAGGAGTGAAGAAAATAAGAAAATAGTTAGTTAAAAAATTCGTTTGTGAAGGCTATTTATAGACCTGTAATGGTCATAACCATCCGTGAAGAGATTTAAATGAATAGACACTTCTTTTGAAAATTGAAACTTTTGAATTTAACGGTCACCATGTCGACATAAGGTATCCCATGATGTCGACATCCCTTAGTTAAAAACAATGTAAAATTTGTTTTGAAAATGGTATTGAAAGGAAAACAAGATGAAATGATTCTGGAGTAAAATAAACTAATTTTCCTATGTTTTAAAATAAAGAAGAGTAGAAAAATATATTTTTAGAACGTATATATAAGTTTGATTTTAAATCTCAAGTATATATATATTATAAGAGAATATTTAAAAGTCAGAAGATAGTTTTAAAAACAAACAAAGTTTAAAACAAGACTTTATTTAAAACAAAAACAAAGAATATTTTAAGGCTAAAACATCTTTTTGAAAATCATTTGAAAAGAAAATTTTTAAGGCTAAAACATTTTGAAAAGCAGTTTTGAAAATCATTTTGAAAAACCATTTTGAAGTAGTTTTGCAAGCTTCTTCCTGCAGAATATCTCATCACATCAGCACTCAAGAACTTGTACAAAACCAGGATGTTCATGGGTTTGTAAGCCACTTGTCATAGGTTTGTAAGCTACTTGTCGTGGGTTTGTAAGCCACTAAGAAGATAGAAATGGGTTCCATCCCAAATGAAATTTGGAATGAAGATTTCCGTGCTATTATAAAGTTTTAACAAAAACTAGACACTTATCTTGAAATCTTGATCTTAATACTCTAGAGTCTTCAATCTTGAGTATTGAGTCTTTATACTGATCAGTCTTCAGTAATCAATACCTGCATATATATCCTGCATAGTTCCTGCATATACATATCTATCTAGACAATAGTGTTAGTATATATTTTATAACAAGATAAGTTAAAAAGGTTGTTGTCATCAAAACCAACATCTCAGTTCCTAATAGAACCCGTTCGTCTTGAGTTTATCCACCTCTTCTTTCAGGGCGGCAGGTCTCTCTGGATCCATACCGCGCCTTTTCTGTTTGACTGGGACATGCCGCGGGTCAATATTCAATGCATGCCATGCGATGTCCGACGAGATACCACACATGTCTGAGTGTGTCCAAGCAAACTCGTCGAGGTTTGCATGGAGAAATTCAACCAATTCCTCTCTCATCTGTTTGCTTAGTTGTGATCCGACCTTTATCATTCTAGAGTCATCATCATCATCGATCAGAACATCGATCGCCAACTCTACCAGAGAAGCCTGACTGTCTTTGACTTCCTCTTCATTACCATCATCTCTTGGATCAAGATCTTTTAGGAATTGATTATGGTTCCCGGGCCTAGGCCCAGGCGTTAGCTATCAATTATCAGTAAAACGGACGCAGAGAGACTCCTCTACGTCCTTGCCCTTCTCCTTTTGTTGTGCCTCCCGCAGCTCAGCAACATAACAGGCGCATCCGACTATCTGATCTCCTTGAACAATTCCAACCCCATTGTCTGTAGGGAACATAAGAGTTAAGCACCATGGGGCAATGGCTGCCCTGAATTCAGCTAGGGCCCGTGGGCCCAAGAAAGCGTTATTTGGAGAGTTAATGTCCAACACAACAAATTGTATTATCCAGACTCTCCAGCGATCTCCTATTACCAACTCCACTGGTAACTCCACCATCCCAGTAGGTATCGTTGCACTTTCATTAAAGCCATGTATGCGAGACTGACATGGCTTCAGGTCCTTCGCTTCCATTTTCATCTGGTCATAAGCTCGTTTGAAAATAATATTTACAGATCTTCCATTATCTACCAAGATCCTCTTCATCCAAGCAGGACCTATTTGAGCTTATATGACTAGTGGATCGATGGTGGGGGCTTTGACCCTATCAGCATCTCTGTCTTGAAAAACGATGTCGTCTGTCATCGTTTTCAGTTGTTTCGCCGGAGCTCCATCATCAAGATTACTGCAACATTCGAAGTCCGCATGCCTAACCGAACTGGCATACGACTCCATTTCACTCCAGCTTCGATCAGCTGGATGAGGACCACTACTAAATGTATTAATAACCAATCTCCCGCCAGTATGCGTGGGTTCCTCCGGTCTAGCCTGGTTCTAACCTTGATTCGGATTTGATGGGCCTACACCTTCATTCTGCGGTGCTCGAACAAACTGTTCTAACTTCCTCTCTCTGATTAACTTCTCAATGATGTCTTGTAGATGGCGATACTCATTAGTATTATGACCATAACAATCATGGAATCTGCAGAATTTTCCATATTGAATTTGCTTTTCGGATGACTACTTCGGAGCAGGCTTCTTATAATGGCCAGTATTACAGGTCTGTAAGTAAACATTCTCCAGGGATGTATTCAGAGCGGTATAACTGTCAAACATGGGAGCTCGGGGTCTCGGTCCACGATTCTGATCTCGCTTCTTACCTGACCTCCATTGCCTTTCTGTTGATTCTGCTTATTCTGTATATTCAATTGCACTTTACCGGAACTCTCACCGGTTTGTTTCACAGCGACATTACTTTGAATGCCTTCTACACTGGGCCCCGCATCTTTCTGCTTTCTAGATTGTCTAGCATCTTCACGCCTCAAGAACTAGGCCGCCTTAGCATAGAATCGATCCAATGACGTAGGGGTTTCCCAGCCAACCAATTGTCGAATTTGGAATCAGGATCGATTCCTTTAGTCAGTGCCATCAATATGGAATTGTCATTAGCGTTACTGATCTCTGCACATGTGGCATGAAACCTTTCCAAATTGCATCTAAGTGTCTCTCCCGGAGCTTGAGTGACGTTGGATAAGGTGTTAACATCTTTAGGTCTCATGACGTGCATATGAAACTGTTCGACGGATTTCGTAGCTAACTGATCAAAGCATGAAATGGACCGGGGTGGCAGGCGAGTAAACCACATGGTTGCAATGCCCCCCAGGGAGATAGGAAAACTCCTGCACTTGACCTCATCGTCAGCCCGTGCGACATTCATGAGCCATTCGTATTTCAGGATGTGCTGGTTTGGGTCTGAACTCCCTTCGTAAACATGTAAAGTTGGCATTCTAAATCGATGGGGTAGTTCAGCATAAAGGATGTCGCTAGTGAATGGTGTATGACTCCGGAAGATTCCCCAGTCGTCATTGGTGAGGCCTTGACTTTCACAGATCATCTGACGTATCATGGTTGGAATGTCTGGCATTTGGACATTCTGGGCCAAGGCGTGGTCGGGTTCCACGTTGCGAGGACGGTCCGGGCGCGGTCGATGGTCCTTGCCTTGCCTCCTTGGCTCCAGATCTTCGGGCACATAGGGTTCGGAAGCATGATTGTGCTGATGAAAGGCTGGGTTTGGTTGATTCTGAAGTTGAGCTTCCATATTTGCCAGGGCAGCAGCTGCATGGCTATCAGTAGTGTGATAAGAGGTGGCACTCCTCAGGAGGAGAGTCCAGCCTGGTACCCCGTGGAGGGACTAGCACCAGCTTGCCCGAGATTCAAAGTACGCTGATGCCTAGAGGCTTGCGTGTAGCTTCCATCCAACCGTGGACGTGTAGATTTGTGATTGTAATAAGGGGAAGCTGAGCTTTCGGTGGATGAATAGGAAGCATGATCCCTTCTGGATCTCCTTCGTCTCTCCTCGTTTGGTCGGTTGGTTAGCTCTGTGTTGGCATGGATCTGCTGGGTAAGCTGTTGGCGACTTTGAGTTAGCTCTTGCATCAGCATTTGGAACTCCTCCCTAGTGACAGGGCCATGAGGATCTGAAGGTCCAGCTGAATTCTGGCCTGTAGCGGGCAGCTGTGCGGGATTCTGCCAATCCCATCCTTCCGGATCTGCAACAGTTGAAGCGGTTCTTATAGTAACCATGGTGAATGATGTAGCTCCTTCCTAGATTTGATGCAATCTGAATAGGTTAGAACAAACTACTGGATGTTGATCTCGATCTCCCTCCTTAGATTCTTACAATCCAACGACGATAGTAGATACAATGAGCTAGAGAAAAGCTGGGTTTTTCTCAGTGAAAGCACCAAAGTGTTTGTTCCAAAATTGGGCACAACACTCTTCGGACGTATTTGAAGAGATTAAAGTGAAGAATATAAATGAAAAATGAGGTTAATCTAATAAACACGCCAAAACAGACAAACATAAATGTAAAAACACGAGAATTTAGAGTGGTTCGGCGTGGTAGCCTATGTCCACTATGGAAAGTTTGTTGTTTTATTGACTTTGCTAACTGGTTGATTACAACAGTACACTCTCAAGCACTCGAGATACAATGGAGTTTCCGACAGAGTATCGGCGTTGGAGAGTCCAAAGTCCCTTTTCTAAAGGCCTAGGACTGCTATTTTGTAACGACCCGTAAATTTTAACTGTTTTAATATCGTAATTAGTCGAAATTTTGTGAAATTTTAAACGATAAAATTTTGAAATATAAATTTGATATTTGGAATGCGTCTAGTTAAACATAGCAACTGGTAAATTTTCGTCCGAAAATATGAAAGTTTATTTCGCGCGTAAATTTACTTCAATTTAATCAGTTAAAAAGCGATGAAAATAAAATGTTTTCGGAACCTAAATATTTTTACATAGAAAATTTCTAAACAATCTACTGAGCAAACGTCATTTTTCGTTTTTCTAAATTCGGACTTCTTTGGCTCCGTCGATCTTATTTTTCTACGTTTTTCTTGCACTTTCCGCCAGTAGAAAAATTCGAATTTTATAAATTCAATCGTACCGCTGATATCTGTATACCATTTTGGTCGTCTTGTCGTGCTGATATCTATGGTATATTCATTCATGCGTTTCGGAGTCCAGTACGCGGCGGAAACTGCGTAAGCGGAAACTGCGTAAACGGTAACCGTATCGGTACCGGACCCGTGACCTTTTTGTTTTCTTTTGATCGTTTCAAACTTGACCCTTGACTTTTGCTTTTCCCATATGTTCAAATTATAGTTGTTCACTGGTGCCTTTTCGTGCTCCCAGTCTATTCCCATTCGGTTCAAAATATGAGAATATATCAAAGCAGGTGCCTGCACATTTAATTGCTTTCAAATTTTGTCACCTCCTCTCCTATTTTCTCCTTCAAATTGCTCTTAGCCTGCTGCCTCCATTTTTGAACCCATGCAACCATCACCCAAGCACACGACCTGCTATCCATCTCCACCAAGCTCCTCCAACCCGCCATCTTCCACCTCCACTCACTGACGCATCTCCTCCTCCCTGTCCACCTCAACCTATCACCATGGATCCACCCGTGCTTCACCACCTCAACCCCCAACGGTCGAGCTCCGCCCACCGAGGCCATCAACCACTCTGACTTCGTCACCCAGCCCTCCTTGGAACTGCCGAACACCCAATTCATTGTCCTCTGTCGTTTATATAAAGGTACATATATATATTTGTTATATATTTATGCCGTGGGTTTAGTTTTATAATATATAAACAGTTTGTTTTCTAAATGTATATTGGATATATTTTGTGGTTGATGTATATATTATATATACTGCTGTAACATCGGTATGCAGGTAAAAATATGTTAGTATTTATAGTTTTATATATATGATTGGTAACTATAAGACTATGTTTTAATATATGAGTTATGTAGGTTTTGTTAGAGATCTGTTTGTTATAAAATTCATTACAGTTTACAAAGCAAACATATGTTACAATCTGTGAATTTATACATGTAAGTATTTCTAAATTATATAGATCTATTAATATAGATGGATGTCTGCTTAAAAAAACTAAACTAGGATTTATTTATTTGTTGTCTATACATATGGTACCGTATATTGAATTTATAAGTATTGTTATTAAATTATAGTCCACATGAAGTACAGTATCATAGGTTTTTTTTCTGTTGGATATAGGTTTATACATAATTTTATACAAGCTACTTGTTTCTTTTCTTCATATCTTTTCAGTTTCAACATACGAATGTACTTGGGTTTGCATATATGTGTATATATATCGGTTATTTATATTAGTTTTTTTTTTGTAAAGTTTATAAAGTTGGATATGTATAGTTATAAAATTATATTATTATCGCATAGGTTGTATTATAGAGGCTGGTCATATAGAGACCGTATTAAACTATACAAGTTTAGTATATGGTTGTTGGTATATTTTTATATATAGAAAGTTGTTTAAGAGAGTATAAGTTAATATAGTTATATATAGTGATATAGCATAATCTTAGTTGGGTTTTACCTGCGAGTATATATATTTATATTTATGAATGGGTTTTTGTTTTTAATTTTTTTTGTGCATGAAGGTTATAACAGTGCTAGTTTATATATGCACGTATTTTTTTTAAGTTTTTTTTTATTACAGGTATATATCGTGAGTCATATAATAATATGACAGTTTTATGTATGTTGTAATAATAATATGAGTTGACGTATATATTTGTTCAATGGTACGTGAGTCTTGTTTTTGTATAAAAGTTTATAATAGTTTATTGGTGATAGTTGAAAATGTAAATATATAATACGTCTGTTTTAATAACTGTAGATAGTTCGAGATGTAATCTATATATTAAGTGGTATGATATATATAATTTGGTTTGGTCCTTTCGGTCTGATGCATATATATTTATATAAAGGGTTTTATAACCTGTATATGATACATCTATTTTGTATATATATAAGCATTAATTTTAAATATAACATATATGTGTTGATATTAATATAGGCATTTTGAATTTGAATAATAATACATATGTATTCAATATGAAATGTGTTTGAATTTAAAATATGATTTTTTATATATAAATATAGTTATATATGAATTTACTTATACTATTTATCATCATCGATCCAGTTCTGATTTGATTTCTTCAATTACTTATCTATCAGCTTGTCCGTCGAATCTGTTTCCATCTAGCTTCGATTTGAATTCGTGCTTGGATCCGTAACCCAATTCATTGTCTGTTTTCTCTAGCCTTGAAAGGTGAGAAATCACTCACGATTAATGTTCTTTTATTTATTAAATTTGATTTCAATTGAAACGACAATTGAAATATACTGTTATTAGCTATTTACACTGTTATATATGCTATTACCTATATCAGTTCACCTGTGACACCTGACACCATTATATGTTATACATGCAATGATAATCCAGTTTGGTTGATTAATGATTAATTGTTTGATGTTGACATTGGACATTAAATTGTTAATGTAATAAATGATAAATAATTTGAAATTGAAATCGACGTAGGAGTTAACAATTTGAAATCGACATATGTGTTGAATTTGATTAGTTAAATATGACCCCTTTAAATGTAATTTAATTGACACGTAGAAATAGTGATAACTACACCTTGAACCATTGAATGTATGATTGTATAAACTGATGTAGTATAAAGTGGATAATTGATATCAAGTGAAGAACCGTATTAACTTTAGTGTAATGATCTTTAATCTACATGAAATGATAGTGTGGATTCTAGAAATAATTATATTAATTCGCACAAACAACAATGTGAATTAATATGATTATTTCGGGATTATTTGAATTGATTATTTGATTGATATTGATTGTTGTTATTGCTTATTTATTTACTTTGACACCATCCCAGTTATCACACTGCAAGTTCCCTTTGCTATGCTTTGATTTTGAATTGAATTGGAATCGGGTTGAAATGATAAATACCCAAATTAAACTTTGACCTAGGATAGAGAATTAAATAAAACCCGATTGGTCAATAATTTGATTTAAAAATAAAATAAAGATTTTATTTGAATAAATGATAAGGTTTTGAAATGAAGTTGGAATTTGACTTTTTATGAAAGGAAAATGTTAATATTAAATAATATGAAACAAAATAATAACAGTGTAATTGATGAAAGAACGTTGTTAAATTTGAGAAACGATTGAATTAAGTTTTGAATTTTTAATAATTAAGTTGAAATTATTAATAATTAAGTTTTGGAATTATTAATAATTAAGTTTTGAAATTAGTTAATAATTAAGTTTTGAAATTATTTAATAATTAAATAAGATTGAATTATTTAATAGTTAAATAAAATTGAATTCTTTATTAAGTGAAATTGAAATTCTTGAATAAGTGAAACTAAGTTTCTTTATTAATTGAGTTTTGAAATTGTAACTAAGTAAATTAATA
This sequence comes from Allium fistulosum, assembly GCA_030737815.1. NCBI lineage: Eukaryota > Viridiplantae > Streptophyta > Magnoliopsida > Asparagales > Amaryllidaceae > Allium > Allium fistulosum. The sequence continues at coordinate 1,440,288,842 of CM060902.1, forward strand.
AGTGAAACTGAATTTCTCTAATAAGAAATAAAATGTGTTTTATTGAAATTAATGTAAGACTTGAAATGTAAAGAATTTGATTTGATGAATTTAATTTAATGCAATTTGTAAGTTTTGATATAATGAAGTTGAACTTAAGTAATTGATTTAATGAATTGGAAATTTAATAGAATTTGTCTTGAATGATAAATTAACTTAACGAATATTGAATGAAATCAATCAATGATTTTAAATTGATTGGAATGTTAAATTAAGTTAAATTTAAATGTTTTCGAAATGAAACTTATATACGAACTTGAATCAATATTTGAATTGTTTAAATAAAATGGAAATTGAATTATAAGATTTTGAAAATATGAATTTGGAAGTTTTGAAACGTAAATTATGGAAATTGATTTCGAAAGAGAAATGAAATGTGGGTTTACAAATTCTTATTGAAATTGTAATTGATTTGGTTTTTGAAATATATAAACGACCAATCGGTGAAATAATGATGAAAGTTATTAAAGAGACCGGAATCGGTTAGGGACATACTCACTGTCTAAACCGAAAACCACTTTAATAACTATACGCGCAGTGTGATCCAGAATGAAGTGGTTGGAATGATGTACGTGATGACTGAAGAAAGAGAACGATAATGGATAGCCTTGACACTTGTGTCAAATTGGAAATGACTAAAACAGGAGCCGTGCCGGGCCAAATGGAGGTCAGCTACCTCGAGCGAACACACTTCTTCGAAACTACTCATTACTTGTTGTCGATTGGTGCACCCTTGATTTTGGGAGTGTTGTTTCGCGATGTTGCGATTGCTGCGGCGATGCGTTCTCTCCAGTCCGGATCAGGCAAACAGTAGTTTCACTACCTTGGGTATTGCCTTATGTGCCTTGTCATACTTGTATTCCTATATACGCGACCACTACGATTTGTTTTGTGTTATACCTATGGAGTACTCCCTGATATCCCACTAGTTTACGGTGGAGTTTACAGTGCTGTATAGACTATAACGCTTATATAAAATGTGTTAAGGGGGATAATGGTAATGCCTTAACACTATTTTGATATCTTATATTACTGATAGGCATTATCTACTTATCGTACACTACTACATAGTAGATAGTTTAACGGATCCTTAAAGGATGGTTATTCCAAACATCCTTTGAGTTACTTGTATTTCAGTTGCTATTTCACTTGAGTTGGATTTATTGATATAAGAATGCTAATCCTGACTCGAGTGTTTTGTGTTTTCTTTACGCTCGGGTCAGACTGAGTGTACCAGTATTCGAGACTCACCTTTGGAGTTGGAGCTTCGCTTGGAGATCCAGCTATCTATCCAGTTTCAGATATCCAGTTGATTCCAGTGATTGTATTCTGATTCTTGTATTTGACTATTGTATTCGAGACATCTGTTGTACCTTATTTAACTCTGATATGTATATAGTAGCTTCATGAACTACTATCTTTTGTTTCCGCTGCAATTATTACTCTGTGTCTGTGATCTGTGATTATTTATTTACTGTATATGCTCAGTTTTGCCAAATATAATTAACAATTCGGTATTTTGAATCATTCAAGTTCGACATGTGCGGATGCGAATGGTCCAAAATAGCGGGTCGTTACAGTTGGTATCAGAGCTTTGGTAGCTCCAGGCAAAACTCAGCATATAGGGTAAATGTATTTACAGAATCACTTCATTCGAGTTTGAATCTCTTCCTTTTGACTCGATTCCTTTGAATTTTGGAACGTTCCCTGCGGTTCCAAAAATTCATTCGTGTCCCTCACTATTCGTCTTCTTTCAATTCTGAAGCATCACATAACTCCACTTCGAATGACCCTTATAATGAATCGGCGGTCTCGCCAAACTTCGAATGATTTGTATAGGGGTGAAACTCCTTTACAATAGGCATTGATTTACCGGAGATTTCTGTATCCTCGGTTTACGATGCTATCTATCTCCTGCTATACCTGAATTCTATTTCTTGAGATAGAATGTCGATTTGCCTCGAAATTCTACATTGATCTTATTCTTGAAGTCACGGTCGACCTGGTTAAGGTGGCCCGTGATTTATATAAATTTATCAATCTTCCTACTTTGTTATTTAATCATCATATCTTTGTTTCGAACTTATCTTCGAATCAAAATTCTCTTTGATTTGAGTCCATCAAATTTGAATCCCTATACTTATTTTGAAATCCATCCTTGTATCGTCGAGCGAGGTAGTGCATGTGTCATTAATATAAAAATGTTTTCTTTATTGTGTTGTTTGAGTTGTTGATGTTGATTTGGGTTTTCGATCGATTCGTCTGATCAACGCTATCGATAGGATTTCCAAAACACTTGAACAGAGCAAACTGACACAATAGTATTTTCAAAATTTGGTAAATAAAATAATCTTGTATGATTATATTATATATAAGTATAAATCTTCTGAAATTGAATTGTTAACTGAATTGGTTTTCAGAAAGGTAATATTTGATTTTCACTATTTGTTTTGTAACATAAAAATAAATGGAATTATAAAAGTTGGTTTAAAGATTTATTTAGAAATTTAAATGAATTTAAAGTAAGAATTTGAGAATTTAATTTCCTAAATTTCAAGCTTTGGTTTTAAAAATTTAAAAATGTATATTATTGAACGTATTTTCAAATAGAAGCCGTTTTCAAAGAATTTTAAATATTGAAATCAGTGCTCTTCTCTTTGTCGCTGGAAAATAATTTCGGTGATGGCGGTCGCATCATCGACATTCATTTTCGAGTTTCGAAGTGGAGAAACCATTCTATAGCTTTGCTACGGTTTTGTTTTGGAAAAATATTTTGATTTGAATTTCTTAAGTATGACTTGATTTATATATATATATATATATGGGTATATTATTTTAAATTTAATTTGATTTAATATATATAGTATATACATAATTATTTCTAAAGGGTTTGAAATTAAACAGAAATTTAATTCTTAAAAATCATGTTAAAAGATGTTTTCAATTATAAATAAAGCTAAATTTTGAATAAGTATTTAAACTTGAAATAATTGAATTTGAAATTTTTTATTATATAGTACTAAATTGCATTTCAAAATAACTTACCTAAATTATTCAGAAGTTAAAATGTAATTGGATAATATACAATATAAAATAATTTTATAAATAAAATTTGAGTGTTTATAATAAATGTTATGCACTTAGATTTTAATTATAAAAAATGCTAATAAAGATGATAGAATAATAAGTTAATTGAATGAGATAAATAAAGTAAATTTTGTTCTGAAAGGATTAACAAATTTAATTGAATCAGCTTAATGAAATACCTTGAATTAAGATCAATTATTGAATATTAATTGATTTAAAATGAAATATGAGTAGAATTAACAGTTGAACTAACAAATTTAAATCGAATGACTATTTATTGATTTAATATAAATGGATTTAACCAAATTGAAAAGAAAAAAAATATAAATTAATTTAAATTGAAATTTGTATGGTTTAAAAATATGTAATAAGATATATTAAGTGAAATAAACTTAATAATAATTTGGAATAAAAGAATTAAATCTGTTGAATAAAATATGAGTACAATAATAGATTATACAAATTGATGATTTAGAAAGTGTTAATTGAGGATGACTAGATAGTAAGATAATGAATTTAGAAATAAATAGATTGATTTAACTTAAGTGAAACCAAGTGGATTAAACCAAATTGTTAAATATTAATTAGTTTAATTTGAAATTATATGGTTAATTGTTTTATCTTGTCTTTTAATCTATTTTCTTTCTGGTTGTTTCTATTCTCCTACCTCCTTCCTTTTCGGGGACGAAAAGTTTTGAGTGGGGGAGAGTGTAACGACCCGTAAATTTTAACTGTTTTAATATCGTAATTAGTTGAAATTTTGTGAAATTTTAAACGATAAAATTTTGAAATATAAATTTGATATTTGGAATGCGTCTAGTTAAACATAGCAATTGGTAAATTTTCGTCCGAAAATATGAAAGTTTATTTCGCGCGTAAATTTACCTCAATTTAATCAGTTAAAAAGCGATGAAAATAAAATGTTTTCGGAACCTAAATATTTTTACATAGAAAAATTCTAAACCATCTTCTGAGCAAACGTCATTTTTCGTTTTTCTAAATTCGGACTTCTTTGGCTCCGTTGATCTTATTTTTCTACGTTTTTCTTGCACTTTCCGCGAGTAGAAAAATTCGAATTTTATAAATTCAATCGTACCGCTGATATCTGTATACCGTTTTGGTCGTCTTGTCGTGCTGATATCTATGGTATATTCATTCATGCATTTCGGAGTCCAGTACGCGGCGGAAACTGCGTAAACGGTAACCGTATCGGTACCGGACCCATGACCTTTTGTTTTCTTTTGATCGTTTCAAACTTGACCCGTGACCCTTTTGTTTTCTTTTGATCGTTTCAAACTTGACCCGTGACTTTTGCTTTTCCCATCTGTTCAAATTATAGCTGTTCACTGGTGCCTTTTTGTGCTCCCAGTCTATTCCCATTCGGTTCAAAATATGAGAATATATCAAAGCAGGTGCCTGCACATTTAATTGCTTTCAAATTTTGTCACCTCCTCTCCTATTTTCTCCTTCAAATTGCTCTTAGCCTACTGCCTCCATTTTTGAACCCATGCAACCATCACCCAAGCACACGACCTGCCATCCATCTCCACCAAGCTCCTCCAACCCGCCATCTTCCACCTCCACTCACTGACGCATCTCCTCCTCCCTGTCCGCCTCAACCTATCACCATGGATCCACCCGTGCTTCACCACCTCAACCTCCTACGGCCGAGCTCCGCCCACCGAGGCCATCAACCACCCTGACTTCGTCACCTAGCCCTCCTTGAAACTGCCGAACACCCAATTCATTGTCCTCTGTCGTTTATATAAAGGTACATATATATTTGTTATATATTTATGCCGTGGGTTTAGTTTTATAATATATAAACAGTTTGTTTTCTAAATGTATATTGGATATATTTTGTGGTTGATGTATATATTATATATACTGCTGTAACATCGGTATGCAGGTAAAAATATGTTAGTATTTATAGTTTTATATATATGATTGGTAACTATAAGACTATGTAACGACCCGAATTTCCTAACCCGGAAAATCGAACCATTTTAGTTAAGAAAAAGAGGTAGAAGAAGAAAAATAGAAAACAACATCAGAATCTAACCATCGCAGCGGAATAAAATATAATATATATCAACAGATCTTTACACAAATCAAATCTATATCAGTTTTATATAATATAGCATCAGAGTATACACCAGAGAATACATAACATACAACTGGACAATAACCATATCAGGTCCTCAATACAACAGAGTACAACAATCAACACAGCGGAATATATATATATAAACAAGTACGGGAGATACGTCTCGCCATCCAGCTCATCTCCTGAGCTCCACAGCATCATATCCTGTAACCTATAATACTCGGTCTGACCCGAGCATCATATAAAACAATACCCGAGTCAGTCTGGAAAACCAGCGTGAGAAAATCACACTCAATTGATTATTAAAGTTTCAAAAATCCTTTTTGAAAATAAAAGCATCTCGTAAGACCACGCCACAAATAAACATGTCGGGTTTTTACCTTACGATAGCTAAAACACTTTTTATCAAAATCCTCTGATATTATAATAGTGTCTATTCACAAATACTTATTAAAATAGCTGAAATTGTTACATGATTAAATTCCAGCATACTAGCCACAACGTGGGTAATACAAACAAAACTCGTACAAGGCACGTAGGGAGAATGGATTCCCAACGAATGACTAGGCACTGGGGTACCACCTGTCACAGTACGTGGCCTAGATCACAGTACCGAGGAGTACGCCCGCTCCCCTGCAACACAAGGCCGGAATCATCCCTTACTGGATAATTCCAAATAAGATCACCCCACGGTTGGGATCAGCAACCGCACCACTAAGCCGAAATAAAAGGGACATCTAGACAGGGATGAACTTACTCTCAAGTGGGGGCTACCCACGAAGCCTTGCTGCATAACCCCTGATTTTCAGTCATTCCCGGTTGATGAGGCTTGAGGCTAAACGATACCTTTATAGCACATATCCCTTAGAATGCCCATCGTCCACCTGACGATGTCACGAAAGCATTCGTCCATACAAGTCCGTCCCGGGTTCGAACGGAACCGAAGGCACTATTCCTACTACATCCTTTTTGGAAATATCCTCAGGATTAGTAGCGACTAGCCCTTGCACTTCACTGCTCCATCTTCGACTCCGAAATCATTACACGAAACGTACAAACCGGATCGAAGTGGTATTCGAGTCTCCAGACCTAGAATCCTGGTATACGGAAACTCGATCCCGGTCTCTTCGAAACGATCAACGCATTTGGCCAATATTGATAATCGGTTATTTAACTATCAATTAACATCCACAAGCAACCCTCACATAATAAATAATTTCCCACATTATTTATTTGCCCAAATATCTTTCCAAGATATATTTCTATTTTCAAACTCCTTTTGGAAACAATTTCAAACAGTTTCCGCTTACGGAATACATTTCCCCAAATATTTATTTCTCTGAAACACCAAGTACAAAATACTTTAGATTTAAAAATAATTTAAAAGCACTTTACTATAAATATACTTTATAATATTGAAATTCAAAAACTACTTTGATACCTTAACAAAATATATACTTTAAAATAAAACCATTTATAAATATAAACTAAATTTCTCTCTTTAAAAACATAATACCAAATCACTTTTATATAATTACTACAATAATAGATTTTTGAAAATACTACTTTAGGCTTTAACATTTAGAAATAATCAATTTTCTAAAATATGCTTTTTAAAACATATTTAACTTTTAACTTGTATTTAAAATTGCCTTGGAAAAACGTACTTGGCAATCCAGAGAAATACACTTCTCATTTCCATCTTTTAAAAATAAACCAACATTTATTTTTAAACCAATCCATATCCTTTTATAAATTCCCATCTTGAATTTATATTCTCAAATATCCACTGATATTTTATTTTACTTTATAAACCCAGTTTATATCTCCAAAATCTCATTTCTCTTTTAAAAAAAAATCCAAGTTTTTTAAACACTTAAATCAATTTCCAATTGATTTCCATTTACTTTACTTTGAAGTAAATTTCCCTATTTACTTCAATTATTTCAAATACATTAACTTTCATCTTTTATTTCCTTATTATGAGTTAAAACCCTTTTTTAACTAAAATACCAATTCCGGATTTCCAAACTTCTTCAATTAATATTTTAATTAAATTAAATCTTTAAATTTCAATAAAATCAATTCTTTTATATTTTTAAATAATATCACTTTAGTTAAAGATTTATTTCTTCACTATTAAATTCAAAATCCTCTTTTCCCATATTTGTTCGAATTAAGAAATTTCTTTATTTCCTTTACAGTTCCTTATTTAATTTATTCGAATTCACTAGAATTATTTAACTTAAATTTTACTCTTTTATTTCTTTCCAAAATTCAATTCAATTGCTTTTGGTAACTCATTATACTGGGAAATTCAATCCAACCAGATTATCCAAAATAAATCATCACAGGATATCAACAATCATATCACAGAATATTTAAACAAAATTAAATATTTTGAGGAATCCAGTTGGATCCCTCCAACCTGTTTCCCTGCATCCACAAACGTTAGCACAATACCAATTTCACTTCAAAGTGGAATATCGCGGTATATGGGATTTATATAAAATCATCCGCTATTATGCGGCGCATAAGGTCTCATCCGCTATATAATGCGGGAATAACAACTCCAATATATACATATGCCAATATATATATATTGGTATATACTACTATAAATACTATAGCACATCCAATCAAGGCACACATTCAACCAAATATTTAAATTTAACTATTCAAAATTTAAATTAAACCAGATGAGTGAGATTAACTCACCTTTGCTTCTTATTTTGCAAATCCGATCCAAACCAATTTATCTCCCCACGATTTTAGACCTTGAACAACAGTATATGGTTTATTAATATTTAAACTACTCAAATGGTCAATTACCATTACATAAATTCGCCCAACCCATTATTTAAATAAATTACTTAAATAAATTAACTTTCAAAAATACATTATATATTTATTTTTGATTTATAGATTCAAAAATCTAATTTTTATAAAGCTCTTCTTCATTTAAAATCCTTACATACTTCCCTTTTGGAACCATATATGTACTTATTTAAAATAAGTTAATACAGATTCAAAATTCCCTAACATAAATTCTTCAACAAAAATTAAATACTCCTATATATCTCCAAATCATATATACATTAAATTAAAATGGTATGCAAGTATATTTAAACTAGACAGTAGGTTCCAGTATAAATTTTAAACAAATTATTTTTAACCCTTGCTGTAATTTCTGGTAAGTGAAAAAAAATGATCTTTAAATAAATTTAAAGATTCAAACTTGAATAACATTGTATTTAAATGTTTAAGAGTTAAATTACCTTTACTGCATCTCAACACCACAGCCCTCCCCCACTGCCGACGCTCTGGTATGCCCATCAAGAAAGATCAAATCGAACATGCCTCTTCCCCCCTTCCATGTCATCTTCAACGTCGACGCCAACCTCACATACGCGACGTGAAACCCACCTGCGATGACGCCGAGTCCACCTTTCAGATTGAAAACGTAATCGATCCACTTTCTGTGCATCGATCCTACCTCCACTTTCGAAAGGCCTTGAATCGATTTTTGATCAGTCGTCGTTGCTTAAACGAACATGGCGCACTCAACCTTCATCGTTTCCAGCTTCAACACTCACGAATAGCCCGATACGAGACCATCGTGACTCAATAGGCTTTAATATTCGAATGATTTCTTCGAATGAGGGCTTCGATTCGATTTCGATGAAGAAGATTGCTCGGCTCGGGTATTGAATCGCGATCAAGTATCGCTTCCACGATGGGAACGTTAGAGAACGAAGAAATTACCAGCTTCGTTTATTTTTTTTATTTTTTTTATTTCTGCCATTTTGATTCGAGAATGCTTAAAGGAAAAGGAGGTGAATTGTTTTTGAACGAAACAGTACAGTTTTCTTAAGGCAGGGGAGGACAGGGAGACACGATGGGATGGTAGCGTGTAAAGAAAGCTTTGCGTGGAAAATATCTAGCTATAGTAATTTGAAATGAAACGAAAAAGTATTGACGGGATGCAATTAAAGCTGAAAGAAGATTTGAGTTGACCGATATTATTTCATTTAAATTCAATTTGTCTCTATATAAATTTTCAACGCGTTTATATATCGTGTGCCCACATAACAACTCCAAATGCTACGAAAATTGAAACCCGATAATAATTCAATATCACGGATCCAATGGAATTGGTTTCGTCAAATTCCGAGACTGTCCCTCGGAAGGCTATTTTTAAATTCAAATTTAAACAGTATATTTTTAAAACTGAACAAATCATTTTCAAATTTAATTTCAACACTTCTATTATTTCCAGTATCATTTATATGAATTTTACGAGCTTTCAAAATATTTTTTTAATTAGCTTAGAATACCGGATTTACTATTTTATCCAACTTCAAATAATTCTAATTTAATAGTTAAATTACTCAATAAACAGCGATATTTGAAATTTAAGTAAATAATTAACCTCTGAATATTTAAAATTAATTAAATATTCCAATTTCAAATATACAAAAATTCCGGGTCGTCACAATGTTTTAATATATGAGTTATGTAGGTTTTGTTTGAGATCTGTTTGTTATAAAATTCATTACAGTTTACAAAGCAAAAATATGTTACAATCTGTGAATTTATACATGTAAGTATTTCTAAATTATATAGATCTATTAATATAGATGGATGTCTGCTTAAAAAAAAACTAAACTAGGATTTATTTATTTGTTGTCTGTACATATGGTACCGTATATTGAATTTATAAGTATTGTTATTAAATTATAGTCCACATGAAGTACAGTATCATAGGTTTGCTTTTCTGTTGGATATAGGTTTATACATAATTTTATACAAGCTACTTGTTTCTTTTCTTCACATCTTTTCAGTTTCAACATACGAATGTACTTGGGTTTGCATATATGTGTATATATACCGGTTATTTATATTAGTTTTTTTTGTAAAGTTTATAAAGTTGGATATGTATAGTTATAAAATTATATTATTATCGCATAGGTTGTATTATAGAGGCTAGTCATATAGAGACCGTATTAAACTGTACAAGTTTAGTATATGGTTGTTGGTATATTTTTATATATAGAAAGTTGTTTAAGAGAGTATAAGTTAATATAGTTATATATAGTGATATAGCATAATCTTAGTTGGGTTTTACCTGCGAGTATATATATTTATAGTTATGAATGGGTTTTTGTTTTTAATTTTTTTTTGTGCGTGAAGGTTATAACAGTGCTAGTTTATATATGCGCGTATTTTTTTTAAGTTATTTTTATTACAGGTATATATCGTGAGTCATATAATAATATGACAGTTTTATGTATGTTGTAATAATAATATGAGTTGACGTATATATTTGTTCAACGGTACGTGAGTCTTGTTTTTGTATAAAAGTTTATAATAGTTTATTGGTGATAGTTGAAAATGTAAATATATAATACGTCTGTTTTAATAATTGTAGATAGTTCGAGATGTAATCTATAAATTAAGTGGTATGATATATATAATTTGGTTTGGTCCTTTCGGTCTGATGCATATATATTTATATAAAGGGTTTTATAACCTGTATATGATACATCTATTCTGTATATATATAAGCATTAATTTTAAATATAACATATATGTGTTGATATTAGTATAGGCGTTTTGAATTTGAATAATAATACATATGTATTCAATATGAAATGTGTTTGAATTTAAAATATGATTTTTTATATATAAATATAGTTATACATGAATTTACTTATACTATTTATCATCATCGATCCAGTTCTGATTTGATTTCTTCAATTCCTTATCTATCGGCTTGTCCGTCGAATCTGTTTCCGTCTAGCTTCGATTTGGAATTCGTGCTTGGATCCGTAACCCAATTCATTGTCTATTTTCTCTAGCCTCGAAAGGTGAGAAATCACTCATGATTAATGTTCTTTTATTTATTAAATTTGATTTCAATTGAAACGACAATTGAAATATACTGTTATTAGCTATTTACACTGTTATATATGCTATTACCTATATCAGTTCACCTGTGACACCGGACACCATTATATGTTATATATGCAATGATAATCCAGTTTGTTTGATTAATGATTAATTGTTTGATGTTGACATTGGACATTAAATTGTTAATGTAATAAATGATAAATAATTTGAAATTGAAATCGACGTAGGAGTTAACAATTTGAAATCGACATATGTGTTGAATTTGATTAGTTAAATATGACCCCTTTAAATGTAATTTAATTGACACGTAGAAATAGTGATAACTACACCTTGAACCATTGAATGTATGATTGTATAAACTGATGTAGTATAAAGTGGATAATTGATATCAAGTAAAGAACCGTATTAACTTTAGTGTAATGATCTTTAATCTACATGAAATGATAGTGTGGATTCTAGAAATAATTATATTAATTCGCACAAACAACAATGTGAATTAATATGATTATTTCGGGATTATTTGAATTGATTATTTGATTGATATTGATTGTTGTTATTGCTTGTTTATTTACTTTAACACCATCCCAGTTATCACACTGCAAGTTTCCTTTGCTATGCTTTGATTTTGAATTGAATTGGAATCGGGTTGAAATGATAAATACCCAAATTAAACTTTGACCTAGGATAGAGAATTAAATAAAACCCGATTGGTCAATAATTTGATTTAAAAATAAAATAAAGATTTTATTTTAATAAATGATAAGGTTTTGAAATGAAGTTGGAATTTGAATTTTTATGAAAGGAAAATGTTAATATTAAATAATATGAAACAAAATATTAACAGTGTAATTGATGAAAGAATGTTGTTAAATTTGAGAAACGATTGAATTAAGTTTTGAATTTTTAATAATTAAGTTGAAATTATTAATAATTAAGTTTTGGAATTATTAATAATTAAGTTTTGAAATTAGTTAATAATTAAGTTTTGAAATTAGTTAATAATTAAGTTTTGAAATTATTTAATAATTAAATAAGATTGAATTATTTAATAATTAAATAAGATTGAATTATTTAATAGTTAAATAAAATTGAATTCTTTATTAAGTGAAATTGAAATTCTTGAATAAGTGAAACTAAGTTTCTTTATTAATTGAGTTTTGAAATTGTAACTAAGTAAATTAATAAGTGAAACTGAATTTCTCTAATAAGAAATAAAATGTGTTTTATTGAAATTAATGTAAGACTTGAAATGTAAAGAATTTGATTTGATGAATTTAATTTAATGCAATTTGTAAGTTTTGATATAATGAAGTTGAACTTAAGTAATTGATTAATGAATTGGAAATTTAATAGAATTTGTCTTGAATGATAAATTAACTTAACGAATATTGAATGAAATCAATCAATGATTTTAAATTGATTGGAATGTTAAATTAAGTTAAATTTAAATGTTTTCGAAATGAAACTTATATACGAACTTGAATCAATATTTGAATTGTTTAAATAAAATGGAAATTGAATTATAAGATTTTGAAAATTTGAATTTGGAAGTTTTGAAACGTAAATTATGGAAATTGATTTTGAAAGAGAAATGAAATGTGGGTTTACAAATTCTAATTGAAATTGTAATTGATTTGGTTTTTGAAATATATAAATGACCAATCGGTGAAATAATGACGAAAGTTATTAAAGAGACCGGAATCGGTTAGGGACATACTCACTGTCTAAACCGAAAACCACTTTAATAACTATACGCGCAGTGTGATCCAGAATGAAGTGGTTGGAATGATGTACGTGATGACTGAAGAAAGAGAACGATAATGGATAGCCTTGACACTTGTGTCAAATTGGAAATGACTAAAACAGGAGCCGTGCCGGGCCAAATGGAGGTCAGCTACCTCGAGCGAACACACTTCTTCGAAACTACTCATTACTTGTTGTCGATTGGTGCACCCTTGATTTTGGGAGTGTTGTTTCGCGGTGTTGCGATCGCTGCGGCGATGCGTTCTCACCAGTCCGGATCAGGCAAACGGTAGTTTCACTACCTTGGGTATTGCTTTTATGTGCCTTGTCATACTTGTATTCCTATATACGCGACCACTACTATTTGTTTTGTGTTATACCTATGGAGTACTCCCTGATATCCCACTAGTTTACGGTGGAGTTTACAGTGCTGTATAGACTATAACGCTTATATAAAATGTGTTAAGGGGGATAATGGTAACGCCTTAACACTATTTTGATATCTTATATTACTGATAGGCATTATCTACTTATCGTACACTACTACATAGTAGATAGTTTAACGGATCCTTAAAGGATGGTTATTCCAAACATCCTTTGAGTTACTTGTATTTCAGTTGCTATTTCACTTGAGTTGGATTTATTGATATAAGAATGCTAATCCTGACTCGAGTGTTTTGTGTTTCTTTACGCTCGGGTCAGACTGAGTGTACCAGTATTCGAGACTCACCTTTGGAGTTGGAGCTTCGCTTGGAGATCCAGCTATCTATCCAGTTTCAGATATCCAGTTGATTCCAGTGATTGTATTCTGATTCTTGTATTTGACTATTGTATTCGAGACATCTGTTGTACCTTATTTAACTCTGATATGTATATAGTAGCTTCATGAACTACTATCTTTTGTTTCCGCTGCAATTATTACTCTGTGTCTGTGATCTGTGATTATTTATTTACTGTATATGCTCAGTTTTGCCAAATATAATTAACAATTCGGTATTTTGAATCATTCAAGTTCGACATGTGCGGATGCGAATGGTCCAAAATAGCGAGTCGTTACATATTTATAGGTGTAGGCTGAAAATACTTGGCCGAGATCTCAAAAAACCCCTTCTCTCTTATGGGTGAGCCCACCAGATCGATCCGAGGTAGTTTGGGATCGATCCATGATCAATACATGCACCATTCGTATCGATAAAAAACAACTCCATTTTGGCCAAGATCGATCAAGGACATTCTTGAGATTGTACGCAACCTCCTGTGAAAATTTGGTAGCATTTGGACTTGTAGATTTTGAGTTATGATCGATCTAAGTTTGGATTTGCAAAAGGCTGCAAAGTTCGTATTGATCCCATTCGTATCGATCACTTCATATCGATACCAAACGTATCGATCAGGGTGACGTGGCGCTATATTTCAGGATCGACCCACTTTTCATGCTAAGTGGCCATTTCTTCCATTTGAATCGTGCTTCGTTGTATCCACCCATTGTAACTCCATTAGTATCATTCTTTTGCACTTCACTTCATATCGATTCCTAAACTACTTCGTATCGATAGCTTAGTGACCGCTTCGTATCGATAGATGGACAACCTCTTCATATCGATCATCGAGTAGTTGGTTTTGTATCGATGGGGCATGGCTTCTTTCGTATCGATCAGTAACGATCGATACAAACCGTGTAGATAGAAGACCGATACGCAGTGTGTATTCATGGGACCGATACAAAGTATCAACAGCTGATGTATACGAATCTGAAACAACATGATGGATACGAAGTGAAATAAATATGATGGATACGAAGTAGGGCGGTCATTGATGGATACGAATCGATGCTTTCTCCCTTGGTTTTGATCGATCCATATCTTGAGCATACGAACTTCGATTGACTTGAAATTTGGAACGTTGGCTTTCATAGCTTTGGTTGTCGTATCATATCGATTGTAGCTCGATCTGGAATCAGACAAAATTTACCGGTATCCATAGTAGACCTGTGTATGACCGATCTTCGGGACAGACTGTATTTGGCTTCCAGTCAATTGCTTGGTGTCACGACCTTGCCAAAAGGCGGGATAACATGTAGCATGGTCCTAGGGGGTAGGGGGCGCATATGATGATGAAGGGAAGGGGTAGTGCCATAAAATAAGGAAAGGCATATGGGTCATTTGCTATTTTTCAAATTCTATAATATAGCATCCATTTCACTTTCATTTCCTTTTTCGTTTCACTTACACTTTCCATTTTTTTTCCACTTTTATTTCTTTACTTCATCACTCATTTTTCCAAAAGCTAAACCACCTCAAAACTCCACCATTTCCACCTTGACGTCTCTTACACTTTCCATTTCATTTATTGTTTGATTAGTTATGCTCGTCTAGTTTAGAGCATTGACTATTGTTTGTTGATTGATTATTTATGCTCATCCAGTTTATGAGCATTTACTGTTATGATTAAATTAAAAATGAGCACCTTGTGAATTAAGTTTCACAATTTAACTGTAAGTGTTCGGTAGTAATTTTTTTATAAAGCTTATTTTAATACAAGGAATGATTTTATATAAAGATGATTTGATAAATCAGGTTTATAAGATGTGTTTTGTATAATAAGGAGGATTTTTGAGAATTTAAATCCCGTTGTATTTGAAAAATATTTCAAACGATTTTGGGAAAGGGTAATAATAGTATTACTTGAAAGTACTTATAAGTATAAATATTTCAAAGAGAATTTTAAGCAAGGTACATTTCTTTGGATAGTTCAGGAAATGAGTCTTGATTAGTTTTGTGGCAATCTAAATAATCTTCTAAGTCACGATCGAAATTTTGTTTAGGCGAACGTTGTAGTGCACTTAGTAAATTATTCTCTTTGTCATTGTACGATCAAAACAAGTTCAAATCTAAACGAACCTAAAAGCATATGGTAATAGATATTTCGTTAAACTATTTATATGGAAATGTATGCATTATTGTTTCAAAAGGGGGTTCAAAAAAGAAGAAGTATTTTTATGATAACTAGTTCGAGTGGTTCAGAAATGACTAAAAATGGGTAAGAGATATGCTCAGATGGTAAGCACTTCTCTTAGGTATTACCCTTCTTGGTAAGGGGATGTACGATACTACTTGGTAAGACCTAGTTCCTTGGTATCATTTTGGGTTTTCTCAATCTATATGTATATTTTTTATGGATTAAAATATATGGTATCACGTCAAAGAGTTTTGAAATAAAAACTGGGTATTTAGTTCTTAAGTTTCATTAAGGAAAATGGATTCAAAATAAAAAGGTATTTTGATAAAAGAGTGTGTTGATAAATGAAATGTTTTCATAAATAATTTTAGATGTAAAATGATATTGGTATAAGTAAGAACCAATCAGAATAAGTACATAAGTTGGAGGTAGATCATTTCTTCGCACGGTTCTTAATCCAAGATTCGAGTACATGACTTTGAAATGACTCACACTGATCCGTATAAAGATTTATCACTCGTTTCTTTATGGCGAACACTTAGTGAGGGTTCTTGATATGGTACCAAGGTTTTCTATCATAGTATACACTATGTAAGAAGAATGGAGGCTTCTAATCAAGGAGCCTAATCAGAGTCCACACTAAGGAAGTCGAGCGAGCGATACTAGTTTGGAAGAGAAGTTTATGTAATCGAGTAAGTGACCGAATCAGATATTGCATACAGATATTCTATATAGATCATATCGGCTTATGAAATGGGTTAAGATTTTGTCTTGGCTTGTTTCTTTATTTGATTGATTGAGATGAAATTTTGGGGTCAAAATTCTTTTAAGGGGAAAGGACGTAAAGACCCGAAATTTTATCGCTTGGATTTGTGAATATTTAATTAATTTTAAATATACAACTAATGGATTTTAATAATCAAATAACCCTCTTTTAATTAATAATTAATGTAGGAAATTTATTTTTGAAACGCGTTTACAAAAATAAATAGTCTGACGAAAAATCGAAAACGTGACCGAAATTTGTTTTTTGGATTTTCGACTTTTTATCGAACGAATGTTGTTGCAACGTTGTTGCACACATATACATGCATTTTTCACAAACACAAATGCATGTAATAAAGTACCAGATAGTACCAAAGAGATTTAATAAATCAAAGTTCCTTAAGTGGCTTTTTAAAAGTGATTTAAATGGTATATTTTAATTTCCTTAACCCGTGTCACATTTTAAGGAGGCTTGTTCCATACACTTTTGATGATGTGATGTGTAGTACAAAAGGGGAATGGTAGCATGGTCCTTGATGGGCTAGGGGGTGCATATAATGATGTAGGGGAGGGGTAGTGGCATAAAATAAAGAAGGGCATGTTGGGTTATTTGCCATTTTTCAAATTTCTATAAAGCAGCTTCCATTTCACTTTCATTTCCTTTTTCATTTCGTTTACGCTTTCCGTTTCTTTTTCCACTTTTATTTCCTTACTTCTTCACTCATTTTTCCAAGAGCTAACCACCTCAAAACTCCTCTTTTCCACCTTGAATTCTTAAATAACCTTGCAGCAACCTTGCTATTACCCTCTTCTTCTCAAAGATCCAAAATTTAGTGCCAACTTCCTAAAATTAGCATTGGTTGTGAGCCATAGTAGGGTTCCCAAGCTTGTCAACTTGTGCTATTTATCTAGTTTGGTTTTGGTTTGTGGTTGGTAGAAGCAAGTAGTAGCAAGCATTTTCTGGAGTTTAGGTCACATTAAAAGTGAGAAACTTACCTTTATAAGTTATATAACTATTGTTCCAAATGTTGTAAAAATTCTTATATGCTTGTTTATGTATGTTGTATATATGTTGATATATGTATATGTGATGGTTTAGAATTTATTCCCGCTTGAAAGCAGATGGCATACATAACCATTTTTGTAGAGGACACAAGCAAGGAAATGGAAGCCGAAGTGTTTCGTAGCGAATATGTAGCAACGGAAACACTTCGAAAAATTTGATTTTTATAAAGGAATCTAATGGGATTCCTCGCAAACGTTGATGTTACATTCATGATTATATGTTTATATAAAATAATTGTATGTAGAAAGCTTGGTAGCATGGCCATACTGCTTGTAAACTTTACCATGACTTGAAAGTTGACTTCTTTTTTATGAAGAAGTAATTTGCACTTGAAAATGTGCTAGAGTAGTCACTAAGCCACTTTCCTTTACTTGAAAAGTTAAAACTTGTGGATGTTTTGAAGTAACTATTTTCATACTTATAGTAGTATAACATATAGAAAGGAATGGAGTTTAAAAGCTATTTGATTTTCAAAACCATGATTTAAAAGTTACGGTCCATATAGTGATAGTCGCTGTGGATGCACTTTGAAAATCAATGTTTTTAGTAAAGAATAAAAGGTTATGTACTTTAGATATTTTGTAAATTATTTTCAAATGTGTTTAAAAAATGTTGTGCAAGTATTTACAAAGGAGACCGAAGTTTTAAATATACTTTTAAGAATTTATTTTAGTTATTTAAATTAGAGTTTTAAATTTTATACAGGAAAAATCTTATCTTGTCAAATCAAAGTTGGGTTTTATTTTAAGATCCTCAAGTAATGTTTTGTATCAGATTTTTAAATTTTAGTTTAAGTATTTTAAAAATGTACTTTGAAGAATAGAATGTTTAGAAGAGATTTGAGATTTAAAGGATTTATTTTGGGATATTTAAACAAGTGGGTTTTTAAATGAAATCCTTTTACTTTTCAAAGTTGAATTCTGTTTAAAAAAGTGATGGTTTTAATTTATGATTTGAATGGATATTTAAACTTTGTTTAAAATGTTTAAAAAGGAGGTTTGAAATATATATAAGTTATTTAAAGGATTATTTGATTTAATAAAGCAAGTGGTACTTTTATAAAAAGGGAAACTCTTTTATTTCCAAATTCAAACTTTCTTTTAAAAGTAATGATATTTAAGAGATTCTTTAAATAAAAAGTTTAAACTATACTGTAAGTGTTTTAAATGATTTTGGAGAATGAAGAGGGCAAGTTTGGAATTATAACCTCTTATTTTATTAAATGGTTTTTGGAAAATAGAAGGAAGTTATGGACTATAATGATCTAGTTATAGTAAAAGATTTTGGAAAATGGAAAAAGAAGTTTGGTTTATAACACTTTGTTTGTTTTAAATAATTATATAGAATTTATGAAGTCTTATACTTGTCATTAGGCTTTGAGGTAGGGAAACTTCTACCTATCCTGAAATATAAGAATGTTCTCAAGTCAAGGTTTGAGAGGTAATAATACCCTAACTTGAATGGCTTCATTGTTGACCAAAGGATAGTTTAAGTTTGAAATTGGAGATTGATGTTAAGTATATGAAGTATTATTTTAGTACACGAATTCAATTACTTATGGAAATTTATTAGTCCTAAACTTGGCACTAAAGTCGATGAGTAGATTGATCCTCAATCTATGAGATCTAGAATCAACGTGTTAAACTAAGGCAAGGTCAAGAGCAACCAGTGGTCTGACTTATTTAGCTTCGCTTTTGGGTGAGGGATAGAGTAAGTCGAAATATTGGAAATGTGACAAGTGCTGGAGATTCGATTTTTATAAATGATCTTTATAATTTATGGTGGTATGAAAACCATTCTTTTTATACTTAACACTAAATTCTAAAGTATGGAAACTCGTTTCTATCTGTGAGAATTAAGAATGTATGTCAAGGCAAGGATGGTTTTCTAACTTGTCCGACTTCATTGTTAACCAATGGATAGTGCAAGTTTGAAAACGAGAAGTGGCGGTGTGTATATTTGGTCTAGTTTCCATATGATCTATTTGCCTACACCAAAGAAAAGTGTTTTGGGTTTATAGTAAACAATGTATTTTAGTGACATTTGTTTTTGACCTAATAAATATGCTTTTGAAATATGAAATCTTTCTTAATATTTTGTCAATATACTTATACCATTGAGATAGCTATATAGATATAGTATCTAAGTATTGAAAGTGTAGTGTTTTATGATTATACTTATACCGATGAGATAAGTATATGGATGTTTTACTAAGCATTGAAAGAGAATAAATGAACAGTGAATTAGTAGTATACACATGTATACCTTTGTAAAGTATTTTAATAGAGTATTTACATGGAGATTATAATTAAAGAAAGGGTTAATTAAAGAGGCTTAGTGGTTGCTTATGTGCTAAATCATGATTGGTTTCCATTTGAAATTAAATCTCTGATTTGGTTGTTTGCTAATTTGATAGTTAAACAACCTACTATCAAATCTTGGCCGATTTTGACACTATCGATTGTTGGTTTGGAGAGACCAGGATCACATAAGTTATCCGAAAATCACTTCGAACTGGCTAATCATTCAAGTTGAAGACATCTTGAAGGTGATGAAATTCAAAGATGGAGGTCTTTGAAGTGCAAGGGCTACTTGCTACTAAACCTATGAGTGATTTCAAAAGGGATGTAGTAGAAATTGTGTCTTTGGTTTGTTCATATCCTGAATAATTTCAATGGATGATTATTGGCACTACATTGTTGCATTGAGGGAAGTATTAGCATTCCAAGTAGGAAATCCCAAAAAGGTAAAACGTAGCCTCAAGCCTCACACTTGGAAATGACTAAAACAAAGGACATGCTTTAGGGCTACGTGCTTCACTACCATTAGGGTATGGTTATCACTTGTATCTATATTGATATTTACAGAGTATGTATGTGGTGGCTATGGAAATGGTTTGTTAGGGACAACCGAGGTGATGACATATTCACTATCCAGAAAAGGGCAAGCTAGTCCTAATTTGCATGGGGTCCATGTGAGGACATCAGTATATTTTTTCTAGAGGTGTACCGTGGCAGACGGTACCCCAGTAGTCTTGTCATTGATGGAATCCATTATCCAAAACATGCCTTACGGACTTAGTTATATACCAAATATGCTGGAATATGAGATGTAACATCCCACTTTTCCGTACAATTCTAACTAACAATAAACCACACATGTCCAGCCCAAATTGAAGGAAAGGTGGATAGTTAGGAAAAAAGAAAGAAAGAAGACAAGAAGAAACTAAACAATATAGAATCTTACAACGAAACAAATAATCTATAATATATAGCAAATCTTCACAAAAATAAAACTGTAATATATGTATATATAGACATCAATCAGATTATACTAACCTATTTCAGCCCGGATAGTTATAACAACCTGTCCTCACAATTGCTGAATAATCTACAATAATGAATGCAACGGAAAAGTAACCATGTACATGAATACGACTCTAGGCCTCCAGCTCATCTCCTAAAACTCTAAAAATATCCAATTAAACTTGGAAATATGCTCGGTCTAACCCGAGCATTATAGGAAAACAATGCCAACGTCAGTCTGGTAAAACCAGCATGAGAAACACAATCAAATGGATTCTTAAAGTTTAAATAAACCTTTTGAAAACAAAGATATTTCGTAAGACCACGCCGCACATAAATACAGACGAGATTTTACCTTACGATAACCAAAACATTTATATCAGAAATCTAGTGATATTATAATAATATCTAAGGGTGAAAATAATAATAATCAAGTAGATGTGATGCTTGTGAGTGTACATCACAACAATACTAGGTATATAATCGAAAATCGATAAGGCACATTCGCTAATTGTGTAGGATTTCCATGGAGGTGCCATCAGTACTTTGAGAACGGTCCTCCTGCACAAGGATCAGAGATATCCTTCCGAAGCAGCATACATCCGTAGTGATGTACCATAGGGAAAACATTGTTGGTCTCGCTAAGATTAAGTGCATCGCCTCATGCATGCATAACAACTGGAAATGACATCTAGGAGGAGCCGACTACACCCTATGGGTTTGCCAACCCTACCGGCCATGCCTCCTATCTCTGGTGTTAGTCATTTCCATTGATGAGACTACGTCCGTCGTTCCACCTCACACACCACCATCAGATAGATCATGGAATCGCACATAGATTCCAATACCCCAATGGGTCTCGTAATCGCACATAAATTCTATGTCTCAAATTGATATTGGAATGACACCCGGTTCCCATACCCCAACGGGTCTCAGAATCACACATGGATTCCCACATCTCAAATAGATCTTGGAATCACACATGGATTTCCAAACCCCAACGGGTTTCGAAACCGCACATGGATTCCAATATCTCAATATATTACGAATCTCCTCATAGAACCATATATGGTTTTCGAAGTGGTCACGGGTTCGAGTCATCTCTTACGAGCACACTCTTCCGCTTCCCAGGTGGTCCACAAACCAAATGCCGATTTCCGGAATGCTCAATACTGGTTCTTTAGGAAATAATCAGACAGTACATAAGAGAGGGGATCACCCCCTAACCGTTTAAGTGGACGGATCTCCTTATCGTTTGTCCTAGAAGAACGAAATGAGTTTATATGTACCGTATAGCACCCCGATGGTAACTGTACCATATAATCCCCATGCTTCCCCTAGATATTTCCAAAGTTAAAATCCTTCAGTGTAAAGTAGGGAATATTACCCTACCACCAAAATTAAGAAAGATTACATATTTAGGCCCAAATTTGATAGTCAGTTATTTAACTATCAAATAAAAAAACATCCAAACAAAGATTATATTTCCCATGGAAAGTCACTATGCCTCATTTAATTAAGTTTCCATTATTTTAAAATCACCTTTCAAATACTTTGGAAATCATTTCTATATACTTATCTCAACAGGATAAGTATATTCAAAAACACAAAATTTCAATACTTAGAAAATATAATCATATATTTATCTCAATGGTATATGTATATTCACAAACCATTTCACTTCCAAAACATAGAAACTTGAAAACTCTTTAAAATAGATATGGAAAGTACAATTCAATATTGACTATGGATCGCAGCTTACACAATGGTTACGTCGCTATCCCAGCGAATCCATAGTAAACTATAGGCAATCCCTACCCCCTCCCCTTTCCCAAATTACGCCCTGAATATCGACCATCTCTTTCTAAATTTCTTTATCTTATAAATATTTCCAAATCTATTTGTAAAGCTTCCTGTCAATCTTCAATCCATTTCTAAAACATCTTTTATATTCTCGAAACTCCATTTATAAAACTTCTTCTTTTCAAATCTTTAAAACTCATTTATAAAATTCTTTTATAAATATCCAAACCATTTATAAAACTTTCCGTATTTAACTAACTTATTTAATGGACTCTTTAAGTTCCTCAAGTTCCATTGATAACAAAATAACTTAAAATAATAAGTTATTATTTGAACACCCTTCTTTTTCATTTAAATTAAATTTCATTTAAAATAATAACTAAAAGTCTCATTAATAATGTATTAAATTAATTTTAAACACTATTATTATAATAATAAGTTAACTTCAAAACAATATTAAGATAATAATTATCTAACTTTAAACGTTATTAAAACAATAGTTAATTAACCTTAAACTAATATTAATATAATAATTATAAGCTTATAAATATAATTAAATAACTTAAATCAATATAATTAATTAACTTTGATTAAAATTAAAATATAAATAATCATTTTAAATAATTAATTAAAATATAATTAAAACATTTTTAAACCAAAACTAAATAACTTTAAAATAATAATTAAACATTCTTAAATAACATTAAGAAATAACTTTTAAGAATCATATTAGTAAAATGATTAACTTTAAATCATTTTAAACAATTATTAATTATCCTTAAAACATTATTAATAAATAATTAAGACTTTTTCCTTCTTAAATTTTATTACTAAATAATAATTATTCTTAAAATAACTTTCAAATCAATAATTAGCTTTTCAAGTTTGAAGGTGGCTTAACGATCACCATGGTACTTAAATAAGCTATCATATTCTTCAGTTTTTAACGTTTCAAGTTAATAACAGATATTCACATAATCCATAACTATGTAAGAAATCCAACACTTAACCATCATTCGTTAAATATATCACTTATTCAAAGTGGCATAACAGTTTACGATATATAATCTACAAAGTAGCAGAATAGGGATTTATTCTGCTAATTAATTGCCAAATTAATTTAATTAGGAGAATGGTGTTTTATTCTGCTAAGGGATGTCTGTAACGACCCTGGATTTTATATATATTTAAATTTATAATTAATTGGATTTTTGAATAAAATTGTGGAAATTGATTTATAAAGTGATGCGAGTTTCCCCGAAACAAAATAAATTTTGTATAAATCATTTAAATTAAAAACATTGTATGTAGTTATAAATGTGAATATATATGTATATGGGCATATATGAGTGAATTTGAAATTATATATATATATATATACACACACATTGAATTTGAATTTAAAATCTTAAGATATAAACGGTTTAAAAATGAAATTTTATAAGCTATAAAGTATAGGATAAATACATTGGATAAGACCCAATAACAAATTAAATCTAAAAAAATTCATCTATATTTTGAAATGAATATGTATAGTTTTATAAAATATAAAGTAAGTAAATAAACCTTAACATCATAGTACGAATATAACAACTTTATAAAGCACATAAGATACTATGAAAGCATACCAGATAAGTAGAGATGTAATAAGACAAGTATATATATGAATGTGTTTATTTTAGAATGAATATAAGTATACACAATATAAAATCAAGTATAAGCAAAAGAAAACAAAGTATATACGAATGAAAAGTTTGCATAGGAAGAAGAATACATATCTTCATGTTGAACAGGTAAACAACTATGTACATATAAAAAGAAAATATATACAAGGGGACAAGTATGATACATGAAGGACATAAGCATGCAATGCCATCTTCTCAGCCGAAAATAATATGTACAAAGCTAATAAATGCAGCCTCCAAACCAAATAAAAATCTCTGATCAAATGGAATATCAACTTGTACAAACACATTTTTATCACCCTATCTATATTGTACAACAAAATATATCCCCTGCAAAACTCATTTTACATATCTTCTTAAATTCATTTTCTTCCATCTAAGTTGAGAAAATATGAAGTAAATATCACTTAAAACTTAAACAACATACAACTCAGATCGATCAGAGAATCAAGAAGAAGAATTTCAACTTGCAAATGACAACCTGTTTCAAGCATAAAAGAAAAGCTCTGCTTTCTTTCCTCTGGAAACTACTATGAGCAAATTCTCAAACCCTTATTTATATCTTTTGTTTGCCTGTGAAAATGAATGAATTGAATATCTGAGTATCTATCTACCTGTTCCTCTATTCAAACCTCAATGGCTTCTGTGAGAAAACCTTCTTTTAAACTGGCCTTCTCTATATCTTTACCTGTGAGCAAACTGACCTATTTAGGTTTTGAACTCATAACTTATCTTGAAGTTTTGTGATGTGGCTGTTGTGAAAATGATGAATGAATGTCAATATTTAGGTGTGAAATGTGGTATGCATGCCTGTGAATGTATATGTTTACTCTGTTATAACAAAAACCCAAGTTCACTAGAGATGAAAGAAAAAAATTCATATCTCCATTTTTAGATCTTTTCAAACCATGATTTCTGAATGAAATTTTCTTATAACAATGTAAAGTTACTTCTAAAAATAATATTAAGTAAAAATATTAAGTAAATGTTTTGTAAATAATAATTTACAGTAGAAATCACATATCAGTCAAAAGTCGATGTTCATGAATTCGTATTTGGATTTCATAACCAAATTCGAGATAGAAAATGATGATTTTAGATAAGCATTTCAAGATTTTTAGGTTGTTATCGAAGGTGAAATCTTTAGTTGAACAGAATCACGTTTATTGTCAAGTTCAGACGATCGGCAAAATAATCGATCTCGGGATCAGGATGGAAGGAAGCTGGAGTCTGGGGGACCGATGGAAAAATGGAAATTGAATTTTTAGATCGCCGTGGGGGTGGCACGGCGTTGAACTAGGGTTTTATTGTAGTTTTATTGGACGAAGAAGACGCGGCAATTGTGTCGACTGGGGTGCGTCGAGTTCGATCGCACCCAGGGGGAAGTGTTCGTGAGTCGTCAGAGAAACCTTAGACGCGATGGCGGGGATGCAGATGGCTGGGGTCATCGGAGATGGTGGTCTTTACGATGAGGGTGGGGTTCCTGGTGGGAACCGATGAGCTCGATTTCGATTTGGCATCGATTGCTTCGAACTGGAAGATCGTGTTGGTCAGTGAAGTCGATGGCGATTTGTGGAGGGGCTCGGCGACGATCAGAGATGATCGGAACGATGGTGCACGTGCACGCGTGTGCACTCGTATCTGGTCTGGGTGGTAGTGTTTTGGGGAAGACGAGTCTTTCTCGTGTGTTGCTCGAGAGTCTGGAAGGTCGACTCGAAGAGAAGGTCGGGGTTTTTAGAGTTTAACTCGAGTTCGTACTCGAGAATTTTGAAGGAGATAGGCTACAGTTTTTAAAACTGTAAAATTGTAAACTAAGTTTTTGAAATTGGAAGGGAAGTAGAGAAGACTCGAGTTTAATCCTGAGTAGCATTCGGGTATGACCCGAAGTGGGAAAGAAGCCCAGTTTTTATAAAAAAAGTTTTAAAAATAGGATTTTTGAAATTTAAACAAATTTTGTTAAAACTTCTTTTATAACATTACTTGATAAATATCAAATTGTTCTTAATATTTGTTAAGAAGTGTTAAAATTTACTTAATTTAAATTTTTGTTAAGTAAAAATATTTTTAAAGGTAAAAGGGTTTTGAAATGTAAATGGTAATTAAAATAATGGTTTATCTTTTAATTAAATTTAGGTTGAGTAATTAAAGATTAATTAATTAATTTATTGATTAATAATTAAAGGTTAATTTATTTAGGAATAAATTAAGGTTGATTAATCAATGGGATTTATTAAGAATAATAATTTAAGGTTAATTAATTGAGGATAATTAACCAATGGAATAATTACTTGATGGAAGTAATTAAAGGGAATTTAATTGAATTAATTTAGGATTAAATAAGTAAGTAATCATGCTTATAAATGTTTGTTAATTGCTTGAATTTCTATCTGATCTGTGATATTTTGCTTTGCGATTGAGCTATGGAATGTAATTAATTATCTGTGGTGTGATTCATTATCTGCGATGAATTCATCTTATTTATCTGTGACCTGTGAATAAAGATAAGCGTTATATATTATACCGCTTATCGATATATCTGTGTTTGGATTATAATGATTGATGATGTTGCACTATTGTGTGTAAAACCCCTGGACCACACTTATACACACACAAATATGGATTTCACGTGGAAATCGGTTAAGTCACAGATAATTTAAATTTGATGTTTTTTTTGAAATTTAAATTTTAATTTCAATTGATTTTGAAATTAGAAATTTGGGTTTAAAGTGAAAAGCTTTTGAAATAGAATTTCAAAGATAAAAGTTATTTTGAATAACTTAATCGAGTTTTGAAAATTTAAATAATTTGATTTAAATTTGAATTCAAGTTTGAAATTAAATCTATGATTTGAAACTAGGGATAAAAGATGATATAAATGTGTTTGTATGAATTAAACCATTTTAAAGTATTAATTTGGGAATTTGAATTTAAACCAAGGAATTCAACTCGTATGAATGAATCAGATTTTCCGAAATGAAAACTGTTTGTTTTCAAATGATAAAAGCTTTCATATATATAAGGAATGAAATTCCAGTTTAATTAAAGGAATTTCAAGATTAAATTGAAAAAAAATGATTTTTCAAGTTATGAATGAATTCTTTTTGAAAGCTATGAGTTAAATCTTTGATTTAAAGATTTAACGAATTAATCAAATTGAAAGGGAAATTGATTTGGAAAATCTGTGAATGAATCTTTGTGAAATTAAGTGAACCTTGTGAATTGAATCTTTTTGTTTAAAAAGATTAAAATGGTAATTTGTTAAACCATTTGAAAAGAAAGTTTGGGTTTAAATTGTGACTTAATTGAAATCCCAATATCCATATGTTTTCGAATATTACGCTCACTATTCGGGTTAGCCGAGAAAGGACCTTTGGGTCGTATAACTCATTCCGAATAGTGATACGTCGTATATGGATCGCATTTGAAGACCGGTGTTGAAGACCGGATATTTTCGAAAATGAAAGGACAACCTGTCGAATGTCTCTGCACTGAGTCGCGCCGGTATAGAGATTTATATCACTCTTTTGTGACGGGAAGTCCGGACGTGTTAGAAAGTTATCCGGAATTGCAAGGGCTTCGTGAGAAGTGCCTTCGGTTCTGTTCGAACCCGGAACAGACTTGTATGGATTGTATGTCTGACATTACACTTTGAGATATAAAGCCGATTTCTTTCAAATACATATCTTTTTGGTGGCGGAGAATTTATTCTCTTAGCTTAACACCCTTCTCTGAGACGTACGAGCTCAGAGGTTATGTAGTTGAAATTTATCAGCGATATATCCCAATTTGGTAATGTGGCATGCTGAGTGTTGCTGTGTGATGATCAGTGTTTGATCATTTGTGATATGATCATTTGTTTGATCATTTATCTTTGTGATCATAGGTTGATCATCTGTTGACCCAAAGCGTGGCTTTTTGAAAAAAGCGTAGCTTTGTGGACGAGACTTCGTCGAGCCTCACAACCCGGTAATGGTCGAAACAGGAATGTTGCGGCAAGGTTTCAGGGGTAGCTCCCCTAGGGTATGACCATTCCTTCTGGAAAAGGGTAGTATCATGGTATGGAGCCCAGATACTTACTCATGTGGACACACTTTATTTATGACGTGTGATGTTGGATTCGAGGCGCCTCGGTTAAAGGTCCCAAAGGACCGGGGGTGGCATATCTGAGGTTTCTTTTATCCCTTGGGAAAAGGGGTTGCCGGCCTTGTTTGGCAGAGAACGGTGTGGTTCTCGGAACGTCCCGCCAGAGGCGTTTCTTTCGTGGAATAGGAAGTTCCTTAGCCTGACCATTTGTTGGAAATCCAAACAAAACAATACGAGCCCTGTACGGTTTTAGTTGTATTACCTTCCATGGAATGTGGTGGTAACCTGCTATTGAACATGGTAGCTATAGTAGGCATAAGTGCGAAATGTCTATGCTGGCTAAGATTTATATTCTACTTTCGAAATTGTTTTCTGCACTATGCACTAGTAATAATATCAAATGATTTGATTTTGCGTAGTAAGCATCTTTGACTATCATAAGAAGAAATCTCCTCCAATTCTGCGTTTGCATTGTGTGTGTGGTGGGAGGTCTTATGGTAGTTTCATTTTCCAAAAAGCATTGCGAATTGACTTTAAAATTCTCTGCTATTTGTTTTTAAAGATAAACTGTTTTTGTTGCTCACACCAGTCCCATGACTGATCCGGAGTTTATTGTTTCTTTCCTAAACTCTGGGTGCTCATAATTTTCTACACGAGCAGTCTAGAGTTGGGTTTTTCAGATATTCAGATTCAGTAGATTATCTAGAGCTAGTTCAGTCTTTGGATCGGACTGCACTTGCTTATCTTTGTGCCTCGTTATTGGGAGTTCGATCTATTTATGGATTGGCGCTTTGAAGATGGAGATTATCCGCTGCTGATGTTATCATTTTCTTTTCCGCTGCTATTTCTTGTATCATATCTCTGATGTATATAGATATTCATTGTATCATCATTGTATCTGGATATTGTATCAGATGTTGTAAATCTATATTCTTTTTATTCTGCTATGTTATTTACTTAACTGTGTTATAAGCTCCCGAGAACCAGATTCGGCATTTGAATCTTCGGCATTTTGAGTACAAGTGAAGTACGGGTGCCGATTTTCGAAGGTCGTCTTTTGGGTCTTGACAATGTCCAATTACCATACTCAATCCAAAACTCAACAATAATTTATTCGTCCAAATAAACATTAATATTTAATGCATATAAATTTAAATCACGTTATTTTAATGTTTCCATATATCATAAAATTTATACTTATCCAAGGCTATCAATAAATCACACAACAATATTGTGCTTGTCAATACGAGTACAATGCAAAAACCCGCATGTCAAGCGGATAAAATATGAGCAAGGTATGATATTTTGAATTCCAGTGCTTATATAAATAAATTTAAAACAAATAACTAAATTTCTCACCATCCATAAGCAAATGGGCCAAGCCCATTAGTCCAAACTCCAACCCGCTTGAAATAGGATCATCTTCCCCAACCATTTTCATTTCCAGGCCATCAATAACATGCATAATCTCGTGCATGTCAACAGGCAATTGGCCCACCAAATCGACACGTAGAGGCCACCTACAAACTTCACTTCACCTTCTCATCTCAACGCCACCTCCATATCCTTCGGCCATATCCTTGATTAAAAACCGACCATGCTACGGAGCTTCGGATTTTCTATGCGCACCCAAATCGAACTTCCCCCATCACCTCCGTCCACGTAAGCACATGCCACCTCCACCAATGCAACCGCCACACCGTACGCTACCTCTATGCCCCTAAGAGAGAACACCCAATCACCTACCCTAGCCGCAACCAACCAAAGACCGAACACCATCCAAAACATGCCCCAAACCCTAAATCAAGCAAATCATGATGCTCCAAGGTGAAAATCAAGAATTGGCCACGGTCATCCCCTACGCCTCGTTCCCAGGCTCCTCCCCGACCTCTCCGAACATCCCCTCGACCACCAGTTCGTCGAAAATTATTTTCGAACAAAATTGGGTCATCTCTTTCTCCTCGACGAAAGGCCACTAAAAATCATGCGGACACTTCTAAAAATCCCCAATCGCCGATACGAAACCGACTATATCTTCCGTTCACAAATCCGTGATAGTCCAAAATGATCATTTTCTCGACCACTTGCTGTTATTTAAAGATATCTCTCAAACTACTCAACGAAAACCTATGAGATTATTTTTAGAATAAACAAGATTCGATTACGAACAACTTTCATTTTGGTGCCAAAAGCTAATGTCGAATGGATTTGAGGAATTTGATTTTTGAAGTTGAGGAAAGTTTTGAATTTCTTTGGTTTTTGAAATTAACAGAGGAAGCAATCGAAAATGGAGAAGAAGAAGACTCTGCCTTCCTAACATACACATATTTACATATGTTTACATGGTCAGATCAAACAAAATTCATTACAATGTCAAATCAAAGGGGACAAGGTGGCCGCTATGGTGTAGGGGGAACAAGTGAATGGCAACTGGTAGGGGAAAAGAAGAACAAGAGGTTGGCTGTGTGGAAGATGGTAGTGTACTGTGTACCATTTGCTTATGTATATTATTATTATTATTTTAAATTTTGAATAGATTACATTGCGCCATTTCGCCATACCATATCGCGTCCAATTATGAGCCGCGATCAACATAATATGAAATATGACTACGTACAGAATTGGAACACGATCGCAAATCAAAAATAAAATAGACAAGTTATTAAATTTTGTGAGACTCAAAATGCCAATGTTTTCCATAAAAACACGTCAGACGGAACTATGTTTATTTTCCAAATTAAAAATTATGGAAAAATTCTAAAAATTAAATTAAAAATATGTCATAAAAAAATAAAATCCAAATTTGAAACATATAATTAATTCAAATCCGAATATTTAAACAAATTAAATATTCAAATTCGAAGACCGAAAAATACGGGTTGTTACACTCTCCCTCCCTTGAAAGAATTTTGTAACAACCCGCATATTTTGCGATTGTATATTTAAATGTTGAAATTTAAATATGGCATCGTTAGTCGGATTAAAGTCTGAAATGCTACTTTTTGTAAATAGTCGAATTAGGACTCGAGACCCCTTCCATTGAGCCCACATAGCCACTGTGTAGTAGCTTTGAGTTTGTACTTGATATGTCGGATTTCCTCTTGAAATGAAATGCAAGTCATTCTATCTGACATATCGGTACTCGCACAAAGCAATTACATAGATGGTCGCTCCTCAACAGCCTTATTCTTCATGCTAGTCAACGGCATTACCCAGTAGTGTCCTTGGCTAGTGTGAGTATAGAGGTGGGGCGTCACAGCTTGGTATCAGAGCCAAACTTCGGAACAATGTAGAATAATCTAGCAAGGATCATTGTCCTAAGTCTCTCTTAGGAATCGTGCCTTAGGTTTTAATTCGAGTCATTGGACTCATTCTATCCTATTTCCTTTTGTGATGCCTTGTTTTATCAATCAATATTGTTTGATATTGATTCTGAGAATAACATTTTTCCTCTTCTTTCTTTCTTTCTTAAAGAAGAAGAGATGGTTAGATCTGGCAGTCCTAGCGCTGGTCAATCCAGTAGTCCTTCTCTGGATGGCATATTCATGTCTGCCCAACAACTTTTGGATCTTGTAAAGAATCAAAGGTTTATCTATGCTTTGAATAAGAACCCCAAAAAGGTTTTACCTCTAAAACTAGAAGTTCCTTTCGATCGGCTTGTAGATATCACTCTTCAACTAGAAGAGGTCGATAAAGAAAGTGATAGTGATGTTGGAGGTTCCAAAAAGAGCCTCAATAACAACAAGAAGCATATTAAGTTCAAAAGCCCTAATCCCAACAAGAAAGGGAAGCAGGCAACTTCGGTAGAAAAGACTCCTACCTCTAGTCGTGGACCATGCTACAATTGTGGTTCTAAGGACCATTATGCAAATAAGTGTCTGAAACCCCTTTATTGTCGATATTGCAAAAATTCGGGTCATCATATATCTGCATGTCCCATACTTCAAAGTAGGAAGGAGGGAAAGCTGAATGTTGTGCAAGCCCATAGTAACCCTTCTCTTGGTCAAGGTATTTTTCATTCCATCCTTGATGGCATTATTTTATTTCATAATCTTCCTATTCGAGTTCTTTTTGATACGGGTGCATCTCACTCTTTTATATCAAAAGAACTTGTTGATACTTTGTCTTTAAATATTATGGGCTTGGTGACTTCACTGAGAATTGCAAATCCGGTTAGTGGATCTGCAACACTCAGTTTACTTTGTAAAGATGTCGGGATTATTTTATGTAATTGTGCTTTTCGATCTGATTTGCATGTTATGTGCTACTTAGGCATCAGAATTGATTTTTGGGAAAGGATTGGCTTAATCATTATGAAGCCCATATCCTATGTCCCGAGTGGATTATCCATCTTCGACATTCTCAATCTGTTAAGCATGTTTTTAATTTTTCTTAATGATTTCGATTCCAATTCGGTGGCATCATTTTATTCTTTAAACCCACATGATGAGGAAAATGTTATTTCTCTCATTCAAGTAGTTTGTGAAATTTTCGATATTTTTGAGCTTGTCTTAGGATTACCACCTAATCGATCTATTGAGTGGTGCTAAGGTCTTTTCAGCTCGACTTTGCCACCGGTTTTCATCATCTACGAGTTGCGGAGGGTAGCATTCCACTTACCGCATTCCGCACTCGTTATGATTCTTATTAGTGACTCATGATGTCATTCGGTGTCCAACTTATTTCATCCATTTTATGAATCGAGTATTCTGCGAATATCTCGATGAGACCATCCTTGTATTCATTGGTTATGGATGAAAACAACAATTTAAAATTTGCAAATCTTTTTAATAAGATATTTATATGTATAATTGGATTTTGTTCTTAAAACGAGCAAAGAATATTGTAAAATTTTTAAGAGACATGTTCATCATATAGAAGATGATTTTGTGTTGTTTTTCCCATTGAGTGCTTTAAGAATTCCGGTCGATGCGCTTGATCAACGTTATCGATAGGAATCTCCTAAACGCTATGATGAGACAGCCAGACACAATAAATTGACTTGTAAAAAGTAAATTTTTCTAAAAAGATGATTACACAAGTTCATTATAATTTTAAATGTCTTAGCTTTTCGAGAAAGAGGATCGTTTAAAAGAACTCCTTTCCGATGCTCCTATTCTTGTGATTCCCGAAGGGAACCAAGACTTTATTGTTTATACCAATGCTAGTTGTGACGTCCCACCTCTATACCCACGCTAGCCAAGGACACTACGAGGTAATGCCGTCAACTAGTACGGAGAATAAGGCTGTTGAGGAGCGACCATCCATGTAACTTCTTTGAGCGAGCACCGATATGTCAGATAGTATAAAAATCCGACATACCGATACAAACCCAAAGCTATCACACGGTGGCTATATAAAATCTTCGGAAACAAATATAGAAATAAACATAACACAAATCAGTCACAGACAATTCATATCACAAAGGTGGAAATAGATATGAATATAACACATGAAAGTGTACATCAGAGTGGTGGTCAAATAAGATCCACAATAACACAAAAGAATAGATACAAGTACAAGACAATAGAATATGTATACATCAAGGAGTCTAATCTCAAATGTATACAACAAAAACTACTAAGCACGAGTAGTTAGCCAAAAGTCAGATGATGGTTCCAGATAGGAAGTCATGAGGAAGCACCTGTAAGATCTCAGTCTGACCCGAGTATTATTTAAGAAGAAAATAATAAACGGATCAGTCTAGCTATAATTATCAAATAAAATGAGATAGAATATGAGATATGGCATAAACATATAATAACCATAATGACATACTACTATAAGTATGTAAATGAAAATCAACAAGAGATTAATCAATATCGCAAGAATCTTCTCAAAGATAAAATAGGGTATCATACCCTAAACTTGTATTCATCACAAGTCATTAACACATAAATTCGCCAATGCACAAAAACTGATATCATATCAATGAAAATCATGAAAATTGGTGAAGCACAAAATTCCAGAAATCATCACCAGAAATCCAGAAAACACAAAAAAGGGGGGAAGGCCTATGAGCCGAATGCACCACGAACGGTCCGAAGACCAATGAGCCGAATGCTCCACGAACGGTCCGAAGACCAATGAGCCGAATGCTCCACGAATGTGAGTAGAAACATCACACAAACGAGGTCTAGTCTCCCTCGCATACAAAGAGACATCGCACAATTGCTAGTCTAAATCAAATCACAAAAATGATCATCATGATCATCAAGAAGTGTCGATTACGCTAAGCTAGTAAATATAAGAGTTTAGCTTCATGTCCCATAACCACTTGCTTAACTCAAATATTTATGAACAGATTGTAGATCTCCACTAGAAAATTGTCACAAGAGTTTCAATCGAACAAGTCCATAAATTAACCGACGAAGTAAACGCAAGCGTTTCATACCACTTGTTTTGCTAGGCCGTTTAATTATATTTTCTCATACGAATAAGGTAATGGTTTGTGTATACTAATAGATTAGAAAACGGTTTTAAGAAACGAGCTTTGTAATAAAATAGTGTTGAAATCGTTTTAATGAAACGGTTTTGATATTTACTACTAGTATAGAAAACCTTTATATATTTAAAGTGACAAGTCACAAAACGATTGTTGAAACAAATCGAATCACATAAATTCACATTCGAAGATGTGAGAAAAATCCAAAGAAACCAATTCCCAAAACCATCAAAGTAGAAATTCTGATGAATGTTTTTCAGATAAGATCCCCTATGAAGGGGGGTACGGGGTTCGACCTAGAGAAGACAAGCGACCTAGCATGATATGGCAAAACAAGGAATTTCCAGACGTCTAAGGGGTTGGTCCAGACGTCTGGATTTAGTCTCTGGAAATATTCCAGAAAACGATCCAAACATCTGAAACCTAGAATCAGACGTCTGAAGGCATTCAAACGTCTGGGGAAAAGTCAAGACGTCTGGATTTGGTTTCTGGGAATATCCCAGAAAACCAACCAGACGTCTGAAAACATAAATCAGACGTCTGACATCTTTTCAGACGTCTGGAACAATAGTTCAGACGTCTGAAATTAGTCACTGCTCTTTTTATTTTTCCGCCGTATGTTATTTTTCACCAAGAGGCAAAACCAGACGTCTGGCATTGACCTCCAGACGTCTGAGCACCCAATCTGGGCAGAAATTTACCTAGGCCAAGATGGCCAAAACGTTATCGGAAGCGATCGAGCAAGCAATGACAACTAAGGATTTACGTCTAGCGACAACCCGGCCTTAAAGGCTGCTCGATACACTCCGAATATCAATGTCCAAATGTCCATAGAAGGATTTTCATAAAATTGGACCAAAACACCAAAATTGAAGAATTCACTAAACCAATTCAAATCACAACAAGTGAACACGAAATAGATGATAGGAATTCATACCTAACAACAAAGATAGTTATAAGCATAGATGTGAGATAAAAATCTCACCTTTTACACGAAAACAATGAAGAGGAAGCTATAGAGCAAGGCAAGGACAATCACTCTTCAATCCCAACTCAACAAGCTTGAATCTAATGCAATAGCTTCTCTTTGAATTTGGAGCTAGAACTTGAGTTTGCAAGAGGAACTAGGGTTTGGAGTTTTAATTTCCCATCTCTCCCACCATTTTTGCTTTAGAACTGAAAAGAGGAGGAAGTGAGAGTGAATGGGGAGGGATGGTTAAGTTTGGGTATAAGGAGGTTGATGGGCTGAAACACAAACCCAAACTCAAAGTGAAAAACGGCAAAATTCTACTAACTTCAAACATATCGAAGTTTATACTCAAAAAGGTCGCAAATGTCATTTTGAACTCAATGGGGGTGGTCTCGAGTCCTAATTTGACTGTTTGCAAAAAGTAGCTTTTCGGACTATAATCCGACTAACGATGAAATATTTAAATAAAAATATTTAAATATAAAATCGATAAATATGCGGATTGTTACACTAGTCGTGTTGGTTTGGGAGCCGTTCTCATGCAAAGGGAACATGTTATCGCTTATGCTTCTAGGCAATTAAAGCCTGTCGAGACTAGATATGCCACTCATGATTTAGAGCTCGCGGCTATTATTTTCGCCCTTAGAATTTGGCGTCATTATCTTTTGGGAGAGAAATTTGTTCTCTACACCGATCATAAATCTTTGAAGTATTTATTTTCTCAAAAGGAACTTAATTTGCGTCAACAACGTTGGCTCGAATTCCTTGCATCTTATGATCTTGATATTCTTTATACTCTCGGAAAGGGTATTCATGTTGCCGATGCCCTTAGTCGTAAGCAAAAAGTGGTTGTTTCCATGATGATATCCGAATGGAATGATCTCGAGACTTTGTCCATTTGTGAGATTCGAGATCGTGGATCTGATTCATGTTCATCTCTTGTTTTATGTAGCCTTGAGGCTCATCCTTCTCTTTTAGACCGCATCCTTGAAGCTCAAACGAATGATCCCGAATTGGCTCTTCTTAGCCAAAGTTGTAAGGATAAAATTGATATTGAAGGTTTGAAAGACTTTGATATTGATGGTCATGGCGGTATTCGAAAATTTGGTAGACTTATCGTGCCAAATATTAGTGATCTTCGTAAAGACATTTTAGAAGATTCACATCGTTCTAAATTTACCATTCATCCCAGTAGTAGTAAAATGTATGCGGACATGAAACGACTTTATTATTGGGATGGAATGAAATCTGATATTGCTAACTTTATTAAGCGTTGCATGACTTGCCAACTTATTAAAGCCGAGCATCAAAGGCCCAATGGGTTACTGCAACCTTTAGACATTCCCGTTTGGAAGTGGGATCAAATTTCCATGGACTTTATTGACGGTCTTCCCTGTTCTCGTTCGGGTCATGACAGTCTATGGATGATTATAGATAGACTTACAAAATCCGCCCATTTTATTCCCGTTCTGTCCAATCGGACCGTACCTCTTTTGGCTAAACTCTACGTCAAAGAAATTGTTAAATTGCATGGAGTTCCAACTTTTATTGTTAGTGATCGTGATCCATTATTTACTAGTGGATTTTGGAAAGGTCTTCAAAAGGCTTTAGGAACAAAGCTTAATTTTAGCACCGCGTATCATCCTCAGTCCGATTGACAAACAAAGCGTGTGAATCAAACTCTTGAAGATCTTCTTCGTGCATGTGTTCTTGATTTTGGTGGAAGTTGGGAAGATCATATTTCTCTTGTTGAGTTTTCTTACAATAATAGCTTCCAATCTAGT
This sequence comes from Allium fistulosum, assembly GCA_030737815.1. NCBI lineage: Eukaryota > Viridiplantae > Streptophyta > Magnoliopsida > Asparagales > Amaryllidaceae > Allium > Allium fistulosum. Next base: position 1,440,326,595 of record CM060902.1, read on the forward strand.
ATTGGTATGGCTCCTTTCGAGGCACTCTACGGAAGGCCATGCCAATCTCCTTCGTGTTGGCTTGAAGCCGGTGAGAAGCCGGTTTTAGGTCCAGATTTTATTCGTGATGTCACAGAAAAGATTGACCTTATTCGTCATAGGATGAAAGAAGCTCAAAGTAGACAAAAATCCTATGCCGATAATCGAAGAAGGAATTTAGAATTTCCTGTGGGATATTTGGTGTTCATTCATGTTTCACCTATGAAGGGTGTTGTGCGTTTCAGTCGATCGAGAAAATTAGCAATTCGATATATTGGTCCATTTCCCATCACCGAACGCATTGGTTCCGTGGCTTATCGCCTTTTATTACCGGCTCAATTTTCTGCTATTTATGATGTATTCCACGTCTCTCAACTACGGAAATGCCTTAGAGATTCCAATTCTATTCTTGAGCCCGGTGTTATTGAAGAAATCGAAGTTTCGCCTAATTTGACTTATGAGCAACATCCTATTCGTATCATTGCTACAGAGGTTAAACGCCTTCGAAATAAAGATGTTCCTCTTGTGAAAGTTCAATGGTCCTCAAATCCTAAGGATTGCTCTTGGGAATCCAGAGAATTCATCGAGCGAACACATTCGGACTTACTTTCTCGTGCTCCTTAAGGTGAACTTCTCATTTCAAAATTTCTTCTTTTTTGTTGTTATGCCTTAGTATGGTTGTTACTTTTTATTTTCTTCTTAAGTATTACGAGGACGTAATTTCTTTAAGGAGGGGAGTCTATAACAACCCGCATATTTTGCGATTGTATATTTAAATGTTGAAATTTAAATATGGCATCGTAAGTCGGATTAAAGTCCGAAATGCTACTTTTTGTAAACGGTCGAATTAGGACTTGAGACCCCTTCCATTGAGTCCAAAATGGCGTTTGCGACCTTTTTGAGTATAAACATCGATATGTTTGGAGTTGAGTAGAATTTTGCTATTTTTCTATTGGGCTTTGGGATTGGCTTTCAGCCCACTAACCCAACATAATACCCTAACTCCCCCTCCAACTCCTCTTCATTCATTTTCATTTCCTAACACTCTCAAGCTAAAAGAAAAATGGGGGAGGAGAAAAGAAATCAAAATTCCTAAGCCCTATTTACTAGGAAATTCTAGATTCAAGCTCCAAAATCAAAGAGAAGCTTAGGTAAGCATCCTCTTCATCTTCTCCATCTCAATCTCTCTTCAATTTTCAGAAATTCCTAAACCCTAACTTAGAAAATATTTGCTTATGAGCTTAGATTGGAGCTTCTTGAGTTAAAGTTGAAGAGTGGTTGATCTTTCCTTCGTTTTAAAGCTTCTCATTCATTGTTTTTGGGTTTAAGGTGAGTTATTGAACTCACATCTGTGTCTATACCTTTAATAGTTGTTAGGTATGAATTCCTAACATCTAATTCATGTCCATTTCTTTTGAATTGAATTGGTTCGACGAATTTTCCAATTTTTGGTATTTTGAAGTCGGAATCTATGAAAATCCTTATATGGACGTTTGGACATGTTATTTGGAGTGTATTGATCTGTTTATAGGGTTGGGTTGTCGCTTGACATCGATCTCTAGCCATCGTCGCTCATTCAGATTGTTTCGAATTTGATTTGGCCATCAAAGGCCTTGGCAAAAATTGCCATGAGCTTCAGCTCAGACGTCTGGTATTAAGGTCAGACGTCTGGGGCTATGGGAATAAAATTCCAGAGTCTCAGCTCAGACGTCTAAGCCTATATCCCAGACGTCTGGGCGATCTGGAAGAAAATTCCAGAGCTTCAGCTCAAACGTTTGGGATAACCTCCAGACGTCTGGAGCTGCTTATTTCAGCTAAATTGCCTATTTTGAGAGGATTTCCGTTTTAATCGATTTTCGGTTGATTCGATTAGTTGTTATCACTTATTATCAACTTTGATGACTTCTTTTCTTGGATTTTTGGGAATATCCATTTGTTGAATTTGATATCGATTTTTATGGTTTTAATTCACGTCGTCGAATGTGAATTTGTGGTGATCAATTGTTTCTACAATCGTTTTCTGTGATTTGTCACCTTTTAAAATACAAAGGTTTCTATACTAGTAGTAAATATTCAAACGCTTTCACAAAGATGATTTCAATACCATTTTTAATACAAAACTCATTTTTAAATTTGTTTTCCAATCTATTAGTATATACAAACCTTTACCTCATTCGTACGAGAAATCCAATTAAACGACTTAGCAAAACAAGTGGTATTAAACGCTTGCGTTTACTTCGTCGGTTAATTCTTAGACTTGTTCGATTGAAATCTTGTGACAATTTTCGAGTGGAAATCTACAATTTGCTCATAAATATTTATGTTAAGCCAGTGGTTATGGGACATGAAGCTAAACTCATTTATTTACTAGCGTAGTGTAATCTACACTTTTCATTGATCAATGGCGATCATTTTATGGTTTAGATTTGCGATATGTGATGTCTCTTTGTCCACGTGGGGGACTGTACCTCGTTTTATGGAGCTTCGTCTCAATTTTTATAGGATAGCAACCTATGGTTTTATGGAGTTTGGTTCATCGGGTGTACCGTTGTTGTACTATGTCGTTGTTCCAGCTTATCAGGTTCATCGGGCGTATCGTTATTGTACTACGTCGTTGTTCCGAATTACTTGAGTATCAGGTTCCTCGGGCGTACCGTTATTGTACTACGTCGTTGTACCGGCTCTATGGTTAGCGACCAAGGGATAGCGTCCCGTTTGCGATACACGTGTTGGTGAGTTTTCATGCTCCCGTTTGTGATAGGCCTCCCCCTTTGTGTTTTTTGGATTTCTAATTGTTGATTTCTGGAATTTGTGTTTCACCAATTTTTTTTGCGATTGACATTGATATGTTTTGTCAATATTTGGGGTTTGGTGAATAAGCTAAAGAATGTGATATTCTTTTTGGATATTTGACGAGAATTGAGATATTGTATGATTTTTATTGTTATTGAATGTATACTTGTCACAGTATGGCATTATTGTTATCATACAATTTTGTGGTATCTCTTATCCTTTCTCATCTCATATGATATTTATAGCTAGACTGATCCGTTTATTATTTTTCTTCTTAAACAATACTCTGGTCAGACCGAGGTATTTCAGGTGCTTCTGCTTGACTTCTTATCAGGGTCCGTCATCTGACTTTTGGCAAACTACTTTAGCTTAGTAGTTTTTGTTATTATACATTCGAGATAGAGACTCCTTGATGTATACATATTCTTTTGTCTAGCACTTGTACCTATTCTTTCGTGATGTAGTGGATCTTGTATGACCACTATTTTGATGTACACTTTTATGTGTATATTCATAGCTGTTTCCACCTTTGTGATATGAACATCTATGACTGATTTGTGTTATGCTTATTTTTATATTTGTTTCCAAAGCTCACATAGCCACTGTGTAGTAGCTTTGAGTTTGTACTTGATATGTCAGATTTCCTCTTGAAATGAAATGCAAGTCATTCTAGCTGACATATCGGTACTTGCACAAAGCAATTACCCAGATGGTCGCTCCTCAACTGCCTTATTCTTCGTGCTAGTCGACGGCATTACCCAATAGTGTCCTTGGCTATTGTGAGTATAGAGGTGGGGCGTCACAAATTTCGTCACCAAAATTCCTGCACAATAACACTCAATACTATCCGTAAGCCCACAAGATGTTCATTGATCATTTATATACAGAATTTGATTTGATCACTACTCAAATACATAACTTCACTTCCAAACTAGCATTGCTCATCCAATTTTCTAGTGCGGACTCTGATCAGGCTTCTTGATTAGAAACCTCCATTCTCCTTACATCGCCATATACTACGATAGAAAACATTGGTTCCATATCAAGAACCCTCATCAAGTGCTCGCCGTCAAAAATCGAGTAATAGATCCTTATTTGGAACGGTGTGAAACAACTCAAAGCCTTGTACTCGAATATTAGATCAAAACTATATGAAGAGAAATGATCCATGTCCACTTCCACACTTATTTAATTGATTATTCCTAATACCAATTCTATTACCCCTAAATTATTTATGAAAATATTTTCATAAATATAGCTTAAGCTATAAAACTTATAAAATTCCCTGTCATTCCCTAAAGGTATACAAAACTATAATACAAACTTTATTTTGAATTTACTTAAGAATCTTAAACACCCGGTTTTTATTCAAAACACTTTTTGAAACGATACCTTATATTTTGGAAACTTAAGGGCCAAATACTTGGATATTTATTTTCAAAAACTTTTGGAATGATATTATATATATTTTAATCCATAACAAATATATATGTATATATATATAGCCAGAGTACCCCCAAAATTATACCAAGGAACTGGGTACTATCAAACAGTATAATACATTTCCTTACTAGAAGGATAATACTCAAGAGAAACGTTTACCATCCAAACGCATCTCTAACCCATTTTTAGTTATTTTCGAGCCACTTGTACTAGTTAACTTTAAAACACTTCTTTCTTTTCAAACCCATTTTGAAACAATACTAAATATATTTCCAAATAAATATCTCATCGAAATATCCAGTTCTATTCGTTTTGGATTCGCTCGGATTCGAACTCGTTTCGACCGTACAATGGCAAGGAGAATAATTTACTAAGTGCACAATATTATTCCTTAAGCAAACACCCGATCGTCACTTAGAAGATTATTCTGATCACCATAAAACAAATCGGGACTTGTTCCCCGAACCAAATCCAAAGGAATACACATTTCTATAAAATTCCTTTTCAAAGATAATTGTACTTAAATGTATTTTTAAGCAAGATATTTCCAAAATATTGAAACACCAGAAATCCTTTTAAGAAATCTATTATTACCTTTTCCCAAAATCATTTATACTATAAAATTATCTCAAATAAAACTATTATTTCTTTTTCCACAAATCATTTAGAATAATAATATACACATTTAGTCTATGGTAAATCAAATCATACTTTTGGAATCAGATTAAATTTTTTTTATCAAAACAATTATATAGCGATATTCTAACGGTAGCATATCCCCACTTAGAAACTCGAAAATAAACACCAACGACGTTGCAATTATTTTTGGAATTATTTCCTAATGCCGAAGCGAATCCAGTGCTTATATCCCTTTGAAAATACCTAGAAATATTTTTATTTCAAAAATGTTTTCAAATAATACTATTATTAACTTTTTGAACCTCGAAAACCATTTTGACAAAACCACCATGATTTAAACTCCCGAATTCCTTTTATTTATACATACACATTTTAATAAATCAAAATTATAAAATATCTCCCTTTAAAGGAAATCATTTCTTAAATATTTATTGCGAAAATATTCTACCTTCCATATATAAATCATTCTACAAGTATTATTTTAGAAATATTTAAGTTTTCTTTCAATAAACTTCTTTTATTAAATCCCAATTCAAAACAACCAACTTTTGTATTCAATCATTTTCAAAATATTTATTTCAAAATATTTCCAATTCCTTTTAATAAAACAACATTTATTTAAACTTAATCAAATCAATCTTTATATTTCCAAAATATTCATTCCAAAATATTCAAAATTTTCCTTTAAATATACAACCTTTAGAAATCAATTTTTTAACTCAACATTATCAAAGAACGCCATTTATTCAAATTGTGAAACTTAATTCACAGAGTAGTCATTGCAATGTTTCTAAATTCCTACCTAACTATCCAAGATTTCAAAAGGAAGATTCTAGATAGATTAACTGATAATAGTCAATGCTCAAAAATGGGCGAGCATGACCGACCAAATCTTAGATGATAATGATGGAGTACTATCATTCCTAACAACCATGCACAAGCAAGAAAAACTATATTAAAATTTTGAAAAATTATTCTTTTATATAAAATATAATCTTAGGTAAAATTATTTCATTTACCCAAATTTTTAAATCAATATTATGTCAGTTTGGTCTTGTTCGAATGTTTAGGAAATCCCTATCGATAACGTTGGCCAAACGCATCGACCAGAATTCTTAAGCCAATCAACAAATCAAACAACACAATACAAAACATTTTTATATCACTAACAGGTACGCACTCTTATATATACTCTCTCACACTCATCCTAGGGTCTCACTTACCCTATCTCAAATGAGTCAACCCCACGAAAGCCTAGGTGTTCGCTCAACCTAAGCTCTGATACCAACTGTAACGACAATAAACCATACATGTCCAACCCAAATTGAATGGAAAGGTAGATAGTTAGGGAAAAAGAAAGAAAGAAGACAAGAAGAGACTAAACAAAACAGAATCTTTCAATGGAACGAATGATTTATAATATATAGCAAATCTTTACACAAAGACAAAACTGTAATATATGTATATACAGACATCAATCAGGGTACACTAACCCATTTCAGCCCGAACAGTTGTAAAAAACTGTCCTCACAATTGCTGAATAATCTACAACAATGAATGCAATGGAAAAGTAACCATGTACGTGAATACGTCTCTAGGTCTCCAGCTCATCTCCTGAAGCTCCAAAAATATCCAATTAAACCTGGAAATATGCTCGGTCTGACCCGAGCATTATAGGGAAACAACGCCCGGGTCAATCTAGTAAAACCAGCGTTAGAAACACAATCAAATCGATTCTTAAAGTTTATATAAACCTTTTGAAAACAAATTTATTTCGTAAGACCACACAACATATAAACACGGACAGGTTTTTACCTTACGATAACCAAAACATTTATATCAGAAATCCAATGATATTATAATAATGTCTAAGGGTGAAAATAATAATAATCAAGTAGCTGTGATGCTCGTGAGTGTACATTATAATAATTCTAGGTATATAATCGAAAATCGATAAGGCACGTTCGCTAATTGTGTAGGATTTCCATGAAGGTGCCCTCAGTACTTCGAGAATGATCCTCATACACAAGGATCGAAGATATCCTTCCAAAGCAGCATACATCCCTAGTGATGTACCATTGGAAAAACATAGCTGGTCTCGCTAAGACCGTGTGCATCGCCTTATGCATGCATAACAACTATAAGTGACATCTAGGAGGAGCCGACTACACCCTATGGGTTTGCCAACCCTACTGACCATGCCTTCTATCCTTAGTTTTAGTCATTTCCACTGATGAGGATACGTCCGGCATTCCAACTCATGCACTGCCATGAAACAGATCATGGAATCCCACATAGATTCCAATACCCCAATGGGTCTTGGAATCACACATAGATTCCATGTCTCAAATAGATCTTGGAATCACACCCGGATTCCCATACCTCAACAAGTCGCAGAATCACACATGGATTCCCACATCTCAAATAGATCTTGGAATTACACACGGATTCCCATACTCCACGGTTTCGAAACCGCACATGGATTCCAATATCTCAATATATTATGATCTCCTCCATAGGACCGTATATGTTTTTCAGAGTGGTCACGGAGTCGAGTCATCTCTTACGAGTACACTGTTCCGCTTCCCAGGTGCTCAACAAACCAAACGCCGATTTCTGGAATGCTCAATACAGATTCTTTAGGAAATAATCAGACAATACATAAGAGCGGGGATCACCCCCTAATCGTTTAAGTGGATGAATCTCCTTATTATTTGTCCTAGAAGAACGAAACGAGTTCATATGTACTTATAGCACCCCCGAAGGTAACTGTACCATATAATCCCCGTGTTTCCCCTAGATATTTCCAGAGTTAAAATCCTTTGGTGTTAGGTAGGGAATATTTCCCTACCACCAAAATTAAGAAGGATTACATATTTAGGCCAAAATTTGATAGTCGGTTATTTAACCATCAAATAAACAAACATCCAAACAAAGATTATATTTCCCAAGGAAAGTCACAAAGCCTCATTTAATTAAGTTTCCATTATTTTAAAATCACCTTTCAAATACTTTGGAAATCATTTCCGTATACTTATCTCAACAGGATAAGTATATTCACAAACACTATATTTCAATACTTAGAAAATATAACCATTTACTTATCTCAATGGTATAAGTATATTCACAGAACATTTCACTTCCAAAACTTAGAAACTTGATAACTCCTAAAAATAGATATGGAAAGTACCATTCAATATTGACTATGGATCATAGCTTACACAATGGTTACGTTACTATCCCAGTGAATTCATAGTAAACTATAGGCAATCCCTGCCCCCCTCCGATTTACGCCATAAATATCAACCATCTCTTTCTAAATTTCTTTATCTTATAAATATTTCCAAATCTATTTGTAAAGCTTCCTTATAATCATCAATCTATTTCTAAAACATCTTTTATATATCTCGAAACTCCATTTATAAAACTTCTTCTTTTCAAATCTTTAAAATTCATTTATAAAATTCTTTTATAAATATCCAAACCATTTATAAACACTTTCCATATTTAACTAACTTATTTAATGGACTCTTTAAGTTCCTTAAGTTCCATTGATAACAAAAATAACTTTAAATAACTTAAAGTAATAAGTTATTATTTTAACACCCTTCTTTTTCATTTAAATTAAATCTCATTTAAAATAATAACTAAAAGTATCATTAATAATGTATTAAATTAATTTTAAACACTATTATTATAATAATAAGTTAACTTCAAAACAATATTAAGATAATAATTATCTAACTTTTAACGTTATCAAAACAGTAATTAATTAACTTTAAACTAATATTAATATGATAATTAATAAGCTTATAAATATAATTAAATAACTTAAACCAATATAATTAAGTAACTTTGATTAAAATTAAAGTATAAATAATCATTTGAAATAAATAATTAAAATTTAATTAAAACATTTTTAAACCATAACTAAATTACTTTAAAATAATAAATAAACATTCTTAAATAACATAAAGAAATAACTTTCAAGAATCATATTAGTAAAATGATTAACTTTAATCATTTTAAACAATTATTAATTATCTCCAATACATTATTAATAAATAATTATTACTTTTTCTACTTAAATCTTATTACTAAATAATAATTATTCTTAAAATAACTTTCAAAACAATAATTAGCTTTTCAAATTTGAAGGTGTCTTAACGATCACCATGGTACTTAAATAAGCTATCATATTATTCAATTTTTAACCTTTCAAGTTATTAAAGATATTTACATAATCCACAACTATGTAAATAAATCCAACACTTAACCATCATTGGTTAAATATATCACTTATTCAAAGTAGCATAATAGTTTACGATATATAATCAAATGTCCCAATGTATAAAGTAGCAGAACGGGGATTTATTCTGCTAATTAATTGCCAAATTAATTTAATTAGCGGAACGGTGTTTTATTCCACTAATGGATGCCCAATTACCATACTCAATCCAATTTAACTCAACAATAATTTATTTGGCCAAATAAACATTAATATTTAATGCATATAAATTTAAATGACGTTATTATTTAAAATAACGTGATTTAAAACCTGTCTGTTTCCATATATCATAATTTTATACTTGTCTAAGTCAATCAATAAATCACACAACAATATTGTATTTGCCAATACGAGTACAATGCAAAAACCAGCATGTCAATCGGATAACATATGAGCAAGATATGATATTTTGAATTCAAGTGCTTATATAAATAAATTTAAAACAAATAACTAAATTTCTCACCATCCATAAGCAAATGGGCCAAGCCCATCAGTCCAAACTCCAATCCGCTTGCAATAGGATCATCATCCCCAACCATTTTCATTTCTAGGTCATCAACAACGTGCACAATCTCGGGCACGTGTACAAGAAATCAGCCCACCAAATCGACACGCCAAGGCCACCTACAAACTTCACTTTGCCTTATCATCTCAACGCCACCTCCCTATCCTTCAGCCATATCCTTGATTAAAAACCGACCATGCTATGGAGCTTCGGATTTTCGACACGCACCTAAATCAAACTTCCCCCATCACCTTCGTCCACATAAGCGCCTGCCACCTCCACCAATGCAACCACCACATCGTACGCTACCTCCATGCCCCCAAGCGACAACACCCGATCACCTACCCTGGCCGTAACCAAAAAAAGGTTGAACACCGTCCAAAACATGCCCCAAACCCTAAATCCAGCAAATCACGATGCTCCAAGGAGAAAATCAAGAATCGACCACAGTCATCCCCTCCCCCTCGTTCCCAGGCTCCTCCCTGACCTCTCCGAACATTCCCTCGACCACTGGTTCGCCGGAAATTATTTTTCGAACGAAATTGGGTCATCTCTCTCTCCTCAAAGAAGCAGGCCACTAAAAATCATGCGGACACTTCTAAAAATCTCCAATCGCCGATACGAACCCGACCATATCTTCCGTTCGCAAATCGTGATCATAAAAAATGATCATTTTCTCGACCACTTGCTGTTATTTAAAGTTATCTCTCAAATTACTTGACGAAAACCCATGAAATTATTTTTAGAATAAACTAGATTCAATTACGAACAACTTTCATTTTGGTGCCAAAGGCTAATGTCGAATGGATTTGAGGAATTTGATTTTTGAAGTGGTAGAAAGTTTTGAATTTCTTTGGTTTTTGAAATTAACAGAGGAAGCAATCGAAAATGGAGAAGAAGAAACTCTACCCTCCTAAGATACCCATAAATATACATGTCTACATGGTCAGATCAAACAAAAATCCATTACCATGTCAAATCAAAAGGGACAAGGTGGCTGCTGTGGTGTAGGGGGAACAAGTGAATGGCAACTGGTAGGGGAAAAGAAGAACCAGAGGTTGGCTGTGTAGAAGATGGTAGTGTACTGTGTACCATTTGCTTATGTATATTATTATTATTGTTATTATTCTTATTTTAAATTTTGAATAGATTACATTACGGCATCTCGCCATACCATATCGCATCTCATTACGAGCCGCGATCTACAAAATATGAAATATGATCGCGTACATAATTGGAACACGATCGCAAAAATAAAAATAAAATAGACAAGTTATTAAATTTTGTGAAGACTCAAAATGCCAATGTTTTCCATAAAAAAACGTCAGGCGGAAATTTGTTTATTTTCCAAATTAAAAATTATGGAAAATTCTAAAAATTAAATTAAAAATACGTCATAAAAAAATCAGATCCAAATTTGAAACATATAATTTAATTCAAATTTGAATATTTAAACAAATTAAATATTCAAATTCGAAGACCAAAAAATACGGGTTGTTACATGAGATGTAAGCATTTTTGCAATGTTGTATATTTTTTAAACCCTAGACGTTATTATAATATCACAAGATTTTCTAATAAAAATGGTTTGGTTATCGTAAAGTAAAAACCCGTTCATTTTTATGTGCAGCGCGGTCTTACGAGTTACCTTTTTTTAAAGGGTTTTGTAACGACCCACCCTTTTAGCCTCGAAAGTCGGTACTTAATACATCCACGGTATTAGAATGCCGAGCATGTAACGACCCAGATTTTTCCATGTTTAATTTGGAATATTTAAATGGTTTTAAATATTTGATTTGGATTGATAATTGTGTTAGAAAGTTTTTAAAACTGAAAATTCAAGCGATTTTAGAATTTTTGAAATCGTCGATTTAATCGACGCGTTAAAATAGCGATCCGAGACACAGTCTCCGAATTCGTTGAAACTGGTTTCATTGGATTCGTAATAGTGTGTTATTATCGGATTTCAAATTTCGTAGTGTTTGGAGTTATCGTTTGATCGTACGGAATATAAATGCGTTGAAATTTATATCGAAATTTAATATAATAATTGGGTCCAAAAAGCAATCTTCTCCATACGATTGAATTAGGACTCGAAACCTTTTTCATTGTGTTCGGAATAGGGTTATAACATTATGAGTGCCTAGAAACACGCCTCGATAGGAGATCAAAATTTTAAGTTGCTAAAACGAGTTATTTTATAATTAAATAATATATATTTATAAAACAAGGTCAAAATCAAATCAACCCTTCTCCATTCAAATAAGCCACCATCACGTACAAGCCTTTCACGTTAAAATCAGGTCTCCCCTTTCTCTTTAGTAAAATCAAAATTGAAGAAAAAAAAGAAGCCGCCCACTCTATTTAAAACCGCGTAGAGTTTATCTTCTTTCAGACGATGATCGAAATAAAAAAAATCGCGTAACCCTTAGACAATCAGAACCACGTTTCTTTGGCTCGAATGGAATTGAATTCGTTCGATTCTTATATAAATAAAAAGAGAAGGATGATTTCGAGACGAGATCGCAAGCTGGAGGGGGTAGCTCGCGATGAGGGCAGGCGGCGATCGAGGTGGGGGAAGTGGATAACGCAAGAGCAGGCAGTGATGTGAAGGATGAAGGTGAAGTCGCGTACGCAGGTGCGCATGTGGGGTTTCAGTGGCACCGACATGCGGTGGAGGTTGGGGTTGTTTCGTGATGTCGCGTGGATGGGGATGTGTCGTCGAGATATGGAGTTAGCAGGGTGACGCGTAGGGAGGCGCACGGCTTGGTGGAGGAGATGGTCGACTTCATGGTCGAAGGTACGAGGGCGAAGCAGTCACGATTTCAATTTGGGGATGATGGAAGATGCTCGGCGAGGCTAGGGTTGGGTCAGGACTGTGCAATTGAGTTTTTCACGAAGGCAAAAGAGAGGAGGGTCGTCTCGAGGCCGAGTTTGAGGGCAACATCATTCTGTGGGTGGCTCAACTACAGTGGTGCGGCGGCATCATCGAATGGCAAGGTAGAAGTGGGCGACACGTCAGAGCTGGAGTGAAGAAGAGGTATATAGGATTTTATTTTATAAATTTTAATTGAAGAATAGTTAGTTTATTAACTATAATCAAAATTGGAGTCGTTAATTTATATGTAATTCGTAAAATATTCATACGAGGTCCAAAATGAATAAATAAGTCGTGTGGGATTCATAGTTGGAAATTCTACACAATAGGATTAAAATTGGAATGGGTTGCAAATAAAAACCAAGGTGAGTAAATCTCACTCTTTTTGGATTACCGAATTTAATTTTAATAGTTAAAATAGATTATTGGATGCTTGGTTGAATTTATAAAATATTATCTGTTGAATGTTAAATATGTATAGTAGAATATATATTAGTAGTTGGAGTGATATTCCCGCACATTATAGCGAATGAGACCATATGCGCCCCGCGTAATAGCAGATGACCCTATATACCGCGATATCCCCCTCGAAGTGGGATTGGTATTTTTATTGTTGACTAACATCTGTGGATCTAGGAAAACAGGTTGGAGGGATCCAACTGGATTCCTCAAAAATGTTGATTTATTTTCAAATATATATAATATATGATTTGTTAGAATAATCTGTTATAGATTATTGTTGTGATTGAATAATTGGATGCTTTGGTAGCACCGGCCTTAATTTTGTTATTTTAAAATACTATAAATTTTATTTTGAAAATTGAGGGATTTAAAGGAAATTTGAATATAAAATATTTATATCGAAATTTAGACTTTTTCAAAAGAAGTTGATTTGGAGAGAAAAATATAATTTGATTTTGAGTTGTACTCAACTATTCAAGAAAAATATTATAATAGAGATTTTAAAGAAATAGTTATATGGAGGATTTTAAATAATGAATTTTAAATTAATGCCCTGAAAAATATAGAAAGGAGTTGAAATCGATATTTAAAAAGGATTTGAAAAATAAATGGAATATATTAAGAAATGGATTTATAAATGAGGTTTTACAAATTAAATTGTTTTATAAATAAGTGAAACTCAAAGGAGTTTATAAATTTATAAATGACGTTATAAATAAGGAAAATGATGGTCAGTTGATAATTTAGGAATATAGATTTACGATGTGAATTTATATCGAGTTATGGAAATCGTTGGGAAAGAAATGGTGGAATCTATTTTTGAATGTGGGAATGGTGATAAAATTGAGGTATAATCGATGTGATACGAAACGAGAGGAATTTATAAATTTAAATTGGCAATATTGGATTTTTAAAATAGATTTTTGTCGAGAAATTAAAATTGTTTTAAATGGATTTTTAAATTACTATACTATGTAACTTAAATTATTATTTATAATATTCCGAATAGTCAGCTATTATAATATTTAATAATTATTGAAATAAATTCTAATTTTTTAAATCTGCTTTGTAAAATCAATTAGTTATTTAAAAATGATTTGGAAAGGAGTTATCGATGTTGTTAAAATGTTTTGATATTTTATATTTACTTAAACATATTTTTGAAAATAAACTATTATTCATTAAAAGTAATTATTTTATATATAGTTTAAAAGATTGAAATTTATTATAAATCCTCTTGAGATTTGAAGCAAAATTTATTAAATGAGTATGATTTTAGAAGAGAAATATTATAGTGGGATTTTGGGAGCTTGAAGAAAAAATTCCAAAGTGTTAAAAATACGTGAAATTCAGAAAATGACTTAGAATTCATAAAAGAGGTTAGAAATGGGTATTTGGAGATATAGACAAGTGCATTCGACCTTGGAAATATTTAGGAATTTACAGATAAAATTTGTAAAGAGTTTTGAGAAATAGGAAATAAATGGACTATTTCCTGAATATTGGGATAAAAAGATCTTAGGAAATATACCTATAAATATTCCTAAGTATTGGACGGAAATGATTTGAAAATAGTTAACTTCGAGATTTTAATTATAGAAATATTTTCAAAGGGATGAATTAAAATTGGAAGTGAGGAAAATATTCTAAGTATTGAAATGACTTGAAAATATCCTGTTAAGGATATAATAACTTGAGTTTGATTTCCACTATTAAAATATTGGAAGGGTTTGAATATATATCTTATAAAGATACCTTGGGAATATTTTTGGGAAATTATAATAAGGCCAGATGATTGTATATGGATGTTTTATTGCTAGTTAAATAACCGACTATCAATATTCGCCAATTTCGTTAATTGTTTCGAAGAGACCGGGGTCGGATTTAATTATCTAAAAACCACTTCGATTTGGTTTGAACGTAATGAATGAATACCGTGAAGATGATGAAGATGATGAAGACGGTGATTCGGTTTGTCTATACCCAGGACAACTTGTATGGACGAATGCTATCAGAACATCGTCATTGGAGGACGATGAGCATTCTAAGCAAAATTATTCTTGAAAGGTAACGCTTAGCCTCAAACCTCATCAACTGAGAATGACTAAAACAGGGGAGATGCAGCAAGGCTAAGTAGGTCGCACCCAAGTAGGGTATGTTCTCACTTTTCTAGATGTCCTCGGAAACCTATATATTATGGATATGGTTGTGCATGAAAGAAAAAGCGCTCGATAGTAAGGGTGGGAACACCCAGGGTGATAACATATTTGGTCTATCCAGGTTAGGGGTAGGCCGGTCTTGTGAGCAGGGGATCCCGGCCTGGTCCTCAGTACATTGTTCTAGAGGTGTACTGTGATGGACGGTACCCCAATGGCCCAGTCATTCGTTGGAATCCATTCTCCAATACGAGCTTACAGTTTTGTTTGTGGAGCCTAGTATGCTCGAATTTAATTAATGTAACAATTTTAGCTATTTGAATAAGTATTTGTACTTAGATGCTACTATAATATCAGATGATTTTGATAAAAATTGTTTGGTTATCGTAAGGAAAAAACCTGTCGTGTTTATGTGTGACGCGGTCTTACGAGATACCTTTGCTTTCAAAGGATTTTGATAACTTTAATAATTCCATTTGAGTGTGTTTTCTCATGCTAGTTTTCTAGACTGATTTGGGTGTTATTTATTTATAATGCTCGGGTCAGACCGAGTATTATAAATTCAGGATAGGATGCTATGGAGCTCAGGAGACGAGCTGGATGACAAGACGTATTCCTATAAATTTGTATTTCCGCTGTGTGAGGACAAGTTATTAAACTGTCTAGATTGATTGTTGTATATTGTACTTTGATAATGGTATGTACATTAACAGTACAGTTCTTGTATTTAAAACCTGTTATTATATATTATATTTTTTTCCGCTGCGATTGTCGGATTCTGTGTTTTTGGGTTTTATTTTTCTTCTACCGTTTTCTTCTTTACCCTAAAGATTCGTATTTTCCGATCAATTTGAGTCGAACTGTTGTGAATTATGGTCGATTCAAGGGATATGGAACTGCGGGTCGCTACACTTGGTATCAAAGCTGAAGGTTAAGTGAGAACCTTGGCTCTGGTAGGGATTACTCATTAGAGATAGAGTCGGTAGTACTCTAGAATGAGTTTGAGTGTAATAATAGATATGAGCGTGTATTTGTTAGTGAATATAAATGGTTTTATATTGTGTTGACTTATCTGTTGAGTGGCATATAAATTCTGTTCGAGTAGTGGGATGCCACTAAATCGATAGGAGTTTCTAAACACTTGAATAGAGTAATTCGACATATTTATGTTTTGAAGCGAGTAAATGAAATAATTTTACCCAAACTATATTTTGATATAAAAGAAAATAATTTTCTAGAAATTATTATAATAGATTGATGTGTTTGGATTATTATTTTATAACCAAAGTAAGATTTTAAAAACTTGGAATGGTTATAAAACAAACCAAATTAGATTGTATAAGTGAAGTATACAAATAAAATTAAAACTAAAAATGGATTCAAACTAGGAGTTGGAAAAAAAATTAAATCTCGGGGATTTTTGATAGTATTTTCCAAAGTGTTTGAAGATAAATAATTGTATTATTATTTTGGAGATATTTTTGAAGAAAAAATTTGTTTAAAATGGATTTTGGAAGTGATATAGCACTGAACTCACTTCAGTCGTTGGAAAATATTTTTGATGATGACGGTCGCATCATCAATATTCATTTTCGAGTTTCTAAGTGATGGATTGCTGCCGAAATTGATTTGATTCAGATTTAATGGGAAAAAAAGTTTTGTTTAAAAATTCTAAAGGGAATTGTTTAGGATAAAATCAGGTTGACTTTGAAAAATCCAAAGAAATGGTTGGTAAAATCCAAAAGGCTATATATTTGATTTCAAGGTGATTTGAAATAAATACCGGGTATTTAAAAATTCTAGAAATCCTTATTTAAATGTTCTAGAGAATATCAGAAAAAAATAGGTTTTAAAAAAACTTATAAGCGGAAGATGATATTTATAGGGAAAGAAGTGTGAAAATTGAAGTCTGGAATAAAAATTTAAATTGAGAAAGTTGAAATGGAATTCAACTTAAGTTAAATTGAGTAAATTAAATTTTAGAAATTTAGTTGACTGGATTTGAATTGAATTAATATAGTGTATTAACGAATGAGAGCTAACTTAAGCAAAGTAATTGAAATATATAATGGAATAAATGGTGATATGAAATTCAATGAAGTAAAAATAAATTTTGCCTGAAGTGAAATTTAACTTAAGTATGGAAAATTCGAATATGGTTTTAAAATGTTGGTTAAAAGGAATTGGAATTTAAATTAAAATGTGAATTGGATTTGAGTTGTACGGAATTGAATTAAATGAGTAAATGTGAATTAAAAAGTGACTATATAACTATAAGTTATAAAATTTGAATTGGATTAGAAATATTATCGGATTGAAGTAAATATAAATTTTGAGTTAAAAAAATTGGAATTGTGAATAAATAAATTGAAATAGCTTGTAAAAATTGAAATTAATGGAATAAAAATATATGTAGGCTATAAATAAATGTGAATCTCGAGTAAAAAAAATAAAATGTGAATATATTCGAGTATAGAATTGATAGAAATGTGAAAATAAAGTCGTGTAACTTAAAAAATTGAAAAGCGAAATAGAGAACCCAAAATAAAAATGGTGTAATATTTTTAAATGAAGAAATGAAGTCCAAACTTAGATTTAAAAGTAATTTGAACTCAAGAAATTAGAAGAAGTGATTTTTGAGATGAAAATCAGATATTGAGTATAAATTTGAAGTGAACTAATTAGATAATTAATTAGTTAAATGAATATGAAGATGGAATTTAACTTGGTTGAGTTAAAATTGGATTGTGGATTAAAAATGGATATTAGAAATAGAACTTGGGTTGTAAATAAAAATTCAACAAATTATAAGCGAATTTAATATAATTGGAAATATTGTTGAATAAAAAAGAATTGGATCGAAATAGAAATGGCTTGGGTTATAAATAAAATTTAATTTAAGTGAAAATAAATTGAATATGGCTGTGGGAGTTGTTTAAATAAATTCGAGCTTGGAATTAAAATTTTAGTGAATAAAATGAATGAACAAATTAAATACATTAGCATGAAATGGTCTCGAGTTTAATAAAACAGATTTGAATATAGTGGAACGTGGATATGAATGAAATGTAAGTGGATTGATTGTGAACAAATCTGAAATAGAATAAAATTTAATATAAATTGATTGGAATCAATTTAAAATAGTTATAAATTGAAATGATTATTCTATTAAATAAATAGCATCGAATTTGCATAGAAAAATTGTTGTTCAACGCAAAGAAAAGTAAATAAAATCTATGAAAATAAAGTGAATGCAAGAAAATTGAGTTATAAATCATTTAAATTGAATGAAATTATGTATGGACTGATTGAAAGTAATAAAATGAATGTTAGAAACTTATAATTGCTTATAATACATGTTTAGCGTGATTGGTTAATGAAATTCGTGTGTTGTAATTGTTTAAATAAATGAAATGTTAGTGAATTTCATATTTTGGTACTTATGTGTTTAAATTGAGTAAGTATAGATACTTGGAGCTGTTTTGCTTGACTTTAATTGCGCGAATTGCAAAATAAAATAAGCTGCTCGCTTAAAAATGCTAAATAAGGTACGTTTTCGGATTAAATATCGCAAAATATAAATGTTGATATATATACTTTGTTTTCTGACCGTGTGGGTCGATGTATATATATTTATATCTTTTGTCATATTGCAAAAGGTCCTCCATACAAGGGAGACTCTGCCAAAAAATTTTGGAAATTTAGGGTGTTAGAAAATTTTTGAAAATTTTTGGAAAATTTTTTGTTAACGACAAATTGATTTGTAATGACCCTGAAATTTAAATTTATTTAAATTAATAATTAAATGAATTTTTTGAATTAAATTGAGTAATAAATAAATTTTTGAATAAAAATAGTAAAATCAATTGATAAATTGATAGCGAGTTTCCCCGAGTCTTGAATAAATTCTGTATAAATCATTTATTTTTATAAATAAAGTAATTATTTTATATATGTGAATATATATATGTATGTACAGTTGATTTGAATTTAAATTGTAAATAAATTGTTTAATAATAAATATTAGAATGGATGGTTAATAATAATTTGAATTTATAAATTAAATATAAGACAATAAATATTAAAGTAGATTTAAGAATTGAGTTATAAATAGATACATAAATAAACAAAAGGGCAAAGTACACTTAAAATAAAATATCTACAAGTTTGCCAAATTAAACAAAGAAAATAAAGTATATATTTATAACCAAACAAATATAGGATTTCATTTATATACAAACAAATAAAAATACAAGTAAACAAATAAGGAAAGAAACAAGAAAATAAAAAGCACTATGTAAATTCAAGTGTAAGCAAGTCAAAGCAAACAAAATCAAGTGTACAGCCGAGTAAAGGAAAAAAAAAATATATAGACCAAGGCAATTAATGCCACACCTCTAGCATCAAACCAGCAATACAAAAGTATGCTAAGCATTTAAGTTAAACAAATAAAACAGGTACAAAATATAACATCTCAGCCGAAAGAAGCAAAGAAAAAATATATGAATTTGTACATATCATAAATGCAACATACTTCATGCATTTAATGCAAGCATACCAGCCATGTCCCTAGTACAAAAACAAACATCACCTGTACAACACATCTCCTATATATCAGCCTTCCATTCATTCGTTCATCCAAGCTGAAGAAAAAATAGATCTGAGCAAACATTGTTTCAAAGTTTAAAACATCAAAACAAAGAAGAAAACTGGAAATCGAAACAGAGAGAATTTTCAAGCCTATAATCTCAACAACAGGCTTCAGATTCAATGGAAATTCAATACAAGTAACCAAAATAAAATCTAGATCAGATCATCTCAAGCAAGTGTTCAAGCTTTCAAATGGGAAAATCAAAATGGAAGCTTGCACTTCTCAAACCTGTTCAAATTTAAAGGATCTGTTCTTTCTAAACTTCAGGTGAGTAACTTCAATTCAAACTTGCTTAAGTGTATTCATAAAGTTGCTTATGTCTGAAATGAGGATGTTTATGTATATATATATGTATGCAATTCAGTGATGCCTGCATGTTGTTTATCTGTAATACCTCTGTAACTAGATTTCTAACTCTGGATTGATTCAAAAATCATCTCTCCTTAATCTATTGATTGATAGGATTTAGTATCTAGACAAGATAGGTTTGTTTGATCATAAAACAAATTTTAAAAATCTGAACTTGAGTTAATAAGATAGAACTGCTCTGTAAAAACACTCAAGAACAGTCAATGGTTAATATAAGTGAAATTTCAAACATTTTAAAATATCAATTCAAGTTTATAATTTGAATTCTTATCTGTAATTAGGAATTTAAAAAGGGAAATCACGATTTTTAAAGTGGTAAATCTCGAGAAATTGTTGAAGGTCAAATTTTCGTTCAAAAATCAATTTCTGTTGTTCTCGTCAACATTGGGTGTTACGGCCTGTTCTAGAGGATGCAGGTGGTCGTGGGGAAGACTTCGACCATGGCCAAATTTTAAAACAGGGTTTGGATTGAGAGGGAGAGTGAGTTGTAGGGTTTTAGGGGTTATTTTGATTCACGGCACTGTCGAGATCATTGCGATAAGACCAGGACGATTGAGTCGATCGCACCAGAGGGGAAGGGTTCGTGGGTTATCGAAGAAGCTTCGGTCAGAAATTCATGACCTCTGATGGTCGGAGGAGGATGTACGGGGTGGTTTCAGGGTTGAGGGTGTTTCCAGTTCATGGGTTCCAGGCTCGAGTTCGAACTCAAATTTCGAATTCGAGGTGATGGCAAAGCTCGAGTGGTTGGAGGATGGTCTAGAGTCGATCGACGACTTGCTCATTGACGTGGTGATGATCGGAGGTGATCCAATCACCTGTGCACGTGTACGTGCACAATTTCGTGTATCTGGATGTTGATGTTTTGGAGAAGAAGCTGTTGTCTCGGGTTCAATCTCGAGAAAAGCATGAGTTCGACTCGAAGCACGTGGGTTGCGTGATTACCCGAGAGGGTCTCGGTGTTTTTTGATGGTTTACTCGGGTTCATTTGGGAATGTTACAGTTTTTTTTTATATTAAACTTGTCTGTTTGCATTTAAACAGACTTTGAAAAATTGAAACCAGGTTTTAATATAAAGTTAAAACTAGAATTTGAAAGATGGATCGAAATTTATTTATTTTGTATCCTAGTTTGAATTAAAGAATGTTTTATAAAATTTAATTATTTGAACTACTTAAAAAGGGGGTTAAAGTATAACTTTAAAATGTTTTGGATTTAAATAATTTGATTTAAATGTAATTACTTAATGAAAGTAATTAAGGATAAATTACTTATTGTAATTGATTTTGGATATTCTGATTAATTAGAGTTAATTAAATTAGAGTTAATTAAATTAGTTTAATTAACTTAAGAAAATAATTGGATAAGTGAATTTACTTAGTGAAATTTATGGAGATAATTAATTATGGGATAAAAAAAAATTAAGGTTAATTAATAAATGATTTAAGAATAATGAATCAAAATGATTTATAATACATTAATGTTAATTAACCAAAATTAATAATTTATTCATAGAATTTAAATCTGACTTGAATTAATCAGAAAATTAACTGACCCTACCTATGGATGTTTGGATTCTATTGAATGTTGAATTGTTTGATATTTCCTGATATGTGATGATTTGTGATATACCCTGATTTGTGTTTTAATCTGTGATGTAATTTATTATCTGTGATATATATATCTATGATCTGTACGATAAGCGTTATAGTTATATCGCTTATCAACTATATCCTGTATTTTGATCTGTGATGATTGATGTTGCACTTCTGTGTAAAACCCCTAGACCACACTATTACACACACAATTATGGATTTCACGTGGAAATCAGTTAAGTCACAGATAATTTTAATTTGATGTTTTTAAAATTGGAATTTTAATGTCAATTGATTTTGAAATTAGAAATTCGGGTTTAAAGTGAAAAGCTTTTGAAATAGAATTTCAAAGATAAAAGTTCTTTTAAATAACTTAACCGAGTTTTGAAAATTTAAATAGTTAGATTTAAATTTGGATTCAAGTTTGAAATTAAGCTATGATTTGGAAACTAGGGAGTAAAGATGATATAAATGTGTTTATATGAATTAAACCATTTAAAAGTAAAATTTTGGGAATTTGAATTTAAACCAAGGATTTCAACTCGTATAGATGAATCAAATTTCCAGAATGAAAACTGTTTGTTTTCAAAGAATAAAAGCTTTTAGATAAGAAATGAAATTCCAATTTAGGTAAAGGAATTTCAAGATTAAATTGAAAAATGATTTTCCAAGTTATGAATGAATTCTTTTTGAAAGCTATGAATTGAATCTGTTTATTTTTAACAGATTTAAAGTGATGATTTATTTAAACCACTCGAAATGAAATTGTTTTGAAAGATATAAGTTGAATCTTTGTTTTAAAGATTTAACAAGTTAATCAAATTGAAATGGAAATTGATTTGGAAAATCTGTGAATGAATCTTTTGTTTAAAAGATAAAAATGTGGAAATTGTTTAAACCATTGAATGTTGTTTAAAATGAATCTTTTTATTTAAAAGATTAAAATGGTAATTTGTTAAACCATTTGAGAAGAAAGATTTTGGGTAATAAGTTGTGACTTAATTGAAATCCCAATATCCATATGTTTTGAATATTGCGCTCACTATTCGGGTTAGCCGGGAAAGGACCTTTGGGTCGTATAACCCATTCCGAATAGTGATACGTCGTATATGGATCGCATTTGAAGACCGGTGATGAAGACCGGATATTTTTCGAAAATGAAAGGACAACCTGTCGAATGTCTCTGCACTGAGTTGCTCCGGTATAGAGATTTATATCACTCTTTTTGTGACAGGAAGTCCGGACGTGATTGGAAATTATCCGGATTTGCAAGGGCTTCGTGAGAAGTGCCTTCGGTCCTGTTCGAACCCGGAACAGACTTATATGGATACATGTCTGACATTACACTTTGAGATATAAAGCCGATTTCTTTCAAATACATTTCTGTTTGGTGGCGGAGAATTTATTCTCTTAGCTTAACACCCTTCTCTGAGACGTACGAGCTCAGAGGTTATGTAGTTGAAGTTATCAGCGATATATCCCAATTTGGTAATGTGGCATGCTGAGTGTTGCTGTGTGATGATCAGTGTTTGATCATTTGTGATATGATCTTTTGTTTGATCATTTATCTTTGTGATCATAGGTTGATCATCTGTTGACCCAAAGCGTGGCTTTTTGAAAAAGCGTAGCTTTGTGGACGAGACTTCGTCGAGCCTCACAACCCGGTAATGGTCGAAACAGGAATTGTGCGGCAAGGTTTTCAAGGGTAGCTCCCCTAGGGTATGACCATTCCTTCTGGAAAAGGGTAGTATCATGGTATGGAGCCCAGATACTTACTCATGTGGATACACTTTCTTTATGATGTGTGATGTTGGTTATCGAGCGCTCGGATAAAGGTCCCAAAGGACCGGGGGTGGCATATCTGAGGTTTCTTTTATCCCTTGGGAAAAGGGGTTGCCGGCCTTGTTTGGCAGAGAACGGTGTGGTTCTCGGAACGTCCCGCCAGAGGCGTTTCTTTCGTGGAATAGGAAGTTCCTTAGCCTGACCATTTGTTGGAAATC
Organism: Allium fistulosum; assembly: GCA_030737815.1. NCBI lineage: Eukaryota > Viridiplantae > Streptophyta > Magnoliopsida > Asparagales > Amaryllidaceae > Allium > Allium fistulosum. The sequence continues at coordinate 1,440,350,389 of CM060902.1, forward strand.
CAAACAAAACAATACGAGCCCTGTACGGTTTTAGTTGTATTACCTGCCATGGAATGTGGTGGTAACCTGCTATTGAACATGGTAGCTATAGTAGGCATAAGTGCGAAATGTCTATGCTGGCTAAGATTTATATTCTACTTTCGAAAATGTTTTCTGCACTATGCACTAATAATAATAACCAATGATTTGCGTAGTAAGCATGTTTGACTATCATAAGAAGAAATCTCCTCCAAGTCTGCGTTTGCATTGTGTGTGTGGTGGGAGGTCTTATGGTAGTTTCATTTTCCAAAAAGCATTGCGGGTTTCGATGTTTAAAATTCTGTTGTTGCTTGTTTTAAAGATAAATTGTTTTTGTTGCTCACACCAGTCCCATGACTGATCCGGAGTTTATTGTTTCTTTCCTAAACTCTGGGTGCTCATAATTTTCTACACGAGCAGTCTAGAGTTTGGTTTTTCAGATATTCAAATTTAGTAGATTATCTGGAGCTAGTTCAGTCTTTGGATCGGACTGCACTTGCTTATCTTGGTGTATCGTTATTGGGAGTTCAAGCTATTTCTGGATTAGTGCTTTGAAGATGGAGATTATCCGTTGCTGATGTTATCGTTTTCTTTTCCGCTGCTATTTGTTGTATCATATCTCTAATGTATATTGATATTCATTGTATCATCATTGTATCTGGATATTGTATCAGATGTTGTATATCTATATTCTTTTTATTCCGCTGTGTTGTTTACTTAATGTTGTTATAAGCTCCGGCGACTCGGATTTGAACGCTCGAATCTACGACATTCGATTACGATGTAAAGTATGGATGTCGATTTTCGAACGCGAAAATCTGGGACGTTACATGATTTCAAATGGTAATTGAAATTATGGGTTTTGGAATTAGAAATAAAAACTAATTGTTTTGAATGAAGGTAAAAGATTAGAAAAGTGAAATATCGAGTTTTCACTGAGTGGGTTTTGTTAAGTTAATGGGTTTGGAGCATTTTCCTATCTTAGCAATTTCGGGGACGAACTTCTTTTAAGGGGGAGGAATGTAACGACCCAGATTTTTCGATATTTAATTTGGAATATTTAAAAGGTTTTAAATATTTGATTTGGAGTTATAATTGTGTTAGAAAGTTTTTAAAACTGAAAAATTCAAGCGATTTCGGAATTTTTGAAATCGTCGATTTAATCGACGCGTGAAAATAGCGATCCGCAGCACAGTCTCAGAATTCGATGAAACTAGTTCCATTGGATCCGTAATAGTGTATTATAATCGGATTTCAAATTTCGTAGTGTTTGGAGTTATCGTTTGATCGTACGGGATATAAACGCGTTGAAATTTATATCCAAATTTAATATAATAATTGGGTCCAAAAAGCTATCTTCTCCATACGATCGAATTAGGACTCGAAACCTTTTGCATTGCGTTCGGAATAGGGGTAAAACATTATGAATGCCTAGTGGCATGCCTCGATAGGAGATTGAAATTTTAAGTTGCTAAAACGAGTTATTTTATAATTAAATAATATATATATTTATAACACCAGGTCAAAATGATTCAGCCCTTCTCCATTCAAACATGCCACCATCACGTACAAGCATTTCTCGTTAAAATCAGGTCCTCCCTTTCTCTTCAGTAAAATCAAAATCGAAGAAAAAGAAAAGAAAAAAAGAAGAAGTCGCTCACTCCATTTAAAATCGCGTAGAGTCTATCTTCTTTTAGACGATGATCGAAATAAAAAAAATCGTGTAACCCTCAGAAAATCAGAACCACGTTTCTTTGGCTCAAATTGAATCTAATTCATTCGATCCTTATAAAAAAGAAAAAGAGAAAGATAATTTTGAGACGAGATCGCAAGCTGGAGGGAGTAGCTCGCGACGAGGGCAGGCAGCGATCAAGGTGGGGGAAGTGGATAACGCGAGAGCAGGCAACGACGTGAAGGATGAAGGTGAAGTCGCGTATGCAGGCGTGCATGTGGGGTTTCAACGACATCGACATGGGGTGGACGTCGGGGTGGTTTCGTGACGTCGCGTGGATGGGGACGCATCGTCGAGATATGGAGGTAGCAGGGTGATGCGTAGGGAGGCGCACGACTTGGTGGAGGAGATGGTTGACTTCTTGATCGAAGGTAGGAGGGCAAAACACTCACGATTTCAATTTGGGGATGATGGCAGATGCTCGGTGAGGCTAGGGTTGGGTCAGGACTGTGAAGTTAAGTTTTTCACGAAGGCAAAGGAGAGGAGGGTCGTCTCGAGGCCGGGGTTGAGGGCAGCATCATTCTGTGGGTGGCTCAACTGCAGTGGTGCGGCGGCGTCATTGAATGGCAAGGTGGAAGTAGGCGGCACGTCGGAGCTAGAGTGAAGAAGAGGTATATAGGATTTTATTTTATAAATTTTAATTGAAGAAAGTTAGTTTATTAACTATAATCAAAATTGGAGTCGTTAATTTATATGTAATTCGTAATTTATTCATACGAGGTCCAAAATGAATAAATCAGTCGTGTGGGATTCAGAGCTGGAAAATATACGCAATAGGATTAAAATTGGAATGGGTTGTAGATAAAAACCAAGGTGAGTAAATCTCACTCATTTTGGATTACCGAATTTAATTTTAATAGTTAAAATTGATTATTGGATGCTTGGTTCAAGTTATAAAATATTATCTGTTGAATGTTAAATATGTATAGTAGAATATATATTAGTAGTTGTAGTGATATTCCCGCACATTATAGCGGATGAGACCCTATGCGCCCCGCGTAATAGCAGATGACCCTATGTACCGCGATATCCCCCTTGAAGTGGGATTGGTATTTTTATTGTTGACTAACATCTGTGGATGCAGGAAAACAGGTTGGAGGGATCCAACTAGATTCCTTAAAAATGTTGATTTATTTTTGTATATATAATATATGATTTGTTAGAATAATCTGTTATAGATTATTGTTGTCATTGAATAATTGGATGCTTTGGTAGCACCGGCCTTAATTTTGGTATTTTAAAATACTATAAATATTATTTTGAAAATTGAGGGATTTAAAGGAAATTTTGAATATAAAATATTTATATCGAAATTTAGACTTTTTCAAAAGAAGTTGATTTAGAGAAAAAAATATAATTTTATTTTGAGTTGTACTCAACTATTCAAGAAAAATATTATAATAAAGATTTTAAAGAAATAGTTATATGGAGGATTTTAAATAATGAATTTTAAATTAAAACCCTGAAAAATATATAAAGGAGTTGAAATCGATATTTAAAAAGGATTTGAAAAATAAATGGAATATATTAAGAAATGGATTTATAAATGAGGTTTTACAAATTAAATTGTTTTATAAATAAGTGAAACTCAAAGGAGTTTATAAATTTATTACTGATGTTATAAATAAGAAAAATGATGGTCAGTTGATAATTTGGGAATATAGATTTACGATGTGAATTTATATCGAGTTATGGAAATCATTGGGAAAGAAATGGTGGAATCTATTTTTGAATGTGGGAATGGTGATAAAATTGAGGTATAATCGATGTGATACGAATCGAGAGGAATTTATAAATTTAAATTGGCAATATTGGATTTTTAAATAGATTTTTGTCGAGAAATTAAAATTGTTTTAAATGGGATTTTCAATTACTATACAATGTAACTTAAATTATTATTTATAATATTCCAAGTAGTTAGCTATTATAATATTTAATAATTAATAAATTCTAATTTTTTAAATCTGCTTTTTAAAATTAATTAGTTATTTAAAAATGATTTGGAAAGGAGTTATCGATGTTGTTAAAATGTTTTGATATTTTAAATTTACTTAAACATATTTTTGAAAATAAACTATTATTCTTTAAAAGTACTTATTTTATGTATATAGTTTAAAAGATTGAAATTAAATATAAATCCTCTCGAGATTTGAAGCAAAGTTTATTAAACGAGTATGATTTTAGATTAGAAATATTATAGTGGGATTTTGGGAGCTTGAAGAAAAAATTCCAAAGTGTTAAAAATACGAGAAATTCGGAAAATGAATTAGAATTCATAAAAGAGGTTAGAAATGGGTATTTGGAGATATAGACAAGTGCATTCGACCTTGGAAATATTAAGGAATTTACAGATAAAATTTGTAAAGAGTTTTGAGAAATAGGAAATAAATGGACTATTTCCTGAATATTGGGATAAAAAGATCTTAGGAAGTATACCTATAAATAATCCTGTATTGGACGGAAATGATTTGAAAATAGTTAACTTCGAGATTTTAATTTTAGAAATATTTTCAAAGGGATGAATTAAAATTGGAAGCGAGGAAAATATTCTAAGTATTGAAATGACTTGAAAATATCCTGTTAAGGATATAAGAACTTGAGTTTGATTTCCACTATTAAAATATTGAAAGGGTTTGAATATATATCTTATAAAGATACCTTTGGAATATTTTTGGGAAATTATAATAAGGCCAGATGATTGCTTATGGATGTTTTATTGATAGTTAAATAACCGACTATCAATATTGGCCAATTTCTTTAATCGTTTCGAAGAGACCGGGGTCGGATTTAATTATTTGAAAACCACTTCGATCCGGTTTGAACGTAACGAATAAATACCGTGAAGATGATGAAGATGGTGATTCGGTTTGTCTATACCTAGGACAACTGATATGGACGAATGCTATCATAACATCGTCATTGGAGGACGATGAGCATTCTAAGTAAAATTATTCTTGAAAGGTAACGCTTAGCCTCGAACCTCATCAACCGGGAATGACTAAAACTGGGGAGATGCAGCAAGGCTAAGTGGGTCGCACCCAAGTAAAGTATGTTATCACTTTTCTAGATGTCCTCAGAAACCTATATATTATGGATACGGTTGTGCATGAAGGAAGGAGCACTCGATAGAAAGGGTGGGAACACCCGTGGTGATAACATATCCAGTCTATCTAGGTTAAGGGTAGGCCGGCCTTGTGAGCAAGGGATCTCGGCGTGGTCCTCAGTACATTGTTCTAGAGGTGTACTGTGATGGGCGGTACCCCAGTGGCCCAGTCATTCGTTGGAATCCATTCTCCAATACGAGCTTACTGTTTTGTTTGTGGAGCCTAGCATGCTGGAATTTAATTAATGTAACAATTTCAACTATTTGAATAAGTATTTATACTTAGACACTATTATAATATCAGATGATTTTGATAAAAATTGTTTGGTTATCGTAAGGGAAAACCCGTCGTGTTTATGTGTAACGCGGTCTTACGAGATACCTTTGCTTTCAAAGGATTTTGATAAATCTAATAATTCCATTTGAGTGTGTTTTCTCACGTTGGTTTTCCAGACTGACTCTGGTGTTATTTATTTATAATGCTCGAGTCAGACCGAGTATTACAGATTCAGGATAGGATGCTGCTAACCTGCCTTTTGGCAAGGCCGCGGACAGACGGATTTAACTTAAACAACTTCAAAACTATCGAGACTAAAGTATGATGGATTCGGTTTAAAATGATGAAGTTCACTTGAATATGTCGTTGGGAAAAGGAGTGGAGAAACTACATGGCTCGGCCTAGGCAGTTTGGCAGATATCGCTCGGCATTGGGAAGGTTCGGCGTTGGAGGATGTTCGGCATAGAGAGATCGTCGTTCGACATAGAGGGATCGTTCGGCACTGAACGAGTGCTCGGCATTAGAAGGATCATTCGGCAAAGAGGAATGTTCGGCACTGGACGAGCGTTCGGCATAGAGAGATCGTCGTTCGGCATTGGATGGAGCGCTCGGCATTAACCAACGTTCGGCATCTGGAGACGTTCGGCATTGGATGGATCGTTCGGCATCAAGGAGCGTTCGGCATTGGATGTGTCGTTCGGCGTACCTCACCTCGCTCGGCATTGCACCTCGCACCTCGATACCTCTATACCTCGCACCTCCATATTTCGGTACCTCGCACCTCCATATCTTGGTACCTCGCACCTGCATACCTCGGTACCTCGCACCTCCATACCTCGGTACCTCGCACCTCCATACCTCGGTACCTCGCACCTCTATATCTTGGTACCTCTCATCTCCATACCTCGGTACCTCGCACCTCCATACCTTGATACCTCGGTACCTCGCACCTCCCAACGTTCGGCATGAGGAGATCGTTCGGCATTCACACCTTGTTCGGCATTCAGCGTTCGGCATCTATGGTTCGGCATATGGAGACCACTCCATTTGGGCTGAGGTACTCGGCTACCAGGCCCACCAGGGAAGTCCAACCCATCTTTGCCTATAAATAGAGAGGCAGGGGCACATTAAAAGGGGATCTTCTTTCTGCTCTCTTACTTTCTCTTTTCTAAGGCTAAGGCAACTCTGCCATTTTGTAATTGTAATCGATTATTACAGCAATAAAAAGCAAACTTCTGGAGTTGACGTAGGCCGGAGTTAGCCGAACCACTATAAAATCTGTTGTTCTTTACTGCTTTCATTTCAGTTTTAACTGTTCTTCACATTATTACTCTCTACATACATTCTATCTCTGAGCTATGATTGGTATTTGGTGCTTTCATCTGGATTTGGGGGTTAGTGACCAATTTTGGCGCTAACACTTTGGTGCTTTCACTGAGAAATTGAAACACTCAGGAATTTTGGAGTTAGGAACTTGGATCTTAGAAAGCAATGGCAAGACCACCAACGAAGAGGCAAGCAGTGGAAAGGAGCAATCAGGAAGGAAGTCAAGCAGCATCTTCTGGAGCTGGAGAGGGTCATGCATCCATCTACATAACTCGGGATGAGATGCAAGTGATGATGAATTCTATGCAAGAGCAGATGATGAAACGGCAAGAGGAGATGATGCAGGCTCTTCTTAGGCAATTTGGACAACCAGGAACTGCAAGTGCTCAAGATCATGGAGCTGGACCAGAGGAACTCAACCAATGGACAGATGGAGTGAATCAGCAGGGGGCAGCTCCCAATCAACAAACAGTTAACAATCTAGATGGACCTAGACTCGGGGGCACGCCACCAGGAGTACGTGATGAAGAATATGTGCCAGAATTTCCTCGGGGACTTGGGGGCAGTCTGGATTAGTTGGAAACACTGGATTGGCTGACATTATCAGGCGGACTATTCGCGGAGGTCTGAAAAATAGGGATTCAGAGGGAGTTAACAAAAGTCCGTTTACCCGGAACATCAGGACAGCTAGGAATCCGCCCGATTTCAAACTACCCACTCTGGAAGTATACAACGGGAAGACGGATCCCACCGACCACTTGATGAGATACACTAGGCATATGGAAGTGCTGGGGGCAACGGAGGAGGTTATGGCCCGATATTTCCCCCTGTACTTGACTGAAATTGCTGCTATGTGGTTTAGACAGCTGGAGGATGGATCCATTGGAACATGGACAGAACTGGTGGACAAGTTCTTAAGTCAGTTTCGAGTTCACATAAAAAGGCCAAAGAACGTGATGATGCTAACGTCAGTCAAACAGGGGGCAGATGAATCGCTCAGGACATTCTTAACTCGATTTAATGCAGCAGTTGCTTCGGTGGATCGGCCAGATCCATCAATGGTTCTGATGGCTGCGGTATCAGGAGTCAGAGATAATTCGGATTTCAAAGTATCATTGATACGGGACCCACCATTGGATCTTGGGGAATTGTTTCATGAAGCTGAAAGATTTCTTCGACAAGAGGATGCATGTTTGGACATGAGGCCAAAGGAAGTAAACACGACTAAGGATGGAGGACTACCCTGCGAAAGCTCGGGTGGGGGCAAGGATAAAGGGAAAAGGAAGCGCTGGGGAGAACCAAAGTTCTCCACTTACACAGGATTGAACGCAACGTTAGAGCGGATTTTCTTAGGTACTTGAGATCGCCTTTCTTATCGAAGGCCAGCAAGGAGGGAACCCTCAGAACGAGAAAGGGCGTCAGGAAGGCACTGTCTTTTTCATGACCTGGACGGGCATGACACTAACAGCTGCCGGCATTTGAAGGACATAATCGAGGAGCATATAAGGAATGGTCAGTTGCGACAGTATGTCGGAACTCGGAATGCGGCGGTGGAACAGGAGCAGCCAACGCCTGCCTTGAACGACGAGGGCATGAGGCCCAGGAATGGTGGCCGATTGGTCATCAACTAATCTTGATGGTTTGGAATAAGTAACAAACTCCGGGCAAACGGTTAAATCACTTACTCATGTACGGGGTCAGAGATAACCCTCAGGCATGCTCTGAGGTGATGGCTTACCGAAACGCCCGGGTTTGCGAAATCTGTTTTTTCCTTTGACTTGGACATTTGCTTTTTCTGGTTTGGTTTTGGAGTTTTGTTTGAACTCCCTGTTTTGCTCATTTTCTGGTTTGGATTCTGGTTTGGATGTTTGTTTTTTGGTATGGATTTTTGATATGGGTTTCTGGTTTTCTATTTGGATTTGGATTTCGGATTGGATTTTGATTGGATTTTCTCTGGATTTTGCCTAAAAGGTCGTCGAGTATGGACTATGCTCGGCAAGGGTCCGAAGAGACCAGGATTCGGCCTAGGACTTGGGCCATATATTATCGGTTACTATTTTAGGTCGTCGAGTATGGACTATGCTCGGCAAGGGTCCGGAGTGACCAGGATTCGGCTTAGGACTTAAGCCACGGCATTGTTCGACGTTCAGGGACACTGAACCATGAACACCATGGAATTACTTAACGTAGGTCATCAAGTGTGGGTTGCGCTTGGCAAGAACCCGGAGAGGTTACGGATTTGGATATTGGCTATGAATAACTAAGGATTCGGACAAGGACCCGGAGCGGTCCCAGATTTGGATATCGACCCGGAGAGGTCACGGATATGGTTATAGGTTATTGGATATGGATGGATTGGAACTCGGTAGTCGGGTTCAGATGGATGTGGAATTGGATAAGGACTTGGTCACAGGATAAAAATCAGACATCGACTCGGAACAGTCGCGGAAATGGATCAGGATATGGACGTAGCACTCGGATAAGATGGCTTGGTAATGGATTGGATTATGAATCGGAAAGTATGGATGTGGATAACATACATACTTGGGATATTGGACTTGAGGCTATTCAAAACACACCTTTCGCAGCAAGGCATGTTTTGGGGGGCAAGTGTTAACCCGCCTTTTGGCAAGGCCGCGGACAGACGGATTTAACTTAAACAACTTCAAAACTATCGAGACTAAAGTATAATGGATTCGGTTTAAAATGATGAAGTTCACTTGAATATGTCGTTGGGAAAAGGAGTGGAGAAACTACATGGCTCGGCCTAGGTAGTTTGGCAGATATCGCTCGGCATTGGGATGGTTCGGCGTTGGAGGCTGTTCGGCATAGAGAGATCGTCGTTCGACATAGAGGGATCGTTCGGCACTGAACGAGTGCTCGGCATTAGAAGGATCGTTCGGCAAAGAGGAATGTTTGGCACTGGACGAGCGTTCGGCATAGAGAGATCGTCGTTCGGCATTGGATGGAGCGCTCGGCATTAACCAACATTCGGCATCTGGAGACGTTCGGCATTGGATGGATCGTTCGGCATCAAGGAGCGTTCGGCATTGGATGTGTCGTTTGGCGTACCTCACCTCGCTCGGCATTGCACCTCGCACCTCGATACCTCTATACCTCGCACCTCCATATTTCGGTACCTCGCACCTCCATATCTTGGTACCTCGCACCTCCATACCTCGGTACCTCGCACCTCCATACCTCGGTACCTCGCACCTCCATATCTTGGTACCTCGCACCTCCATACCTCGGTACCTCGCACCTCCATACCTTGATACCTCGGTACCTCGGTACCTCGCACCTCCCAACGTTCGGCATGAGGAGATCGTTCGGCATTCACACCTTGTTCGGCATTCAGCGTTCGGCATCTATGGTTCGGCATATGGAGACCACTCCATTTGGGCTGAGGTACTCGGCTACCAGGCCCACCAGGGAAGTCCAACCCATCTTTGCCTATAAATAGAGAGGCAGGGGCACAGTAAAAGGGGATCTTCTTTCTGCTCTCTTACTTTCTCTTTTCTAAGGCTAAGGCAACTCTGCCATTTTGTAACTGTAATCGATTATTACAGCAATAAAAAGCAAACTTCTGGAGTGGGCGTAGGCCGAAGTTAGCCGAACCACTATAAAATCTGTTGTTCTTTACTGCTTTCATTTCAGTTTTAACTGTTCTTCACATTATTACTCTCTACATACATTCTATCTCTGAGCTGTGATTGGTATTTGGTGCTTTCATATGGATTTGGGGGTTAGTGACCAATTTTGGCGCTAACAGATGCTATGGAGCTCAGGAGACGAGATGAATGACAAGACGTATTCCTGTAGATTTGTATTTCCGTTGTGTGAGGACAAGTGATTAAACTGTCCAGATTGATAGTTGTATATTGTACTCTGATAATGGTATGTACATTAATAGTGCAGTTCTTGTATTTAAAACCCGTTTTTATATATTATATTTTGTTCCGCTGCGATTGTGGGATTCTGTGTTTTGTTGTTCTATTTTTCTTCTACCTTTTTCTTCTTCACCCTAATGATTCGTATTTTCCATTCAATTTGAGTCGAACTATTGTGAATTATGGTCGATTCAAGGGGTACAGAACTGCGGGTCGCTATAGAGCATCCAAGCATCAGAAAGACAAATTGTTAGGGTAAAATAAAAAGAAGAATAGGGGGAAATATAATCTCGTGGTGGAGCGATAACATATAATATAACAAAGACACTAAAAGCTATAACTCTAAGATACATAGTATATCAGAGTTAAAAACAAACCTCATCAGCCTAGACAAGTATAACTTTCTGACCTTACAGTTGCTGATGGGTATGCATAATAATACAGCGGAAAATAAAAATACAAGGGTAGGTGAACATCCAGCTCTACTCCGAGAGCACCATGTCCCACCAACGACAACCTAAAAAAACTCGTTCTGACCCAAGCTTTATAATATAGTAACAAGTGGATATGTTTGGGAAACCTAGGTGAGAAATTAAAGAAATATGGTGAACATATAATAATCTGTGATGCCATGCTACTAAATATGGAATGGGTTTTACCTTATAGGAAACACATCCATAAATGAAAGAATGTAAACAAGTTAGAACAAAATCAGAATTTAAAGAATGGGCAAAGTTAAGATAAAAATTCAAACTTAAAGAATGGACAAAAGTAAATGAACATAGAGGAGAGCACAAGGCACTTCTCGATGCAAATAAGAAAAGATTAATTCCAAGGTTCGAATCGAAACAAGGAGACTAAATTTATCCAACATGACAGGAGGGTGCGCCCTTTACACCAAAAGTGTACCTCTAGATAAAATACACTTGAGATCACATGCCAAACATGCAGCACTCTTGGGAATTTCCAAGCTAGACCCGGTAGACTTAATGCGGGCATCTGAATATACTCACATTACCATCTGCGTGTTACCAACAAATCTCTAGATAAATGTGAATATAACCTAATGGATGTGACCCACATGGCTTGGCTCCCACTCACACTTTGGTTTTAGTGATCCATGATGTTTGATGCCAACGCCTAAAACGAGCTACAAATCGTCTTAGATTAGCGAAGAATAAAGAAGGATATCAAAATCGATAGTCGATGAATCGACTATCAAAAATAAAACAGTACTACCCCGCGAAAAACAACAAAGCCGAACAAGTTACGAAGTGTTGCATCCTTACTCTATAACATTCTTAAATTTTAGAATAGAAAGAGTGTAAATTCCCCCAAATGAGCAATAAAATCGTCTTGAATCAATGAATACAAAGAAGATAGTAGGTACGATAGTCAATAAGTCAACTATTGGGGATAACAAAATGATCTTATATGAAAGTAAATCTCCTACACTTATCACAATTTATCAATCCTGAACTAGCACTACCCCGAGGAAAACAACGAATCCGGAAAAGTAAGGGAAGCTTCCAACCTTATCATCGCAACATTCTTAACTTTAAGAATAGCAAAAGTTCCTTCAACGTTTAGTGCTAAGCGTAAGACTAAATATTTTCAACAAACAAATCGAACTTTTAAAACATTTGACTCGCACTTGTGCTTGATTTTCGCATAACAAATATATGTAAAACACTTTAAAAACACTCTTTAAATTATTCATTTGATGAGATAATTATATTTCTATGTGTATTAAAAATAGGGGTTAAAAAAAGATGTCATTAAAACATTGTTCACTATAAACCCAAAACAATTTATACTTAACTTTATTTTTATACATTCCTTTTTAAAGATTTTCATATTTATAAACTACCATTTAAAACTTTAAAACAACATTTATTATTTCGAAAGATAATAAATCAATTTAAAATACTTTTGTAAATTCAAAACAAAGTTAATCATTCCGAAAGATAATTGATATAACTACTTTATAAATTTAAAACCACATTAATTATCCTAAAAGACAATTAATCCAATCTATAATCTTTTTATAAATTTTAAAACAACATTAATTATCCCGAAGGAAAATAAATCAAATTTATAACCTATTTATAAATTTTAAAACAATATTAATTATCTCGGAAGATAGTTAATCAAATTTATAACTCCCTTCATAAATTTTAAAACAACACTTGCCCTTTATTTCAAAATTCTCAAAATTACTTGAAAATATAGTTTAAACAACTTTCAAAAGGGAAAAAACACAACCAAACATTTATTTTATAAAAATACAAAACAAGTTCAACACATAAAGATTTAAGGAGATGACATTTCATAAGTGTCGATATAGCGATAATTGCTATAACGACACTTATACAAATCAAACAGTATGTCACAAATATTTCAATCAAACATCAATAAAAGCAACATAAGAATGTAAGTAAATCAGCATTGACGAGAAACCCCTTATCGCCTCTCTACAAAAGTCCACTGTAAATCACATATATGTATATGTATTTTGAAGTGCTCTGTAGTGACCTATTCGCTACGTATACACTTCGACTTTCTCTTGCTTTTGTTCCCTGCAACACAATGGTTATTTATATTTTTGCTTCCAAGCAGGAATCAAATCCAAAGAAAACAGTGAAACAATATAATATAACTATTATCCAAGCATTCAACAATAATAAACATCAACACTGATATCGTATAGTTTATTTAGAGGCGAGTAAACCGATCAAAATTCAAGTTGACGCTTTCGTGTTTCGGTTTGATCTAAAATCGAACATTCAATATTAGCTTAAAATTCTACTGGCTTCAAATTCAACTAATCCAACTCCAATGCATAGATAACATTGATATAAGTCCAATGCAAAAGACCGTGTCCAAATCCGACCTCGTATGAGTAAGATATTGATTTTATAAGATTTGAGATCGAACAATTAATTAACTAACTTAATTAGATATTTAAGTACCCTTAATATACGTCATCCCCAAATCTATTTTGAGGCCACCTATACATGAATGAATATGCACAGTGACATACCCAAACACATGACCCTCTCTCTCCTCCTAGATCCATTCACACACCACGAAATCGACAACCGATTGATCCGACAACCTTCTCTAAGTGCGAGCTTTGCGGCCAACCTCTCACATTCACCTCTAATCCCCTACTGCAAATCACGACCATACGCTACCCTCCATTGTACCAAAGTGACTCTATTTGCTCCATGAGCTCGGAGCTCCCATTGACGGCGTCAAATGATTTTCTTCAGCAAAAATTAGCAACCGTACATTCCGCTCGACCAACCGTGGCCCCAATCTCCGACCAAGCTAAACCCTAGGCATGGCAAAACTATCGACCTCAGCCGCTCATTACTGCATATGACTATAAGCATATAAATTAGAAGCTTATGACCACATGAGCACAATAGATCCACTCTCGTTCGATTTCCTTGATTAAATCTGCGGGTAGAATTGAAAGAAGAGGGGCGGCTCACTTTATTTTGTACAGGAAAAAGAAAGTGGAAAGAAGAGATGGAAATAAGAAGTGTTAAACTAGGTTATATTTCTTCAGGTTATTATATTTTTAAAATTCTGCCACTTCGCTACGAAGAATTTTCATTTTGCATACGAACCGCGAACGACAGAAACAAAAATATGATCGTGCACAGAAATGCATCGTGATCTCAAAACAGCAATAAAATACATTGGTTATCTTATTCTGTAAAATTACAAAAATACCATCGTTTGCCGAAATATACGTGAAACAAAATTTAAATATTTTCCAAATTAAAATTAGGGAAAAATAATATTAATTCATTAAAAATACATTATCAAAAATTAAGTCATTTTATTAACAATTGATTTTACTGTTGTTAATTCAAACTATCTATTATTGTAAATATATTTACAAAATGATTTCAGCATTATTATGTATTAATTAGAAGGAGTTAAATTATTTTTTTCCGTTTAATTAATATTTTGATTCACAACTTCAAATATTTAAATAATCCCTATATTTGAATATAAGTTATTTATATTTTTCTACGACGTAACATTCTCACCCCTAAAAGAATTTCATCTCTGAAATTCCTAAAGGAAGTAAATGTCTTCTCACCCTTAGATTTTCAAAGTTCCTTATGTTATGGAAAATTTCGGCAGCACCTTCGCGTGGCTAGATCCTGAAAAACTGCAACTCTCCATAACTGGCCCAAATCAACAAAAAAAACAATAGTCCAAAATTGGCCTTCCATATCTGGGGCACAATATCATCAATTAGTCACCAATTTCTAAATCTACTACATACCTCTTTTGCATTTTATTTTTATCAAGCAACTTGCTATCTCGATGCGAATGCAGGTGTGCAAGAAATCAAATAGTAATCTCTTGTTTCCATACCTATCTTGTACTTATATAATCCAAAAGAGAACCATGCTGACAAAAGAGCAATACACAAGCTATCTCTTTCATAAGTAATAACAATATAAATAGTATAATAATCATATGCAATAAGGCAGTATGCTGCAACTTATAATAATGATGCAACTCTAGTGTAGTATAAACCCACATGCAACCAAAAGCGATATACAACCATATGCAAAAAAAGTACGGAGAATACTCTGTAATAATATACTAAGCATCCAATCTTTTCAAAAGATAAATTTAGAATTAAATGCACGGGTTTTAATATTCAAAATATAATTTCAAATTCCTCCAAAGAGAAATATATCAAAACTAAAATCAATTACGATAAGGAGGGGGCTCCTTCCATCGAAGCATGGTATAACTCTAAAATCAAAACAACATAGAGAATCCAGTGGTATTTCAGTTCCTCCTAAAACAATAACTAGAGCAAACAAATATAACCGACAAGTCTTCCAAATTGGAAACCCTCAATTGTCCAACTTTAATCATAACCAAAAATATTTGAAAAACCACTTCATAGAAACTCCTTTCAAATATCTTGAAATAATATTACTTCACCAAAGTTTTCAAAATAATATTATCATTATTATTTGTTTCATAAATTCTTTTGAAATCATATTTTCAAAAGCATTGATATTTAAGTCCTAATATACAATAACTTTATAAACCGTAGTCTATAAAATCACACTATCAATCAAATCAAATTCTATAAAGGAATAAACTAACAATTAACATTATTTAAAATATTAAATAACAAACAAAAAAGATTCAGAATTTTGGTTAGGTTCACAAC
This sequence comes from Allium fistulosum, assembly GCA_030737815.1. NCBI lineage: Eukaryota > Viridiplantae > Streptophyta > Magnoliopsida > Asparagales > Amaryllidaceae > Allium > Allium fistulosum. Next base: position 1,440,365,956 of record CM060902.1, read on the forward strand.
TTTCTCAATCGTCCAGTGATATAGATAATTTCTTAAGCATACCATTACACTCATCAGCCTTTGGTTATTGCTTAGTAGATTGTCTAAGTTCCCACAAACAAAATTTAATGTCACTCCCCAAACTTTCCTAAGCTATACAATAAGGCATACAAATATATGTAAGCCTGTATGATGTACATAAATCATCCATATGTGATATATGATCCGACCACTTGCTCGGATACCTAAACTTTGCTTTTGAACTATTATCACACACTCGACCTCCCTAGTGCGAACTCCGATTAGGTTCCTTGATTAGAAACCTCCACTCCCCTTACATAGCTATATACCATGATAGAAAACCTCAGTACCATATCAAGAATTCAAATCAAGTGTTTACAAACAAGAATCAACTAAGAAATCCCTTTTTGGACTGGTTATGTATTTGAATCCTAGATGAAGAATCGTGTGAAAAAATGATCTACGTATAACTTACATACATATTCCGATTAGTTTCCTAATTACACCAATCTCTTTCTAAATTACTTTCATTTTTATTTATGGTATTTCATTCAATGCTAAAATTATTTATGAATCATTTCACAAATTTACACTTAAGTTTATAAACATTTTATAAAGACAGATCTTTATAAAACATTAAATTAAAAACTTACTCCACTCTTATTTACTTGTATATACTCTTCAACATCATAAGAGTACATAGAAAAAGTCAATTTCATTTTATTTATTTATTATTATTTTTTATTTTATTTTTAAATTCAAATGGAGGCCCAAACAAAGTATGGGTCTTAAAACTGAGTCGACCACTTTGACCTTTTTATCTTAGGGCATTCTAAGGAAAGATGTTTATGGGTTGGCCCAATAACATCAAATAGTTTACACAACTTAGATGATTAACAAAAACTATGGTTTTAATAAAACAATGCTTATTAAAACCTTCATATCCAATTTAACCTATTTAAAAACTTGAGTTATATTATCACTTTTCTACCTTAAAGTAATAAAAATTCATTTATCAAATTATTTATCAAAATACCTTTTATTTTGAATCAATTTCCTTTAAGGAAACTTAAGAACTAATATCGGTTTTTATTTCAAAACCCTTTTAAAAATCATACTACATATATTCTATATATAAAATAACAATTTATTTGCTATCACTCACTTTGGGTTTGTTCGGATTCGAACTCATTTCGATTGCACAATGATAAAGAGAATAATTTATTAATGCATTACAATGTTCGTCTAAGTAAACAGATGATCGTCACTTAGAAGATTATTCAGAGTACCATAAAACTAATCGAGATGTTTTCCTCGAACTATCCAAAGAAAATGTATCTTTATTAAAACTTCTCTTTGAAATATTTGTACTTATAAATACTTACAAGTAATACTACAATTACTTTTCTCAAAATCCTTTTGAAATCATTTCAAATAATACATGGATTTAAATTATCAAAAACCCTTTATAAATCATATAAATCATTTTATGTAACATAGTAATATAAAATGTACCTTTAAAATCATCTTACGTTATAATAACTATCTTTTACTATAATAAACCTTTCACAGATATTTATTCTTTAAATGTCTTATCTTCCCATTTATATTATATTAAACAACTTTATTAAAAATGACATTTAACTTAACATTTTCACCGAACACCTTATAGTAAAATTGTGAAACTCAATTCACAAGGGGTTTGTTTTAATACACTCACAATCATCAAACAGTAAATGCTTATAAAGTGGTCAAGCATGAATAAACAATCAACAAACAATAGTAAATGCTACTAAACTACTCGAGCATGACAAATCAAACAATAATGATAATAAAGAAATATTATCATTAACAAATAAACAAACATAACATAAATAACTATATCAATTTGAAAATTATTCCTTTATGTATATAAAATATATAATCCTATGTAAAATATTTTATTTACCAATTTTCAAAAATCAATATCGTGTATGTTTTCCTTGTTCAGGTGTTTTGAAATCTCTATCGACGCCATGACGTCCCATGTCTCAATCAGAATTAAAAAATCAAACTTAACAGACCAATTGACATGATACATTTTTATAGCAAAAAAAATGCTCTCATATATATATATAATACTCTCAAACTCATTCTAGGGTGTCAGTTACCCTATCTCAAATGAGTTTATCCAACCAAAGCTAAGTTTCTCACTTAACCTTCAGCTCCGATACCAAATGTAATGACCCGCCTTTTCGACCCTTGAAAGTTAATACTTAGTATATCCACGGTATTAGAATGCCAAGCATCCAAGTGCCGAAAAGGCAGATTGTTAGGGTAAAATAAAAAGAAAAGGAACATGGGGAAACAAAATCTCATAGTAGAACGATAACATATAATATAACAAAGACAGTAAAAGTTGTAACTATAAGATACATGGTATATTAGAGTTAAAAACAAACCTCATCAACCTGGATAGTTATAACTTTCTAACCCGTTGTTGATGGGTATACACAATAATACAGCGAAAAAAAACTATGGTCGGTGAACATCCAGCTCTACTTCATGAGCTCCATATCCCACACATGACACCCTAGAAAAAACTCGGTCTAACCAGAGCATTACAATATAATAACACCTGGATCAGTCTGGAAAACCAGCATGAGAAATCTCGAGAAATATGGTGAACATATAATAATCTACGATAGCCCGCCGCTAAACAGGGACCAGGTTTTACCTCACAGGAAACACATACATAAATGAAAGAATGGAAACAAGTTGGAACAAAATCAGACTTGAAAGAATACGCACAATTAATATAAATATCCAAATTTAAAGAATGGACAAAAATAATTAAACATAGAGGAGAGCACAAGGTACATCTTGATGCAATTAAGAAAACATTAGTTCCAAGGTTCAAATCGAAACAAGGTGAATGAATTTATCCAACCTGACTAGGAGGGTGCACCCCTACACCGAAAGTATACCTGTAGATAAAATACACTTGAGGGCCCATGCCAAACACGCAACACTCTTGGGAACATCCAAGCTGGACTCCGTACACTTAATGCGGGTATCCAAATATACTTACATTACTACATGCATGCTACCAACAAATCTCTAGGTAAATGTGAATATACCTTAATGGGTGCGGCATACATGGCTTAGCTCGCACTCACTCTTAGGTTTTAATTTTCCATAGGGTTGGATGCCAATGCTCAAAATGAGCAACAATCATCGTAGATTCACGAAGCACAAAGAAAGATATCAAAATTGATAGTCGATGAATCAACTATCAGAAACAAATGAGTACTACCCCGGGGAAAAAATAAAGCCGAACAAGTTAGGGCAGTGTTGCTTCCTGCCTTGACTTAATAGAATTCTTAAATTTAAGAATAGTAAGAGTTTAAATACCCCAAATGAGAAATCATATTGAACCAGCAAATAGAAAGAATATAGCAGGATCAATAGTCAATAAGTCAACTATTGGGAATAACAAAATGATCATATATGAAAATTAAATCTCCTACACTTATCACAATTCGTCGATCCCGATCTAGCACTACCCTGGGAAAAACAATAAAGCCAGACATGTAAGACTGGTGTTGCTTCCTACCTTATCACGACAACAATATTAACTCTAAGAATAGTAAGAGTTCCTTCAACGTTTATTGTTATGTGTAAGACTAATTTTTTTTTCAATGAACGAATCGAACTTTTAAAATATTTGACTCGCACTTGTGCTTGATTTTCGCATCACAAATATTTGTAAAACACTTCAAAAACACTCTTTAAATTATTCTTTTAAAGAGCTAATTAGAGATAGGGTAGGCTTCAAATCAATATGCACGACTATACCATGTATCTTATATTGACTCGCACTTGATACCAGAGCTTAGGTTGAGTGAACACCTAGGCCTTGGTGGGGTAAACTCATTAGAGACAGAGTTAATAATACCCTAGAATGAGTAACTCATTAGAGATAGGGTAAGTGACACCCTAGAATGAGTTAAGTATATAATATATACAAGAGTGTATTTGTTATTGCAATAAAAACATATTATGTTTATTTGCCTGTTTTGTACTTATGGATTCTGGTCGATGTGCCTGATCAAGGTTATCAATAGGGATTCCCAAACACCTAACCAAGCAAACCGACTCACAAACTTTGAAATTTGTAAATGAAATAATTTTACATCAAATTATATTTTATACATAAAAGAATAATTTTCAAAAAAATTGATATAGTTATCCATGATATGTTTGTTTGCAAGGAAATGATAATATTTAATTATTATCATTTATTGTTTGATTAGTCTTGATAAGTTTCGATTAGTTTTGTGGTGATTTGATAATCTTCTAAGTGACGATCGGATGTTTTTTAAGGCGAACGGTGTATTGCACTTAGTAAGTTATTCTCTTTGTCATTGTACGATCGAAATGAGTTTGAATTTGAATGAACCTAGAAGCATGTGGTAATAGATATTTTGTTAAACTATTTATATGGAAATGTATGCAGTATTTTTTCAAAATGGGATTCGAAGAAGAAGAATGTTTATGATAACTAGTTTAGGTGGCTCGAGAATGACTAAAAATAGGCAAAAGATGTGTTCGGATGGTAAGCACTTCTCTTAGGTATTACCCTTCTTGGTAAGGGGATGTATGATACTACTTGGTAGGACCTAGTTCCTTGGTATCATTTTAAGGTTACTCGGTCTATATGTATATTTTATATGGATTAAAATATACAGTATCATTTCTAAGAGGTTTAGAAATAAAAACCGGGTATTTAATTCTTAAGTTTCCTCAAGGAATGGATTCAAAATAAAAAAGTATTTTGATAAAAGAACATGTTGATAAATGAAATGTTATCATAATAATTTTAGAAGTAAAAGGAAATTGTTATAAGTATGAACCAATAAGAATAAATACATAAGTCATACGTAGATCATTTATTCGCATGGTTCTTGATCTAAGGTTCGAGTACATGACTTTAAGATGATTACACCGATTCAGATAAGGATTTATCACTTGATTCTTGATGACGAACACTTGTAGGAGGTTCATCATATGATACCATGGTTTTCTATACATTGTACGATTTATAGCTTATGGATGACCTACATACATCATATAGGCTTATGAAAAGGGTTAAGGTTTTTTGTTCGCTTGTTTCTTCCTTTGTTTGATTTAGATGAATTTTCGGGTCGAAATTCTTTTAAGAGAGGAAGAATGTTATGACCTGGGATTTTATCGCTTTGATTTGTGAATATTTAACTAATTTTAAATATTCAATTAGTGGTTTTTAATAAACACATAAACCCCTTTTAATTAATAACTAATGATAGAATTTTTTTTTGAAATGTGTTTACAAAAATAAATAGTTCGATGAAAAATTGATAATGTGACCGAAATTCTTTAGTGGATTTTCAACTTTTTATCAAACAAAAGTTGTTGCAACGTTGTTGCATAAATATACACACATTTTAAACAAACATGCATATACAATAATGTGTCATATAGTACCAAAGAGAATTAATAAATCAAAGTTCCTTGAGCAGCTATTTAAAAGTGATTTAAATGGTATATTTTAATTTCCTTAACTTGTGCCACGTTTTAAGAAGGCTTGTTCCACACACATTTGATGATGTGATGTGTAGTACAAAAGGGGATGATAACATATCCTGGGTGGGCTAGGGGGTGCATATGACGATGAAGGGGAGGGGTAGTGGCATTAAATAAGGAAAGGCATGTTGGGTCATTTGCCATTTTTCAAATTCTATAAAATAGCTTCCATTTCACTTTCATTTCCTTTTTCATTTCACTTACACTTTCCATTTAGTTTCCACTTTTATTTCCTTACTTCTTCACTCATTTTTCCAAAAGTTAAACCACCTTAAAACTCCTTCTTTTCCACCTTGACTTCTTAAATAACCTTGTAACAACCTTGTTATCACCCTCTTCTTCTCAAAGATCCAAAATTTAGTGCTCACTTCCCAAAATTAGCCTTGGGCATAAGCTATAGGAGGGTTCATAGGCTTCTGTGCGAGCTTATGCTAGTTATCTTGTTGGGTTTTGGTGTTTGGTTAGTAGAAGCAAGTAGTAACAAGCATTTTCTGGAGTTTAGGTTGCATTAAAAGTGAGAAAGTTACCTTTATTAGTCATATAATTATTGTTGTAAATGTTGTAAAAAATCTTATGTGCTTGTTTATGTATGTTGTACAGATGTTGATATATGTATATCTAACGATTTGGAATTTAGTCCCACTTGAATGGCTTCGTTGTTAGCCAAATGATAGTTTAAGTTTGAAATCGAAGATTGATGTTAAGTATATGAAATATTATTTCCGTATACGAATTCGGTTTCTTATGCAAATTAAGTAGTCATATACATGGCACTAAAAGTCGATGAGTAGGTCGATCTTCTATCCATGAGATCTAGAATCAGAGTATTTAACTAAGGCAAGACCGGGAGCAACCTATGCCTTGACTTACCTGGCTTCGTTTCTAGGCGAGGGATAGAGTAAGTCGAAATACTGAGAACGTGACAAGTGCAGGAGATTCAATTTCTGTAAATGATCTTTATAATTTATAGTGGTATGTAAAGAATTCTTCTCATACTTAGCACTAAATTCTGAAGTATGGAAACTCATCTTTATCATTGAGAATTAAGAATGTATGTCAAGAGAAGGATAGTTTTCTAACTTGTCCGACTCCATTGTAATCAAGGTATAATACAAGTTTGAAATCAAAAAGTGAAGGTAATTATATTTGGTCTAATTTCCATTTGATCTATTTACTTACACCAAAGAAAAGTGTTATGGGTTTATAGTAAACATGTTTTTAAGTGACATTTATTTTTGGCCCATTAAGTAGGATTTTGAAATATGAAATCTTTTTTAATGTTTTGTGAATATACTTATACCATTGAGACAAGTATATGGATACATTTTCTATGTATTGAAAGTGTAGGGTTTTATGATTATACATATATCGATGAGATAAGTATATAGATATTTTTCCAAGCATTGAAAGAGTATAAATGAATAGTGAATGAGTAGTATGCATATTTACACCTTTGTAAATGTATTTTGGTACAAGTATTTACAAGGAGATTTTAATTAATGAAAGGATTAATTAAAGAGGCTTAGTGGTTACTTATGTGCTAAATCATGTTTGGTTTCCATATGAAACTAAATCTTTGATTTGGTTGTTTGCTCATTTGATAGTTAAATAACCGAATATCTAATCTTAGCTAGTTTTGAACCTACTGGTTGTTGGTTTGGAGAGATCGGGATCCGATAATTTATCCAAAAACTACTTCAAACTGGCATAAGCATTCGAATTGAAGACATCTTGAAGATGATGGAAATTGAAGACAGAGGTCTCTGAAGTGTAAGGTGTACTTGCTAATCCTATGGGTGATTCAAAAATGGATGCAGTAGAAGTAGTGCCTTCGATTCCTCACAACTTATATGGATGAATGATGGCATTGCATTGTTGTCTAAAGGGTAGTGTTAGCATTTCAAGTGGGATTTTCTAAAATAGTAAAACGTAGCCTCAAGCCTCACACCTGGGAATGACTAAACCGTGAGGTATGCTTAAGGGCTATGTGGTTCGCTACCAATAGGGTACGGAATCACTTGTATCTAGATTGATAGTTTCAAATTATGTATGCGATGGCCATGGAAATAGTTTGTCAGGGACAATCGGGGTGATGACATATTCGGTACTATCTAGGAAGGGGTAGGCCGGTCCTAATTTACAAGGGGACCATGTGAGGCCCTCATACATTTTTTTCTAGAGGTGTACCATGGCAGGCAGTACCCTAGAAGCTTTATCATTGATGGAATCCATTTTCCAATATATACATTACGGACTTAGTTGCATGCCAAATATGATGGAATTTGAGATGCAAGCATTTCAGCTATGTTATATATTCATTTTGAACCCTAGAAATTATTATAATACCATAACATCTTCTAATAAAAATGGTTTGGTTATCATAAGACACGTCCATGCTTATGTGCAGCGTGGTCTTATGATATACCTTTGTTTTTAAAGGGTTTTATAAATATAAAATTTCATAGGATTTGAGTTTCTCACGATGGTTTACCAGACTAATCTGGGTGTTATTTTCCTATACTACTCATGTCAGAATTGAGAATATTTCCAGATTTAGCGATGGATGCTTTGGAGCTTCAGGAGATGAGCTGCATGCCTCCAAGACCTATATATGTATTTTTATTTTCCATTACATTTCTTGTCTTGTATTTATTAGCATTTTTTGAGCCAGGCTGTTATAATTGTCCAGACTGATGATATGTTAGTTTACTCTGATTGTTGTATGTATATTAAAGTTCTCCTTTGTAAAGATCGTTTGGATAATATATATTACTGATCATAATGTGAGATTATATTCTGTGTTTTCTTTTCTTTCACCCCAACAATATGTCTTTCTAGCACTTGGATGCTCGGCATGTGAATACCATAGGTGTATTAGTGTCGAATTTTGAGGGTCGAAAAGGCTGGTCCTTACAGACCTAAAGAATGCTTTGGGTTGGGCATGTGTTGGTATTGGATTTTTGTAACATGCCATATTTTAAGGCTCAAAAATAAATATCATTGATACTGTAGTTATTCTTAGCATTATTTCCTAGTGATAAAATGAGATTATTTATTGTATTTTAAACATCAAGAGCACGAGAATTTATGAATTTGAACAAACATTTTCTATGATGACCGCCCTATGCCACCGACACCAATAATATCAAAATAGTGCGCTACAGTCATGCCCAGTCGATATAGAATGATCATCAAGGTTGAAAATGAAACAAATACAGCATATAACCAAATCGTTTAATTCTCCTTCTCATTCGCTTGAATAGTGCAAAAAAGTGTATTTTATATAGAAAATAATTTACTTTGGAAAACAAGCTTTGAAAACCAATTCTCAAAATCAATTTGAAAACCTTATTTGAAAATTTCCCTTATTATAGAGAATAAATAGATTTTACACTTGAAAATACTTTAAAATATTATATAATAATTATTTTGAAATGCCCATAAATTTTAAAAATTATTTCAAAATTGTTTGGAAAAATCCATGCTCGAAATCAAAGAAATCACTCAAAACCGTCATTCAAATTCAATTCAAATTCAACCTATCGAATATCTCACATTGCATGGATAAAATATAATACCACAGATATAAAAGGAGAGACAATAATAACTATGTGAACAAATCATCAGAACATAGATCCACAGAGTTATATACAAATGTAGTAGAGTTTATACAACGAAAATAAACCCAACAACTATCTCATAACAAGAAAATAAGCAGTCAATGCTAAGGCTTCCCAGTACTGCACAATGGAATAAGCCTAGAAATCCATAAAAGTATATAGTATGAGATAGCTCCATCCAGCTCGTCCTCTGCACGGCTACTACGTCACCTAGACCTGTTATCTAGTCTACTCATTTAAGAGTACCTAAGATAATAAGAAGCAAAGCATAAAACTTTAGGTCAGACCACAATCTGGTGTGAGGGGTAAATGAATCTCAAAATATTATGCATGTAAATATAGTAAGGAATAGAGGTACACGAATCATACCTGACATGTCCCTACAACCAAAGAGTTAGCACATAACATCATAATATACTACTCTATAAATAACATTAAGGTACTATACTCAAAATAAGAATATTAGCTCTCTAGGTATTCCTATCGCCAATACCTACTTCCAATGATACCTCTAAGTGATAGCTTAGAAAGCAACCATAACATCCATCAAGCAATCCCCACTATCACTATCGCATCACTATCACTCCATGTGCTCTGAATATAGATAACTCGAATGGCCTCTATACTACTAGGGACTAATGGAAATCCTAATTTTCAGTGTACTCTTATATCACGCAGCCCAAAGCTCAATACGTGTCTCGTAGCCAAAAGCTGGACACTGATCCCAAAGCCAATGGTCCAGGGTATTCAGATCTACTCATTGATCCTTGGGTGACCCCACTTATAATACCTCTACTTCGAGTGCAACAAAAAACATTCTGAGTATCTCCCTTGCTACATTCGGATCTGAGCCCTTCCTCTACTCAATCAGTTTCCATTATTCAGAACTCTTCACCTTCTTCATCCATGGCTCGGTCCTTTATTATGCCACTATCTTCGGTTCCTACTCGCTTTATGAGTCACCGGATGAAGATCTAAAGCTTTTTTCATGTTGTTACATCATCATCTGATACCCAAGCAAATGAGCCAACACCTCTAGCGTGATCTACAGAGTCCCCTACTTCCTCTTCAAATAGACCTGATCCCATAACTTCCGACAAAACAACTCGGTACCGAGTTAAAATGACTCGGCACCGAGCCATTTACTTAGCAAATTTTGGCTAAGTAAATTACTTTGCCTCTAATACTTCCTTTTCAAGTGCTTTGGACCTCGACCCATTCAATAAAATAACTCGACCCCCAATACAAAGCTTTCAACTCCAAGTTCTATAAACAACTCGGCATAATTCCCAACGCTTAGCCAACCCTTTGAAACTTGCCTTGGCCCATCTCCACTAACCAACACCTAGAGATCCCCAAAGTTGCCGACCCAACCGATTGATAAAAACCACTTAGTACCGACCCTTCACTCGGTTCTAAGTTAAATCCTTATGTAATTATGAAGTGCAACTTATTCTGCAAGCTTCCTCTATACTACAAAGCCTCTCCTCCAAGTTTCGTCCAATTCTGACCGACTTTTCCTTCGATTTGCTAAATTCTACAACCTAACTTCCGAGTCATCCAAAATACTAGCAAACATCATCAAAACACAACATATAATCATAAAATAACATGTAGATTCATCCATCTATACAAGCTATGCAAAAGAAGGTGAAAAACAAACAAATCATAATCTAAATCTACATATTACATGCATGTATGAATATGAATAAGGAGAATTACTAAATCATTTTTGAAAACAATTTCAAAGATTCACAATTTAGGTCATAAGCATATGATAACATGTAATTAAAGTTAGAAAAGGTTTTAAGTCCAAAATATCAAGTTGAAACATATAATTTTACCATATAAACATGTATAGGAAAGTGAGAAGGCATAAACCACTCATTAATTACCAAAATCAACCAATTCTTGCCTAGATCCAATGTAGACAGTAATAAAAAGCGATGCAAATCAACCAAAACAACGATCTTTAACTTTTGTTTGATGATCTCTCTAACTAGTGATTTGATAAAGATTAGGGAGTAATTTGTGTGATTTTGGGTGAAATTAGGATTAGTGGAATTTAAATCTGATTTGGGAAAGAGAGAAAAGCTTTAGTTTGACTCCTGCAGCCCCCTATTTATAATAATCTCGGATTAGACTCTGGCCTACTTATGGGATTAATTAATTACATACTAATACGAGCCAGCAACTATCTAAAATTAAAACAAACATAACTTCCTAACCGTAAGTCTTTTTTTCTATTATGACCACTCAGTGAAATGGGAAACCATCATCTGAAGCAATGGAATGGGTTTGAGAACCTAATTTCACTTATCAAAAGTTATAGCCCAAACAAGATTTCCAGGGTCAAAATGGTCACATAGAGATTCGAAAAAAATCATAGGTGTGTAAAATGTCGCTAAGAGTTATATCCCAAAATTATAGAATCATACGAACTCATATAGAAAAAAATATTTTACGATCCTCCAATACATAAAATAAAGGTCGTTACATTCTCCCCTTTTTAGGAATTTTTTCCCCGAAATCCCTAAACAAGTGAAGAAATAAGCAGTCATAGTTACTCTGCGTTCCTAGTAAGTATATGCAACCTTCAACCATATCAAACAAGTAATCACGCAATCAGTAGAATAGGTGATCCTATCCTAGCATGTGGAATACTAACCTATCGAATGCGATATACATTGAGAAAAGTAGATGTGATAAACGATGGATCTTACCATTCAAAAAGCTCTGGACATGTAGTCCTCATGCCCTCCTTAGTTTTCCACGTATAATCGTCATCACTTTCTCTCCATTGTATTTTTACCGGCTTCACTGATTTACTCCTAAGTTGTTTCTTATGTATCCAATAATACGAATTGACCTACGAGATCTCGAAACTTATATTTCTACCTCAACATATTCAAGTTGATTTAGCGAAATTGTTACGCCTGAGTCTTTCAAATTTATATAGGTAGGAGACATGAAAGACATCGTGCACGCCCGCCATCTTTTGAGGTAAGTCGACCCTATACGCTAACTTTCCAACCCTTTCTATTATCAAAAAAGAACCTACGAATCTTGGTACTAACTTCCCCTTATTACCGAATCGAACAACACTTCAAAAGGAGATACTTTCGCAAAAACCATATCCCCAACTGAAAATTCGAAATCTCTATTTCCTTTATCGGCGTAGCTCTTTTGTCGGTCTTGAGTGGTTTTCATTAATTGCCGAATGATCCAAATATTTTCTAAAGTTTCTTTATTCATATGCAGCCCAAGTATCAGTTCCTCGCCTGCTTCCCACCAACATGAAGTAGTATTACACGGTCGGCCATACTATGCTTCATAAGGGGCCATACCAATACTCGACTAATAATTATTATTGTATGCAAACTCTACTAGATGTAGATGGTCGTCCCATGATCCTCCAAAATCTATAATGATTGCTCACAGGATTCCTCCAATATATGATTCTCTTTCGATTTGCCCATTTGTTTGTGGGTGGTAAGCTGTACTAAGATGCAGTTCTGTCCCTAACCCTCCTGTAAGCTCTTCTAAAACCCACTAATGAACAACGGATCTAGGTCACTCATAATGCTCCTTGGTACGCTGTGAAATCTTACTATCCACTTTAAATACAACTCCGTCATCCTGGATGTCGTTCTATTTGACTTGATGGGTATAAAAAATAGTTGCTTTTGGTCAATCAATCAACCACGACCCTATGCTATCTTACTCTGCTCAAGTCCTCGGCAGTCCATCAATAAAATCCATCGACACTTGCTCCCATTTCCACTTAGGAACTTCTAGCGATTGTAATAATCCACTAGGTTTCTTTTGCTCTGCCTTTACCAATTGGCAGTTCATCCACTTCGAGATGACTATCCCAGTATCCTTCTTCAGACCTTCCCAATAATAGGTTTGCTTCATATTCTAGTACATCATATTACCCATAGGATGTATTGATAACCTAGAATGGTGGCATTCTCGTAGCACTTCATCTCACAATCCATTAATATCAGGAACAATCTCCCATCCTTATGAAGCCATCCTTCTCGATTGAGTCTATATTGCTTCATATCCTCAGACTCAACTCATTCTACTATCTTCTTTATGATCCCCACCAGCCCAGTATCTCGCTTCTGACTAGCTTTGATTCTTTTTATTCTTGTAGATCTGATCGACAAACTTGCAAACATCTCTAGTTCCAGTTCCCAATGAGGCTTTAAATCATATCCAACAGTTTACTTAATCCACTTCCATTCTAAGAACATTTCTCTAAACTAGCATGTCTTCTACTCAATGCATCGGGATTGCATTCCATTTTCCCGGTGTATAGGAAATGCTAAAATCATAGGAGTCAAAGAATTCTAACCACCATTGCTGACGAAGGTTGAGATCCTACTGAAAGAAAAAATACTTCAAGGATTTGTGATCCATAAACAACTCAAACCTTTCTCCTAGCAGATAATGCCACCACATCTTCAAAGAAAAAACTACTACTGCCAATTCTAAACTATTGCTGCCAATTCCAAACCATGAGTCATATAATTCCTGTCATGTGGCTTTAGCTGTCGACTAGCATAGGCAATAACTTTTCCTTTCTGCATTAGTGCTGCACCCAATCAAGTACCACACGCATCTGCATATACTATCAACTCTTCATTTCCACTTGGAATGGTCAATACTGGTGTAGTCATCAATCTCTCTTTCAGAATCACAAATGCATGCTCACATTTTGCATGTCATACAAAAGCCTAATTCCTCTTCGTCAAATTGGTCAACGGTGCTGCTATCTTTGAGAAGTCCATAATGAAGCACCTATAATATCCCGCCAATCCTAGAAAACTCCTCACGTCCATAGCATTATTGGGATGTTACCACCTTTGCAGGATCCACTACTATACCCTATCCAAAAATGACGTGACCAAAGAACCTTATTTCTTTTCTTCAGTAGTAACACTTAGAGAACTTCGCTCTCAACTTATGCTTCCTCAACACCTCTAGCACAATCCTCAAGTGTGTATTGTGCTCCTCTTCAGTTCTGGAATAAATTAGAATATCATCCATGAACACAATACGAACTTGTTCAACAGGTCTCTGAAAACCCGATTCATGATATTCATAAAGTATGCAGGAGCATTAGTCAAGTCGAATGGCATCGCCAACCACTCGTAAAAACCCGATGTCGTACGAAACGCATTAATGGGCACACTCTTTTTTGCTACTATAAATTTGTGAAATCTCATTGCCAAATCCATTTGAGAGAATACCTTCACACCGTGAAGCTGATCAAATAAGTCATCAATGCGTGGGAGTTGATACTTGTTCTTTGCCACCTTATTCAGCTCTCGATAATCCATACACAACCTCAAAGAGCCATCCGCCTTAGTCGCAAATACTATTGGTGCACGTCACTCAAATATACTCTTTCAAATGAACCCTCTCCTTAATAGGTCATTCACTTGCACCTCTAATTCCTTCTACTTTCTGGGTACCATACGCCTCAAAGGCATAACTATAGGTCTGGCTTTTTTTACTATGTCTATTTGAAACTCAATCTCTTTATGCAGCAGTAATCTAGTCACTTCCTTAAACAAATCCTAATACTCTCTAGTGATAGGCACAGATAATAACCCTTCTTATGGAACCTCAAGCGAAGATAGAAAGCTAACTATCACCCCATCCTCTGGTAGGCAGCCAATCACTACCGTTCGTCCTTCTACATCTCTGATTGTCCCTAATAGCTTCTCGCAATCTACTATCTTCGCATACTTCTTAAGCCAGTCCATCCCTAAGATAATCTCGAACCTAAAAAAATTCAAGGAAAAAACAATAACAAACAAAAGAGTATCCATGACTCGATAACACTAGGCCACGACAAACCATACAAAGGTAGTAGAGCCACCCACGGGATTCGTAACAATTAGAGGTCGATCTATTATCTCGGGTCTTAATCCTAATCTATCTACTAGGTCACTACATATGAATGAATGTGAAGCCCCGTTATCAAACAAAACACGAATGGAAACATCTTTAATGTAAAAAAATACCTTGAATAACGACACCCTTTCCCTTATCCTTCGCCGAGGGAGCACTCGATGAAGTCGGGACAACATCCAAAGCATATGCTTTCACAAACCTGCTTATCTTTCACCCGCTTCGGACAATTGTTCTTTAGATGCCCAGGCTTATCATAATTGTTGCATATTTTCTTCTCGCTCACTTTGCAATCCTTAATCAAGTGACCCTTCTTCTTGCACCTATAGCAAGTAGGTTCCCAATTAGCTTTCTTCTGGCTATTTTTTTCTTGAGACTGCTTCCTCTTTCCATTCCACTTTTTCTCGCCTTCACCCCCATGTTGCGATTTTGGCTCTTCCTTCTTAGCAAAAATGACAATAAATGCTACAGCCTTGGGATACATATTCTCATGATGAAGAGCTTTCTCAACAAGCTTCTCAAATGGCTCATCAATGTAGTCTACCAACTTTTCTCTAAGATAGTCATCCAAACCAATGATGAACTTCTCATTCTTTCTTAATGGAGTGTCGATGAATGAAATCCCATACTTTGATAAAGCATCAAATTCTACAACATACTCAGAACCTTACATCTCACCTTGCTTAGGATCACAAACTTCCTAAACAACACTGAATTCTGAGTAGCTGGAATGATCTTCTCTTCAAACTTTTCTTTGAACTGGTCCCAAGTCAACCGATCCTCTCGAGTAGCAATGGTAATGGCATTCCACCAGTTCATAGATCATCCTTGAAGTTGTCTAAAGGCTAGCTACCTCTTCATAGCATCATTCACTTCCATATCACTAAAGTTGCACTCACAGGTTGACTATATTCCATGAAATTGTTTTCCTTTTAGAGTAGAATAGTCCTTGTTTAACTTGGCAAAATCAACCATAGGCCCTTGCATGGGAGCACCTCCACAACAGCCACACCAGGAGTATCAACTTGAACATTCCTAATTATAGTTGCCATCATAGCATTCAACATTGCTTGAAAGTCAAGTGTAGTAGCTCCTAACCCTGCTTCTTCCACAACTCCTAGGGTGGAATTTCTCATAGTATTTCTTGTATGTCGGCTCATTTTTAATCTGTAATAAGAATGATAAGTATCTCATTAAGAAAACCCTGTCTATGGTGCTCCTGTGCATGCGACTTACATTATATGTTATATTACTATATAACTTTGAAAACCAAAATATATAACAAGTACGCACTCTCTCGTACACTTATATATGCTCGATCCAGTCTAAGGTGATAACTCCTTTTTTATCTATAGTGGATCGTGTATCAACTTAGGTTAATCATGTAACCAAAGCTATGATACCAAATGTGACGACCGCCTATGCCACCGGCACCAATAATATGAAAATCGTGTGCCGCAGTCGTGCCCAATCGATATAGGACGATCATTAGCAATGAAAATGAAATAAATATAGCAAATAACCTGTCGAATATCTCATAGCACATGGATAAAATATAATATCACATGTATAATAGGAGAGAAAGTAAAAACCATGTGAATAATTCATTAGAACACGGATCCATAGAGTTATATACAAATGTAATAGAGTTATACAACGGACATATACCCAACAACTATCTCATAACAAGAAAATAAGCAGCAACTGCTAAATCTCCCCAGTAATGTATAATGGAGTAAGCGTAGAATTCCATATAAGTATATAATACGAGATAGATTCATACGGCTCGTCCTCCGCACAACTGTTGCATCACCTAGACCTATTATCTAGTCTACTCATTTAGGAGTACCTTAGATAATAAGAACCACAACATAAAAGCTTGGGTCAAAAAACAGTATGGTGTGGGCGGTAAATGAATCTCAAAATACTATACAGGTAAATATAGTAAGAAACAGAGGTACATGAATCATATCTAACGTGTCTCTGCAACCAAAGAGTTAGCACATAACATCATAATATGCTACTTTACAAATAACATAAAGGTACTATACTTAAAATAAGGATATTAGCTTTCCAAGTATTCCTATCTCTAATACATACTTCTAATGATACCTCCAAGTGATAGCCTAGAAAGCAAGTAAAGAAACCATAACAACCATAGAATCCTTCAAGAAATCCCCACTATCACTATCACAGAATGTGCTCCAAATGTGTGATAACTCGTATCGCCTCCTTACTCCCAGGGACTAATGGAAATCTTAGTTTTCAGTATAATCTCGTATAATGTAGCCCAAAGCTCGATATGAGTCTCGTAGCCCAAAGCTAGACACTAGACCAAAAGACACTGGTTCAGGGTATTCAGATCCACTTATTGATCCATGGGCGTCCCCACTTATAATACCCCTACTTCGAGTACAATAGAAAACACTCCAAGTATTAAAGAATCCTTAGCACATACATCCGAACCCTTCTTTGCACCATTCAATCCAAGCCCTTCCTTTGCTCGATCCAGTTTCCATTATTCCTAACCCTTCACATTCCCCATCCACGGCTCACTCCTTTATCGAGCCGCTATCTTCAGTATCTACTCCCTTCAGGAGTCACCAACTAAACATCTAAAGCTTTTATCATGCTATTACATCATCATCCGATACCTAAGTGAATGAGCCAACAACCCCAACATGATCTACAGAGTCCCCTGCTTCCTTATTGTATAGGCTTGACACCATAACTTTCAACAAAACAACTCGGTACCGAGTCAAAATGACTCGGTACCTAGCCATTTACTTAGCCAATTTTGGCTAAGTAAATTTCTCGGTCTCTAGTACTTCCTTTTCAGGTACTTTGGACCCTGACCCATTCAACAAAGCAACTCAACCCCCAATCCATGGCTTTCAACTCCATGTTCTAGAAACAACTTGGCATAATTCCCAGCACTTTGCCAATCCTCGGAAACTTGCCTCGGTCCATCACCACTAGCCAACATCTAGAGATGCCTAAAGTTGCTGACCTAACCAAGCAATAAACATGACTCGATGCCGACCATTTAACTTGGCACCGGGTTAAATCCTTAGGCAATTATGAACTGCAACTTATTTTGCAAGCTTGCCACATACTACAGAGCCTCTCCTCCAAGTTTTGTTTAATTTTGACCAACTTTGCCTTTGATTTGCTAAATTCTCCAACCTATCTTCTTAAACATCCAAAATACTAGCAAACAACATACAATCATAGAATAACATGCACATTCATCCATCCATACAAGCAATGCACAAGAAGGTGATAAGCAAACTAATTCTAATATAAACTACGTATTACATGCACATATGAATACGAATAAGGAGAATTACTAAATCATTTTTAAAAACCATTTTAATGATTGACAATTTAGGTCATAGGCATATGATAACATGTAATTAAAGTAAGAAATTTTTTTAAGGCCAAAAATCATGTTAAAACATGTAATTCTATCATATAAACATGCACAGGATAGTGAGAAAGCATAAACCACTCATTGTTAACCAAAATCAACCAATTCTCACCTAGTCCAATGCAAACAACAATATAAAGTAAAGCAAACCAACCAAAACGATGATCTCTAACTTCTATTTGATGATCTCCTCTCTAATTAGTGACTTGGCAAAGATTAGAGATTAATTTATGCGATTTTGTATGAAATTAGGGTTAATGGGTATTTCTATCTGATTTGAAAAAAGGGAAAAGATTTAATCTGACACCTACAACCCCCTATTTATAATAATCTCGGATTAGACTAGTGACCTACTTATGGGCTTAATTAATTGCACGCCAATACTGGCCAGCAGCTGTCTAAACTTAAAATAGGCATAACTTCTTAACTGTAAGTCCTTTTTTCTATTATGACCACTCTACGGAATGGGAAACCATCATTCGAAAGTAATTGAACTTGTTTAAGATCCTAATTCAACTACTATCGAAATTTATAGCCCAAAAAAGATTTTCAGGGTCAAAATGGTTACATAGAAATTCGAAAAAAATGATAGGCATGTAAAATATCCCTAAAAGTCACATCCCAAAGTTATAGAATCATGCAACCTCATACGAATAAAATAAACATATTTTATGGTCTTCCAATACGTAGAATACGGGTTGTTACATTTTCATTTATTCATTTGTAAATTTATTACATTTAATTGCATAACCCTATGATTCTATTGTTTTGATAAAATATAATAAATACAATTATAAATTCAAAGAGCGGAATATGAAGATGTCCTCTTGGATGATCAGAGTTTTAACTACTTAGACAGTTATAAACCCCATTATTACATACAATCGGCAATAAGAAAAGCAGTTTAAACTACATAGCATAAACAAATTTTAATAGCAGTTTGCCTCTTGGACATCTCTGGAAACTTATTCGTCAAACCTGAAAACCCTACACTCGCCTACCCAATTAAATTGAGTACCCTAGAGTTTAGGGGAAAATCAAAAATTTTGGGTCAGACAAAAATTCCGATGTAAATAGTATTATACCATCTCAAACCAACATAGAAGACTGGTGAGACCATGCCACTAAAGCACAAAATGGTCTAACCCTCACCGTTATCTTTACAATCAATCAATATTTTAATCATAATATGTCCTGCAACCAAAATGAATAGAACATAACCATAACATCAATATCATCATCATTCATATTGAGTAAAAATGAGTAGTCCGTCATTCACTATGGTCAAAGAGTCTTACATTCCCATAATTACCAAATCCCATATAATAGTCCATTCAAGGACATAGTTTTCTCAGGGTCTTTATGAACCAATTAGTTTTCACATGAAAACTAAAAACCTATCGGGTTGACTCGGGCCAAAAAAATACCAGATAATCCAACAGTCTTCTAGTTCATTGAGAAGAAAATAACACCAGACTCCTATGTTTGATAGTATAAAATATCCACAGTCTCCTAAGTACGGTAGGAGAAAATATTAATGATCTCGTAAGATCGGTAGAAGAAAACATAGTGAGCTTCTCTACAACAAGTTCCTTCATAGCATAACAATAAAATTTATCTTCAATATCCGCAAAGCCCTATGCATTGGAATCACATACCCAACCAACTGGAGGCTTAGCGATTGGAGTGTAGGGCACGATCCCATGCTAATTTCGACCCTTAAATCTGGTTTTAAAATGCCTATAGGTCATGTCTTTTGATTGGTTTGGGCATCCAACACAATTTGATCCTCACGATCTCTTGAATGCAATTCCGCACACTCAGGAGTTTAAGTCTGACCATACCCACAATCAGAACAACCCAAATCGATCACCAGTTCCCAATCCCAAGGTCACAAATGTTAGGTAATAACATATAACATATAAGTGAGTATGTCAATTATTAACATATGATATAATAACCGATCAAGGTATAGAATTGAACATATAACATAGCATTATCCCTCATCATTAATATATTTGTATAATAGCCATTTTATACACAAAAATTACTTATACTCAAGTAATTGTTTCTTTCACAAAAGTCTTTAATAATAAGCTAAAGTACCTTTTCTATCCTTTTAAAACCTTATCAAAATACTTAATAAAAACTACATTTTGATCCAAGGAAAACATTGCCCAACTTAGGTTAAAATCTATTGAGTGTTATAAAAATAGGCTATCTCATTTCTCAAACTTTTGAGCTATCACACCTTAAAATATCATGCTATTGCATGATAAAAGTAGAGCCATCAAGCTTGATGATAGAGTTATGGGTATGCCTTAGGAGCAATAACGTAATTTGTTATATACATCTAACTCGATAACTAATTTGTTTAAAGTAAAAGGTATTTCCTTTCTATTATATACTTATTGTATTGTGATATGTTAATTAATTATTTAATTTAAATATATTAAATAGAAAATCCTCAATGATATGTTAGATGAGAGTAATTACAATGTGCATGAGAAATTTATCATATTAAAAATAACATATTATTTTAAATATTCCTACTCAAGATGTTTCGAGATAGGATATCAATACATCCGTTTAGACTAGAGTATGCAACACTCTCCAAATGGTAGGCATTATATTACTTGTGGCAATTGGGGGCACTAAGGTATTACATACTAATAATTATTGGATAACTATAAATGATCCATTCGAGAGTTTTTTGTTGGTTAATATAACTAAGGTCAAATAGAGAATCTTAAAGTGATGTTAGTACATAGTTCTATCAACCTGATAATACTGTTGAACTTAAATGTGGATACTCCACTTGATTATAGTTAAGTCATGGCATGGAATCCATTGAACAACTATAGTTGGGTCTGAGTTGAAGCATGAAAGTGAAACGTTATTCAATAGAGAATTCATCTCCTCGGTTACATGAGGTTAACATCATAGTCAACTATAGTCAACTTAAAGTCAAAGTCTTTGGCCAGTAATATGATTAATAATAATTGTTATTATTGAACCAAGGATTTGTGTTTGGACTAAGCTAGTTTAATATGGACGAAGTTGGATATTTGACCAAAACCAAATTACATGTCCTACTCTGATATTGTATCAACAAAGAGAATTGGTTTAAATAATCGTTAATACCAAGTTCCGCTTATAATAAATAAAATTGGATTTTACCAAAAAGAATTGAAGGCAATAGATTTAACGAAAATTACACATCACTAGCTAAGGTGACTCATGAACGTTAATATTTGAATTGTTCGATATTAATCGCTAACTGAATTTACAACTTTGAGTCGCACAACCGTAATGATGAATATCATGAAAAACCACATGATTTAAATAATTTATAATCGTTGTAAATTAACTAAATTGATTAATTTCTTTGAAATATTAATTATTAAGTTTTATTTGATTTGTTTAAATACCATTAGTTTTTATAAATTGCATACATAAAAGTTATAAACGTGTGTATCGATATACAATATCAATATAATATTTAAATTAGATTTGAATATACTAATTGAAGTTGTTTTGGGAAATTTTTTAGGCCCACATGCCTCTTATATGGCTGGCCATGCATGATGAAAGGGGAAGAAGTTTCGAATGTGATTTGAAAATCCAAAGCATCAATTAAAGGAAGAAAATAAATCTCCATCCTTTACTCTTTTTTATGACTCGCTTAAATCTTATTTATGAAATGAATTTTCTACCTTTCTCTTTAATTCAATTTTTATGCGAGAAATATGAAAAGGAGGAGGTAGGATTTAATGAACTAAGAAATAAATTGGGAAGGTTTTAAAGGAGGAAATTGAAATGTGTCAATGTTTCCTTTAACACACACTCTCCTTTACTTATTATAGAATTGCTTCTGACATTTCACTTTCCTTTCTCCCTTCCCTCCACCTAAAACAAAACCAAAATAAAATTCAAATATAAAGGTGGTATTTGTCTCTTGATTCTTGCATCATCTAGAGATTGGTTTGTTTAAAACTAGGAACATCGTTTCTTTATTCAAGGTCCAACTTTTGGCTAACTCAGACACTATTCTGATTTGATTAAGTTATGTGTTTATATTTTCCGTGTGATTTTAAACTCTATATGCCTCATCTTATCTATTTGATTATTTATCTTGCACTATATAATCAAATTCCTTTTGTCTATCTCAATTAATAATATGTTTATTATGTTGATTTGGTTCATATCCACTTTTGTTCAATATCTCCATTTACTATATGTTCATAACGATTGATATAATTTAGATTCTCTGACTCATTTGATTATTTATTGTTATCCTCTATATAATTTAGGTCTGAATGCTTTTACCATGAATTTACATGTGCCTAAGTTGTCTGATTCCTTTTTTCTTTCCTTTTAAAAAACAAATTTTGATTGGAAAACCATCTTATAATTTTATAATAATTGCATACATAAATATAAATAAACTATATGTTAACTATTTAAACTTACCTTGGAAATTGATTTCTCATCCTGCATCGTTGTTGTTTTGAATATTGTAGATATAGGAATAAATGTTTTTTAAATCCAGAATTCATGAATGGACTTTTGTGTAAAATCATAAATCTTTTGTTTCTTTTCTGTATTCAAAGTTTTTATGTAAAATCCTAAATCCTTTATTTCCTTTCTAAATTAAAATTTTTATTTAAATTGTTAACTTTAATATGCATATAGAATAAATTAGAATATATCATACAGGACTTGTTTTTAAATTTAAAACATCACTTGCAATTATTTATATAAATGGAAACATATGTTTATGTCAATTTAACTTAAATTCATAAAATGGACCTTAGTGTAAATTTGTAACACTTAACCTCTACCTCTTCTTTAATTGAAATTAAATTCATTATTATTAACTTTAGATTTCATAACATAATGGTCAAAGTTAATCCCTATATATATCCATATATATATATATATGTATCCACTATTATATATATATAAGTATAAATCAAACCTTGGACAACAAAGGCATATGTAAAGGTAAAATGGGTGTATTGCGGTGTAAATCCCAACACCTACATATGGTCACAATAATGACACATATTTTACATATCTAAGGATTGTAAAGTATTTTTATTTTGTCATTGTAAGGTAATATGATTCAATAATTTTGGGATATGACTCTTAGGGATATTTTACACGTCTATGATTTTTCCGAAATTTCTATGAGACCATTGTGATCCAAAAAACCTTATTTGCTCTATAGCTTTTGATAGGAGTTGAATTAGGGTCTCAAACTAGCTTCAGGATTATATTTCTCTGTAAAGCGGTCATAATTGAAAAACGGACTTATGGTTAGAAAGTTATGTCTATTTTAAGTTTTAACAGCTATTGGTCAGAAGTAGTGTGTAATTAATTATGCCCATTAGTAAGCCCATTAGTCTAATTTGAGAATCACTATAAGTAGAGGTCTGGAGAGTCAAATTAAACTTTTCCCCTCTCTCCTAAATCAAATCGAAACCTCCATTAACCCTAGATTCATCCAAAATCATCCAAATTACTCTCTAAATCAAACCGAATTGAAGATTAGTATACAGATCATTGATTGGAAGATAGAGATCATCGATGTGGTTGATTTACGGTGCTTTTAATCGCTGTCCATATTGGATCTATACTAAAAGTGGTTGAATTTGCTAATCGGTGAGCGGTTTATGACTTCTCACTATCCTATGCAAGTTTATATGACAGAATTATAGGTTTTACAATGATTTTTGATCTTAAAATCATTTTCTAACTTTAATAACATGTCAACATATGTTTATGACCTAAATTGATGGATTCTAATATGAATTGAACAATTGGGTTTGTAATTCACTTTGTTCATACTCATATTTTCATGGCTTAATTTGGATTAGAATTCGTTTGATTGCTATAGTTCTATGAATTTCTTTTTTGAATGGATGTAACTGCATGTTATTCTATGTTTGTGTGCTCTGCTTTGATGTTTTTTGCTAGTTAGGAAGATAGGTTGGTGAATTTGGCAAATCAGAGGCAAAGATTATCGAAATTGGATGAAACTAATGGGAAGGCTCTGGAGTATAGAAAGAGCTTGTTCAAGTCACTGTTTCCAAATAATTAAGGAGATAAGTCAGTACCGACTTGCTTATGTCAGTATCGAGTTATTTCGGTTGGTCCAACAAGTCGGTAGTTGGAATGGTTGGGTAGAGCATGGCTAGAGGAGCTTGTTCATGGCTCGATGCAAGGAATTGGCTAAGTGTTGGATATAAGCCCGAGTTTTTTTTAGAATTTGAAGAGGGTGCTTTAGAGTGTGGACCGAGTTGTTTGGATAGATAGGCCAGGGTTAAAACATCTGGGCATGGAGTATTAGAAGCAAGGAAGTAGAGGAAGAAAACTTAGCCAATGGTTTGCTATGGAAACAAGTCAATGCCGACTTATTTAAGTCAATAACGATTTGTAATGGTAAGTCCTATGGATGTTAAACTTCCGGGGGATAAAGTAAAGGTCTTGTAGATCATGCTGGAGGTGTTGGCTCATTCACATCAAGGTTGGATGTCGATATAACAACATAGTGAAAGCTATGTATCTTCAGTTTCTGACTCATGGTGGGAGTAGGTACCGAAGATGGCAGCTTGATAATGGAGAGAGCTATAGAATGAGGAATGTGGTGGGTTCCTGGATAATGGAAATAGGATTAAGCAAGAGAAGGTCTTAGAATCCGAATGGAGCAAAGGAGGGCTCAGATGTTTGTGCTAAGGAATCATTGATACTCGAAGTGTTTTTTTGTTGTACTCGAAGCAGGAGTATTGTAAGTGGGTACGCCTATGGATCATGTAGGGATCTATGTACCCTAAACTAGTGGCTTTGATCTAGTGTCTAGTTTTGGACTACGAGACAAGTATCAAGCTATGGGCTGTGTGATACGAGAGTACAACGAAAATCAGTATTTCCATTAGTCCTTGGCAGTAAGGAGGTCATACAAGTTATCATATATTTAGGGCATAGGGATGAGTGATAGTGGGTATTATTTTATGGATGTTATATTTGCTTTGGTTGCTTTCTTTAGTGGCTATTACTTGGGGATATCATTGGGAGTAGATACTGGAGATAGGAGTATTTGGAAATCCAACATTCTATGTTGTACAGTATCTTTATGATATTATAGAGTAGCATATTGTTACGCCCTAACCCTATACTCACACCAACAAAGGATATTACCTGGTAATACCGTCTGTTAGCGTGAAGAATAAGGCTAGATAAGAGCGATCATCCATGAATATTGCTCTGGGTGAGTATCAGTACGTCGAATTGAGTGGTGATATTTTTCAATTCTAAAGTGTATTTGACATGTATGATCCGGACTCAAAACAATATTACAGAGGCTTAAACAATCCAGAGCAATATTCAACATCATAAAACATAGAAATATTAGAGTGCAGTAGTATACAAGAATATGGTACTTTATACATGTTCACAATATAGGTTTAAATAAGTAATTATACAAGATTTTCTATCTATACATGGTAAAGCAGACTCTAGACCCAAATAGTTGTACATAACATAAATTTCTAAGTACAAATGTGTGTTCACATTCTAAACCTAAACTAATGGCACATATGAGCCTTTATCTTCTAGCAGGGCCTTCCTAGTGGTCATTAGGGATTAATACTTGAAACCTCAGTTTGACCTGAGTATTATAAAAATGATAAATAGTTCAGTCTAGCTATAAATAAATCAATAAGTGTATAGCAGCATGATATGCGAATCACAAACACAAATCATATCTAAGGATTTGCATTAAATCAACATAATGAATTGACATTCCATAAAGGTGGAAAAACAATACAAAAATAATCAAGGAATAAATCAGGTCGCTTTAAATTACATTATCTAATGCAATAAGTAAATTATGACCAAGATAAAATCCCAAATCCTAAAATAATCCATAGATAATGCAATTGGCACTAAAATTTCATCGATAAAGCCGAAATGGCATAAACAAATCCAAAGAAACCATAAATAAAAAAGGGCATTGTTATCTCAAAATCACAATCTCAAAACCCATAATCATGCCTTTTATTGGCGGAAATCGAAATATAGTGAACCATGAGTACCTAAATCAAATCACAAGATTCCAAATATTTAAAACATAAAATGGCGTCAACTACAAAGACGGGCCAATACCCACTGATCGTGCATGAAATGTGAGGTATTGTCCCCTCCCGGATAGAGGTACATTCCCTCTCAAAAAGAGGTATAGTCCTCTCTCGGACACCAAAGACAAATCAGAAGGTTACACCGAACAAAAAGACGAGCACAAAGGCTACGCTGAACATAAATGAGGTATTGTCCCCTCATGGACCACAAAGACGAACCCGAAGGTTGGACCATCCACATAAGACGTGCATGAAGGCTACAGCTAACTCAAAAGTGTCACTTACTCTCAATTAGTAACTAAATGAATCTCGCTAAAGCATCCCATGCTGCCCGGTAAAATTCAATTATTTACTAAAAGATTGTAAACTCCATTGGATAAGTGTTATAGTAATGGTTTGATCGAACAAGTCCAAGTATTAACCGATGAAGTAAACGCATGTAACAACCGGCATCTCTTGACATGCAAAAACACATATCAAAAGACACAGATCTTTTATTTAAGATAAAAAGTAGTATCACATAGACTAAGATATCAACAAAGAAATAATCTATTTAAACCAAATGTCATCACAGCGGAAACATAATATCAGATATAATCTTAGAAATAACAGTAATAAAAATCTCAAAAGTATCAAAAATATCCAATCTCAAAATATCATAGTATCGTAATCTCAGAAAATCATCAGTATATATAAAATATCAGAGTATCATAAAAATAATCCCTTATAAGCAAAGTATTGAAAAAGAAAATGTATTGATAGGAAATACATAAATAGAGCTAGATTCCCGGCATGATAATCCGATGATAGCAATGGACTTGTCAATAGCTAGTCTGTCCACTTGTGGTAGGGGAAAAATGGAATGGGCCAGACATGAAGTCTGGTGAATGAGAACAAGACTAATAGGGAAATTAAATATAACTGACTCTAAGTCTGCTCCAAGTGATATAGAGTGTGTACAGTGCCCGTGCACCTAAGGTCACATGCCTAAGGTCATAAGCTAATAGTCCGATAACATGGGGTTAACAATAGATTATAAACGATCGTCTAATAATTGGGGACCAACCTGCAGTCCCACTTTAACTCATACTAGGACTAGAGAGGAAGAACACACATGTAAACTCGCATAATGACTCATCGAATGCGTCAATGCCTAACCACTTGATCCTAGTAGCAAAATACCTCTTACGCACCCCCGTGAGTTATTATGCCTAATTCTTGTCGGTACTGGATATAGTCTAGCTTTAAGCGCCATAAGCCCATATGATCACAACAAATAAAGAGAGCAATAATCCCGGTCCCAGCACATAAATGCACCTTTAGCCGTCTAAATGACACATCGTACCCAACTTCACGATACGGAAAAAGCGAATTAAATTCACACCTTAAAATAAAAGACATAAATCTCCACCAGTCAAACGGTCTGGAGGACAATAAGGTCCACAAATCTAAAGGCACAAGGCTGCTAAACAGTTTAATAAGTCCAAATGTGGCATACAACAGTCGACCTATGTCAGTCTTAGGTTGATTGCCTACAAGCTAATAGCACAAGGCCCCAAACAGTTTACTTAGTCCAAAACGACATACGACCGTCGACCTATGTCAATCTTAGGTCGATTGCCTAAAAGCTAACATCTTCATTCTACTTATTTTATAATTTTGATTCATTTATTTACTTTTAGTTGCCAAAAGATATTACAGCTAATAATTAGACAATTAACCATTACGCTTCAACAGAAATGAAGTCTAACCATTTTGCGAATTAATCATTACGTTTCTACGATATTAGATCTAATCAATACGCAATCTAATCAATACGTTTCTACAATATTAGATCTAATCATTACGTGGTCTAATCATTAAGCAACTTTCACATTATTTAAATCCTCAATTTAAAAGTATAAAGCCATGTTTTAGCATTGGATTTAGGATTCTACAACTTGCATATGTCAATTGCAATTAGAGAAAAAGATTCATTGTTTCATATTCCAGATTTACAATTTTAATAGATTAAATTTAGAATTTACAGTCTAATCAGAATAAGGTAGAAATTATAATCAATTAATTTAATAATCTTGTTAAAATCTATGGCCACTTATCTCTGTCCTAAGCTATAGGTTTGCCCCAAACGCTGCGAGCCTTTTTCTTCAATTTCCTAAGCTATAGGTTTGCCCCAAACGCTGCGATCCTTTTTCTTCAATTTCCTAAGCTATAGGTTTGCCCCAAACTTATCTTTACCGCTCTTCAAAGCCTTGCCATGCACGACAGAATCTGGGATGAACGAAAAAGGTGATCGAAACCTCGGGTTGACCGCCCATGGGCTTAATCAACCACCCACGGTCGTCCTGGTCCATGTCGGGTCGACCACCGTGCGATTAATTATTTATTATTATTTTATATTTTTATTTCTTTTTCTATTTAACTTTCACATTTATTCAAACTTTTATATCTTATTCATTTTAGCTAGATTTCAACAAGTTATATATGAAAATTTTCTA
Organism: Allium fistulosum; assembly: GCA_030737815.1. NCBI lineage: Eukaryota > Viridiplantae > Streptophyta > Magnoliopsida > Asparagales > Amaryllidaceae > Allium > Allium fistulosum. The sequence continues at coordinate 1,440,395,177 of CM060902.1, forward strand.
AAAAATTACTACAAACACAATGGTGTAAGTCCCACCAGAAAATTCTGGGGTGCTACATTCTCCTCCCCTCAAAGGATTTCATCCCCGAAAGCTCTAAGAATAGAAGAATGCAAAAGCAACCATCGACCAAATCTACATCCATCTACTTATCCATCATCCATTGCAGCCATAGTCCTTAATAATTTCTAATGCAATTATGTAATTATGCAATGTGGAATGCATATAAACCTGAACTAACGCAAAAGAGTAGTCGGTCTACTGATTCAGTCGACCTCCTTTTTGTGCAAGTATGTTTATGTCATGTATCCAAATGTATGCAAGTCCTAAAATAAACGGATAATTCTACATGTATGCTCAGTCATACATCCAAGTGCAACATCCAAATGTAAAGATCATCCATGGATAGCAAACAATATGCATGAGGTATGAATGTGTGTGCAGAAGGGACTCAATATCCTAGTGCAAAAAATGCAAGCACTTGCATCCATAAACTGTCATGTACATCCAATAGCATCCATTAACCATAACATGTCTCATTGACATGTTTACAAACATACCTATCATCTAAAGGCCTCTATTTACCCTCACTCCAAGGTTCTGCCTAAGGTTCTAACTAAGAAAGATCAAAATATGAGACATACCAGAAAAGAGTTATGGATGGAAAGCTCGAACCCTCTCCTCGAGCTCTCATGTACTCTTTGCTGGAAAGTATCTCCATTGAATCTTAACTAATCTGATCTCCTAATTACGGAGCCTCTTAGTACCATGCTCTAGAATGCGGGTAGGTACATGGCGAACAAGGGACTCACACTCCATCTCAACCTCTTCCAAACTACTAGGCTCCACTACAACAGCCGAATCATGCAAACACTTTTGCTAATGTGAAACATGAAAAATATCATGCAAACCAGCCAACTTCTCCGAAAGTCTAACTCTATAAGCTAATCTCCTAATCCTAACCATAATCGAAAATGGTCCAATAAATCTCGAAGCTAGCTTCCCCGATCTTCCAAATCTCATCACATGTCTCAAGGGTGAGACCTTCACAAATATCATATCTCCAATTGCAAACTCCAACTCAGGGCGCCTCTTATCTGCATAAGACTTCCGTCGGTTTTGAGCAGTCTTCATCCTTTTTCGAATCAAGTCCACCTTCTTTGAAGTCTCCCTAACCATATCAGGCCCAGAGATAATCCTATCTGTAGTGTTCCACCAACATGATGGTGATCTACAAGGTCTGCCATATAATGCCTCTAATGGTGCCACCTCTATACTAGCATGATAACTATTATTGTAGGCAACTACACTAGTAGCAAATGATCCTCCCAAGAGCCTCCAAAATAAATGATACACGTCCTAAGAAATTCCTCCAAAACCCGGTTTACTCTCTCCGTCTGATCATTAGGCTATGGATGGTATGCTGTACTCAAGCTCAACTCAATCCCCAAAGCCTCATGTGGACCCCTCCAAAACTCGCTAGTGAAGAATGAGTCTTTATCTCTAACTATATTGGTAGGTACTCCATGAAGTTTAACTACCTCTCAAACAGATAACGCTGGTAATGAAGCTGTCGTCCTAGTGATCCTCACAGGTATGAAATGAGCGCACTTGGTCAATCTTTCCAATATAATCCAAATGCTCTCTTTCCCACTCCTAAATCTGGGTAATCCATCTAAGAAATCCATAGAAATGCTCTCTCATTTTCATTGTGGAATGTCCAATTGCTGTAACAATCCTATAGGCTTCTTCTATTCCGCCTTCACCCTTTGACAAGTCATACACTTAAATACATACTCCACCACTTGCCTCTTCATCCTAGTCCAAAAGAAAACTTTCCTCATGTCTCGGTACATCTTATCTCCAAGGGGGTGAATAGTTATCCTAGAGCGGTGAGACTCCGCCAATACTGCATCTACCAAGTCCGCATTATGGGGAACACAAACTCTATCATCCCTCCTCAACCATCTCCACGAGTCTACGACATAATGCTTAAGATGACTCGATGAATCTTCTCCACCCAATCTATCCAAAATGTTACCAGTTCATCATCCTCTCCTTGCCTAGATACAATCTTCTCCATCAAGGTCAGCTGAACATATAGGGCTGCTAATAATCCAGGGGTAATAATGGATGATGGCGTAAAGTCAAAGGTGAAAATATACTCCAAATGTCTCCACTCTAAAAATAAAGGACTCAATAAGCTCTCCGTCTACTGAATGCATCTGCTACAATATTCCCCTTACCCGAGGTATAAGAGATCTCAAAGTCATAAGAGGATAAAAACTCCATTTATTTCTGTTGCCTCAAATTCAAGTACTTTTGGGAGAACAATTACTTCAAGGACTTATAGTCTATAAAAAGCTCAAATCTCTCACCCAAAAGATAGTGTCTCCAAGACTTAAGAGCAAAGGCTATAGCTGCCAACTCAAGATCATGCATAAGGTAGTTCCTCTCATGAGTCTTTAATTGCCTACTAGCATAGCATACAACTTTACCCTCTTGCATCAACACTGCTCCTACTCCCGTACCACAAGCATCGGCATAGACCGCAAAAGGCTTACCCTTATCAAGTAACACTAATACAAGTACACTAGTCAAAGCCTCCTTCAATTTAATGAAGGCATCCTTATACTCAACATCCTATACAAAAGCTAGATTCTTCTTGGTAAGGCAGGTCAATGAGGCAAATAACTTAGAGAAATTCTTAGGAAACTTCCTATAATAACCTAGGAGACAAAGAAAGCCCCTTAGCTCCATGGCATTTTTCAACACATGCCAATCTTGCATCGCCGCAACCTTACTTTGATCTATAGCCAAATCACTCTCAGAAACAACATGTCCTAAAAAGCTAACCTCGTCTCTCCAAAAGTGGCACTTAGAAAACTTATAGCTTATGTGCTCGGAGGGTCCTAAGCACCTCCTCCAAATGCAAAGCGTGCTCCTTCTTACTCCTAGAGTGTACCAAGATGTCATCCACAAACACCACTACAAACTTATTCGGCAACTCCCTAAACACTCGACTCATCAAGTCCATAAAATAAGCGGGAGTATTGGTTAGTCCAAAAGGCATGACTAACCACTCATATGAGTCCTAAATGCAGTCTTTTTAATACTAACCTCAACCACTCTCAACTGATGGAAACCTGTGGCTAAGTCAAGCTGGGAAAACACTCTCGCTCTAACCAACCGATCGAAGAAATCATATATGAGGGGCAAAGGATAGTGATTCTTCTTCGTCAGCTTGTTCAACTAACGGTAATTGACGTAGAGTCTAAGGGAACCGTCCGCCTTAGTGGAAAAGATAGTTGGCACTCCCCACTTGGAAATACTTATCCCGATGGAGCCCTTCTCTAATAACTCATTCACCTGCATACTCAACTCGTGTTGTTCCCTTGGATCCATATGCCTCAAAGGAAAAGCACTTGGTCTAGCATTCTAAACAAGATAGATCATCAAATCGATCTCTCTTTGGGGTGGAAGACCAGTAGCCTTAGAAAATACATTGGGAAAATCCCTAACTACTAGAACAAAAACAAGCTCCTCATGTGGTAGGTCTAAAAAATAAAGGTAGCTCGACATAACTAACCCTCGCGGATCACATACAACCTCTAAGCTACACATGCTAAAAGAGCCCAATCTAACAGTCCGCCTATCATAGTCGAGTATAGTACCATATAGGGACATCCAATCCATGCCCAGTATTAGCCCAAACCCAGAGAACCCAAGCACATAGGCATCACACTCAAACTCGACTCCTAAAATAATAAATCTCAAATCCTGACATATCGTAGACAAATAAGTTAATACACCCACGGGATTTGACACAACTATAAGGTCGATCACAATACTATTATCTAAGTGCAAGTCATCAAAAAGTCTACTAGAGATAAATTAATGGGAAGCAGCAATATCGAATAAAGTGCGAACAGAAAGACCAGAAAGATATAACACACCTTCAATCACCCCCTTCTACCCATTATCCAATGCTGTTTGGACACTAGGAATGGAACAACCCCCACAACATCTGCCTAGACCACCTAAGTAGAAGTCAGAGAAGCACATCTAGGTGGTACTGGATAATTCCTCTTAATATGCCCAACCTGATCATAATTGAAGCACTTCAGCTTCTGTAGCGAACAATCCCTAACATGATGCTTGCCCCCACATCTGAAACACTTCAACCCCTTCTTCTAGATCTTCCCTTTAGGTAGAGGTCCACCCTTCTCCTTTCCTTTTTGAAAACTCTCCACTTCAGTCATTAGAGCCTCATCCACCTTCTTAGCTATAGAAGTAAGCAATGTCATCTCAACTAGACCCTCTTAGGTAGCTCCAATAGGAATATGACTCACTACTAAGCCTTGTAGTGGCTAATTCAAACCCTTCGCAAACTTGAGTGCCTTGTTATCCAGGGTATTAATCAACTCCATTCCAAACCTCATAAGCTTGTTAAACTAATTAACATATTCTTTAATTGACAAATCACCCTACTTCAAATTTATAAACTTCTATACCATAACTCCCTCCTCAGCCTGCGACAAAAACTTCATCTCATACCTCCATCTAAACTCTCCCGAAGTCACAATACCACCATAAGTCTCAACCTCAACAAACTCCCACCAACTAAGACCTCTCACTGCAGCTTCCAAGTAATAACCTGCCTCCTAACCTCGTATGTCAAACCCATAAGTCCAAATATTCGCTCGTAGCTACGTATCCAAGCTCTAACATCAAAAAAGTCTCAGCGCGTAAGAATGGCTTGCCACCTAAGTTGGAAAAGTCATTGCATTGCATAGAAAAGTCATGAGCGATAAGTGGGTGGGCAAGGGCCCCACCAGCCACCATCTCCAAAGGCTCTCCAGCCGGAGGGTCAACCGGTCCCTTATACTGTACGTAACAACGAAACCAAATGGGCATGTTTACTTTTGGAATACCAGGGATGTCGGTAGAGCCAAATCCTAGGGGATCAGCCATCTCTACCTGGGAATAGTAGAAATTTAATTAGTTACTTCCACAAATTGGTCAAACAAGATTTAAGATAGAGAACAACACAGGCAGGAATTACAATAAGCACAGGCACGGATTTGAGGGATTCTTAAAGATATATATGTTTTTTCAAAAATATTTATATGTGTATATAGTTATACTTTGGAAATCCATTTTGAAAACAATTTAAAAAATCTTTTTTTTTCTTCTTAAAATTATATATTCATATATGTCCATAAGGGTCAAATACGCTTTTATCCCTAGTAATATTGAACCTCACTCTGATACCACATCAAAAGACACGGAACATCGGATTAAGGTAAATAGTATTATCACAAAGACTAAGATATCAACAAAGAAATAATCTACCTAATCCAAACGTCATCACAGCAGAAACATAATATTAGATATTATGATAATATCAGAAATAATAGTAATAAAAATCCAAGAAGCATCAAAAATATCCAATCTCAAAATATCATAGTATCGTAGTCTCAGAAAATCATCAATACATATCAAATATCAGAATATGAATAAAAATAATCTCTCATAAGATAAGTACTGAAAAAGCAAATCACATTTATTTAAACCTTTATAACTTTTTCATTTAACCTTGGATTTCAACAAGTTATATATGAAAAGAAAATTATTACGGACACAATGGTGCAAGTCCCGTAGTCAAATTCGGACGTTTGTGAAAATCTCCTTTTAGGCTAATTCTTAACTTTTAATTATATTTTCTTATTTATTTCCAGAAAATTCCGAGGTGTTACAACGTATGCGTTCCATACCACTTATTTTACTAAACCATTTAACTCGATTTCTCGTCCAAACGAGGAGTGCATTTTATAGAAAAATAGCTTTTGTTTTAAAACTCCTTTTGAAACATTAGTTTAGAAAGGTTAATAATATTCGAAGGAAAATATTATTTGGTTATAAATATATTTATATGTAATACCTTGATTTACGAGCACTTTGAAATTAGAATTATATATTTATTCTATTTTGTTCAAAACCTTTACTAAAAGAATATATATATATATAGTTAGAAAGAAACTTTTTTTTCAAAACATTTTCTTTGTACTGGAAGATAGTGCATGGAAAATGTGTGGATATAAAAGTACCATAGAGTAAAACCTCTATGGAATTAAAAGCAACAAGAAGCCATTCAAAAATGTGAAATAGGCAATGAAATCATCATCAAACAAAGCGCAAATTGCAGCGAAACAAGCACACAAAGCAGCAAAGTAAAATATAAAACATGCAGCATAAGGGAAGAGAATGAGCTGCCTGAACACCTGTCCAGACCTACGACAAAGAAATGCAATTTCGACCCTTTAAAACTCAAAAAATTTCAAAACTCAATACGTGAAAGGTGCGGATAAAAGTCACTTTCGAAAACAAAAAAGGTCATCAAATTCAGACTTATGGTTCAAAAATTAGGAACAAAATAAATTTCAGATTTAAATTATTAACCCTGCATTTCATTCTCATGTCAGTGATACAAAAGTGCAACTTAGACCATTTAAACCTAAAACTTTTGCAAAACTCAAAACATCAAACTTGTAAATAAAAGTCTAATCTTTCCAAAAAATCCAGAATTAATGAACTCCGATCAAAGACGAAAAAGATATGGACAAATTCTAGCAGCATCTGTCTCGGAAAATGTCAATTAACAGCCAACCTACCATAGTTCTTCCAAAAGTTCACATTCAATCAAAACATTTCAACATGAAAATCCAATTGAACTAGATATGAGAAAACTCACCTTAATTCCATGATTCCTTAGTAATTCCATCGCCCGATCCTTCTGGAATCCTAACTTGAAGCAAACCCTAGAAACCGATATTTCAAACAACACAAGAAGGCTCAAAACTTGATAAAAAACTGAAATTAACAGGTCTAAATGATCGTGAAGGGATTGAATAACATACTTTGAATTTCTATAAATTTTCCAGAAATTATTTGCATTTTAAAATGGAGATTTGGATTGAATTTTAAAGAGGAAGTAGAAAACCTAGTTTCTGTTTTCTAACTTGAGTACGTATAGGCTGATATAAAGTAGAAGATAAGGTGGCTTCACTTATATACCTTAGAATGGATTTGGGTTGCTACTAGCCCACTCAAATTAGGAATAAGAACCCATTTTATTCATTTATTTTATAAATTCAATCTTTTACTCATTTAATTCTTTCAAAGAATATGACTTAGTTTGCTAATTTTTGATAAATTAACAACGAAATGAACTCACTATCTACATAAATCTTAACTAATCATTTTAAGAAAGAAAATGGAAATTTATTTATTTCATATAAATTCTAATGAATAGCCTTAAGTTATCAATTCAAATTTTAACAAAAGAATATTATTCTTATTAAATTTAATTAATTTCAATAAATGGTCTTTTATTATCAAATTTTGATTCAACAAAGACCATAATTCCAATAATTGCAATTGTTGCATTATAAACGAGAGTCGATTATCAAATCCCATTTATAAATTATAAATGGTTTCATAAATTATTGCTTATTTTACTATTTCCAAATCCCATAAATCAATCACAAGGATTTTGTTTTCTTATACATCTTACCCACTAAAATTTTAAATTTACTCCGTTATAAAATCCCAACGTATCATTTAGAATTGATTGCTCTCAATTCCCAATATTCCATAACTCATCTTTAAGTTAATACAACATATAACAAGATGATGTGGAAGGTTATCACTAATGCCTTGTTGACCAAGATTAAAATGATGAACTATAGTATGAATGTTGATCCACTTTGTGTCTTTTGCAAGATGCAGCCTGAATATGTGGAACACATATTCTTTGAATGCACTGAATTGATGGGACTATGGAGTAGATTGGTGAGAAGAATAAATATTGATCATATGCATAGTTTGTCAGGTGTGGAGTGGGATCTGATCAGCAAATCAACAAGATGGAGGAAGAATGATAGAACTGTTTACTTCTTCTTCTTTAAGAAGTACTTGAAAATGGTTTGGGAGGAAAGAAATTTAAGATGTTTTGAAAACAAGGGTAGGAGCATGCAACAGCTATGGGAAGCCCTAAAGAATGTTATAATAAATGGAATGAAAGATAGCCTATTTGACTTCAGTGCTCATTTGACTGAAGGTTGGACTTAGTTCTTGTTTGTGTTTTTGGTCTTCTTTTCTTTCTTCATGTCTTTTTTCCTTGTGTGTGCTGTTTTTTCTTCGTAACATCCCTTTGTGTGGTTTTTTTTGTGATTATGAGCATGTTCATAGTCATAATCTCTTTTTATCCTTTCCTCAATAAACTGGTAAGGGACCAGTTAACCCCGCTTGCCTTGCAAAAAAAACATATAACAAGATGATGGCTTTGTTTCCCCATTACAGATTTATCTATAATCACCAAAAGATTGACTACAGCTTAAATCTTCAATATCATCGATTTGGGATTTTCATCCTTAGAGGGATTATTATTTTTTCCAAAAGTACATAAATTCTGATTTCTTCACTTTTCCCATACTTGTAAAAATTAAATTTATTACTAAATTCTTCGATATAAATTTTTATTTATTTTATTAAAGAGATTAAAGCCTAGGGTTGTTACAAACTGCCCCTTAAAGAAATTGCATCCTTGCAATTCCATCTCGGAATGAAGTCTATAACATAAATATTACCATGAATGTTACATTAATTATTCAAGTATACTTTGATTCCAATAAAAAATTTCAAGACAAATTTATAAATTTATATGCAATCGTGGGACCAATGTATTAGTTTTAGCCCATACATAAGGTACCATCTCAATATTTACTCAATAGCAGCAATTTCCCAATCAATTCATCTTGTACTTGACCTTTTAAAATCTCTTTAATTTTTCTACATCAAAATTTGTCTAATTTACATTCCATTCATATTCCAAAACTGGGAAAAAAACTTTATGATTTGCGAACCATTATCTTTCCAAAATATTCCCACACCATTAGATTTTCTTGGTTAGTTCTTCGTCTAGATTCTTAGTATGAATTATTAATTTAACATAATATGGAAGTATTTAATTCCACAAACCCCATGAACACCAAATCAAAAAGTGTCAACCTTTAATAATCAATTATCAATACGCAAAACCTTGTTCCACTAAAAATAGGGACCAAATTTATATAACTTTTTCGGGAGGGACTTTTCTTCCATCGTCTTTCAATTATAGGGACTTGCCAGCCATTCCTTGTTTTTTTTAATTCCAACTTGAAAATAGGTTTCCACAAAATTTCTTTATTTTGTTTTCTTATGATTCCTCTTACAAATTCGAGAACGCTTATGATATTTTATGATTCTAACTTTGTTAAATTCTAGATGTAAGGAAGTGATTCAATACAAGGACCTATCCTAGTTTGGATTTTATAATTTCACAACATTTTTTTTAATCCCAAAAATTCTTTTTTTTCAAAGACTTATTTCCATAAAAATAAATGTGCACCAATAATTCAATTATTGCTTGACTTCCAATTTCTTATAAAATGATTTTGCCTTTATTGAAATTCATAGTATTATCCCACCTTTTGGTCAAGGCTGGGATATCAACAAATCGGCAAGAAAGAATGGATATGAGGATTGAAAATCGATTGAAAACAAGGCTACGATCGATGTCATTAAAATTTGGCCGAGCTCCAATCAAGGCAGGATCGATAGGAAATGATGGTCAAGGCTAGGAGAGGCTATGTTTCGAATTTCAGGACAAACGGAGATCATTTGCTCAAGATATTTGATGGATACGAACAAGGTGTTCGTATCGATCAGCATGGATACGAACAACGCGTTCGTATCGATCAGGAAAGGAGGCCAGATGGGTTTCAACTCGATGATAGTAGACCCAGATTGGGTAGGTAAGCGTGCGATGGTTAATTCGACTCGATACTGTTCGTATCAATCAATGTTGGATACTTCGACTCGATACTGTTCGTATCGTTCGAGTCATTACGAAGGTTGGTCGATGGATACGAATAGAGGAACAGCCGAAGGATACGAAGAAGACTGAGCGCACAACATGGATGCGAATAGAGCTACAGGTGATCGATACGAAGACAATGCTTTTCATCGACACGAATATGACTTACACGAACGATGGGCAAGCGTAATTCCAAGGAAGAAACATTCAACTCGGCACGAAGTTAGGATCAAGCCTTGGGAGTAGCGCCACATCACCGGCGCACACATGAAGGGCATCAATTCGAATACAATCGAGTCGAATAGATCGATTCGAACGTGATCGAGTCGAATGGATCGATTCGAACAAGACGAACTGCCAAGAATCCCTATTTCGTATCGATCAATTATCTCCTAAACCACAAGTCCAAATGCCACGAAATTTTCACAGGAGCTTACGCATAACCTAAGGAAGGTCCACGCCAAGTTTCGACTTGATTGGATCAAATCTTGATCGATACGAAATTCATTCGTACCGATCACGGATCAGGCCGAAACATCACGGGCTCGGGCGCGTGGCCCCACTCACGTGCCAGAAGAAGTCTCCCGAGATCTGGGTGAGATATCAGCCTCCTACACCTATAAATAGGCCCCCAGAGCCAACAGAAAGGGATCTTGGCTTCTCAACGTCCAGACTCTGTCCGATTCAACTTTGCACTTCATCACTGCTGTTATACTCGAATTTTATCATCATAATCTGCTGTAATAAGTTGTAACCAGTAAAGAACATCAATAAAAGATTAACTTTTGGAGTGGATGTAGGCCGGAGATAGCCGAACCACTATAAATCTTGTGTCTCTGTCTATTTCCTTCCGTTTTAAGTTCATTCTTCTTCATTTTTTATCCTCTACATTACTTAGATCTGTGATTTAGAGATCATTTATTATTGATCTGTGTTCATACACTGGTGCTTTCACAACATTCGAGGTTTGTGACCATTTTTGGCGCAAACACTTTGGTGCTTTCACTGAGAAAGACTAGCACCCGCTATATCAGATTTGGAATTCGGATTTGAAGGTTTAAAGGTTCAGATCTAAAGAGATTTGACGAGGTAATCAAGTAGAAGACAAAGAGCCGAGAGGAGTCAGCATGAAGGAAGCCAAGAGGCATCATCAGGAGCTAATCAGACTTCTGCTTTCATTACCAGAAACGAGATGGAGACGATGATGGGAGCTATGCATGAAGAATTTCTAAAAAGGCAAGAGGAGATGATGTAGAACCTCCTGAGACAGTTTGGGCAAGCAGGAGCAGTTGGAATTTCAGGAGTTCAGATCAATGGAGCCGGAGCGGAAGGACCAAACAGGCAATCGAATGGAGCAGCTCAACAAGGCACAACCCCAGACCAGCGCACGACCATAAATCTGGATGGATCCGGGCTTGGGGGCACGCCACCTGGTAATGATGGACCAGTTCATGGAGGAATTCCAGTTAACACCATACAACAAGATGCTGGCAGGAATGTAGGAGCGCGGGATGAGGAGTATGTACTAGAATTCCCTCAGGGACTCGGGGGGCAACCATCGGCAGACAATGCTGGATTGGCTGAGATTATCAGGCGAACTATGCGCGGAGGATTGACAAACAGAGACCTGGAAGGCGTAAACAGGAGTCCGTTTACTCGTGAAATCAGAATGGCTCGGAACCCACTAGAATTCAAGCTGCCCATGCTAGAGATGTACAATGGCAAGGCTGATCCGACTGATCACTTGATGAGATATACAAGGCATATGGAACTGCTGGGGACATCGGAGGAAGTGATGGCCAGATGTTTCCCTCTATACTTAACGGATATAGCTGCGATGTGGTTCAGATAGCTGGAGAAAGGATCTATCAGGACATGGACAGAATTGGTAGACAGGTTTCTGAAGCAATTTCGGGTTCATATCAAAAGGCCGAAGAACGTGATGACAAAAAGTCAGTAAAACAAAGGACGGATGAGTCGCTCAGAGCTTTCTTAACTTGGTTCAATGCAGCGGTTGCTTCGGTGGATCGGCCGGATCCATCGATGGTTTTAATGGCAGCAGTATCAGGAATCAGAGAAGATTCAGATTTCAAAGTATCTCTAGTACGGGACCCACCAATGGATCTCAGGGAATTCTTTCACGAAGCCGAGAGATTCCTTCGGCAGGAAGATGCGTGTTCAGATACGAAGTTAAAGGAGGTGAACGCAGCTGAGAATGGTGGGCCATCCAGTGGAGGCTTAGATAAAGATAAAGTGAAAAGGAAGCTGGATGACGAATCATGAAAAGCTAGGAAGCGGTGGAGGGAACCAAAGTTTTCCACTTACAAAAGATTGAACGAGACATTGGGATGGATATTCATGGAGACTCAGAATCGCCTTCCTTACCGAAGGCTAACTAGGAGAGAGCCCTCAGATCATGAAAGGGCATCAGGAAGACACTGTCTCTTTCACGATTTAGACGGACATGATACCAACAGTTGCAGGCATCTAAAGGACATTATTGAGGAGCACGTAAGGAATGGGCAATTACGACAATATGTCGGGGCACGGAACGCGGTAGTGGAGCAGGAGCAACCACCGTCTACCTCAAACCACGATGGTGCGAGACCCAGGAATGATGGTCGATTGATTATCAATTGACCAGGATGATATGAAATAAGTAGCAAACTATTGGCAAACGGCCAAGTCATTTACTCATGTACGGGGACGGAGATGGCCCCTAGGCATGCTCTGAATGATGATAAACCGCGACGCTATGGTTTGTGAAATCTGCTTTCTTCTATTGGTTTTGGCATTTGCTTTTTCTGGTTTGGTTTTGGAGTTTGGTTTGAACTCTTGGTTTTGCTTGTTTTCTGGTTTGGACTTTCATTTGGATGATTGCTTTCTGTTTTGGATTTGGATTTCTGATATGGATTTTTGGTTTTCCGATTTGATTTGGATTGGATTTTGATTGGGTTTTCATCTGGTTTTTTGGAAAATGGTCGTTGGGTATGGATTATGCCTGGCAAGGGGTAAGTCTCTTCGTCCAAACGTGGTGAATTGGCTTATTCTGGTCGTCGGGTATGGACTATGCTCGGCAAGGGTCCGAAGCGACCAGGATTCGGCCTAGAACTTAGGCCATATATTATCGGTTACTATTTCAGGTCGTCGAGTATGGACTATGCTCGGCAAGGGTCCAGAGCGACCAGGATTCGGCTTAGGACTTAAGCCTTGGTATTACTCAGCGTTCAAGGACACTGGACCACGGTCGTCAGGTGCGGATTGCGCTCGGCAAGAACCCGAAAAGGTTAACTCAATGTCCAAGGACACTAGACCACGGTCATCAGGTGTGAATTGCGCTTGGCAAGAATTCGGTGAGGTTACGGATTTGAATATCGACCCAAAGAGGTCCTGGATTCGGTTATTGGTTATTGGATAAAGATGGATCAGAACCCGGCTGTCGAGTTCAGATGGATATGGAATTGGCTAAGGCTTTGGTTGTTGGATTTGGAATCAGACATCGACTCAGGGCAGTCAAGAACGATGCACTTGGATGATATGGCTATGGACTTTAGATATCGGATTCTGGACTATTCAAAACACACCTTCTTATCACAAGGCATGTTTTGGAGGGCAAATGTTATCCCACCTTTTGGTCAAGGCTGGGATATTAACAAATCGGCAAGAAAGAATGGATATCAGGATTGAAAATCGATTGGAAACAAGGCTACGATCGATGTCGTTAAAATTTGGCCGAGCTCCAATCAAGGCAGGATCGATAGGAAATGATGATCAAGGCTAGGAGAGGCTACATTTCGAATTTTAGGACAAACGGAGATCATTTGCTCAAGATATTTGATGGATACGAACAAGGCGTTCGTATCGATCAGCATGGATACGAACAACGCGTTCGTATCGATCAGGAAAGGAGGCCAGATGGGTTTCGACTCGATGATAGTAGACCCGGATTGGGTAGGTAAGCGTGCGATGGTTATTTCGACTTGATACTGTTCGTATCGATCAATGTTGGATACTTCGACTCGATACTGTTCGTATCGATCGAGTCGTTACGAAGGTTGGTCGATGGATACGAATAGAGGAACGGCCGAAGGATACGAAGAAGACTGAGCGCGAAGCATGGATGCGAATAGAGCTACAGGTGATCGATACGAAGACAATGCTTTTCATCGACACGAATATGACTTACACGAACGATGGGCAAGCGTAATTCCAAGGAAGAAGCATTCAACTCGGCACGAAGTTAGGATCAAGCCTTGGGAGTAGCGCCACGTCACCGGCGTGCACATGAAGGGCATCAATTCGAACACAATCGAGTCAAATAGATCGATTCGAACGTGATCGAGTCGAATGGATCGATTCGAACAAGACGAACTGCCAAGAATCCCCATTTTGTATCGATCAATTATCTCCTAAACCACAAGTCCAAATGCCACGAAATTTTCACAGGAGCTTACGCATAACCTAAGGAAGGTCCACGCCAAGTTTCGACTTGATTGGATCAAATCTTGATCGATACGAAATTCGTTCGTACCGATCACGGATCGGGCTGAAACTTCACGGGCTCGGGCACGTGGCCCCACTCACGTGCCAGAAGAAGTCTCCTGAGATTTGGGCGAGATATCAGCCTCCTACACCTATAAATAGGCCCCCAGAGCCAACAGAAAAGGGATCTTGGCTTCTCAACGTCCAGACTCTGTCCGATTCAACTTTGCACTTCATCACTGCTGTTATACTCGAATTTTATCATCATATTCTGCTGTAATAAGTTGTAACCAGTAAAGAACATCAATAAAAGATTAACTTTTGGAGTGGATGTAGGCCGAAGATAGCCGAACCACTATAAATCTTGTGTCTCTGTCTATTTCCTTCCGTTTTAAGTTCATTTTTCTTCATTTTTTATCCTTTACATTACTTAGATCTATGATTTAGAGATCATTTATTATTGATCTGTGTTCATACACTGGTGCTTTCACAACATTCGGGGTTTGTGACCATTTTTGGCGCAAACACATAGGTTGTGGCCAACTTCTATGGAGAAGTTGCATCCTTGCAAACTTGAAAGATTTATATTCTATATATATTCTTCCTTCTTACTAAAAGATTTGTCTTGTGATTTCTCTTAAATATATTTTGAAAACTCTCCGCTTCTTATTCACAATTACAGTTATACTCAATTACATAGAGATGAGAACACTTCCAAATTACTCGTGGTATTTATCTAACTTATTAATTTTCAAGATGCTTCTTTTTATAATATACTTCATTGATAATTTAGTCCTATAAAGGAAAGTTCTCTTTAATTACTCTCAGAAGTTAATATTATAAACTCAAAATCCTTCCTATTGATTTTCTTAAAGAAGTTTTTCATAAAATAAATCCTCTAAAGACCAATATTTACCTTTACATATACTCCTTTACAATGTGTGTTGTATATATAATTAAGAAAACTTTCCAAAATTTGTATTCTTACCAGAATTCCAAAAGTGTCTCTTTTATTTCAATAACTCTTGTATTGGGTAAAACTCAAATATTTTTGGTCTTGCTTCCAAAATATACTTTGAAATAAACTTTCTTATATTTATATTTTATGCCCTTTTTAAGTTCATTTAGAACTTCTCTTTGAGAGGTTAAAAATATATCATCCATTAAATAACAAGTTTTTTATGAAGCTAAATAAATTACTCCTCCTTGTTTCATTCTTACAACTCATTTATTACAGCTTCACATTATATAAAGTTTCCCCTAAAAAACTTTTTTCCTTTTTTTATAAAAATTTGGAGCTGCAATATTTTAGGAAAAAGGATCAAATATTAAAGCAATTTCTAGTACACATTTACACCATCGATTTAATTTAAAAGAAATGAAAAAAAGAGTTGGGATGCACTAAGAATAATTGTAGCAAACCATGTTATAAAACATTACATATATCTATGTGATGTTGAAGGTAATGATAAAGAATACATCATAGGGACCATACCAATACAATATAAAATCAATATATTACCATTTATTCTGAAAGATGAAAGATGTTTAGAAACATGAAAATATTAAATTTATCAATGGGTTGCCAGTTTCTCAATATCAGTCGAATGATGAGCTAGAAGGTAGTACTGATAAATAATTTCATTTAAAATAAATAATTTTAGTCAAATTTAATTTCACTTAACGATAAATAATTTAATTAGTACTCTATTTAGTTTAGTGGAGAATTCAATGTGTAGTCCATAAATCTGGATTAAATTGTTGTAAAGCTGTAGTGGATGATGGATTTATCTCTGGTTACAAAATGGAAAATTATGTTAGATTATCTTTCGTATGAAATAAATCCAAGAAAATGCTAAACAAAAATTCAATCAAATACTGGGTCAGTCAGTATCTTCTGGCAAAAATAATAAACTTATAACCAATTATTAAAGTGCAGAATAAAAATAACAAGCTTATAACAAAATTAATAAAGTGCAGATTACTATAACATCTAAAATTTTATACCATAATTGAGTCAGCCAATATCAAATAATGTGACACTGTAACTAAATTAATATAGCTCAGTTCGATGCTAGATGTAAAGTAAGTACGGAACACAACACACATAAAGGTTTAAATCGGTACATAACATCAAATTAAACAACAAAATATTGTTAAAAGTAGAAACCACAAAACTAAAGCAATAAAACTATATAGAACAAAATCATTATAATCAGACGTGTAACAACTTATGAATAACATTTAATTGCAACAACCAAAACCATGTTTTGAGGAAAGATAATTTTAGAATAAATTATTGAAAGCACGGTTTATTTAACACGACTTTCAACTCGTACTAACAGAACACATGTCTCTTTGGATTTGGCTCTGTTTCATAGTGCTTTGATCTATGGCTTTACCTTTGGATATTGCTTGTTGGACCATGTTGCGCATTATGAGACATTGGAACAACCCATGTAGTCAATGATTTCCGCAAGATTATTGCAACTTCACACAATTGTGCATTAACTATCTCTATTTCATGAATTTACAGGTTATTAAATTTTTTTACTAAAGCTAAACTTGCTTTCATTTGTTATTTTAATTTCTAAAAAAAAAGCCCAAGAATGAGAGGTATTTGTAATTTTCATTTACTATCTCAAACATAAGTTATGCAAGAATCACTCTTCCAAATTCACATAGACTAAGGGAATTATAAAATACAATAACAAAGATTTTACTAACTTAAACAACTTTGTGGTAAATTAGACTCATTAAAAAGATATAACAATTTGTTTGCTGAAGAACCTTTACTGGCAACCACATTTATTCACATGTATTTATGCTAGTGCTTTTCCCCCATGAGGTACAAAGTTATATCACACTTCCCGTTACGCAGTACACCCAGACCCTAAAGCAATTTATATGCTACATAAATATAGAAACATGTGTAGAGGTATATAATGTAGGTATCCCATCACTGTTTAGCAATCATTAATGTTTTAAAGGAATCAAATACACTTGTATAGTTGACCTTAAGTACGCATGCCCATCACCCTCTCAGCATTATATTATCTTTGTTTTATTTATTTATGAATAGAACTAATGATAACAAAGCAAGACCAACATGAATAAGTAGCAATCCAACTCAACATTCAACCACAAATGGATATTCTGATACGCTTGGATCTCTTGTACCCAAAGAATTGCTTGAACTATCATTATGCAATAAATATCACTTTCCTATGTTGTATATAACGATAGGCTAGACCTTGCTAATATTTTGGGATGCAACCCAGTCTCCAACAACTGATAGTGATTGAAGGTGCACAGTAACACTAAATTAGCCAAGGTATACAGTAAAATAAAGAGACTTCTAATGGTTAGTGCATAGTAGTAGTAGTAAATTTGCAGTGACCATGAGTTTAGTAGCTACATAAAAAAAAGTTTTTTTGGGCAAACACCCCTAAAATGTTTCAAAGTAGGTAAAATTCTTTTCTACATAAAACCTCCTAAGTTACATTAATCTTTTTAAAACAAATCTAAATCATGAAAAAACATCAAAAAATAACATGTTATACCACTCATTTCTTCATTTCGTTTTCTTCTTCGCATGTATTTCAATTAAATGTAAAGCTTAGAAAAATGGGTGCAATTTTTGCAAATATTTGTAGTATTAGCTGCATTTATTTGCATGTATAAACTACATATTTTTGAAAAAAATCAATTTTTGCTTGGAAACAATAGCTATATTTTGCAGATCCCAATTATATGTATAGCAATAAAAGTTAATAAACCTAAATATAATGAAGAATCGTATAAATATTGAATCTATTATTTTAATTTATACATTTGTTTAAAGAAGTTGGTAAAAGGAATGAATTATACTATTGTAACTGAAATTTCAATGAATACTCATGAAGTAAATAAACAAAGAAATGGTATATGTTCAATAATTCGTGCATATTAATCAATTTTATGAAGTGCAACATGCATATTAAGAGGAACATGTAGTATTTAGATTAACCTGGTGCCCATTACCACAAAGGTGGTGTACCGTTGTTCATGGAAGGTTAGTTTGCCACCTTGGAATAAGGTAGAGTAGACTAATCAACACTTAGTAAATGTTTAAAATGAGAAAACTAGAAGAGTTATGTTACTAAAGCATCAATGAAAATATATGAAATCGTATATTTCTACAAACTGAAATTTACTTATATTATGAAAACATAGATTAAATTGCATAGTCGAAAACATTCTCCAACTTGATCGTTATATCCGGTGAGTCCATATTTGTTTCTAAAACGTACCCATATATAAGTTATTTATAAATAATTAATACACAAACATAATTAGGAAACATAAGTTTCATTACTTCCTCCAAACAATAGTTGTAGTAGCTCCACTCCATTTAATGATTTTGCTTACCAATCGTCAATTATCGACAAAGTCGATGACTAATCTTCCAATACTTAACCGAACAAATAAATAACAACCCTAACACATGATTAAAATCCATTCTATTTCCTCCCTTTATGCTGGAATTGTAAGAGAGGATTTAACAGAAGTGTATCGTCATCCCTTTTCCATTTTTGAGAGAGATAATTTTTGGTCCAAATCTTTTATACTATGAATAATACATGTTGTAACTTACCAACGACAATTTATGGATTGTGTGAGACAGAGGAATCAAATGGCGAGTACATGTTTTTATTTTGTACAAATGATAATATTTGAGTGTGTATACACATAATACATATAGTATGTATGAATACAAACATATATATTATTTACCTTTATCTAGCTTCTTTGATCGAAGAGGAAAATTACCCATGTTCAGTGAAGATAGCAAGAAAGAATATAATCATTATTAAGTATCAAGGGGAAATTACTTATTAAGTTCAACATTAATTGATTACCTCAATCAATCTCTTTATTTAGTGGTGGTTAGATGGTACATTTAAACCTAAGCATATTCTCACAATAAATCATGTCAGCTGTTAACATTAGAACATTGACAATTGGAAACTGAACTTCCATTAGAAAATTTTGTATATGTGAAACTACTATAATGCACAAATTCACAAAGTTATGGCAGCTTGCCTAAAATTAACATCGAGTTTCACCATTAAAATCTCCTTTATATCAATAGAAACTCTTAACAAAATAATAATTCCGAATTTCTAATTATATCAGTTAGCAAACCGACAAAGATTTAAGATACAAATCTACTAATTAGTAAGTACCTTTATGTTGATCGGACCCTTAATAAAAGCTAACTCAATTAGTGGCATAACCTTTAGGCCCAGTGGCATAAACGGAAACTATAGGGAAATCAATACAGCTGTTGTATCAAGTTTCATGATTAGAAAAGAAATCCATTTGTATCAACTGATCTTATAATGGGAATGCCTTCTAGTGCTAATATTTGTAGGTGATATTTTGTAACAACCCGTATATTTGGACCATTTAAATTGACAATAATCCACACATGTCAACTTAAATAGTACAAAACACCAATCATTAATGCAGTATATGTATATAAATGAGAATCATCATAGAATCACAGAAAATACATCATAACAGAATAGTGCAGCGGAATTACAACATAGTTGTAACGATCGACTTTTCGACGCTCGAAAGTCGACATTAATACATCCACTATATCAAATGCCGCGCAATCGAATGCCGGAAAACCGAACCATTAGGGTTAAAAAGAAGAGGTAGAAGAAGACAGAAGAAAAAGAAGGAACAGAAAAACAGAAACAATCATCATAATCTCACATTCACAGCGGAACAATATATAATAGATGAATCAATAATCTTTAAAACAAAAGACTATATCAATTTATACATACATCAATCATCAGAGTTTACAACAATATACATCACTGGACAGTTATATAACTTGTCCACATACATAATACACAGCGGAATAAATAAACAAGTACGGTAGTACGTCTCGCCATCCAGCACATCTCCAAAGCTCCAGAATATCCAGAATATCCTGATAGCATAACTCTAGGCTGCCCGTGTGGAAAATTATAGGCACCCAGAGTTTAGAAAGGGAATAATAAACTCCAAGTCAGTCATGGTGACTGGTGTGAGATGGTAAAACAGTTATTTTCACAAAGAAAATAAAACCAATTCGCAATGCTTTTGGAAAATGAAACTACCATAAGGCCTCCCGCCACACACACAATGCAAACGCAGAATTGGAGGAGATTTCTCCTTATGATAGTCAAACATGCTTACTACGCAAAATCAGTTGATATTATTATTAATGTCTAGTGTGGAAAACATTTCGAAAGTATAATATCAATCTTAACCAGCATACAACCATTATTGTATGCCTACTATAGCTACCATCTAAACAGTGGTGACCACCATAAGTAAATGGCAGGTTCTACAACTAAAACCGTACAGGGTTCGTATTGTTTCTTTGGATTTCCAACAAATGGTCAGGCTAAGGAACTTCCTTACACCGAAATGGAAACACCTATGGAAAGACGCCCCAAGAGTCAACCTGCTCTCTGCAAACACAAGACCGACGCTACCTCACGCTATACAGTTGTAACTAGGTAGCTAACACACGAGCTATGCCATCCCTCGGTCGTTACCGACCTTTATGCGAGGATCCTCAAAGCAACAACCACAAAGTATAATAAATTTGCAGCATCAACATAGGTAAAATATCTGGGCTCCATACCATGATATCACCTTTTATCCAGAAGGAAATGACATAACCTAGGGGCGCGACCCCTAACAACCTTGCCGCAACATTCCAGTTTCGACCATTACCGGGTTGTGAGGCTTGACGAAGTCTCGTCCACAAAGCCACGCTTTTTCACAAAGCCACGCTTTGATCAACAAATGATCAACAACACTTCGTATGCCACATTACCAAATTGGGAATGTATCACTAGTAACCATCAACTACATAACCTCTGAGCTCGTACGTCTCGGAGAAGGATGTTTAGCTAAGAGAATAAATTCTCCGCCACCAACAGAAATGTATTTGATAGAAACCAGCTTTACATCTCAAAGTGTAACGTCAGACACACATCCATACAAGTCCGTTCCGGGATCGAACGGAACCGAAGGCACTTCCAAAGAAGCCCTTGCAATCTGAGTATTCACTCATCACGTCCGGACTTCCCATCACAAGAAGAGTGATATAAATCTCTATACCGGAGCAACTCGGTGCAGAGACATTCGACAGGTTGTCCTTTCATTTTCGAAAATACCCGGTCTTCACACCGGTCTTCAAATGATGTCCATTCACGACGTATCACTATTCGGAATGGATTATATGACACAAAGGTCTTTTCCCGGCTAACCCGAATAATGAGCGCTTGTTTTAAAAACAAATTCAAGTGTCATTTCAAAGGCAAATATTGATAGTCGGTTATGTAACTATCAACAACATTCATAACAATCAATCAATTTAAATAATTTTCCCAAATTATTTATTTTCAAAATATCTTCGCAAGATATAAATTTTTCCACACTTCCACATTTGAAAACCAATTTCAAATCATATTTCACACTTCATCTCAAAATGGTCCATTTAACCCAATTAAATAAATCCTTATCGATTTATTTCAAATTTACATCCCAATCAGTAAATTTATTTCCACACTTCATCACTTTGAAAACCAATTTCAAATCATAATTTCCACACTTTAAAAATAAATCAATGTTTATTTTTAAAACAAGTTTCCCTTTCATTTCATAAATCCCAATTTGAATTTACATTCCCAAATATTCACTTTTAACCCCAAATCAACTTCCAAATTGATTTCAAATTTTATTTCAAAACCAAATCAATTCCAAATTGATTTCCAAATTTATTTCCAATCCCAAATTGTTTTTCCAAACATTTATTTCAAAACACCAAATCAAGTACAAATTGATTTCTAAGTTTATTTCAAATTCCAAATCATTTTACAAATCGATTTCCCAATTTATTTCAACACAAAATCTATTTTCATTCAACATCAAATAAATTTTCATATCGATTTCCTAAAGATTTATCTTCAAATACTAAATCAATTATCAATTGGATTTCAAACAAATTTATCACCTTTTCAAAGTAAGTTCCTTTATTCTTCCAAACCATTTAAAATCCCATTTTAAATATATTTTCCAACTTCCGAATAATACTATTCAAAATCCATTTGTAAAAAATCTTTTTCCATATTTTTTGGAAATAATTCGATAAGATTACAAAAATCAACTCTATGCTTTTAAAATTCCTTCTTTTAAATTCACCCAATTCATTCAAAAGAATTTACTTAAAATTTCCAACTTTAATTTTCAAAAATCCAATTTTATTTATTTATGGTATCTAACGATACCAAAAACACATTCGGCTAAATTATAGCCTTCAACAAATTCAATCACAGATATAATCATACACAGATTATAAATAATCAACTCACAACATATGAAACAAATTCAAATGTTTTGAGGAATCCTGTTGGATCCCTCCAACCTGTTTCCCTGCATCCACAGATGTTAGCACAATACCAATTCCACTTCGAGGTGGAATATCGCGGTATGTGGGATTTATAAAATATCAATCCGCTATTATGCGGCGCAATAGGGTCTCATCCGCTATATACTGCGGGAAATCAACAACTCCAATATATACATATTCCAATATATATATATATATATTGCTATATACTAATATGTATATACTATCACAATCAGACAATCAATCAATAATTGCAAATTCAAAATTTTATTTGAGTGAGAATATCTCACCTTTGATTTTGTTTTGCAATCCATTTCCATTCCGATTTGTTTTCCCCATTTTTTTAACCTTGTATAAACAATTTATACAATCTATTAATATTTGAATTAACCAAATAACAAATTTTTTGCTTGGTAATTTTAATTATCCAACGAATTTTATTTTAAACAATTTCCTTTAAATAAATTTATTTAACTAAGCATTTCAGTTTCAAACTAACTTTCCTTTTAAATAATTTTCTTGATAACTAAAATAAATTTAACAAGTCGTTATTTTTTTCCATTTGAAATCATATATATTTAAAAAAATGGTCTATATAGATTTTATAAACCAAATTTTTAACTAAACTTTCAAACACCTAAAAATTCCTATTATTATTATTTCAAAACCTTCCAGTATCTATATTTTATTTCCTTTCTGAAACACAACTTTTTTTAAAGCTTCTGTTAAAACCTTAAATATTTCATTTTTCATATATATACAAAAAAATACTAGAAACTTAAAAAAATGAAATAAGACTACCTTCACTGCCTAACCACGACCCCTCACTAGATCGCGACCAACCCCTATCGCAGCACGAAGAATCGCCCAGACCTTGCCGAGATGCTGCGCTAGACCTACCCACGGCGCCGCCTCACACGGCTGACCCCAAACCATCGACTAACTCGCGACCTCAGAACTCGCCACATGCCATCGCCTATGTCCCTCCCCAATTCGATCGATCAACGCGATCGAACTGCTGCTCACCCTCGATAAAACGAGCCATACCATCATCCCCTCAAATCGATGTCTCTGCGACTTCGTCGCCTGCTACCACGCTCGCCTAAATCGCCTGACCATCATCGCAACACCCAAATCCCACGTCGCTCCCCTTCCTACAGCTAGGCGAAACCCTAGCTCCAGTTGAAGTCGCGATACCCAACATCTCACTGTCTCATGCGAGATCCCTCTCTCTCCTTTTTCTTCATTTTTGATTTTCGAACTGGCCATTTTCAATTTAAAAGAAGAAGATGCGATTTTTTTTTACTTGAAATCGATTTCGATTTATTTTAAATAGAAGGAGCGGCCATTAATATTGTTTGGAACGAAAAAAGAAAGTTTTCGTTCGTTTTGTTTTTTTTGAATAACTAGAGAGGAAAGGAATGAGATGATTGCGTACAGAAGCATCTCTGTGTGTCGGCAGAGATTTTTTTGTGTACAGTGATTTCGAACTGATGGGAAAAAGTTATGAAGTGAAATAATTTCAACTGAGGTTGGCTGTATAAATATTCAATTTAAATTCAAATTCAAATCATTCCGATAAAGTCAACTAAAAATTTTGACTTCCTATCAAGGCGTGCCACCAGGCGTTTATAATGTTATACGCCTATTCCGAACACAATGGAAAAGGTTCCGAGTCTAAATTCGATTGTATGGAAAAGATAGCTTTCTGAACCCAGTTATTAAATTAAATTTTCGATTTAATTTCAGCGCGTTTGCTTATCGTACGGTCAAACGATCACTCCAAACATTACGAAAATTGAAATCAGATAATAATACAATATTACGGATCCAATGGAACTAGTTTCGTCGAATTCCGAGACTGTACTCCGGAACGCTATTTTTAAATTCAATTTAAACGATAGAATTTCAAAACTGAACAAACCACTTCCAAATTCAATTCTGAAGCTTCCATTATCTTCAGTATTATTAATATGAATTTTCCAAGACTTCATATTATTTTTAAATCAGCTTAAAACTGAAGATTCAAACTTTTACCCAGTTTTAATAATTAAATTCAAAAATTTAATTGCTAATTTCATTCTGATATTTTGAATTTCAAATTAAACTATCATTCGAATATTTAAACTCAATTAAATATTCACATTTCAAATATCAAAAATTCAGGGTCGTTACAATCTTCCCCCCTTAAAATAATTTCGTCCCGAAATTACAAGTCAAGAAGAATGCCCCAATACCCGTTTGTCATTTTCCCAAAACTAATCAGTTTTTTATCAACTTGCTAAAAAAAATATTTTTATTAAAGATTCGTTATCACTTCAACTAACTTTCCAAACACTTTCATAGTTTTCAAACAACTTCATTTTGCTTCACAATTCAAATTTAAATTTAACTTCGAACTTTAAATTATCCAAAATTTCTCAAAAATTTTCTAACTCTCTAAATTTTCGAAAAATTTCACCAGCATCTCCTTTGCGCGGCTAGCTCGGTACGACTACAAAATGTCCCTACGGACTTCCAAATTCCAATAGAAAACAAAATGCCAAGTGGCAAAATCAGAATCCCATCAAATTTCATACTGAAAATCAAATACATACCTTTTGTTGAGAAATTCAAATTCATCTTCGAAATCTAAATCCAATTCCATTTCCCTATAGCCTTTATAATTCCTGTATACTTTACTTAACAACAATGTCCAAATTTACTTATTGGATTCCAAATACCCATTTTACTTAAGAATTTCATTCTTTATTTCTCAAGTTCAATATAAGTATTTACATACTTCTTATATTTATTTTCACTTCATAAACAAAGTTATAAATTCATTTCCATTCAACTTTGCATTTTCAATCCCATTTGAATTCAATTACAATTCCAATTTTATTTGAATTCACTTAATCTTCAAAAACTAAAATTTCACTTTTCTAGTTCAATTTCTACGTTTCCATTACAATTTGAAAATCAAATTTTCCATTAACAAAAATTTTCCAAATTTTCAAAAAAAATTTCTAACTTCCAAAATTTTCAGAAAATTTTGGCGGAGTCTCTTTTGTACGGAGGAGCTTTTGCAATTTGACAAAAGATATAAATATATATACATCGACCCACTCGGTCGGAAAAGCAAAAACAGTTCATATTTCCTATTTTGTATTGTGTAGGCGTACCTTTATTAGCATTTTAAGCAAAGCGGTTTATTATTAGCTATTTGCGCAACCAAAATGCAGCCAAACGGCTTCCAAAAACCTGTACTTACTCAATTTAAACACGTAAGTGACAAATATAGAAAATCTGTTATCATTTTACTTATTTTCAATAGCAAATACATAGATTTCATAAGCAATACATCCAAAATAATTTCCATTAGCAATTTATAAATTTTCAATACAAATTAAATTGCTTTCATCTAATTCACATTCAATTCAATGGTTTACAATGCAATTCCTTATATTCAATTCATTTTTATTTTTATTTTATGTCCAAACAACTCATATTCATTTCAATCGATTCAAAAATCAATTCTATTTATTTTTATTAAGCCATAGAATTTATATATCTTGTTTACGTCAAACGACAAACAAATTTTTATGCAATTCGATGAAATTTATGTAAATAAACTATCACTTGAACTCATAACCATTTTAAATTGATTCTAACTCAATTCATATCAGTTTCATTTCCATTTTCATTCAATCTTTCATTTATAATTATTGAATTCGATTCATTTTAAACCTTATTCATTTGGTCAATCTTCAATTAGCTTCACTTACTAATTTTAGTTTAATACTTCACTTTGTTTTTTTCACAAATCAAATTCAATTCCAGTTTTATTTACTTACAAATTCAAAATGAATTTCAACATTCAATTTCATTTTCTTGCACTTGCAACTGCAAATTTATTTATTCATTCACAATTTTTTTTCCAACTTAATAATCTTATTCCAATCATTTAGTCTATTAGACCCACTTCTTCAATTTCCTTTTATACAAGTCAACTCAAGTTGAATTTTATTTCAAATATTTTTCTAAAACTCTATTTCAAATCATAAATCACATTTACATTTTATATTTACAAATCTCATTCGTATATGAATTTATTTCCTTATACTTCAATTCATATTTATAAATTTCATTTGTCAAATGAATTTATCTCCAAATCTTTGGTCATACCACTATTTTTTATTCAATTCCATATAACAATGATAATAATTCAATATTATCTCTTCCTAACAACCAAGCAACCATATACTATAATAATTCATAGAAAATCATTTCATTTCTATACAAAAAAATAGTTTTGGGTAAAATTATTCCATTTACCCTATTTAAAACAATACTATGTCAGTTTATCTTGTTTAAGAGTTTAGAAACCCCTATCGATTACGGTTGGCCAGACTGCACCGACCAGAATCTATAAACAATCAACCGATAAGTCAACACAATACAAAACAATTTTGTATTCACTAACAAATATGTGCTCATATCTATTATTACACTCACACTCATTCTAGAGTACTACTGACTCTATCTCTAATGAGTAATACCCAACAAAGCCAGGGTTGTTGCTTAACCAACAGCTCTGATACCACATGTAACGATCGACTTTTCGACGCTCGAAAGTCGACATTAATACGTCCACTGTATCAAATGCCGCGCAATCGAATGCCGGAAAACCGAACCATTAGGGTTAAAAAGAAGAGGTAGAAGAAGACAGAAGAAAAAGAAAGAACAGAAAAACAGAAACAATCATCAGAATCTCACATTCACAGCGGAACAATATATAATAGATGAATCAATAATCTTTAAAACAAAAGACTATATCAGTTTATACATACATCAATCATCAGAGTTTACAACAATACACATCACTGGATAGTTATATAACTTGTCCACATACATAATACACAGCGGAATAAATAAACAAGTACGGTAGTACGTCTCGCCATCCAGCTCATCTCCAAAGCTCCAGAATATCCAGAATATCCTGATAACATAACTCTAGGCTGCCCGTGTGGAAAATTATGGGCACCCAGAGTTTAGAAAGGGAACCATAAACTCTGAGTCAGTCATGGTGACTGGTGTGAGATCGTAAAATAGTTATTTTCACAAAGAAAATAAAACCAATTCGCAATGCTTTTGGAAAATGAAACTATCATAAGGCCTCCCGCCACACACACAATGCAAACGTAGAATTGGAGGAGATTTCTCCTTATGATAGTCAAACATGCTTACTACGCAAAATCAGTTGATATTATTATTAATGTCTAGTGTGGAAAACATTTCGAAAGTATAATATCAATCTTAACCAGCATACAACCATTATTGTATGCCTACTATAGCTAACATCTAAACAGTGGTGACCACCATAAGTAAATGGCAGGTTCTACAACTAAAACCGTACAGGGTTCGTATTGTTTCTTTGGAATTCCAACAAATGGTCAGGCTAAGGAACTTCCTTACACCGAAATGGAAACGCCTCTGGAAAGACGCCCCGAGAGTCAACCTGCTCTCTGCAAACACAAGACCAACGCTACGTCACGCTATACAGCTGTAACTAGGTAGCTAACACACGAGCTATGCCATCCCCCGGTCGTTACCGACCTTTATCCGAGGATCCTCAAAGCAACAACCACAAAGTATAATAAATTTGCAGCATCAACATAGGTAAAATATCTGGGATCCATACCATGATATCACCTTTTATCCAGAAGGAAATGACATACCCTGGGGAACCTTGCCGCAACATTCCTTTTTCGACCATTACCGGGTTGTGAGGCTTGACGAAGTCTCGTCCACAAAGCCACGCTTTTTCACAAAGCCACGCTTTTTCACAAAGCCACGCTTTTTCACAAAGCCACGCTTTGATCAACAAATGATCAACAGCACTTCGTATGCCACATTACCAAATTGGGAATGTATCACTAGTAACCATCAACTACATAACCTCTGAGCTCGTACGTCTCAGAGAAGGGTGTTAAGCTAAGAGAATAAATTCTCCGCCACCAACAGAAATGTATTTGATAGAAACCAGCTTTACATCTCAAAGTGTAACGTCAGACACACATCCATACAAGTCCGTTCCGGGATCGAACGGAACCGAAGGCACTTCCAAAGAAGCCCTTGCAATCTGAGTATTCACTCATCACGTCCGGACTTCCCATCACAAGAAGAGTGATATAAATCTCTATACCGGAGCAACTCGGTGCAGAGACATTCGACAGGTTGTCCTTTCATTTTCGAAAATACCCGGTCTTCACACCGGTCTTCAAATGATGTCCATTCACGACGTATCACTATTCGGAATGGATTATATGAAACAAAGGTCTTTTCCCGGCTAACCCGAATAATGAGCGCTTGTTTTAAAAACAAATTCAAGTGCCATTTCAAAGGCAAATATTGATAGTCGGTTATGTAACTATTAACAACATTCACAACAATCAACCAATTTAAATAATTTTCCCAAATTATTTATTTTCAAAATATCTTCGCAAGATATAAATTTTTCCACACTTCCACATTTGAAAACCAATTTCAAATCATATTTCACACTTCATCTCAAAATGGTCCATTTAACCCAATTAAATAAATCCTTATCGATTTATTTCAAATTTACATCCCAATCAGTAAATTTATTTCCACACTTCATCACTTTGAAAACCAATTTCAAATCATAATTTTCACACTTTAAAAATAAATCAATGTTTATTTTTAAAACAAGTTTCCCTTTCATTTCATAAATCCCAATTTGAATTTACATTCCCAAATATTCACTTTTAACCCCAAATCAACTTCCAAATTGATTTCAAATTTTATTTCAAAACCAAATCAATTTCAAATTGATTTCCAAATTTATTTCCAATCCCAAATTGTTTTTCCAAACATTTATTTCAAAACACCAAATCAAGTACAAATTGATTTCTAAGTTTATTTCAAATTCCAAATCATTTTACAAATCGATTTCCCAATTTATTTCAACATAAAATCTATTTTCATTCAACATCAAATAAATTTTCATATCGATTTCCCAAAGATTTATCTTCAAATACTAAATCAATTATCAATTGGATTTCAAACAAATTATCACCTTTTCAAAGTAAGTTCCTTTATTCTTCCAAACCATTTAAAATCCCATTTTAAATAAATTTTCCAACTTTCGAATAATACTATTCAAAATCCATTTGTAAAAAATCTTTTTCCATATTTTTTGGAAATAATTCGATAAGATTACAAAAATCAACTCTATGCTTTTAAAATTCCTTCTTTTAAATTCACCCAATTCATTCAAAAGAATTTACTTAAAATTTCCAACTTTAATTTTCAAAAATCCAATTTTATTTATTTATGGTATCCAACTTAGAATTTACTTAAAATTTCCAACTTTAATTTCCAATTTTATTTATTTATTTGGTTTATTTGAGTGAGAAGATCTCACTTTTGATTTTGTTTTGCAATCCAATTCCATTCCGATTTGTTTTCCCCATTTTTTTAACCTTGTATAAACAATTTATACAATCTATTAATATTTGAATTAACCAAATAACAAAATTTTCGCTTGGTAATTTTAATTATCCAACGAATTTTATTTTAAACAATTTCCTTTAAATAAATTTATTTAACTAAGCATTTCAGTTTCAAACTAACTTTCCTTTTAAAAAAATTTCTTGATAACTAAAATAAATTTAACAAGTCATTATTTTTTTCCATTTGAAATCATATATATTTAAAAAAATGGTCTATATAGATTTTATAAACCAAATTTTTAACTAAACTTTCAAACACCTAAAAATTCCTATTATTATTATTTCAAAACCTTCCAGTATCTATATTTTATTTCCTTTCTGAAACACAACTTTTTTTAAAGCTTCTGTTAAAACCTTAAATATTTCATTTTTCATATATATACAAAAAAAATACTAGAAACTTAAAAAAAATGAAATAAGACTACCTTCACTGCCTAACCACGACCCCTCACTAGATCGCGACCAACCCCTATCGCAGCACGAAGAATCGCTCAGACCTTGCCGAGATGCTGTGCTAGACCTACCCACGGCGCCGCCTCACACGGCTGACCCCAAACCATCGACTAACTCGCGACCTCAGAACTCGCCACATGTCATCGCCTACGTCCCTCCCAATTCGATTGATCAACGCGATCGAGTTGCTGCTCACCCTCGATAAAACGAGCCATACCATCATCCCCTCAAATCGACGTCTCTGCGACTTCGTCGCCTGCTACCACGCTCGCCTAAATCGCCTGACCATCATCGCGACACCCAAATCCCACGTCGCTCCCCTTCCTACAACTAGGCGAAACCCTAGCTCCAATTGAAGTCGCGATACCCAACATCTCACTGTCGCCCGCGAGATCCCACTCTCTCCTTTTTCTTTGTTTTTGATTTTCGAACTGGCCATTTTCAATTTAAAAGAAGAAGACGCGATTTTTTTCTTTTATTTGAAATCGATTTCGATTTATTTTAAATAGAAGGAGCGGCCATTAATATTGTTTTGAACGAAAAAAGAAAGTTTTCGTTTGTTTTGTTTTTTTGAATAACTGGAGAGGAAAGGGATGAGATGATTGCGTACAGAAGCATCTCTGTGTGTCGGTAGAGATTTTTTTGTGTACAGTGATTTCGAACTGATGGGAAAAAGTTATGAAGTGAAATAATTTCAACTGAGGTTAGCTGTATAAATATTCAATTTAAATTCAAATTCAAATCGTTCCGATAAAGTCAACTAAAAATTTTGACTTCCTATCAAGGCATGCCGCCAGGCGTTTATAATGTTATATGCCTATTCCGAACACAATGGAAAAGGATCCGAGTCCAAATTCGATTGTATGGAGAAGATAGCTTTCTGAACCCAGTTATTAAATTGAATTTTCAATTTAATTTCAGCGCGTTTGCTTATCATACAGCCAAACGATCACTCCAAACATTACGAAAATTGAAATCCGATAATAATACAATATTACGGATCCAATGGAACTGGTTTCGTCGAATTCCGAGACTGTGCTCCGGAACGCTATTTTTAAATTCAATTTAAACGATAGAATTTCAAAACTGAACAAACCACTTCCAAATTCAATTCTGAAGCTTCCATTATCTTCAGTATTATTAATATGAATTTTCCAAGACTTCATATTATTTTTAAATCGGCTTAAAACTGAAGATTCAAATTTTTACCTAGTTTTAATAATTAAATTCAAAAATTTAATTGCTAATTTCATTCTGATATTTTGAATTTCAAATTAAACTATCATTCGAATATTTAAACTCAATTAAATATTCACATTTCAAATACCAAAAATTCAGGGTCGATACAATAGTCATAAGAGTAGTTCATGAAGCTACCCATAAATACAACAATGTCTCGAATAAAATAAAATAAAATAGAACAACATAAATGTCCAATAGAAAGAACAATACTGATAAAGTAAGATAATGATAGTCTTCGGTCTTCAGCTCCAAATAGAACAGCAACAGCAATCCTCAGTCTGATCCGAGCATAAGCACAAACAAACACTCGAATCAGGACATATATTCTTATACAAAGAATATGATTCAGAATTGGAAATAACAATAACTCAAAGATGAATGGAATAAACATCTCTCAGGATCCGTTAAATTATTTATACATCATATGGTACGATAAATAGATAATGTCTAACTGTAAAGCAAAATATTAAGGTAGTGTTAAGGCGTCACCATTATTCCCCTTAACACATTTTTATATAGCATTACAGACTATACAGCACTGTAAACTCCACCGTAAACTAGTGGGATATCAGGGAGTACTCCATAGGTATAATACAAAACAAATTCGTAGTGGTCGCGTATATGGGAATACAAGTATGACAAGGCACATGAGGCAATACCCAAGGTAGTGAAACTACCGTTTGCCTGATCCGGACTGGTGAGAACGCATCGTCGCAACGATCGCAACACCGCGAAACAACACTCCCAAATCAAGGGTGCGCACCAATCAATCACAAAGTAATGAGTAGTTTACGAAGAAGTGTGTTCGCTTGAGGTAGCTAACCCCATTTGGCTCGGCACGGCTCCTGTTTTAGTCATTTCCAATTTGACACAAGTGTCAAGGCTATCCATCATCGTTCACTTTCTTCAATCATCAACGTACGTCAATCCAACCACTTCATTCTGCATCACTCTCCGCGTATAGTTATTAAAGTGGTATTCGACTTAGACAGTGAGTATGTCCCTAACCGATTCCGGTCTCTTTAATGACCTTCGTAATTATTTCACCGATTGGTCGTTTAATAAATTTCAAAACCAAATCAAATTCAATTTCAATCAAAATTTGTAAATCAACCTTTCATTTGTCTTTCCAATCAATTTCTAAAATTTTACATTTCATAACTTCAAAATTTCCATTTCAAAACTCTATAATTCAATTTCAAAATTTGTTTTAAAACAATTCAAATATTCATTTGAATTCGAATACAAGTTTCATTCCATAATCATTTAAAATAAATTTAAACTCATTTATCATTTACGTTTAATGCTCGTTAAGTTAATTTATCTTAAACAATTTCCATTTAACCTTTAATTCATTAAATCAATTACTTACGTTCAACTTATTATATCAAAGCTTACAAATTTAATTAAGTTAAATTTGTCAAATCAAATTCTATTAAGTTACAAGTCTTACATTTGTTTCAATAAAACGCATTTTATTTCTTGTTAAAGAAATTCAATTCCACTTATTCATTTACTTAATTACAAATTTCAAAACTCAATTAATAAAGGAACTTAATTCCACTTATTCAAGAAGTTCAATTTCACTTATTAAAGAATTCAATTTAGTTTAATTTATTAAATAATTCAATCTTATTCGATTATTAAGTAATTTCAAAACTTAATTACTAATAATTTCAAAACTTAATTATTAACAATTCCAAATTTAATTATTAATAATTCCAAATTTAATTATAAATTAATAAATTTTTACACAACGTCCTTTCATCAAAATTTAAATTCCAGTTTTATTTCAAAACTTTATTTTCATTCAAATAAAATCCATATTTTATTTCAAATCAAATTATTGACCAATCGGGTTTTATTAAATTTCTATCCAAAGTCAAGTTTATTTGGGTATTTATCATTTCAACCCGATTCCATTTCAATTCAAAAATCAAAGCATAGCAAAGGGAACTTGCAGTGTGATAGCTGGGATGGTGTCAAAGTAAATAAACAAGCAATAACAACCATACATAACAATCCAACAATTTTTTTAAATAATCCCGAAATAATCGTATTAATTTACATTTGTTATTTATGCAAATTAATATAATTATTTCTAGAATCTACACTATCATTTCATGTAGATTAAAGATTATTATATTACGGTTTTTCACTTGTCGTTCAATTTCAATTTTTACCCTACAACAATTAATTCAATATACGTTCAAAGGTTCAAAGTGTAGTTTATCAAATTCTACGTGCCAATTCACTGAACAATTAAAAGGGGTCATATTTAACTAATAAATATTCATCATATAAAGGGTCAAGTTTAGAAAACAAGATTCGACATATATAATCTATTTTAAGTTGTTGACTATTCTATATCAACTTCAACTTGCATATTATTTATCACTTAATAATAACAATTAACATCAAATTTCATCATCATATAGCAATCATTCATCAACCAAACTTGTATAAGAATATAGTCGTGAAAATTAATTCACCTTTCGTGGATAAGGAAATTGAACGACGAAGCACGAAGAGGCACGAATAGACTAGATTCAACTAGTTGTTGTACAACAACAGAAAGGAAAATTTGTTACCACTTTTAGCAACTACAAATATATATACACTAACATAATATATATAGCATGTTGTTAAACTAAGATGTATATATTATCAAACATATATAACTAATATTTTTATTTTACTACAACATATATATATTATTGCAAATATAACGGTTTAACACAAATAGATATATACAATGGGCTGCTGCATAAGGCGAAGGAGGAAGGCACTCGGCTGTGACGACTGCTCGGGTTGGCGGATGCTACAAGGCACTAGGTGTTCGGCCAGGGGCTGCGCGAGGGAGGAGATGGTGGCGGATCTGCTGGCTGGGAAGGCAAGTGCGTGGTGGTGGGATGTGGTGACTGGGTGAGGCGGTGGGGCTGGGAAGTGTACGTGTGGTGGTGAAGGAAGCGGTGGCTGGCGTGGGTGGTGGGGCTGGGAAGTGTACGCGGGGTCTGTGCACTGACGGGGTGGAGAGAGGATGGCGAAGTGTAGGCGGGGTCTGGGCAGTGACGGCTTGGGTGGTGGATGGTCGGTACAGGCGCGGGTTGTGGACTGGTCGCGGCGGAGCGTGACGTGGGAGGGTGTCAGTGGCTGGAAAGGTGGTGCGGGAGGGGATGGCGGAGTAGGCGAGGTGTGGGACGGCATGGGTGAGGTCAGGGCAATGGGTGAGGTCAGGGCAGTGGGGTCTGGGGTGGTGTACGCGTTTTCGGTGGTGGAGGCGTGAGCTTGGGCGAGGTGGTGGGGGTGTACAGGCGAAGTGGCTGGGTATATTTTTCTTTGGAAAAATAAAAATTGACAGAGAAAGAAAAAGTAGAGGTGGGGAGGAGAGTACCTGAAGGAGTTTTTTGAATGAACAGTGATTCACTGTTTTTTTTTCTTATTTTACTTTATAATTTGTAGCAGTAAACCATATTCTTGAATTCCCAAACGCCAACCCAATTTCCCAAGCTTCAACTACTATCAACCAACCACTCAATTTAATACACCCAGCTGAGATTATAATTTCAAATTCTAGTGGATACAGGTTAAAGAATTTTGGGTTGAAATTTGTTTAACCGGTTCGTCCGGAACGGTTAAATAAACGTGACGATTTCCGACGGACTCCGATTCGCCCGAATATATATACCATTTTGATCAGCGTGACGAGGCGCTTCCAACGGTACACAGATAATTGTGGTACAATTGAATTACAAAATTTCGAATTTTTTTATTAGTGGGAAAAATGTAGGAAAAACGCCGAATAGTAAGATCGACGGAGCTAAAGAAGTCTGAATTTTGGAAAACGAAAAATGGCGCCTTGCTCAGAAGATGTTTTAGAATTTTTCTATGTAAAAATATTCAGATTCGGAAGATAAAAAATTTCGCGCTTTAAAATGAACTGATATACAATAAAACACGAACGAAATTTACTGCGATATTTTACGACGAAACTTTACCCATATCAATAACCAACTAGGCGCATTTTATAAACAAAGTTTGGATGTTAATTGAGATCGTATGTAAATTTCACATTTTATATTAAAATAATGGATTTAAAATTTTTAAATTGGGTCGGAAATTCAGGGTCGTTACACTCTCCCCCACTCAAAACTTTTCGTCATCTAAAAGGAACGAGACGGGTGAAGTAAGAACGAAGTAAGCAGAAAAGTCAAGATAGATTTTAAGAAAATCGAATTATACCTGAAATCAGTAATTCGGGGTTTGAATCCCGAATACTATCCTCAGTTTCCCATGTGCAATCTCGGTCATCTGCACTCCACTGAACTTTGACCAGATTGACCGTCTTCCTTCTAAGTTGCTTTGTCTCTCGATCGACTATCCGAAGTGGCTTTCGCTCAATAGTCAAGTCAGGCTCAATAACTATCTCTTCCAGCTGTGTGGTGGGAATGGTCATGGATGGATCGCGCACAACCTTTCGGAGATGTGAGACGTGGAAACACATTGTGCACACCGGCAAACTTTTCTGGTAATGCAATTCTATAGGCCAAAGTTCCAACCCTTTCCGTAATCTCAAACGGGCCAACAAATCTGGGAGCAAGCTTTCCCTTCCTTCCAAATCGAATAACATTCTTCAAATGCGACACTTTCAGAAATACTTCATCTCCTACACTGAATTCGAGATCTCTCCTCCTTCTATCAGCGTAGCACTTCTGTCTATCATGTTCCATCTTTATCTTCTTCCTGATTTCTTCAACTTTCTCGGAAGCTTCCATAATCATTTCTGGACCAAGCACCAATCGGTCTCCAGACTCAATCCAATAAGCTGGCGATTTGCATGGCCGTCCATATAAGGCTTCGAACGGTGCCATACCGATGCTTGCCTGATTAAATTAAGATAATTAATTCCAATTCAAATATACTTATTCAAATTTGAAGTTCGATTTCTTTACCTGATAACTATTATTATAAGTGAATTCAACCAAATAGAGATGGTCTTCCTAAGATCCACCAAAGTCTATAATACAAGCTCGGAGCAGGTCTTCCAAAATCTGATTCACCCTCTCAGTTTGGCCATCTGTCTGAGGATGATAAGCTATGCTCAGATTCAGTTTGGTGCCCAAAGTATCCTGAAATGCTTTCCAAAATTTACTAGTGAAAATAGGATCTCTATTGCATATAATACTGGATGGTACACCATGAAGTTTAACTACTTCTCTCATGTATATCTCGGCCAAACTCGAAGCAGTACGGGTGGTCTTGACTGGAATAAAATGAGCGGATTTCGTCAGTCTATCGACAATCACCCAAATGCTTTCGTTACCTTTTCTAGTCCTTGGTAGCCCATCAATAAAGTCCATAGAAATCTGCTCCCACTTCCAACCTGGAATCTCTAGAGGTTGAAGCAATCCTCCCATCTTCCTATGATCAGCCTTAACTTGTTGGCAAGTGGTGCACCTACTAACATAGGTAGAAATATCGCGCATCATCCCACTCCACCAATATAGCTTCTTCATATTTTGATACATCTTTGTAACACCGGGATGAAATGAAAGCGAAGATTTATGGTTTTCTCTCAGCACTTCCTGTCTTAGACCATCAACATTAGGAACACAAATATGATTTCCAATCCTCAACACTCCATTACTATCGACTTGTGCACCCAATTTATTATCAGCATTTCCAACTCTTCCGAGAACTATTTCTTTGATGCGATAAAGCAAAGTGTCCTCGTATTGCTTGGCTATAATACGATCCATAAGAACTGGGGAGACGGAAAGCTGGAATAACATTCCTTCAACAAGATTACAACATGCCATTGCTTGGTTTCTGCTCAAAGCATCGGCTACGGCATTTGCTTTCCCCGGAGTGTAGTTAATATCCAGATCATATGCAGCTAGAAATTCGAGCCATCAGACTTGTCTCTGATTCAAATCCTTTTGCGAGAAGATATATCTCAATGACTTATGGTCAGTGAATAACTCGAATTTTGTTCCCAATAAATAGTGCCTCCATAGCTTAAGAGCAAATACAACCGCAAGAAGCTCTAAATCGTGTGTTGCATAATTTGCTTCATGGGTCTTTAACTGACGACCAGGATAAGCAATGACCTTTCCATTCTGCATTAGAACTGCTCCTAACCCATCCCGACAGGCATCAGTATAGACGGTCAATCCCTCGCTACCGTTAATAACCGTGAGAACTGGGGCAGAGGTCAACTTTCGCTTCATCTCATTGAAAGCTACTTTGCACTTTTCACTCCAAATAAATTTTACATTCTTTCTGGTCAGTGCGATAAGTGGTGCGGCAATTCGGGCAAAATTTTCTATAAATCTACGATAATAGCCAGCCAAGCCCAAGAAACTGCGAATATCTATAGGAGTTTTGGGAGTCTCCCAATCCTGCAAATGCAAAGGATTCGAATTTAGATAGAGATAAGGTGTTCGGATAAAATGACAAGTAAGGATAGAACTTACATTGATTACGGCGATCTTAGCTGGATCTACCGAAATCCCATTCTCCGAGACAATATGGCCAAGAAACCGAACTTCATCTTTCCAAAAGTGGCATTTTGAAAACTTGGCTTTAAGCTGATGACTGCGAAGAGTTTCAAGAACAAAAGCCAAAAGTGACCTATGCTATTTCTCATCCTTAGAGAAGACGAGAATATCATCGATGAAAACAAGAACGAACTTGTTAAGAACATCCCGGAAAACTCTATTCATTAAGTCGACGAAATAAGCTGGAGCATTAGTAAGACCGAACGACATAACCAACCATTCGAAGAAACCATTTTCAGTGCGGAATGCTATTTTAGGAATACTCTCCTCAGCAATTCTGAGTTGGTGAAAGCTAGTAGCTAGATCGAGTTGAGAGAATACTTTAGCTCCATGGAGCTGGTTGAATAGATCGTTGATGCAGGGCATTGGATATCTGTTCTTGTGTGTGAGCTTGTTTAGCTCTCTATAGTCCTCACACATTCTGAGAGAGCCGTCTGACTTTGTGACAAATACAACTGCAGCTCCCCATTCCGAATGACTTCGCCGTATCAAGCCTTTAGCAAATAAATCTTCAATCTAAGCATTAAGTTCTGCCTTCTCTTTAGGAGCCATTCTCTTAGGAGGGAGAACTACTGGTCAGGCACCAGGAATAAGATCAATGTGGAATTCGATTTCCCGCGAAGGTGGTAGAGAATTTACTTCTCCAAACACATCAGCAAAGAATTGAACAACTGGATTAGAGTTTAGTTCATTTGGGTGAGAGTCAAGAGAGAATATAAAACTCCCAGCACATTCTTGAGGTGATTTACCTTTAATAACTAAAGGTATACTCTTGTCGTCAATTAGAGAGACGGTTCGAGCTTTTCAAGAGATAACGGCTTCAAATTTTTGTAGCCAATCAACACCTAATAGGATATCGAATGCCTCGAATTCAAGGACATAAAAATCCCAAGTGAAACGGTGCATGCCATACATAAGCGTGACATATTTGCATACCCTTTTGAGGTTAGCGGGTCCCCCAATGGGATTTGATACACATAAGAAAGCAGATGCAAGGATGGGTTCCAATCCAAGTTTATTGCACAAGTCAATAGATATGAAACTATGTGTTGCTCCGGTATCAAATAGAACTTTAACGGGTAAAGTATGCAACATAAAAGTACTCTATAATGTACCTTGGTTATCACTAGGAGCAGGTGGGTTAGGTGGATCATGGGTGGAAGAAGTCATAGCAAATACTCCAAATGTCTTGCCCTTTTGACACATGGGACAATCTTTCTTGAAATGG
The DNA here is from genome assembly GCA_030737815.1 of Allium fistulosum. NCBI lineage: Eukaryota > Viridiplantae > Streptophyta > Magnoliopsida > Asparagales > Amaryllidaceae > Allium > Allium fistulosum. Next base: position 1,440,435,039 of record CM060902.1, read on the forward strand.
CCAGGCTGCAAACAGACGTGGCAGAGGTTGTTCCTAGTATTCTGAGGTGGCGGAATAGCGGCACTGGTGGGTGTTGGACAACTGTTGGCACAGTGACCCTTCTGGTCGCACTTGAAACAGGTGATAGAGGATAAGTCAATGGGCTTCTTCTGAGAATAGCCAATCCCGGTTGTCTTCTGCCAGTTCTTCTTCTGTTGCTCAAAGTTTGGGTTCCTCTTCCCAGTCTGACTAGAAGATGGCTGAGTAACTGGAGCCTTGGTGGCTGATGTTCCCTTTGGGTTTCCCTCATACCTAAGAGCAAAATCCATCAACTCGGTGAAAGTGCCATGGACATGAGCTGTGAGGAGATCGTAATACTCTGGACGTGCTCCATGGATGAATTTCTCATTCTTCAGCAGTGGTGTATCAATCAAGCCAGGTCCGAACTTGGAGAGTTCGTTAAACTTTCTTTCATACTCGGAGAAAGTCATGTTGCCCTGCTTGAGGTCCATAAATGATCGATAAAGCTGGGCCTTTCCTGCAGCTGGCATCCACTGAGCCATAAAGGAATCCCTATTTACAAGCGATATAAGATGAGTCAAAATTTGACGAGATAGAAGGAATAAATTTGGATGTAATTCAGATAGATTTCTACCTAAACTGAGCCCAGGTGATAGTTTCCTCGTCAGTACGGGAGGTGACTGACTCCCACCAATCCTGTGCCGCATCCTGAAGCTGCTAAGCGGCCAATTGATGCTTTTGCGCGTCAGTAATCTCCAGGCCAGTGAAAATCCTTTCCAGGCTCTTCAACCACTGTTGTGCTCCAATGATGCTCTCGGAACCAGAGAACTTAATGCCCCCAAGCTATGTGTATTCCTTGCTAAGAGTAGAAAACCTGACTACAGGAGCTGGGGCACGCGGTTCGGGAGCATTTCCTCTACCCCCACCTCTAGCGTTCCTTCTGGTACTCATCCTGGAATACCAAAGGTGATTTAGAATCAAAGATAGCAATTTATAGAACTTAAGGAAATTCTAATCAAATGAATTCAATAAGAAGGATGGAATCAAAGGCTATGGATTCTACAATGATTCTCCTCATTCTAGGGTTTGGTTACCCTATCTCTAATGAGCTTTAAACTCCACATGCTAAGGTTTTCGGGAACCAAAGCTCTGATAGCAACTGTAACAACCCGTATATTTGGACCATTTAAATTGACAATAATCTACACATGTCAACTTAAATAGTACAAAACACGAATCATTAATGGAGTATATGTATATAAATGAGAATCATTACAGAATCACAGAAAATACATCATAACAGAATAGTGCAGCGGAATTACAACATAGTCATAAGAGTAGTTCATGAAGCTACCCATAAATACAACAATGTCTCGAATAAAATAAAATAGAACAACATAAATGTCCAATAGAAAGAACAATACTGATAAAGTAAGATAATGATAGTCTTCGGTCTTCAGCTCCAAATAGAATAGCAACAGCAATCCTCAGTCTGATCCGAGCATAAGCACAAACAAACACTCGAATCAGGACATATATTCTTATACAGATAATATGATTCAGAATTGGAAATAACAATAACTCAAAGATGAATGGAATAAACATCTCTCAGGATCCGTTAAATTATTTATACATCATATGGTACGATAAATAGATAATGTCTAACTGTAAAGAAAAATATTAAGGTAGTGTTAAGGCGTCACCATTATTCCCCTTAACACATTTTTATATAGCATTACAGACTATACAGCACTGTAAACTCCACCGTAAACTAGTGGGATATCAGGGAGTACTCCATAGGTATAATACAAAACAAATTCGTAGTGGTCGCGTATATGGGAATACAAGTATGACAAGGCACATGAGGCAATACCCAAGGTAGTGAAACTACCGTTTGCCTGATCCGGACTGGTGAGAACACATCGTCGCAACGATCGCAACACCACGAAACAACACTCCTAAATCAAGGGTGCGCACCAATCAATCACAAAGTAATGAGTAGTTTACGAAGAAGTGTGTTCGCTCGAGGTAGCTAACCCCATTTGGCCCGGCACGGCTCCTGTTTTAGTCATTTCCAATTTGACACAAGTGTCAAGGTTATCCATCATCGTTCACTTTCTTCAATCATCAATGTACGTCAATCCAACCACTTCATTCTGGATCACTCTCCGCGTATAGTTATTAAAGTGGTATTCGGCTTAGACAGTGAGTATGTCCCTAACCGATTCCGGTCTCTTTAATAACCTTCGTAATTATTTCACCGATTGGTCGTTTAATAAATTTCAAAACCAAATCAAATTCAATTTCAATCAAAATTTGTAAATCAACATTTCATTTGTCTTTCCAAACAATTTCTAAAATTTTACGTTTCTTAACTTCAAAATTTCCATTTCAAAACTCTATATTTCAATTTCAAAATTTGTTTTAAAACAATTCAAATATTCATTTGAATTCGAATACAAGTTTCATTCCATAATCATTTAAAATAAATTTAAACTCATTTATCATTTACGTTTAATGCTCGTTAAGTTAATTTATCTTAAACAATTTCCATTTAACCTTTAATTCATTAAATCAATTACTTACGTTCAACTTATTATATCAAAGCTTACAAATTTAGTTAAGTTAAATTTGTCAAATCAAATCCTTTTAAGTTACAAGTCTTACATTTGTTTCAATAAAACGCATTTTTAATTCTTGTTAAAGAAATTCAATTCCACTTATTCATTTACTTAATTACAAATTTCAAAACTCAATTAATAAAGGAACTTAATTCCACTTATTCAAGAAGTTCAATTTCACTTATTAAAGAATTCAATTTAGTTTAATTTATTAAATAATTCAATCTTATTCGATTATTAAGTAATTTCAAAACTTAATTACTAATAATTTCAAAACTTAATTATTAACAATTACAAATTTAATTATTAATAATTCCAAATTTAATTATAAATTAATAAATTTTTACACAACGTCCTTTCATCAAAATTTAAATTCCAGTTTTATTTCAAAACTTTATTTTCATTCAAATAAAATCCATATTTATTTCAAATCAAATTATTGACCAATCGTGTTTTATTAAATTTCTATCCAAAGTCAAGTTTATTTGGGTATTTATCATTTCAACCCGATTCCATTTCAATACAAAAATCAAAGCATAGCAAAGGGAACTTGCAGTGTGATAGCTGGGATGGTGTCAAAGTAAATAAACAAGCAATAACAACCATACATAACAATCCAACAATTTTTTTAAATAATCCTGAAATAATCGTATTAATTTACATTTGTTATTTATGCAAATTAATATAATTATTTCTAGAATCTACACTATCATTTCATGTAGATTAAAGATTATTATATTACGGTTTTTCACTTGTCGTTCAATTTCAATTTTTACCCTACAACAATTAATCCAATATACGTTCAAAGGTTCAAAGTGTAGTTTATCAAATTCTACGTGCCAATTAACTGAACAATTAAAAGGGGTCATATTTAACTAATAAATATTCATCATATAAAGGGTCAAGTTTAGCAAACAAGATTTGACATATATAATCTATTTTAAGTTGTTGACTCTCCTATATCAACTTCAACTTGCATATTATTTATCACTTAATAATAACAATTAACATCAAATTTTATCATCACATAGCAATCATTCATCAACCAAACTTGTATAAGAATATAGTCGTGAAAATTAATTCACCTTTCGTGGATAAGGAAATTGAACGACGAAGCACGAAGAAGCACGAATAGACTTGGTTCAACTAGTTGCTGTACAACAACAGAAAGGAAAATTTGTTACCACTTTTAGTAACTACAAATATATATACACTAACATAATATATATAGCATGTTGTTCAACTAAGATGTATATATTATCAAACATATATAACTAATATTTTGATTTTACTACAACATATATTATTGCAAATATAACAGTTTAACACAAATAGATATATACAACGGGCTGCTGCATAAGGCGAAGGAGGAAGGCACTCGGCTGTGACGATTGCTCGAGTTGGCGGATGCTACTAGGCACTAGGTGTTCGGCAAGGGGCTGCGCGAGGGAGGAGATGGTGGCGGATCTGCTGGCTGGGAAGGCAAGCGCGTGGTGGTGGGAGGCGGTGACTGGGTGAGGCGGTGGGGCTGGGAAGTGTACTCGTGGTGGTGAAGGAAGCGGTGGCTGGCGTGGGTGGTGGGGTTGGGAAGTGTACGCGGGGTCTGTGCGGTGACGGGGTGGAGAGAGGATGGCGAAGTGTAGGCGGGGTCTGGGCAGTGACGGCTTGGGTGGTGGATGGTCGGTGCAGGCGCGGGTTGTGGACTGGTCGCAGCAGAGCGTGACGTGGGAGGGTGTCGGTGGCTGGAAAGGTGGTGCGGGAGGGGATGGCGGGGTAGGCAAGGTCTGGGACGACATGGGTGAGGTCAGGGCATTGAGCGAGGTCAGGGCAGTGGGGTCTGGGGCTGTGTACGCGTTTTCGGTGGTGGAGGCGTGAGCCTGGGCGAGGCGGTGGGGTGTACAGGCGAAGTGGCTGGGTATATTTTTCTTTGGAAAAATAAAAATTGACAGAGAAAGATATAAGAGAAAGAAAATGTAGAGGTGGGGAGGAGAGTAGCTGAAGGAGTTTTGAATGAACTGTTATTCGCTGTTTTTTTTTCTTGTTTTACTTTATAATTTGTAGCAGTAAACCATATTCTTGAATTCCCAAACACCAACCCAATTTCCCAAGCTTCAACTACTATCAGCCAACCACTCAATTTAATACACCCAGCTGAGATTATAATTTCAAATTCTAGTGGATACGGGTTAAAGAATTTTGGGCTGAAATTTGTTTAACCGGTTCGTCCGGAACGATTAAATAAACGTGACGATTTCCGAAGGACTCCGATTCGCCCGAATAAATATACCATTTTGATCAGCGCGACGTGGCGCTTCCAACGGTACATAGATAATTATGGTACGATTGAATTACAAAATTTCAAATTTTTTTATTAGCGGGAAAAATGCAGGAAAAACGCCGAATAATAAGATCGACGGAGCTAAAGAAGTCCGAATTTCGGAAAACGAAAAATGGTGCCTTGCTCAGAAGATGATTTAGAATTTTTCTATGTAAAAATATTCAGGTTCGGAAGATAAAAATTTTCGCGCTTTAAAATGAACTGATATACAATAAAACACGAACGAAATTTACTGCGATATTTTACGACGAAACTTTACCCATATCAATAACCAACTAGGCGCATTTTATAAACAAAGTTTGGATGTTAATTGAGATCATATGTAAATTTCACATTTTATATTAAAATAATGGATTTAAAATTTTTAAATTGGGTCGGAAATTCAGGGTCGTACATATTTGGTGGCTCAAGGCCAGAGTACGGAGAAGAAAATCAAAGTGAGAAGAAGAAAATTTTAATAGAGAGCAAACTTGATAGTAGATTTATACCCTCTGTCGTTGATATATACAAAAAATACATAGTACAATGTGACTTGTAAAAAGCATTATACAATTAATATATCAAAATCTATTAGTGGTAGTGTCGATGGTAGAATAAAGGTACAGATAATGTCATATCCTCATATGTATCCAAAATCAATTTCGAATATTGTAGGTCTGTATCCGTGGATATTGGATAAATAACAGAATTTAGCCTATCTGCTCAGAATTATACATCTAAAAGAATATGAAATTTTTGTTTGACATAAAATCATTTGAATACTAAATCTTATAAAATTAGTTTCGATCACTGAATATTCATTTATACACATATGATACATTATTACCTTGATAAAGCAATAGATATCAACCATTTGACGTGTTATAATAAACATAATATAACATAATATGTTGATAAAAGGTAGACAAATAATATCTTATATGAATGTCATGCAACCATGTCCATATCTATTTCGTAAATACTATATATTTTCTTATTATGGATGCGAGCATTGATGGATTTTTATTATTTTGGCATCCTTTGATAGGCCTAAATATATTTAAAATAAATTCTAGACATTCAAGAAGATATTTTTGTACCACTTTCTCTTATTAGCTTTATCGATCCAACAAATTTGCAGGCACTTTTGAGTCCTTTTTGGAGTCCTTACTGGTGCTAAACTATGGCCTATATTGCATGGCCAAATTGGTGCATATTAGGTGCGAAAACAATTCTAGGAAAAACCGTATCACCTTACTTATCAGTTAAATATGGATGCAGTTGTTCGTTCACCTTCGCCTCTGACATAAGTCACATGACCAAACCCGTTGACATGCATTTTCTCCCTTTATTTTAGGTTACAGTCCACCTACATGAATGCAAAATTCACCAAATATTAAACTATTGAAAAGACATCTAGGCCAATATTTCGTAGTTATTTGAAAAATATCATTATCTGGTATTTGATTTTGGTTTATACTATTCCATATAGTTAGCTTATACACTTAATGTCCGGTAAATGAAAAATAAGGTGTAATTATCACTATATATTTCAGGAACCATATGTCATTTGATATCAAAATTACTTAGACGCCGAATACCATGAACCTGTAATCATCATTACAGAAACAATTTCTTTTAATATATTGTTTCATTCGAGTACTTCGAGAAGAACCTTAGTGCACAAAAAATTGAGGATGCTAAGTCATTATAACTATTTAGCATATACAGAAATACATATATAATAGGCTATCATATGAATACCTTATATATATATATATATCTATTAATGAAACCACTTATTATCGTTTGAATCAAAATATAAATCAGTAGATTATGTGTAATGGTTGGAATAGGTATATCTTAAGATCACCTCTACTTAATTTTCCACAACTAATGTAAATATGAGCAAATGAATGGAAAAAATTATTGTTAGATAAGCATAAAAGTATATTGTTTGGCACATAACATTATATGACTTCATATTTATTTCTTATTTAAATGCCTTGGTAGGAGAAATTCCATCTAGTTCACTGAATCACAATACAAAACATTACATAAATTATATTCAAAGGTGCTAATATGCAAAAGTTCCTCCACTGTGTTTAGCAATGAATACTCAACAACATTGCAAAGTTGGATACATGGCAGTTTTACTCTTTTTCTCCATTCATCATAGAATAATGTAATCCTATAGAATAGGAAACACCGAGTCCTAGTTTCACAATCTCGATCCACTAAAATATTATAATTTCATGTAGAAATTTGATATATTTACTTATACTACACTTACACTCTTTTCAAGATTAGAAACATGGTTGAATGCAAAGTATTATATATAAATTACCATATTTAATTCTTTCAAATACAGTAATATACCAACTTTTGAAATTAATAAAAGAAGAACAATACTGGTGTACTGTAATCTACTGTTGAAATTTTAATTTGAATTAAAGACTACTTTATCAAGAGCTGCTCTTTTATTAACTCAAAATATTTTATTATTAATAATAATTCAAATAAACAAAAGAGTGATCATGTATTAAAAAATAACTAAATGGCATGCATTCAACCAAACATCATCAGCTTCCAGATAAAGATTTTTTTTTCAAATGCTCTAATTAGAAGACTGTAAGGTACATTAGAGTTCACAAAACTATTACATCAGAAATTATTTCACCATGACAAACAAACGGTGACAGGTAAAGTAGAGTAAGCGGTGGCTGTGAGCTGCAATCTGAGGTTTAGATGAAGATAAAGCATTTTGGGATGTTGATGTCAAGGTGGTGTAGAGTTTCAATGAGCAACAATAGTGATGTCTTGGCAATGATGGAGTTTGGTGATGATAAAAAATATGGAGTTTGGCGATGAATGATGGAGAATGTGTCGAAGTGGTTAATTTTTAGCACTTAGACAAAAAGGTAATTTTGGAGAATAATAAAAGATATGTATCGACAAAATTAAGGTATCGTCGTTATATTTAGTATATAATATATTAAGATTATTGTCTCTTACGTTTGCACTATCTCTAAACTCATGTGCAATTTGAAATAATTGTTGTGATTGTGCTCGCCATGTGAGCCTAATAAACTTTCTACAATATTTCGTATAAAAAAATTGTGTCAAATTATGGAAAAAGTACATATCACGAAATTGTAAAAGTTCATCAAGGCATATATGAATTTTTTTTCTATATGAATTTTATTCATTTTTCATTTGATTTTTATAATAAAATTTGTTTCGAAGAAAAACCATCTGGAAACTACAAGAAATTTAACGTATATTTATAGATAAATATGCAAACTAATTTGAACCCTTTTTGGAACCAAAGAGGTAATACTTCCGTTCAACATATTAACCAACTTTATAAATCTAAACATATACAGATGTAAGGACTAATACAAACACAAAGTAAAGAATTTAGCTTTGTTTTGTTCATTTACCTTCAATTGTATGTTATTCATATTAGAATTAATTACCAAATTTTCTATAGTACATCCTTTAGTTAGCAACTATTGGTTTCTCAAGCCTAATAGTGCCGCCATTTTTAAATAAGAGGTAAAAGGAGCCTAATAACACCGTCCCAGTAAGAAACATATGAGTTAGATGCTAACATACTATTGACAAATTAAGATGAACCATTAGCTGAACTAAATAATTCTAATTGCAATCCAACAACATGAATTAAAACAAATGATGATGACTATTCATTTTTGGTAGCGGTGCAAACTAATGAATAAAACAATATGAATATCTAAATTAGCTAATTTGTGTTGTGTACTAACCTTAAAATGGTTGGCTACCTAGCGAAATCAGATTGAGTAAATGTGGGAAAGTTTCCGAAAATGAGCAAGGGAGAAAGACGGAGGACGATCGAGCTTCCACCGAAGAAGGGCCTTTGAAGATACCCACTCGTGACCATGAATGATCTGCCTGAAGCTTGAGAAAGAAAATGTTAGATCTAAGGCTAGGTTTAGGGTGGAGAGAGTAGAGAAGGAGATGCATGGAAACAAGGGTACGAAGATAAAGAAAATAAATAAACAAGGCTATTCATTTCAGAAAATTCTCTAGGGCTTGTGCGCTCTTGAAATGTAACTCGGTAATAATATAATAGAATAGAAAAAGATTATTATTTTTAGAATTCAAGAATTGCTTCGTACTAATCTCCCGGATCGGAACTACATATTAACAAATTTTCTAATCTTGTAAAATGTTCCTTATTCACAAAATAATTTTCATAAATCTCATTGTTTCAAATTTATTAAGTAGAGAGATCTTGTTTTCTTCAACTTCCATAATTTAGAACTCTTAAGAACTTATGCTCTAAGATTTTATTAGATTATGATAGATCATAAGTGAGGCATTATATCAATTTTATTCTAGTCCATTACTTATAAATGTTCCCACAAATATTTACATATTCTAAGCAACATGACGGTTTTACATTACCATCCATCTATAGCAGATAGCCTTGTCCATTAGCTATGGTGTTGATTGTGAATCAACGTTGCTTCGCTACTACCCTCGATTATCACTAATACCTAGTAGTTGCATTCATCATCAAACATTAACTCATATAGTTTATCTTTATTGATTTTAAATGTATTCATAAAACTAATTTTCATGAAGTTATTATTTTTATCTTCCATGCTATATATATATATATATATTCAAAATCTTTTTATATGCATACCTATGTATGCATTTTCAAAATAGCATTTCCACTTTAAGTAATGGTAGCTTAAAATTTATTTCCTCTTTTTATCATTTTTCCAGAAATGTAATTTCTAAAAACATTATTTGATTACCCAAAATATTATGTCTGGTTGTCTTGTTCAAGTGTTTAAAGATTTCTATTGACCACAATGGCCAGGTGCCTTGACCAGACTACTTAAATCACCTAGAAAATAATTTAACATACACATATACATAGATATTCTAGAAATTATTTTAAATATAGAATATTTACATCTTTTACACTCTATACTTTACAAAGATTAGCTTACTTATTTAATCACAATAGACACCTTATATAAAATCTAGAGGAAGATATTTCCCAATTAGATGATCGCTTCACCAAAGCACTTCACAATTACTCTTTATGTTAATAAACAATAATCTTATATCGATTAATTGGCAATCTAATATCAATGTTTTAGCTTTATCTACATTTGATTAATTTATCATTATATGGTTTGATCTTCCTTTATATTATACAATTCCAATATCCGCTGCGATGATTTCTAGTACGAAATAACGCAAGTTCAAATTATTAATTGCAGGTATATAACTGTTCCCGAATGGTGATTCATACCCAAATTGAAATCAAAATTGTCACCAAAAGTTCCTAAGCAATCATGCATCCAATTAATCAAACAGACATACATACTTAAAACATAATCAATAACGTGCTCAACGAAAAGTAGTGCATCTGCTTCCGTTGCACAATTCTAATCACTAAGGGGTCGAAATGCACTAAGTCATTCATGATAGACCTTACCCAATCGATATTCATTATTCCACAACAACCATCTATATCCTAATCCAAATTAGAGGACAAGCATAAATTTTAACAAAACTCCCTTAGGGATCAGTTCCTAAGTCTTGCCTAAACCAAGATTCTAGTCTCTAATATCGTATATTGTTCTAAACATAGCTTTAATACTAAGCTATAACACCCCACCTCTATACCTACACTAACAGAGAATATTACCAAGTAATACTGTCTGTTAGTGCCGAGAATAAGGCTGGATAGGAGCGACCATCCGTGAATATTACTTTGGGCAAGTATCAACATGTCGAATTGAATGGTGATATTTTTCAATTCTAAAGTGGATTCGACAACAATTACGGAGGCTTAAACAATTCATAGCAATATACAACATCACAGAACATAGCAAATCTCAGTATAGGTTTAAAAAAGTGGTTATATAAGATTTTCTTTCTACACATGGTAAAGCACACTCTAGACCCAAATAGCTATACGTAACATAAATTTCGAAGTACAAACGTGTGTTCACATTCTAAACCTAAACCAATGGTACAGATGTCACATGTGAGCCTTTATCTTCAAGCAAGGCCTTCCTTGTAGTTGTCGGCGAATAATACCTAAAATCTCGATCTGATCCGAGTATTATATAATAAACGGGTCAGTCTAGCTCTAAATAAATCAATGAGAGGATAGCAGCATGATATGTGGATCATAAACACAAAATCATATCTAATAACTTGCATTAATTTTACACAATGAATTGGCATTCCATAAAGTGGAAACACAATACGAAAATAAGCCATGATTAAATTGGGTGGCTTTAGTAAATTGCATTATCAATTACCATAAGTATAACCTAGATAAAATCCCAAATCCTAAAATAACCTATAGATAATGCAATTGGCACTAAAATCTCATCGTCAAAGCTAAATGGCATAAACAAATCCAAAGGAGCCATAGAAAATGGCCTTGTTATCCCATAATCACCATCTCAAAACCCATAATCATGCCTTTCATAGGCAGAAATCGGAATATGGTGAATCATGAGAATCTAAATCAAATCACAAGATTTCAAATATATAAAACATAAAATGGCACCAACCATAAAGAGGGGTGATACCCGCCGATCATGCATGAAACATGAGGTACAGTCCCCTCTCGGACAGAGGTACAGTCCCCTTTTGTACCACAAAGACAAACCCGAAGGTTATGCCGAACACATAGACAAGCATGAAGGCTATGTCAACACAAATGAGGTGTTGTCCCCTCATGGACCACAAAGACGAACCCAAAGGTAGAGCCATCCACATAAGACGTGCACGAAGGCAACGCCATCTACAAAGATGAGCTCGAAGGCTACGCCTAACTCAAAAGTGTCACTTACTCTCAGTTAGTAACTAAAAGGATCTCGCCAAAGCGCCCAATACCACCCGATGAAATTCAATTATTTACTAAGAGATTGTAAACTTCACTAGATAAGCATTCCATACCACTTATTTTACTAAACCGTCTAATTCAATTTCTCGTCCAACTAAGGATATGCATTTTATAAGAAAATAGCTTTGTTTTAAAACTCCTTTTGAAACATTAGTTAGAAAGATTAATAATATTGGAAGGAAAATAAGATTTAGTTATAAATATATTTATATGTAAGACCATGATTTGCGAACACTTTGAAATTAGGATTATATATTTATACTATGTTGTTCAAAACCTTTTCTAAAAGAATATATATATATATATAGTTAGAAAGCAACTTGTTTTTAAAAACATTTTCTTTGTAAAACACTAAAAAATAGTCCGTAGAAAATGTGTGGATATAAATGTACCCATAGAGTAAAGCCACTATGGAATTAAAAGCAACAAGAAGCCATTCAAAACTAGGAAAGAGTCAATGGAATCGTCAACAAAAAAGCTCAAATTGCAGCAAAACAAGCACACAAAGAAGCAGGGTAAAATGTAAAATGAACAGCATAAGAGAAGAGAATGAGCTACCTGAACACATGCCCAGGACTGTGACAAAGAAATGCAAATTCGACCCTTTAAAACTCAAAATTTTGCAAAACTGAAAACATTAAAGCTGTAGATAAAAGCCTTAGCTTTCGAAAAAAAATCATGAAATTCGAACTTACAATTCATAGGTTATGTTCAAAATAAGTTTCATATTTAAATTTATTAACCCTGTCTTTCATTCTCAGGTCAGCGATACAAAAGTGAAATTTCGACCATTTAAACGTCGAAATTTTGCAAATCTCAAGACATGAAAGTTATAGATAAAAGTTAATGCTTTCCAAAAAACCATGAATTAATAAATTTCATTTGAAGATGAAGAAGATACAGCCAAATTACTAGCAGTGTCTATGTCAAAAAATTTCAATTAACAGCCAACCTACCACAGTTCTTCCAAAAGTTCACATTCAATGAAACCATTTCAGCATGCAAATCCAATAGAACTAGCTGTGAGAAAACTCACCTTAGCTCCATGATTCTTTAGTAATTTCGCAGCCTAGAATCTTAACTTGAAGCAAACCCTAGAAACCGATACTCCAAACAACACTAAAAGGTTCAAAATTTGATGAAAAACTGAAATTAATAGGTTTAAATAATTGAGAAGGGATTGAATAACGTACCTTGAATTTCTATTAATTTTTTGTAAGTTATTTGCATTTTAAAATGGAGATTTGAATTGTATTTTAAAGAGGAAGTAGAAAACCTAGTTTGTAACAACCCTGGGATTTTTGTAACAATAAATTATTGTCAAATGACGATTTAATTTGGTTGCTAATTGCTTTTGTCATTTAACCAATCGAAATTCGTTTAAAAATTTGTTAAGTGTAGTTTGGGCTTTAAAAATTAATCTCGGCCCACGTTTGATATTGGTACCGTGATAAAGTTATACCGTTCCCCTCTCTTTCTCGTTTCATTCATTCGTTAAAAACGTAGAACAAAGAAAAAGAAAAAAATAAATGGCGGCCTCTTCCTCTTCGTTCAAAAACTAGGGTTCAATTTCGACTTCGCTCGTCTTCGTTGATGCCGATCACGAATGCTCGATTACAACTCGATTTCCTTGCTTTTGAGATGCTCGCCTCTGAGATGCTTTCGGCCGCTTCTATTTTGGTCGAGTTCGTAGGAAAAAGGTGAGTGATTTATTTTGCTCACATCTAATTCAAAGTGTAATGATTTCGTGATTTTTCTCGGCTTTGAACTCTCTGATATTTTGTTGAATTCGTCAGTTGATTTTGCTCTGGCAGTTGATATTCGTTTAGATGTTGAGATTGATCTCTGACTTTATCAAATCGTATGATTTGTTTGCTTGATTTTATTTCTCTCGAACTTGCTATCACTGTTTGATTCTCTGATGCTTTGTTGATTTTGTGTTGATGTTGACGATTTTGTGTTGATGTTGATGATTTTTTTGTTTTCTGGTTATCACGGCTCCGTTGTATCTCGTGGCCACCACGGCTTGATCTGCTTTTGACTTCGGTCGTATGATTTTGAGTATGAGAGTCCATGAATTTCAATCCCATTGCATTGATATTTGAAGTGTTGCAAATTTGTTGCCCTGGTTCTGACCACGTTGCACTATAATCTGGTCTAGACATTTTATGTTTCAGTCATGAACTTGACTTTTGTGGTAATGTTTGTGTACTTATTTTGTACTTCACTGTATTGCATATTGATCACCATCTTGCTTCATTGAGTCTGGTTTGGTGCTTGTATGACTGTAGTTGTCTTCATCCTGTACATGTTGGTAGTACGTCCATCACTTGTATGTGCCTCTGCATTCTTGTCTCTGGTGCACAGTTGAGTGTTTTTCAGTTTGACCTTGTCGTCGCCTGAAACAATGTATTCTGGGCTGATCTTCTTGTAGTGCACACTTGTTCATCTGAAGCTCTGAGTTTCTTTTCTATGCACTGTGTATGTGCATTATGTCCTTATAGAACTGATTGGTTTAAACTGAATGATCCATTTGCGTTGAGCCCGAGCTTGCTTGGGCTTGACCTCGTGTATGCACTTGTGCTTGCACTGTGTTGAGCGTGCTAACTTAACCTTTTGCATTTTTGTTGTGATTTAGCCGACCAGTCATGTTGTATTTGAGTTGCATACCCTCTGGTGCATTCCTGTATATGATTTACTTTCCTTTCATGCATTTGGTTTCAATATGCAAACTGTACTGGTTTGCATTAATTTGTGTACACTAGATGCCTTGATTTTCATTTGACTTCACTTGAAATTGTTCGGTGCACTTGGTCATTCGAGCCTTTGTGCTCTGTTGGTTCAGGTTGAATGCAAATCAATTGTTGCCAACCCGTGGCCTTTGTGCCTTGATGCTATTCCTTTATATGTATGCTGTGTATTTGGTTTCAAGTATAGTTGCAACATATTGTTGTTGCAGTTTGTATTTGTTGTGCCCTTGGGATCTTGTGGTGGCTGCAGTACATGTTGCAGTTTTTCCCTTCTATTCTTGTCGTGGCTGCCGTTTAGATTGGGTCGTGCATTGCACTGACCACTGTATTCACTTGTATATATGAGTTTTGATTTCACTTGAGATTTTAGTGTCACGTTGCATTGAGTTGAGTCATGATAGAAGTGACTTGATCTTTGCATTTTGCTTGTTTTTCGAATTGCACTTGAGTTGAATCCGGTATTTCGGGTTTGACCTTGTGCTCGTCTGTGAATTTTCATTGTGCATACATGTGCACTTTGTTCATTTGTGGCTACTGGTGGATGCTGTGCTCATGCTGTTGCAGTTCCATCTGGTTCATTTTTATTTGAGTTGGATCCGTTTGCTTTTGATTCATTGCTCTTTTGCGTATTTCATATGCCGTATTGGCGAGGCAGTACACGTTAGCGTGTACTGCAGCCAATCAGAATTGATGTTTTTAAGTGGCATTTCAATTGTTTGAATTGATTTGTTTAGATTTGATCATTTTGTTGTTGTCTAATTATCTATTTGATAATTATATTCTAAGTTTCTAATTATTTATTTAAATAATTAGATTTTGTTGTTAATTGCCAATTAGGCAATTCTGATGTTTTTTTAAATTATCTTCGTTGATATTCTTTTCACTTATTTTTGTTGATGATTTGAATCTGCTGATTTGTTGTTTAACACTGTTACGTGTTATATTTACCGTTATCCGATTTCCTTGTTAAAGGATTGGATAGACGAGGTTTATTTTGACTGTCGTCTAATCTGTTATTTATTATTATTGCTTCCGTGCATTAATAACTGAGTTTGAATTAGACTGACCCGTGTATTATTTTCTTTTGAATGTTATACTCGGGTTAGACCGAGTTATTACAGGTTGTTGATATCTTACTTTGGGTTGCTGCTTGAGATATTGTAACGACCCGTATTTTTAACACTTTAAAAATACGAATTAAAATGAAAATTTTGGATAAAAATCCGAAGGAAATAAAATTTTGTGTTGTTAAATGTGAATTTCAAGTTGTAAACCAAATTGGTTATGATTGTAAACAAGAATAAATAAAATGGTAGATTTAATGTTGAAGTTATAATATGGAAATCAACGTAAATGAATGTAATTTAATATTACTGTGAATTTAAATAAGATGATAGCTGAAGAAAATGAAAGTAAATGAATTATAAACTATTGATAATAATGTATAAGTAAAAGGTTGATTCAATAATGAAAGTGTAAATCGAAATAAAAGAATTCATTTGGAATTAAATAACTTGAATTTGAATTACAATATAATTGAACGTGGAATCTAATATAATCTTTTATATTGGATTTATAATGGAAAATTGCATTGTAAAAGATTGTTAATTACTGTGAAATTAAAAATGGAATTTGTGAACAATTGAAATTTGATTTAAAAGTTAATAATTTAAAATTAGGAATTTTATATTGAAATTAAACAGTCGAATAATTTATTTTTCGAATATTGGATTTAATTAGACAATTAAATCGATAATTTAATAAGTTAAATTTCAGAAATAATTGAAAATCGAGTTGAATATGATTGAAAATGATTTTTAAAATTTTATCTTATCATATTGGAGTTATAGTAATGTTATAGAACTTTTAAAATTGAATTTAAAGTAAATTTGTGAAAATTGAATATTTTAATATTTAATTATCGACTGAAAAATAGTCATTTTTCGAGCAGTCTCAGAATTGAACGAAACTCATTCCATTGGATCCGTAATAGTTTGTTATTGTCGGGTTTCAATTTTCGTACCAATCGGAGTTATCGTTTGACCGTGGCAGCTCGAAACGCATCGAATTGTTCTTAATATTAATTTGGCGAGAGAAAATAGTCATTTTTCAAAAAGTCTCGGATTTCGACGAAACTAGTTTCATCGGATCCGTAATGTCATATTATTGTAGGATTTCAAATTTTGTGTCAATCGGATTTACCATTTGTCCGGGGCGAGCCCAAACGCACAGAAATTTGATTAACCGATTTAATTTTAAATCGATCGTTTATTGCCGTAACTAGCACAGATGACCGAATTAGCCTCCGAAACATGTTCCATTGCGTTCGGAACGCGGGGTAAACCTTAGAAACGTCAGCCGGCACGCTTCGTTTGGAGTTTGGAAAATCCGGGATGAATAGTGTCGCGTATTTTTCTATAAAAGCCCCTAACTTTCTCTATTTTCCAAAAACCCTAGGGTTTCAGCCCTTAGCCGCCACTTTTAATTCAATGGCCAGAAAATTTCGAAACTTCTTCCTTATTTTCCTCTCAATCCATCAACAATTAGCAAAAGCCGTCAACTACAAAGTTGTAGAGGACGACGAGAGCTTCAAATCCATACAGAGATGATCGAAAACGGAGCAACGAATCAACGGGAAATCGAGCTCGAAGTCGCTGCGTTTTTCATGCAAATCGAGGTGATGGGGGGAGCCGAGTTCAACCACCTCCTGGCCGTGGGTAGCTCTTGCGTAGGCGCTTCTAACGTGGGTCTCCGATCAATTTCTCGTCGAGGGATGGTGGAGAAATTGTCGGTCAAAGGTTGGAAGGAATGGGTTGAGATTGTACGTGCTTTTCACGTTTTGGAGAAGATGGAAGGAACGGCTCAGATCTGGTGCAGATGGAATCAAGGGCTAGGATCGAATCTAGGGTTTGAAATTTAAATTAAAAGCTGAAATTGTTTATTTAAATTCGTGTAAACTTTAAAATAGCATAACTTTTTCATACGAGGTCCGATTGGAACGAAACTTTTTGCGTTGCGATCGTAATGACGAGAGCTTCGAAATGAAACTAGTTTGGATGGATTTGGAGACGGTTGAAATTTGGGCTAAAGTTGGGCGTCGTCCAGTTTCAGTTCCAAACCGGAACGTCTCGGCGACAACAGAAAATCAAAGTGAGTGTTTATACGCTCACAATTGACTAAAATAATTTTTGTTAGTTAAATTTATATTCTGAAGTGATATGAAATTTATTGGCTGTTGTTTGGTAGGTTTAATTATCATCTGTCTTGATATATGAATTAATTGATAGAATTTAAATTGACCGTTAAAATAAATTTAAATTGGCAGTATATTACTCGATATTGATAATTATAAAATTGTTGTGAATGTTATTGGCTTTATGGTTGATTGGTTGTGATGGATGCTATTGGTCGATATTGGTTGTTTATTTATTTTGATATATCATGCTATCATCATGTATATTGTTTATTGCATATAAAACTGTAAACTGAATCATTTCGAATAAATTAAGGAATAGGTTGAAAAAAATACCTATGACATCTATTTGGATTGAAATGATATATATCCATCCTTGAAATTAAAATTGAAATCATTATCCACTTGGCCATAGGTTAGAAAATTATATACGGACACTGGGTTGGTTAAATTAAATGATTTTTAAAGTTGTTTTGAAATTATTTAAATGAATTGATTTAAGAATAAAAATCCAATTTATGGAAATTGAATTATTTTGAATTGAAGCTCGAGATGTTGGAATTTAAACTTGGTAAATGAAATGGTTTAATTATTCGAAGTTTAGATTTTAAGAAAAATTGAAATATGGCATAAAGTTTCGAAAGTCGATTTGTTTTTAAAGATTGGACTTTTAATCGAACTCTGAATATTTCTAAGAAAATTTATATGAAATGATATTTCAAGTTTGAGTTTGGAATTGAAAATTTATTTGAAATTGAGATTTAATTAATTTGGAATTTAATTGAAATTCAAAGAAATTTGTGAATTGGACTAAATTGAAACTATTGAATTAAATTTGAAGATAAAATTGATTTGAATAGGATTTGAACTGAAATTGATTTGGAATGTAATACTTAAAGGAATTCTTGAAATCCCAATGTTAATCTAAGTTTATTGAATTGGAATTGTTCCAGAAATTAAGTAAACTACTTAATACGGATGTGTAATTTGAAGTATATTCTAATTTTAATACGAAATGGTTTTAAAGCGAATCTTATATTCTTATATAAATATATGAGCTGTTTTGAAATGTGAAATATTTAAAGTTTCGAAATATATTGAAAGTGAAATTGTTTATTTTGTGGTTCAAATATGTATTTGAAATTGATAATTTGAAATGGTTTATTGAGAAGCTAAATCGAGTTGAAATTAATGATTTTGAAATCGAAATGAGATATTGAGGCGAAAAATGATTTTGAAATCGAAAGGAGATATTGAGGCGAAAAATGATTTTGAAACGGAATTTTACATCTTGAATAGATATGATGATATTTGAATGGATTTGATTTTGAAGCGAATATGATATTTTGATATCAATTATGAATCGATTTGAAATGTAAAAGAGCCACCGGTGTAATAATACGTAGTTATTAAAGAGACCGAGATCGGATATGGACATACTCTCTGTCGATACCGAAAACCACTTTAATAACTAATACACGCGGAGTGTTGATCCAGAATGAAGTGGATGGTTTTGGTGAACGCGTTGACTGAAGAAAGAGAACGATTTTGGATGACCCCTGACATGACTAAAACAGGAGCCCTGTCGGGCCATTGAGGTTCGCCACCTCTAGCGGACACACTTCTTCGTTACCATATCTATTACTTTTGTGATTCGATTTGGGTGCACCCCTCGATTATGGGAGTGTTGTTTCGCGGTGTTGGGGTAGTAGCTGCTATGCCCAACATCAGTCCGGATGACGCAACTACTAGTATCCTAGTTGGTATCGCCTCATGTACCTTGTCATACTGATTATCCTATTCGCGACCACTACATTATGGTTTGTACCTTTAGTATATGGATTGCCCTCTGGTGACTTCCGGTTTTGGGGAAACTACGGTCTTGTATATGCTTTTGGGAATAAAAATGTGTTAAGGGTGGAATGGGCCATGGCTTAACGCTATTTTAATACTTTTACTTTAATGTAGACATATTATAATAGCGTATTGTACTACATAGTAGATAGTTTAACGGATCCTTGAGAGATGGAAAATCCCATAACATCTCTTAAGTTATTGCACTCACGTTGACACTGGATAGGAGATGTCAAACCCCGTAAACATCTCTGACGCTGTCACACTCATATTTCTTATTCGATTTGACTTACATGAGATATTTTAGTCCTGACTCGAGTGTTTTGTCTTTTCATTACGCTCGGGTCAGCCTGAGCATTTCAGATAAGGTTGAAGATCTATTCTGGAGGACGAAGACGGAGTTTGGTATTACATCATTTGTATTCTACTACCATATTATTTTTCCACTGCATTATTGTATTATCTCTTATATGTATGTAACTCTGATTTATGATGTATAATAATAATCAAATTTATTTATTTAACAGCTTCATGAACTGTTATTTTATTATTGTATCTTGTTCCTTCCGCTGCAAGATTCTGAGTTTTCTTCTGTTCTTTCTTTCCTTTTCTTATTTAACCCCAATAACCATCTGCCTTTTTGAACGGTTTGAGTTGGACATGTGTGGATTATTGTCGACTTGAACGGTCAAAAATGTGGGTCGTTACAGTTGGTATCAGAGCTTTGGTTTAGCGATAAACCTTGGCTCTAGTGGGGAATAACTCATTGAAATAGAGGTAAACTATATGAATGAGTTGAGTGTATATGAGAGAGCGTATTTATAATTTTGATATAAAAATGATTTTATATTGTGTTAATTTGTTCCGTTGAGTATTTATGAATTCTGGTTGGTACTTGGGACGCCAAGGCATCGATAGGAATTTCTAAACACTCGAATAGGACAGATTGACATAATATTATTTTGGATTATATTCTATATATAAAAGACTTATCTTGAAAATTTATAAATTTTGATTTTATTGGTTGTTAGGAGATGATAATATTAGATTATCATCGTTTATTGTTGATTAGTCAATATTTCTAACTATTGACTATTGGATGATTTTAAGAAATGAAACTTGTAAATATGATTGACAATGAATATAAATGGTAAATAAAATGAAATAAAAATGAATTTAAATTAAGATGGAGAATTTAAATTCCGGTGTTTTGAAAATTTATTAACAAAAATTTGAAATGTATAATATAAGTATTATATGATAGTATATTCGATTAGAAATTGTTTTCAAAGGATTTCAAATGAAGTAAGTGTTATACTCCCCTCTTGACACTAGAAAATGATTCCGGTGATGAGTGCACGCATCATCGACGTTTATTTTCGAGAGTCCAAGTGGGGGAGATCACTTAATAGTTTTTCTAAACCCTGTTTTGATTAAAATTGAATTTTATTTTGTATTCTCTATAGTATGATTTGATATATAAATTATATAAGTATATATTATTTCAAAACTTGATTTGAAATGAAACCGGGATTGGAATTCTTGAGTTCTTTAATAATTAATGATTTTTCTTTTAATGGTTGAAATGAATTAATACTTGAATCATTACGGAACTTCTGAATTGCGAAATGAGAAATGAACCTAAGAGCTAAGTGAAATATCAATTGAAGTAGAAATCCTTAGGATTAGGAAATTATGAATTTAAAATAAAATTGAAACTGTAAAACTCGCATAGTATTAAATTTCATTCTATAGCATAGATATAACTTACCAAAATATTTAAGAAGTTCAAAAATGTTATATGAATTGTTAATTGGATAATATACAAGTATAGGTTTGAATAATGAAATATGCATTTAATTAATGGTTTGCAAATATAAATAAAATTGTTAGTAAATAATTGGAATTTAAATTAACATTTAAAGGTGATTCACAATTATGTTAATATAAAATGGAAATACTATATGTGAATGTAAATGTGAAATTAAATTATAGTGAAATTTAAGTAATGACTTAAGAATTAATTAATTGAAAATTCAACTTTGAATGAAAAGAGGTTGTATGTTGTTTAACTACAATCTATTTGCATAACTATAACTTACCAAATACTTAAAAAGTTTAAAATGCTAATAAGGATAAGTAGAGGAATAATATACCAGTGTGAGAGTGAATAATAAAATGTGAAGATCTATTGATAGTTGTAAATATAAAAGAAATTTAAGCTGTAAAATGAATGATATATACAAGTGAATGAATAAAATTTAAAATTAATGAAATATAAAATTTGTAAATGGAAACTAATTAAAGTTGAATATAACTAAATGTCAATAAACTTGGAAGTGTATGAAAAAAAAAATTTGACTTGGAAATGTATAATTGATTTAGTGTAGATTCTGGATGGATGGTAATTGATTTAGTAGAATTCATTAGTGTTAATGGAATTGAATAAACGGAATAAAATTTCAAAATAATTAAATTCAAATTTGAAGTAAAGTGAAATTAAATATAATTGAATCCAATTTAAATTGAAGCAAATTGACTTGAATTTAAAATGTGAATGAAACAAACTTGAATAAATCGGAAATAAATTGAATGTAAACGTATTTCATGGATAAATAAGAAAATAAACGACTTTGTGTTTATGATTGTTTCTTTAGAAAATTTAAAATTTGATGGTTTGTACTTTGAAATAATAAAAGCAAAATTTTGAAGAAAAAAATCCAAAATTGTCCAATATATGCTGAAAGGAAAATAACCATAACTTTTAAATGTCTGGACGAAATTCAACGATAATAGGCTTTTCGGAAAGCTTAGAAACTGTAGCATGACTTTTGTTTAGACTATCTTGAGAAATTCCTTCATTTAATTAGTTAAAAATTTGAATCTTCTCGCTGGCCTATGTAAAAGGGAAGCAAAATCAGTAGCATATACTCTTAGTATTTTTGTCATAACTTTTTACTGATGTATCGGATTTTGATGATCTTGCACTTTCTGGAAAGCTTAGAACTTAAGCTAAAACTTTTGTTTTAAGAATTTGGTATTTTGCTGTCGTTTAGAAGGTCAAAAACGTGACCAAACGTCGCTGACCTGCGCAATTCATTGCCAGGCTGAGGCGTATCTATTTAGTAAAACGGTCGTAAATTTTGAACAAAAGGTCCGAATTCAATGATTTTGGACATTCCGGAAAGCCTGAAACGAATGCAATAACTTTTGTTTAGATTCCATTGCCAAATTTTATAGTTTAGGTGACCAAAAAATGAGATTCGTTTGCTGTCCTGGAATTGGAATTTCAGTTTTGAAGCTAAACATGTTATATGAGTGTTGTTTATGCTAAGTATATCGATCTATCTTTATATGCATGATTCTAACTTAGTTATTGAGAATTATAGTAGGTAGCAAAGGGGTTGCGCTTCGCTTGTGGAGCTCGCTTCTACGCTAAATGCAAAATGTAAGTTAAAATGCTAATAACCGCTTAATAAAAGGTACGTTCTCGGATTACGGTTTATGTTGTGGTATATTATTGTGTTCCCCATGTTTTGGGATGCCTCATTCTTGTAATGAGATGTATATCATGCAATTATTACCACTGTGAAATTTTTCGGTCCTAGCCGCGCAAAGGAGGTGCTGCCGAAATTTTTCAAAAATCCGAGAGTTAGAAAATTTTGTGAAAAAAAATCCTATAACTAAAATTTGCAAATAAGTAGAATATTTTGAATGAATTATATCTAAATGATGGTTTCCCCTTCTCCGTTCCTTTTCGAGGACGAAAAGTTTTAAGTGGGGGAGAATGTAACGACCCGTATTTTTAACACTTTAAAAATACGAATTAAAATGAAAATTTTGGATAAAAATCCGAAGGAAATTAAATTTTGTGTTGTAATTGTGAATTTCAAGTTGTAAACCAAATTGGTTATGATTGTAAACAAGAATAAATAAAATGGTAGATTTAATGTTGAAGTTATAATATGGAAATCAACGTAAATGAATGTAATTTAATATTACTGTGAATTTAAATAAGATGATAGCTGAAGAAAATGAAAGTAAATGAATTATAAACTATTGATAATAATGTATAAGTAAAAGGTTGATTCAATAATAAAAGTGTAAATCGAAATAAAAGAATTCATTTGGAATTAAATAACTTGAATTTGAATTACAATATAATTGAACGTGGAATCTAATATAATATTTTATATTGGATTTATAATGGAAAATTGCATTGTAAAAGATTGTTAATTACTATGAAATTAAAAATGGAATTTGTGAACAATTGAAATTTGATTTAAAAGTTAATAATTTAAAATTGGGAATTTTATATTGAAATTAAACAGTCGAATAATTTATTTTTCGAATATTGGATTTAATTAGACAATTAAATCGATAATTTAATAAGTTAAATTTCAGAAATAATTGAAAATCGAGTTGAATATGATTGAAAATGATTTGTAAAATTTTATCTTATCATATTGGAGTTATAGTAATGTTATAGAACTTTTAAAATTGAATTTAAAGTAAATTTGTGAAAATTGAATATTTTAATATTTAATTATCGACTGAAAAATAGCCATTTTTCGAGCAGTCTCAGAATTGAACGAAACTCATTCCATTGGATCCGTAATAGTTTGTTATTGTCGGATTTCAATTTTTGTACCAATCGGAGTTATCGTTTGACCGTGGCAGCTCGAAACGCATCGAATTGTTCTTAATATTAATTCGGCGAGAGAAAATAGTCATTTTTCAAAAAGTCTCAGATTTCGACGAAACTAGTTTCATCGGATCCGTAATGTCATATTATTGTAGGATTTCAAATTTTGTGTCAATCGGATTTACCGTTTGTCCGGGGCGAGTCCAAACGCACAGAAATTTGATTAACCGATTTAATTTTAAATCGATCGTTTATTGCCATAACTCGCACAGATGACCGAATTAGCCTCCGAAACATGTTCCATTGCGTTCGGAACGTGGGGTAAACCTTAGAAACGTCAGCCGGCACGCTTCGTTTGGAGTTCGGAAAATCCGGGATGAATAGTGTCGCGTATTTTTCTATAAAAGCCCCTCACTTTCTCTATTTTCCAAAAACCCTAGGGTTTCAGCCCTTAGCCGCCACTTTTAATTCAATGGCCAGAAAATTTCGAAACTTCTTCCTCATTTTCCTCTCAATCCATCAACAATTAGCAAAAGTCGTCAACTACAAAGTTGTAGAGGACGACGAGAGCTTCAAATCCATACGGAGATGATCGAAAACGGAGCAACGAATCAATGGGAAATCGAGCTCGAAGTCGCTGCGTTTTTCATGCAAATCGAGGTGATGGGGGGAGCCGAGTTCAACCACCTCCTGGCCGTGGGTAGCTCTTGCGTAGGCGCTTCTAACGTGGGTCTCCGATCAATTTCTCGTCGAGGGATGGTGGAGAAATTGTCGGTCAAAGGTTGGAAGGAATGGGTTGAGATTGTACGTGCTTTTCACGTTTTGGAGAAGATGGAAGGAACGGCCCAGATCTGGTGCAGATGGAATCAAGGGCTAGGATCGAATCTAGGGTTTGAAATTTAAATTAAAAGCTGAAATTGTTTATTTAAATTCGTGTAAACTTTAAAATAGCATAACTTTTTCATACGAGGTCCGATTGGAACGAAACTTTTTGCGTTGCGATCGTAATGACGAGAGCTTAGAAATGAAACTAGTTTGGATGGATTTGGAGACGGTTGAAATTTGGGCTAAAGTTGGGCGTCGTCCAGTTTTAGTTCCAAACCGGAACGTCTCGGCGACAACAGAAAATCAAAGTGAGTGTTTATACGCTCACAATTGACTAAAATAATTTTTGTTAGTTAAATTTATATTCTGAAGTGATATGAAATTTATTGGCTGTTGTTTGGTAGGTTTAATTATCATCTGTCTTGATATATGAATTAATTGATAGAATTTAAACTGACCGTTAAAATAAATTTAAATTGGCAGTATATTACTCGATATTGATAATTATAAAATTGTTGTGAATGTTATTAGCTTTATGGTTGATTGGTTGTGATGGATGCTATTGGTCGATATTGGTTGTTTATTTATTTTGATATATCATGGTATCATCATGTATATTGTTTATTGCATATAAAACTGTAAACTGAATCATTTCGAATAAATTAAGGAATAGGTTGAAATGATATACCTATGACATCTATTTGGATTGAAATGATATATATCCATCCTTGAAATTAAAATTGAAATCATTATCCACTTGGCCATAGGTTAGAAAATTATATACGGACACCGGGTTGGTTAAATTAAATGATTTTTAAAGTTGTTTTGAAATTATTTAAATGAATTGATTTAAGAATAAAAATCCAATTTATGGAAATTGAATTATTTTGAATTGAAGCTCGAGATGTTGGAATTTAAACTTGGTAAATGAAATGGTTTAATTATTCGAAGTTTAGATTTTAAGAAAAATTGAAATATGGCGTAAAGTTTCGAAAGTCGATTTATTTTTAAAGATTGGACTTTTAATCGAACTCTGAATATTTCTAAGAAAATTTATATGAAATGATATTTCAAGTTTGAGTTTGGAATTGAAAATTTATTTGAAATTGAGATTTAATTAATTTGGAATTTAATTGAAATTCAAAGAAATTTGTGAATTGGACTAAATTGAAACTATTGAATTAAATTTGAAGATAAAATTGATTTGAATAGGATTTGAACTGAAATTGATTTGGAATGTAATACTTAAAGGAATTCTTGAAATCCCAATGTTAATCTAAGTTTATTGAATTGGAATTGTTCCAGAAATTAAGTAAACTACTTAATACGGATGTGTAATTTGAAGTATATTCTAATTTGAATACGAAATGGTTTTAAAGCGAATCTTATATTCTTATATAAATATATGAGCTGTTTTGAAATGTGAAATATTTAAAGTTTCGAAATATATTGAAAGTGAAATTGTTTATTTTTTGGTTCAAATATGTATTTGAAATTGATAATTTGAAATGGTTTATTGAGAAGCTAAATCGAGTTGAAATTAATGATTTTGAAATCGAAATGAGATATTGAGGCGAAAAATGATTTTGAAATCGAAAGGAGATATTGAGGCGAAAAATGATTTTGAAACGGAATTTTACATCTTGAATAGATATGATGATATTTGAATGGATTTGATTTTGAAGCGAATATGATATTTTGATATCAATTATGAATCGATTTGAAATGTAAAAGAGCCACCGGTGTAATAATACGTAGTTATTAAAGAGACCGGGATCGGATATGGACATACTCTCTGTCGATACCGAAAACCACTTTAATAACTAATACACGCGGAGTGTTGATCCAGAATGAAGTGGATGGTTTTGGTGAACGCGTTGACTGAAGAAAGAGAACGATTTTGGATGACCCCTGACATGACTAAAACAGGAGCCCTGCCGGGCCATTGAGGTTCGCCACCTCTAGCGGACACACTTCTTCGTTACCATATCTATTACTTTTGTGATTCGATTTGGGTGCACCCCTCGATTATGGGAGTGTTGTTTCGCGGTGTTGGGGTAGTAGCTGCTATGCCCAACATCAGTCCGGATGACGCAACTACTAGTATCCTAGTTGGTATCGCCTCATGTACCTTGTCATACTGATTATCCTATTCGCGACCACTACGTTTTGGTTTGTACCTTTAGTATATGGATTGCCTTCTGGTGACTTCCGGTTTTGGGGAAACTACGGTCTTGTATATGCTTTTGGGAATAAAAATGTGTTAAGGGTGGAATAGGCCATGGCTTAACGCTATTTTAATACTTTTACTTTAATGTAGACATATTATAATAGCGTATTGTACTACATAGTAGATAGTTTAACGGATCCTTGAGAGATGGAAAATCCCGTAACATCTCTTAAGTTATTGCACTCACGTTGACACTGGATAGGAGATGTCAAACCCCGTAAACATCTCTGACGCTGTCACACTCTTATTTCTTATTCGATTTGACTTACATGAGATATTTTAGTCCTGACTCGAGTGTTTTGTCTTTTCATTACGCTCGGGTCAGCCTGAGCATTTCAGATAAGGTTGAAGATCTATTCTGGAGGACGAAGACGGAGTTTGGTATTACATCATTTGTATTCTACTACCATATTATTTTTCCGCTGCATTATTGTATTATCTCTGATATGTATGTAACTCTGATTTATGATGTATAATAATAATCAAATTTATTTATTTAACAGCTTCATGAACTGTTATTTTATTATTGTATCTTGTTCCTTCCGCTGCAAGATTCTGAGTTTTCTTCTGTTCTTTCTTTCCTTTTCTTATTTAACCCCAATAACAATCTGCCTTTTTGAACGGTTTGAGTTGGACATGTGTGGATTATTGTCGACTTGAACGGTCAAAAATGTGGGTCGTTACAGATATGAAGCCTTTTCATATCTTTTGGAGTAGTCGTCGTCATTTTATAGTAGTCAGTGTATTAGTATAGGAAGATATGTATTTATGTATATTATTCACGATAATGTACTTGTATATGTAAGTTCCAGAGTCGACAGTTGTAGTTGTATCATATGTATTGTATCACATGTATTGTAACTGACATCAGTTATATATATATATATATATGAGACTTTTTATTATCTGGTGTTCCGCAATTGACTTATCTGTGTTATTATTATATATATTGTGCTAAACTAGTATGAACCATCGTAGTTCGTTTTATACTGGAATTGGGTATGTCGATGGGAGTAAATAAATAAGAGATGAAGAAAAATATATACCACTCCAATCGAGGTAACCAATACTAGTGTAAGACCTAACTACGGATGGCCGCTCCTATCAAGCCTTATTCTTAGTGATAACAGACGGTATTTCTTTTAATACTCTTTGTTATTGTGAGCATAGAGGTGGGGCGTCACAGTTGGTATCAGAGCTTGGGGTTTATGGACATAATATAAAACATAACTTAGATGGAACATGTGTTACAACTATTAGTCGATGTTTTAATTGTGCTTTGAGTCAAAACCAAAGTTTTGAAATTTTGATGAAATTTTTAAATATCTTTATTTAAAAATAAAAAGTGAATTTTTGTTCTGTTTATCAATGTGCGCAGCGGAAGTAGTGAGACTGTCTTCGCTGAGTACAACAGATAACCTTTTTGATTTAGAAATCAAAACATGAAATTGAAATAAATTTCATTTGTTGTTTACATAGCTGTGTTTAATTTATTTTCTTTGAAAATTTCGAATCCGATTTGAGGATCCGAATTGATTGCAGTTGTGTGATTTTGTTGAGATTTTTGTTGTTTTGATTTATCTTCATTGAAGAAATATTCGAGTGGTTTCTTTGTTCCTTTTGTAGTATACGTGCAAATTTAAGTTGTACGTTACTGCATTAATTTTACGTTGAACCGGTGTTTGGTTTAAACGTATTTTGTTGCTGTTATTTTTATAACGGGATTTTTACGCCGTTGCTAAATTTTTGAAGCGCGGTGTTTTGTTGACATTTTTAATGAATGGAAATTCACTGGTATTATATTTTGATGCGAATTATTTTGATGAGATTTTGACGTTTAAAAATTACTGTCGCATTGACTTCAGTAACCGTCAATTTTAAAGTGGATTTTCAAGCGGTTATTCCGCAATGCTGATTTTGCAATCTGTTTTTACGGTGTTTTGAGAAGTACCATTTCCTTATCGAAATTGTTACTAATGTTGCTGTTTTGAGCACGGGTTTTCAAATTGTTTCAAAATAAAAATTGTTTTCAAATTTTTTTACAGTTTACACTTTCAAAAGAATGAGGAAGCGATTTAAACGATTCAGCAAAATCGAGGACTATGACCTCTTTCTTTTACTGATTCGCTTAATTTCGGACTTGTTCGTTTGAGAATGTAAATTATTACTTTTATAAAATAAATGAATTTTTTTTAGAAGTTTTGAAGTTTACGCTTTCAAAAGAATGAGGAAGCGATTTAAACGATTCAGCAAAATCGAGGACTTGTCCGTTTGAGAACGTGAAATGTATTTATTTAAAATACACAATTTTTCACTTTCAAGGAAACGATGAAGAGAATTAAACGATTTAGTAAAATTCGTGGTTATGGGACATGTGCGTTTGCTATTTTGGTTAATTCCGGACTCGTTAATTGAAATATTTGCTGTTTTGATGATTTTGATGATTTTCGTGTGCTTTCGAGCCACTATGATGGACCTTCGGGTCATATGAGAACCTTCGGGTCATATAAGGACCTTCGGGTCAAATACCTGTACCAGACCTTCGGGTCATATGTTGGACCTTCGGGTCATTTGTTGGGTGCCAAAATTATGTTGACGGTATTTGGTAGGCTTCGGCCATATGAGATGCACGTGCGGCGTAGCTAAAACTCGCCATCTGATGGGATCGATCCAACCTTTTATGTTGATTTTCTAGAGTATCTTAATTGATTTCTAGATATTTGTTGTTTCCAATTATCTGCAGGTAATTGGATATTTGTTGATATGAGTTCTGATTATCGTTTTTGATAATCAGATATTTGTTGTTTCTAATTATCGCTTGTGATAATTAGATATTTGTTGATTCTGATTATCGTTTTTGATAATTAGATATTTGTTGTTTCTAATTATCGCTTGTGATAATTAGATATTTGTTGATTCTGATTATCGTTTTTGATAATTGGATATTTGTTGATATGAGTTCTGATTATCGTTTTTGATAATCGGATATTTGTTGTTTCTAATTATCGCTTGTGATAATTAGATATTTGTTGATTCTGATTATCGTTTTGGATAATTGGATATTTGTTGATATGAGATCTGATTATCGTTTTTGATAATCGGATATTTGTTGTTTCTAATTATCGCTTGTGATAATTAGATATTTGTTGATTCTGATTATCGTCTTTGATAATCGGATATTTGTTGTTTCTAATTATCGCTTGTGATAATTAGATATTTGTTGGTTCTGATTATCATTTTTGATAATCGGATATTTGTTGTTTCTAATTATCGCTTGTGATAATTAGATATTTGTTGATTCTGATTATCGTTTTTGATAATTGGATATTTGTTGATATGAGTTCTGATTATCGTTTTTGATAATCGGATATTTGTTGTTTCTAATCATCGCTTGTGATAATTGGATATTTGTTGATTCTGATTATCGTCTTTGATAATCGGATATTTGTTGTTTCTAATTATCGCTTGTGATAATTAGATATTTGTTGATTCTAATTATCGTTTTTGATAATCGGATATTTGTTGTTTCTAATTATCGCTTGTGATAATTAGATATTTGTTGATTCTGATTATTGTTTTTGATAATCGGATATTTGTTGTTTCTAATTATCGCTTGTGATAATTAGATATTTGTTGATTCTGATTATCGTTTTTGATAATCGGATATTTGTTGTTTCTAATTATCGATTGTGATAATTAGATATTTGTTGATTCTGATTATCGTTTTTGATAATTGGATATTTGTTGATATGAGTTCTAATTATCGTTTTTGATAATCGGATATTTGTTGTTTCTAATTATCGCTTGTGATAATTAGATATTTGTTGTTTCTAATTATCGCTTGTGATAATTAGATATTTGTTGTTTCTGATTATCGCTTGTGATATTAAACATTTGTTGTTTCTGATTATCGCTTGTGATAATTAGATATTTGAGATTTAATTATCGTTTTTGATAATTAAATATTTGTTGATTTGATTATCGTTTGAGATAATTAAATATTTGTGAATTGAGATTTCTGATTATCGTTTTTGATAATCGGATATTTGTTGTTTCTAATTATCGCTTGTGATAATTAGATATTTGTTGATTCTGATTATCGTTTTTGATAATCAGATATTTGTTGTTTCTGATTATCGTTTTTGATAATTAAATGTTGGTTGATTTGAGATTTCTGATTATCGTTTTTGGTAATTAGATATTTGTGGTTTTGCGATTTGTGATTTGTGTTTCCTAATTATCTTTGTTGATAATTAGATTTTGCTGTTTTCTAATTATCGTATCGTTAATTAGATATTGTTGTTTTGTGGTTTCTGTATTCTAATTATCTAATTGATAATTGAATATTGCTGATAATTGTATTTATTCAGTTTTGTTGCTTTCTGATTGTCTATTTGATAGTTAGATTTTGTTGAGAATTTGTGAATTTCTTTTATGAAATTAAAAGATTTCTTTGGCATTTGAATTCTCGACTTTTATTTTTCTAGCTTAACCAGTTTATGTTAGAAAAATAATTGTTATTAACGACCTTAATTATAAAAATTGCGGGGACGCAATTTCTATAAGGAGGGGGAGTCTGTAACAACCCTGGGATTTTTGTAACAATAAATTATCGTCAAATGACGATTTAATTTGGTTGCTAATTGCTTTTGGCATTTAACCAATCGAAATTCGTTTAAAAATTTGTTAAGTGTAGTTTGGGCTTTAAAAATTAATCTCGACCCACGTTTAATATTGGTACCGTGATAAAGTTATACCGTTCCCCTTTCTCTCTCTCGTTTCATTCATTCGTTAAAAACCTAGAACAAAGAAAAAGAAAACAAATAAATGGCGGCCACTTCCTCTTCGTTCAAAAACTAGGGTTCAATTTCGACTTCGCTCGTCTTCGTTGATGCCGATCACGAATGCTCGATTACAACTCGATTTCCTTGCTTTTGAGATGCTCGCCTTTGAGATGCTTTCGGCCGCTTCTATTTTGGTCGAGTTCGTAGGAAAAAGGTGAGTGATTTATTTCGCTCACATCTAATTCAAAGTGTAATGATTTCGTGATTTTTCTTGGCTTTGAACTCTCTGATATTTTGTTGAATTCGTCAGTTGATTTTGCTCTGGCAGTTGATATTCGTTTAGATGTTGAGATTGATCTCTGACTTTATCAAATCGTATGATTTGTTTGCTTGATTTTATTTCGCTCGAACTTGCTATCACTATTTGATTCTCTGATGCTTTGTTTATTTTGTGTTGATGTTGATGATTTTTTTATTTTCTGGTTATCACGGCACCGTTGTATCTCGTGGCCACCACGGCTTGTTCTGCTTTTACTTCGGTCGTATGATTTTGAGTATGAGAGTCCATGAATTTCAATCCCATTGCATTGATATTTGAAGTGTGGCAAATTTGTTGCCTTGGTTCTAACCACGTTGCACTATAATCTGGTCTGGACATTTTATGGTTCAGTCATGAACTTGACTTTTGTGGTCATGTTTGTGTACTTATTTTGTACTTCACTGTATTGCATGTTGATCACCATCTTGCTTCATTGAGTCTGGTTTGGTGCTTGTATGACTGTAGTTGTCTTCATCCGGTACATGTTGGTAGTACGTCCATCACTTGTATGTGCCTCTGCATTCTTGTCTCTTGTGCACAGTTGAGTGTTGTTTCAGTTTGACCTTGTCGTCGCCTGAAACAATGTATTCTGGGCTGATCTTCTTGTAGTGCACACTTGTTCATCTGAAACTCTGAGTTGCTTTTCTATGCACTGTGTATGTGCATTATGTCCTTATAGAACTGATTGGTTTAAACTGAATGATCCATTTGCATTGAGCCCGAGCTTGCTTTGGCTTGACCTCGTGTATGCACTTGTGCTTGCACTGTGTTGAGTGTGCTAACTTGACCTTTTGCATTTTTGTTGTGATTTAGCCGACCAGTCATGTTGTATTTGAGTTGCATACCCTCTGGTGCATTCCTGTATATGATTTACTTTCCTTTCATGCACTTGGTTTCAATATGCAAACTGTACTGGTTTTCATTAATTTGTGTACACTTGATGCCTTTATTTTCATTTGACTTCACTTGAAATTGTTCGGTGCACTTGGTCATTCGAGCCTTTGTGCTCTGTTGGTTCAGGTTGCATGCAAATCAATTGTTGCCAACCCATGGCCTTTGTGCCTTGATGCTATTCCTTTATATGTATGCTGTGTATTTGGTTTCAAGTATAGTTGCAACATATTATTGTTGCAGTTTGTATTTGTTGTGCCCTTGGGATCTTGTGGTGGCTGCAGTACATGTTGCAGTTTTGCCCTTGTATTCTTGTGGTGGCTGCCGTTTAGATTGGGTCGTGCATTGCACTGACCACTGTATTCACTTGTATATATGAGTTTTGATTTCACTTGAGATTTTAGTGTCACGTTGCATTGAGTTGAGTCATGATAGTAGTGACTTGATCTTTGCATTTTGCTTGTTTTTCGAATTGCACTTGAGTTGAATCCGATATTTCGGGTTTGACCTTGTGCTAGTCTGTGAATTTTCATTGTGCATACATGTGCACTTTGTTCATTTGTGGCTACTGGTGGATGCTGTGCTCATGCTATTGCAGTTCCATCTAGTTCATTTTGATTTGAGTTGGATCCGTTTGCTTTTGATTCATTGCTCTTTTGCGTATTTCATATGCCATATTGGCGAGGCAGTACACGTTAGCGTGTACTGCAGCCAATCAGAATTGATGTTTTTAAGTGGCATTTCAATTGTTTGAATTGATTTGTTTAGATTTGATCATTTTGTTGTTGTCTAATTATCTATTTGATAATTAGATTCTGAGTTTCTAATTGTTTATTTAAATAATTAGATTTTGTTGTTAATTGCCAATTAGGCAATTCTGATGTTTTTTTAAATTATCTTCGTTGATATTCTTTTCACTTATCTTTGTTGATGATTTGAATCTGTTGATTTGTTGTTTAACACTGTTACGTGTTATATTTATCGTTATCTAATTTCCTTGTTAAAGGATTGGATAGACGAGATTTATTTTGACCGTCGTCTAATCTGTTATTTATTATTATTGCTTCCGTGCATTAATAACTGAGTTTGAATTAGACTAACTCGTGTATTATTTTCTTTTGAATGTAATACTCGGGTCAGACCGAGTTATTACAGGTTGTTGATATCTTACTTTGGGTTGCTGCTTGAGCTATGAAGCCTTTTCATATCTTTTGGAGTA
Source organism: Allium fistulosum (assembly GCA_030737815.1). Lineage (NCBI taxonomy): Eukaryota > Viridiplantae > Streptophyta > Magnoliopsida > Asparagales > Amaryllidaceae > Allium > Allium fistulosum. The sequence goes on from CM060902.1 coordinate 1,440,469,615, forward strand.
GTCGTCGTCATTTTATAGTAGTGAGTGTATTAGTATAGGAAGATTTGTATTTATGTATATTATTCACGATAATGTACTTGTATATGTAACTTCCAGAGTCGACAGTTGTAGTTGTATTATATGTATTGTATCACATGTATTGTAACTGACATCAGTTATATATATATATGAGACTTTTTATTATCTGTGTTCCGCAATTGACTTATCTGTGTTATTATTATATATATTGTCCTAAACTAGTATGAACCATCGTAGTTCGTTTTATACTAGAATTGGGTATGTCTATGGGAGTAAATAAATAAGAGATGAAAAAAATATACCACTCTTATCGAGGTAACCAATACTAGTGTAAGACCTAATTACGGATGACCGCTCCTATCCAGCCTTATTCTTCGTGATAACGGATAGTATTTCTTTTAATACTCTTTGTTATTGTGATCATAGAGGTGGGGAATCACATAGTTTCTGTTTTCTAACTTGAGTACGTATAGGCTGATCCGAAGTAGAAAATAAGGTGGCTTCACTTGTATACCTTAGAATGGATTTGGGTTGCTACTAGCCCACTCAAATTTGGAATAAGAACCCATTTTATTCATTTCTTTTATAAATTCAACCTTTTACTCATTCAATTCTTTCAAAGAATATGACTTAGTTTGCTAATTTTTGTTAAATTAACAACGAAATGAACTCACTATCCACACAATCTTAACCAATCATTTTAACAAAGCAAATGCAAATTTATTTATTTCATTTAATTTCTAATGAATAGCCTTAAGTTATCAATTCAAATTTTAAAAAAAGAATTTTATTCTTATTAATTTCAATTAATTTCAATAAATGGTCTTTTATTATCTAATTTCGATTCAACAAGGACCATAATTCCAATAATTTCAGTTGTTACATTATAAACAAGTCCATTATCAAATCCCATTTATAAATTATAAATGGTTTCATAAATTAATGTTTATTTTATTTTATTTTTCTCATAATACAAATCTCAATTAATAAGATTTTCAAAATGACTCTTACTATTTCCAAATCCCATAAATCAATCACAAGGATTTCATTTTCTTATAAGTCTTACCCACTAAATTTTTTTTTTTTCTGTTATAAAATCCCAACATATCATTTAGGACAGATTGTTCTCGGTTCCCAATATTCCATAACTCATCTTTAAGTTAATATAAGATATAACAAGTTGATGGCTTCATTTCCCCATATTATATATTTATTTATAATCACCAAAAGATTGACTACAGCTTAAAATTTTCAATATCACCATTGGATTTTCATCCTTAGAGGGTTTAGTATTTTTACCCAAAAGTACATAAGTTCGATTTCTTCATATTTCGCATACTTATAAAAAAATTAATTAATTCTCTGATATAATTTTTTTATTTTATTAAAGTGATTAAAAACCCAAGGTTATTACACATATTATAGTATTATGTGCTAACTCTTTAGTTGCAAGGATTGATCAAGTATGCTTCAAGTACTCTTGTTCCTTACCATATTTACCTGTATAGTATTTTGAGATTCATTTACCGCTCACACCAGAATATTATCTGACCAAGGTTTTATACTTTGCTTCTTATTATTTTGGGTACTCTTAAATGAGTAGACTAGATAACAGGTCTAGGTGACGTAGTAGCTATTCGAAGGATGAGCTGGATGGAGCTATCTGGTATTATATACGTATATAGATTTCTATGCTTTTCTGATGAGCAACACTGTGAACCCGTGGCAGTGTTGGCTTATTTATATTTTTTGTGACGGTTTATTTTAGTTGATCATGTTGTATTCTCTATGACAGTTGATGTATAACTCTATGGATATTATAATCTGATGATTAGTTTACATTGTGATTACTGTCTCCTTTTTTATATCTATGATATTATATTTTATCCATGCGTTGTGAGAGATACGATAGGTTATATGCTATTTATGTTTTTTGTCCATCTTGAGACCGTCCTATATTGATCGGGCATGACAGCACCGCACTATTTGTATACTATTCGTGCTGGTGGTATAGGGCGGTTGTCACATTTAGTATCAGAGCTTTAGTTAAAAAATTAACTGAAGTTGATATCATGATCCAGTAGAGATAGGGAAGGTGTTATCACCTTAGACTGGATCGAGAGTATATATATATGAGAGAGTGCGTACTTGTTATGTACTTTGGTTTTCAAAACTATATAATAATATTATATAATATAAGTCGCATGCACATGAGCACTATGGACACAGTTTTCTTTATATGAGACTGTCCATTCTTGTTATATATAAGAATGAGCCGACATACAAGGAATACTATGAGATCTGCTTTAGGAGTTGAAGAAGGAGCTGGACTAGGAGCTGCTATGCTTGAATTTCAAGCTATGTTCAACGCTACGATGATAGAGATGATAAGGAATGCTTTTGCTATGACTGTTGGAAGAGTGCTCCTGTTGAAGTGCCTAGGGCAGATTTTTCTAAGTTGAGAAAATGCCATTTTGTGGAACAAAATTAGCTATAGAAGTGGAAGATTGGATTGATACTTGTGAGCACATCTTCCGTGATATTGAATTTGATGACACAACGAAGAGAAAGTTGGCTTCTAGACAACTTCAAGGGCAAGCTATGAATTGGTGGAACGCCGTCACTATTGCTATGCTAGAAGATCAATTCACTTAGGAACAGTTTAATATAAGGTTCGAGGAGAAGTCCATTCCAACTGACCAGAATTCGGTGATGTTCAGGAAGTTTGTTGATCTTAAGCAAGGAAAGATGTCAGTTTTTGAGTATGAAGCAGAGTGTGATGCTTTGTCAAAGTATGGGATGTCATTCATCGACACTCCCTTAAGGAAGAATGAAAATTTCATCATTGGTCTGGATGACTATCTTGGAGAGAAATTGGTAGACCACATGTATGAGCCATTTGAGAAGCTAGCAAAGAAAGCACTTCCTCGTGAGAATTTTCATCCTAAGGCTAGGACAGCTATGGTTGTTTCCACTGAGAAGGAAGAGCCAAAACTACAACAGAATAGTAGAGGCAAGAAGAAGTGGAATGGAAAGAGAAAGCAGTCTCAAGGGAAGAATGGCCAAAAGAAGGGAAGTGGGAACCTACTTGTTATGGGTGTAAGGAGAAGGGTCACTTAATTAAGGATTGTAAGGTGTGCGGGAATAAGAAGTGCTATAATTGTGATAAGCCTGGGCAATTAAAGGAAGATAACCTAGAACCACGGAAGGATAAGCAGGTTATGAAAGCATATGCTTTAGGCTTTGGACGCAATCTTGACTTCGTCAAGTCCTCCCTCAGCGAAGGAGAAGGGAAAGGGAGTGGTTATTCAAAGTATGCTTTATATTGGTGATGTTGTTGTTCTAGTATTATTTGATACTAAGGCTTCACATTTATTTATATGTAGTGATTTAGTAGAGAGATTGGGATTGAGAGCCAAGATAGTAGACCGGCCCTTAATCGTGACAAACCCTGTTGCAGACTCTACTAGCCTCTGCATGGCTTGTCGTGGCATAGTGTTATCGATTCATGGATGCTCTTTTGTTTGTGATTGCTTTGATTTGGATTTTGTTGGGTCTGGGATTATCTTGGAAAATGGACAGGCTAAAGAAGTATGCGGCAACAAAGGATTGCGAGAAGTTGTTGGCGATAATCAGAGATGTGGAATGGTGAATGGTAGTTATTAGCTTCCTACTGGAGGATGGGGTGATGGATAGCTTTCTATACTTGCAAGAGTTCCATAGGAGGGGTTGTCCTATATGCCAATCGCTAGATAGTATCTGGATATCTTTTGAGGAAGTGACCGGATTGCCGCCGCATAGAGAGATTGAGTTACGAATAGACTTAGTGAAGGAAGCCCAACCTATAGTTATGCCTTTGAGGAATATGGCACCCAGAGAGCAGTAGGAATTAGAGGTGCAAGTGAATGACTTATTAAGGAGAGGGTTCATTCGAAGGAGTATATCCAAATGGGGTGCACCTGTAGTATTCGCGACTAAGGCGGATGGCTCTTTGAGGTTGTGTGTGAATTATCGTGAGCTGAATAAAGTGATGAAGAAGAACAAGTATCAACTGCCATGCATTGATGACTTTTTTGATCATCACGACGGTGTGAAGATGTTCTCTCAAATATATTTTGCAACAAGATTTCACAAGTTGTGAGTAGCGAACGAGAGTGTGCCTATTACTGCGTTTCATTCGCCATCGAGTTTCTATGAGTGGTTGATGATGCCATTTGGATTGACCAACGCTTTAGCATACTTTATGGATCTCATGAATCGGGTTTCAAAGACCAACAGAATAAGTCCATGCATGTGCTCGCGGATGATATTATGATCTATTCTAGAACTAAAGAGGAGAATAAAGTGCACTTCAGGATTGTGCTGGAGATATTGATAAAGCACAACTTGAGAGCGAAGTTCTCTAAGTGTCACTTCTGGAGAGAAGAAGTGAGATTCTTGGGTCACATCGTCTGTGAATGAGGGATACCAGTGGATTATGTGAAGGTGGCAATGGTTCAAGACTGGAACCAACCCAAGAATTCTATAGATGTGAGGAGTTTCCTAGGGTTGGTAGGATAATATAGACACTTCATCGAGGACTTCTCAAAGATAGTGGTAGGATTAACCAATTTGATGAAGAAGAATCAGACTTTTGTTTGGGATGTGAAGTGTGAGCATGTGTTTGTAAGTCTGAAAGAGAGGTTGACGAGTGCACCGGTATTGACCATTCTAAGTGAAAATGAGGAGTTGACAGTATATAGAGATGCTTGTAGTACTGGATTGGGTGCGATGTTGATGCAGAAAGGAAAAGTTGTTGCCTATGCTAGTCGACAACTAAAGCCGCATTAAAGGAATTATCCGACTTATGATTTGGAATTAGTGGCAATTGGTTTTTCTTTGAATATGCGGAGGCATTACTTGTTAGGGGAAAGGTTTGAGCTATTTACTAAGCTTGAAGTATCTTTTCTCTTAAAAGGATCTCAACATTCATCAGCAATGGTGGTTGGAGTTCTTATCCTCATATGTTTCAATATTTCCTATACACCAGGTAAAGGAAATACAGTCACCGAAGCATTGAGTAGAAGACATGCTAGTTTAGGAGCAATGTTCTTGGAATGGAAGCAAATTGATCGTATTGCTGGTTATGATTCAAATCTCATTGTGATCTGGAACTAGAAAAGTTAGCAAGTTCATCGATCAGACCTAATTTAGTTGAAAGTATCGGTGCTAATCGGAAGTGAGATGCATGGCTAGAGGAGATCGTAGTGAAGATACTAAAAGGAGTAGAATCCGAAGACACGAAGCAATATGAACTCGACCGAGAAGATTGGCTTCGTAAGGGTGGAAGATTATTTGTTCCTAATGTTGATGGAATAAGAGATGAAGTGTTACGAGAGTGTCGTCATTCTAGGTTGACCATTCAACCCAGCAGTAACAAGATGTACTGAGATATGAAGCAAACTTATTATTAGGTAGGTATGAAGAGGGATGTTAGGGCATTCATCTCAAAGTGTATGAACTGCCAGTTGGTAAAGGCAAAGAAGAATAAACTTAGCGGATTGTTATAACCGCTAGTTATTCCTGAATGGAAATGGAGGCAAGTATTGATGGACTACCAAGGCCTAGAGCAGGGTACGATAGTATTTGGGTCATAGTAGATCGATTGAAAAAGAGTGTAAAATTTATACCTGTCAAGTCAAGTGGAATGACATCCAAGCTGGCAGAGTTGTATGTAAAGTGGATAGTATGATTTCACAATGTGCAAAAGAGCATTGTGAGTGACTAAGACCCATTGTTCATCAGTGGATTTTCAAAGAGCTTACAAGAGGCATTAGAGATCGAGCTGAACCTTAGCACAGCTTATCACCCGCAAAAGGATGGACAAACTGAAAGAGTAAATCGTATGTTGGAAGATCTCTTGCGAGCATGTATTATAGATTTTAAAGGATCGTGGGATAATCTTTTGCATTTGATAGCTTTTGCATACAACAATTGTTATCTGTCTATTATTGGTATGGCTCTGTATGAAGCACTATATGGCCAACCATGTAACGCTCCTTCATGTTGGTGGGAAGCAGGCGAGAAACTAATAGTTGGGCAAGATATGATTAGAGAGGCATCAGAGAAGACTAAGGTCATTCGACAACGAATGAAAGCTATGTAGGATCGATAGAAAAGCTACGCTGATACGAGATGAAGAGATTTAGAGTTCTCTATTGGAAATATTTATTCATGAAAGTTTCTCCTATGAAGAATGTAGTTCGATTAGGTAGAAAGTGGAAGTTGGCACCGAGATTTGTAGGACCTTTTCCCATAGTTGAGCGGATGGGGATGCTAGCTTATAGGGTCGACTTACCTCAAAAGATGGCAGGCATGCACAAGGTTTTTCAAGTCTCTTATCTAATGAAGTTTGTGCACGACTCGGGCATAATGAGTACACTAGATCAACTAGAACATATTTAGGTAGAATCAGAAGTTTCTAGATCTCGTAGACCACTTCGTATTATTGAGTATGATACAAAATAGCTTAGGAGAAAGTTGATGAAGCTAGTAAAGGTATAATGGAGCGTAAGTGATGATTATTGTCTATGGGAGACCGAGGAGAGAATGAGGACGGTGTGTTCAGAGTGCTTTGAATTGTAAGATCCACCGTTTATTGTATCTACCTTCACTATTGTATATTATATTTGAAAGGTTAGTATTCTATATGGTAAGATAAGTTCACCTATACTATTGAGTGCATGGTTGTTTATTTGGGATGTTTGATGGTTGCTCACGAGTGGTAGGCATGTGGGATAACTATGGCTGCTTATACTTTGACTTGTTTAATGATTTCGGTGACGAAATTCCTATGGGGGGGGGGGGGAGAATGCAACGACCCATATTTTACGTATCAGAAGATCGTAAAATATTTTTATTTTGTTAGTATAAGGTCGTATGATTCTATAATTTTGAGAAATGAATCTCAGGGACATTGTAAACACCTTTGATTTTTGCCGAATTTCTATGTGACCATTTTGACCTTGAAAATATTTTTTGGGCTATAACTTTTGATATGAGTAGAAATAAGGTCTCAAACTTGTTCCATTGCATCAAGATGATGGTTTCCCATTATGTAGATTGGTCATAATAGAAAAACGGATTTATTGTTAGGAAGTTATGCTTGTTTTAAGTTTTAACGGCTACTGGCCAGAGTTAGTGCATAATTAATTAAACCCATTAGTAAGCCTATTAGTCTAATTCGAGAATCATTCTAAATAGAGGACCGGAGAATCAAATCAAAACTTTTTCCCTCTCTTCCAAATCTGATCTAACCCCCGATTAACCTTAGATTCGTCCAAAATTGCCCAAATTACTCTCTAAATCAAACCCAATTGAAGATTAGTGAATAAATCATTGAAGACAGAGATCGTTAATTTAGTTGATTTGGATTGCTTTTGATCGCTGTCCACATTGGGTCTACACTCAAATTGGTTGAATTTTGTAATCGGTGAGTGGTTCGTGATTTCTCACTATCATATGCATGTTTATATGGTAGAATTATAGGTTTTAACATGATTTTTGATCTCAAAATCCTTTTCTGACTTTATTCACATGTCAATATATGTTTATGAACTAAATTGATGAATTCTAGTATGATTTGTAGAATTGGATTTGTAATTCATCTTATTCGTACTCATATGTTCATGCATTTCCTAGATTTGGATTAGAATTTGCCTGGTTTCTATAATTCTATGAATTGCTTATTTAAATGGATGTAATTGCATGTTATTCTTTGTTTGTTTGTTATGCTTTGACGTTGTTTGCCAGTGTTTTGGATGTTAGGAAGATAGGTTGGTAAATTTTGCAAATCAGAGGCAAAGATGATCGAAATTGGACGAAACTTGGAGGGGGGCTATAGGAAGAGCTTGGGGTTTAAGTCACAGCTTCCAATTCGTTAAGGGGATGAGTCGATACTGACTTGTTTATGTCAGTACCGAGTTATTTCTATTGGTCTAACAAGACGGTGGTTGACATGGTTGGATAGAGCATGTCCAAAGGAGCTTGCTAATCGCTTGATGCAAGGAATTGGTTATGTGTTGAATATGAGACAGAATTTTTTTCTAGAACTTGAAGTGGATGATTTGCTGTGAGGAACAAGTTATCTGGATGGATAGGTCAGGGTCAAAGCACCTAGGCATCGAGTACTAGAAATAAGGAAGGAGAGGAAGAAAACTCGGCCAATGGTTGGCTAAGGAACAAGTCGGCGCTGACTTATTTAAGTCGGTACCAAGTTGTTTTGGTAAGTCCTATGGATGTGAAACTTCTTAGGGATGAAGTAGAGGTCCTGTAGATTGATTTGGAGGTGTTGGGTTGTCTGCATCAAGGTTGGATGGCGATGTAACAACATGATGAAAGCTATGTATCTCGGTTTATGACATGTGGTGGGAGTAGGTACTAAAGATAGTAGCTTCATAAAGGATAGAGCTGTAGAATAAGGAATGTGGAGGGTTCCTGGATAATGGAAACTGAATTGAGCAAGAGAAGGGCTCAGAATCCGAATGGGGCAAAGATAGGCTTGGATGTTTGTGCTGAGAAATTGTTGATACTCAGAGTGTTTTTTTACTCAAAGCAGGGATATTGTAAGTAGGGATACCCATGGATCATGTAGGTATCTGTACACCCTGGATCAGTGGCTTTGGGTCTAGTGCCTACCCTTAGGCTATGAGACACGTATCGAGCTTTGGGCTACATGATACGAAAGTACAATGAAAACTGCAATTTCCATTAGTCCCTGGCAATAAGGAGGCCATATGAGTTATCATATATTCAGGGCATAGGGATGAGTGATAGTGGGTATAGTTTGATGGATGCTATATTTGCTTTCTTTTGTGGGCTATCACTCGAGGATATCATTGAGAGTAGGTACGGGAGATAGGAGTATTTGGACATCCACCATTCTATGTTGTATAGTACCGTTATGATATTGTAGAGTAGCATATTATTGTGTTATGTGCTAACTCTTTGGTTGCAGGGACAGGTCAGGTATGGTTCGTGTACTCTTGTTCCTAAACATATTTATCGGTGTAGTATTTTGAGATTCATTTACCGCTCTCACTAGACTATTGTCTGACCCAAAGTTTTATGCTTTGCTTCTTATTATCTTGGATACTCTTGAATGGGTATAATAAATAATAGCTCTAGGTGACACAATAGCTATTTAGAAGACAAGCTAGGTGGATCTATCTCATATTATATACATATATGTATTTCTATGCTTTTCTGTTGAGCAACACTATAGAGCCCGTGGTAGTGCTTACTTATTTCTACTTGTTGAGACCATTTTATTTGAGTTGATTCTATCATATACTCTATGACATTTGATGTATAACTCTGTGGATATTATACTCTGAGGATTAGTTCATATTGTTATTACTGTCTCTTTTGTTATATCTACGATATTATATTTTATTCATGCGTTGTAAGAGATAAAATAGGTTATATGCTGTTTTTATTATTGTTCGTCTTGATGATCATCCTATGTCAACCGGGCATGGCAGCAGCACACTAGTTGAATACTATTTGTGCTCATGGTATAGGGCGACCGTCACATTTGGTATCAGTTAGCTTTGGTTACACGATAAACTAAAGGTCATACCATGATCTAGTAAAGATAGGGAAGGTGTTATCGCCTTAGACTAGAACAAGAGTTTGTGTGTGTGTGTGTGTATATACGAGAGAGTGTGTACTTTTTATGTACTTTGATTTTTAATAATATATTATAATATTATATAGTATAAGCTGCATGCACATGAGCACTATGGACATAGTTTTCTTTATGAGAGACTAATCATTCTTGTTATAGATAAGAATGAGCCGGCATATAAGGAATATTGTGAGATATGCTTTAAGAGTTGAACAAGGAGCAGGATTAGGAGTTGCTATGCTTGATTTTCAAGCCATGTCCAATGATATGACGACAACGATGATGAGGAATGCTTCTAGTAGGACTGTTGGCAGAGTGCACCCGTGCAAGTACCTAGGGCAGAGTTTGCTAAGTTGAGCAAAGATTACTCTACTTTGGGAGGAAAGCCATTCTGTGGAGTACTAGATTGGATTGATACTTGTGAGCGCATCTTCAATGATATGGAAGTGGATGACGCTATGAAGAGAAAGTTGGCTTCTAGACAACTTCAGGGGCGGGCCATGAATTGGCAGAATGCCTTGACTATTGCTATGCCAGATGATCAGTTCGGTTGGGAACAGTTTAAGATAAGGTTCAAGGAGAAGTTCATTCCAGCTACCTAGAAGTCAGTACAATCCAGGAAGTTCGCCGACCTTAAGCAATTAGAGATGTTAGTTTCTGAATATGTGGCAAAGTTTGATGCTTTGTCAAATTATGGGATGTCATTCATCGACACTCCCTTAAGGAAGAATGAAAAGTTCATCACTGGTCTGGACGAATATGTTGGAGAGAAATTAGTAGAGCACATTTATTAGCCGTTTGAGAAGCTTGTAGAGAAAGCAGTACGTCATGAGAATTTGTATCTAAGGGTTAGACAACTGTGGCTATGTCCACTGAGAAGGAAGAGCCAAAACCATGGAAAAACGGTAGAGGTAAGAAGAAGTGGATTGGAAAAGGAAATTAGTCTTAAGGGAAGAATGGCTAGAAGAAGGGAAAGTGGGAACCTATTTGCTATGGGTGCAAGGAGAAGGGTCACTTATTTAAGGATTGTAATGTGAATGAGATGAAGAAGTTCTACAATTGAGATAAGCCCGAGCATTTGGAGAAGGATTGCCAAAATCGGTGAAGGATAAGTAGATTATGAAAGCGTATGCTTAGAGCTTTGGACGCAATACCAACTTCGACGAGTGCTGCCTTGGCGAAGGAGAAGGGAATCGTTAATCAAGGTAAAATTTCTATTAGTGATGTTCCTATTTGAATTTTATTTGATATCGAGGCTTCACATTCATTTATATGTAGTAATCTAATAGACAAATTGGGATTGAGACCCGAGATAGTAGACCAGCCCTTGATCGCGACGAACCCTGTTGGAGCTCTACTAGCCTGTGCATGGTTTGTCATGGCATAGTGTTATCGAGTCATGGATGCTCTTTTGTCTGTGATTGTGTTGTTTTGAATTTCTTTGGCTTCAGGATTATTCTAGGAATGGAATAGCTAAAGAGGTACGCGGCTATGTGGATTGCGAGAAGTTGTTGGTGACAATCAAAGATGTGGAAGGGCGAATGGTAGTGATTAGCTACCTACCAGAGGACAGGGTGATGGTTAGCTTTCCATATTCGCTAGAGGTTCCAAAGGAGGAGTTGTCATCTATGCCAATCGCTAAAGAGTATCCAAATGTCTTTGAGGAAGTGACTGGATTACCGTCGCATAGAGAGAATGAGTTTCAAACAGACCTAGTGAAAGAAGCCAGACCTATAGTTATGCCTTTGAGGCATATGGTACCCAGAGAGCAGAAGAAATTAGAGGTGTAAGTGAATGACCTATTAAGGTGATGGTTTATTTGAAGGAGTGAATCCGACTGGGGTGCACCTATAGTAATTACGATTAAGGCGGATGGCACTTTGAGGTTGTGTGTGGATTATCGTGAGATGAATGAACTGACGAAGAAGAACAAGTATACACTCCCACGCATTGATGACTTATTTGATAAGTTCGACAGTGCGATGGTGTTCTCTCAAATGGATTTGGCAACATGATTTCACCAGTTGAGAGTAGTGAAGAAGAGTGTGTCTATTACTACATTTTGTATGCCATCGGGTTTCTATGACTGGAATTGGTGATGCCATTTGGATTGTCGAATGCTCCAACATACATTTTTGATATCATAAATCAGGTTTTCAGAGACCAGCTGAAAAGTTCATGCTTGTGTTCATGGATGGTATTCTTACCTATTCAAGAACTGAAGAGGAGCATAAGTCGCACTTGGGATTGTGTTATAGATATTGAGGAAGCACAGGTTGAGAGCAAAGTTCTCTAAGTGACACTTCTGGAGAAAATAAGTGAGATTCTTGGGTCATGTTGTTTCTGGACGAGGGATGGTAGTGGATCCTACGAAGGTGTTAATGGTTTGAGACTGGAACTAGCCTAAGAGTGCTACAGATATGAGGAGTTTCCTAGGATCGATGGGATACTACAGACGCTTCATCAAGGACTTCCCAAAGATAGCAGCACTGTTGACCAATTTAACAAATAAGAATCAGACTATTGTTTGGGATGCGAAATGTGAGCATGCGTTTGTAAGGCTGAAAGAGAGGTTGACGAGTGCATCAGTATTGACCATTCCAAGTGGAAATGAGGAGTGGATAGTATATATAGATGCTTGTGGTACTGGATTGGGTCTGGTATTGATGTAGAAAGGAAAAGCTGTTGCATATGCTAGTCGACAGCTAAAGCCACACGAAAGGAATTATCCGACTCATGATTTGGAATTGGCGATGATAGTTTTTGCTTTAAAGATGTGGTGGCATTACTTACTATGGGAATGGTTTGAGCTGTTTACGGACCATAAATCCTTGAAGTACCTTTTTTCTCAAAAAGATGTCAACCTTCGTCAGTAACAGTTGTCGGAGTTCTTAGCCTCCTATGATTTAAGTATTTCCTATACACCGGTAAAGGAAATGCAGACATTATTGCATCAGGTAGAAGACATGCTAGTCTTGTAGCAATGTTCTTAGAATGGAAGAAAATTGAGTGTATTGCTGGTTATGATTTCAGATCTCATTGCGAGTTGGAATAGAGATGTTAGCAAGTTTGTCGATCGGACCTACTCTAATTGAAAGGATAGGTGTTAATCAGAAGCAAGATGCTAGGATTTTGGAGATCATAGCAAAGATAGGAATATGAGTAGAATCTGAAGACATGAAGCAATATGAACTTGATCAAAAATGTTAGCTTCATAAGGATGGAAGATTGTTTGTTCCCAATGTTGATAGATTAAGAGATGAAGTGTTATGAGAGTTTCATCATTCCAGGTTGACCATTTATTCCGACAGTAACAAGATGTACCGAGATATGAAGCAAACTTATTATCGGGTAGGTACGAAGATGGATGTTGGGGGCATTCATCTCGAAGTGTATGAACTGCCAGTTGGTAATGGAAGAATAGAAGAAACCTAGAGATTGTTGCAACCGCTAGATATTCTTGAATGGAAATGGGAGCAAGTATCGATGGATTTTAATGATGGATGTGTAACATCCCTAATTTTGATTAATATTATTTATGATATTTAATTAAATAAAAAAATTATGGAATTTTTTGGTGATTGAGATTCGATAATTAAAATGGGTCGGGCCTTGATTAATGAGCTAATGGAATTAATTAGAACATTAATAAGTAAGAGGATATATGAGGAGGACAAAATAGGAAAAGAGCACATTTCCTTATCTAACCTTTATATTCTCATTCCTCCCACACTTCTTTCATTACAAACAAAATTAAAAGAGCAGGTCGGCCATGGCTAGAGAACTCAAGAAAAGATAAGCTAGGAAGGAACCAAATCAAAATACAAATCTCAACCTTCTTTAACCATTCAGTGTGAATAATAGTTATGCACCTCAAGTTTTAATTGTTATTTTCAGTTTTAAGTGAAAACAAAGTCTTTTTATGTTATTATGCCATGTTTTAAATGATTGGATGAATATATGTCATTTTATGAATTCACATGATTTATTATCGAATTTATTGATATATTTGAGTTGGAAAACCTATCATATGATACCTAAATGACTTGAAATTTTGATATAATGTCAAAACTATTACTTTAGAAGTGAGTTTTAAATTTCATAATTTGCCAAGAAAGTGAGAATTTATTATGAATTTTCTAAGTGAAGAAAATGGATCATTTCAGATGTTAATCATTAAAAAAATTAAATATTGTTCTTGGTCCCAAAAATTTTATATGTTGAATTTGATTTATTATGATTATTGGGGTTTTTCCCAAGTGTTTATGAAGGGTTATAAAATTATTAAGCTAGAAAGGCTTAATTATCATATTAAGATATTAATATAAGATTAAGAGTTTGCAAATATTTTGTAAATGATAAACCTGCTTTAGATCAGTTTTCTAATAAAATTACGATGAAGTAATTCTTATCCAATAAGGTTTTGACAAACAATAAGGGTTTGTGGAAATGAAATTACTTTTAATGGTAAATTGGCAGTTTTTATGCTAATTACGAAAACGTTATGCCGGCAACGTCGTCATCGCCTTCATCCACTTCGCGGCTAAACCTTCAAAGTCAACCAATAGCGATGCACATGATACCAATCAGTGTTGATAGGGAGTGAATTAGCTATGATTGAAGGAGTTCGAAGTCAGTAACCTCAGCATTGAAGTCGACGTTGCCGCATGACTTAAGTACCACACATTATATAAAGAGGGCATGGTGCCGCATAGTTATAGCGTTGCCAACCCTATTGTTTTCAAAGTAACTTATAATGGCGATAACAATGCCCCATGTTTTGATAATGACTCTAAAAGGAAAGGAAGCCGTGTCCTTTTAATTTCGGATATATACTGCCTCATTTTATCAACTTCGACTTTATGCTTTACCACATGTTCAAAGAATGCAATGATGCCGTGTTTTGTCACTTCGACTTTATAGATTGACGACCTTAATCTTCATAGCTTGTTTTCAAAGAAGGATTTAATCCCGCTTATCTTCACTTCGGCCCTGATGATGTCACTTATTTTCTTTAAGGCCTTGATGTCGAGACTCATCAATGTCGTCGAGAATCATCTAAGATTTGTAATATGCTATACAAAGTAGTTAACTTTAACTATGTAGCCTTATGTTTTAACAATAAAAGATTTTAATATGTTTTGAGTGGCGAAGACCCTCGTCGGCTATATCTTTGTCGCGTTTTATCAATATAAAGGCATTACTGTTTTGGTTTTATAGCCTACGATTTCGAAGTGAGATAACTTCCAAGTGGTTTCAAGATTCATCAATATAATTTATAAAGGCATATATCATGGCATAAATATTTTGGATAAAGTAAATGGCTAAAAAATTCCCTATTTTAAATATGATTTCAAGGATTAAATCATTTATAAAGGAATTGTTTTCAAAGAAATAGACATGGGTATTTAGCCCATAATTTTAATAAAGATTTATTTCTCTTATCACTTTTGGGTAGATTGTGATAAGACGAATTGACTCAGAGATTAAACCAGATGGGACTGGTGTAGGGTAGCACCCTATACATCAGCTATTAGCCCATAGCTGATATAAGTCCAAAATTTCAATACGTAGAGCTTTGTCATTGATGTGCACGTAAATATGCATATTTTTACCACCATATTTAATCTATTTAAATTAAATAAATGATCATATTGGGTATTTTAACTTTTTTAAACCAAAATTCAAATTATTTGAAATTGTCACATATTCATCTTCATATAGGGGCAAAACGGTCATTTTTATGCATTTATTAAATTATGAAAATTTACTTGAAATTTTCTATGTTGTTTTGTAGGAAATTTGGTGAATTTTACAAGTAATTACATGATGATATATGCATGCACAAGAGTGAAGAGAACAAATGAAGATGGAAATAATTCAAAGTGAAGATAATGGAGGACCCCACCTACCCACCTACCTTAATGTACAAATTAGAGGCTAATGCACATGCTTATGGAATTAATGGCTTCATGTACACTTAAATGAGGATTATTTGAAGCTAATGATTACTTGGCCTCCACACTTCCTAAGAGGGTATTTTGGGCATTCCCCAAAAATATGAATTAGGGTTTAACACATGTATAAAATCCCCTTATGTTTCATGTAACTTCTTCTCTTCCTCCTTAGTCTCTCTTTAGATTAGTTTAGGCTCAAAATAAAAGAAAGCTTCTCTTTTCTTTTCATGGCTACTTAGCCATTTTTATTTCATGTAATTTCTTTTTATGCAACTTTAAATACATGCTCTTTTCTTCTTTTCTTGTTTATTTCCTTTCATGTTGTAGTGTATATTTCTTTTGTTTATTTATGCAAGTAGAATAGTAGTTCTCTTTTCCATTAGCTTTCATTTTTCTTTTCTTTTGCTTTCATGTTGCTAGATACATTTGTTGTTTTGATAACAAATATGAGAGGCTAATCCCTTCAATTTAGGGGTAATGAAGCCTCTAATCATGTAGCTTCAACATTTTGATAATTATAGCTCTCTTTTTGTGCTTAATGACAATGCTTGAAGTGGTTTAATTTGATGTTTTTGTTTTGAATTTGATAGCCTATATTGTTGACACCAAATAGGCTATGCTTAAACAATCACTAACACAAATGCCTCTTCATCAAAATATGATTATGGCATAAGAAAGTGATTTGAAATTCAAATTTGATGGTCTATATTTCTAATTAATAGTTAATAGGCCATACTTAAAATAGATTTTATTTTCAACTTTGTTGTCATTTTCATGAGAGTAGTAAGTGGTTTAAAGGTTGTGTTATAGTTTGATGGCTTATGTTGAGCTAATTAATAGCACAAATGAGCCATACTTATAATAAACACATCATTTAAATTCACTTATGACCAAAAAAGAGAGATCCTAATTTCATATTTGGTTGAACTATATGATCTAAAGAGTGGAATTATCTCTAAATTGCCTTCACACTCTCATATTTTTATCAATTTTCTTTTGCTAGTTTTCTACATTTTTAGCTACTCACATTTTCAACTTGGGTTAATTTGATTGAATAGAATTTTAAAATCATCAATTCCCTACGGATCGACCCGTACTCGCCACGTACTTCAATAGTACGTCGTACGCTTGCGATTATTTTTATTTCTAAATTCGTTCGACAGTTTTCTAAACCGATAGAATTTCCGTCGACGAACAAGTTTTTGGCGCCGTTGCCGGGGAAGTTGCTTTGATTTTATTTTTGTATTCTTCGAATTATTTTCGTTTGATTTTTGTGTGTTTTTTATTTCGTGTGTGTATTGCATTTAAAAAAAATACACAACTTCAATTGAAAAAGAAAAAAAATTCCATTCCAATTCAATTACATTTACAATTTTTTCAGCTACAATTTACAGTTTACATTTACAAAGTTACAAAACTGCACTGGGCATTTTTTCTGTGCATAATCATTGTTCCTTGCCTTCTTATTCCCCTCTCTGATTTGCTCTATCCATCCACCATTTTCTATGAACAAATTCTCCCCTCCTCTCCACTGTCTTTCAACATCAACTACAACCACAACTGCTGTCCTACTACCTTGCATACACATCAAACATTCATCAACTTATCCCTCACTTCCCCATCGAACTGCCCTGCCTTCATTGAATCACCTAACTGGATATAACCATCACCACCACCATAACTTTTCTACCACGCATACATTTCTTTTGACCACACTTATCTACTGCCTAAAACCATATATCAACATTCTACCACCAAGTCTCCGACTCACCAAAACCACGGCACACTTACCACCTTTTCCCTTCCACTGTCCACACTGCCAACAAACGTGCATCGTCACCACTGTCTAACCACATCATTCCCACAATACCCAGTGCCTTGCGGCCTTCACCCACCAGACATATTCATCATCCCGCCCTCCTCTATCATTTGTTCACAATCAAAACCACAACACAAATACACCTTGCACTGCACGGACAACACTTGTAGTCACACTTAAATTTCATTTGCAAGCCATACAGTCACACTGTCAATACGACACTACCTTA
Source organism: Allium fistulosum (assembly GCA_030737815.1). NCBI lineage: Eukaryota > Viridiplantae > Streptophyta > Magnoliopsida > Asparagales > Amaryllidaceae > Allium > Allium fistulosum. The sequence goes on from CM060902.1 coordinate 1,440,487,305, forward strand.
AATATACCGGTACATACAGACTTGCCTCACCCTCGTCTTACCGAAACAACCTCACATACCATTGCTGTTCACAAGCCCTGCAATCACCTCACAACATCACACCACCTGCTCTTCAAACATCATCAGACATATCACATAACCCGGTGCACCAACTCCTCAATGTGATCACTATCAGCTACAATTTTTCTTCACCATTCAATACATGTTGCACTTCTACCTGATACTTCAAATCCACCTCATTGCACTGTCACAGTCCCCCTCCTCCACCACTTCCATTTGAACTGTCTACTGCCTCTAGCAATACTGCCTCGCCAACATCAACCATTACATATCAACAGCTCAACCACTTCATTCAATAACATTCACCACTTTCTTAACCTGTACATCAACAAACATCATACGATAAACATAGACCATCACCATACAACTTCACTGTTGACCTTCCTCGTCACAACGAAACTGCCATCAGCTGAAAATCGCCGACCCCAAACCAACACTGCAACCCGTTGCATTTCGTGCTCTGCCAAACTTCATCATCTCTCCACAAACTCCCCTACCATCAATTCATCAACTCCATCTTCATCACACTGCAATACCCTCTAGAACCGGAATTGCTACCTACAAAACTTGCCAATACCATCGCCTTATTGCCAACATTCAACAAACTCTTCTGCACGTTCACCATCTCCAACAACAACCATACACTATTCCTTCTATTCAAAAAAAAATTCCTGACCACATATCACTGATTCAGTTCCAACCACCCATCATTCATTCAAAACTACCAGAGCGCGACCTCAACTCTTGCAAACGTCGAGGACCACCATTCGAACCACTCTGAACTGACTGACTCACTACCTTCCAGTCAAACCACATCATCTGCCTTTTACATCAAATACCAATCATCACTGCTAATCACCCTGAATCGAATTCAAATACCCCCATAACTCGACATCACAAAACCATCCCCGAATCACGATCACCTTGAATCCACTTCGAACACTAGCCGCCACCCCCGCCAGCAACAACAATCGAAACAACCTAATTCAAAAGCAGTGAACAACCAGCCATCCCCTCAACCTCAGACGATCTTCTCAACAAATCACGAACTCCCAGCCTCAACAAATTCCCACAAAACAGCACCCACCGCCGCGACCTGCATCACCCCAGACCACCAATCTCCTCACATCGAATCATCATCCACTTGAACTTGAACTACAAACCCGCAACCCGGATCGGCTAGTCCCATCAACGAACCCTCCATATTCCTCAAGCAACTGGAAATAATTTTGGTCATCAATTTGAATTTTGGTGTGAAAATTGAGTTTAAGAAATTTTGTTTTAAGGGGATTTTGTGATTGCTGGATTGAACAAATAAATCACACATTTTCTTAACAGAGGGGAGAGCATTTGTGTAGTTGGGTAGAGTGTTCGTATTGGGCTTGTTGGGCTTTCTTAAGTCTGTTCTATTTTATTTTATTTTTTAGTATAAATCATTGTTTTCATTCAGCATTTGGTTGAATTTTTTTTCTTTCTTCTTAGTTTTTAAAACCAAAAACATAAACTTTGTTTGTAAAGTTTAGTTTGTTCAAGTAACATTGAAAAAGAAAAGTGGGTTTGCTTAGTTTGTTTTTCTTCCTTTGATTTTAGTTTTGTTTCATCCTTATTCCTTAAAAAAATTTTAAAGTAAAACCTCACTTTTAAGTTTCCTTTTCAAATAAAAAAATAAAAAAAAATAAAAAATAAACAATTGTATATATCTTGTTTTAAATTTCAGGTTGCCAAAGCAGATTGGAAAAGTTGCTTGCTTCGATAAACTGTTGCCCAAAAATAATTCCTTCGCTTTGCTTTATAAAAAGAAAAAAAACCGCTTGCTTGATGTATCTATTGTTTTTATTTGCCTTGCATTGTATATATCTCTTGTTTTTATTTTAGTTGCATTGTTGATTGCTTGCATTTGCATATATATATTTTTAAAAAAATTCAAAAATTAAAAAACAAAAAAATTACATTCGTAGTTGCATTGTTAATACATGTTTATTTTCTGCTTTGCATTTCATCCTAGATTTTGATTAATAATAACGATTAGACATCGATAACTTTTAATTGTATATTGACAAGTTGTCTTCTTTGAACAATTTAATTTCTTGGTGTCTAAGCTACGGCAGAGTAATAACCATTTATAAATATTACGGTGATTCGTAAATATTATAGTGGTTTTTCCTTTGAAGGTACTTAAACCTTCGGCTGCATTGCTACGGTGATTCGTGGTGCACCGATAACTCCTGCCCGTTACCTGGCCGAGAACTATCTTGTTGATTTAAGACAATTTGTAATTATACAATTTTGGGTTAACTTAGGATAAATCATTTGTAATTACACCTTGCATTCATTTAGTTGCATTAGTTCATGCATATTTAAAAAAAATCAAGATCCAAAATTAAAAAAAATTGTATATATTCCTTTTCCTTTGAAATTTTTAAATCTGTTTTCTTTGAAATTTTAAAAATCCAAAAATTTAGAAAAAACCAAAATCAAAAAAAAAATTATAAAACCTTTCCAAAAACAAAAAAAAAATTGAAAAAACAAAAAACAAAACAAAAATCAATTTCCCTTTTGAAAAACAAATTTTATTTGTAAATATTTTTCCTTTATAAAAAAAAACCAAAAACATTCTTGAAAATGTCCGAATTTCCATATTCACTTGAATTTTACAATAGTTGTGAAAATCAATATAATCCATATGATTTTACTCCAAATTCGTATGGATATTTTAACAACAACTATTGTTTAAATGATTCAAATTTTGAACCACAAAATTTTCAAAACGATGACCAACCCTCAAGTCTTGAAAAGAGCATTTCGTCTTTACTTGAAATCTCTACACAACAAAATCAAATGATAAATGATTTGTGTAATTCATATTTGGGCAATGATTCAAATCAAAGTTTTCAAAATAATCAAAATTTGAATTCACTTCAAAATTCAAAGGATTTCGATTATAACCCATGCCAATTCAATTTCGAACTCCAAAATGAATTTCAAACTCAAAATGAAAATGGAAACAACTTTTCAAACAAATTTGGCAATGGGAATAATCTTAACCATGTTACGATTGAAATTTTTTGTTCTCAACAAATCCAAATCGAAAATCCTCAAGCTAATAATTATAAATTGGATTTTATTGAGCAAATGAACGAAATTTACGATGATCACATGGATTCATTGTTTGAAACATATATGTAACAACGTGAAAAACAAAACCAAATTCCAACGTGTGACGAGTCAAACGATAATCCATCTTTTACCCAAATCACTGATTTTCAAATGACAACTTTTGAAATGGAAAATGATGATCTTAATGAAGTTGTTGAAAATTTGGTAATTGAGTTGGATTTCAATTCTTTTGAGGATGAGAAACTAAAGTTAAATTTCGATCTTCCTTTTTCTGAAAATTTGAATACAACAACCTTGAATTTTGAACTTGATTTATGCAATAAAGTTGTTGATAATCCAACAAAGGAAGTCGAATTTAACGAACACGGGTTTTATGGACTTTTTGAAAACGAGTCGTTAAACTCTGATGGGGAAGATTTAAATCACCACTTTGATTTTGAAATCAATAATTTTGAAGAAGTTTTCAATGATAAGTTTGAATTTCAAATTGGTGAAAATGAACTTGAATTTCAATCAATCGTTTTATGGACCCCAAAAATCATCGAAAAGGAAACAACTCGTAAGATTTTTAATAAAATGACATTCGTTTTCCCAAATCAACATTCAACTTTGAAATCATTTATGGTTTGGTTTTTCGAGGTTAAATTGTGTCTCATATACTTGATGAGGCAAATGAATCGGTATTTAGAAGACCGTTCATTTACGCTTTGACGATATACTTTTTGATCTCGTGTAAATACCGTTCACCTTCATGTAAATATAGGTCATCTTTTTATTTTTGTTTTATTTTTCTCCTTTCACTTGGGTTGACTGTGGGGACACAGTCAAAATCAAGTGTGGGGGGAGACTCATCATCATTTTTTAATTTTTCATGGTTTATTTTTAATTTTTCTTTCCAAAACTTAAAAAAATCTCAAAAACAAAAAAAAAACAATTTTTTTAACCATTTTTGATTTATTTTTAAAGAAACACTATAGGATAAATATATGGTTTTGGTTAATTAAATTGAAATTTTTGAAAATTCATTTGTCTTAACAAAAATAAAAATGAAGTTTGATTACAAATAACGATGGTTTAACTAGTATATAGGAAGATTCATATGTGTTAATTATGAAATACATCCTAATTGAAAAGCTTTGTTTTAAAAAGTGGTGAATTCAAATAAAAGGATATAACATTTTTTTTGTCTTCTAAGTTAAATGGTGCTAATATGATTTTGCAAAACTCTCTCTTTCTAAAAAAAAAGAAAAAAAAACCATTTGTTTATATGTATATATTTTTAACACCTAGAGTCAGGTGTTCACACTCGTGTGTTCACTCGCCATGCTCTGTACCCTTCTCACGTAAGCCCGAAAGGCAGTGCACGATCGGTATATCTGGCCTCAGTTTATCTGAGTTAGGTGTATATATATAAAAATTCTTTTTAATAATACCTACAGTCAATAGGTGTTCACACTTGTGTGTTCACTCGCCACGCTCTGTATTCCCCTCTCATCAGTCCGCAAGGCAGTGCATGGGTAATATATCTGGCCTTAGTTTATCTGAGTTAGGCATATGTAAATAATGTTAATATCAACAAAATTTTCAAAAGAAAAAAATGGTGAGAGTGAGCAATTGAAATCCAAGCACTGTTTTAACTTATTTGATTTGACTTGTTATTGAAAAGAAATGAAAAATACCACTTTGATGAACTTTGATAATCGATAAGAATCCATTTCATAGTTACACTACGTAATCAACCGAAACAACGAGTTAAACTATAGTCTATTTGCTTTGATAACTTGATTTTATTGGAAATTTTGACAAGTAAAATGACTTAAATTTTCAAGATAATAACCAAAACCTATATTTAACTTATTTGTGTTAATTTAAAAATAAATCCTTCATTGTAAATATTTTCAAAAACTTGCATTTATCTCCTTGTAAATAAATCTTGCATTGTGTAAATACTTTCATTCTGCATTTGGATTTTGTGGGTAGTATCCGCTGAAAACCCTTACGAGACAACACTCGTCCTACTAGGGACACCCAGAGGTTTAACGGCTTGTTGCATACGCTCAATGCAATCGTGCTCCCTATGAAAATGGATTTATCTTAGTTTTTCTTTATTCGAGGACGAATAAAAAGATAAGTGTGGGGGTATTTGATGTGCACGTAAATATGCATATTTTTACCACCATATTTCATCTATTTAAATTAAATAAATGATCATATTGGGTATTTTAACTTGTTTAAACCAAAATTCAAATTATTTGAAATTATCACATATTCATCTTCATATAGGGGCAAAACGGTCATTTTTATGCATTTATTAAATTGTGAAAATTTACTTGGAATTTTCTATGTTGTTTTGTAGGAAATTTGGTGAATTTTACAAGTGGTTACATGATGATATATGCATGCACAAGAGTGAAGAGAACAAATGAAGATGGAAATAATTCAAAGTGAAGATAATGGAGGACCCCACCTACCCACCTACCTTAATGTACAAATTAGAGGCTAATGCACATGATTATGGAGTTAATGGCTTCATGTACACTTAAATGAGGATTATTTGAAGCTAATGATTACTTGGCCTCCACACTTCCTAAGAGGGTATTTTGGGCATTCCCCAAAAATATGAATTAGGGTTTAACACATGTATAAAATCCCCTTATGTTTCATGTAACCTCTTCTCTTCCTCCTTAGTCTCTCTTTAGATTAGTTTAGGCTCAAAATAAAAGAAAGCTTCTCTTTTCTTTTCATGGCTACTTAGCCATTTTTATTTCATGTAATTTCTTTTTATGCAACTTTAAATACATGCTCTTTTCTTATTTATTTCCTTTCATGTTGTAGTGTATATTTCTTTTGTTTATTTATGCAAGTAGAATAGTAGTTCTCTTTTCCAATAGCTTTCATTTTTCTTTTCTTTTGCTTTCATGTTGCTAGATACATTTGTTGTTTTGATAACAAATATGAGAGGCTAATCCCTTCAATTTAGGGGTAATGAAGCCTCTAATCATGTAGCTTCAACATTTTGATAATTATAGCTCTCTTTTTGTGCTTAATGAGAATGCTTGAAGTGGTTTAATTTGTTGTTTTTGTTTTGAATTTGATAGCCTATATTGTTGACACCAAATAGGCTATGCTTAAACAATCACTAACACAAATGCCTCTTCATCAAAACATGATTATGGCATAAGAAAGTGATTTGAAATTCAAATTTGATGGTCTATATTTCTAATTAATAGTTAATAGGCCGTACTTAAAATAGATTTCATTTTCAACTTTGTTGTCATTTTCATGAGAGTAGTAAGTGGTTTAAAGGTTGTGTTATAGTTTGATGGCTTATGTTGAGCTAATTAATAGCACAAATGAGCCATACTTATAATAAACACATCATTTAAATTCACTTATGACCAAAAAACAGAGATCATAATTTCATATTTGGTTGAACTATATGATCTAGAGAGTGGAATTATCTCTAAATTGCCTTCACACTCTCATATTTCTATCAATTTTCTTTTGCTAGTTTTCTACATTTTTAGCTAATCACATTTTCAACTTTGGTTAATTTGATTGAATAGAATTTTAAAATCATCAATTCCCTGCGGATCGACCCGTACTCGCCACGTACTTCAATAGTACGCCGTACGCTTGCGGTTATTTTTATTTCTAAATTCGTTCGATGGTTTTCTAAACCGATAGAATTTCCGTCGACGAACAGTCATAGGCAAAACTAAAAGTAGGTTTAGGCACAGAAAGGAATACATAAACATAAGAGAGGTTATAGGTTGGCCTGCAAAACCATTAGGTTCATAGTAAGGCTAGCAAAACTATGAGCTTGACAGATAGTCAGGTAAGCACTAAGATAACTGTAATTGGACAGACCATCTAGTTTTCTTCTAACAGTAAGTTAGGAAATTTAGTATATCTGGTAGGTAAGAGTCAGCCATGTAGGACGATAGTTACCCTACGGACACTAAACATTAGGACGGATAGTCCCCTGATTTGACGGATAGTCATGATTACCCATGTAGCATGCATGCACATTATAGTTTATATTGTCTATTTTAACCAGTTTGGCTGCAGGAATTTGATTTGCAAAAGATATATTTTAAAAGGGATACTAGTGAGGGGAAAACCCATTTCACTCAGCGGCATGGTCTCACTGGATATCTATAAACCGAGATGGCATATTATTATTTTTCACATGTAACGACCATATTTTTTATAATTAAAAATATTAAATTTAATAAGACTTTGCAATTTAATATTGTAAGAATTTAAAATTTATGATTTATTAATGTAATAAAAATTGTTAGAATATATAACTTGATGTTAAATAAATTCTAGAACGACAAATTTCAAGGAGGTAAAGATGCTAATGCATATTAGGATATAATTTAATGATATTGATTTGAATATAATTAATAGCCGTTTGAATGTAAATTCCATCGATTGTAATAATAAATGTTAATAAGAATGAGATAAAATTATTCTAAATATGTTAGCGTACAATATAAAAGAATAAATTCGAATGGATTTTGTTTGAGTGATAGTTATAAATCTCTAGAGCGAGAGACCAGTGACCTCACCAAAAATATCAAGAAAATCTCTAACTATGGGCACTGTACTAAGCTCATCATGTGATAGATCCAATGAACATAAGTATCTCAACATAACAGATCCTCGAGGATCGCAATAAACCTCTAAGATGCACCTCCCTAAATGTGCTTAACCTAACAACCTTCCTACCACAGTCTAAAATAGCGTCGTACATAGTTAACTAGTACATTCCTAATATCAACCCAAATTCAAAGAATCCCAATACAAAGGCATCACAATCAAACTTTACCACCAAGATAAACAACATCAAACCCCTACACAACATAGATAAATTGATTAGTCCTCTTATGGGGTTTGACACAACTAGAGGGTCTGTGATAATACTAATGCCTAAGTGCAAGTCATTAACAAGTCTACTAGAGATAAAGGAATGTGAAGCTCTAGTGTCAAATAATGCACGAATAGATAAACCGGAGAGAACTAACACACATTTGATCACCACTTTCTTACCCTTATCCACCACTGGCTATGCACTCGAGCTAGGGACTGCCTCTAGTGCATAAGCCGAAACCACTTGAATAGAAGTCTGGGTAGGAGCTTACGGTGGTGCTTTTTAAATCTGCTTCACATGCCCAATCTGATCACAGTTATAACACTTCATCTTAAAGAGATCCACCACACAGTCCTTAGCAAAATGTCTTTGCCTGCTACACATGTTGCATCTCAAGTCCTTCTTCTGAATCATCCCCTTCGGTCCAAATCCTCCCTTCTTCTTACCCTTGTGTTGCCCTTTCTCCACAACCTTCGAAGCCTCTTCCTTCACTTCTTTCTTGGAGATAGTGTTTAGCAAGGCCATCTCCAGTAGTCTCTCATAGGTAGCACCCATCGGAATATGACTCATAGCTAAATCCTGAAGTGGCTGATTCAACCCCTCAGCAAATTTAAGAGCTTTCTTATATGGTGTGTAGATAAACTCCATACCAAACCTAGCTAGATCATTAAGTTTGTTCATATACTCGCTGACTGTCATATCTTTCTACTTGAGATGGATAAACTTCTCTAACTGCTCACCTTCCTCTGCTCTAGAAAGAAATTTCATCTCAACCTCCTGCAAAACTCATCCCAAGAAATATCAACCTCATCAACCTCAGCCTCGATAACATCCCACTAGCTAAGCGCCTCACCTTGTAGCTGCTAGGTAGCTAGTTGCTTCCTCATAACATTAGTTAAGCCCATCAAACCAAATATTCTCTTATAAGCGCGGATCCATGCTCTCGAATCCACATAAGACTCTATCCCCAAATATGGCTTGCCTCCAAGACTAGAAAAATCTTTCCATAGCTTAGCAAAATCTGGAGCGGTAGGTGGGCGGGAAGGAACCTCACAAATCACTCTCTCCACGGGCTCTCTAGTGGGACTGAGCTAGGCATGTCCCTTAACCTGAAGGTATTGTAGGAACCATATAGGGATGTTCACGCTTGGAATTTCGATTGGATCGCCAGAGGCGGAACCAATGGAATCAGACATCTTCTTTCTGTGAATTTTAAGACTTCTATTAGCAACTTTTCATAGATATTATAGGCAAGAATAAGAGAGATAACATAGACATGAATCAAAGATAACATACGCAAGAAAAAGAGGGATTTTAAGATATGAAAAACTAAGTTTGAGATACTTTATATATATATACACACACTTTTAGAAAGACCATTTCTAAAAATCTTTTAGAAAATCTTTTTGAGATCCATTTTGAAAAACCATATTTTTTTTCAAAAGTTTTTCAAAATACGTCTCTCAGTATAGTACAAATCCTAAGAAATAACGAACCTATGTTCCGATACCAACTGTGACAACCGCATCTCCCAATGCTTTCCAAAGCCATCGTGCCGGGAAATGCTGATCATCGGGGTTTTTAAATCTTTAACATCTCAGAGACTGAGATAAATAGATATAATCTAAGAAAAACTAATTATCAAATCCGTATCATGGTGGAAGAAATAAGACATGTAAATATCATAAAAAATATCAGTCTAAGAAAATATCAAATCATAGTCTTAGAAAATATCAATACGTGATCAATCAGAGTACATAGCAAAATACCCCTCATAGTTTGATACAAGAAAATAACTATACTGATATGATAAAATGATACATGAAGAGAAGGTGTGATAAAACCAAACTCCAAGAAAAGCACGACTCTCTCCAAGTATTAGAAATGGGCAAATCACCTACTGCCCTGTCCATCTGTGGTTGGGAAAAAGATGGAAAAGGAATGGGTCAGACAAAAGTATGATGAATGAGAACAAGATTAATAAGTGATGACTCAGTGCAATTAACTTTACATCTACTCTAAGTGACATAGAATGTGTAGCAAGTGTCTGTGGACTCCTAAGGTCAACACCTAGGGATTCTAATCTAACATAATAGGCCGAATCTACTGATCGAACCTCACACTAATGATCGGTTAAAATAGAAACTACGTTTCCATCATAACTATACCAATATGCCACTTATTGTACTACACCGAGGTTCTATAGGAACTCCCATTAGTATCGGGCTCTAATTTAATCCATATTTATAGCCACTTATTGTACTACACCGCCATCCATTCGTACCACGTTGCACCAGAAATGTGCATACCTAGATCCCCCATTAGTATCGGACTCTCTTAGAAAGCATCTTCAATATTGATGCACTTACCTATACGGAACACCTCTTATCCAATTTTGAAATGAATTGCCCCAATCAGCTCCATTTATGTGATATACATTGCCTATTCCAAATTAACAATTGCGAAATATATATATTTTCCAATATCAATATCAAACATTGCGAAATACATAATGCAAATTAGCCCAATAACCAGTTCACTAATTACAAAATATTCAAATAAATTACCAATTTTTATCTTTTTAATTTGGGCCTTATGTCAAGGTTCAATCTACCCAGTTTTAAATCGAACGGTCGACCCTGGCACTGCCCCAGTCGACCGCCATTGATCAACCCAGAAAGTGTTGTGTCGACCGTCGACGTTGATTCTTGTAGGCTTTGTTTGATTTTTTAATTGTCGATTAATTTTCGATTAACGTTGTTGACCCAGGTCGATTAATGACTATAGTTAACCATAATTTCCAGTTAATTAATTTTCCAATTTCAATCAATTCTAGGGTTTGTGAACTAAGGATTACGAGTTTGCATTAATTAGTGTCAAATTACCCAATTTCATAATTCAATTTCAAAGTAAATTCTAGGATTTAGGGATTAGCATATTCAATTTTGATATAATAAGTTAATTATAGGGTTTATACAATTCTAATCATTTAAAATAATTTAAAATCAATTCTTGGGTTTATAGTATTCTAATCAATTGGATAAATTTAAAATTTACTACATTAATCAAATTATTAATTTGTGCTCATTCACCTTTTAGCCTAAGCTCTTAATCTTGAGAAATTGGCCACCAACGATAGCTCCTTCCCTAGATCACCTTAGTTCTCCTTTGATTGCTTGCCCTTGCTTCTAGTTTGATTTGGGTTAAATTTTGATTTTAGACTTTGGGAAAATTAGGGTTTATAGTAGAAAATTTAGCAGAGTTTCCCCTACTGTTCGTTTAACAAAAGAATTAGGGTTCGGTTTACCAACTTATTTATAGGGTTAGATTAACACTAAGGACCATTAGATTTACCCCAGCTATCTTCTCAACCACCTATCAACTACTACATACCCAAGCAACCAACCTCGACCGTTGATTTACGTCATTACAGATTGATTAACGCTCGATAAAACCCTTGTCGGGTCGATCGTCCCTAGGTCTGGGTTGACCGCTACCGGTCGACTTAGGACCTACGTGGGTCGATTTGACCTATATTAATTTTTATATATTTACTTTCAAAATTTAAACTCGTTCTAACACCCGTAACACTCTCATACTAACTCGGATTACAAAGTGTTATATATGAAAAATGTCTGGAAAATCGCTACGGATACAATTGTCATAGCCAAATTCAGACATCTATGAAAATTTACTTTTAATTAAATTCTCTTATTTAATTCATCTAAATTTTCGGAGTGTTACAACTGTAACCAGAGATTTTCATGAAATCGCAATGTCATAGGCTAACAAAGCATGGCTAGTGGATAAAAGTGTTGGGATATTTCAATAATATGGTCCACATATGTAAAATAAAAGGTGGTGTGCTATTTTGGTGTAAAGTCTAATTAAAGTGATTTAATTTGAATTAAAGCTAAAAGACTTAAAGATATAGTTGTCATGGTATTAATGTGTAGATACCAGAGCAATTCTAATTTGTTGAAGGCACAAAATAAAAAAATGCCAACATTATAAATAAGGGGCTATGCTCAAATTACACAAGCTCTATTTATTCTCCTAACATCTTCTATGGAAATAATCCAGTTCTAGGATTTGTGTCAATTTGGAAGAACAAACCAATTTCTTCTTCACTTTTAATAACCGACTATGGATTCAGCTTATGACGTAAGTAGATCTGTTATTGTAAAATGATTTAAATATGATTTTATGTCAATTGATCAATCACCATGTATTGTAAATTTATATTGGAACTCAAAAAGTCAAAAGATAATTGGGTGCAGCATTGCATCATAATCAATTTATTTATAGTAAACATATGAAGTTTAAAGTGTAGGCTGTTAACTAAGGTGTACGGATATTATAGCCATTATATTGAATTTTGACTCAACATGTGGAAAAGTAAAAAACTTATCTGAAATTTTATGTCCACTATATATATTTTATATTATTTGTTTAACTAATTAATATAAGATGCTTTGATGGTTAACTGTAGTATTGGTCCACTCCATACCTGCTCATCTAGATCTAAAGGCCTTTAATAAAGTGTTTTTTTTCTTTGTACATTTTTTGATTTGGTCATTAGTTAATGTAAGAAAGGTTTGCAGATATATCCTAAGTATTCTCATATGTTAAATGCTTTAGTTTATGGTTTCACTGCACATTATATTAGCATTATACATGGTACATTTTATTTGATTAATTGTCCTTTAATCATTAGTTCTAACTATAATAATAGACCTGTAATAAAGATTTCTACACTATTTATCTAACTGGTGTGCTATGGTTTTATTTTAAATAATATTATATTATTTTGAAAATCCATATATTGACCTAAGTTTATAGACATTTGGATCTTATATGATATAATATATATTGGTATTGGCTTGTTTAAATAAGCTTCCACGTAGAGCTGTAGAATTGTTAACATGTATCACTTGAAATGAAACTGTATCAGTTTACTGTACAATTTATTAATCATATTAGTTAAAATACTATGGATTAAAGTAACTTGTATAATTTAGAACCTGATTGTTTGGTTTATAAAGAAACGGGACGCCTTGTGTTGATTAATTTATATTTCTAGTATTAGCGAACATGTCTTATTTATTGGACATAAGGCTATTTTGCTTATTGTTATTTTCTTATGGGAAGGAATAAAATGATTTTCCTTTTTTATGTGGGGATAATCATATAGGTTCTGAATCACCAATTTATTTACCATATCTTTAATTAAAAAAAAGGTAATTTTTTTTAAAATTCAAACATCTTTGGGTGCCTCTTTGCAAACTAATTGTAACTATAATACATCGAAGTGAACTAATTAAAATAGCATGTCACCAAAGTGACCTCTTTTATTTTGGTTATTCATGAAAATGTTTGATATTTTTGTGTGTTTATTCATATGGATGTTAGCTGGCCCAAAGGAAGGTTAATATTTTTCCGAATTACTTACACATGTATGGTAATATCTATATATGACAACTATAAGGTTTTACAAGTGAATAACTAATCGTCCCAAAGAAAGATTGTTATTTGACTTGAATTTGTTTTCAATGTTTGATCATTATAACAAGAGTACCACTTACAACTAATATTTCTATCCAAATACTTGATATTAATGTTGTACTAGGTATCTTAAGAAGAGACTTATCAATTATTTGAATTTACTATGGCTAATTTTTGGATATGAGCATATATGGTCGATCTTTATTTTTTTTCAATTTTCAGCTAATTTTATTAAAGTATCTACCAGTTTTAATAACATTCTCATCTTTTTTGGAACTAACTCTAAGGATTAGTATGAGAACATATTATTTGTTCTTGACTGGGTAGATCTACCTCTTGCATTTATGAGGATCACACCAACCCCTATTAGGTTGAATGCTCTTATAATGTTATGAAGAACATTAAGAGGTGGGAAAATTCAAATTGCAAGAGTCAAATGATCATAAGGTAGAGTATTTCAAAAACTTTCAAGGGTATGATATCCATAGGGATAATCAATTTTTAAATATTCTTTACAAATTGAAAAACATTTTGGCAAAAATGATAAAGGGAACAAGCATGCTTTATATTGCTTTATTCTATAAAGTCAAAGTAAGAGAAACATAAATGAGTACTATATGGAAAAATGCAGCTTCAAAGGTTGGCACTCTAGTCATTGTTATTTTTTTATTACTCTCTTTATACACAGTATAGCCATTTTAAGATTATTATTAATAATTATTTTTTAAGAATAAAATGATCTCTTATCGAGCTCATTTCGCATTGTCTATAAGAGGAAGAGAGATTGAAGCATGATAAGATAGAAAGTACCCATTTAACGTACATTGTAAATAAATGTATAAGTAAGTATAAAGAAGTCACTAAGGATTTTGAAGAAAAGAAATAACATGCGGACTGGACATATGAAATGAATTTTACTAGATATGACACATGTCATATCTAAAAAGATATGCATACTGTTTGGATTTGTTTGATAATTTTGTTATACTATCACTTAGACATATTTTAGTTTCTAATTTTGATATTAATAGATTTGGTTATTATTGTTCTTTCAGAAATAATAAGATTAATCCATTAATAAATTCATACATTATTGGAATTGAATGTCTTGAAATTCATGACAAATAACTTTTATAATGAAGCGTTGAATTTGGATATGATGACTAATTTAATTATTTATTTTCATCTTGCTAAATAATTCTAGTTGAGGTACAAAAGATAACAAATACTTTATTGATATTTTAAGCGACTTAAAAGCTACAGGTTCAATAAACTAACACTAAGGAAAAATTTGAAGATGGGAAATGCAACAAGTTTTTAGGATGTTGAGTTTGGAGGGGAGAATAAAGTGTGGATCACTGCCTTTAAAGAAAATCATTATCTTTAATTCAACTATAGTTACTTCTTTAAATAATGAATAGGATTTGTTTACTCTCATTGACAAGAAGTAAATCGAGAACCATGATAAGACAATGCCAAATAAATTTTTATTCAAGTTAAGCTTAACATTTCAAGAAAACAGACTCAACAACCTCAAGGTCCAATGTCACTAAGGAATTCACTTGAAAAAGATGAAATACTAATGACTATGTAATATTTCTCCATAAAGATAAATAATGGATTGGTGAAGATATTTCTATTGGTTTACATCAATCCGTATAAGATGATAGTTCGAAATGTGGATTTAAGGTATAACTATGTAGTGTAAATCTATAAAGGATAATAAAGTTTGAGATTTTTCTACTTACCTTAAGGTAACAAGATCCTTGGTTATGAATAACTATTCAAAACCAAAAGGAATTAAGTGGGTAATGTGGAAAAAGGTATCAGGCTCGTTATAGAAAAGACTATACTCAAACGAAAAACGACTTTTCTTAAAAGGACTTTCTCTTTGGTTTTAGCAAAATACTCTTTAGAATTATTTTGGAACTTGTTACATATTGTAATTTAAGCAATATCAGAAGGATATTAAAGTTGTGGTTTCTCAATAGAGACGTTGATAAAACAACTTAAGAAACCCACTTATGGATTACTCTTTTGTATAAGGTGTTCAAATACAACGTTATTACTCATGGGGTAATATTAGGATTATCACAAAAGAGCTAGGCAGATAAGTGCTTAAAAAGGTTTGGTATGTAAACTACTAATCTATTGATTCTCTTTTGCAAAAAGAGATAAATGTTATCTTATATAGTGATATAAGAACATCCTTGAAGCTAAAGAAATGCAAAAGATCCCTCATGCATTTGCGATGTGGAGTCTAATGCATGCTAAGGCATATACACATGCAAATATATTGTGTATTATGTTGAGAAAAGTGATATAATATTGGGTTTTTATATTTTTTGTTTAGTCCTACGTGGCGGGATAAGTTCAATCCCAAGTTCCAAAGCCTATATATAAAGGTTCCTATGTAATGGAAATTATTTTTACCTCTGTCTGTAATCATTTCTCTAAGTATTAATAAAATTCTTCCCTCCTTTAGTGGACGTATACTATCCTATTCATAGTGGAACCACTTTAAAAATTTTGGTGTGCTTCCCTTCACTTATTATTATTTGGTTAATTTCACCTTTGTCATGATCAACCCCAATAATTTTATTTGATTGTTTCACCATTCTATATTTTGATCCTACTTGTTTTCACATCAGTGTTGTTCGGTTATACCTGGTTAGAAGGATCAACCCTGACATTCTAGTATCAGAGCATCTAGGTTGGTTTATAGAAGGTGTAGGGAATTATGGCAGAAGACGGGGCTACCCTTGTTGTAACAGGACCTTATGTCAGAGGTTCTTATATTGCATTCAGTTGTAATGCCCCAGAAATTCATGGAATCTTATTTTGGTTGGATTTTGAAATTTATGAATTTATTTGTATAGGAATATGTGGAATTAATTGTGTGCAAGTGTGTGTGCATGTGTGCACGTGCACATTGATATGGCATAAGGAAGAACTCCAGATTTCCTGAATTTAAAACAAGAATTAAAAAGCATTACAAACATGATTTTGTAACATTGATATTTGATTTCTGGAATTATATGGATCATCCCAGAGAATAAGAAAAGTAAGTTTTATTTTAAATCAGTAAACAGATTTTATTTAAAACCCAGGAAATATATATATATATATATATATGTTATAAGGATTTGAAAACCTGAATACATATAGGTGCATATGTTTCTGAAATTAAAGAGGAATTAACTAAGCCTAGATAAGATATGTATACAAATATACATTTTTGTAAGTACTGGAAAAAAAAATATATATAAGCAAGTGAAACTATAACACTAAAATGGCAAAAGACAAATTGCAAGCAAAATAATTGCTTTAGGCAGAAAATAGAAGGGAGTATTTTTAGAAAATAAACAAGTAAACAATGTCACACAATTATCATGACTTGGTAAGAATATGATATATTTTGGAAAAAGAAAAAGGAAAGGCAGGTCTCACATATGGTCGGGATATTAAAGGTGAAAATAAAAAAAAATTTGAAATGCAAAATGCATGAGTCTTGGCCAGGGTAGGAATGGGATTTTACAATGATAAAACCCTAGAAAACCTCTCTTATAAACCCAAGTATAAACCAGAAAAATCATTTGCTACCCAAAACATTTAAGAAAACAAAGAAGAAAATATTTACAGGCAGAAAAGCAAGTTTTGAAAAGGTTTCTTTTCTGGGTTTAGCAAGAGAAGCATTTTTCTGTGAGTAATCTCACTAAACCCATGGCATTAAGTCCTGTTATGAGGCAGCCAATCTTATGTTATTTTTCCACATATTTTTGATTTCATTACTATGGTTTTAATGGGTGTTTCTGAATGTTTTGATTGCTTTGATGTTTGAGTATTTTGTTCTGTTTGGTTACACCCAGAAATGTAAAAGTATGAAATCATGAAAGTAAATAGAGGATACTTGTAACTGGTTTAGATATGGCATGGAAAATATAGAAATCAAAATGTATATGAGTTGCATTACACTTGTGTAAGTGCTGAGGCTCAAATGAAAGATTCAAGGTTGCAATGGAAATATCCAAAAAGTGTTGAACCCTTGATCAAATAGAAAACCCATGAGCCAGAAATCTTGTTTAAGCTAGATCTTGAATTTAGTTCAAACATGGTTGCTTATGAAACAATAATAACCCACATGCCTAGTCTTTATTCCCAGTTGTAAATATTCTTGTATTTTCTTTGAGACTAGAATACTTGAAAATATGATTTCCCTGGACATGAATGTTAGCTTGTCCTTGAATTATGCTTATAAACTCTATGTAATGTTTCATGTATACTTGGATTTAGTCACCTAGCTATCTCATGATAGGATTAAACATGAACACTTAGTAAATAAACTAAGGATTGTGAGCCAAGAAGACTGCTGGAATGCTTGTTGTATTTAAAGTATGCAAGTTGGCACATGGCTTGTTTAATCCCTGAGATCTTTGTGCAATATTGTGTATTATTTTATTGCAATGTGTCCCCGTGATTCCTTTATGGGAGATGAGGCTAGGAATTAATTTGGTAAATGCAACCTTAAATTGATGAAGTAGGAACTTGAGTTATTCCTAAGGTGGTTGGTCTGGAACTATGATAGTTCCTGAGTATTTCTATTTGAAATGTATGTTGCATGGTTGAATGTATGTACATAATTAGTTTTAAATACTGATCATATATGCACAATATATCATAAACAAGTCTGGCAAATTGATCAAAGAAGCTATGCCCACTTATACAAAATGTTTATGTCTCACTCATTTACTTAATATCATGGAATTTTTGACATTGCTCATACCAGATCTTGTATCTGACCCTTGTTTGCTTATGGCATCTGGGGTGTCTCATTTAAAATGGGGCAGCCTCCAATGCTCTTTCAGGGAATGCTGGTTCTAAATAGGAAGCTACTATGGCTATTGAGAATGATTGGATAAGCATGCTAAATTAGAATTAAATAAGAACTCAGAAGGAATTATTTGCATGTAATCTGAGAAGTTTTATAGTTATGCTTTGGTTGTTATGTAATGGTCTTGAATGCTTGAATTTATTTAGTTGTTTTAACTGAATCTAGTAATGTATTAAGTTTGGATTTACCAAAGACTTATTTGAATCTATGTAAGAATATATATATATATATATATATATATATATATATTTGAGTATTATGGTGGAAATCTGTAAATGATATATGCCTGTATTTGAGAAATGGATATGTATATATATATATATATATATTGTATCAGTGAATTTCAAGTTACTTAAAACTTTAAGTTTGAAGGTTAAACATCTGAGTTTAGCTAGAAGTAATATTTCAAGAATTTTGTGACTATATGCAGAAGAGTTTTGATAAAAGAAACAATATATGTGTTTGTGCACTGTATAAAGATATGTACATGTTTTTAAGGGATTTTGCAAGTGTCTGGTATCTGAATTTGCATTGCAAAAGCCAGGCACTAATGTTTTGATGATCTAGTCATAAGGCTAACCCACTTCAAAAATAATGAAGTCTGGATTGATCAAGATGACTAGAGTTTTGGGTATAAAGGAAGAAAATACACTTCATAAAATCTGAAGCTTTCTTTGCAAATGCATGAACAAAGACATTTTCAAATACTTGAGCAACTCACATTTTATTTTGAATAGCTTTATTATCCCAGAGAGTACAATACATCTAATAGGCATACATATTATCTAAATACTACTTTTGTCAAATAACCTTAGAATCTGGATTCTCTAAATCCAGTAAAGCAACCTGAGGTAACTCAGGGATTAGAGAATAAATTTGGTTAAGAAAAATACAACTATCTAGATTATGAAAGAATTACTCAACTGACTTGGTAATAAGTAAAGAGATTTGTGATAAAATAACTTGTGTTGAAAAAGATAAGTGAGTATATCATTTTCCTTTCTGGCTTTAACCAAATGCCAAATAATTAAACTAAAATTATAGTGGCTTGCTATATAATCTGAGATCACCTTACTATATCAAACTAACAGATAATCACCATAAGAATGATCAAAATTAATAGGTATAAATTACACATGTTTATGGGAATTCACTCCCATGACACAAATATTAAACAAAAGTAAATGAGCTATGTACTGGTTGATTAAGAATTCGAATTCAACCAGGATGTACTCTTGCTTACCAACACTCTGATCCAAGCAAGAGGGTCACATACATCTTCATATGTATGTGAATATATTATTGAGAACTGATATAAATATATTATTAGAAAATTAGGATCCTGGATAATTTAGTGGAAAGGCTAATGACTCTAAGAAATTATTGATGTAAACTTTAAAAAAAAATTAGGTGAAAAAGCTAGGGTCATTTCATTTGGTATCAGAGCTATGTTAAAACTGTACATAGCTAAGAATGATTGTATTGATTGATTGAAGTATTATAACCATATGTATGTACTAATTGTTTGTTTGAGTAAAATAATAATACAGATAGAAAGTTATGGCAAAGAAGAAAAAAAAATTCTCATGATAAACTAACCCTATCTACCCCATACTTTAGTTATCCAATCATGGTAGGAAGAGGATCTCATCACAATGCAGGATCAAGTGCACCACAAATGCTTGATATGCAAGACTTTATGAGGGCTTTAAGGGATGGAGTAGGGCAGAGACTTGAGAATCCACATGAGGAACTTTCAAAACTGTTAAAGACTTATACCAATTTAGGAGGTAAGAGCTTTGAAGGGACTGAAAATGTGATGGAAATTCAAGCATGGTTGAGAACACTGGATAGAATTTTCAATGACATGCAATTGGATGATCAAAGGAAGAGGCAAGTGGCCTCAAGGCAACTGAAAGGTATGGCTTTAAGCTGGTGGGAGGTAGTCATAGCTGGGAGGATTGAGAACGAAATCACTTGGAATCAATTCAAGGAGATGTTGGAAGCTAGATTTGTTCCAACATCAGCCAAAACTCTATTGCTTGAAGAATTCATCAGACTTAGGCAGGGAACCTTTAATGTGACTGAGTATACTCATAGGTTTGAGGGCTTGTCTAAGTATGGAGCTATGCTTGTGGCTGATGAGGCATCAAAGAACGATAGGTATATTAAGGGTTTAAACCTAGGGCTTAGTAGGGCTATGTTGCCATATGCAGATAAAACTTTTGATCAAGTCATTGATCTGGCCTTAAAATTTGAGCAACATGACAAGGAAAGGGAGAAGTATAAGAGTTTTAAGAATAACAATAATAAGAAAAACAAGGGAAGGTATCACCCCTATGACAAAAAGAAGGAGGAGACAGAAAGCAAGAAAACCAATGATACTAAGACCACTGATACGAAGAGAAAAATAACATGCCATCATTGTGGAAAGGAAGGACATATCAAACCAAGGTGCCCAGAATTGAAGGGAGGAGCTTTCAAATGCTACCTATGTGGTAAGGAGGGACATATCAAGAGAAATTGCCCTGAGTATAAACAGCAAGGGAAGCTAGCAAGTTTGGAGAGCAAAAGCAAATCCACAGTAGAAGCTATTGCAGAAAACCATGGTCAAGTGGAAGGTACCTTATTTATTTGTACCCTACCTATATCAGTAGTGTATGACACAGGGGCAACACATTCTCTGATTTCCCATGAATTAGTTGCATTGCTTAAATTACATTGCATACTGGTTGAAACTCCTTTGTTAGTGCAAAGCCCATTGGGGAGTTCTAGTCTTTTAAACATGATTGTGTGGATGTGGAATTAAACATAGGAGGAAGTGTTTTTATTTCCAATTTATATGTTTTAAATTACCCAAATATAGGTATTATATTGGGTGTAGACTGGTTAAGGCAATACAAAGCCATAATTAATTTAGACTCATCCACCATATCATTACAAAATTCTAGAGGTCAAAGAATCACAATTTTGTGTGAAATAGCCAAAGAAAGAAAATTATATCACTTGATTTACTTAAATAAGGATTCCAGTGAGCCTTCTATTGAAGAAATCCCCATAATTAACAAATACTTAGATGTGTTTGGAGAGGTTAAGGGTGTTCCACACCACAGACCAGTGGAATTTCAGATTAGTCTCATACCAGGAGCCAGTCCAATTATTAAGAAACCCACTAGAATGGGGCCTAGTGAGTTGAAGGAATTGAAGAAACAGTTAGAAGAATTGGAAAGCAAAGGATTTATAAGACCAAGTAATTCATGTTGGGGTGCTCCAATAGTGTTTGTAAGGAAACATGATGGTACTTTAAGAATGTGCATAGATTACAGGGAGCTAAACAAAGTCACTATCAAAAACAAGTACCCCTTACCTAGAATTGATGATCTTTTTGATCAACTTAGTGGAGCAAAAGTATTTTCTAGATTAGACCTGGCATCTGGATTCCATCAGATGAAGGTTGAGAACTCAAGTGTTAAGTATACAGCCTTTAACACTAGGTATGGTCTATATGAGTTTCTTGTCATGCCATTTGGGTTGACAAATGGCCCATCATATTTTGTAGACTTGATGAATAGGATATTTAGAGATTATTTAGACAAGTTTGTATTGATTTTTATTGATGATATTTTGATTTATTCTAAAACAGTAGAGGAACAAGAAAATCACTTACACCTTGTTTTGTCTAGATTAAGAGAAAAAGATTTAAAAGCAAAATTTTCTAAGTGTGCATTTTGGAAAGAAGAAGTGCATTTCCTTGGGCATGTTATATCTGCCAAAGGCATTTCTGTAAACCCCAATAAAATTGTGGCAATCCAAGCATGGAAAAGGCCAAGCACAGTGGGAGAAGTTAGGTCATTTATGGGAATGGCAGGGTATTATAGGAGGTTTATAAAAGATTTTTCTAAGATGTCATCACCTCTTACCAACCTAACTAGAAAGAACCAACCCTTTTTATGGATTGAGAAATGTGAACAAGCCTTTAGTAAAATCAAGGAGGCCTTGGTCAATGCACCAGTGTTGAGAGTACCCGAAGGAAATGAGGATTTAATTGTTTATACTGATGCAAGTGGTTCTGGGCTAGGAGCTGTATTGATGCAGCAAGATCAAGTTATAG
Organism: Allium fistulosum; assembly: GCA_030737815.1. Classification (NCBI taxonomy): domain Eukaryota; kingdom Viridiplantae; phylum Streptophyta; class Magnoliopsida; order Asparagales; family Amaryllidaceae; genus Allium; species Allium fistulosum. The sequence goes on from CM060902.1 coordinate 1,440,509,868, forward strand.
CCTATGCATCAAGACAATTGAAGCCACATGAATCAAGGTATGCAACCCATGATCTTGAGTTGGCAGCAGTGGTATATGCATTAAAGCTCTGGAGACATTATCTTCTAGGTGCTAAGTTTATCTTATACACTGACCATAAAGCATTAAAATAACTCTTTTCACAAAAAGATTTGAATATGAGGCAGCATAGGTGGGTTGAGTTTCTTGCAGCATATGATTTGGACATACTTTATACCCCAGGAAAGGCTAATAAGGTTGCAGATGCTTTGAGCAGGCAGCATGCAAAAGTAGCCATGTAATGATAGAGGAGTTTAGAAATCTATCTCTACTTACTGATTTGGAGATTGAGGAAAACAGTGAGGTAAACATGGAGTTGATTGAAGAAGGGAGTAAAGGAAAATTAAGTTTGATAACTTTACAATCAGATTTAATTTTGAAAGTGGGGAAAATGCAAGAGGAAGATCCAGATTTATTAGAAAAGAAAACTTTAATAGAAAAAGGAGAAGAAATAGCAAACTACCACCTTGATAAGGATGGATACTTAAGGAATAAAGGTAGGATATGTGTTCCAAAGGATATAGGATTAAAGGAAGAGATACTTAATGAATATCATAGGAGCAAATATTCTATACATCCAGGTAGCACCAAGATGTACCAAAACTTGAAGAGGGATTATTGGTGGAAAGGGATGAAAACTGATGTGGCCAAACATGTTGCAAAGTGTATGATTTGCCAACAAGTCAAAGCAGAAACCCAAAGACCCTCAGGCCTATTACAACCTCTAAGTATACCACAGTGGAAGTGGGAAGATATATCTATGGATTTCATAGATGGTCTGCCTAGATCAAAGAGAGGAAATACAAGCATTTGGGTAGTAGTTGATAGATTGACTAAAGTAGCACACTTTATACCAGTGAAGGCAGAAAGAAATGCACCAAAACTAGCTCAAATATTCATGAAAGAAGTAGTAAGGTTGCATGGAATTCCTAAGACTATAGTGAGTGATAGGGACACAATCTTTACATCCAGATTTTGGAAGAGCTTTCAAGAAGCCATGGGGAGTGAATTATGCTTGAGTACTGCATACCACCCCCAATCAGATGGTCAAACTGAAGTAATAAATAAAGTTTTGGAGGATTTGTTGAGGGCATGTGCATTGGACTTTGGAGGCAATTGGGAAGATCACCTTCATTTGGCTGAATTTACATATAACAATAGTTATCAAAGCACCATAGGCATGGCACCATTTGAAGCCTTATATGGCAAACCATGTTTGTCACCAATATGTTGGGTTGAAGCAGGAGAAAAGGCTATCTTAGGGCCTGAGTATGTTAAAGAAACTACAGAGAAAATTGAACTTGTAAGGAGAAGGATGGCAGCAGCTCAAGATAGGAAAAAGAAGTTTGCAGATGCAAGGAGGAAGCAGGTAGAATATGAAGTTGGTGATTATGTTTTCATCAAAGTTTCACCTATGAAGAAGGTGTTGAGGTTTGGCAAGCAGGGAAAACTTACCTCAAGATATGTTGGACCTTACAAGATTTTGGAAAGAATAGGTTCATTAGCATATAAGTTGGAGCTACCAGAAGAGATGAGTGCAATGCACAATGTATTTCATGTATCACAACTTAGGAGATGGGTGCATGATAAAGAAGAAATTCTAGAGAAACCAACTCAAGTTCAAATAAATCCTGATTTGGTCTATGAGAAAGAACCAGTGGGGATTTTAGCTAAAGAGGAAAAGAAGTTGAGGAGCAAAACTCTGAAATTGGTAAAGGTTCAATGGAGCATAGACCCTAATGATTGTACATGGGAATTAGAGGATAAGATAAAGATGGATTACCCTAAGCTTTTTGCAGTGGAAGGTAAAATCTAAATCCCTAAAATTTTAATATGTATGGTTGTTTTGACTGAATTGTTTGCTTATGCAATGTTTGATAGATTTAAAAAAAAATCTAGAAATGTTTAAAGTCAAAATGAGAAAATTGTGAGGACACAATTCCTAAAAAGGTGGGGTGATTGTAATGCCCCAGAAATTCATGGAATCTTATTTTGGTTGGATTTTGAAATTTATGAATTTATTTGTATAGGAATATGTGGAATTAATTGTGTGCAAGTGTGTGTGCATGTGTGTACGTGCACATTGATATGGCATAAGGAAGAACTCCAGATTTCCTGAATTTAAAACAAGAATTAAAAAGCATTACAAACATGATTTTGTAACATGGATATTTGATTTCTGGAATTATATGGATCATCCCAGAGAATAAGAAAAGTAAGTTTTATTTTAAATCAGTAAACAGATTTTATTTAAAACCCAGGAAATATATATATATATATATGTTATAAGGATTTGAAAACCTGAATACATATAGGTGCATATGTTTCTGAAATTAAAGAGGAATTAAATAAGCCTAGATAAGATATGTATACAAATATACATTTTTGTAAGTACTGGAAAAAATATATATATATAAGCAAGTGAAACTATAACACTAAAATGGCAAAAGACAAATTGCAAGCAAAATAATTGCTTTAGGCAGAAAATAGAAGGGAGGATTTTTAGAAAATAAACAAGTAAACAATGTCACACAATTATCATGACTTGGTAAGAATATGATATATTCTGGAAAAAGAAAAAGGAAAGGCAGGTCTCACATATGGCCGGGATATTAAAGGTGAAAATAAAAAAAAATTTGAAATGCAAAATGCATGAGTCTTGGCCAGGGTAGGAATGGGATTTTACAATGATAAAACCCTAGAAAACCTCTCTTATAAACCCAAGTATAAACCAGAAAAATCATTTGCTACCCAAAACATTTAAGAAAACAAAGAAGAAAATATTTACAGGCAGAAAAGCAAGTTTTGAAAAGGTTTCTTTTCTGGGTTTAGCAAGAGAAGCATTTTTCTGTGAGTAATCTCACTAAACCCATGGCATTAAGTCCTGTTATGAGGTAGCCAAGCTTATGTTATTTTTCCACATATTTTTGATTTCATTACTATGGTTTTAATGGATGTTTTAATGGGTGTTTCTGAATGTTTTGATTGCTTTGATGTTTGAGTATTTTGCTCTGTTTGGTTACACCCAGAAATGTAAAAGTATGAAATCATGAAAGTAAATAGAGGATACTTGTAACTGGTTTAGATATGGCATGGAAAATATAGAAATCAAAATGTATATGAGTTGCATTACACTTGTGTAAGTGCTGAGGCTCAAATGAAAGATTCAAGGTTGCAATGGAAATATCCAAAAAGTGTTGAACCCTTGGTCAAATAGAAAACCCATGAGCCAGAAATCTTGTTTAAGCTAGATCTTGAATTTAGTTCAAACATGGTTGCTTATGAAACAATAATAACCCACATGCCTAGTCTTTATTCCCAGTTGTAAATATTCTTGTATTTTCTTTGAGACTAGAATACTTGAAAATATGATTTCCCTGGACATGAATGTTAGCTTGTCCTTGAATTATGCTTATAAACTCTATGTAATGTTTCATGTATACTTGGATTTAGTCACCTAGCTATCTCATGATAGGATTAAACATGAACACTTAGTAAATAAACTAAGGATTGTGAGCCAAGAAGACTGCTGGAATGCTTGTTGTATTTAAAGTATGCAAGTTGGCACATGGCTTGTTTAAGCCCTGAGATCTTTGTGCAATATTGTGAATTATTTTATTGCAATGTGTCCCCGTGATTCCTTTATGGCAGATGAGGCTAGGAATTAATTTGGTAAATGCAACCTTAAATTGATGAAGTAGGAACTTGAGTTATTCCTAAGATGGTTGGTCTGGAACTATGATAGTTCCTGAGTATTTCTATTTGAAATGTGTGTTGCATGGTTGAATGTGTGTACATAATTAGTTTTAAATACTGATCATATATGCACAATATATCATAAACAAGTCAGGCAAATTGATCAAAGAAGCTATGCCCAATTATACAAAATGTTTATGTCTCACTCATTTACTTAATATCATGGAATTTTTGACATTGCTCATACCAGATCTAGTATCTGACCCTTGTTTGCTTATGGCATCTGGGGTGTCTCATTTAAAATGGGGCAGCCTCCAATGCTCTTTCAGGGAATGCTGGTTCTAAATAGGAAGCTACTATGGCTATTGAGAATGATTGGATAAGCATGCTAAATTAGAATTAAATAAGAACTTAGAAGGAATTATTTGCATGTAATCTGAGAAGTTTTATAGTTATGATTTGGTTGTTATGTAATGGTCTTGAATGCTTGAATTTATTTAGTTGTTTTAACTGAATCTAGTAATGTATTAAGTTTGGATTTACCAAAGACTTATTTGAATCTATGCAAGAAAATATATATATATATATATATTTGAGTATTATGGTGGAAATCTATAAATGATATATGCCTGTATTTGAGAAATGGATATGTATATATATATATATTGTATCAGTGAATTTCAAGTTACTTAAAACTTTAAGTTTGAAGGTTAAACATCTGAGTTTAGCTAGAAGTAATATTTCAAGAATTTTGTGACTATATGCAGAAGAGTTTTGATAAAAGAAACAATATATGTGTTTGTGCACTGTATAAAGATATGTACATGTTTTTAAGGGATTTTGCAAGTGTCTGGTATCTGAATTTGCATTGCAAAAGCCAGGCACTAATGTTTTGATGATCTAGTCATAAGGCTAACCCACTTCAAAAATAATGAAGTCTGGATTGATCAAGATGACTAGAGTTTTGGGTATAAAGGAAGAAAATACACTTCATAAAATCTGAAGCTTTCTTTGCAAATGCATGAACAAAGACATTTTCAAATACTTGAGCAACTCACATTTTATTTTGAATAGCTTTATTATCCCAGAGAGTACAATACATCTAATAGGCATACATATTATCTAAATACTACTTTTGTCAAATAACCTTAGAATCTGGATTCTCTAAATCCAGTAAAGCAACCTGAGGTAACTCAGGGATTAGAGAATAAATTTGGTTAAGAAAAATACAACTATCTAGATTATGAAAGAATTACTCAACTGACTTGGTAATAAGTAAAGAGATTTGTGATAAAATAACTTGTGTTGAAAATGATAAGTGAGTATATCATTTTCCTTTCTGGCTTTAACCAAATGCCAAATAATTAAACTAAAATTATAGTGGCTTGCTATATAATCTGAGATCACCTTACTATATCAAACTAACAGATAATCACCGTAAGAATGATCAAAATTAATAGGTATAAATTACACATGTTTATGGGAATTCACTCCCGTGACACAAATATTAAACAAAAGTAAATGAGCTATGTACTGGTTGATTAAGAATTCGAATTCAACCAGGATGTACTCTTGCTTACCAACACTCTGATCCAAGCAAGATGGTCACATACATCTTCATATGTATGTGAATATATTATTGAGAACTGATATAAATATATTAGTATAAAATTAGGATCCTGGATAATTTAGTGGAAAGGCTAATGACTCTAGGAAATTATTGATGTAAACTTTAAAAAAAAATTTAGGTGAAAAAGCTAGGGTCATTTCAGTTCTTATATTGCATTCAGTTGGAAATAGAAAGGTGGAACAAGGATAAAGACATTGAGAAGTGGAAATGGAGGATAAAGGCTATTCTAAAAAAGGAATATGGTTCATAATGTAGTTTTTGACATTGAGGAGTTACGAGCTGAAATTTTTGCTGTGGAAAATGAGATGGAAGAATGGGAGTTTACTACTCTATAGCTGACCATGGTAGAAAATTTTATCTCAGAAATTTGCATGGAAACCACTGCTAAAGGAATTTGACTAGGTTAGAGAATCTCTATCTAAAGAAATCACTCACTAACCATTTGATTCCGCTGAAGATGTTTTCACCATGAAAATGAGAGATGGTGCTTCAGTGAAGACGCATCTTAGTTTCTTTGATGATCTTGTAGTGAAGATGAAGACTATAGATTTGAAGGTGGATGAAGAGAAAAAGGCGATGGTTCTTTTGTATTCCCTTATGGAGCGTTACATGGGTTTCGCTAATAGTCTAATTTATGGAAGAGACACCTTAACTGTAGATGATGTGAAGCTAGGTCTTCTATCTGAAGACTTGAGGGATCAGATGATGAAGATGATTGAAGGAAGAGAAGGGAGTAGTAGTCAGGTCCTATTTGTTAAGAGAGGAGAAGAAAAATTGGAATCCTAGGGGGCGTTTCAAGTCTAGGAAACTTGGAAATGGTTGGAGAGGAAAGTCTAGGGATGGAAAGTATCACTATTGTAAGAAACCAGGCCATTGGAAAAGAGATTACCTGAATTTGACGAAGAAGGCTAAGGATGGATTTTCATCGATGGCAGTGGAGAAGACTGTATCTGATGATATGTTGACTGCAGCAGTATCTGATGTAATAGACCATTAGGTGCTTGACTTAGGGGCATCGTTCCATATGATGCCAACCAAGGATTATTTCATCTCTTTTATTGGAAAAGAGGGAAGTGCAATCCTTATGGGAAATGATGCCAGTTGTAGAGCCATAGGAGAGGGTAGAGTTCGGATTAGGATGTTTAACGAAGTGATATGCACTTTAATAGGTGTCTGCTATGTTTCAGATCTTCGGAAGTCATTGATTTCTTTAGGACATTTCGCTTCCATGGGTTGCAAGTTTACTATAGAGAAGGATGGTTTAAAGTTTCCCAGGGGTGCACTTGTTTTGATGATGGGAGATGTATTCCGAAATCTGTATCTACTGGAGGGAACCATAGCTCTTGGAGAGTCATGTGTTAAAGTGGATAGTTCTCATGCTTTGGATGCCACTAGACTTTGGCATCTAAGATCGGATCATATTTCAGAGAAGGGATTAAAGTTACTTCGCGGTCAAAAGATGATCAAAGAAGGAAGCTTCAACAAGCTGTAATTTTTCCAGGAGTGTATGCTGGGAAAGTAGACAAAGGTATCTTTTGGAGTTGGACTTCATAGATCGAAGAGAGTGCTTGATTATGTGTGTACAAATTTTTAGGGACCCGTAGCTAATTCTTCCATTGGGAAAGCAAAGTATTTTATTTCCTTTACTGATAATTTTTCTTGAAAAGTTTGGATATATATGTTAAAGGCCAAATCAAAAAGCTTTAAGAAGTTTAAAGCTTGGAAAGTGCTATTGAGAATCAAGATGGTTGTAAGTTGAAGGTGCTTAGTGTTAGATCATGCCCTTATAGGTTTTAATGAGACAAATATACATTTCCATATACGTGTGTGTCTATGTGTGTGTGTATCGATTATTACTTATAGGAATTGACATATGGAGAAACAACGATCAATAGTGGAATCAAGCTAGAAGATTGAAGATCCAAAACAATGTTAGTTGTATTTTTACTTTTGTAAAATCTCCTTTATGATGATTTCATGCATACACATGAATAATGCTTTGAAAATATATTTTTATAAAAATTATGTTCCTTATATTATTTAAAATAATTTTTTTTAGAACCAATTCAAACAAAATATGGCGGCAAGTTCAAAAAATCAAATATACAGGCTTTCAACCATTTGAAAATAAATTTCAGCCGTCTGAAATATTTTCAAACGTCTGAGATCTATTTCCAAACGTTTGAAAGCACTAAAATTACACTAGAAACTTTCTGTTTTTTCCTGCACATTTTCTACCATCTGGATTTTAAAATTAGCCATCTAACCTGGACGAAAAATGTGTCGCCTTGTTGAAAATCAATTTCTGAAGAGACATCTTCTTTCCTAAAGGTTGCCACTTCTTCAATGGCTGCAATCTTTCAATAAAGAACTATTCAACGCTATAAAAAGAGTTGAAATTTATATTTTTATATCACTGATTCTTACTTGCTTCCAAACTTTATACTTTCTAATTTCAATTCAAAAAGCATTTGATTCTTCAATTTCCTATATCAGTACATTCAAATCATCATATTACGGAGATTCTAGGAAGGGTGTACTATATTGACTCATATGTGTTATTCAAGAACACACAAATTTAGATTTCTTGTATTCTATTGTATTAAGTCTTGTTGGAGATCTTCAGGCACAAGATCAAGACGATTTGTACTATACCTATTCCTTCGGGTTCAGTGAGGGCATGGCTAGTGAAACTCTTAAGAGGTGCTTAGGGACTGGACATAGGAGAGGTACTCCGAACTAGCATAAAATCTTGGTATGTTTCCTTTATTACTTTACTTTGCATAATTACTATTTTTAGCTTAGTCTAGTTAGTCATACTTCTAATATATGATCCAGTAATACTATTCAATTGGTATCGGAGTAACAAATTTTCAAAACCGTAGCAAAATTTTGAAAAATTATGGCAAATAAGAGTTTTAACACGTTTCAAGAGAGTTAATCTACTATTTGTCATCTATTTTTTTACCAGTTCTAATTATATATATTGGGCTAGGCGAATGAAAGTGTTTGTGGAATCTAGTGGCATTGATATCTAGCTAGCCACTCAAACTCAATATGAACCACCTGCTACTGCAATGAGTGCCTAGAAAGATGCTCAAAATACCATTGCTTCCAACAACGCTAAAGCAATGAATGTATTATATTGTGCATTAGATAAGAATGAATTTTCTAGAATTACGTTGTGTAAGACCGCTTATGATATTAGGCTAATGCTACAAATTACCCAACAAGGTACTACCAAGGTTAAACAAACCAAGACTGGCTTATTACAAAAATCAATTTCAATCATTTAAGATGAAATCAGATGAAAGTATTATAGAAATGTATTCTAGATTTCAAAATATACAACATGATCTTACGGCTTTAGGAGCAACTTTTACTGATTTTGATTCGGTATCACGCATTTTAAATTCCTTAACAGAGAGGTGGGAAAGAAAAGTGCTAGCTATAGAGGATGCAAATGATCTTTCTACACTTAAAGTGGAGGAATTAATTGGTAATTTAAGGTCTTATTAAGAATATTTGCAAGCTAGAGAAGAACTAGCCCAAGAAAAATGAAGTATTGCTTTTCAAGTAAATGATGATGACAACAGACAACAATTCAGAGGTTGATGAAGAAGATGTTGTATTCATCGCCAAGAGCTACAAGAAATTCTGAAAATTCAATAAGATGGGTTGAAGGCAGAAACTAGACAATTCAAATGATACATCAACCTTTAAATGCTATGGATGTGATAAGTTCGGTCATACGAAAAAAGATTGTCCTGAACTAAACAAAGACAAGAAAAGCTTTAAAAGAAAATTCAAAAATGATAAAAATCCAAAAAGAAGCAAGCCTGTTTTCCAGGTGATTTGGGATGACTCTTCTTCAAGCGATAGTGATGGTGATGGAGAATAAGCAAAGGTGTGCTTCATGGCTATTAAAGATGAGGTATATTCTGATCTTTCTTTTGAAGATGTAATTGAAATAGCACCAAAATTAGATGAAAAAATTAGAAACTTAATGAAAATTGATAAGGAATGTACTAGAAATATAAATAGATTAGAATTTTGAAATAAAGTGCTGAAGGAAGAAAAACATATTTTAGAAGAAAAAAATCTTCAAATTACAAACTTTATGTAAAAATTCTGAGTTTAATGAAGATTTTCAAGAAACTGAAATTGAAAATTTGATCATGGCTAAAAACAATAGTGATTTGCAAGAAACTATTGATATTTTGGAAGAAAAAGTAAAAATTCTGGAAAATAATAATAGTTCTTTAACAAGTGAAAAGATTATATTGGAAAATAAAATAAAAGATTTATAAACTAACATTTCAAAATTTAATAAAGTGAAATAGAATTTATCACATTTAACTAGTATAAAAAAACCTCCTACTAGTAAGAATGGTTCAGATTTGAAAAATCAAATAAACCAAAACTACAATCTAAGTATTATTTAATTATTTCACCATCATTAATTATTATTTTAGCATCATTATCATTAATTATTATTTAATAAACATATTTGGAAAACTACAATGTAATAAACAAATTTGGAAAACTATTTCACCATCATTAATTGTTATTTAAAAGAGTTTTATTTTCATTTTAAAACCTATATAAAATTAATTAAATATCTGCAAATCAAAGCAGCGAAATTTCGAGTCGTTACATTCTTCCCCTCTAAAAGAATTTCGTCCTCGAAATTACACCTCAACCTGTAACGCCCCACCTCTATGCTCATAATAACAAAGAGTATTAAAAGAAATACTGTCTATTATTACGAAGAATAAGGCTGGATAGGAGCGACCATCCGTAATTGGCCTTACACTAATATTGGTTATCTCGATAGGAGTGGTATATACTTTTTATTTTTCATCTATTATTTATTTGCTCCCATCGACATATCCAATTATCAGTATAAAACAAACTACGATAGTTCATAATAGTTTAGGACATTAGATATAACAATAACACAGATAATATAAATGCGGAACACAGATTAACAAAAATCTCATATATATATAACCGATGTCAGTTACAATATAGTTGACACGATACATATGATACAACTACAACTGTCGACTCTAGAAGTTATATATACAAGTACATTATCGACTAATATACATGAATACGTATCGTTCTATACAATGACACGACTACTACAAAGTGACGCTGACAACTTCAAAAGATGTGAAAAGTCTTCATATCCTGAACAGCAACTCAAAGAAGAAAATCTACAACCTGAAATAACTCGGGTCTGACCCGAGTATTAAATTCAAAAGAAAATAATACACGGGTCAGTCTAATCCAAAATCAGTTATTAATGCACAGAAGCAATAATAATCAATATCAAATAGACGACAATCACAAAAATCTCGTATGTCCGATTCCTCGATAAAGAATCGGATAACGACAGATATAACACTAAACAGTGTTTAAACAACAAATCAGCAATCCAAAAGCCAACAAATCCAACTCGAATCAAAATGAATCAATTACAATTCCCAAATATTGAATTGAACACAAAACAATTCAAACAATTGAAATAACAATTAAAACGTCAATACCGTGTGGCTGCAGTACACGCACGCGTGCACTGCCTCGCCACTAGTATAAAATAGGGATCAACACAAGGTCAAATCCGAGCGGTCAGCTGGATTCAACTCAAGTGATTTCACAAACAATCTAATTTCATCAATGCGATGCAAGTCCAAAAAGAGCAACTGCAAAACGAATACGAGGGCGAACTGCAACCAAAAACTGCAGCCACCCCAAGATCCCACATGAAACCACTTAAAGCTGTCGAGCATAAATTCACATACAACTGAACGGTGCAGTGATGGGTATGCCACCAAATACCACCAAGAGTATGATAATACGACCCATTAATTGAAACAGCAATTATGAAATGAATATGATAAAACATATGCAACTGCACCAAGTAATGGCACCTGTATGCTACAAGTCTGAACCCGCTAGGGCAGTGAAAACATAGAAAAAATGACCAGGCAGCATGAATTATGCAAACTAAACGCCTCAGTGATTAAAATGACCAAGTGCGCAACGGCGTTGGTACAAACTACGTGAAGACAGCCGAATGAAGGTGAGAGCACCAAAAGTATGGCACCACAGCACACGACAATACTGAGTCAAGTGGATGCAATATGAACCAAAAATGTGAAAAAGGCTCGAACACATGTTAGTACACAATACAAACTACAATGAACAGGCAAACTGAATGCGAAGATGACAAAGTCCACAAGACCCAACCCAGTGAACAACCTGATGCATCCCTGAGACATGAATGCATGGAGAAGGCATCACTCAACAGTGACGACATCTAAATATACTATAAAAAGCAGTGCAACTACAATGATGAACCAACATCAAATCTACTTAAGTCCAGTTCAAATAACATGGTACAGCAGTCAAGTTAACTGCCGAGCTACTGTCCGAAGTCGAATGCGTAAAGCAAATGCAAAGTCAACTAAGTTTTCACCAAAATGTTTTCACAGTTCAAGTGATATAGATGCAACAACCAAAGTTAAAGCAAAGTGAAATCATCATCATAGTAAGGTCAATGGAAATACAGTCAGAGCCAAGACATCTCAAGTATCAAGGTGCACACACTAAAGAACTGCATATACTACTCAACAGTGCACAGTGAACTCCATTGTACAAGTTTAAACCATTGAAAGATATAAATACAAGCAAAACCGGTCAATGTAACATGAAGTTACAGACCAACAATTAACTTGTACACCCAATAGGCAGTGATGAAAATGCAGTGGTATGTAGTAGTAAACAACACAGTGAAGCAAACAGGACACGTGCAAACACATGAATGTAAAATGCAACTATAACAGGCAGTGCCAAAACAAAATCCAAACAAAGTTCAAATATACTGCATCAACAAAATCAAAGTACACTTAAGATACGTGTTTCAAACAAACCAAGCCAGAAATTCATATTGAAACTGTATATCTTTAAAGTCCCCAAATTTTCAAGATTCAATGCTTATACGTAAAGTATATATGCAACAGAGAAAACATCAAATGTGCCAGTTCAATTTTCAGCAAAGCCATAGTGACCGAAGTCCCCCACGAACCAGCGAGTACACAAAACCATGATGACCAGAAAACATCGTCATGGCATTAAAACAAAATCAATTGGCTAAGATAAATCATCATCATCAAAAATACTCGACTGACCGAGAATAACAAGTGCAATTTTAAACCATAAAGCAACAAGAATACCATACTTCATTACAAACAGCAATAAAATTATGACTAGAGCATAAATCGAACAACATCAACATCGAAACAAAATTGATTGACCGAGACGAAGTCGAATTCCTCTCGATCGAACACAATAACCAATAAATTCGAGTAGAACAAAAGCAGGGATTTCAATTAGATGTGAGTGAATAAATCACTCACCTTAACAACGAAATCTGAGGTCGTGGCATCACTAAGTGTTTGGCGCCCTTGATTTCGCGAAGCCCTTCTTTCTAAAACCATGGATAGACGAAGCTCTCGATCGAGATAACCTTAGCAGCTATAGCTTTCTCGTGAACCCACTGCGTCGATCAACTAATAGGCGCTGCTTCGATTTCTATGGTGCCCTAATTTTTGAACATGGGGACGAGGATGAATGAACTCGGCCGACATTTACTTTCTTTCGTAAGCTTATTCTTAGGGCTTTCGAAAAATGAGAATAATTTGGGGAAACAGGTATTAGCCCTTTTGAATTTTCACCGCGTCCATTAAAACATGGGCTACTATTTAGTTCATAATCCATAAACCCTTTAACAAATTTCGAAAGAATTTCTACTAGATATAAAAACTCCAAGAACCATTTTATAAAAGAATTTTCACTGATAAAAGCACTTAACAATTTTTACAAATGAATTTCAATCCGAATAAAATTCCAATTGCAATTGTCTTACAAATTAAATCGTCATTTATAAATTGACGTGAAAAACCGGGTTGTTACAGACTCCCCTCCTTAAAGAAATTGCGTCCACGCAATCATAGGGAATAAATGGATAAAAGGTAACAACCAAAAGAGCATGGCAATGTCGAATGTATAAGCAAAGCAAGTGTCAGCGGGGAAGTATTAGATAAGAAATCAAAAGGTTCGACTGCTTCAAATCAAAAGAATCAACATCGTGGGAATCAAGGATCAGAATCAGACGACTAACAAAAGCAAGAACAATCGAGTTCCAGCAACTAAAAGAGAAAGAAAAACAGAGCAGAAATCCCATACAGAGCACGAATTGAATGTGAGTAAATCAAATTACTCACCTGAATTGCCAGAGAAAAAGACGAAGCTCAAATCTCAAAAATCGCAAATATTCAATCATCAAAAACGATAATTGAATTTTCAAATCGCAAATATTTACTTATCTCAAACGATAATCAGAAGACAAATCAAATATCTGATTATCTCAAACGATAGTCAGAAACAAATATTCAATTATCAAAAGCGATAATCAAATTTCTCAAATCAACAAATATTCGATTATCACAAGCGATAATCAAAATTCAAATTCAACAAATATTCGATTATCAAAAACGATAATCAAATTTCAAATTCAACAAATATTCGATTATCAAAAACGATAATCAAATTTCAAATTCAACAAATATTCGATTATCAAAAACGATAATCAAATTTCAAATTCAACAAATATTCGATTATCAAAAACGATAATCAAATTTCAAATTCAACAAATATTCGATTATCACAAGCGATAATCAAATTTCTCAAATCAACAAATATTCAATTATCTAAAGCGATAATTAAATCTCAAATCAGCAAATATTTAATTATCAAAAGCGATAATTAAATCTCATATCAACAAATAGTTAATTATCTAAAGCGATAATTAAATTTCTAAAATCAACAAATATTTAATTATCAAAAGCGATAATTAAATCTCATATCAACAAATATTTAATTATCTAAAGCGATAATTAAATTTCTAAAATCAACAAATATTTAATTATCAAAAGCGATAATTAAATCTCATATCAACAAATATTTAATTATCTAAAGCGATAATTAAATCTCAAATCAACAAATATTTAATTATCAAAAGCGATAATTAAATCTCATATCAACAAATATTTAATTATCTAAAGCGATAATTAAATCTCAAATCAGCAAATATTTAATTATCAAAAGCGATAATTAAATGCAACAAATATCCGATTATCAAAAACGATAATCAGAACTCATATCAACAAATATCCAATTACCTGCAGATAATTGGAAACAACAAATATCTAGAAATCAATTAAGAAGACTAGAAAATCAACATAAAAGCTTGGATCGATCCCATCAGATGACGAGTTTTTAATTCGCCGCACGTGCATCAACAAATGGCCGAAGCCTACCAAGTACTCAACATAATTTTTGGCGCCCAACAAATGACCCGAAGGTCCAACAAATGACCCGAAGGTCTAGTACTGGTATTTGACCCGAAGGTCCAACAAATGACCCGAAGGTCCAACAAAGTGGCTCGAAAGCACACGAAAGCATCAAAATGTTTCAATTAACGAGTCCGGAATTAACCGAAATAGCAAACGCACATGTCCCATACCACGTGTTTTACTAAATCGTTTGATTCTCTTCATCGTTTCCTTGAAAGTGTGAAATCATCAAATTCATCAAAACAACAGATATTCAATTAACGAGTCCGAAATTAACCGAAATAGTAAAAGTGTGGTTCCATACTCCGCACTTTTGCTAAATCGTTTAAATCTCTTCCTCATTCTTTTGAAAGCGTAAACTGTTAAATTTCTGAAAACAATTTTATTTATTTTGTAAAAATAACAATTCACCTTCTCAACTGGACAAGTCCGGAGTTAAGCGAAACAGTAAAAGAAAGGGGTCATAATCCTCGATTTTGCTGAATCGTTTAAGTCGCTTTCTCATTCTTTTGAAAATGCAAACTGTTAAAAATTTGTAAAACAATTTTCATTTTAAAACGATTTTCCAATCACGTGATTAAAGCAGCAAATCAGTAACAATTTCGATAAGGAAATTGTACTTCTCAAAATACCGTAAAAACGGTTTCAAATCAGCATTGCGGTATAACCGCTTGAAAATCCACTTTTAAAAATTTGACTGTTACTGAAGTCAAAGCAACAGTAATTTTAAAACATCAAATATCTCATCAAAATAATTCACATCAAAATGTGACATCAGTGAATTTTCATTCATTAAAATTGTCAATAAAACACCGTGCTTCAAAAATCTAGCATTGGTGTAAAAATCCCGTTATAAAAATAACGGCAACAAAATACGTTTCACAACCAAGCATCGGTTCAACGTAAAATAAATGCAGTAACGTGCAATTCAAATTTGCACGCACATTACAAAATAAACAAAGAAATTATTCGAATGTATCTTCAATGAAGATAATTCAAAACAGCAAAAATCTAATCAATATATGATTAGTACAAAAGAAAGCCAGCGGAAATTTCAACAAAAAATCACATATCTGCAATTTCTTCGAATCCTCAATTCGGATTCGAAATTCTCAAAGAAACAAAATTATTACAGCTATGTAAACAACAAATGAAATTCATATCAATTTCGTATTTCGATTTTTAAATCAAAAAGATTATCAGTTGTACTCAGCGAAGACAGTTTCACTGTTTCCGCTGCGCACTCTGATAAATAGAACACAAATCAATCAAATCATCAGAACACAATTTCATTAAAACAACAAAACACAATTCCACTTTTATTTTTAAATAAAGATATTTAAAAATTTCATCAAAATTTCAAAACTTTAGTTTTGACTCAAATCACAGATAAAACATCGACCAATAGTTGTAACATATGTTCCATCCAAGTTATGTTTTATATTATGTCCATAAACCCCAAGCTCTGATACCAACTGTAACGCCCCACCTCTATGCTCATAATAACAAAGAGTATTAAAAGAAATACTGTCTATTATTATGAAGAATAAGGCTGGATAGGAGCGACCATCCGTAATTGGCCTTACACTAATATTGGTTATCTCGATAGGAGTGGTATATACTTTTTATTTTTCATCTATTATTTATTTGCTCCCATCGACATATCCAATTATCAGTATAAAACAAACTACGATAGTTCATAATAGTTTAGGACATTAGATATAACAATAACACAGATAATATAAATGCGGAACACAGATTAACAAAAATCTCATATATATATATAACCGATGTCAGTTACAATATAGTTGACACGATACATATGATACAACTACAACTGTCGACTCTAGAAGTTATATATACAAGTACATTATCGACTAATATACATGAATACGTATCGTTCTATACAATGACACGACTACTACAAAGTGACGCTGACAACTTCAAAAGATGTGAAAAGTCTTCATATCCTGAACAGCAACTCAAAGAAGAAAATCTACAACCTGAAATAACTCGGGTCTGACCCGAGTATTAAATTCAAAAGAAAATAATACACGGGTCAGTCTAATCCAAAATCAGTTATTAATGCACAGAAGCAATAATAATCAATATCAAATAGACGACAATCACAAAAATCTCGTATGTCCGATTCCTCGATAAAGAATCGGATAACGACAGATATAACACTAAACAGTGTTTAAACAACAAATCAGCAATCCAAAAGCCAACAAATCCAACTCGAATCAAAATGAATCAATTACAATTCCCAAATATTGAATTGAACACAAAACAATTCAAACAATTGAAATAACAATTAAAACGTCAATACCGTGTGGCTGCAGTACACGCACGCGTGCACTGCCTCGCCACTAGTATAAAATAGGGATCAACACAAGGTCAAATCCGAGCGGTCAGCTGGATTCAACTCAAGTGATTTCACAAACAATCTAATTTCATCAATGCGATGCAAGTCCAAAAAGAGCAACTGCAAAACGAATACGAGGGCGAACTGCAACCAAAAACTGCAGCCACCCCAAGATCCCACATGAAACCACTTAAAGCTGTCGAGCATAAATTCACATACAACTGAACGGTGCAGTGATGGGTATGCCACCAAATACCACCAAGAGTATGATAATACGACCCATTAATTGAAACAGCAATTATGAAATGAATATGATAAAACATATGCAACTGCACCAAGTAATGGCACCTGTATGCTACAAGTCTGAACCCGCTAGGGCAGTGAAAACATAGAAAAAATGACCAGGCAGCATGAATTATGCAAACTAAACGCCTCAGTGATTAAAATGACCAAGTGCGCAACGGCGTTGGTACAAACTACGTGAAGACAGCCGAATGAAGGTGAGAGCACCAAAAGTATGGCACCACAGCACACGACAATACTGAGTCAAGTGGATGCAATATGAACCAAAAATGTGAAAAAGGCTCGAACACATGTTAGTACACAATACAAACTACAATGAACAGGCAAACTGAATGCGAAGATGACAAAGTCCACAAGACCCAACCCAGTGAACAACCTGATGCATCCCTGAGACATGAATGCATGGAGAAGGCATCACTCAACAGTGACGACATCTAAATATACTATAAAAAGCAGTGCAACTACAATGATGAACCAACATCAAATCTACTTAAGTCCAGTTCAAATAACATGGTACAGCAGTCAAGTTAACTGCCGAGCTACTGTCCGAAGTCGAATGCGTAAAGCAAATGCAAAGTCAACTAAGTTTTCACCAAAATGTTTTCACAGTTCAAGTGATATAGATGCAACAACCAAAGTTAAAGCAAAGTGAAATCATCATCATAGTAAGGTCAATGGAAATACAGTCAGAGCCAAGACATCTCAAGTATCAAGGTGCACACACTAAAGAACTGCATATACTACTCAACAGTGCACAGTGAACTCCATTGTACAAGTTTAAACCATTGAAAGATATAAATACAAGCAAAACCGGTCAATGTAACATGAAGTTACAGACCAACAATTAACTTGTACACCCAATAGGCAGTGATGAAAATGCAGTGGTATGTAGTAGTAAACAACACAGTGAAGCAAACAGGACACGTGCAAACACATGAATGTAAAATGCAACTATAACAGGCAGTGCCAAAACAAAATCCAAACAAAGTTCAAATATACTGCATCAACAAAATCAAAGTACACTTAAGATACGTGTTTCAAACAAACCAAGCCAGAAATTCATATTGAAACTGTATATCTTTAAAGTCCCCAAATTTTCAAGATTCAATGCTTATACGTAAAGTATATATGCAACAGAGAAAACATCAAATGTGCCAGTTCAATTTTCAGCAAAGCCATAGTGACCGAAGTCCCCCACGAACCAGCGAGTACACAAAACCATGATGACCAGAAAACATCGTCATGGCATTAAAACAAAATCAATTGGCTAAGATAAATCATCATCATCAAAAATACTCGACTGACCGAGAATAACAAGTGCAATTTTAAACCATAAAGCAACAAGAATACCATACTTCATTACAAACAGCAATAAAATTATGACTAGAGCATAAATCGAACAACATCAACATCGAAACAAAATTGATTGACCGAGACGAAGTCGAATTCCTCTCGATCGAACACAATAACCAATAAATTCGAGTAGAACAAAAGCAGGGATTTCAATTAGATGTGAGTGAATAAATCACTCACCTTAACAACGAAATCTGAGGTCGTGGCATCACTAAGTGTTTGGCGCCCTTGATTTCGCGAAGCCCTTCTTTCTAAAACCATGGATAGACGAAGCTCTCGATCGAGATAACCTTAGCAGCTATAGCTTTCTCGTGAACCCACTGCGTCGATCAACTAATAGGCGCTGCTTCGATTTCTATGGTGCCCTAATTTTTGAACATGGGGACGAGGATGAATGAACTCGGCCGACATTTACTTTCTTTCGTAAGCTTATTCTTAGGGTTTTCGAAAAATGAGAATAATTTGGGGAAACAGGTATTAGCCCTTTTGAATTTTCACCGCGTCCATTAAAACATGGGCTACTATTTAGTTCATAATCCATAAACCCTTTAACAAATTTCGAAAGAATTTCTACTAGATATAAAAACTCCAAGAACCATTTTATAAAAGAATTTTCACTGATAAAAGCACTTAACAATTTTTACAAATGAATTTCAATCCGAATAAAATTCCAATTGCAATTGTCTTACAAATTAAATCGTCATTTATAAATTGACGTGAAAAACCGGGTTGTTACAGAACCTATCCCAGAAAACATTTAACACTATACATCAGTTCGTATGATGTACATAGATCATTCTTATACCAAAACATGATTCGATTGTTACTCGAATACATAACTTCACTTCCGAACTATGATAGAAAACATTGGTCACATGCCAAAAATCCTCATCAAGTGCTTGCCGTCAAAAATCGAGTAATAGATCCTTATTTGGAATGGTGTAAAACATCTCAAAGCCTTTTACTCGAACCTTAGATCATAACTATATGAAAACGAGAGATGATATACGTCCAACCTACGCACTTCTTTAATTGGTTCCCCCCAATGCCAATTCTATTTCAACTAAATTATTTATGAAAACATTTCATAAGACTGAACTTAGGTTCAACTTGGATACTACTCCACTACATCCTAAGAGTATATATAATTATTTGATTCAACTATTCCATTTGCATTTATTTTCCTAAGAAAACTCAAGATCCAAATACCCAATTTTTATTTCAAAATCCTTTTGAAATGAAACTCTATATTTTAATCAAATATATATATATAAAGCCCAAATAACTCCAAAATGATATTAAGGAACTGGGTGCTACCAAATAGTATTATACACTCCCTTGCTAAGAAGGGTATTACTTGAGAGAAGTGTTTACCAACACATCTCTTCCCAATTTTATGTTAGTTTCGATCCACTTGAACTAGTTAACTTAAAAATATATTTCTTTTATTTCAAAATCCCATTTTTGAAACAATATTTTACATATTTCTAACAAAATATTTATCGCCAAATTGTTTTAGGCTCATTCGAGTTTGAACTTGTTTCGATTGTACAATGATAAAGAGAATAATTTACTAAGTACCCCACAGCATTCTCCTAGGCAAACATCCAATCATCACTTAGAAGATTATCCATCATCCCAAAACAATCAAGACTCATTTTTCCTAACTAATCCAGAGAAACACTTCTTACTTAACCATTTCATTCCCAAAATCTTATACTTGAACCAAAAATATTTTCAAATAATACTATTATTATTTTTCCAATCCTGGAAAATCATTTTTCAAAAGTCTTGGGATTTTAGTCCTCAAGTTTCAACTTAAATTCCTTTAATTAAAAGACACCTTCTTATAAATTCATTTTATAAATTTACTTTTATAAAATCATCTTCTAAATATTTATTGCAAAAAAATTCTAACTTTTAATAAACATCCTTTTATTAAATCAATTTAAACCCACATTATCAATCAAACGCCTTATAGTCAAATTGTGAAACTTATTTCACAAGGTGTTCATTTCAATGTTTTCCCTATTTCTATTTACCCATCCCAAATCTTAAAAAGGGAAGCTACCTACACAGACTAACAATAGTCAATGCTTAACTGGACAAGCATGACTAAACAAACCTTAGAATATTATTATCTCCTAACAAACAACACCTCAAAAATACTATATTATACTATTTTTGAAAATAATTCTTTGCATATAAAATATATTATGGGTAAAATTATTTCATTCACCCAATTTCAAAACAATACTGTCCGTTGGTCTTGTTTAAGTGTTTAGGAATCCTAGTCGACAACGTTGATCAGGCGCGTCGACCAGAACTCATAAGCCACTCAATAGATCAAACAACACAATATAAAACATTTTATATCACTAACAAATACGTGCTCTTATATATAATACAGTCATACTCATTCTAGGGTCTCACTTACCCGATATCAAATGAGTTTACCCCACCAAGGCCAAGGTTCTCGCTTAACTTTGTGCTCTGATACCAAATGTAACAATCTTTCTTTCTTACACCAAGAGACGACACTTAATACTTCCACGGTATTCATGTGCCGACCATTCAAGTACCCGAAAGTCAAGTCATTAGGGGAAAATAAGAGGGTAGAAGAAACGAAGACACTAAACGATCCAGAATCTCATAATGCAACGGAACAACATATACTACTCAACATAATATATTACAAAGTCATTTCAAAAATGTTACGTTAGAGTCATACTAATACAATTCTAACTTGGACAGTTATAACTGCCTGTCCGTACATATCGGATATATGATACATATAATACAGCGGAAAACAAGAAAATAACTAGCTATCGATGAAGCCTACTGCACCAAGCTCCTCCAAAATGCATCCGTGGGAAACCTAAACTACTTGGCTACCCATACAAATTTGAGCACCCAAGAGTTTTAGGGAAAGAAATAAAACTTCGGGTAAGACATGGGTCTGGTGTGAGTAAACTCAAACAACTGAATTATTTCTTTTAAAAAACTTTTAAAATCAAGGTTATCTCGTAGGACCACGCCGCACATAATCACGGACGGATTTTTACCTTACAATAACCAAAACACTTTTATAGAAAACCCAGTGATATTATAATAATGTCTAATGGTTCAAGTAAAATGTGAATATAGCCAAAATGCTTGCATCTCACATTTTAACATAGTTAGGTACATCTAAAACCGTAAAGGCACGTATTGGAGAATGGATTCCATACTACGACAAGGTAAGGAACTACCTTCCGATGGTACATCTCTAGATAAAATGCACCGGGGTCTGAAAAGACTATCTTATACCCCTGCCAGACAGGACTGGCCTACCACTTGACTAGTAGTACCAAATATGATCACCCTACGTGGAGCCCCGAAGCATACATGAGTAGATAGTAATCAGTCTAAATTTTGGATGACCACACCCCGATGGGAGTGATCCACATGGCTCGACTACATGTCTGATTTTTGTCATTTCCCGATTGATGAGGCTTGAGGCTACATTTTGCCTTTATATAGCACTTCCCACTTGGAATGCTAGTGCTGCCCTCTAGGCAACAATGCAATGCATGCATTTATCCATACAAGTTCGTTCTGGGACTGAACGAAACCGAATGCACTACCTCTACTACACCCATTTTGGAATCACCCTCAGGGTTAGTAGTAAATAGCCCTTATACTTCAAAACTCCATCTTTGATTCCATACTCTTCAAGATATCTTCAGTTCAAATTGCTTGAGTTGGATCGAAGTGGTTTTCAGATAACATATCTAATCCATATCTCTTCAAAACAACCTTCGATAATTTCTGGTAAACTCAAACCTGGTTTTTTAGAAAATAAACAAACAAGATAAGAGCGGAGATCACCTCCTAACCGTTAGTGGATGGATTTCCTTATCATTTAGCTTAGAAGGAAATGATATTTATACGTATAGTACATCATCATTGGGGATGACTGTGCCAAATAAATCACGTGTTTCTCCTACATATTTCCAAAGTTACATTTTGGTCTAGGTTTGATAGTCGGTTATTTAACTATCAACTAAACAATCATTCAAATATTGATTGATTCCATATGGGATCCACTAAGCCTTTATTAACTTAAGCTTTAGTTAATAAAACCACTTTATAAAACTTGATCAAAAGATCTTTACACGACACTATTTCCAAAACCCTTACTTTTACTTTTTACTTGGAAATTATTTATACTTATCTTAGGGGATGGTATAAGTATATTATCAAAACATTTGGAAAATTCCTCCTTTCAAATTTCTTTTTGAAAACATTACTTGCTATGAATCAATCCACTTATCCTTTATAAAAGTTCCCTTTAAAAGTCTCCTTCACATTTAAATATCTTTATAAATTTCTAAAATAAATTTATAAAACACTTTTATAAGTCTACAAGTCTAACTCAAACAGTTCAACCCATTGATAGTTGGTATCAGAGCTTTGGTTTAGAGATACCTTAGCATGTTGGGGATTAACTCATTAGAGAGAGGGTTAGTAATACCCTAGGATGAGTTTGAGTGTATATATATATCTGAGAGAGCATATTTGTTAGTGCTATAAAAATGTTTTTGTATTGTGTTAATTTGTTCTATTGAGTATTTATGAATTCCGGTCGGTACATAGGACGTTATGGCATCGATAGGGATTTCTAAACACTTGAACATGGTAAACTAACACAATATTGTTTTAAAATAGGTAAATGAAATAATTTTTCCTAGTATTATATATTGTATTTAAAAGAATAATTTTTCATAAATTGATATAGTCTTTTTTGGTGTGTTGTTTGTTAGTAAATGATAATATTTGATTATTGTCATTTATTGTTGGTTAGTCAAGGTTCTTTAACTATTAATTATTATATGTTATAAGAAATGTAATTTTATAAATATGGTTTATAAAATAGTATTTACAGATAAAATGAATTTGAATTGAAAATTTGATAACCTAAATTCTGGTGTTTTGAAGTTGGTTTTCATAGATTTTGAAAAGCAATATTAGTATTATTTGGAAGTATTTTCGGATAGAAATATTTTCAATGAGATTTGAAAGAAATGTTTTTAAAAGAAGTTTAAAGGAAACAAATTCTATACTCCCTTCTTCTACCGTTGGAAAATAATTTCGATGATGACCGCGGCATCATCGACATTCATTTTCGTGTTTTAAAGTGGGAAGACGACTATTGTAGTTTTACTACAGATTTGTTTTGATAAAAAAATTTTAATTGAAATTTCCTAAGTATGATTTGATATAAAAAAGATATAAGCATATATTATTTCAAGATGATTTGAAATGAAACCTGGTATTTAGTTCTTAAGTTTTATGTTAATTAACGATTTCCAATTATTGAAGTGAAATGGAATTTTCAACGATTTTAAATGGTCGGAAACTTCCAAATTGAAATTTGAGATTGAAGCTAAGTGTTTAGTGATAACATAAAAGAGGGAGTTGTGTAACTCTTAAATCAAAAGATAATAAAAATTAAAAACAGGTTAAACTATTGGACATTTTTGTTAAGCAAAATGAACAAGATTACCCGTATATGCTTCTAGGATTTAATGGAATATTATAAAGTAAAAACTTAAGTAATAAAAATGTTTCAAATTGAACATATATCTACAAATAAAGAATTAAGATGTTATGAGAAATATTATAAACTTAAGTTAATGTTTTGAAATGCTAAATAATTAAATTTAAGAGTAAAAAAAGAGAATACCATTTAACTAAATAATTATAAACTTAAGAAAATACTGAAATGATTCATAAATGGGTTTAATATTAAATGATACTATGTATGAAGAAATAAATATGAATTAAAGGTAGGAAAACTTAAGTATGAAATGATTCATTAATGAATATTAGTAATAAATGGTGTTAGGAAATCAATTCTATGGTTTCGATGATAACAACTATACAATGGAAATCGAATGTACATATATATCTATATTTACAGATAGTTGATAGAGTAACGTCACCAAAGAGACTAAAGCAACACTCAAGAGAAGAATCAAAAGACGTCAAATCAGAAGAGATTGAAGAGAAATAGGACATGCACAAGATAAAGCAACATGCACACTTTTAGACGTCTGAGAGCACAAGCCAGACGTCTGAATGATTCCTCTGGTTCAAAGTTCAGAAGCAATCAGACGTCTGGTTACCAACGTCAGACGTCTGAATGATTCCTCTGGTTCATAATTCAGAAGAAATCAGACGTCTGGTTACCAACATCAGATGTTTGAAAAGTATCCAGGCTTATAACAGATATGAAGACCAAACGTCTGAGGTTACTTTCCAGACGTCTGATTCGAGACTCGACTGTGCATTTTCAAAGCTCAACTGCCACATTCGAAAAAACACATCCACTTCTCTTTGTCGCAACTCTTCATCACCATCAGAAGCGACTTTACGGAGATTACAACAGATGCAACTATACATGAAAACTCTTCATCACTATAAATAGCATCATGAACTCAAGAGAATACAACAACCTGACTTACTTACACTCTTATCTCTTGTACTCTGATTTATTCCTGATCTATGAGCAATCAACTACCTGTAATCAACCCTTCCATATATACAAAACTCCTCATTCAGATATTCCCTAGATAGATATATATTGGAAGCACCTTTGTACTCAATAGTCAACGTCCATGTTACAGAACACACTCTTGACAAAGAAACTCTGCTTTTGTAAACCTGTTCCTCCGGGTTAAGCGAGGGTTAGTTGAAAGGAAATTCCAAAGAGGAGCTTCGGGACTGGACGTAGGACGGGAGGTCCGAACCAGTATAAAATACTGGTGTGATTACTTTCATTTACTGTGCTACTATCGTTTATATAGTTATATTATATAGTTAGCTGTTTATACTTGCACATAATCTATACGATCCACTCATATAGACTTTCAATTGGTATCAGAGCAAGGTTCATTTAGAAAAACAGTAACACGTTTTTTAAATCATTCTAATATGGCAAGTATTTTTCAAGAAGGACAATCCACAGCACGACCCCCACTTTTTAATGGCTCTAATTATTCATATTGGTCTACATGTATGAGAATTTTTATGGAAGCTAATGGTTTAGAAATTTGGTCAGCCACTCAAGATAAATATGAAGTTCCAACTACTGCTATGAACACATGGACCAATGCACAAAAGACCTTAGCATCAAATAATGCTAAAGCTATGAATGTTTTATTTTGCTCACTTGACAAAAATGAATTTTCACGGGTCATGTTATGTACCACTGCATTTGATATTTGGCGTACCTTACAAATTACACATGAAGGTACAACAAAGGTCAAACAAACTAAAATTTCAATTTTGCAAAATCAATTTTCATCATTTAAAATGAAACAAAATGAAACTATTGTAGACATGTATTCTAGATTTCAAACTATTCAACACGATCTTATGGCATTAGGAGTTAAGTTTACTGATTTTTATTTAGTTTCTCGAATACTCAATTCCTTAACACCTGATTGGGAAAGAAAGGTATTAGCTATTGAAGAAGCCAATGATCTCTCTACTCTCAAAGTTGAAGAGTTGGTAGGGAATTTGATGTCCTATGAAGCTAATTTGCAGGCACGTAAAGAATTAAATTCGGAGATGAAGAACATAGCATTTCCATCAATAAAGAATGATGACTCAGATTTAGATGAAAATGAGATAGTATTCATTGCCAAAAACTATAATAGATTCAAGAAATTTAGAAAGATGACCAAGTTTCAAAAAGAAGGAAAAACTAACTCAACAAATCTATCTCAAATTAAGTGTTATGAATGTGATCAATACAGACACATGAAGAAGGATTGCCCAAAACTTAACAATGATAAAAAGAAGAGAAAATTTGAAAAACTCAAAAAGAAGAAAGCTTTCAAGGTAACGTGGGATGATTCCGATTCTTCATCTTCAGAAAGTGATAGCGATAGTGACGGAGAACAAGCTAATGTGTGTTTTATGGCACAAAAAGATGAGGTATGTCCGGAACTTAGCTATGAAGAATTACTTGAACTTAGCATAGAATTAGATGATAAATTTAGACAAATAAAAAAATTAAACAAAGAATATATAGTAAAAGTAAATAGATTAGAACTTGAAGTAGGAATGTTGAAAGATGAAAAAACTATTTTAGAAGAAGAACTTGAAATATCTCAAGAAAAATTAAGAAATAATGTGATAGAAAGTGAGAACATTACTCTAGAAAAAGAAAATTTGCTAAAAGAAAATGTTAATGTTAAAAAGGATATTGAATTATTGAAAACAGAAAATAGAGAGTTAAAAGAGAAGTTAGATAAAATTACCAATAATTATGTCAAAATTTAACAAAGGAAAACAAGATTTGGAAAATCTTATCAAAACATCAAAACCATTAAGTAATAGAAATGAAATAGGATTTGAAAAATGCTCTAAACAAAAAGAAAATAATGCTAAAAATATTAGTTATATAAAAACTAGAAGTTTATCTAAACAAAAATTGAATACCAAAAAAGTGAAAATTTGGGTTCCTAAAACAAATAATAAATTGATTAGACAAAAGCATATCAATAATTACTTAGACAATGTAGTTTATAATAAAAATTATATTTATAAAGGTACCAAACCATCTTGGGTATGGCTACCTTCCTCTAACAATTAGGACCCTAATCAAATATGTGGGTACCAATTAAAATATTTTTTATCTTGCAGGTACCCATAATAAAAAATAAGGAGAAATGGATACTAGATAGCGGTTGTTCCAAACATATGACTGGAAATTCAAAAATGTTATCAAATATAACATACATCGATGGTGGAACGGTAACATTTGGGGACAATTCAAAGGGATTTGTCATAGGCATTGGAGAAGTCATCAACTCTGGTATATCTAACTCTCCTGTTATTACAAATGTTTTACTGGTAGAAAAATTAAAACACAACTTATTAAGCATTAGTCAATTATGTGATAAAGGTTTTCAAATAAATTTTGAAAAAGATAGATGTAACATTTTAGATAATAACAAACAACTCATTTTTGAAGGTTTTAGAAACAAAAATATTTATATATTAAACATGAATATTAATAAAGATTCAAGCTTATGCTTAACTGCCAAACATGATGATCCATGGTTATGGCATAAACGATTTTGTCATATTAATTTTAAGAATATTAATAAGTTAGCTAAATATGAGTTAGTAAGAGGGTTACCTAAAATGAGTTACAAAGTAGAAAATTTATGTGATGACTGTCAAATTGGTAAACTAAAGAAAAGCTCGTTTAAATCTAAAAATAATATTTCTACAAAATAACCATTAGAATTATTACATTTAGATTTATTTGGTCCAACACAAGTAAGATCTATTAATCATAACAAATATGTTGTTGTAATAGTCGATGATTTCTCAAGATATACATGGACTTTATTTCTAAAACATAAAAGCGATACTTTTGGTATGTTTAAAATATTTGCAAAACGGATTAAAACTCAAATGACTTTGAAAATTAAAAATATTAGAAGTGATCATGGAGGAGAATTCGAAAACGATCTTTTTTCAAATTTTTGCAATAAAAAGGGAATAAATCATAATTATTCCTTTCCTCGTACACCCCAACAAATTGGTGTCGTAGAAAGAAAAAATCGTACATTACAAGAGTGCGCACGAACATTATTAAATAGTAGCGGATTACCAAAACACTTTTGGGCCGAAGCTATTGCTACATCCTGTTATGTATTGAATCGAGTAACTATTCGCCCAATGACTAAACAAACTTGTTTTGAAATATTTTTTGGTAAAAAACCTAAAGTATCATACTTTAAAACTTTTGGCTCAAAATGTTTTATATTAAATACAAAAGACAAATTAGGAAAATTTGACGAAAATGGAAATATTGTTAGAAATAAAGCACGACTAGTGGCTCATGGCTACAATCAAGAAGAAGGCATAGATTACGATGAAACTTTTGCACCGGTAGCAAGATTAGAAGCCATTCGTACTTTACTTTCCTTTGCAACTCATAACAATTTTAAACTATTTCAAATGGATGTCAAAAGTTCCTTTTTGAATGGTTTTATCAAAGAAAATGTATATGTTGAACAACCACCGCTTTTTGTTCATGAAAATTATTCCGATCATGTTTTTAAATTACATAAAGCACTATATGGATTAAAACAAGCACCTCGTGCATGGTACGAACGTCTTAAAAATCACCTAATAACATCTGGTTTTCTTATAGGAAAAATAGATACAACTTTATTTATTAAAAGAGAAGATGACGATATTTTAGTTGTACAAATTTATGTTGATGATATCATCTTTGATTCGACCAACGAAAAACTATGTAATGATTTTTCAAATATTATGACAAATGAATTTGAAATGTCACACATGGGAGAATTAAATTTCTTCTTAGGATTACAAATAAAACAACTAGAAAATGGAATTTTTATTCATCAAGAAAAATATTTTAACGATTTATTACATCGATTTAAAATGGATAAAACTTCAAGCAAACCAACACCAATGAGTACCACTATTCACTTAGAAAAAGATGAAAATGGAAAAGATTTTGATGAAAAGTTATATCGAAGTATGATTGGTTCTTTACTATATTTAACGGCTAGTCGACCAGATATTATGATGAGTGTATGTCTTTGTGCCCGATTTCAAGCCAAACCAAAAGAATCTCATGTCGAAAAAGGAACTATATCTTTAGAATATGTAAGTACCGAAAATCAAGTAGCCGACATATTTACAAAACCATTAAACGAACAAACTTTCATAAAACTCAGACGAAGTTTAGGAATTTGTTCACTTCAAGATCTTGTCTAAGCTTTGATATCTCCCTCATATATCTCCTTCTTATTTTTAATGCAAAATTTACTTTTGACTTGAACTATTATATATTCTTTTTTGATAATGTCAAAGGGGGAGAAATATATATATAATCTTATCAACAAAACTAAGCGCATATTCAAGGGGAGATTTGAAATATATATAAGTACATTGAATAGTTGTCATCATCAAAAAGGGGGAGATTGTTAGGAAATCAATTCTATGGTTTCGATGATAACAACTATATAATGGAAATCGAATGTACATATATATCTATATTTACAGATAGTTGATAGAGTAACGTCACCAAAGAGACTAAAGCAACACTCAAGAGAAGAATCAAAAGACGTCAAATCAGAAGAGATTGAAGAGAAATAGGACATGCACAAGATAAAGCAACATGCACACTTTCAGACGTCTGAGAGCACAAGCCAGACATCTGAATGATTCCTCTGGTTCATAGTTCAGAAGCAATCAGACGTCTGGTTACCAACGTCAGACGTCTGAATGATTCCTCTGGTTCATAATTCAGAAGAAATCAGACGTCTGGTTACCAACATCAGACATCTGAAAAGTATCCAGGCTTATAACAGATATGAAGACCAGACATCTGAGGTTACTTTCCAGACGTCTGATTCGAGACTCGACTGTGCATTTTCAAAGCTCAACTGCCACATTCGAAAAGACACATCCACTTCTCTTTGTCGCAACTCTTCATCACCATCAGAAGCGACTTTACGGAGATTACAACAGATGCAACTATACAAGAAAACTCTTCATCACTATAAATAGCATCAGGAACTCAAGAGAATACAACAACCTGACTTACTTACACTCTTATCTCTTGTACTCTGATTTATTCCTGATCTATGAGCAATCAACTACCTGTAATCAACCCTTCCATATATACAAAACTCCTCATTCAGATATTCCCTAGATAGATATATATTGGAAGCACCTTTGTACTCAATAGTCAACATCCATGTTACAGAACACACTCTTGACAAAGAAACTCTGCTTTTGTAAACCTGTTCCTCCGGGTTAAGCGAGGGTTAGTTGAAAGGAAATTCCGAAGAGGAGCTTCGGGACTGGACGTAGGACGGGAGGTCCGAACCAGTATAAAATACCGGTGTGATTACTTTCATTTACTGTGCTACTATCGTTTATATAGTTATATTATATAGTTAGCTGTTTATACTTGCACATAATCTATACGATCCACTCATATAGACTTTCAATTGGAAGTTAAGTTATATAAGAAAATAAATATGAATTAAACTGCAAGAAACTTATGTAATACTTTAAGAATTTATTTATTGATGCCTTTAAATATTGAATGGGAAATAATTTATATAAGTAAATGAATGTAAACTAATAAAAGAGATCTTGTATGAATGAATGAGAATTAAAATAAATAAAAAGTAAAAGATGTGTTAAAGAAACCAATAGAATAAAATATATAAGTTGTGCATAGATCATTTTATTGGCATAATAGTTTTGATCCAGATTCGAATACACGATTTGTTGAAATTCACACCAGTCTGAATTAGGATATTTCGCTTGATTCTTGATGGCGAATGCTTGATATGAATTTTGATATGATTTTGAAGTTTCCTATCACAGTTTATGGCTATGCAAGGAAAATAGAGATTTCTAATCAAGAAATCGGATCAGAGTCTGCACTAGAGTTGTCAAGTTAACAATACTAGCTCGAAGGTGAAATGCGTGTATTCAAGCAAGAGATTAGAATTGATATTGTGTATAAATGATTTATGTGCATCGTACAAACTTAAATAATATTTAAATTCTTTATTGTTTGGCTTTTGGGAAGTTTGGGAAATGATACTTCAAATTGTTTGAGGTTGTATGAATAATCTATTAAGTAGCTATCTAAGGCTGTTGATCGTAAGGTACACTTGGTAGTTTATTATTACCCTTGTACGATGAAAAGTTTCTGAACCAAGACAAATCATTAGTTTTTGGTTGCTATGGATGTGTGATTGATTCTTATGTTGCATATAATGGTCATGCTGCTTTTGTTTGCATATGATTATTATATATATTGTGTTGTTTGTGTTAATGATTGGAACAACTAATATATTACTTTTTTAAGTAGTTTTAACTCTTTTGGATTATGTAAGTAAGATACAGGTTTATGGAAGCAATAGTTGTTGCTTTTGGTTTCATAAATTGAGTTTTGTTTGCACGACAAATAGGTAAGTTTGCGGATTACGGTTTTGTAGCGGTATTATTGTTTTCCCATGGTTTGGGATGTTTTTTTAATTTGAATAAGATATATACCATATAATTATTGATATTGTTATTTTTTCGGACCTAGCTACGCAAAGGAGATGCTGCCGAAATTTTACGTAAATTAAGGACTTAGAAAAAATTTTCATAGAAGTTGAGTTATTTTCAAATTTATATTAGACTTAAATCTGTAAGTTTAATTGTTTATAAATTGACTATTTTGAGTAAAATATAACAAATTTCTTGATTCTTCTTGTTCCTTTTCGGAGATGAAAAGTTTTGAGTGGGGGAGATTGTAATGACCCGTATTTTTGATAATTAAAAGTATTTAATTAAATAAGATTTTGGAATTTAATATTGTCAGAAATTAAAATTTATGATTTATTAACGTGAATTTTATTAGATTATAAATTTTGACCTTAAGATGAAATCCTATTAGAATACGATTTAATGATATTTATTTGAATATAATTAATAACAACTTGAATGTAAATTTCATCGACTATAAATAAAAAAGTTCAGTAAGTTGAAATTCTTAAATAACAAATGTTAATGTTATAAGAATGTAATGAATGTTTATTTCTAATGGGAATATAATTGTAAAGTTTAATAAGGAATAAAATAAATGATGTATCAATTGATGTAATCATATGTTATTTAATTGAAATTATATAGAATCTGGAATCAATTATTTTGTAAGTAAATTTATTAACCTTTGTTTGTAAATAATAAATTTATAAATGCGTTCAAATTACTTAAATGTAAATATTGTTTTATTTCTCATCTTATTATTTAATCCGTTTGAAACTAATTTGGAAATCAATGAAATTAATGGAATTGAAAAATTGGAGTTAATATAAGAAAAGACGTTAACTATAGAATAATGAGTGTAATAAATGGATATTCATCATTGATAAATACATCAGGTAATTTTATTTATTTAATAATAAGAATTTAAAACAAAATAAAAAAATTTTGATTGGAATTTGAATTATAATGAACGGATTTTGTTACCGTTGTAATTCAATGTTGAAATTAATTTAATATTTAAATCTTGGATTTAACATGGAAAATTTAATTTTAAAAGATTATTAATTTCAGTTTAATCAAAATGATGATAGAAAACTTTTAATTTGTAATTTAAAAGTGATTAAATCAGTTTAATAATTATTCGTTTTAATGAACGTGTAAAAATAAATATAATTTGATTTTTAAAGCTAACTTCTATATACAGTAGAATTAGTGTTTGAATTTAGTTTCATTGAGTTTAAAAATACTGAAAACCTATATTTCGATATATAGTATGACCTATTTTTGTTTCGGGCATGAAACGGGATTTTCAAGTCTTTGTTATTGCTTTGACCCAATCGATCTGTTCCATCCATTCCTATTCAATCTTTGCCTATATATATGTATGTATGTATGTATGTATGTATGTATGTATGTATGTATTGTTATAAACCCTAGTTACTTTCTATTCTATTTTCTGTGCGTACATTTTAGTTCTCATCTGCTCCTTCTCAATGGTCATTATCCTAAACCCCAATTGATGATTTCAAATCGAATCGAAAAATTCAAACTACTCCAAACCTATCATACAATATATCATCACGAAGCTCTCAACGAATGGAATCAGCATCTGCAATTCATTTTTCGATTGGGGACTCCATTTGTCCATAAATTAGAGAAACATTCTCAGTCGTCCATTCTAGGGTTTGGATTCAACAGTGGATCGTCGACCATTCGACAATCGGGGGGCACTATAGTGTAGACGAGGCTTAGAGGAGACGATCCAGCAGGTTGGATCGTTTCATCGACGATGAATTTTTCCAGGAAAGACGACGGCGGAGGCGTTTCCTGGCGATGGGGGGTCGCACGCGTGGTATGTGGGGGCGACCGGAGGTGGAGCGCGTGGGGATGGCTTCGGATCTGGGTGCAAGCGCACGAAGGCAGCGGCGGCATCAAGTATTGGACGATGGCTGAAGCTTGTTCGTGCATGCGTATGGATGATTATGGTTTAGGAGGTAAACGTAATTACCAAATTACCCCTAAGTTTATTTTAATTTTATTTTAAATTTCAAACTTCTAACGTTAATAACTTTTGAATACGAACTCAGATTCACACGTGGTTTCTTCCATTGGACTCGTATCGAAATTTCAGATAACGTGAATCTTGTTTAGTCGAATTTGGAGACTGTTGATATTTTGGGCTTTTATTGGATTTTTAATGGGCTTTAAATCAAGGTGAGTGATTTAACCCACTCACGCAATACTAAATTTTCTTATATTAGTTGAATTAAATTTATGAAGCGATAGGATTTTATCGGTTGTCGTTTGGTAGTTTAAATTGACATTTAAATTGATTTGAATTTTATATTGAATTAAATTGATATTTAAATTAATATTGATTTTAATTTCTTATTAAACACTGACAACTGATAATTGATAACTATTATGATATATTGGTTGATTTGGATGTTAATTGTTAGTAGATGCCTATTGATTGATGTAGGATGTGTGGTTGTTGATTTATTTTGATATATTCCTATTATTACCCCGTTTATTATTTAATATCCTATAAATTATCATTTGAATTATTTCATATAAACTAAGAAATAGGTTGAAATGATATATACCCGTGTCATTTAATTTTGGGTTGAAACGATATATATCCATCTATGTAATTAAAATTGAATTTACTGATCACTTGGCCATAGGGTAGAAAATTATATACGGACATCGGATAGGTTAAATTAAATGGTTTTAAAGTCTTGAATTTAAATTGGTTTCAATGATATTTTTTTGAAGAAAATAAAAATTGGATTTATATGGACTAAATTATTTTCTAAATTTGAGTTTGAAATGTTGAAATTTTAATTGTTTAAAGGATTTAATTTGAGATCTTAAGTTGAATTTGAGAAATGACTTAAATTTATTGAAAGTGAATTATTTTAAAGGTTTAAACTTTTATTTAAACTTTGAATTTACTGTAATTAAAGTGGTTTAAAGTGGTATTTCAAAGTTTTGGATGTGAAATGGATTTAAACTAAATTGTTTAAAAATGATAATTTGAGTTGAAACTTTCAGCCTTTGAATAAATCATTTTAATTGAATTTGAAGTAAAATTGGAAATCGTCTGAATTGAGGTTGATTTAAATTGAATTTTAAATATGAAGTTTACTTGAACTAGAAGTCGAAGAATTGATTTCATTGTGATTTGGAACATGAGTTCAAATTGTTGTGAAAGAAAGAAAGAGTTTTAATATAAACTGTTTTAATATAAAAAATATTTTAATAATCAAATTGTTTAATATATAAACTATTTTAATTACCTAAACTATTTTCAATATTAAAACTATTTTATATTCTAACTATTTTCAGTCTTTAAAACTATTTAAATTATTCCAAACTATTTTTCAATATTAAAACTATTATTAATTATCCAAACTATTTTCAATATTATAACTATTCTAATTATTCAAAACCATTTTCAATATTCAAACTGTTTTGAAGGGGGAACTATTTAGATTTAAATCAGTGATTTAAATACGAATATTTTGATACGAAGGTATAAACTGTTTGAATTCGAAATGATTTTAATGTGAATTTGATATTTTGATATAAAGTATGACTTGTTATTGAAATTTAAAAGAACCAACCGGTCTGAAAAATGATGTTTGGTTGTTAAAGAGACCGGGGCTGAATATTGGCATACTCTTTGTCAATACCGAAACCACTTTAACAACCATGTACGCGGTGAATGATCCAGAATGAAGTGGTTGAATCGATGACATTTACTGGAATGAAGAAAGAGAAAGATGATGGATGACCCCAACACTTGTGTCAATTTGAATGACTAAAACAGAAGCCTATGTCTGGCCAAGGGGTTAGCTACCTTTAGGGGCCCCACCCCTTCGCATTATTATATTTATTTTGACTCAATCGGTGCACCTTGATTTGATCATGGGGGTGGTGGACTCGGTCGGCAGTCGTGGCTACGATGTGTTACGACCAACCAGAAAGGGTAAACTGGTAGAATCCTACCTTAGGCATTGCCTCACGTGCCTTGTCATACTTTTATCCTTATACGCGACCACTACGACTTTGTTTTAGTGTTGTCTTATCACGGCGCATCCCTGACTACCGACGTTACTAGTGATGCTACTAAGGCAATATGATGCCCCACCCTGAGACCCACATTAACAAAGAGTATTACTTGGTAATACCATCTGTTAATGTGGAGAATAAGGCTGGTTAGGAGCGACCATCTATAGCCTTGTCATAAAAATCTATTGAATACGTCGACAAATGATATATACATTTTTTCTATCTCAAGTGGATCGACATATCCAATAAATACTTAATACAAAGCCATAGGTGGCTATAGGATCCATCAGAACAAAATACAACAACTCAAATGCAAAACACATTACAGAACAGTAGATCATCACATATTTATATATACATATACAGATACATCACAGAGTATACAAAATGATACAGGTCAAGTGGTATAGCGACCATAATATACAAGCGAGTCAAAAGAATATACATATCAAAGTAGCAAACAAAAAGGACTACACAAAAAGTTATAACAAAAGGAGCTAGCAGAATAGAGTCCATGCGGAAGTAGAATAGGCTAAGTCCAAATGTACCTAACCTGAAACACCTCGGTCTGACTTGAGTATAAATAAACAGGTCAGTCTAGCTAAACAAATCAGTTTACAAAGATAAGCGATAATACGAGCATATAGATAATGCGATAATATTCTCAAGTGATAAGGGACAATTAAAGTGTATGGTTTATCAAGTGATAATATGGTATCACTACACAAATATACAATCTAAAGAGATAAAACAATTCATAAAACACTAAATATAGCAAGCCTCATATCATCGGCATATCACAAATCATCAATAAAGATTTAGGGAAAATTATAGCTCCTAAAAAGGAGAAATCCCAAACCCGCCATAACGGCAATTTCAAAAGCAACTCAAAGAAATCACCATCTCCAAATGCGCCACAAGGCAAATATATCTCCAAATAGGAGATTAAAATCTCAAATATACGCCAAATCGGCAATCTCAATAAAATGCCAGTGTAGGCGACTCAAATCTCAAAGATAGAACTCACGAGAGTTCAAATTCCCAAAAGGTAATCGCCGTATATATATATATATATATATAATATCCCAAACGGCTCAAATGGCCAACAATAAAAAGGCGGCACTCTAGGAAAATAACAAACATCAATGAAATCATCTCAAAGATATAGCACGTGCTTATGGCCGAAGGCCGCCAAGTTCTGTTCTCTCAAAATAAGGCACCACGTCTCTTAGACAAACGTCCCGAAGGACAAATACGTTGCAATCGACAAATACGTCTCTTAAAAAAACGTCCCGAAGAACAAATGACCCGAAGGTCCAGTACTGGCTAATACATCTCTTAGATAAATGCGTCATAAACTTTCGGATAGGAACCTAAATAGTGTTAACGTATGTCCCATACCACACATTCACACTAAATGGTTTACTAACCGCTAGTAAATTTCACACTCAAATCAGTAAAAAGTTTACCTCATCTCATCGGTAAACTCGACCCGAAAGTCAAAACGATCAAACGGAAAATTTGGAAATTAACCAATAAGATAAACGCACGTGTCCCATACCACGTGTTTTACCAAACCGTTTAATTCTCTTTCTCATTCGCTCGAAATGTGCAAAAACGTGTAATTTATATATAAAATAATTTACTTTGGAAAACAAGCTTTTAAAACCAATTTTCGAAATCAATTTAGAAAACCGTATTTGAAAATTCCCTTATTTTAGAGAATAAATAGATTTTCTATTTGAAAATAATTTAAAATATTTTATAATAATTATTTTGAAATGCCCATTAATTTTAAAAATCATTCCAATAGATTTGGAGAAAACCGTGCTCGAAAACGAACAAAAACAAGGAAAATCACTCAAACCAATATTCGAATTTAAATTCAAATTAAATTCAAAATAATTCAAAATTTGAATTTCAAAATCTCCAAAATTTAGCCAGTCTATAGATAGACATCATGGACTTCAGAAATGATCAAAATCATCATGAAATATAACCAAGAAATTGAGCAAAAGAAAGTCGACCTAGGAGCCTCTGGGTCAACAGTCAGGTCGACCCAGGGAGGGGTGGCAGTCGACCTAGCATACAAACTTTGTTTTAGTTGATTTTCTGCTCGTCGACTAATTTTCCAGCAAGATTTTAACATATCTGTAACGACCTATAATTTCCCTACTTCGAAAATAAGAGATTTCGTTCATTTTAATTTTAAAAGGAATTTAAATCTTAAATAAATATGTTATGTATAATAAATAATTATATATTCCTATAATTAATAAATTAAAAAGTATAAATTTGGATTTTAGAACAAATCAACAAAAGTTAAGCTTTGTTAATAATAAATAAAGGCTTAAATAAATAGGTTTAAATATTTATTTGATAATTTAAATCTTATTTAAAACATCTAATAAAGATAATAAAAGTATATTGATATATTTAAAAATAAATAATCGTTTTACAAAAATAACCAAAATTTGTCGTATTTTGTTAGTTTTACATACACTATAAAATTAAAGATTTTGATATTATTCAAATACGATTTTAAAATATGAATAGACATATTTTAATTTATTTAAAGAAGGGAAAAATTCATTTTAAAACTTGGTTTACATCAATATATAGCTTAACAAAAACGTCAAATCTTAATGGTAAAATTTGTCGACAAAAATACCGTTTCAACCGAAACAAGTTGTCAACAAGTTGTTGCAACTTGATACATTTCTAACATACACATATGTATAAATACAACTTTACAAACTTTTAAAACATTTAAACATTTAGCAGAAAAAGACAAAAGAGGCTTACTTTTGAAAAGTTAAAATAAATATATAAAAGTGAAAATACATGATTTGACTAATTAAATTTTATTTTAAATCTTTATAAACAACATCATTACACTCATTTCCATCACCATTAATGCTTAAGTCATATCACTTATGGAAAAGGAGCAAAATGTTATTTTAACATTTTAAAATTTAAGAAAATAATGCAAACAACATTTCTTAAGTACAAATTCAAATCAATTCTTCTCCATTAAATAAAGGTCAAATCAAGGGTTAAAAAGTAAATGAAAAGTCAAAAAGTAGTGGAGGGTATTTTAGTCATTTGCCATTCAAAACTCAATTATAAATAAACATGCACGCCTTTCATTTTTTTCACATTTCATTATTTCTTTCTTCTTCACTTTCTCCTTCTTCTTCATTTCTATTTCCATGGCTTCCTACCTCTCCATTCTCTTCACCATCTAATCCATTCTTTTAAAAAAAATATAAAACAAATACAAAAGAATTTCACCTCCAAAACTCCACAAAAACAACACCTTCCTTCCCCTCTACCTTCGGCCTCACCACCCATCCACAACCACGACCATACACCACCTCCACCCTACAAGGCCGTACCCCCTCCTTACCACCAAGGCCGAGCCCAAAAATTTCACCTACCCACCTCAAAACCCACCTACCCGGCTCACCTACAAGCCATACCCCAAGCCCAAAGCCCAAAGCCACATACCCAAGGCCGTACACTCCATTCCCTTCCAAAAGGCTATGGACAAAATAAATAAAAAGAAAACGAAAAAGAAAAAGAAAAGAAAACGAGAGAAGGAAAGGAAAGCAACAAATCGAGACGTTTGGAAATAACACGTTAGCTCGAGAGACGCAAATCTCACGTTAAAGTTTGACAGAGTGGATATAAAGGTGAGAAATTCTCATCGCTTTTAAATTTATATTTTGGTTATGTTAAAACAATCATATTTATATCCTTATGACATATGAATGTTTATTTGATTATTAATATGGATGATTTGATAGTTGGTTAGATAATTGAATGGTGATAATATATCCCGTTATGGTTTTAATAGTGAATGTTGGATTTGAAATCATATGTTATGTGATTTGTTGAATGGATGTTATGTTAGTGATGAATATGGATATTGGTTATGTTCATTTTGATTAAGTGATTTGTTAATAAGACCATATTTTAATGATATGAGATATTTTGGGAAAATAAATCTCTTTTCGATTAGAAGTGAAATTAAAGTAAAAATAAAAGAGGATTTGAAATTTGAAGTGAATCGGATTTAAAAAGGATAGTTAAATTGAAATTGAAATTGAGATGAATAGTGAAATTGAAATCGATTTTGAAAATTGAAGTTTAGTTTGAGATTGAATTGAAGTTTAAATTGAAATTAGATTTGGAATCTAAGTTTTAAATATGTTTAATTTGAAGTTAGAATTGAAATTGAGATTTAAAAATTTAATATTAAAATAATAGGAATATAATAATATTATAATATGGTAATAGTGAAAATATATTTTAAATACTTTAAAAAGTGAAAATATTGATTTATAATGATTTTATAAGTGATAGAATTCAATTTGAATAAATTATTTCAAATATTGAAAAATAAGTTAAAACAAGATGCGTCGCGCAACGGGAGTTCGCAATTTCGCGCCGAAAAGTTCAAATGAGTGTGTAGAGTGGAATATAACTAGGAATTCTTCTAGATA
The DNA here is from genome assembly GCA_030737815.1 of Allium fistulosum. Classification (NCBI taxonomy): domain Eukaryota; kingdom Viridiplantae; phylum Streptophyta; class Magnoliopsida; order Asparagales; family Amaryllidaceae; genus Allium; species Allium fistulosum. Next base: position 1,440,550,383 of record CM060902.1, read on the forward strand.
AGAAAATTCCGGACTATTATATCCATATCTTCTAAACGAAGAAAGAAAATCAAAATTTTGTTGAGTAGATTTTGAATTAAGTCCAAATAAATTTTCTAGAAAAATCGCGCTAGTGCAATTAAGTGACCATAACAGGAATTCTGTTTAAATGAACGTTTTTAATATTGAAAAAATATGAAATAAATTAGATAAATCTATTTAAATGGTTTAAAAGAGATTTGGATTGGAAAATATGAATTATCGAATGTTTAAAAGTTGATTTAAACAAATAAGCTTATATAGCACTTTCCGTGACACTTTTATGCTACAAATGGTATAACTTTTTGAAAATACGTTTAAATGTAACGATTTTTCCCAGAATCAATTGTGAGTGTTTTTAAGAGGAAAGTTAAGCGTTTTAAAAGATAATTGGGAGTCTTCATGATCAATTCCAAAATAAAGTTGATAACTGAGTATGCGGAAACGACTAGTACATTTGTCCCGCCTGTGAGATCTCGGAAGATAAAACAAGGTGTTTAACTAAGGTTTGGGATGGAGCAACCAATGCCCTGAACTTACCTGGCCTATGTTTTCTTTTCTTAGGCGAGGGGTGGAACAGATCGAAAGGAAAGCTGGGATGCTCTAAGATAAAAAGATTGTATTAAGTTTCCGAAATAAAAGAAGATCGGTATTATCCAGAATTTAAGCAATCTTCAAAATGAATGATTTCTATGATCCTTTTTACTCAAAAATGTTTGCTAAGTTTATTTTAGGGTTTATCGTAAACGATGTCTTAAATAACATTGTTTTTGACCCGCTTAAAAGTTAAGGAATTTGGATCAAGAGTTAAGTAAGGAAATTTGAAAATATTATCCAAAGAAAAAGAATGAATTACTTAGAATTATCCTAAGTTTAAAGAAAGAGATTTCAAAATCATCCGAAAAGAGTTAAAGTGAAAAGAGACTTAATAAATACTGTATACTCATATTCACCTTTTATCGATAATTGGATTTCGAAGGAACCGGGGTCGGATTTGGGTGATTCCTATCCGAAAACCACTCCGAACCAATGTATACGTTCGAATGTGAAGACATATTGAAGATGATGATTATTGAAGACCGTGGACCTTCATAGCATGGAAACTGCCTGTTGAACATGCTCTGGTTGGCCCCCATTATAGATTTATATATAGCAGTGGTCTCCTCGTGGTGGAGAATTTTCGGATTGCAAGGACTACTCGCTACTAGTGGTAGTAGGAGAGTGCCTTTGGTTTGTCCTGTTCCTGGACAATTTGTATGGATGTTTGTTTGACATTGCATTTCTAATGATTACGAACATTGATTTTTACAAACGTACATCTGTTTGTTGGCGGAGAAGGCAACATCTCTTAGCTTAACACCCTTCCTTTAGACGTACGAGCTCAAGGGTTGTATTTTTGTGGAAGGTAATTAGTAGTCAACGGAAATGGCAATGTGGCATTCAGAGATGTGCTATGTGAAAAGGTAATCGATGCTCCAAGCCTCATCAAACCGGAAATGACCGAAACAGGATTAGATGCAGCAAGGCTAAGTAGGTCATTCCCAAGTAGGGTATGATCATCCCCTTCTGGATATATTTCTTTCTGCTGGGATGTTCGGGATGTAAATTAATGTGGTGTATTGAAACGAGAGCTCGGTTAAAGGTCGGTAACGACCGGGGGATGACATATTTGGTACTACCTAGTTAAAGAGGTAGGCCAGTCTTGTGTTGGTAAAGGGTGGATGTTCTGTGCCTCGGGACATCCATCTAGAGGTGTACCCATTTTGGAAGGTAGATCCTTCACCTGGTCATTTGTATGGAAATCCATTCTCCAATAAGAACCTACGGTTTTGTTTGTATTGGCGTAATGAATAGTCTCGAAATGCTATATGGGTAACCATTTCAGATAAGATTAATAAGTTTATTTGCAAATGTTTCCAAAGGAATGTAATTAGAAATAATATCAAATGTTTTGATATATAAAAGTGTTTTAGTTATCATAAGATAAAAACCCGTCTGTGTTTATGTGTGGGCGTGGTCTTATGAGATACTCTTATTTCAAAGGATTTTATCCAAAGGATATATGACACTGTCATTTATTATTGAGTTTTTCTCTCACGCTGGTTTATCAAGCCTGATCCGGGTATTTTCAATACTCGGGTCAGATCCGAGTAGTTTTAGGTTTAGTCGAAGACGATTGGAGTTTCCAAAGGAGAGATGGAGATATTCATTTACGTATGGACGTATTCTATTATCCGCTATACTTAGTTTGTTTTAGTTTATGTTTGTCAGCAATTGTAAGGACATATGTTTATAACTATCCAAGCTGAATTTAGGTTAGACTCTGATATATGTATTTAAATGTTTTTCGCTGTAAAGATATTTATTCTATATTATATGTTATTCCATTCATGTGAGATTCTGTTATGTCTTATTTTCTTTATTACCCTTCATGTTCCGTATTTTCGTGCAATTTGATTTGGACATGTGTGGTTTATTGTCGATTCAAAGGGTATGGAAAAATGGGTCGTGACATTTGGTATCAGAGCTAAAGGTTAACCAGGAACCTTGGCTTTGTTATGGTTAAAGTCTCATCAGAGATAGGATTAGTAATATCCTAGGATGAGTAACTCATTAGAGATAGGGTTAGTAACATCCTAGAATGAGTTATGAGAGTATTATATATATGAGTGCATATTTGTTAATTTTATAAAAGTGATTTTCTTTAAAAAAAATGGGTAAATGAAATAGTTTTACCTTAGGTTTATATTTCAAATATACAAAGAGGATATTATTATATTTTGGGTAAGAAATTAAGAATTGATTGTAATTTAGCTTAGTAAAACTTAAATATGAATATCTTGTGATTAGAATTTCACAATTTGACTATTAGATATTCCATATAGAATCAATTAGTTGAAAACTAGAATTTAGAACATTAATCATATACCCTTAGGTATTTAGTATTAAGAAATAATAATGATTAAGTGATTTTCATAATGGATGGATTTAAAAGCTAAGTACAAGTATCTTGTGAAGTAAAATTCACGATTTGATTATAAGATATTTGATGATAATATTGAAGCTAGAAGTTGTAACTAGAGATAGTAAAGGGAAAATGCATGCTTAGAAAAAAAATTCTTATCAATAAGATAGAAAAAGATAGGTCGGAATTGAGACTTTGAGTAAATATAATATGAAAGTGTAAGTTCTATAACTCATAAAGGAGATAAGGTAATTTGAAATTTAAACACTTTGATTAGGTTAAAAATCAAAGTGAAATTTAGGAATAAGTGATCAGGAATATCATCCTAATATAAAACTTTGAATTAGCGATACATTTTGGGTAACATTTGTAATTCGTGATAAAGTAAGATTAGAAGTGGATAGTTTTGAATAATATGGTTAGTAGGTTAATTGTTGGATGAAAATATTTAAGTAACAAATACCATGTGAACTAAGTTTCACAGTTTGACCATAAGATATTTAATGGATTTAAGGTCAAGAAATTTGATTAAAAATGGATAGGTAAATAAGTTAAGTAGTTAATCATAGAATTAGTAAGAAAAAGGTGTACACTTAGTAAAGTTGTCTTATTAATATATGGATAAGATAAATAATGTCAGCTAAATTAAGACCTTAGATAAATAAAAATAAGGATTAAGTCTTTTAACTTATTATTTGAGATAATAGTAGAATTCCATAATAGTTGAACCCTTAATTGAAGTAATAACAGTTTGAAGTTTGGGGATATGTATATATACTCTTAGAAAGTAAAGGTATATTATGCAAGTTTAAGTCATATTTGTATGCTTAAGTAATAATGTATTTAAAATAAAGTAAATGTTTGTGAAATAAACTTGGATTAATTGAAATTTTGAAAAATGTAGTAGGTAAAAAATGAATGTGAATAAGTACATAAGTTAAACGTAGATCATTTTGGTACATAAATTTTGATCTAAGATTTGAGTACAGAACTTTGAGGTGTTTACACCAATCCGAAAAAGGATTTATCACTTGATTTCTGATGGCGAGCATTGATGAGAGTTTACGATTATGTACTCGAGTTTTCTATCATAGTTGAGAGCTATGCAAGGAAAGCAAAGGTTTGTGATCAGGAAGTCTGATCAAAGTCCGCACTAGAAAATCGGAGGATCGATGCTAGTTCGGAGGTAAAGTTGTGGATTCGAATAATAGATTTAACCAATTATCACATATAGTATGATGTTTTGGGTCTATCTACATAGTAGTTGGATAATTATCTTAAATTGTACGCTCTAAAATTTGGGGTTTAGTCCTTTAGTATGATATTTTGGTTGACTAATGTAGATAGTTGACTTATGACTATGTATTTACCTCAAGTGTGTAGTATGCACTCAGGTTGGGACTAGGATCAATGATTGTATTTCATGGTCAGTATTTAGTAGTAGTATTTCCTTTGACACATATTATTCACCTTTATAGCTCTGTATCTTTGATTTCATTTCGAGGACGAAATGCTTTTAAGTAGGGGAGAATGTAACGACCCGTAATTTTGCTACTTCGAAAATAAGATATTTCGTTCATTTTAAATTTAAAAGGAATTTAAATCTTAAATAAATATGTTATATATAATAAATAATTATATATTCTTATAATTAATAAATTAAAAAGTATAAATTTGGATTTTAGAACAAATCAACAAAAGTTAAGTTTTGTTAATAATAAATAAAGGCTTAAATAAATAGGTTTAAATATTTATTTGATAAGTTAAATCTTATTTAAAACATCTAATAAAGATAATAAAAGTATATTAATATATTTAAAAATAAATAATCGTTTTGCAAAAATAACCAAAATTTGTCGTATTTTGTAAGTTTTACATACACTATAAAATTAAAGATTTTGATATTATTCAAATACGATTTTAAAATATGAATAGACATGTTTTAATTTATTTAAAGAAAGGAAAAATTCATTTTAAAATTTGGTTTACATCAATATATAGCTTAACAAAAACGTCAAATTTTAACTGTAAAATTTGTCGACAAAAACACCGTTTTCAACCGAAACAAGTTGTTGCAACTTGATACATTTTCTAACATACAAATATGCATAAATACAACTTTACAAACTTTTAAAACATTTAAACATTTAGCACTAAAAGACAAAAGAGGTTTACTTTTGAAAAGTTAAAATAAATGTATAAAAGTGAAAAGACATGATTTGACTAATTAAATTTTATTTTAAATCTTTATAAACAACATCATTACACTCATTTCCATCACCATTAATGCTTAAGTCATATCACTTATGGAAAAGGAGCAAAATCTTATTTTAACATTTTAAAATTTTTAAAAATAATGCAAACATCATTTCTTAAGTACAAATTCAAATCAAACGATTTCTTCTCCATTAAGCAAAGGTCAAATCAAGGGTAAAAAAGTAAATGAAAAGTCAAAAAGTAGTGGAGGGTATTTTAGTCATTTACCATTCAAAATTCAATTATAAATAAACATGCACACCTTTCATTTTTTCACATTTCATTCTTTCCTTCTTAATAAATCCTGTATACTCAAATTCACTTTTTATCGATAATTGGATTTCGAAGGAACCGGGGTCGGATTTGGGTGATTCCTATCCGAAAACCACTTCGAACCAATGTATACGTTCGAATGTGAAGACATATTGAAGATGATGATTATTGAAGACCGTGGATCTTCATAGCATGGAAACTGCTTATTGAACATGCTCTGGTTGGCCCTCATTATAGATTTATATATATAAAAGCGGTCTCCTCGTGGAGGAGATTTTTCGGATTGCAAGGACTACTCGCTACTAGTGGTAGTAGGAGAGTGCCTTCGGTTTGTCCTGTTCCTGGACAATTTGTATGAACGTTTGTCTGACATTGCATTTCTAATGATTACGAACATTGGTTTTTACAAACGTACATCTGTTTGTCAACAATTGTAAGGACAAATGTTTATAACTGTCCAAGCTGAATTTAGGTTAGACTCTGATATATGTATTTAAATGTTTTCCGCTGTAAAGATATTTATTCAATATTATATGTTATTCCATTTGTGTGAGATTCTGTTCTGTCTTATTTTCTTTATTACCCTTCATGTTCCGTATTTTCGTGCAATTTGAGTTGGACATGTGTGGTTTATTGTCGATTCAAAGGGTACGGAAAATCAGGTCGTGACAATATCAAATGATCATAAAATTCAACCAAAATTTACAGAGATGGAGTTCAACATGGAAGCTACCAAATGCAAGAAGTCTGGCAGCATTTCATTGCCAGAATCACAAGATATAAGGGTTCAAAGATGCAACAGAAACAGAATATAAATAAGCAAAATATTCACTACAGGAAATTGCAAACAGAAACAAATTTTCTACAGATTCAAGCACTGGCACTTTTGTTTTTGCTAGATTATGAGCTTATACAACTCACCTTGCTGATTTGTTGTAAAAGCTCGGATTTTGCAGCAAAGTTGAAGCCTTTTGGCAAGATTGGAGCTTCTCAATACCTGTAGGAAGCAAATATAGGACATGCAAACAATATACAGTAAAAATTTGAAAAATTCTTACTTTAACAAGAATTTGTGAGGAAATTGAAGTAGGTTGGAGTGGATTACCTTTGATTTATCACTAGATTGTAAAAAGTCTTTGTTTTGTTGAATTAAAATGAAGAAATTGCTTGAATTTTGCAAATTGAGATAATAGTTTACTGAATTTTTCTTTTTAGGTTGGAGGAGGAAGAAGAGACTGAAAATGAACGTACAGACTCTTTCTTCTTTTCCCTCTTCTAACAGGCTAAGTGAATATGGGCTGAATTGGACCCAAATAAAAAAAGAAAATGAGATGGCTTAAGGTTAAAATCAACACTTAGCCAAAAATATATGCGCACATCCCATATATACACAAATAAAAATTCATTTCTTTTTTATTACACAGAAGAAAAATATGAAAACTTGTATGCATATAAAATAAAACATTTTCTATCATTTAAAAAGATTAATTTATTTTTTTAAACATTTTTATTATTAGAATCCTTAATTTAACACAAATACACCATTTACTCAAATAAATGAATAAAACATTGTTTTTAACTTCTAAAATTCCACAAAATTTGTTTTCTCACTTATAAAAATAATTCAAACCATTTCAAAACATTATTTACAGCCAAAACTTATTTTTAACCCAATTTTCACCTTTTATTTCAATAAACCACCTTTAAAAATTACATACTTCTTTTAAAATTATTAAAACAAGCAAATGGGTAATAAATAATATAATTGTTGCATTTTCTCTAAAATGAAATCATTTCATTATTTAAAGCCCATATTCTATTTATTATCACTCCAAACAAAATAAAATAAAACTTGGAATTCATTTTCTCCTTTTAAATTCCAAATTCATTGTTTATTTCAATTAAACAATTTAATTTCTCCAATTTTAATTTAATTTACAATATTAAATTATAACCATCGTTATAATTCAATATTGACAGGAAATCTCCAAAGTGAAAAGAGGCTTAATAAATCTTGTATACTCATATTCACTTTTTATCGATAATTGGATTTCGAAGGAACCGGGGTCGGATTTGGGTGATTCCTATCCGAAAACCACTTCGAACCAGTGTATACGTTCGAATGTGAAGACATATTGAAGATGATGATTATTGAAGATCGTGGATCTTCATAGCGTGGAAACTGCTTGTTGCATGCTCTGGTTGGGCCTCATTATAGATTTATATATATAGTAGTTGTCTCCCCGTGGTGGAGATTTTTCGGATTGCAAGGACTACTCGCTACTAGTGGTGGTAGGAGAGTGCCTTCGGTTTGTCCTGTTCCTGGATAATTTGTATGGACGTTTGTCTGACATTGCATTTCTAATGATTACGAACATTGGTTTTTACAAACTTACATCTGTTTGGTGGTGGAGAAGGCAACTTCTCTTAGCTTAACACCTTTCCTTGAGACGTACGAGCTCAAGGGTTGTATTTTTGTGGAAGGCTATTAGTAGTCAACGAAAATGGCAATGTGGCATTCAGAGATGTGCTATGTGAAAAGGTAATCGTTGCCACAAGCCTCATCAAACCGGAAATGACCGAAATAGGATTAGATGCAACAAGGCTAAGTAGGTCATTCCTAAGTAGGGTATGATCATCCCCTTCTAGATATATTTCTTTCCGCTGTGACGTTCAGGATGTAAATTAATGTGGTGTATGGAAACGAGCGCTCGGTTAAAAGTCGGTAACGACCGGGGGATGACATATTCGGTACTACCTAGTTAAAGAGGTAGGCCGGTCTTGTGTTGGTAGAGGGCAGATGTTCTGTGCCTCGGGACATCCATCTAGAGGTGTACCCATTTCAGAAGGTAGATCCTTCACCTGGTCATTTGTATGGAAATCCATTCTCCAATAAGAACCTACGGTTTTGTTTGTATTGGTGTAATGAATAGCCTCGAAATGCTATATGGGTAACCATTTCGGATAAGATTAATAAGTTTATTTGCAAATGTTTTCAAAGGAATGTCATTAGAAATAATATCAAATGTTTTGATATATAAAAGTGTTTTAGTTATCATAAGATAAAAACCAGTCCGTGTTTATTTATGGACGTGGTCTTATGAGATACTCTTGTTTTCAAAGGATTTTATCCAAAGGCTGATTGTAACAACCCGCATATTTTACGATTGTATATTTAAATGTTTTATTTAAATATAGCATCGTTAATCGGATTAAAGTCCGAAAAGCTACTTTTTGTAAACAGTCGAATTGGGACTCGAGACCACTTCCATTGAGTCTAAAATGGCGTTTACAACTTTTTTGAGTATAAACATCGATATGTTTGGAGTTGAGTAGAATTTGCTATTTTTCTACTAGGGCTTTGGGTTTGGGTTCCGACTCACTAACCCATCTAACACCCTAACTCAGCCCTCTCCTCTTCACTTCATTCTATCATTTCCTAACACTTCAAGCTCAGAAAAAATGGGGAGAGGAATGAGAAATTAAAAATTCAAAACCCTAGTTTCCTTTGCAAATTCAAGTTCTTGCTCCAAATTCAAAGAGAAGCTTAGGTAAGCATCCTCTTCATCTTCTCCATCTATATCTCTCTTCAATTTTAGAATTTCCTAAACCCTAACTTAGGAAATGTTTTTCATTTGAGCTTAGATTGAAGCTTCTTGGGTTAAAATTGAAGAGTGATTGTTCTTGCCTTGCTCTATAGCTTCTCTCTTGTGTTTTGGGGTTTAAAGGTGAGTTCTTTAACTCACATCTACGTCTATAGCTATCATTGTTGTTTGGTATGAATTCCTAACACTAGTGCATATTCATTTGCTTTTGATTTGAATTGATTTGGTGAATTTTCCCAATTTTGGTGTTTTAGTCCAATTTTATGAAAAATCCTTCTATGGATATTTGGACATTGATATTCGGGGTGTATCGAAGAGCCTTTAAGGCCGGGTTGTCGCTTGGCGTAAATCCTTAGTAGTCGTTGCTCTTCCGATTAGTTTTGGCCACTTTGGCCTATGCAAAATGGTGCCCAGACCAGGTGACCAGACGTCTGGTGATCAAGTCCAGACGTCTGGTGATCAAGTCCAGACGTCTGGTTTGGACCTGGAGCAAAAATATATGCACGTAGTATTTAAAAAAAAGACAGAACCTAAATTCAGATGTTTGAGTTTTTGGTTCAGACGTCTAAAAAGGTTTCAGACGTCTGAAAAGTTTTCAGGCGTCTGGTTTGCCAAACCAGACGTCTAGAATGGTTTTTCTGGATTTTCCAGAACCTAAATCCAGTCGTCTGGATTGACCCCCAGACGTCTGGAACTGTGCATATTTGCCTATTTAGGCTTTTCTTGATTTAATTTCTATTGTTTATCGATTTTAGTTGCTCCTATTAGTTGTTATCACTTTTATCGACCATGATGACTTCTCTTTCGGGATTTTTGGGAATATCCATTTTGATGGATTTGGTATCAATTTCTTTGGATTTAATTCACGTCTTCATATCTGAATCTTTGGTGATTGATTGTTTCTACAATAATTTTTGTGATTTGTCACTTCTAAAATACAAAGGTTTCTATACTAGTAGTAAATACTCAAACTCTTTCATCAAAACGATTTCGACACTATTTTAAATATAAAGCTTGTTTCAAAACCGTTATCCAATCTATTAGTATATACAAACCTTTACCTCATTCGTATGAGAAATCTAATTAAACGGCTTAGTAAAACAAGTGGTATGAAATGCTTGCGTTTACTTGGTCGGTTAATTCTTGGACTTGTTCGATTGAACTCTTGTGACAATTTTCGAGTGGAAATCTACAATCTTTTCGTAAATATTTGAGTTAAGAAAGTGGTTATGGGACATGAAGCTAAACTCTTTTATTTACTAGCTTAGTGTAATCGACACTTCTTGATGATCGATGATGATCATTTTGTGATTTAGACTAGCATTGTGCGATGTCTCTTTGTCCACGTGGGGGACTATACCCCGTTCTATTGAGCTTCGTCTCATTTTTATGGGCTAGCGACCCATGGTCTTTGGATCGTTCGTGGAGCAATCGGCTCATTAAGTCGGTGCATGGGGTGTATCTTTTTAGGTGCATCGATGTTCGACTAGGCATGGGGTGTATCTTTCTAGGTGCATCGATGTTAGTTTATACATGGGGCGTATCTTTTCAGGTGCGTCGATGTTCGACTGTGCATGGGGCGTATCTTTCTAGGTGCGTCAATGTTCGGTTTATGGTTAGCGACCATGGAATAGCGTTCCGTTTGTGATACACGTGTTGGTGAGTTTTCATGCTCCCGTTTGTGATAGGCCTTCCCCCTTTTGTGATTTCTGGATTTCTGGTTGTGATTTCTAGAATTTGTGTTTCACCAATTTTCGTGGATTGGCATTGATATGTTTTGTCAGTATTTGTGTTTTGTTGAATTATTTAAAGAATTGATTCTTTTTGGTGCTTCAAGTGGATTTGAGATATTGTATGGTTTTTGTTGTTATTTGATGTATACTAGACACAGTATGACATTTTTGTTATCATACGATTTTAGTCATATCTCTTATCCTATATCATTTTTATCTGATATTTATAGCTAGACTGATCCGTTTATTATTTTCTTATTAAATAATACTTGGGTCAGACCGAGGTATTTCAGGTGCTCCTGCTAGACTTCTTATCAGGGTCCGTCATCTGACTTTTGGCTAACTACTTTAGCATAGTAGTTATTATACATTTGAGCTATAGACTCCTTGATGTATAATTATTCTTTTGTCTCGCACTTGTATCTATTCATTGTGATGTAGTGGATCTTATATGACCACTATTTTGATGTACACTTTTATGTGTTATATTCATATCTGTTTCCGCCTTTGTGATATGAATATCTGTGACTGATTTGTGTTATGTTTATTTCTATATTTGTTTCCGAAGACTACTTAGCCACTGTGTGGTAGCTTTGAGTTTGTATTAGATATGTCGGATTTCCTCCAGAAATGAAATGTAAGTTATATTTTCTGACATATCGGTACTCGCACAAAACAATTACATAGATGGTCGCTTCTCAACAACCTTATTCTTCGTGCTAGTCGACGGCATTACCTCGTTAGTGTCCTTGGCTAGCGTGAGTACAGAGGTGGGGCGTCACAGCATGGTATCAGAGCAAACTTCGGAACAATGTAGAATAATCTAGCAAGGATCATTGTCCTAAGTCTTTCTTAGGAATTGTGCCATAGGATTTGATTCGAGTCTTCGTACCGTTCTATCCTATTTTCTTTTATGATGCCTTGTTTTTATCAATCAAGTTTGTTTTATATTCATTTTGTGAATAACCTTTTTCTTCTTCTTTCTTTCTTAAAGAAGAGAAATGGTTAGACCAGGCCGCCCCAGCGCCGGTCAATCTAGTGCTACTCCCCAGGATGGAGTATTTATGTTAGCTCAATAACTTTTAGATCTTGTGAACAATGCCCGAGCTGCCGGACCCGCTCCAGCGCCTACTCACCCTAAATCCGGGTTTGCACGCTTGTGCAGGGATTATACCGCTTTGGGTGGAGGCCATTAAAGGGTTCCGAAACCATTATAGAAATCCAAGCTTGGCTTAGATCATGCGATCGCATCTTTTCCCACATGGATCTTATTGATTCACTTCGAGTCCAAGTGGCTTCTAGCATGCTCCAAGAAAGAGCATTAGATTGGTATGAGCTTTTGATTTCTAAAATTATCGAAGCGGATCTTACTTGGGAGCAATTCCGGGAAAGGTTCGAATTGAAATTTGTGCGGGAGGCTGAAAAAGTAACTTTAGCCCGACGCTTTATTGACCTTGTTCAAGGTGAATCTTCTGTGACGGATTATGTCGCATCTTTTGAATCTCTCTCTAAATATGGGGTCGAGTATATTAATACCCCATTGAAGAAAAATCAGAGGTTTGTCTATGGGTTGAATAAGAACCTCAAAAGGCCTTTACTTCTGAAACAGGAAGTTTCTTCCGATCAGCTTGTTGATATCGCTCTTCGGCTTGAAGAGTCCGATAGAGAAAGTGATATTGAAGTTGTGCATGCCAAATAGAACTTCAACAATAACATAAAGAGGCCTATTAAGTTCAAAGGCCCCAATCTTGAAAAGAAAGGGGAGCCAGAAACTTCTGTAGCAAAGACTCCTACCTCTAGTCGTGGACGATGCTACAATTGTGATTCTATGGACCACTATGCAAATGAGTGTCTGCAACCCCTCTATTGTCGCTATTGCAAAAGTTTGAGTCATCATATATCTGCATGTCCCATACTTCAAGCAAGAAGGAGGGAAAGCTAAAAGTTGTGCAAGCCTCTACTAGCACTTCTCTTGGTCAAGGTATTTTCTATCCTTGACGATATTTGTTTTGTGATTATCTTATTCGAGTTCTTTTTGATTTGGGTTCATCTCATTATTTTATATCAAAAGAACTTGATGATTCTTTCTCTTTTTAATTTTTATGGGTTTGATGACTTCACTGAGAATTGCGAATACGGTTGGTGGATCCGCAACACTCAGTTTGCTTTGTAAATGTCGAGATTATTTTATGTGTTTATTCTTTTCGAGCCGATTTGCATGTTATGCACTTAGGCTTCGAAATTGATTTTTTGGGTAAGGATTGGCTTGATCATTATTAAGCCCACATCCTATGTCCTGAGCGGACTATTTATCTTCGACATTCTCAATCTGTTAAGCAGATTTCTATTGTTTTTAAAGATTTTGGTTTTCAAATTTGGTGGTAACATTTTATTCTTTAAAACCCACTTGATGAGGGAAGTGTTATTTCTCTCATTCAAGTAGTTTGTGAATTTTCCGTTATTTTTGAGATTTTTTTTAGGATTATCACCTAAGCAATCTATTGAATGGTGCTAAGGTCTTTTCAGCTCGACCTTGCCACCGGCATTCATCAACTACGAGTTGCGGAGGGTAGCATTCCACTTACCGCATTCCGCACTCGTTATGATTTTTGTGAATGGTTCGTTATGTCATTCGATTTGACGAACCTTCTACCTTATTTCATCCATTTTGTGAATCGAGTATTCTACGAATATATCGATGAGTTTATTCTTATATTTATTGATTATGGATGAAAACAACAATTTAAAATTTGCAAATCTTTTTAATAAGATATTTATAAGTATGATTGAATTTTGTTCTTAAAACGAGCAAAGAGTATTTGTAAATTTTATAAGTGACATGTTTATCATATAGAAGATGATTTTGTGTTGTTTTGCCCATTGAGTGCTTTAAGAATTCTAGTCGGTGCGCTTGATCAACGTTATCGATAGGAATCTCCTAAACGCTATGATGAGATGGTCAAACACAGTAAATTGACTTGTAATAAGTAAATTTTTCTAAAAATATGATTACATAAAGTTAATGGTAATTTTGAATGTCTTAGCTTTTCGGGAAAGAGGATGAGAACTCTTTTCCGATTCTTTTATTATTGCGATTCCCGAAGGGAACCAAGACTTTATTGTTTGTACCGATACTAGTCGTATTGGTTTGGGTGTTATTCTCTTGCAAAGAGAATGTGTTATCACATATGTTTCTTGACAATTAAAGCTTGTCGAGACTAGATATGCCATTCATGATCTAGAGCTCGCGGCCATTGGTTGCGCTCTTCGAATTTGGCGACATTATCTTTTGGGAGAGAAATTTGTTCTCTAAACCGATCATAAATCTTTGAAGTATTTACTTTCTCAAAAAGGAACTTAGTTTGTGTCAACAACATTGGCTTGAGTTCCTTGCATCTTATGATCCTGATATTCTTTGTACTCCGGAAAAGGATAATCGTGTTGCCGATGCCCTTAGCCGAAAGCAACAAGCAGTTTTTTCAAGGATGATATCCGAATGGAATGATCTCGAGACTTCACCCACTTGTGAGAATCGAGATCGTGAATCCAATTTATGTTCATCTCTTGTTTTTTGTAGCCTTAAGGCTCGTCCTTCTCTTTTGGACCGTACCTCTTTTGGCTAAACTCTATGTCAAATTAAATTGCATGGAGTTCCTACTTCATTTGTTAGCAATCGTGATCCATTATTTTACTAGTGGATTTTGGTAAGGTCTTCAAAAAGCTTTGGGAACAAAGCTTAATTTTAGCACCACTTATCATCCTCAGTCCGATGGACAAACCGAGCGTGTGAATCAAACTCTTGAAGATCTTCTTTGTGCATGTGTTCATTTGTGTTTCTCCTATGAAGGGTGTTGTGCGTTTCAGTTGATAGGGAAAAGTTAGCACCTCGGTATGTTGGTCCCGTTCCCATCACCGAACGTATTTGTTCCGTGGCTTATTGCCTTTTTATTACCGGCTCAATTTTCTACTATTCATGACGTTTTCCGCGTCTTTCAACTACGGAAATACCTTAGGGATTCCGATTCTATTCTTGAGTCCGGTGTTATTGAAGAAATTGAGGTTTCATCAAATTTGACTTTTGAGCAACATTCTATTCGTATCATTGCTTCGGAGGTTAAACGCCTTCGAAATAAAGATATTTTTCTTGTGAAAGTTCAATGGTCCTCAAATCCTAAGGATTTCTCTTGGGAATTTTGAGAATTCATCGAGCAAACAGATCCAGACTTACTCTTTCGTGCTCTTTATAGTGAACTTCTTATTTCAAATTTTCATTTGTGTTGATATGCTTTTATGGTTGTTACTCTTTATTTTCCTCTTAATTATTGCGAGGACGCAATTTCTTTAAGGAGGGGAGTCTGTAACAACCCGCATATTTTACGATTGTATATTTAAATGT
This sequence comes from Allium fistulosum, assembly GCA_030737815.1. Lineage (NCBI taxonomy): Eukaryota > Viridiplantae > Streptophyta > Magnoliopsida > Asparagales > Amaryllidaceae > Allium > Allium fistulosum. The sequence continues at coordinate 1,440,565,629 of CM060902.1, forward strand.
TTTATTTAAATATAGCATCGTTAATCGGATTAAAGTCCGAAAAGCTACTTTTTGTACACAGTCGAATTGGGACTCGAGACCACTTCCATTGAGTCCAAAATGGAGTTTACAACTTTTTTTAGTATAAACATCGATATGTTTGGAGTTGAGTAGAATTTGCTATTTTTCTACTAGGGCTTTGGGTTTGGGTCTCAGCCCACTAACCCATCTAACACCCTAACTCAGCCCCTCTCCTCTTCACTTCATTCTACCATTTCCTAAACTTCAAGGTCAGTAAAAATGGGGAGAGGAATGGGAAATTAAAAATTTAAAACCCTAGTTTTCTTTGCAAATTCAAGTTCTTGCTCCAAATTCAAAGAGAAGCTTAGGTAAGCATCCTCTTCATCTTCTCCATCTATATCTCTCTTCAATTTCAGAATTTCCTAAACCCTACCTTAGGAAATGTTTTTCTTTTGAGCTTAGATTGAAGCTTCTTGGTTTAAAATTGAAGAGTGATTGTTCTTGCCTTGCTCTATAGCTTCTCTCTTGTGTTTTTGGGTTTAAAGGTGAGTTCTTTAACTTGCATCTACGTCTATAGTTATCATTGTTGTTAGGTATGAATTCCTAACACTTGTGCATATTTATTTGCTTTTGATTTGAATTGATTTGGTGAATTTTCCCAATTTTGGTGTTTTGGTCCAATTTTATGAAAAATCCTTCTATGGATATTTGGACATTGATATTTGGGGTGTATCGAAGAGCCTTTAAGGCCGGGTTATCGCTTGGCATAAATCCTTAGTAGTCGTTGCTCGTCCGATCGCTTTCGATTAGTTTTGGCCACTTTGGCCTAGGAAAAATGGTGCCCAGACCAGGTGACCAGACGTCTGGTGATCAAGTCCAGACGTCTGGTTTGGACCTGGAGCAAAAATATATGCACGCAGTATTTAAAAAAAAGACAGAACCTAAATTCAGACGTCTGAGTTTTTGGTTTAGACGTCTGAAAAGGTTTCAGACGTCTGGAATGGTTTTTCTGGATTTTCCAGAACCTAAATCCAGACGTCTAGATTGACCCCCAGACGTGTGGAACTGTGCATATTTGCCTATTTAGGCTTTTCTTGATTTAATTTCCATTGTTTATCGATTTTAGTTGCTCCTATTAGTTGTTATCACTTTTATCGACCGTGATGACTTCTCTTTCGGGATTTTGGGAATATCCATTTTGATGGATTTGGTATTGATTTCTTCGGATTTAATTCACGTCTTCGTATGTGAATCTTTGGTGATTGATTGTTTCTACAATCATTTTTGTGATTTGTCACTTCTAAAATACAAAGGTATCTATACTAGTAGTAAATACTCAAACTCTTTCATCAAAACGATTTCGACACTATTTTAAATATAAAGCTTGTTTTCAAAACCGTTTTCCAATCTATTAGTATATACAAACCTTTACCTCATTCGTATGAGAAATCTACTTAAAAGGCTTAGTAAAACAAGCGGTATGAAATGCTTGCGTTTACTTCGTCGGTTAATTCTTGGAATTGTTCGATTGAACTCTTGTGACAATTTTCGAGTGGAAATATACAAGTGGAAATTATGTTGAAGGGCTTCTAGTTTCAGGGTAATAAGTTTTAAGGACAACACTTCTAAATAATTAGTTTTAAGGGCAATTTACAGGATTATGATAAATTCATTTATCTTTTCAAGTTATACAGGAAAATGATAAATCTTTTTATCATTATTTCTGTATAACTGAAAATGATAAATTCTTTTATCTTTTTCCTGTAAAATGTCCTTAAAACTAATTTTTTAGAAATAGTGTCCTTAAAACTTATTATCTGCACAAATAAGCCCTTGAAGTGAAAATCCCCAATCTACAATCTGTTCGTAAATATTTGAGTTAAGCAAGTGGTTATGGGACATGAAGCTAAACTCTTATATTTACTAGCTTAGTGTAATCGACACTTCTTGATGATCGATGATGATCATTTTGTGATTTAGACTAGCATTGTGCGATGTCTCTTTGTCCACGTGGGGGACTATACCCCGTTCTATTGAGCTTCGTCTCATTTTTATGGGCTAGCGACCCATGGTCTTTGGACCGTTCGTGGAGCAATCGGCTCATTAAGTCGGTGCATGGGGTGTATCTTTTTAGGTGCATCGATGTTCGACTAGGCATGGGGTGTATCTTTCTAGGTGCATCAATGTTAGTTTATACATGGGGCGTATCTTTTTAGATGCGTCGATGTTCGACTGTGCATGGGGCGTATCTTTCTAGGTACGTCGATGTTCGGTTTATGGTTAGCGACCATGGAATAGCGTTCCGTTTGTGATACACGTGTTGGTGAGTTTTCATGCTCCCGTTTGTGATAGGCCTTCCCCTTTTTGTGATTTTTGGATTTCTAGTTGTGATTTCTAGAATTTGTGTTTCACCAATTTTCGTGGATTGACATTGATATGTTTTGTCAGTATTTGTGTTTTGGTGAATTATTTAAAGAATGTGATTCTTTTTGGTGCTTCGAGTGGATTTGAGATATTGTATGGTTTTTGTTGTTATTTGATGTATACTGGACACAGTATGAAATTTTTGTTATCATATGATTTTAGTCATATCTCTTATCCTATATCATTTTTATCTGATATTTATAGCTAGACTGATCTGTTTATTATTTTCTTATTAAATAATACTCGGGTCAGGCCGAGGTATTTCAGGTGCTCGTGCTAGACTTCTTATCAGGGTCCGTCACCTGACTTTTGGCTAACTACTTTAGCATAGTAGTTATTATACATTTGAGCCATAGACTCCTTGACGTATAATTATTCTTTTGTCTCGCACTTGTATCTATTCATTGTGATGTAGTGGATCTTATATGACCACTATTTTGATGTACACTTTTATGTGTTATATTCATATATGATTCCGCCTTTGTGATATGAATATCTGTGACTGATTTGTGTTATGTTTATTTCTATATTTGTTTCCGAAGACTACTTAGCCATTGTGTGGTAGCTTTAAGTTTGTATTAGATATGTCGGATTTCCTCCAGAAATGAAATGTAAGTTATATTTTCTGACATATCGGTACTTGCATAAAGCAATTGCACAGATGGTCGCTCCTCAACAGCCTTATTCTTCGTGCTAGTCGACGGCATTACCTCGTAGTGTCCTTGGCTAGCGTGAGTATAGAGGTGGGGCGTCACACTGATGTATGACACTGTCATTTATTATTGAGTTTTTTTCTCACGCTGGTTTATTAAGCCTGATCCGGGTATTTTCATTACTCGGGTCAGATCCGAGTAGTTTCAGGTTTAGTCGAAGACGATTGGAGTTTCCAGAGGAGAGCTGGAGATATTCATTTACGTATGGACGTATTCTATTATCCCCTATACTTAGTTTGTTTTAGTTAATGTTTGTCAGCAATTGTAAGGACAGATGTTTATAACTGTCCAAGCTGAATTTAGGTTAGACTCTGATATTTGTATTTAAATGTTTTCCATTGTAAAGATATTTATTCAATATTATATGTTATTCCATTCGTGTAAGATTCTGTTCTGTCTTATTTTCTTTATTACCCTTCATGTTCCGTATTTTCGTGCAATTTGAGTTGGACATGTGTGGTTTATTGTCGATTCAAAGGGTACGGAAAAACGGGTCGTGACAATATCAAATGATCATAAAATTCAACCAAAATTTACAGAGATGGAGTTCAACATGGAAGCTACCAAATGCAAGAAGTTTGGCAGCATTTCGTTGCCAGAATCACAAGATATAAGGGTTCAAAGATGCAACAGAAACTGAATATAAATAAGCAAAATATTCACTACAGGAAATTGCAAACAGAAATAAATTTTCTACAGATTCAAGCACTGGCACTTTTGTTTTTGCTAGATTATGAGCTTATACAACTCACCTTGCTGATTTGTTGTAAAAGCTCGGAGTTTGCAGCAAAGTTGAAGCCTTTTGGCAAGATTGGAGCTTCTAAATACCTATAGGAAGCAAATATAGGACATGCAAACAATATACAGTAAAAATTAGAAAACTTCTTACTTTAACAAGAATTTGTGAGGAAATTGAAGAGTTTGGAGTGGATTACCTTTGATTTATCACTAGATTGTAAAAAGTCTTTGTTTTGTTGAATTAAAATGAAGAAATTGCTTGAATTTTGCAAATTGAGATAATAGTTTACTGACTTTTTCTTTTTAGGTTGGAGGAGGAAGAAGAGACTGAAAATGAACGTACAGACTCTTTATTCTTTTCCCTCTTCTAACAGGCTAAGTGAATATGGGCTAAATTGGACCCAAGTAAAAAAAGAAAATGAGATGGCTTAAGGTTAAAATCAACACTTAGCCAAAAATATGTGTGCACATCCCATATATACACAAATAAAAATTCATTTCTTTATTTTTACACAGAAGAAAAATATTGAAACTTGTATGCATATAAAATAAAACATTTTCTATCATTTAAAAAGATTAATTTATATTTTTAAAACGTTTTTATTATTAGAATCCTTAATTTAACACAAATACACCATTTACTCAAATAAATGAATAAAACATTGTTTTTAACTTCTAAAATTCCACAAAATTTGTTTTCTCACTTAGAAAAATATTTCAAACCATTTCAAAACATTATTTATAGCCAAAACTTATTTTTAACCCAATTTTCACCTTTTATTTCAATAAACCACCTTTAAAAATTACATACTTCTTTTAAAATTATTAAAACAAGCAAATGGGCAATAAATAATATAATTGTTGCATTTTCTCTAACATGAAATCATTTCATTATTTAAAGCCCATATTCTATTTATTATCACTCCAAACAAAATAAAATAAAACTTGGAATTCATTTTCTCCTTTTAAATTCCAAATTCATTGTTTATTTCAATTAAACAATTTAATTTCTCCAATTTTAATTCAATTTACAATATTAAATTATAACCATCATTATAATTCAATATTGACAGGAAATCTCCAAACCAGGGTTGTTACAGACTCTTCCCTTATAAAAATTGCATCCTCGCAATTTCCAGAAATGAGTTTGTATTCAACTTATTAATTTCATCAATTAAAGGAAAAAGAAATAAGCTTGAGATAAAAAGATATTCTCACCATCGCTATGCGAGGAGAAAACTGGGATAGGATCGCTCGATAAACTCTTTGGTTTCCCAAGTGCAGTCTTTGGGATTAGTGGACCATTGAACTTTAACGAGCGGCACGTCCTTGTTTCGAAGGCATCTCACCTCCGAAGCAAGCACGCGAATATGCTGCTGCACAATAGATAGGTCTGGTGAGATTTCAAGCTCTTGCAACTCAGGAGAATCGAAAACAGAATCTGACTCTCGAAGACATACCTGAAGCTGAGAGACATGAAACACGTCATGAATGCCAGATATATGAGCTAGAAGTGAAACTCTAGAAGGCACGGGGCCAATACGTTCAGTAATAGGAAATGGTCTTATAAAGCGAGGAGCCAATTTTCCGGTCGTACTGAAACGCATAACCCCTTTCAAAGGAGAAACACGAATAAAGACGAGATCACCAATAGAGAACTCGAGAGGCTTCTGATGTAGCTCAGACCGGAGATGAAGGCATAAGTCGTAGGCGACTTATGGAAGGAGCTATGAGTCATCTACGAGTTAAGAAAACAGGCATGAGTCGTGACCGACTCAACTGGGGTGAAGGCATAAGTCGTAACCGACTTAAGGAGGTGGTGATGAGTCGTCTCCGACTCAATTGGAAAAACAAAGGGGAAGTTGCTTCGAGGTTGCGACTTAACGAAGCGGATTTAAGTCGGCACCGACTTAAGGAAGGTGATGAGTCGGCATCGAGTTACAAGGCACAAGTGTTAAGTCGACCCCGACTTAAGAAAAGAGATAGGTCGGCACCGAGTTACGACTTATTTAAGTCGGTCGAAATTTTAAGTCGCGAAAGCCCTGATGCCGTTGATTCCTCTGCCGAGTTAACCTCCACCATTGGTTCTTTTGAGATGCCGCATGTTTTAAGTTGCTGAAGCTGTTGCCGTTGATCTTGATGCCGAGTTAATCTGGACCGCTATTCTTAAGTCGTTAATAGTTGAGTCGTGTAGAGCTGTTAAGTCGGCAACGACTTAAGCGGGTCTGTTTTTAAGTCGGTATGTTGTAAGTCGGCAACGACTTAAGGAGTTGTCTGTTGTATTCTGTTGTAAGTCGGTATGTTGTAACTCGTTGAGCTTAAGTCGTGTACGACTTATGTTGAGTCGAAGGAATTGATAAGTCGGAACCGACTTAGTACTTGTAATATTTTTAAGCTTTCTGAACTGTGTTGTAAATAAGGCGACTTATGTTAAGTCGGCAAGGTTGATAAGTCGGTTGCCGACTTATGACTTGTACTTTTTTCTTTTTTGGTGTGTTGAAGCCTATAAATAGGCAAGTGAAGTCATTTGTAAAGGTTGTTGATTTTTGAATAAAATTCTCTTTTGATTGCTTTGTGCTTTCATTCAAATTGGTAGTTGAGTGTAATCTCCTATCTCCTCTTTCGGATAATCGAGTGCGCTCGATTCAACGATTGTAGAAGCCGATTCGCGGAATCAAGTGCGCTTGGTCAACGCTTGAAGAATTGAAGATCTTTGAACCCGGTATCGTGCGCGATCAACGAGTTCGAGATAGCTAGAGTTCGGTATCTTTGGATCAACGAATTCGGGCAATTCAGCATTCATCAATCCATCGACTGCTACTTGCACCGATCTACATTGTTTTGAATTATCCGCTGCGTCGGTTTTTGGTATCAGAGCTTGTTCTAGCCAATCATAGCTAGATCGAGACTTGGAGCCTAATCATTTGAAGAGATTTGAAGTTTGAAGTGATAGCCGAGAGCTTGAGGTGTGAGCCGTGAGCAAGTGAAGTTGTTCGACCTTGCATTGAAGATTGTTTGATCGAATTTGTAGTGGGAGGCCGAAACTTTGTCCATCGTGTTCATCGCGATTTGCTACAAAGTGGAAGTTTTCGATCCGTTTCATTTTGGATCAAAATCCGGAAAGTGTTTGAATTTTGAAGTGTTGAAGAATTTGTGAAGTTTTCAAGTATGCCGCCAAGAAGAGCTAATCGCCACCAAAACGTAGAAGCTTTGTATCGAAGAGAAGAAGCTGATGAGATGGAGCAAAGAATCAATGAGAATTTTAGTGAGAAGCTTAATGAAGGAATTGGCCGGTTAGAGAGGCTTATGACAGAGATGAATCAAAATCGGAGAAGGGTTTCACCAGAATCTAATCATGGAGGTAGTAGAGTCTCACCACATTCCCATCGAGACCGAAGTGTTGAAAATGATCAAGGGCGTGGGAGGAACGTGAATGATCGAGAACGGAGGAACGTTGATAGAAGGGATGATGGTGGAAGGCGTAATGGTAGTAGAGATGTTGGTGGTCAGAATCGACATCGTTATGCATCTGATTTTGAAGAAGAGTATGATGGTGGTAGTATTCAAGGAAGAGGTCAAGGAAGAAACTATTCTGAGTATGATCACAAATGGGAGTCGGGGATGAAGACAGAAATTCCTGAATTCAAGGGTGGTATGCAAGCGGAGGAGTTTCTAGATTGGGTAGCTAATGTTGAGGAAATTTTTGACTTTAAGGAAGTTCCAGAACATCGTAGAGTGAAGTTGGTTGCTACGAGGCTGAGGGGTAGAGCTTTGGCATGGTGGCAGCAAACCAAGCTTACACGTGAACGTATGGGGAAGTCAAAGATTGAATCTTGGGAAAAGATGAAGAAATTGATGAAAGCGACATTCTTACCTTATAATTATCAATCGCTTATGTATCAGAGATTGCAGAACTTGAGACAAGGAACGAAGTCTGTGAATGACTATGCTGATGAATTTTATCAACTCATTGCAAGGAATGATATTATGGAAACAGAAGAGCAGCTGACATCTAGGTTCATTGGAGGATTGAGAATGCAGATTCAGGATATGGTCAATATGTTCGATCCAAGATCTGTAGCGGAAGCACATCAGAAAGCGTTGGCTTGGGAAAAACAAGGGAGACGAGGAGGTGGTGTGTTTACTAATTCTAACAATCAAGCGAAGGGTGTTGGAGGAAATTCTAATGTTTCTAAACCTATCAGTAGACCAGTGGTGAAGGAGGCTGAGAAGACAAGGGTTAACAATGGTTTCAAATGTTACAATTGTCAGGAAATGGGTCATAAAAGCAGTGAGTGTCCAAAACCAAAGAAGAGAACCATGATTGCAGAAGTTGACGATGAGGATGTTGATGAAGATTGTTCTAATCCAGTTGAGGAGGATGAGCAGGATATTGCGTCAGGAGACGAAGGTTGTAACCTAATGCTGAGGAGATCGTGTTTAACACCGAAGCAGGAGGAAGCTAGTTGGTTGAGGAGTAATATCTTTCAGTCAACATGTACTATTCTGGGGAAGGTGTGTAAGTTTGTGATCGACGCAGGAAGCTGTGATAATATTATTTCAACCGAAGCTGTGACGAAGTTGAAATTGAAGACAGAGAAACATCCGAGTCCATACAAGTTAGCATGGTTGAGAAAAGGAGGAGAAGTGAAAGTGGATAGACGAGTTCGAGTTCCATTCTCTATTGGGAAGAAATACAAAGATGAAATATGGTGTGATGTAGTAGAGATGGATGTTTGCCACTTATTATTGGGAAGACCATGGCAGTATGATCGAGCAGTACTACATGACGGTCGGACCAATAGCTACAGTTTTATGTTTAAAGGCACGAAGATTATCTTAGTTCCGAAGAAGAGATCACAAGAAGAAAGTAAGTCCGAAGAAATCGAAGAGCTGAAAACTTTATTGACTTTAAAGGAGTTTGTTAAAGAAGTTGAAGAAGAACCGGAAGTATTCTTGTTGATTGGGCGTGAGAGCAGTGAAGAGGTTGAAATTCCAGAAGAAGTTAAACCAGTTTTGAAAGAATTTGACGATGTATTTCCAGAGGAGTTACCTACGGAGTTACCGCCGTTGAGGGACATACAACATCAGATAGATCTTGTTCCAGGTGCTGTATTGCCACACAGACCACATTATCGAATGAGTCCGAAGGAACATGAAGAGTTGCGGAGGCAGGTAGAGGAATTGCTTGAACAGGGGCGTGTGCAGGAGAGTTTAAGTCCTTGTGCTGTACCAGCTTTATTGGTACCCAAGAAGGATGGGACGTGGAGGATGTGCACTGACAGCCGAGCATTGAACAAGATTACTGTGAGATATAGATTTCCGATGCCGAGGTTGGATGACTTGTTAGATCAAATAAGCGGAGCTACTATATTTTCGAAGATTGATTTGAAGAGCGGATATCATCAAATTCGTATCAGACCAGGAGATGAGTGGAAGACTGCTTTTAAAACCAGGGAGGGTCTATACGAGTGGTTGGTCATGCCGTTTGGCTTATCAAATGCACCAAGTACTTTCATGAGGGTGATGAATCAGATTTTTCGACCATTCATTGGGAAATTTGTGGTGGTGTATTTCGATGATATTCTTATTTACAGTGGGAGTCCAGAGGAACATTTGAATCATCTTAGAGAAGTGCTGATGGTATTGCGACAAGAACAATTTTATGCTGCAACGAAGAAATGCGTGTTCATGACGCATAGTGTTTTATTTCTGGGGTATGTTGTTTCAGAGAAAGGAATACAAGTTGACCAAAGTAAAGTTGAGGCGATCAGAAATTGGCCGCAACCCAAGACGATAACGGAAGTTCGTAGTTTCCATGGGTTGGCTTCATTCTATCGAAGGTTTATACCACACTTTAGTAGTGTGATGGCACCTGTTACAGATTGCATGAAAGGTAAACAGTTTGCATGGACAGAGGAAGCAGGGAGTGCTTTTGGGAAGATCAAGGAATTGCTGACGACTGCACCAATTCTAGTATTACCTGATTTTCAGTTGGTATTTGAACTACATACTGATGCATCCAAGGTTGGGATTGGAGGGGTGTTGAGTCAGAAGGGACGTCCAATTGCATATTTCAGTGAAAAGTTGTCAGGAGCGAAGATACGATACAGTACATATGATGTGGAGTTTTATGCTGTTGTACAATCTATCAAACACTGGAGACACTATCTATTTCAGAAGGAGTTTGTTCTTTACACCGATCATGAAGCATTGAAGCATTTGCAAGGGCAAGACAAGATTTCAGCGAGACATGCATCGTGGATTGCATATCTACAACAGTTTACTTTTGTTGTGAAACACAAGTCAGGGGTGACAAATCGAGTGGCTGATGCTTTGAGTAGGAGGAGTCATTTGTTGGCTACGCTGAAAGTTGAAGTGACGGGGTTTGAAATATTGCCAGAATTATTTGTTGAAGATCCTTACTTCATGAAGTTTGTTGATAAAGTTAAGGAGGGAAAGACGGATGAGTTCTTGATGGTAGATGGTTTTCTTTTTAAAGGAAGTCGATTGTGCATACCGGAGGGTAGTCTGAGAATGAAGATTATCAAGGAGTTACACGAAGAAGGGCATGTTGGAAGAGACCGTACCTTACAGTTAATTTCACAATCCTACTTTTGGCCATCGATGAGGAAAGAAGTGGAGAGGTTTGTTGAGCGTTGTCATATTTGTCAGGTTTCGAAAGGAACTGCGACTAATGCTGGTTTATATATGCCATTACCCGTACCAAGTAAACCATGGGTTGATGTGAGTATGGACTTCGTGTTGGGATTACCGAGGACACAGCGTGGTAACGATTCCATATATGTGGTGGTGGACAGATTTTCGAAAATGGCGCATTTTATTGCTTGTAAGAAGACGGCGGATGCTGTGCATGTTGCTCAGTTGTTTTTCAGGGAGATCTATCGACTTCATGGATTGCCAGAATCTATTGTGTCGGATAGAGATACTCGATTTCTGAGTCATTTTTGGTTGAGTTTGTGGAAAATGGTGGGAACGAAGCTGAAGTTCAGTAGTGCTTATCATCCGCAAACGGACGGATAGACTGAGGTGGTTAACAGATCATTGGGAAACTTGTTGAGATGTCTTGTGCAAGATAATCTGAAGAGTTGGGACGTGAAGTTATGCCAGGCAGAGTTTGCCCATAATCATGCAGTGAATCGAAGTACTGGGTTCAGTCCGTTCCAGATTGTTTATTCAAGTTTACCGAAGGGACCGTTAGATTTAATGATGATACCACACTCGAAGGGGACAATTAAGAAAGCTGCTGATTTTGTTGAAGGGCTGATGGAGTGTCATAAAATCGTTCAAGAACGATTAGAGAAAGCAAATGAGAAATATAAACGAGCTGCAGATTTGAAACGACGAAATGTTGAGTTTAACGAAGGAGATTTGGTTTATGCAGTATTAACAAAAGATCGTTTTCCAGTAGGCGCTTATAACAAGTTGAAAGCCAGGAAAATTGGTCCGGTGAAAGTTGTGAAACGAATCAATGAAAATGCTTATAAACTAAAGCTGCCGGATGATGTGTATACGTCTGACGTATTCAATGTTAAGCATCTCGTACCATATCATGGGAATGAGTTTGTTGGGGATGACGAGTGTGCAAATTCGAGGTCGAATTTCTCTCAACATGGGGAGGATGATGTAGCTCAGACCGGAGATGAAGGCATAAGTCGTAGGCGACTTATGGAAGGAGCTATGAGTCATCTACGAGTTAAGAAAACAGGCATGAGTCGTGACCGACTCAACTGGGGTGAAGGCATAAGTCGTAACCGACTTAAGGAGGTGGTGATGAGTCGTCTCCGACTCAACTGGAAAAACAAAGGGGAAGTTGCTTCGAGGTTGCGACTTAACGAAGCGGATTTAAGTCGGCACCGACTTAAGGAAGGTGATGAGTCGGCATCGAGTTACAAGGCACAAGTGTTAAGTCGACCCCGACTTAAGAAAAGAGATAGGTCGGCACCGAGTTACGACTTATTTAAGTCGGTCGAAATTTTAAGTCGCGAAAGCCCTGATGCCGTTGATTCCTCTGCCGAGTTAACCTCCACCATTGGTTCTTTTGAGATGCCGCATGTTTTAAGTTGCTGAAGCTGTTGCCGTTGATCTTGATGCCGAGTTAATCTGGACCGCTATTCTTAAGTCGTTAATAGTTGAGTCGTGTAGAGCTGTTAAGTCGGCAACGACTTAAGCGGGTCTGTTTTTAAGTCGGTATGTTGTAAGTCGGCAACGACTTAAGGAGTTGTCTGTTGTATTCTGTTGTAATTCGGTATGTTGTAACTCGTTAAGCTTAAGTCGTGTACGACTTATGTTGAGTCGAAGGAATTGATAAGTCGGAACCGACTTAGTACTTGTAATATTTTTAAGCTTTCTGAACTGTGTTGTAAATAAGGCGACTTATGTTAAGTCGGCAAGGTTGATAAGTCGGTTGCCGACTTATGACTTGTACTTTTTTCTTTTTTGGTGTGTTGAAGCCTATAAATAGGCAAGTGAAGTCATTTGTAAAGGTTGTTGATTTTTGAATAAAATTCTCTTTTGATTGCTTTGTGCTTTCATTCAAATTGGTAGTTGAGTGTAATCTCCTATCTCCTCTTTCGGATAATCGAGTGCGCTCGATTCAACGATTGTAGAAGCCGATTCGCGGAATCAAGTGCGCTTGATCAACGCTTGAAGAATTGAAGATCTTTGAACCCGGTATCGTGCGCGATCAACGAGTTCGAGATAGCTAGAGTTCGGTATCTTCGGATCAACGAATTCGGGCAATTTAGCATTCATCAATCCATCGACTGCTACTTGCACCGATCTACATTGTTTTGAATTATCCGCTGCGTCAGCTTCCTACGGTTGTCCGCGTAGGATTTCTGGCGACTCTGTGCCTCTTTCATTCCCTGCCGAATCAGAACAATCTTCTCAGAAGAATCACAAATAGAATCTGGGCCAAGAATTAGCATCTCTCCAGATTCCAACCAACACGAAGGTGATCGACACGGCCTTCCGTATAAGGCTTCAAAAGGAGCCATACCGATACTGGACTGGAAATATTGTTGTAGGAGAATTCCACAAGAGGTAGGTGATCCTTCCAACTACCATTGAAATCTTGAATGTAAGCACGAAGAAGATCCTTAAGAAGATGATTCCCCCGTTCAGTCTGTCCATCAGACTGTGGATGATATGCTGCGCTGAAATTAAGTTTTGTTCCCAAAGCTTGCTGAAGACTCTGCCAGAAATGACTCGTGGATAGCGGATCACGGTCACAAACAATCGAACTAGGAACACCATGAAGTCTCACGGTTTCCTTGATATATAACTTGGCCAGATGAGAAGCACTCCTATTAGACTTAATAGGAATGAAATGAGCAGACTTGGTGAGGCAACCAACAATAACCCAAATGCTAGAATGGCCCGATCTCGAACGAGGTAGGCCGTCAATAAAATCCATGGAAATCTGATCCCATTTCCACAACGAGATCTCTAAAGGCTGAAGGAGACCAGAAGGGCGCTGATGCTCGGCTTTGATAAGTTGACAAGTCATGCAATTACTCACATAACTCGCCACATCATGCTTCATGCCTTCCCAATAATAAAGGCGATGCATATCGGCATACATCTTACTACTGCCGGGATGAATAGTATATTTAGAACGATTACAGTCATCGAGAATGTCACACCTAAGTGCAGAATCAGAAGGCATGACAATTACAAAGACACCTATGAGAACCAATACTGAAATCCCGCAACTCCTCATCACGGGACTCAGACTCACAAATCTGGATAAGGTGTACAAGATTGGGATCATAATTCCACTGAGCATCAGCAATACGATCCAATAAACTGGGTCGAGCTTCCAAACTGAATAATAAAATAGGAGAATCAGAAGATGGAGCTCGATCACGAATATCACAAAGGGATAAGGTCTCCAGAACATTCCACTCTACTAGCATCATTGAAACAATTGCCGAATGTTTGCGACTAAGTGCATCAGCAACACGATTACCCTTACCAGGGGTATACTGGATATCGAATTCATAGGAGGCAAGGAACTCGAGCCAACACTGTTGCTTTATATTGAGCTCCTTTCGAGTGAACAGATATTTTAAGGACTTGTGATCGGTATAGAAAATGAAGTGCTCGCCTAATAAATAATGTCGCCAAATCTTCAAGGCGAAGATAATGGCGGCTAACTCGAGGTCATGAGTGGCATAGTGAACTTCATTCGGTCGTAGTTGCCTAGAAGCATAAGCAACTACCCGATCCTTCTACGTAAGCATGGCACCGAGGCCACACTGACTAGCATCAGTGTAGACAACAAGATCTTGATTCCCTTCGGTAACCACTAGAATAGGAGCATTAGTGAGAAGCTCCTTGAACTGCTGAAAAGAAGCTTCACACTTGTTAGACCAAATAAATCGAATGCCTTTCCGAGTAAGGCTGGTGAGAGGAGGCATAATGTAGGAAAAATCCTTAATGAATCAGCGGTAGTAACCCGCCAATCCAAGGAAGCTGTGAATCTCATGAACATTCTCAGGCCTCTTCCAATTTTGGATGGCTTCGATCTTCGAAGGATCGACTGAAATGCCCTTGGAAGAAATAACATGGCATAAGAACTTAACCTTATTCTCCCAGAAGTGGTACTTGGAGAATTTGGCTTTAAGCTGATGATGACAAAGAGTACTCAATACAATTCTCAAGTGATTAGCATGCTCGGCTTCAGACTTCGAATAAACAAGAATGTCATCGATGAACACAAGGACAAACTTATCGAGATATTCCTGGAATACTCAATTCATAAGACTAATAAAGAAAGCCAGAGCGTTCGTCAAACCAAACGGCATAACGAGCCACTTGTAAGATCCATATCGAGTGCGGAAAGCTGTAAGAGGAATGCTATCTTCCGCAACTCGGAGCTGATGAAAACCAGTGGCAAGGTCGAGCTGAGAGAAGACCTTAGCACCACTTAATTGATCGAACATATCATTGAACCTAGGCAATAGATACCTGTTCTTGATGGTCAACTCATTAAGCTTGCGATAGTCGATGCAAAGCCTAAGAGTTCCATCGGACTTTTTCACGAAGACGACCACGACACTCCACGGTGAAAAAATAGACCGAATCAACTGCTTGGACTTAAGCTCTAAAAGCTGCTTCTTACGTTCCTCATTTTCCTTTGTAGACATCCTCGTGGGAGGACGAATAACTGGCTGCGTGCCTAGAATGAGATCAATGTGGAACTCAATCGCCCGCTTGGGTGACAAACCCGAAACAGGCTCAAACACATCAGAGAAATTAGAAACAATAGGAATACGAGATATATCATCATCATCATCATCTCGTGAGTCAAGAGAAAATAAAGATGCTTCGAAATTATACACATTTCGAAGAACAAGTGATAGCTGAGCAGACGAATCTAGATGTCGAAGATATAAAACTCTCTCAGAACAAATAATCCTGGCATCGTTCTAGCCAGTCCATACCCAAAATCATATCAAAACCCAAATAAGAAATAACGTGCAGATTCACACGGAAAGAAAAGCCACATAAAACAATCTCAACATCATCACAAAGCATGCTAATGGTTGCGGATCCCCCGATAGGATTCACAATCCTTTATGAAGTAACAAGGCATGAAACATCCAAAGAAATAGCATCAATGAGCTCCTTCGATACGAATGAATGCGACACACCCGTATTGAAGAGAACTCGAATAGAACGATCATGGAATAAAATAGAGCCTTCAAGGATAGAAGGAGATGTACCTCTATGCTGAGAAGACCCTCCAGAAGCATCCACTACATTCAGTTTGCCAAACTGGGTATTCGAAGCAATAGGACAAGTGGCAACTCGATGACCCTCCTTCTTGCAATAGCGGCAAATAATAGGCTTAGGGCAGTCACAGATCATATGGTCAGATGAGCCACAGTTGAAACATCCTTCCGAGAAGGAGGTGCTCCACTAGGCCGAGAACTAGGACCAACAAACTTCTTCTTCTTCTGAGGAAAAGAGTTTGGCTTATGAAAAATGGGAACTTCTTCTTATTGGGGTTCTTGCGAACCTCGGCCTCATCACCACTATTGCACTCCTTCTCGACGGCTTCGAGATGAAGTGCCGAGTCAACCAACTCCTCGAAAGAAAGCTTGAGCTGGAGCATCAAAGACTTCTTGAGATACTTTTTAAGACCAGAGACAAACTTCAGATTCTTCTTATATGAAGTGCTGATGTATTCAAGATCATACTTAGATAAGGCCTTGAATGATGAAACATAATCAAAGATGGAGGACTTCCCTTGCTTTAGTTCGAGGAAGCGACGGGCCAATAAAGCTATCTCAGATTTAGGAACGAACTTGAGTTCGAATCGTTCCCGAAACCGAGTCCAAGAAAGAGTAGACTCATCGAGCTTGGCTATGAGAAGCTCGTACTAGTCGAGAGCATGCTCTTGCAATAGGCTAGATGCTACAAGAACTTTGTCGTGGTAAGAAAGATCCATGCAAGAGAAGATGTGCTCGCACGTACGAATCCAAGCTTGGACCTCTAGAACGGACTCAGAGCCTTTGAACGGCTTTCCTCCGAGATGAGATAAATCACAACACATGTGCGCAAAGACAGACTTACGCGAAGGAGACGATGGAGTAGGAGCTGAAGGCTGAGTCCTCCTAAATAACTCCATAAACTGATCGGTAGACATATAAGCGCTGTCGGGATGCGAGCCACTGGACTGCCCCGCATCCGAGTGTCATCCTCTCCTCTTCCAGCCATTAGCTGAAAGTTAAGATAAGATAAAGATTATTCACAGGGTAGATATCATTAATTCAATAAGGAATACTACAGAATTAAAATGCATTCCTAGAGGTATTCCCAAACTTCTATCTACACCAAAGGACAAGAAAAGTTCAAAGGCATGATGATTAAGGGATTCGTAACACTTGTATTACACTTAGATGTACCGTAATATGTGCTTTTATCATGTGTTTATCATATTTTGTTCTGAACTCAGCTCTGATACCAAGCTGTGACGCCCCATCCTGAGACCCACATTAATAAAAAGTATTACTAGGTAATACCGCCTGCTAATGCGGAGAATAGGGCTGGTTAGGAGCGACCATCTATAGCCTTGTCTCAAATATCTATTAAATACGTCGACAAATGCTATATTTTTTTCTATCTCGGGTGGATCGACATATCCAATAAATACTTAATACAAAGCCATAGGTGGCTATAGGATCTTTCAAAACAATATACAACAACTCAAATGCAAAATACATCACAGAACAGTAGATCATCACATATTTATATATACATATATAGATACATCACAGAGTATACAAAATGATACATGTAAGGTGGTATAGCGACCATAATATACAATCGAGTCAAAAGAATATACATATCAGAGTAGCAAACAGAAAAGACTACACAAAAAGCTATAACAAAAAGAGCTAGCAGAATAGAGTCCATGCGGAAGTAGAATAGGCTAAGTCCAAATGTACCTAACCTGAAACACCTCGGTCTGACCCGAGTATAAATACACAGGTCAGTCAAGCTAAAAAAATCAGTTTACAAAGATAAGCGATAATACAAGCATATGGATAATGTGATAATATTCTCAAGTGAGAAGGGACAATTAAAGTGTATGGTTTATCAAGTGCTAATATAGTACCACTACACAAATATACAATCTCAAAGAGATAAAACAATTCATAAAATGCTAAATATAGCAAGCCTCATATCATCGGCATATCATAAATCATCAATAAGGATTTAGGGAAAATTATAGCTCCTAAAAAGGAGAAATTCCAAACCCACCATAACAGTAATTTCAAAAGCAACTCAAAGAAATCACCATCTCCAAATGCGCCACAAGGCAAATATATCTCCAAATAGGAGATTAAAATCTCAAATATACGCCATATCGGCAGTCTTACTAAAACGCCAGTGTAGGCAACTCAAATCTCAAAGATAGAACTCACGAGAGTTCAAATTCCCCAAAGGTAATCGCCGTATATATATATATATATATATATATATATATCCCAAACGGCTCAAATGGCCAACAATAAAAAGGCGATACTCTTGGAAAATCACAAACACCAATGAAATCATCTCAAAGATATAGCACGTGCTTATGGCCGAAGCGCGCCAATTATTGTTCTCTCAAAATAAGGCACCACATCTCTTAGACAAACATCCCGAAGGACAAATAAATACGTCTCTCAGATAAACATCCCAAAGGACAAATACGTCGCAATGGACAAATACGTCTCTTAAACAAACGTCCCGAAGGACAAACGACTCGAAGGTCTAGTACTGGCTAATACGTCTCTTAGACAAATGTGTCACAAACTTTCGGATAGGAACCCGAACAGTGTTAACGTATGTCCCATACCACATATTTGCACTAAACGATTTACTAACTGTTAGTAAATTTCACAGTCAAATCAGTAAAAAAATTACCTCATCTCATCAGTAAACTCGACACGAAGGTCAAAATGATCAAATGGAAAATTCGAGAATTAACCAATAAGATAAACACATGTGTCCCATACCACGTGTTTTACCAAACTTTTTAAATCTCCTTCTCATTCGCTCGAAATGTGCAAAAGCGTGTAATTTATATATGTTAGTCCATGAGATGATGAGATGATGGTTTTGATGACAACAACCTTAGAATAGATTATAAAATATAAATACTAACATTACAAGTTTAGATATATATGTATATGCAGGATCTAACCATGCAGGTATCAAGAATGAAGATTGTACAGTATAGAGATTCAAGATATAGAGATAGAAGACTCATGAGTATCAAGATTATCAAGAGTTCAAGATTTCAAGGTTAAGTTTGTTTTATTAGGAATATTTGTTAAAACTCGTAGAAAAGCACTAGCATCTTAATATCCAATTTATTCGTGGAATGGAATCCACTTCAAGCCCGTTAAAGGGATGGAACCCTAAGTAGGATGGAACCTACGAAAATCTAGTGGGACATTGTTTTGTATCCACTAATTTTAATTCAAATGATTTTACAAAATTATCTTGTTTTCAAAATGATTTCAAAAGTTTCCTTTTAAAAGATTCAAAACTCTCTATCCTGATTTTAAATATTTTTAGCCTCAAAAACATCTTTAATTTCAAAGTCAAATTACTCCTGATTTTAAACTATCTTTTCAAATAATATATTTAACTTTTAAAGTATTTATACTTTGATTTAAATTATAGTTAAATAATATATATATTGTTCTTTATATTTACTTATGAATTTCAACTATATTCAAGTATATTTATAAAGTTTAAAATAGTTTTAATATAAGATAAAGGTTATTTTCAAAGAAAATCAAAACATCAAAAATTGCTTTGGGATGTCGACATGCCTATGGTGACCATGTTGACATGGTGACAGTTGAGTTCAAAATTCAAATTTCAAAAGAAGTGTCTATTTTCCATAACTCTTCATGAATGGTCATGGCTGTTTCTCTTCTATAAATAGGGGTCAGTTTCAATGAATTTTTAATCACTTTTTTCTGGTTTTCACTCCTCTTCTTCTTCCACATTTCTTATTTACAAATTACACCATTACTCTGCCGAAATCAATATCGAATCTAACTAGACAATTTCTTGTTTTGATTCTCTCCACTATCTCTACAAGATCCAAGTGCTAATCTGAGTTATAGACTTTTTGTAATCAATCGAGCGAGAGAAGGTGTGATTGTATCCCTGGAAATCAATTGGGTGAACTTGTTGCCCCGGAAATCAAGTATCTCTACCCAGAGGATTGTTATTCTGGAGGGTGTACCTCGTAGCCTTGAAACCGAGGGTTGTAATTGTTGAATTGGTTTTGAAAGGAAATCTGTACTTAGTTGTGCGGGACTGGATGTAGGGTAACTCCGAACCAGTATAAAATCCGGTGTAATCTTTCCTATACTGCTTTTACTTTATATTTGCATCTGTGTTTGATTCTATGTTCATATCTGTGTCTGATTAGTGTATACATTGTTAATAAAGTAAGATAAACTCAAAAAGATTAACAAATTTCTTAAAACACTATTCACCCCCCTCTAGTGTTAATTCTAGCCTTAAGGTCCTTAATTCGCATTTCTCACATTTGGTATCAGAGCTTTGTTTTCAAAAGTTTCATTATCTAAATTTTGAAAAATTTCAAAATGGCTACTAACACTAGTACTGCTATTACCACCAACACTAGTTCATTTGTAGAAGGTCAGTCTACTGCCAGATCACCACTTTTTAAAGGCAGTAACTATGCATATTGGGCATGTAGGATGAAAATATATTTACAATCTGTAGGATTAGATACTTGGAATATCACACAAACTGAATATTCTGAACCCACAACTAATTTTGCACAGTGGACCACTGAGCAAAAGACTGTTGCACAAAATAATTCTAAAGAAATGAATATTCTGTTTTGTTCACTTGAAAGAAATGAATTTAATAGAGTATCAGTTTGTAAGTCTGCATATGAAATCTGGAAAACTTTGCAAGTAACTCACGAAGGAACAAGCAAAGTTAAACGGACCAAAATTTCCATGCTCACAAATCAGTTTCAGTTATTTAAAATGAATACTAATGAGTCTATTTCAGATATGTATAGTCGATTTCAAGATATTGTGCAATATCTTTGGGAAAGGAATTTTCGGAAGAAGATCAAGTCAGAAAAATTTTAAATTCTCTCACTCCAGAATGGGATCAAAAGACACTTGCAATTGAAGAGGCAAATGACATCAGTACTTTAAAGATAGAAGAATTGATTGGAAATCTAATGTCGTTTGAAGTTCAAATGATCGGGAGAAGAGAAAGCAAAGCATTTGAAAAGAAATCAATGGCATTCAATGCATTAATCGACGGATCAGACTCAAACAGTGATAATGATGAAGAGATATCATTTATGACCAGGAATTTTCGGAAATTCCTGAAGTACAGAAAATTGAATAGTTCCAAGAGAAACAACTTTAAGAATTTTGGTAATCAGACTACAGTACCAAACTTTATCAAATGCTTCAATTGTGACGAACCAGGTCATATCAAAAGAGACTGTCCGAATCCAGATAAGCAAAACTCTCCTACAAACAATGATTTTGCAAAAAAACGGAAACGTGCATTCAATGCTACTCTAGATGACTCTGACTCATCCTCCAGCGACGATGAACAGAAGAAAGATAATTCAAATCTATGTTTCACAGCAATTCTCGATTTAGTCGATACCAAAGACACGGACTTTGAAAAAGGTACACGAATACAATACATTGGCTGAAATTGCATGCTTGAATTGATTGATTGATTGGTTGTTTTTGAATTGATTGATTGATTGATTGATTTTGAATTGATATGTTATTTGAATTTTAAAATATTTATTTTCTATTTTTTACTATTATTTTATTATTATTTTTATTATTTTTAACACATTTTGAAATATATTATAATATTTCAAAAATATAGACATTAATAATAATATTTATATATATGTATATTAGATAACTTAGGAAAAATCATATCATGAAAATTCAAAGCCACATGTCGACATGGCCACTACCATGATGTTGACATGCCTACCTGAATTTGAATTTCAAATTTTGAATTCAAATGTTTGAATTTCCCTCCACCTTTTCACTTCATTTATTTCTCTGAAAAGATACCTTTTGACCAGAGAATATGTCCTTTGAAAGTCTATTTATTCACTATCTTTTATCATATCTTTTCACTTTCATTTTCAAATTCAAACTCTCTCTTCATACCATCAAGCTCTCTACTCTCTACTCTAATGACTTCTTCAAGCAACCCCTCAACCATGAGAATTTCTAGAAAAATCAAAGAGCAATTATTCAATGATCCGAAGGCAATTGAAGCATACATCAATTATGCTAATTATGCCAAAGTCCATCCCGGAAAATTTGCTATTTTTCAAGATTTTTCTTCTTATGAAATTAATTCTCTTTTTGCAAACAATGGTGTTTTAAGTCTTATTGACTCTTCTCAAAATGATTTTATTTGCTATCCTAATCTTGTCAAAATCTTTTATGCTAATTTAAACCGTGGTTTTTATATTGGAAATGAGAATGAAATTTGGAGTAGTGTCAAAGGCACTCAAATTGTTTTGAATTGTGACCTTTTGGGTACCTTCTCAATTGCAAAAGCACGGGAATGGATCTTTCTAGTTTTCAAATCGATGAACATGATCATGAGACATTTCATCATATTTTTGAAGGAGATGAAAACTTTGAATTTAAGAATCTAAACTTTCGTCTTAAAGCAAGAATTGTCAATCTTCTTTTACAACATACTTTGACCCCAAGATCGGGAAATTTCAACAATCCTACTTCAAAAGTGTGCAAAGCACTTTTTACTATTTTCGGAAATTATGATATCAATTGGGCGCAAGTTATTTTGGATGAACTTCGTCCTAAAAATTTTGAAATGGGAGAAAACACTTTATATCATGGAATTTACCTTACTCGTATTTTCAACTATTTTGGAGTAAATTTCAAAGGAGAAGAATTTATTTCAAGAAAAGTTTTTAATATCTCAAACATTTCTCACATGAAAATCCCATATGTTTTTCAACCTTATGAAACCCTTACCGAAAAGGAAGAGCGTTTGGCTCATGAGGAAATGGAAGAAGAGGAAGAGGAAGAAAGAGAAGAAGGGGATGAAATGGAAATTGAAGAAGAAGAAGGTGAAACCTCTTTGGAAAGCATCGAATATCCTTCCAATCCATCCAACAAAACCCTTCTCAAAAACCAAAAGATAATTGTGGAGAATCAACAGATTTTAAAACGATACGTTAGTAAGAAGTTGGATAACATTTCTTCGAAGATGAACAAGTTCTTTTCAAAAGTTAGCAAGAAACTTGGACTATCTTCATCATTATCATCTTCTAACTAGTTTTATCTTTTAGTATCTTATTGTATTTGTCTTAGTTTGTTTTTTCGAATGTTTTTGTAGTTCTTTGTGTTTAATTATTGTATTATCCTATTATGCAATGAAATTGAACTTCCTTTCTGTTATCTAGCTTATCTTATCTCCTGAATAAATGTTAGTATATTATATAAATATATATATACACAATTATTCACAAAATCAAAATTGTCATAAATTTTCACTAACCCATGTCGACATCCCCTAGATGACCATGTCGACATGTACTGGTCAAAAGTGATTATTGATTTTGAATTTGAAATTTGAATAACTACCAAATGTCTATTCATTTCAAACGAATTTCTACACTTATATATACCTTTTTCTTCCAGAAATCTTCACTGAAATTTATTTCTCATTATCTATATCCTTCATTTCTTTCTCTAATTCAATTATGGCCAATCCTATTCACAATCTATCTGAAAATCTTGAAGAAACACTCAATTCATTCAAGAACATTCTCTCTTTTATTCTACGAAACCAGCGTCACTTAGAGTTGAGTCAAATGCAGATGATCAAGGAGCAAGAAAGGCAATTCGATGCAATACGATGGATGATCTCCTCTCTTCACAAGGATGATAATGAAGAACATCCTCCTGTCTCTCTCACCAATGACAATGAGAATTGGGATGCAATTAAAGCATACCCTATATTTGGAGAAGATGGATGGGTAGATGTTCCTCGTAACGTTTAATTTTCTTTCTTTGTTTGATTTGTTTGAATTAATTTGTTTGATTTAATTTGGTTTGAATTGATACTTTGTGTGGATTGATTTTATTTGGTTTGAAGTTTGGTGTGTGAAACATATATATATACAGTGAAATGAATATAGTCTTTAATTAGGTTATTATGCTCATAAGTATCATTATTTCTTAATCTATATATTATATATTCCGTTGTATAGTTTATCAATGCAGGTACTAAAGTCCAAGAATAAGGGGGAGTAAGTTTTTGTTGATGACAAAGGGGGAGAAGTATAAAATAGGATAGTTAGGCATAGATTAAGGGGGAGTTGTTAGTTTTAGGGGGAGTTATTAGGATAGAAGGAATATTTTATAAACAAAGGTTGTCATCATCAAAAAGGGGGAGATTGTTAGTCCATGAGATGATGAGATGATGGTTTTGATGACAACAACCTTAGAATAGATTATAAAATATAAATACTAACATTACAAGTTTAGATATATATGTATTGCAGGATCTAACCATGCAGGTATCAAGAATGAAGACTGTACAGTATAGAGATTCAAGATATAGAGATAGAAGACTCATGAGTATCAAGATTATCAAGAGTTCAAGATTTCAAGGTTAAGTTTGTTTTATTAGGAATATTTGTTAAAACTTGTAGAAAAGCACTAGCATCTTAATATTCAATTTATTCGTGGAATGGAATCCACTTCGAGCCCGTTAAAGGGATGGAACCCTAAGTAGGATGGAACCCTAAGTAGGATGGAACCTACGAAAATCTAGTGGGACATTGTTTTGTATCCACTAATTTTAATTCAAATGATTTTACAAAATTATCTTGTTTTCAAAATGATTTCAAAACTTTCCTTTTAAAAGATTCAAAACTCTCTATCCAGATTTTAAATAATTTTAGCCTCAAAAACATCTTTAATTTCAAAGTCAAATTACTCCTGAATTTAAACTATCTTTTCAAATAATATATTTAACTTTTAAAGTATTTATACTTTGATTTAAATTATAGTTAAATAATATATATATATATATATATATTGTTCTTTATATTTACTTATGAATTTCAACTATATTCAAGTATATTTATAAAGTTTAAAATAGTTTTAATATAAGATAAAGGTTATTTTCAAAGAAAATCAAAACATCAAAAATTGCTTTGGGATGTCGACATGCCTATGGTGACCATGTCGACATGGTGACAGTTGAGTTCAAAATTCAAATTTCAAAAGAAGTGTCTATTCGCCATAACTCTTCATGAATGGTCATGGTTGTTGCTCTTCTATAAATAGGGGTCAGTTTCAACGAATTTTTAATCACTTTTTTCTGGTTTTCACTCCTCTTCTTCTTCCACATTTCTTATTTACAAATTACACCATTACTCTGCCGAAATCAATATCGAATCTAACTAGACAATTTCTGGTTTTGATTCTCTCCACTATCTCTACAAGATCCAAGTGCTAATCTGAGTTATAAACTTTTTGTAATCAATCGAGCGGAAGAAGGTGTGATTGTAGCCCTGAAAATCAATTGGGTGAACATGTTGCCCCGGAAATCAAGTATCTCTACCCAAAGGATTGTTATTCTGGAGGGTGTACCTCGTAGCCTTGAAACCGAGGGTTGTAATTGTTGAATTGGTTTTGAAAGGAAATCCGTACTTAGTTGTGCGGGACTGGATGTAGGGTAACTCCGAACCAGTATAAAATCCGGTGTGTTCTTTCCTTTACTGCTTTTACTTTATATTTGCATCTGTGTTTGATTCTGTGTTCATATCTGTGTCTGATTAGTGTATACATTGTTAATAAAGTAAGATAAACTCAAAAAGATTAACAAATTTCTTAAAACACTATTCACCCCCCTCTAGTGTTAATTCTAGCCTTAAGGTCCTTAATCCACATTTCTCACAATATATAAAATAATTTAATTCGGAAAACAATCTTTTAAAACCAATTTTCGAAACCAATTTAGAAAACCGTATTTGAAAATTCCCTTATTATAGAGAATAAATATATTTTCTATTTGAAAATAATTTAAAATATTTTATAATAATTACTTTGAAATGCCCATTAATTTTAAAAATCATTCCAAAAGATTTGGAGAAAACCGTGCTCGAAAACGAATAAAAACAAGGAAAATCACTCAAACCGATATTCGAATTTAAACTCAAAATAATTCAAAATTTGAATTTCAAAATCTCCAAAATTTTCCTACTCTATTGATAAAGATCATGGCCTTCAGAAATGATCAAAATCATCACAAAATATAACTAGGAAATGGAGCAAAAGAAAGTTGGAAACATCGAAACAAAAGAGGAGAACAAGGAAAAACTTTGCCTTTGCTAGGTCGACCATGAGGTCGACCTCCTTGGTCCCTAGGTCGATCGTACGGTCGACCTAGGAGCCTCTGGGTCGACAGGCAGATCGACCCAAGGAGGGGTGGCAGTCGACCTAGCATACGAACTTTGTTTCAGTTGATTTCCTGCTCGCCGATTGATTTTCCAGCAAGATTTTAACATAAAAAAGGACAATAAAATTCAACCAAAATTTACAGAGATGGAGTTGAACATGCAAGCTACCAAATATAAAAAGTCCGGTAGCATTTCATTGCTGGAATCACAAGGTATAAGGGTTCAAAGATGCAACAGAAATTTAATATAAACAAGTAAAATATTCACTACAGGAAATTGCAAAAATAACAAATTTTCTACAGATTCAAGCACTGGCACTTTTGTTTTTGCTAGATTGTGAGCTTATACAACTCACCTTGCTGATTTGTTGTAAAAGCTCGGATTTTGCAGCAAAGTTGAAGCCTTTTGGCAAGATTGGAGCTTCTAAATACCTATAGGAAGCAAATATAGGACATGCAAACAATATACAGTATAAATTAGAAAACTTCTTACTGTAATAAGAATTTGTGATGAAATTTAAGTAGTTTGGAGTGGATTACCTTTGACTTATCACTAGATTGTAAAAGGTCTTTGTTTTGTTGAATTAAAATTACAAAATTGCGTGAATTTTGCAAATTGAGATAATAGTTTACTGACTTTTTCTTTTTAGGTTGGAGGAGGAAGAAGAGACTGAAAATGAACGTACAGAATCTTTCTTTTTTCCCTCTTCTAACCAGGCTAAGTGAATATGGGTTGAATTAGACCTGAATAAAAAAAGAAAATGAGATGGCTTAAGGTTAAAATCAATACTTAGCCAAAAATATGTGTGCATATCCCATATATACACAAATAAAAATTCATTTCTTTATTTTTACACACTTCACTTAGAGGCTACAGCAGCTGTGTACACTTACTACTGGTGTGAGACTTCTCCAACCATAGGACCTATAGGATAAGGATACGTGTTGCGATAAGAAGGGAAAAATATACCGAGGGTTCGCTTCGGATTTGAAGTATTAGATGGCTCAGTACCTTTTGGGATATGGGGTCTGCTTCATATCCAAAGAGGTAGTAAGTAACCTAAAGGGGCATTTTCCTTGACTTACTAAGGTCAGATTAAACGCAATGCCAGCTGTGGAGGGTCGGTGGGCTATGCCAATTGTTGGTATGGGTATTTTGTAGAGGTCTGGCATATAAGATTTGACGTCCAGCGATCCCGAGTGAGCGGTAGCTATAACAACCCACACCCCAATGGACCCAAATTTTCGCTAAATCATAAACTCAATTCCACCAAGATTCGGATCGTTGGTTTGGTATCATGCAAAAAACAAGTTAATGCATATCGGAGCACTACCAGTATAAACTCACTGCGGAATAGTAAAGTACCGTAAACATATAATTACCGACCAAGTTGACACTTCTCATATTTAGTATCCTTGTCGGTGCCGAGCATGCATAAGGAAACCCGACCTTCCATTGTTCCCATCTTGTACTAGTACCCGTTCCTCTAAAACTATCCTATGGGTTGTAATGAGGAGGGGGTCAAAACAATATTTTGGTGACTGGTAAATTATACACTTTGAACATAATACAAGTTTATATCGATTGCTTTCCATTACATATTATGTCTTTTATTTTACTTAATTGTCTCAACTCCACGTTCGTGTACGATACGCACCATCTACCTAAAGTAAATTATAACTACTTAAGTGTATATAAATATACAAGTACCATAGTCCTCCTTTAGACCAAGATACTACCACCGCTAGTATCCGTAATTCTGCACTGTCGAGCATCGTCATCAATGTCTATACCAAATTGTGTGCGTACAAAATAGAACCTCACGTTAGTGCCAATGACGACGTCACAATGCTTTAGCATTATTCTATATCACCTTGGGGATTTACTATGTCTGCTTCCTATTGTGGAATCAGCTCCATGGACTACTCCACTCATTTTTAAAAGAACTCTTCTATGGGTTAACTAGCCCTACCCTAATAACCAACTAGCAAACAACTGTGGTGGTGCATTACCTAACGAGGCCTACCTTAGTAGGAGGCATAACCCATTAGGTGTAACCCTGTCTTTTTCGTTTTGACCACTCTGGACCGATGATGCACTCAACTTATATAGCTCCTACCCTTGATTTGATGCCACACCTGCCGACATAGCGTCGAACTACTCACCATCCTATTTAGATTGCCTTATGCAATCAAGGAAGTGTCTCTCTTTTCAATTTTTGAAGCACACTCCACTTTCTGTTGGGGTATTCTTTATACATACGCAAACGTATACTCTCCATAGGTCCTACGGCAGGATATTTCCTACGTTAGTATATAATGTATACACAACTGCTAGTAGTTCCTAATGGTGGACAAGCTTTTATTATGTAACACTGCTAACCTCACATTTCAACCCTCTAATGACTATGCCGTTCTTATTTACTAAGTTATTTACATACATATATATAAATATATTGCACACTTGTCATAACGTATATTTGAACATACATTCATTTAATTGTTACTTTTTTTTACTTCTAGCCATTGTTGTTCAGTATACCTTACATAACTAAATATTGATTTATTCTTGTCGTTTACTGTCATTTGTTATCCATTTATAATTTATTGAGTTAAGTGTCATTTATTATTTCGCTTTTTGTTTAATCTTATTGGATGAAATCCCATGTTTCCTTTTTAACTAATATCTCTCTTTAATTGCCTATTTAGAATTATTACTTCCCTATTCATTTAATTGTATCTTCTTTGTTTACCATTTGTTTTATACATCGTCTTAAATTACATACTTCTGGTTTCTCAGGTAATTTATTGTTATTATTCCTACTTACATTACTTTAGTTATATTTAAGGATTTTCATAACTTAATATGTTGGATTTTTTTTGCCCAAAGGAAATTACTAACACGATGATTCTTTATAAATTACTTAAAAGAGAACTTGTGTTATGTTTGAAATAATAAGGAATTATATTTTATTTTCTATTGGAATAGATAGTACAGAATATGGCAACTCCCTTATTTTGTGCATCTCTTCCTCTTCCTTTTTGCTTACATTTCTTGTTGTTTCAACCAATACACTTTTATTTGTATTTTTAGACAACTTATAGGAATTCACATTGTTACATAATGTATTCCACTGTATTAAAACATTGTCTGATCCCCATTTAATTTATAATCAATTCTAACTTATGTTCAACAATCTATATAAACTAAACAAATTTGAAATTCCAATATGATTTCGTTAACTCGTTATCTATTAATCTAGGGACTATATATACCCCTAACATTTCAAATCCAAACGTATACAATATCTACCAAGTTTAGGGTTTTCCATAACATATAGGCATATTTTCTATAATAATTACACATATACAATTAAATATCCAATTCGTGATTTATATCAATTACACATATAAAATTATATATCAAATTCGTGATTTATGTCAATTCTTTACACATATAAAATTAAATATCAAATTCGTGATTTATGCCTAGGCATAATGGAATAGATCTATAATGATATAAACCCAATATTATTCCCGCTCACCTTGCTTTAGATTTTCAATTTTCAAGATCCATTCCCTTTTTATTTGACTCCCTCTTACTTTAAATCCAAAATATAAAAATGGTATATGCCTGTTAGAATTACAGATCTGGGTAGAGGATTGAATTAACTTTAGATTTGAGTTTAGGATTCATGATTTACTTTTGTTTTGTTTTCTGAATCGAACATATTCTTCTCTTCTCTTATTCTCCTCTTTTCTCCATTTATATATATATATATATATATATTAGTTTTAATACTATTAGAATTCCAGAGATTGTAGACAAAAGAGAATGGCAAAGCTTCGCTTTGTAACCTAGAAAATATGAGAAGAGAAGTGATAAACTAGGTCTATATTTATAGGGGTTTGGAGTTAACTTGAAGCGTTATATTTACCATATGCAATCTTTATTTTAATCAGAGATGCACATCAGAAACTTGACACAAAAGAAAAATATTTGGTTCCATCTAAATCGTTCAATCTACGCTCCAGACCCTCCAATTAACACGTCAACAGTCGACCGTTCATGACCATGGGTTGACCGCTACCAGTTCGACTAAGTGCATCAGGGGTCGACCGTTCCTTTGTTTAAACAGTGATTAATTAGCGTTGTTTGATTTTGTGTATTTTATTCCTTATTTACACAACCGATATAATTTCCTTCCCATTTTATATAGTTTTTCAGATTTGATTATACATTTACATTTGTTAGATTTTAAGTTTCCATTAACGTTAGTAATTAACGTTCATTAACTTTTATTACCATAATTACATATATAATTATTTCTGATTCAAAAACTTCAAACGTTAATAACTTTTTCATTTGAACTCTGGTAGAAAAACATTATACATGAAAATTGATCAAAAAATGGCCACGAACACAATGGTGAAAGTTTCATAGCCAAATTCTGATGTTTGTAAAAATTCTATTTTCATCTTATTATTTATTAATTATTTTCTTTTTAATTAATTGTCGTAAAATTACAGGGCGTTACATTCTCCCCCATTTAGAAAAATTTCATCCTCGAAATTCCTCAAGGACTGAACATGTAACATAATGTATAACCGTACTAAACTAACAAATCAATTAGTGTACAAACAATTTTTGCAGCCAATCGTATACAAGTGCATAGTGTATCGTAATACATATGATATGTATGTAGAATAATTCTAATCGGCGCCTACTCTATGAATGCATTCTTTCAAATCAATTTTGAAAATATGGTGCAAACATCCTAAATATACTGGCAATTCTGTATTCATGCAACTTTGAACACCAAAAACTTCGTTTTATATCCAAATTTTCCTATACTTCTACGAATAGAAGTATAGTCAACCAATTTTCACCCAATACCTTCCATCAAAAATCTTAGCACATCGTTACTGACATCCAAATTTAGAAAAATCCAATTTTCTAAACCTATATTCTTCTGCCGGAAAATGGTCTAGATGGAAAATTCTATATTTCCATCCTTCTCCAATGTACCTTAACCTTTTTTTGCCCCCAAATCTCTTCCACTTTTTCCAAATATAGTTTGCATAAGTAAATATCATTTTTAAAATTTTAAAACTAAATTATTTTAAAACCAGTTTAGTTCACCTAGCGACAAGGTACAGAGGAAATGACTCCATAGCTAAAACAACTATTTCCCTTATCTCTAACCATATTTTATTTTACTATCACTTATGTCGTACAATAAAATCTATACTAGCTAACCTGTCAACTATTTCTCCATGTCAAGTATGTGGCATTCCTCCCTCCTTAAATCTATACTAGCTAACCTGTCAGGTACGGAGGAAATAATCAAGTTAAAAATTAACTTTTAAATATTTAAAATCAATTAAATATTCCATACTACAACAAAACAACCATTTTACAACGGGCAATGCCCGTTGTAATATGCATTTCGCAACGGGCATGCGCCCGTTGTATTAGGCCTCATTGTAATAGGTCGAACATATTTTACAACGGGCAATGAAAGTTGTAATACACCTTTTTACAACGGTCATCGGCCCTTGCAATAGGCTCTATGACAACAATTAAAGCCCGTTGTAATAGACTATAATACAACTGGCATAGCCCGTTGTAATACATGATATTGCAATGGTTTCTGACCGTTGCAAAATAAATGCAAATTTTTAAAAAAATTACAATAGCATCCATGCAGTACATCCATACCAATAATGAATAATTTAACGAGTAATAAATATTATCATAAAACAACCAAAATCAAATAAGAAAAGAGTAAAAGCTAGAGTCATAAAATTCCAACACATTCCAAAACGTTAGATAAGTTTACATCGACATAGTTCTAATATACACATGACAACTAGTTTCGTAACAACCAAATACATAAAGCATTAACACATAAGCATAAAGCTTTTGTCAACGAACTCATCTTTCTTTGATTGTCGCTTTCTCTTTTCACGCTCTCTTTCTCTTTTCCCTTTGTTTTTCTTCTTGCTTTTATCCATATACTAGAATGAGGCCCGTGCTTCGCATACGGAAAGTGTTGGATTGTTGAATTACATCATAGTTCAGGGACTACAGATGTAATTATGGTTTGTTTGTTTATGGAAGTAGCTGGAGATGTTTTAAATGTTAGTACATGAGATATAAACTATAATGTAGTTAGTATGAGTCATAAGTTGTATATTCAATAGAATTTGTAGCAGGTTGCAGTTTTTTATATAGAGATTTGAATCTCAGTCTACTTACTGGAAAAAGGATAACACCAATCTGGAAAGCTCGGCAAGTGGTAAAAACTTGAGCAATGAAGTGCACGGTTGTGTTTGTAGTATGAAAACAGCACATATAAGTGCAGTCAGATATTTAACATCAGAAATTATGGTTACATGTATGAAATAGGAAATATGAATCATAATCATAAAGGTAACAATGCTTTGAATGTTAATTATTGGCAGATTAGCCAAAGGATCATGAATAGTACCAAAGGATCATGCATAGTACCGTGCATTGAATATGCAATAAATCAAGGGTTTACTTAACCGTAGTATGAAGTAAAAAGAGAAAAGGATTTCAACCACTGACCATATATTGTAAATAAATCCCCATAACCAACATATGAACTGAATTAAAACCATGCAAGTTTGAAAAAAAGCGGGAAAATAGAATGTAATAATACAAGCATGCCTAATAACATATGCATATGGTGACGTACAGGATGTACAGGCAAAATTAACAAACAATATAGTTGGAAGTTCAAAGTAAGACACAAACATTACAGGATACGTAGACTTAGATGAAGTATATCATTAAACTGGATGAATTATAACGTAGATAGACGATCCGGGTAGTCTATCAGAACTGGGCAGATGACAGTGAGTTGGGGGTTATCAAGCCTATTTCTTGCGACACTTCTCCTGAACCTTGTTCATGACCATCTCAGAATCAGTGTGTACTTCTTTTGCATCCTAGGTGTTGTATGTATGTAAAATATGACTGGTAACACTTTTATCACATACAATGCAAGATGAGGCTAATTGTGTCTAAAACATGTTTTTAAATTAAATCTATTGACCAATGTATAATGCCTCCACTAATCGGTCAAAATTAAATACTATTCAATATTACAGTGATAAAGAAACTTACGTTAATGATGACTCCTCCTTATCTACTTGTTTGGGCAGTTGGTAGCATGGTTTGATATATAATTTTGTCAGCAGTCACATTGTTACCATCGTCCTATGTAAATCAAATATTTTTTAGGACAATAATGTCTTTAAATAGCATTTACCGTGAAAATAAATCAAAACATGATACCTGATACACAACTGATTTTCCCTTCAAGTCCACAGCAACGGTTGTTTGCTGACTAATGTAAACAGACGCACTCTCGAAACTTGCACTATATTTTGTAGATGGAGAAGTCTGCATATAATTGTTTTTTGTTATCACAAGTAATCGTTATTTATTTTCATGTGAAAAAACTTGCTAAGAACACATTGTAAACTGGCAATGATACACAGTTGCCTGTGAATTGTAGATGGACCGACCCCTTGCAAATAAATAACACAAGACAAATAGCTTTATGGTTTTGCAGTCCTCACCTTCATAATTGTTGCAGGAACCACATATTTTTTTTCCTAAGGAATTTCATGTTTGTAGAAGTTATTGTATTGAAAAAAGGTCAATACATACCTGAAAGCACTTTGAGAATCAGGGAACGGAGGAGTGGACAATATGTTTGTGGAAAAAATGCAAATAGGTAGTAATTTGTAAAAGATATGCATGCAACACCTACTATAAGCATAACGAGGTTTTTTTTCCACAAAATTTTTGTATAAACTACTAATTTTTTTTATTCCTATTGCATGTTAAATAAAAATTTAACAGAAATGAATTTCATTTTTGAATAAAAGGCTGGAGTGCTTTATCCCTACTTTTCTTTATTTATAAATAAAGTGCCTAGTTAATGGTCATATTACTCGAATACATTCAACTGGGAGCTGTGAGCTTGGCATGATGATCACCAAAAACTTCTACTATGAAGTAACAATCCTAACAATGTTAATCTCTGCTGGAATAACAAATGTTTGAACTCAAGTATTTTGTGGATATCATGGTAATTGGTTTCAAAGGTAACAGATTAATTATTCATATTAAAATAAATATGGTACAATAATTACTACAGCTTATTCTAAAGAGTGGTAAGCTAATATCTACATCAATGCTTTAAGGCTCTTCCATGTATAATTTTCTATTACACCTCCTTTTGAAATCTCAATTTATTAATAATATATGCATGCAATATTCTAATCTTCTGTAACACTTTTTTTAACCTATCTACATGCTCTATGCGAATAAATTTGTTAGTTGCTTTCAAGTATTGGAGGGGCATTTAACACTTTTCCCTTTGACCTTAGAAAATCGTAAAATCATATGTCATAACAAAGATAATACTACCAAGTGATTCAAATAAATAATAAAAGATCAACTTGTATACTTGTATGTGACGGATATACGGAGAAAATCCATGCCAATCCGACTTTCAGCTTTGGGAAGAATGAGTTCGACCAAGACCTTACGCACCTCTTTGTCATACAGATCTCCAAAAGCAACAATTACAGAGCCAGCAACATTAATGTCTTCAGGTCTTGGATAGTCTCCTGCATTCACATTTTCAATGGTTGTTGGTTCAAGTGGCGGGACGGTGAGTGGTGTTAGAGTCAGATTAAGGTCCTGAACCACCACAGTGAGAAGTCCTTCCAAACACTACGAAAATGCAAGACTCAAATTGTCCGTGTTCTGAACGTCTAAAAATGTCCCTCCCTTGCTGCTTTTTGCTATGTTATTCAGCACCTATTATAACAATAATTGGTTAAAATGATAGTGTTACATCTTAAGCATTGGCAGCTCAGATGACTGCTTGCAGTCCACTAACACCAGAGGCCAAAAAACTTCTCAGATTCAGAAAGAATTCACATATAAATCTGTATCCTTTCAACTTCTCAATAAAGAAGGATCATGGTTTAGTTGATGTGCATTGAGTTTTCATGTAATTGATGCATTATTCAATCCAGCCTTCAATTTATTTTCTTGTTTTTGATAAATATAACATATTTTCAGTTATTTTAACGAGACATTTATTTTAGATCCAGAAATCGACTTAAATGGTTAAACCGTATACTTTGTTCAAAATCAAAGTAGGGTCGCTCTACTTTCTTTAAAGTCAACTATAAAATGTCGGTGAAGGTTAAACGTACTAAAATGCACTGGACATTTTAGAGCCATGAACCAACAGCTTTAAAATAATAGTTGTACATACCCTGGAATCTTGGTCTTCGCCGAAACCGAAGGTGAAGACGGGCACGTCTTTCAGCTGAAGCTGGGAGATTTCACGGTCCATTTCTTCATCAGTTTTATTATCAGTTTTGCCATCTGACATAACCATGATTGCTGCTATACGACCCTCGATGTATCTGCGTTCCTCCACCATATACAAGGCCTGAAACACACCAGCAAGAATGTCTGTGCCACCAGCAGCGGTGAAACCATTGACTATTGCTTCGATCTCTGGTTGAGATTCTTCAGTCACCTGACGTAGACAGCAGTATCTTGCAGCAATGTTGCAGAAGGCTACAATGGACAAACGATCATTGGGGCTGAGTTTTCGGATCAGGAATGCCATGGCACGCTGTAGTTTTTCTAGCCTCTGATCTTTTCTCAAGCTCTCACTGATGTCCAAAACTGCTACCAGATCGAGTCGGGGTCTGTCTTCGCTCAGCCCTGCTCCGGTGAGTTCAAGCAATACGTTGAAGTCGGTTCTCTCAAGTGGTGCTTCTGTTTTGTTGATGACTGTTGCCTTTGCTGTTCCCGCAAGGAATGATGCTGGTTTATCTTCTGTGATATGAGCATTAATTTTAGGAATAAAATAAAATGAAATATATTATGCCATTATATACTAATCAACAAAAGTGAATAGCACAAAACATAAACCTGAGTTATCTTCAACTTTGACGATCAAATCATCATCGGCAAAGGATATTTGCTGGGTTACTACTTCAATCGGGGCCTCATAGTTTGAGCTCATTTTCAAAGTGGAAGTGGCGAGATCATCAACATCCGAGATGTCATCACAAGCGCCATGAAAACAATTATACCTGTTTCCCCTTCCATTGCTATTGTGCTCTAAATAGCATCTGACCATCTTATCAAGCGCTACCGAGCTTGGATCTGCAAAATCATCCCCACCGCTGGTGATTGGAATGTCCTTTATATCTCCGGCGCTGTCGAGCTTTTCGGATGAGCTGCTCCGTCGGATGCTGGTGAACAGACGTTTTAGCATCGATTTTTGCTTTGATTTGTCGATTCTGGTGAATTGCTCGATCATCTTTGATTAATACAGACACCTCAAAGTGATGATGAGCTACAACCTAAACAGGCCACGAATAAAGGTAAAGAATGGGCCAATATTACGTAACTGACAATCTTCAAGCTGATCTGGTAATTCCATGTAGCAGCAAGCTAAATTTTGACATTTATATGAATATAGTAAAAGAATGGACCAATCATTTAATATAATAGTCAACACTGGCTAAGCTAAAAACATAACAAAATATCATTCAAGTTAAGATATTTCAAGCCTAATGGATGTTCATGACTTCATATTATATTAAATTGAACACATTAAAATAAGTCTTATAGTTTGAAAGCATAAAAGGAGTGTTTTCTTAAAAAATAGCACATTCCAACTAAATAAAGTAGTGTTTGGGAATGAACCCGTTTGCATAATTGTAATTGATCTGGTACTCATCTACATACGAAAACAACACTAAAATTTCGAAAGTGCCATATTCAGTAATGCATAATAAATCAAATCATACAAAGCAACAGAGCTTAGGTTTTTTTTGACCTCAAACATGATAGATGATTGGGTGAATGAAGGCAGATCCTTATCGAGTCGACGAACTAAAACACAGATTTCCTCGCAGATCTAGCTCGGCGAAGAAAGAACAATTGACCAACTGTAGAACGCCTTGGGCACACAACGACGTACAGTGGGGATAGTGTGGCAACTGCCGTGCTTGGCGTGAACAATGGCAAATGAAAAATCCAAATCAAGATGGACAGATGGGACAACGCCTCTTTGATTTTTGCTTGGATTTTTAATAGGGGTTCGAACCAACAAAGGAAGCACTGAATCATCTTCGATCGAGCAATTGAAGACGGCAGCTTCAATTTTTTCCAAAGCCCTAATTTCGAGCAGAAAGGAACGAGCGGCCAACATTTTTACAGAGCAAAGTAAGGAACGAAATAAAAGGATCAGCCTTGTTTTTTTAATTGAAAATTAGGGTTTAGATTGAAACCTATTACAACGGACGTTTTTAGCCCGTTGTAAAATTGGCACCTATTACAACGGGCCTGAATGGACCGTTGTAATAGCCTTCTATTACAACGGGCATCGGATGCCCGTTGTAAAAAGGGCATTGTATGTGGCATCTTTTACAACGGGCCTGAATGGACCGTTGTAATAGCCGCCTATTACAACGGGCAACCAATGCCCGTTGTAAAAAGGGCGTTGTAATAGGGTATTTTTGTTGTAGTACCAATTTCAAATAACCAAAAATATGGGTCGTTACATTCCTCCCATTTAAAAGAATTTCGTCCTCGAAATTGCCAAGGTGAGAAGAATGCCCAAACCCATTCTTTTTATAAAACAAATCAATTGAAATAACTTCCCAAACCCATTTAACCCTCTAACTTTCCAAAACCAATTAGCCGATACCTCATTATCACTTTCTCTACATTTTCAAATTCATCCATAGATTGAAAATAATATTATTCTCTCAATCATTTCAAGTTATAATCCAAAATTAAATTTTAGTTATTAAAATTTCCTACAAAATTTTCTATCTCCTCAATTTTTCGAAAAATTTCGCCAGCGTTTCCTTTACGCAGCTAGATCCGAACAACTACAAAATGCCACTACAGACCCAAATCAGCAAAAGAAAACAAAAGCCAAGTGGCTCAATCATAAAATCATCAATTTCGAACAACAATTTAAACATGTACCTTTTTGTCGGGCAATCTAATTTTCTTATGACATCGAAGGCATCAATTTAGCCTTTGCTTTTATACACCTGTATCTAATTTACTAATGATATCCAACCATATAATTCAAAGCATTTTCAATTTCCAATACTTATTTCACCAAAACCCGTACGATGTATATATATCATTCGTACGCAATATCAACTCTGATCGCTCACTCGATCACACAATCTCACTTTCGAACTAGGATCGTTACGACTATTCTAGTGCCGACTAAGATCTGGTTCCTTGATTAGAAACCATCATTCTCCTTGCGTACCCGTATACTATGATAGAGAATTTCAAAATCAATCAAAAGTCTATATCCAGTGTTCGCCGTCAAGAATCGAGCGAAATTTTTTAACTCGGATCGAAATTTATCTCGAAATTCTGTGCTCGAATCTGGATCAAACCGTTATGCGAAATAAATAATATATGTACAACTTACGTATTTATTTCGATTAATTCTTAGCTATACAAAAAAAATTCTTTTTTTTCACCTTTACTTTATTTCTATTCAATTATTCATAATTATCATTTACATTTGTACTTCACATTCACCTATTTACTTGGTATATCCCTTAAATACCAATTTCACTTAAGAATTTCACCATTAAATTTTCTTAAGTCAATTATAAACATTTTATACAAAAGTTCTTGTGGTTATTACCACTTCACAACTAAATTCCTTACCTATTCTAATCAAATTCAATTTCAATTTTCCAATTTCACATTTGATTTTTATCAATCAGCATTCCAAATCATATTCAATTAACTAATTTATTCAATCAGTTCATTTATTGCAAATCTCAATAGATTCCATTTCCAATAAATTTTTCAGTTAGCCTACTTAGGCTAAATTTTCAAAATTCACTTTATTTAACTTAATTCAAGTTAAATTTCATTCCACAATTAAATTTCAAAATTTTACTATCCTTGCATCCAAATTCAACACTTTAAAATATTGCTTTCTTGCAATATACAAATTTTATAAGTTATTAACTTACTTATATGTCATAAAACATTTTAAATATAAAAAATCCCAGGGTTAAACACTTGTTCTTAAATATTTCAAAATCATTTTTCAAATCTTTCATATATACACACAACCCCTTGGTATATCAAATCATTCCTTTG
This sequence comes from Allium fistulosum, assembly GCA_030737815.1. Classification (NCBI taxonomy): domain Eukaryota; kingdom Viridiplantae; phylum Streptophyta; class Magnoliopsida; order Asparagales; family Amaryllidaceae; genus Allium; species Allium fistulosum. The sequence continues at coordinate 1,440,604,761 of CM060902.1, forward strand.
CATTTCAAACCGAAACCAGTTTTTTTCAAACAAAACTCCAATTGGTAGCAATTTCTCCCTTGGAAACTCAAAAATGAACGTCGATGATGTTGCAGTCATCACCGAAATTATTTTCCAGCGACCGAAGTGAGTTCAGTGCTTTTATTTCCTTTAAAATTCCTTTTAAATATTTCCAATTCAAAAATATTCTCCAAGTAACACCACTATTATTTTCCACGACTTTGAAAAACATTTCGAAACTAACTGGAATTAAATTCCCAACTTTAAAACCCTTTTAAATTCATAAACTGTTTTTATAAATCATATTTATAATATGCTTCAGAATTTCGTTTCATTTCAAATTATAAATCACATTTACAAAATCACATTGACATAATCCCAGTTTGTTATATGAAATTATTTCTTAACTGTTGACTATAACATCAACTTTTTATTCACTCACCACAACAACAAATGATAATGGTTTAATATTATCATTTCCTAACAACCAAGCACACCATATACAACTATAATAATTTTTGAAAAATTATTTCTTTCATAAAAATAATCTGGGTAAAATTATTTCATTTACCCCATATCAAAACAATACCATGTCGAGTTGCTCTGTTCAAGTGTTTAAAGATCCCTATCAATAACGTTAGTTACTCATATTAACCAGAATCCATAAGCCACTCAATAGATCAATCAACACAATACAAATCAATTATATATTCACTACAAAATACGCGCTCATATCTATTAATACACTCAGACTCATTCTAGGGTGCTACTGACCCCATCTCTAATGAGTTACCCCATCAAAGCCAAGGTTCTCGCTTAACCTTCAGCTCTGATACCAAATGTCACGAACCGGATTTTCGATGCTCGAAAATCGACATCAATACGTCCACTATATTACATGCCTAGCAATCGAACGTCGGATAACCCGATAGTTAGGGGAAAAGAAAATGAAGAGGTAGAAGAAAAAGGAAATAACAACACAGAATCTTACAATCGCAGCGGAACAATATATAATAGATAATAACATGTCTTTATACAAAAAAACTATAACTATTACTTATACATTACATCATCAGAGTACAACAAACCAATAACTCAATAATGTATAGTTATAATAACTTGTCCTCACTAGTGCTGAATATACAACCTACAATACACAGCGGAATATAATCAAGTACGTGGAATACGACTCTGTCATCCAGCTCGTCTTCTGAGCTCCATAGCATCCTCATCTGAATCTGTAATACTCGGTCTAACCCGAGCATTATAATAAAATAACACCCGAGTTGGTCTGGAAAACCAACGTGAGAAAACACACACAATTTGAATTATTATAGTTATCAAAATCCTTTGAAAAACAAAGGTATCTCGTAAGACCACGTCATACATAAACACGATGGGTTTTTACCTTACGATTACCAAAACACTTTATATCACAAACGTCTGATATTATAATAGTGTCTAAACAAAGTAAATAGAAAATAGCTGAAATGCATGCATCTCACGTTTTAGCATAGTTGGGCACAATCAAAACCGTATGGCGCTTATTGGAGAATGGATTCCATACAACGACTAGGCACTAGGGTACCACCTATCACGGTACACGTCTAGAAAAATGTACCGAGGACCTCGTCGGGATCCCCTACAACACAAGACCGGCTCTATCCCTAACCTGGATAGAATCGAATATGTTATTACCTTGGGTATTCCCACCCTTATCGAGAGCTCTTTTGTAGGATCAATTTCACCCTAGAGGGGGGTGAATAGGGTGATACTATCAATTATAAAAATTTAATGCGGAAGTATATAAAATAATTTCAACAAAGATATAGCAGAATAATAGCAGCACAGATAATAGCGGAATAATAAACGCAGAAATAGAACAACACAGATTTACCCGGCTTCGGCAAAACCCTACCTACGTGCTGCCCCCAAAGTTTCTACTAGAAATTAAGTAGTCAGACGCTTACACACGTAAACTCGCGACACCCGCTATCGACTAACCTAACTCTATGCTCAAAACCCTACCACAACTCAACCACTAAGTTGTGAATTCTTTAACTACACCACCGTAGTTCGTCCCTTAGTCACACGACTAGAAATTACAAAAGTTTAAAAGTAAATTACAAATAAAAACAATTTAAAAACAATGAATACCTAATTTATAAACTATAGCCCAATGAAGTCGACCCAAAATAGAATTTGATAAAACAATTTCTCTTTCTCCTTTTTATATTGTTCGGCCCGCTTTCCTTTGTGTTTGTGATAATGGCTGTCTCGTTTCTCTTTACCCGTTCATTCCTCTTCCTTCAAAAATTAGGGCTTCGTGATTTTGAAGCCACCGCTTAGATGGTTGATCGATTTATGTTCCAGCATTGCTCTGTTGATCAATCGTTCGTTGCTTAGCTTCGGTTGCTTCTCGATCAAGTTCGATGTTAATTGTATGTGATTTATGCTTTTTTCTTTACTTTACTGGTTAGCTTGCTTGAACTCGATACACTTGAAATGTCGATGATGATTGGGTTAAATAGGGTTCGAGTCCCCTAATCTTCGTTCGTATATATCTGGTTTGAATTCGTCGGTGAATTTGTTCTGTCGTTCGATTTAGCTTGAATGTTGGTGATTTCTTTAGACTAGTTCAATTTCATATATTTTCTTGCTTGATTATCACGGCTTGTTTGGTCTTTGATTACGTGTTACCATATTGATTCTGATTTGTTTGAACTTGCCTTCGTCACCACGGCTTTGATTTTAGCTTGTTCGATTTTTTCTTAGTCATTGTAGCGATCCTGACTCGGCCTTCGAAAATCGACACCCGTACTTCACTTGTACTCGAATGCCGCAGATTCAAACGCCGAATCTGGCTCCCTGGAGCTTATAACACTGTAAGTATAACAACACAGCGGAGGAAAGAAATGAATGATATCATATACAACTCCAACGAATACAATATCCAGAATGATATACAACAATGATATCAATGTGAAACAACAATATCAGAGATAAATAAAGATGCTACAGCGGAAGTCCAACAGAACTGATAACTCCAAATGATCTGAAAAAGAGCATGAGACCAATAACTCCAACATCAAGCTCAAACCACCATCACATTGCCCCAAGATAAGCAACGTCGGTCGTGACCTCCAAAAACTGAATTAGCTCCAACTAGTCTACTAAACCTGACTATCTGAAAACCCCAACTCTAGACTGCCCATGTGGAAAATTATGGGCACCTAGAGTTTAGGAAGGGAACAATAAACTCCAGATCAGTCATGGGACTGATATGAGTAACAAAAACAATTTATTTTTAAACAACAAAAGAATTTTAAACATTGAAATCCGCAATGCTTTTTGGAAAATGAAACTACCATAAGACCTCCCACCACACACACAATGCAATCGCAGACTTGGAGGAGATTTCTTCTTGTGATAGTCAAACATGCTTAATACGAGAAAACTCTTTTGATATTATTACTAGTGCATAGTATGAAAATCCTTTCGAAAATATAATATTAATCTTAGCCAGCATAGGTACCATTATATTATGCCTGCTATAGCTGCCGCCTAAGGAGACAGGTTATACAACTGCAATCGTAAAGGGCTCGTATTGTTTCTTTGGACTTTCCAACAAATGGTCAGGCTAAGGAACTTCCTATGCCATGTAGGAACGCCTCTGAAGGGAGGCCCTGAGAGACAATTGCTCTCTGCCAACATAAGGCCGGTTACCCCCTTCCCGGGTAGTAAACCTGAGATATGCCACCCCCGGTCGTTTGCAACCTTTATCCGAGGTACCTCGATCACAAAGCAACAATCACACAGTAAATGAGATTGGAGCAACCACACAGGTAAATATCTGGGCTCCATACCATGATACCACCTTTTTCCAGAAGGAATGGACATACCCTAGGGGAGCTACCCCTAAAACCTTGCCGCATCTTTCCTGTTTCGACCATTTCCGGTTTGTGAGGCTCGATGAGGTCTCGTCCACAAACCTACGCTTTACACGAAAGCCATGCTATGATCAACAAATGATCAGCAAATGATCAGCACACAGCAGCACTCAGCATGCCACACTACCAAATTGGGAGTATATCACTGATAACCTTCAACTACATAACCTCTGAGCTCGTACGTCTCAGAGAAGGGTGTTAAGCTAAGAGAATAAATTCTCCGCCACCAAACAGAAATGTATTTGAAAGAAATCAGCTTTATATCTCAAAGTGTAATGTCAGACATACGGCCATACAAGTCTGTTCCGGGTTGGAACAGAACCGAAGGCACTTCCAAAGAAGCCCTTGCAATCCGGGTATTCACAATCCTGATCGGACTTCCCATCACTTAGGAAATCTCTATACCGTAGCTACTCAGTGCAGAGACAATCGATAGTTTATCCTATCGTTCTTGCAAACACCCAGTCTTCAACATCGGTCTTCAAATGCTATCCATTTACATCGTATCACTTTTCGAAATGGGTTATATGACACAAAGTCCTCTCCCGGCTAAACCGAATAATGAGCGCAAAATTTTAAAACATATGGATATTGGGATTTCAATTAAGTTACAACTTATTACCCAAAACTTCTCTTTAAATGGTTTAAACACATTACCATTTAATCTTTTACACAAAAAGATTTATTTCACAAAGTTCACCCAGTTTCACAAAGATCTATTCATAGATTTTCCAAATAAATTTCCATTTCAATTGGATTAACTCATTAAATCTTTAAATCAAAGATTTAATTGATAGCTTTCAAAACAATTCCATTTCGACCTTTTATACAAAAGGTACACCTTTCCAATTTCAAAACAAAGTTCAACAATCTTTCACAAAGATTTATTCATAACTCGGAAAAACATTTTCATTTCAAACTTGAAATTCCTTTGACACAAATTTGGAAATTCATGCCTTATATGAAAGCTTTTATTATTTGAAAACAAATAGTTTTCATTTCGGAAAATCTGATTCATTTATATGAGTTAAAGTCCTTGGGTTAAATTCAAATTCTCAAACCCATACTTTTAAAATGGTTTAAATTCATATAAACACATTTATAACATCTTAACCATAATTTCCAAACATGGAATTCAATTCAAAATTTTGAATTCAAATTCAAATTAAATTATTTAAATTGGAAACTTTACCAAGTTATTCAAAATAACTTTTCTCTTTAAAAACTCCTTTTCAAAAGCTTTAACATTTAACCCAAATCCATTTCCAAAATCAATTGAAATTAAAATTTCAATTTCAAAAACATTAAATTTAAATCATCTATGACTTAACCGATTTCCTCATGAAATCCATATTTGTGTGTGTAAAAGTGTGGTCTAGGGGTTTTACACAGTAGTGAAACATCATTCAATCATCACAGATTCAATTACAACAATATATTTGATAAGCGTTATAAACTATTTAATCAATCACCAGAAATAGGGTTAATTGATCATTTGATTAATTGAAACCATATTAATCACTAATTCTGGTTGATTATATGTTAATTAATCCTCCTTGAATTAATTATCAATTAATTAATCCTAATTAATTTCAAACAAGTAATTATTCTTAATTGATTAATTAAGCTTTACCATTAATTAATTACTTTTAATTAATTTATTCGTCATTAATCAATCACCTCAATTAAATTAACCTTTAAGTTAATTACATAATTAATTAACCCCTAATTACTAAATGAATAACCTCTAATTATTTATTACTCTTTAATTAATTAACCTTTATTAATAAATCAATAAATTAATTAAATTAATTATCTTAATTTATTACAATAAGTGATTATTCTTAATCACTTACATTAATCAATCCTTAAAGGTAATTACCCAAAATATTAACTTTACTCTAATTACACAAAGTAATTATTCTTATTTAATCACTTAATTACACCCTTTAATCCTTAATTAATAAATTTAAACCTCTAATTACTTATTTAATTAATCCAAATCATTAAATAAATAAATAAATAAATAATCCATTTTAATTAACTTACTAATTCCCAAATCATTAAAATTTTAATTATCTTAAGATAAAACTTAATTACCATTAAAACACTATATTTTAAGAATTTACTCTACTTAATTAAATCATTAATTAAGGTTTGAAATAAAATAATCATTTAACTTGATAAATTAAAGTTAACAAAACATAACTTCCTTTAAATGTTTTAAACATTATCAAGTAATAGTTTTAAAACTATTTCAATTTAAATTTCAAAATCTTTGTTTTAAAAATCCTTTTTAAAACTGTTAGCACTTGCTTCGGATCAAACCCGAAGACCACTCGGGTCTAACCCGAGTTCCCTTTCCATTTCAAAATTTAGTTTTTTTAATTTTAAATTTAAATTTAAATTTTGAAACTGGAACACAAAACCCTCTCGAACTACTCTATTACAAACTCGAGTCACTAAAGAAAATACCTGAGCTAAAACTCGAAATTCCTCTCCACTTAACCCGTAAACACTTTGAGTTTCCCCCTTCCCTTAAATCTGCATCTTCTAACAGACCTCTGTGCACAAATCTGTGCACGCCGTGCACGTGAACGTCATCGACGATCACCGCCTTTGGTCGCCGACCATCCTCAACATCACCCACGACCTTCTCTCACCCGACCATCAACCTGAAACTACACTCAAAACTCCATCTCGAAATCGAGCCATACAACCCAAAAACTGGAACCTAAGCGATCATCTAAATTCCCCTCGCCACACTACCGCCGATCATCAGAAAACCCAACATCCTAACCCGAGCTTCGTCGACGTCAACCGCTTCTTTTCCACTCACCCTGACAAAGTCCGATGCTCCATAGTCGAAGGAATCGACTTGAAATCAATATCGAACCCAACAGGCTATAAAACCCTACAACTCCATCACGTCGCCGCTGCAATGATCATTGAACCCTCCGGCCAATTTTATCGTGATCGTTAACTCCTCCACTACCTCTAGGAGTGGTCCCGACCACCCTGAGTCCACCCATCACCAGAAAAAGGCCAAAACTTACTTTCTGATCAAACCCGAAATACTCACTCAAAATCCAACTAAAAATTGTGATTTTCATTTTAAAATCCTATTTTACAAAGTCGATTCATGTTATACACTTGAAACAGCAAATTATAATGTTTGATTTTTAACATGTTGAAAGGAATTTTTACTGTCTTCCCATTTTCCAGATAAACTTCCAATTAATTTACTTAACTTCATTTTTAAGACTTAATCCATGACTAAACAAACATTTCTTGTTTGAATACTAAATCCTAACCGAGATCAGAAGAAGAGAAAATGAATTTTGATCTAAATTTTAAAACCCTGTAACAAGAAACATGGAAGAACATAAATATCTCAGACAAGCACACCTGTATATTAACTATATCATTCAACTTATTTATACAATCATGCAACTGTATATTCATATCATAACACTCAAGGATTATCACATGCATCAAGTTTAAGATAAATTTTTAAAGTTGTTTACTCACTGTGATTTTCCAGAATGAACAGAGTTTCTTCTTTTATGCTTGAAACAGGTTGAAATTTGCAAGTGAAACCTTCTTCTTTGATCTCTGATTTGAGTTGAGCTTGTATTGTTGTTTTTAAGTTGAAGTTTGTTTAATTTTTTTTCTTCTTCCAGATGTAGATGGACGAAACTGAAATGAATTGATATATGAAAAGGAAGTTTACAGGAGATGATATGTTTTTGTATAGGTGATATTTCTTTTATTTGTACAATAGTCAGTGATTTTTTCTCAAGTGGTGGCTAAAATGAGATGGCATTAATTAGCATTGTACAAATATATATTTGCTTCCATTCAGCTGTACGTGTATGAGATAAAATCTAGTTGCTTCCTTTGCAAGCCTATACATATATATATAGTTTTTTTGTTTGTTCCATTACTTGTTTCATATTTTCATATGTATTTGGTTTTGTTTCTTTTCTTTAGTCTTATTATTTTTGGTAGTCTATTTGTATTACATTGTTTTGTATGGATTTATGAGTTATTTTGAAATATAGATGAATTTCTATATTTTATTTTGTTGTTAAAATTTTAGCTAATGTGTTTCTTTATATTTTTATAACTTATCTTTTATATATTGATTTCTATTTTTATTATAATCTATCTTATATTTATTTCTATTTCTAGTTTAAATATTTATTATTATTATTTTACTTTAGTATTTATTGTCTTATATTTATTTTATAAATTCAAATCATTATTAACCATCAATTCTAAGTTTAAATCATTTATTTATTTCCTTGTGTCCAAAGTCTATATTTTTTATATTTATTTCTAACCCATTTATTTAAGATTTAAATTCAATTTCAATGTATATATATATACATAAATTCAAATTTACTCATATATGCCCATATACATATATATTCACATATATACATATATACAATATTTAAATTTTAAATGATTTAACATAGAGTTTATTTGAACTCGGGGAAACTCGCATAAATTTATCGATTAATTTCATAATTTTTATTCAAAAACTAAATTAATTATCAATTTAAATATATATAAAATCCGGGGTCGTTACAGTCATCACGACTTTGAATCTTGGTCACCAGGGCTTTGATTCTCTGTTGACTTCGGTTATGGTGATAATATTTACTTATTCGATTTGCTATCACCTGACTTTGACTTGTGTTCATGCCTGATAGCATTTTCGACCTGATGCTTGTGTACATGTTTACTACATCCCTGTACTTCATGTTGTTCGGTCTTGTTTCACTTCACTGTTCACATTTTGTTGCACTGCTTTACTGCAACCATATTGTCACCTCTGTCCTTGGTAGCACGTATTATGGTTGCATATGAATATGTATACATGTCATTTTGCTTGCATGAACTGTTGTATGCTTCAATATGCATTGTCTTTTTGTGTACTGCCCTGGTGCACTTGTTCATTCAAGGTTGCTCTAGATAGTTGTTGTGCACTGCATACATGTGTGTTCATATATGTATGTGTGTTTGAGTAGTTCATGTTGCTAGGTCTTTTTGTTTGTTCATTAGCTTGGTATGATTCCATTGTTGTCTGGTTGCTCCTTTGTTTCAATGAGTCTGATTGCACTTGAGTCATGATTAGACTTCATGTATTCTTCACTTTGATTCCATGTTGCCAGGCTTGTGTATATATGCACATGTTCTATTGTACTTTGTTTGTCTGGTATGTCTGACTGCGTGTATGTATGTGCAAACATATGCATATATGGAGTCTGAAAGCATTTGTGTTACTTTCTACATATCAACTTGTCTGGTTTGATGTTGAAATCACCATGGCATTTGCGACCTGATGCATATGTGTAGGATCTAGATTAACCTTAGAGGGGGGGTGAATAGGGTTATAGCAAATTTTCTCGAATTAAACACAAAAACAAACTGCAGAGAAGTAAATATGCTGAAAAGTAAATCACACACAAAATTTACCCAGCTTCGGCAACCCCTGCCTACTGCTGCATTCCCAGATTTATATTAGAATTAAACAGTCTCCCGCTTACAAACACTCTAACAGACTCGCAAACCCTGCTATCGCCTATAGAGTTTTGCAAACTCGCAAACCCTGCTCACTGAACTAATCCTAACTAGACAATCTGACACAACCTAAAACCTAGGTGGTGATTTACCCAGAGTTGATTCGAAAAGTAGACTAAAAAAAACAAGAACAGAAATAAAAACCAATATAAATTTAAAACCCTAATTTTTAAACTTAAACAAAAACAAAAGCCTTGTTATTATTATTAGCCGGCCCAATATTATATTGGCCTCTCTTCTTCCTTTTATCTTCGGCCCGCTTTGCTTGTGAAAATGGTGGCTTTGTTTTGTTCGTTCCTCTTTGTACAGAATTAGGGCTTGTGTTGAAAATCGAAAGCGCCTCTTTCAATAGATCGACCGAATGATGATTTCGTCCCTTGCTTTTTAGATCGATTGATTCTTCGTCTTGCACACGGCTGCTCCTCGATTGTTGATCGAATTCGACTCCTGACTTCGGTATGTAATTTGTGCCTTTTGTTCTCTCTGGATTGATTGCTTGAATTCGATGCATTTTATTTGCCGATGATGATTGGTATTTATAGGGATTTCGAAACCCTAATTCTTCATCTGATTTGATTTACTTGGCCTTCAAGTCGTTGAATCTTTCCATTTTTATGTTGTGCTATTTTGGGAATGTACTTCGTGCCCACGGCTTTGATTATAAAGCGTTCGATCATTCTTTGACTTATATGCCAGAAACTTTCCTAATTTATTGATTCTGATTTTTGACTTTTTCAACTTGATTTACTTAATTAAAACATACGGCTTTGACATTGTTTGACATTGCTGATTTTCAACTTTAGTTATTTTTGTGCTCATCCCTGAGTTTAACTTTGATCTGACTTGATCATTGTCTTTGACCGTCTTCTCTGGCCATCTGTGTTTATCCCTGACTTGATCATTGACTTTGATCTGTTTCTTTGATATAGTTTGTGATTTCGTCAGTTTCACTTGTACATTGTTGTAGTCTTTGTGCTGCTCTTTGTCAATCTTGATTCACTGCTAACACGTACATACATTCACGTATCACTTTACCGTGCATTCTTGTAATCTTCACTTGATGTTGTAGATGCCCTGTTTCACTGTCATGCTACTTTCTGGTCATGATGTAGATAATTGTAGTATTTGTGATATTGACTCTGGGCAATTTTGTTGTACTGCACTGCTTCATTGTATTTGCATTTACTCCAAATATTGTTGACTTCACTTGCATTTGTATTTGCTTGATGTTGAGCATTGAATTTCACTTGTGTGCTTACCTTAGGTTACCATATTTAACTTGTGATCTGGTCTTTGATACTTGTATCACTTCAGTTGCTTGTATATAGATTGTTGATGGTAGTTTGGTCAACACTTTGCATTTGAACATATTGACTTCAGTGTTGTAATTTCCATTTACTTGAATCAGTGTTCCATCTAAACTTGGTGTTGTCTGCTTCGAGCATGTTGTTTACTGGTCTTTGGGGCATTGATATCACTGAGTTTGTTGTGCACTTGTGTAGACAGTTGATCATATATGTTGACTGGCCCTTGCATATGCTCTCTGTAGTATGATGTACTGTTGCATGCCTCCTCACTTGAACCTGTTGTATTGGTTCATTGCTGTACTGTGTTCACCTTTCACCTCTGGCTTTGTACTACCTGAGCTTGATTCACTGTTGTCATGGTTGCAGTGATACTTTGAGTTGTTGATTGAGTTGCATTGCCATATTGTTCATGTGTACTGTATCACTGTTGAGTTTTCTGATGTTGTGTCATGTTGATTGATCTGGTGCAGTTTCTCATTCGAGCTTCTGAATCACTGGTCATCATTTGTACATGTTATACATATGTTTTGATAGTCTGATTCATCTGTTTGTTGGTTGGTTGGTTGGTTGGTTGTTTTCACTTGAGTCTGACCAGTTGTCATTGCACTTTTCACTTCTGCCTAGTCTCTGACCTGATCATGTCTTACACATTCGAGTTCTTTGAATTGTGTATTCATATTGCAGCTTGCATTGTCCAGTTTGTAGCTTTGAGTACTTTATCTTGATGTATTGGTTTGGACTTGCAGTTTGTTTTCTGGTCTTAAGTTCTGGTTTGTTGAGACTGGTCATTCATTTTACTGTTGTCTTCATTGTTGTATTGAATTGAGTCATGATAGCTGTGACTTGACCTTTATTGCCCTGTGTTGAATCCAGCTTAAACGCTCGGGTTTGACCTTGCGCTTGTGACGTGACTTTATTTATTTTGCACTTGTGTTGAACCCGGCTTTTCTTTTGGGTTTGACCTGTGCTCACCTGTCCCTGTAACATTATCAAGTGTACATTTCGGTGTGTACGGCCTTGTGGCATGTACAGTGATGCACTGTGCATGTCACAATGTTCGTGTGTGATGAATTCAAATATGATGACGAACAACCCAAATAACTGAGGCAAATATTATTTTCAAAATCCATATTTTTTTTTATACTGCAAAAACATTTTATTTTCAATTTTACTGCGTCAATGTATATTTCTGCAGATTGCTCAGATGCTGGATTCACATTGGAATGAAGTTGAAGATAAATACGAGTGTGAGTGATATGTAGTGAGGAACTGATGTAACTATGAAATTGTGATGTAATTGTATTGTGACTGAAATTGTATAGTTATAGTGAGAGCTTGAAATTGTACTATCAAAATTGTTATAAATATTTGTTTTAATAAAATATTCATTTGAATTCCAATTCTGTGTTATTTATTTTATTCAGCAAATATTTATTTTATCTATGAAAAATAAAATAGTACAATATCAAATACATTTAAATGAATGTATATATGTTTATTATCATCAAACAAAAATCATATACATGAATATTTAACAATATGTATTCATCCACTCACTCCATCTTCATGTTGCATTTCTTTTAAGCCAGTGCATATGATATTGTGTACATTTTCATGTGATTTTCCATCGTCTTGTATTTGCATGTTTGGAGTCTTTGATACATTGATTTGTATTGCATGCACCTGAGTTGAACCTAGCTTTGGCTCGGGTTTGACCTTGTGCTCGTATCGTGAATTTATTTGTATCATACTTGAGTTGAATCCAGCCTCGGCTCGGGTTTGACCTTGTGCTCACCTGTCCCTGTAGTTTTGTCAAGTGTATATCGGTGTGCACAGCCTTGTGGCATGTACAGTGATACACTATGCATGTCACAGGTTGTTCGTGTATGATGAATTCAAAATAAATATGATGACGAACAACCCAAATAACTGAGGCAAATAATATTTTCAAAACACATTTTATTTTACACTGCAGAAATATTTCTTTTTTAATTTTACTACGTTAGTGTGTATTTTGTAGATTGCTCAGATGCTGGATTCAATCTGGAATAGAGTTGAAGATAAATATGAGCGAATGAGTGATATGTAGTGAGGTGCAAATGTAAATTAAAAATTGTGATGTAATCGAAAATGTATTGTAATTGAAATTGTGTATATATATAGTGAGAGCTCAAATTTGTACTATTCAAAATTGTAATAAAATATTTGTTTGAATATAATATTTGCTTGAATTTAAATTCTAAGTTATTTATTTTATTCAGCAAATATTTATTTAAATATGTTAAAATAAAATAATACATTAAAAATACATTTAAATGAATATATATATGTTTATTATCATCAAACAAAAATCGTATACTAGCATATTCAACATCTTTTCCATGCACCACCGTATCCATAATTTATAATATATCTGAGAGTATCTAGAAAGGTGATAACATACCCTAATTGGGTATGACCCACTTAGCCTTGCTGCATCTCCCTTGATTTTCAGTCATTCCGATTGATGAGGCTTGAGGCTATGATTACCTTTTTAAGGAATTTCCACTTAGAATGCTCATTGTCCTCCAATGACAATGTACTGATAGCATTCGTCCATAGAAGTTGTCATGGGTCTGGTCAAACCGAATCACCGTCTTCACCATCTTTACGATATCCATTCGTAACGCTCAAATCAGATCGAAGTAGTTTTCAGATAATTAAATCTGATTCTGGTCTCTTCAAAACGATCAACGAAATTGGCCAAATACGTGATAGTTGGTTATTTAACTATCAATGTAACATCCATAAGCAGTCACTCGGCCCATTTATAATTTTTTCCAAACTCTATTTTCAAAATATCTTTATAAGATATATATACAAATCCCTTCCCAATTTTCAATATTTGAGACAACTCAAATACTTATATCCATATTAGGATATTTCAAACCATCTCTTATTTCAACACTTAGGAAAAATATTTAAGAATATATTTTTTCTAACCCCTTACTTCCCAACACTTAGGAAAGTTCCATTTATTTCTCTTTTCTCAAAACCCTTCACAATTTATATTGTAAATTCCTTAACTCGTTTATAACGAATTCTATAAGTTCTGGGGTTCCTTAATTAAATCTCTTTATTCAAAAGTATATATTTATCTCACCGAATATAAGTATATCCATAAACCATTCTCTTCAAAAATATTTGAAATCTTTTTAAAATAAATATGGAAAGCACCATGCGGTATCAACCATGGATTCGCAGCTCAATGATTACGTCTCTATCCCAGAGAAATTCAAACTTAACTTCAGGCAATCTCTGCCTCCAATTTTACCATTACTTTCCAAAAAACTTTATTTAATAATTAAATATACTATTAAAACAATTAAAATAATTACATAACTTTGAAACAAATAATTAATTCTGATTTATTAATAAAATTTTATCGATTTACAAGACTTGTTCATAAAACTTATAATTCATTTTGAAAATTTAAAAATATTTAAATAACTAATTTTCTGAAATATTTTAAAACACTTTTAAATTTCCTAGTTTAATAATTAAAAAAATCCTCTTTTTAAAACAAACTCAATTTCTCGATAAAAGTATATTTTTCAATTCCAATATAACCAATATATTATTTATAAATCTCTTTTGATTTATCACAAATTGATTTATGTCACCCTATTTTATAATCCCTTTTTCACATTTCCAAAAGTAAAATCTGTCATTTCTTTTTAAACCGATTTACCCATCTCATTATAAATTCTTACCCTGAATTTATATCTTCATCTTATTAAATGATAATCATTTCACTTTATTTATAAACATTGTTTATAAATCCCATAGTCTCATTTCCAGTTTACAATGGTTTCACATCACTTAGATCCATTATAAATCGATTTCTAATTTAAAATCCATTTATAAATAAATTTCTTAAATAACCCAAACTATATTCCAAAACCATCCAAATCTCGATTATACTTTCATTCGTAATTTAGAATCTTATTTAAGATCCGGTATAACCAATTTTATTTATTTCCAAATTCACTTCTATTTCCCCAATCTATTTAAAATCTTGATTTAAAAAAAATTATATTTTAATACATGTATCACTTAGGAATTATTATTTAAAATCCTATATATATATATATATTAATCTAAAATCTCTATTTGAAATATCACGGAATAATCAACTACAAATTTAAACCATTTATTTTACCCAATCAATTTATTTTAACTAATCCAAACTCTATATAAATGTTTTACTTCCAAAATCTCTTTTCAAATTCAAAACCTATATTGTTTGTATTTTTAAAATACCAAAATAAAGGCCTGTACTACCATAGCATCCAATAAATTCAAACACACAATAATCTATCACAGATTTCTCAAACATATCATATATCACTATATATGAAATTAAATTCAAAATTTTTGAGGAATCCAGTTGGATCCCTCCAACCTATTTTCCTGCATCCACAAATGTTAATACAACATAAAAATACCAATCCCACTTCGAGGCGGGATATCGTGGTAATATAAGGTTATATGCTATTATGCGGGGAGCATAGGGTCTCATCCGCTCCAATAGGTGGGAAAAATCAATCCAACTACTAATATATACTACTATATATATATTATAACATCCAACTGATAATAATAATTATTAAATCATCCAATCAACCAATAATTTAAATTTTCAACATTTTAAATTAAACTAGCAATCCAAAAATGAGTGAGATTTATTCACATTGATTTTTTTTGTCGCTTTCGCATTTTGGTTCCGATTTAATCCGAACACGTTTGAATTTATCTGAAAATTCTGCAACCTCTAGACTCAACCAAGTTAACTCCATAGCAAAAATCTCCCTATTACGGACCTAATGCAACTGACCGCGTTGGGTTCCAATTTAAAACAAATAAGATATTCGATTTATAAGTTTCTAACGATTTTATTATAAACAATTATATAAACTATATTTTTTTTAAATAAAGAAAGCCCATTACCCTAACCAACCCAGCCCACCAAAATCTTCATCTTCCCCAATTAAGACATTCCTAGCTTCTTCCTCGTGCACGTGTGCACTACCGAACACAAATCCATCCATCCCCCTCCTTCGCTCCACGAAACCATCACTTGACTCCGCTGTTCAACTTGCTAACGAAATCTCTACCCTCTAGTGCCAAACACCACAACCCCGGCTCCCTCCTTTTCATCGCGACTTTCCCATTTTAGCCGCTACATTAAATGATGCACGGCCAAATACTTGAACGGAGGCACCAAAATTCTCCCCCACGTGCGCCGCGTCCTGAAAAACGCCACCAAGCCTCCCAAACCTCCCATCGATCCCCAAAGCTTGAGAAAATCACAACCCTAGTTTGACTGAGCTCTTGACATTAAAGTCGATCACCCCCAATGTTGACCGCACCTATCGACATATATATCAGATTGAGGTGAAATAGGATTTTAGGAATTCGTTTTGGATTTTTTCGTCGAGTAGTTTGGGAGAAAGAATTTTTTTTAAAAGTTTGATTTCATTTTTCTTCTAACAGATGCTCGGTCATGCATATAAAGGTGAAGGAAGAAACGTGTTTGAATATGTAAAGTCAAATCCTAGGTGGCTGAGGAAAGAAGAAAGTAAGTTGATGTGAATATAGTCAAATCAATAAATATATATTTATTTAAATTTTTAAATCATCTCGATTACGAAACTTAAAATCTCGAACCTCTATCGAGGTGTGCCGCTAGGTGTTTATAATATTATACCCCTATTTCGAGCGTAATGGAAATGGTTTCGAGTCCTAATTCGATTGTATGGAGAAGATAGCTTTTTGGACCCAATTATTATATTGAATTTTCGATATTAGTTCCAGCGCGTTTATATCCTGTACGACCAAACGATAACTCCAAACACTACGAAATTTAAAATTCAATGATAATACACTATTACGGATCCAATGGAACTAGGTTCGTCGAATTCCGAGACCGTGCCCCGGAAGGCTATTTTTACTCGTCAATTTGTACAAGTTATTTTCAAAATTGAGTAAATCACTTATAAATCCGATTTAAAATTTTATTTACCTTCATTTTTGTAAATAGAAATTTAATAAGCATTGAAATTTTTTTTTATCCAGCTTAAATCTCAAGGTTCCATGGTTTAACCAATTTCCAATTATCAAATTATCCAATATCCAATAACTCATTATATTTGAAATTCAAGTTAAAAATAACTTTTAAATATTTAAAATCAATTAAATATTCCAATTTTAACTAACCGAAATTCTGGGTCGTTACATCCCTCTTAACCCATTTTTATATAAATGTCGTAGTTTATACAGTACCGTAATTCCTCCGTAAATTGGAGAGCTATCAGAGGGCACTCCATAGTGTACGACATAAACCAATCTCATAGTGGGCGCGATCAGGATAAATATGACAAGGCACGCGAGGCAATGCCTAGGATAGGATACTACCGTTTTTCACTCTCCGACTGGTGGTAACGCATAGCAGCAACTACCGCCCACCTCGAGACACAATCCCAAATCAAGGGTGAGCACACCAAAATCAAATCACAAAAGTAATTGATATGGTTTCGAAGAAGCATGCTCGATAAGGGGAGCGACCCCACTTAGCCCGGTATAGCTCCTGTTTTAGTCATTATAATTATGACCCGAAAGTCAAGGCTATCCATCATCGTTCTCTTACTTCATTCCAGTAGCGTTCACCAAACCATCCTGCTTCATTCTGGATTCTCCACCACATTCACAGTTGTTAAAGTGGTTTCTGGTATTGGTAGAGAGTATGACAATATCTGATCCCAGTCTCTTTAACAACCAAACGCTTATTTCACACCATGGTCATTTTATAAAAAATCACTTTAAAAAAATGTCAAATTACAACTTAAAATCAATAATTAAATACCTAACTTCAATTATATTTAATTTTGAATATATTCAATTATATTTAATTTTGAATATATTCACTTAAAATCAAATTATAAAATCAGGTCTTTAAAATCAATAAGTTTAAATCAATTCCTATTTGTATTCAATTCTTAAAACAATTTCAATTACAAATTAATTCTAACTTACCTTTCCAAATCTCATTTATTAAAATTATTACAAAAGTCTGTCTTATTATGTTAATTAAAATTTATTTAAATATTTTAAAACATACTATATATTTATTTATTTATTGGTTATTTATTATTTTTTGTTAAATTAAATCTTATATTATATATTATAAAAAACCAAAGTTATAAGTAACACCTTAAAATTTACATTTTAAAACTTAACTTATAAATTTAAAATTCCTCTAAACATATAATTTAAAATCTAAATTTTACATATATATATTAGAGAAAAATCTTTTTATAAATTTTTTTAAAAAATCAATTTTTATTAAAACACATATTTCCAAAATTTCAGAAATCACTTTGAAAACAGACCAACGGTGTCTGTATGTAGTTTTCTATCCTATGGTCAAGTGATATGGATATTTATCATTTCAATCCGCAATAATTTAAAATTTACGGGTATATATCATTTCAACCCACAATCCCAAATTTCCAAAATCAATAAAATTGCTTGGGTTTATCATTTCAACCCATAACGATTTTCCCTAATCTATAAGGTCATTCAGGTATGTATCATTTCAACCCACAGTGATTTCCTAAACTAAGGGAACTTGCAACATGATTTACATAAAATAAAATAAGAAAACATAACACATAACTTGCATAACATATTACATAACATAGCATATAACTTACATAACAGATTACATCACATAGCACATAACTTACATAACAAATTACATAAAATAGCATATAACTTGCATAACTTATTACATAACATAGCACATTTCCAATTTTAACAAAACATGTGACATAAGATTTCCTACCATAACATAATATGTAAGATATCCAATTTTCTAACATAATGCTTATGTTATTCACTATGTTAAGCATATCTTTTTTTTCATAACACATATTATATTCACATAACATAATAGTAACATATTTTAACATAACATGTGCGACAAAATTTAAATCAACATAACAATTTTTTTTCAACATAGCATTTTCATATTAACATCATGAGACATATATCCTGCGCATATCATCACATCCATTTTATACGTAAACAATCATATTATCAATAACAATATCGTGCCAAAATCATAAGTGAACATAAGTGAATATATATCATGTCAAAATCATATACAAAACCATACAATATCCTAACTATCACAACATTCCATATGACATATCAATTGATGTTTATTCACTTAACATAAAATTGTCAATTGTGAGTAAATAGCTCACCTTTCGAGGTTAGAGAATTTTGACAACACAAAAGCTATGAACTTGGATCACAAACTCAACAAGCGCTAACAATTCCAAACAATAATTCCAAAGCAAAGCACGAACTTGAATTCGATAGATCACAAAATAAATATAAATCACATTTGTTCGTTTTTTTTATAAAATAGAGGAGGAGAAGAGATGCTAGGGGTTCGGCTATGGAGTTTTTGGGTCGAGTTTGGCTGCGGCCAAGGAGGGCTAGAGTGGGGTTTTGGGTTCGGCTAGGCTAAGGTGGAAGGTGTTGGTCAAATTGATGGAGTGGAGGGGTGATTTGGGTTCGGCTATGGCCTAGGGAAGGAGCTAGGGTTTCGGCCTTGGAGTGAATGGATGGTGGCCGAGAGGAGGAAGGAGATAGTTATGGATGGTGGTGGAGGGCGGCGACAAGAGGAGAGGGGTGGAAGGGTTTTGAAGGAGGAATGATGGAATTTGATTTAGGGATTTAGGAGTTTTGGCGTTCTGTAGATTTGAGGAAGAAGAAGGAAGAGTACGCAGAAAGTTTCTGAAATGAGGAATTAGTGTACGTACTTTGGTTTAATCAGATAGGAAAGAGAAGGTCAATGGGTGGGAAAAGGAAGTGTCTAAAGTCTCTTAGGGTTTCTAGGGTCTCTTGGTTTACTAAAGAGCCCATTAGACTAAACTAACCTAATAAGACTTAGCCAAAAACACAAAAAAACACTGCAAATTCATGTCAATTTTTCATAGTAATTTATATTTTTAGAGCAATAGGAATTTGATTTTGACGAAATGAAAAATGGAGAGGGGATCAGAATTCAGTCTAGTATCATATAAAAAGAATAAAATTTTAAAATTTAAATTTAAAATTTTCAACCAAAAGTCAAAATTTAACCAAGTTCGACCAAAATTTGACTTTTCACAAAAATATTTATTTAACTAAATTTGGTCAATCCTAATACACAGCGGCATAAATTTGTTATTTAAATTTAAATTTTAAAAACTCAATTTAATTCAAAAAAATATAATTTAAAATTAACTGAATCAATTACTATCTTTTTCCCTTTACTAAAAGACTTAATGTCCATAAATTAAATATTAAATTTCCAAATTGAATGTTGGTAAATTATTGTCAATTAATTCAATTGCACTAAATTTTATTATGGAATATCAACAAGTTTCTAATAACAACTGCAGTTTACATTTTTTAATAGTAATCAATATAGCTTATAAGTTCATTGCATTTAACAAAAGATATTCATCACTCCCCAATTAATGGTTTGAGCTCATTTCCGTATATTACCATTTAAATCACGCATTTTATTTCTCCTTAAATAAACATGCATTTTATCATCGCTTACAATTTCTTTTATTATCCAATTCATGCTATTAACTACTTATCCAATTTTCATCCAATTACATTCAAACCTATGTTATCATCTGTATATAACTTATCAAAATTTGTTATTTAATAATTTTGTTCAAGTTCATATCAATAAATTACATAAATAAAACATTAATTTTTTATTCCTAACCAAATTCTATTCAACAATTATAATTAATATTTTTTTTAATTGCTCGAATTTACGGGTCGTTACACTCTCCCCCACTCAAAAACTTTTCGTCCCCGAAAAGGAATGAAGATAAGAGAATAGAAGCAAACAAAAAGAAAAGATAGATTCGAAATGCATAGTACCAGATACAAACAATCAATTCAAAACCATATAAATTTCATTTTCAAATGTTAACATTATACACTTTCATTACTTATTAACATCCATTTATTATTATCTTTCTAATTATCTCACTTTCAATTTAGTTTATGCCCTATTCAGTTGTTTCAATTGCTTTACATTCACCTCGTTTACACTCGATATATTCAATTTAAATTTACGACCTAAGTTCCCCTTTTTTCTCTCTTAAATCAAAATACATTTAACTCATTTCATAAATTCACTTCATTAGCTTATTTCATTTATTCATTTCCAATAACTCTACTTAATTTAATTTTTTATTTCATAATTTGACTTCAAACTTTCTATTCTTAACATTCATATTCAACCAATTTAAAATTTTGTTTTACTTATATTTATCATATTTGTAAGTTCTTAAACTTTAACTTATACGTTTTCAAACATTTAAATCATAATATTCATATTCCATTTTTATATTGTCATTATAGATTTTAAATCACAATCACATTCATTCTTACTTTAGTTAAGATATATTTCATTTAGCATCACAGATACAGGTTTCGTTTTGCGTAGCCAAAATGTTTAACCATTTTAGATTTGGTTTTAAGTTCTATTTCTCTTAAATTTCAAGTTATACAACTCTTACGTCTTTACTTAAGTTTCTTACAACTTAATTTAAAATTTCATTTCCACATTTCATTTAAACTCTTGTTCTTTTACGCAGCTTTATACAAGTTCACTAAACTACACTTAATTTATAAACATTCCATACAATTCTAATCATTTATTTTCCTATTGATTTTACAACAGTTTACAAAAGATGGTTTATAATTTAGTTTACTTCTTAAGTTCACATTCAGTCACTTAAAAGAATTCCTCTCTTTCTTCAAATTATTCACTTAACCTTTCTTAATCATTAATAATATTTATACGACTTTATTCAAGTTTAATTATTTTGAAAGTTACAAATTTTATTTAAAGACATTTTTTGTGATTTTGCTTTCTCATAAATCCAATTGACTTTCATTCAATTATTAAAATTGATTATATTTAACTTTACCTTTCATACAATTCATTATTCATCTAGTTGGTTAACATTCACTTCATTTTGTTTTATTTTGTTTTATTTAAGCTCATTTCATTTCAAATCAAGTTTTATTTCATTTAACTCATTTTATTAATTATTTTACTAACACTTCTTAAGTTCAATTTTAAATTCATTACGCTACTGAACAACATTCCAACTATATCCGATTTATAAATTTCTTCATTAGTTTATTCAATTAATTCAACTATTAATTCCCTTTTTCCAACTAAAGTGGAATTTCATTTTACAACTCAAGTTTATATAATTTAAATCACAATCCATTTCATTTAATCTTTCTTAAGTTAACTTCCGTTCTATAATTCATTTTGTTAACCTGTTTCATTAATTCAATTCATTTAACTCTGCTTAAGTTAAAATCTATCCCATAGTTCAATCGTTATTTCCATTCTCAATTAAAATTGGATTTCACTTTTGTAACAAAAGTTCTTTATTCATTCACTCAAATAGTGTCTCTCTTTACTATTAAAATTATCCATTAAACATTCCATTAATATTTACTTTCAATTTCAATTGGAATTATTTCATTTAACTTTGTCACCTAAGGTCATTTTCCATTTACTTAAATAATTTTTTTTCGTATTCAGTTTATTTATAAATCAAACCATACATATTAACATGTTATACACTTAAATCTGTATATTATAAACATTGGCTTAATCGCAATTTCAGTTTAAAACAGTTTATTACTTGTATAATATCCCATTACATATTCAGATTAACATTTCAAAATTTAAACATTGGTAAGTTTTTAAGTTCATTCTTCTGTTTATTTACAATCACATTAAAATAGTCAATAGTTTGGGAATATTGACTAATCAGACAATAAATTATAATACTCGAATATTATCACCTCATACAAACTACACATCAAATTAACAGTATAAATTTCAAAAATAATACTTTTATATATAAATAAAATATTACTTAACAAAATTAACAACACAATATAAAACAGTTTATATAACACCAACAAATACGCTCCCTCATAGGATGATTCAAGAATGGATTTTACAACAAAGATAGAGGTTCAAATTTAAAGGAATCCTAATCAAAGAGAATTCTAACTAAGAAGATAGGCTCGAAAGGAAGGATGATTCTCTAGTTGATTCTACTCATTCTAGGGTATTACTACCCTATCTCTAATGAGTTTTACCCCATAGGCTAAGGTTTGCCTAAACCAAAGCTCTAATACCAACTGTAACGACCCGCCATTTTAAACCATTCAAATTGACAATAATCCACACATGTCAAACTTGAATTGCTAAAAACAACAAATTGTTATTTATATTTGGCAAAACTTAGCATATACAGTAAATAAATCAATCACAGAATCACAGACACAGAGTAATACAACAATATGCAGCGGAATAGATAAATAGTAGTTCATGAAGCTATTACATAAACATTAAAGCACAAAGAAAATACAACATAAGTCCAAATACAAATAAGTCTCTAATACATAACAAATGACAAGTCTGAACATAAATAACTGGAAATAATTGAGATAACAGAAAAGCTAAATAGATAAAAGATAGATCTCCAAGCAAAGTTCCAAGCTCCAAAGGTGAGTCTCAAATGTTGTAATACTCAGGCTGACCTGAGCATAAAGCAAAACACAAAAGACTAGAGTCAGGATTAACAATCTTATGCAAGCAAATCAACTCAAGTGAAATGTCCAAATGAAATGCAATATAACTTAAAGGATGTTTGGGATTTCCATCCTTTAATGATCCGTGGAACTATCTACATACGTAGTACAATACGCTACACAGATAATGTCTACAGTAAAGTAAAATATTAAAGTAGCATTAAGGCGTTACCTATATCCCCCTTAACAAAATTTTATATAAATGTCGTAGTCTATACAGTACTGTAATTCCTCCATAAATTGGAGGGCTATCAGAGGGCACTCCAAAGTGTACGACACAAACCAAACTCGTAGTGGGCACGATCAGGATAAATATAATAAGGCACGCGAGGCAATCCCAGGGTAGGATACTACCGTTTTGCACTCCCAGATTGGTGGTAACCCATAGCAGCAACTACCGCCCACCTCGAGACACACACCCAAATCAAGGGTGTGCACACCAAAATCAAATCACCAAAGTAATAGATATGGTTTCAAAGAAGCATGCTCGATAGGGGGAACGACCCCACTTGGCCAGGTATAGCTCCTGTTTTAGTCATTTTAATTATGACCCGAAAGTCAAGGCTATCCATCATCATTCTCTTACTTCATTTCAGTAGTGTTCACCAAACCATCCTGCTTCATTCTGGCTTCTCCACCACGTGCACAGTTGTTAAAGTGGTTTTCGGTATTGGCAGAGAGTATAACAATATCTGATCTCGGTCTCTTTAACAACCAAATGCTTATTTCACACCGTGGTCATTTTATAAAAAAATCACTTTAAAAAAATCTCAAATTACAACTTAAAATCAATAATTAAATACCTAACTTCAATTATATTTAATTTTGAAAATATTCGCTTAATCACCTTTAATCAAATCAAATTATAAAATCAGGACTTTAAAATCAATAAGTTTCCATCAATTCCTATTTGAATTCAATTCTTAAAACAATTTCAATTACAAATTAATTCTAACTTACCGTTCCAAATCTCATTTATTAAAGTTATTACAAAAGTCTGTCTTATTACATTAATTTAAATTTATTTAAATATTTTAAAACATAATATATATATATATTATTTTTTTGTTAAATTAAACCTTATATTATATATTTTAAAAAAACCAAAGTTATAAGTAACACCTTAAAATTTACATTTTAAAACTTAACTTATAAATTAAAAATTCCTAAAGCATATAATTTAAAATCTAAATTTTACATATATATATTAAAGAAAAATCTTTATACAAAATTTCAGAAATCACTTTAAAAACAGACCAACAGTGTCCGTATGTAGTTTTTTATCCTATGGTCAACTGGTACGGATATTTATCATTTCAATCTGCAATAATTTAAAATTTACGAGTATATATCATTCAGCCCACAATCCCAAATTTCCAAAATCAATAAAATCGCTTGGGTTTATCATTTCAACCCATAACGATTTTCCCTAATCTATAAGATCATTCGGGTATGTATCATTTCAACCCATAGTGATTTCCTAAACTAAGGGAACTTGTAGCATGATTTACATAAACTAAAATAAAAAACATAACACATAACTTGCATAACATATTACATAACATAGCATATAACTTTGTGACATAAAACATAGCATAACATCTTATTTTAACAGAACATGTGACATAAAATTTCCTACCATAACATAATATGTAACATATCCAATTTTCTAACATAACGCTTATGTTATTCACTATGTTAAGCATATCTTTTTTTCTTTTTCTTTTTTTTTTCTTTTTTTTTCATAACACATATTATATTCGCATAACATAATAGTAACATATTTTAACATAACATGTGCGACAAAATTTAAATCAACATAACAATTTTTTTTCAGCATAGCATTTTCATATTAACATCATGAGACATATATCCTACGCATATCATCACATCCATTTTATACGTAAACAATCATATTATCAATAACAATATCGTGTGAAAATCATAAGTGAACATAAGTAAATATATATCATGTCAAAATCATATAAAAAACCATACAAAGTCCTAACTATCACAGCATTCCATATGACATATCAATTGATGTTTATTCACTTAACATGAAATTGTCAATCGTGAGTAAATGGCTCACCTTTCGAGGTTAGAGAATTTTGACAACACAAAAGCTATCAACTTGGATCACAAGCGCTAACAATTCAAAACAATAATTCCAAAGCAAAGCACGAACTTAATTTGATAGATCACAAAATATATATAAATATATAAATCACTTTTGTTCATTTTTTTATAAAATAGAGGAGGAGAAGAGAGGCTAGGGGTTCGGCTATGGAGTTTTTCGGTCGGGTTTGGGTGCGGCCAAGGAGGACTAGGGTGGGGTTTTGGGTTTGGCTAGGCTAAGGTGGAAGGTGTTGGTCAAATTGATGGAGTGGAGGGTGATTTGGGTTTTGCTATGTCCTAGGGAAGGAGCTAGGGTTTCAGCCTTGGAGTGGATGGATGGTGGCCTAGAGGAGGAGGGAAGGAGATGGTCGTGGATGGTGGTGGAGGGCGGCGGCAAGAGGAGAGGGGTGGAAGGGTTTTGAAGGAGGAAGGATGGAATTTGATTTAGGGATTTAGGAGTTTTGGAGTTCTGTAGATTTGAGGAAGAAGAAGGAAGAGTACGTAGAAAGTAACTGAAATGAGGGATTAGTGTACGTACTTTGGTTTAATCAGATAGGACACAAAAGGTCAATGTGTGGGAAAAGGAAGGGTCCAAAGTCTCTTAGGGTTCCTAGGGTCTCTTGGTTTACTAAAGAGCCCATTAGACCAAACAAACCCAATAAGACTTAGCCAAAAACACAAATAAACACTGTAAATTCATGTCAATTTTTCACAGTAATTTATATTTTTAGAGCAATAGGAAATTGATTTTGACGAAACGAAAAATGGAGAGGAGATCAGAATTCAGTTTAGTATCATATAAAAAGCGTAAAACTTTAAAATTCAAATTTAAATTTAAAATTTTCAACCAAAAGTCAAAGTTTGACCAAAATTTGACTTTTCACAAAAAATTTCATTTAATTAAATTTGGTCAATCCTAATACTTAGCAGCACAAATTTGTTATTTAAATTTAAATTTTAAAAACTCAATTTAATTCAAAATAATATAATTTAAAATTGACTGAATCATTTACCATTTGTTTCTGTTTACTAAAAGTTTTAATGTCCGTAAATTCAATATTAAATTTCCAAATTGAATGTTGGTAAATTAATGTCAATTAATTCAATTTAACGTCAATTAATTCACTACTAATTTGTTTCTCTTTATCTTAATTAAAAGATTTAATGTCAGTAAACAAAATATTAATTTGTTTTTATTTTAACACAATAGTGTATCCTTACATCACATTAATTTCATTTGTAAATTAAAAGATCTCAATAAATTCAATTGTACTAAATTTTATTATGGAATATCAACAAGTTTCTAATAACAACAGCAGTTTACATTTTTTAATAGTAATCAATATAGCTTATAAGTTCATTGCATTTAACAAAATATATTCACTCCCCAATTAATGGTTTGACCTCATTTCTGTATATTACCATTTAAATCACGCATTTTATTTTTTCTTAAATAAACATGCAATTTATCATTGCTTACAATTTCTTTTATTATCCAATTCATGCTATTAACTATGCATCTAATTTTCATCCAATTACATTCAAATCTATGTTATCATCTTTATATAAGTTATCGAAATTTGTTATTTAATAAATTTGTTCAAGTTCATACCAATAAATTACATAAATAAAACATTAATTTTTTATTCCTAACCAAATTCTATCCAACAATTATAATTAATATTTTTTTTAATTGCTCGAATTTATGGGTCATTACAATCGGACTCAAAGATGATTTATGTCCATTCTTTCAAACTTTTCTTCAACTTGCTGACTTATCTTCTTTCAAGTACTAAAAATCTGGCTATTATCTTGGAGTGACTACTTCACACCTTCCTTCGAGATCTCAATTGCTTTCGGTATCTACAACATATGGATTCTTTCTTTCTCTTATCTGGACCTTCTATACATCATCAATCGACATTGTATTGGGATCTACAATCATTGGGCTATTGGGATCCCAACTAGGGAGTCGTGTACTATCCAGATTTAGGGAACTTCTATATGTTGCACTCGTGCTCTTATTAAGTCAACGTGGTTCCATATGACCTATTTCTTATAGGGTAATCGGGATAGGTGTACATCTTCAAATACATCCATTGTTCTGCCTCATAATCAACTTATCTATGTTTCAATGTATGGCTGCAACTACTCTATAGTCCGAATATATAGGATTTGGCATAAAATATATTTATATTTGTAGGAAAAATACAAATACGCTCACTCAACGTTTCCTAATGTTTCAAGATCGACTAACCTAAGCTCTGATACCAAATGTAACAACCCACACCCTAGTGAGTTCGAATTTTCGTTAAATCGAAAACTCGATTCAACAAAGATATGGATCATTGATTTTGTATCTTGCAAATAAACAAATAAATGCTTATCATAACACTACCGATATGAACTCAAGTGAAATAGTAAAGTATAATAAACATATAGTTACTAACTAAGTTGACACTTCCAATATCCAGTGTCCTTGTTAGTGTCGAGCATGCATAAGGAAACCTGATCTTCCATTGTTCCCGCCTAGTACTAGTACTTGTCCCTCTAAAACTATCCAATGGGTTGTAATGAGGAGGGGGTCAAAATAACATTCTGGTGAATAGTAAATTATACGCTTTGTACGTAACACTAGTTTATGCCGATTGCTTTCCATTATATGTTATGTCTTTTATTTTACTTAGTCATCTCGACTCCATGTTCATGAACGATACGCCTCATCTACCCAAGTGGACTATAACAGTTACGTACATATAAATATATAAGTACCACAATCCTTATTTGGACCAAGATATTGTCCCCACTAGTATCCGTAATTCTACACTGTCGGGCATCATCATCAATGTCTAGGCCAAATTATTTGTGTATAAAGTAGAACCTCCTGTTAGTGCCAAATAACAGTGTCATGAAAGTTTAGCCATATTCTATCTCGCCTTAGGGATTTACTAACTTGTCTGCTTCCTATTGTAGACTTTGCTCCATGGAATACACCATACACGTTTTAGAAAGAACCCTTTTATGGGTTAACTAGCCTTGCCTTAACAACCAAACTAGCCAACAAACATGGTGGTGCATTACCTAACATGGCCAACCCTAGTAGGAGGCGTAGTCTGTTAGGTGTAACTCTGTCTTTTCCGTTTTGACCGCTCTAGACTGATGACGCACTCAAACTATGTACCTCCTACTTTGAATTTGGTTCCATACATGTTGACATAGCATCGAGATGCTCACTATCCTATTTAGATTGCCTAATGCAATCAAGAAAATACCCAATTTCCTATTTTTGAAGCAAACTCCACTTTCTATTAGGGTATTCCTTTACCTATAAACAAGCTTATACTCTCCACGGATCCTACGGTTGGATATGTGTAACAACCCGCATATTTCACGATTGTATATTTAAATGTTTTATTTAAATATAGCATCGTTAATCGGATTAAAGTCCGAAATGTTACTTTTTGTAAACAGTCGAATTGGGACTCGAGACCACTTCCATTGAGTCCAAAATGGCGTTTACAACTTTTTTAAGTATAAACATTGATATGTTTGGAGTTGAGTAGAATTTTGATATTTTCTAATTTGGGCTTTGGGTTTGGGTTTCAGCCCACTAACCCAACTTAATTCCCTAACTCCTCTACTCTTCATTCACTTCATTCCTCATTTCCTAACACTCAAGCTCAAGAGAAAAATGGGGGAAAGAATGGGAAATAGAAATTCCTAAACCCTAGTTTGTTTAGGAAATTCTAATTCTAGTCCAAAATCAAGGAGAAGCTTAGGTAAGAATCCTCTTCATCTTCTCCATCTCTATCTCTCTTCAATTTATAGAAATTCCTATAACCTAACTTAGGAAAAACTTTACCTTTGATAATAGATTGAAGATTCTAGAGGTGTATTGAAGAGGAATTGGTCTTGCCTTGTTTAAAACTTCTTATTCGTGTCTTTGAGTTTTAAAGGTGAGTTCTTTAACTCACATCAACGTCTATAACTTTCATTGTCGTTAGGTATGAATTCCTAACATTTGTGCATGTTCATTTGCTTTTGATTTGAATTGATTTGGTGAATTTTACAAATTTTGGTGTTTTGGTTCAAAATCTATGAAAATCCTTAAATAGATTTTTGGACATGTGCTCGGAGTGTATTGATAAGTCTATAGGGCTGGGTTGTCGCTTGGCATAAATCCCTAGCCATCGTCGCTCATTCGATCGCTTCCGACGTGAATTGGCCATCATTGGCCTAGGTTCAATATTTGCCTGAGCTTCAGCTCAGACGTCTGGTATAAGGATCAGACGTCTGAAGCTAAGGAATAAATATTCCAAACGTTTAGCTCAGACGTCTGACCTTACTTTCCAGACGTTTGGAGATCCAGACGTCTGAGCTTACTTCCCAGACGTTTGGGTGATCTGGAATAGAATTTCCAGTACCTCAGATCAGACGTCTGCCTTGAAAATTCAGACGTCTGGAAGCTTTTTGGATTATTTCCAGAGAACAAATCCAGACATCTGGATTCTAAACCAGAAGTCTGGAACTGTGCATTTTGCCTATTTTGGGTTGTTTTGTGTGGATTTCCAATTTTAATCGGCTTTTGATGATCCAGATAGTTGTTATCACTTATTATCGACTTTGATGACTTCTTTCTTTGGTTTTTGAAATATCCATTTGATGGATTTGATATCGAATTTTATGGATTTAATTCACATTCTCGTATGTGAATTTTTGGTGATTGATTGTTTCTACAATCATTTTTGTGATTTGTCACTTTTAAATACAAAGGTTTCTATACTAGTAGTAAATACTAAAACTCTTTCATTAAAACGATTTCGACACTATTTTAAATATAAAGCTTTCTTTTAAAACCGTTTTCCAATCTATTAGTATATACAAACCTTTACCTCATTCATATGAGAAATCTAATTAAATGGCTTAGCAAAACAAGTGGTATGAAACGCTTGCGTTTACTTCGTCGGTTAATTCTTGGACTTGTTCAATTGAACTCTTGTGACAATTTTCGAGTGGAAATCTACAATTTGTTCGTAAATATTTAAGTTAAGCTAGTGGTTATGGGACATGAAGCTAAACTCTTATATTTACTAGCTTAGTGTGATTCACACTTCTTATTGGTCAATGGTGATCATTTTGTGATTTAGACTAGCGATGTACGATGCCTCTTTGTTTGTGTGGAGGACTAAAAACTCCGTTTGTGGAGCTTCGGTTCAAATTGGTGGGGTAGCGACCTATGGTCTTCGGGCCGTTTGTGGTGCTTCGGCTCAAAATTGATGGTTAGCGACCATGGAATAGCGTTCCGTTTGTGACACACGTGTTGGTGAGTTTTCATGCTCCCGTTTGTGATAGGCCTCCCCCTTTGTGTTTTCTGGATTTCTGGTTGTTGATTTCTAGAATTTTTGTTTCACCAATTTTGGTGATATGCATTGATAAGCTCTATCAATATTTGTGTTTTGGTGAATAATTTAAAGAATATGACATTCTTTTTGGTGTTTGAGAATATTTGAAATATTGTATGATTTTTGTTATTATCTGATGTATACTTGTCACAGTATGGCATTATTGTTATCATACGTTTTTGTGATATCTCTTATCCTATCTCATTTTATCTGATATTTATAGCTAGACTGATCCGTTTATTATTTTCTTCTTAAATAATACTCGAGTCAGACCGAGGTATTTTAGGTGCTTCTGCTTGACTTCTTATCAGGGTCTGTCACCTGACTTTTGGCTAACTACTTTGGCTTAGTAGTTTTTGTTATTATACATTTGAGTTAGAGACTCCTTGATGTATACATATTCTTTTGTCTAGCACTTGTATCTATTCTTTTGTGATGTAGTGGATCTTGTATGACCCTACTTTGATGTACACTTCTTTGTGATATATTCATATCTGTTTCCGCCTTTGTGATATGAATATCTGTGACTGATTTGTGTTATGCTTATTTCTATATTTGTTTCCGAAGGCCACATAGCCATTGTGTGGTAGCTTTGAGTTCGTATTTGATATGTCGGATTTCCTCTTGAAACGAAATGCAAGTCATTCTATCTGACATATCGGTACTCGCATAAAGCAATTACACAGATGGTCTCCTCAACAACCTTATTCTTCGTGCTAGTCGACGGCATTACCCCGTAGTGTCCTTGGCTAGTGTGAGTATAGAGGTGGGGCGTCACAGCTTGGTATCAGAGCCAAACTTCGAAACAATGTAGAATAATCTAGCAAGGATCATTGTCCTAAGTCTTTCTTAGGAATCGTGCCATAGGATTTAATTCGAGTCTTCGTGCCATTCTATCCTATTTCTTTTTATGATGCCTTGTTTTATCAATCATGTTTGTTTGATATTCATTCTGTGAATAACCTTTTTCCTCTTCAGGATGGAGTATTTATGTCTGCCCGGCAGCTTTTAGATCTTGTGAAGAATGAACAAGCTATCAGACCCATTCTAGAGCCTACTCATCCTAAATCTGGGTTTGCACGCTTGTGCAATGATTACACCAACTTGGGTGGAAGGCCTTTCAAAGGTTCCAAAAGCGTTATAGAAGTCCAAGCTTGGCTTAGAACATGCGATTGCATCTTTCCCGCATGAATCTTATTGATCTACATCGAGTCCAAGTGGCTTCTAGCATGCTCCAGGAGAGAGCATTAGATTGGTATGAGCTTCTGATCTTGGAAATTATTGAAGCGGATCTTACATGGGAGCAATTCCGGGAAAGGTTCGAATTAAAGTTTGTGCCGGAAGCTGAAAAGGTATCTTTGGCCCAACGCTTTATTGACCTTGTTCAAGGTGAATCTTCTGTGACGGATTACGTCGCATCTTTTGAATCTCTCTCTAAATATGGGGTCTAGTATATTAATACCCTATTGAAGAAAAATCAGAGATTTGTCTATGGGTTGAATAAGAACCTCAAAAAGCCATTACTTCTGAAACTAGAAGTTTCTTTTGATCAGCTTGTTGATATCGCTCTTCGACTCGAAGAGGCCGATAAAGAAAGTGATGTTGAAGTTGTGAATGCCAAACAAAACATCAATAAGAAGAGGCCTTTTAAGTTCAAGCCTTATCCCAACAAGAAAGGGAAGCAAACAACTTCGGTAGCAAAGACTCCTATCTATAGTCGTGGAGAATGTTACAATTATGGTTCTAAGGATCATTATGCAAACAAGTGTCTGAAGCCCCTTAGTTGCCGCTATTGCAAAAGTTCAGGTCATACTATATCTTCATGTCCCAAACTTCAAAGCTAGAAGGAAGGGAAGCTAAATGTTGTGCAAGCCCCTAATAACACTTCTCTTGGTCAAGGTATTTCGCATTCTATCCTTGATGGCATTATTATATTTCGTGATCTTCCTCTTCGAGTTCTTTTTGATACGGGTGCATCTCACTCTTTTATATCAAAAGAACTTGTTGATGCTTTGTCTTTGAATGTTATTGGCTTGATGACTTCATTGAGAATTACGAATCCGGTTGGTGGATCCGCAACACTCAGTTTACTTTGTAAAGATGTCGAAATTATTTTGTGTGATTATGCTTTCCGAACCGATTTTCATGTTATGCATTACCTAGGTTTCGGAATGATTTTGGGGATGGATTGGCTTAACCGTTATGAAGCCCATATCCTATTTCCGAGCGAACTATTTATCTTCGACATCCTTAATATGTTAAGCAGATTTCTCTTGTTCTTAAAGATTCAGTTTCCAGTTCGGTAGCATCCTTGTATTCTCTAAATCCTCATGATGATGATAATGATGATGAGGAAGATGTCATTTCCCTCATTCACATTGTTCGTGAATTTCCCGACATATTTGAGCCCATTTTAGGATTACCACCTAAGCGAGCAATTGAGTTCAAAATTAATCTAATCCATGGAGCTCTACCTATTACTCGTCCTCCTTATCGTATGTCCAATAAGGAAAATGAGGAGATGCGTAAACAATTATCCGAATTGGAAGGAAAACAGTTTATTCGTTCTAGTTCCTCTCCATGGGGAGCTTCGGCTATTTTTGTGAAGAAATCTAATGGTACACTTAGGCTTTGCATTGACTACCGCAAGCTTAATGATCTCACCATCAAAATAAAATATCCCTTGCCTCGAATTGATGATCTATTCGATCAACTTAGTGGTGCTAGAGTCTTTTCACAGTTAGACTTAGCAACCTATTTTCATCAGCTCCGTATTGCAGAGGATAGCATTCCTTTAACATCATTCCGTACTCGTTATGGATCTTATGAATGGCTTGTTATGCCATTTGGTTTGACGAATGCTCCAGCTTATTTCGTTGACCTTATGAATCGGGTTGTCAAAGACTTCCTCGATCGATTTGTTCTCATCTTTATCGATGATATTCTTGTTTATTCAAAAACCAAGGAAGAGCATGAAAAACATCTTCGGATTGTGTTGGAAACTCTTAGGAGCAACCAATTGAAAGCAAAATTTTCTAAGTGCCACTTTTGGCAATCTCGTGTGAAATTTTTGGGGCATATTATTTTTGAATCCGGAATTTCTGTGGATCCTTCAAAGATTGAAGTGATTCAAAATTGGAAGAGACCGGAGAGTGTGACAGAAATTCGTAGCTTCCTTGGATTGGCGGGTTATTACCGTCGGTTCATAAAAGACTTTTCTAAAATTTCTGTACCTCTTACTAGTTTGACAAAGAAAGGAGTTAAGTACATTTGGTCTAACATATGTGAAGCTTCTTTTCAAAAATTAAAAGAACTCCTTTCCGATGCTCATATTCTTGTGATTCCTGAAAGGAACCAAGATTTTATTGTTTATACCGATGCTAGTCGTGTTGGTTTGGGTGCCGTTCTCATGCAAAGAGAATGTGTTATCGCTTATGCTTCTAAGCAATTAAAGCCTGCCGAGACTAGATATGCCACTCATGATTTAGAGCTCGCAGCTATTGTTTTCGCCCTTAGAATTTGGCGTCATTATCTTTTGGGAGAGAAATTTGTTCTCTACACCGATCATTAATCTTTGAAGTATTTATTTTCTCAAAAGGAACTTAATTTGCATCAACAACGTTGGCTCGAGTTCCTTGCACCTTATGATCTTGATATTCTTTATACTCTCCGAAGGGGAAATCGTGTTGCCGATGCCTTTAGTCGTAATCAACAAGCGGTTGTTTCAATGATGATATCCGAATGGAATGATCTCGAGAATTTATCCACTTGTGAGATTAGAGATCGTGAATCCAATTCATGTTCATCTCTTGTTTTGTGTAGCCTTGAGGCTCATCCTTCTCTTTTGGACCGCATTCTTGAAGCTCAAAAGCATGATCCTGAAGTGGTTCTTCTTAGACAAAGTTGTAGGGATAAAATTCATATTGAAGGTTTGAAAGACTTTGATATTGATACTCATGGCGGTATTCGAAAATTTGGTAGACTTATCGTGCCAAATATTAGTGATCTTCGAAAAGATATTTTAAAAGATTCTCATCATTCTAAATTTACCATTCATCCCGGTAGTAGTAAAATGTACGCGGATATGAAGCGACTTTATTATTGGGATGGAATGAAATCAGATATTGCTAACTTCATTAAGTGTTGCATGACTTGCCAACTCGTAAAGGCCGAGCATCAAAGGCCCGGTGGGTTATTGCAACCTTTGGACATTCCCGTTTGGAAGTGGGATCAAGTCTCCACGAACTTTATTGACGGTCTTCCCCGTTCTCGTTCGGGTCATGATAGCCTATGGGTGATAGTAGATAGACTTACAAAATCCGCCCATTTTCTTCCCGTTCGGTCCAATCGGACCATACCTCTTTTGGCTAAACTCTATGTCAAAAAATTGTTAAATTGCATGGAGTTTCTACTTCTATTGTTAGCGATCATGATCCAATGTTCACTAGTGGATTTTGGAAGGGTCTTCAAAAACCTTTGGGAACAAAGCATAATTTTAGCACCGCTTATCATCCTCATTCCGATGGACAAACCGAGCGTGTGAATCAAACTCTTGAAGATCTTCTTCGTGCATGTGTTCTTGATTTGGTGAAAGTTGGGAAGATCTTCCCTTGTTGAATTTTCTTATAATAATAGCTTCCAATCTAGTATTGGTATGGCACCTTTCGAGGCACTCTACGGAAGGCCATGCCGATCTCCTTCGTGTTGGCTTGAAGCCGGTGAGAAACTGATTTTAGGTCCAGATTTTATTCGTGATGCCATAGAAAAGATTGACCTTATTCGTCATAGGATGAAAGAAGCTCAAAGTAGACAAAAATCCTATGCCGATAACCAAAGAAGGAAACTAGAATTTTATATGGGAGATTTGGTGTTCATTCGTGTTTCACCTATGAAGGGTGTTGTGCGTTTCGGTCGATCGGGAAAATTAGCACCTCGTTTTATTGGTCCATTTCCCATCACCGAACGTATTGGTTCGTGGCTTATCGCCTTTTGTTACCGGCTTAATTTTCTGCTATTCATGACGTATTCCACGTCTCTCAACTACGAAAATGCCTTAGGGATTCCGATTCTATTCTTGAGCCCGGTGTTATTGAAGAAATTGAGGTTTCACCTAATTTGACTTATGAGCAACATCCTATTTGTATCATTGCTACGGAGGTTAAGCGCCTTTGAAAAAAAGATGTTCCTCTTGTGAAAGTTCAATGGTCCTCAAATCCTAAGGATTGTTCTTGGGAATCTAGAGAATTCATCGAGCAAACTCATCCGGACTTTCTCTCTCATGCTCCTTATGGTGAACTTCTCATTTAAAAATTTCTTCTTTTGTGTTGGTATGCCTTAGTATGGTTGTTACTTTTTATTTTCATCTTATGTATTACGAGGACGCAATTTCTTTAAGGAGGGGAGTCTATAACAACCCGCATATTTCACGATTGTATATTTAAATGTTTTAATTAAATATAGCATCGTTAATCATATTAAAGTCCGAAATGTTACTTTTTGTAAACAGTCGAATTGGGACTCGAGACCACTTCCATTGAGTCCAAAATGGCGTTTACAACTTTTTTAAGTATAAACATTGATATGTTTGGAGTTGAGTAGAATTTTGATATTTTCTATTTTGGGCTTTGGGTTTGGGTTTCAGCCCACTAACCCAACTTAATACCCTAACTCCTCTACTCTTCATTCACTTCATTCCTCATTTCCTAACACTCAAGCTCAAGAGAAAAATGGGGGAAAGAATGGGAAATAGAAATTCCTAAACCCTAGTTTGTTTAGGAAATTCTAATTCTAGTCCAAAATCAAGGAGAAGCTTAGGTAAGCATCCTCTTCATCTTCTCCATCTCTATCTCTCTTCAATTTACAGAAATTCCTATAACCTAACTTAGGAAAAACTTCACCTTTGATAATAGATTGAATATTCTAGAGGTGTATTGAAGAGGAATTGGTCTTGCCTTGTTTTAAAACTTCTCATTCGTGTCTTTGAGTTTTAAAGGTGAGTTCTTTAACTCACATCTACGTCTATAACTTTCATTGTTGTTAGGTATGAATTCCTAACATTTGTGCATGTTCATTTGCTTTTGATTTGAATTGATTTGGTGAATTTTCCAAATTTTGTTGTTTTGGTTCAAAATCTATGAAAATCCTTAAATAGATGTTTGGACATGTGTTCGGAGTGTATTGATGAGTCTATAGGGTTAGGTTGTCGCTTGGCATAAATCCCTAGCCATCGTTGCTTATTCGATCGCTTCCGACGTGAATTGGCCGTCATTGGCCTAGGTTCAATATTTGCTTGAGCTTCAGCTCAGACGTATGGTATAAGGATCAGACGTCTGAAGCTAAGGAATAAATATTCCAGACGTTCAGTTCAGACGTCTGACCTTGCTTTCCAGACGTCTGGGAGATCCAGACGTTTGAGCTTACTTCCCAAACGTCTGGGTGATCTGGAATAGAATTTCCAGTACCTCAGATCAGACGTCTGATTTACTGGTTCAGACGTCTGGATTGGCTCTCAGACATCTGCCTTGAAAATTTAGACGTCTGGAAGCTTTCTGGATTATTTCCAGAGAACAAATCCAGACGTCTAGATTCTAAACCAGACGTTTGGAACTGTGCATTTTTCCTATTTTGGGCTGTTTTGTGTGGATTTCCAATTTTAATCGGCTTTTGTTGATCCGGATAGTTATTATCACTTATTATCGACTTTGATGACTTCTTTCTTTGGATTTTTGGAATATCCATTTGATGGATTTGATATCGAATTTTATGGATTTAATTCACATTCTCGTATGTGAATTTTTGGTGCTTGATTGTTTCTACAATCATTTTTGTTTTCTGAATCGATCGTATTCTTCCCTTGTCTTATTCTCCACTTTTCTCCACTTATGTGTGTGTGTATATATTTATATATAATATTTTTACTACATTTAGAATTCTAAAGATTATAGAGAAAAGTGAATGGCAGAGCTCCATTGAAAATACGATAAGAGAAGTGAGAAACCAGGTCTATACTTATAGGGGTTTGGAGTTAACTTGGGCACTCTTTATTTTAATTAGAGACGCATATCAGAAAATTGGCATTGAAGAAAAATATTTGGTTCTATCTAAATCGTTCAATCTACACTCCAAATCCTCCAAGTAACACGTCAGTAGTCGATCATTCATAACCGTGGGTCGATTGCTATCGGTCGATTTGGGTGCATCAAGGGTCGATCATTCCTTTGTTTAAATGGTGATTTGCATTGTTAGATTTTGTGTATTTTATTCCTTGTTTACACAATCGATATAATTTCCTTCCCATTATATATATTTTCCAATATTTGATTTAATGTTTACATTTCTTAGCGTCTAAGTTTACATTCACATTAGTAATCGATGTTAATTAACATTTATTACCATAATTACAGATAAAATTATTTCTGATTCGAAAACTTCAAACGTTAATAACTTTTCGTTTGAACTCTGGTCGAAAACCATTATATATGAAAATTGATCAGAAAATCACCACAAACACAATGGTGTAAGTTTCGTAGCTAAATTCTGATGTTTATAAAAATTCTATTTTTCAGCTTATCATTTATTAATTAATTTCTTTTTAATCAATTATCGTTAAATTACGGATAGTCACAATAGCAAAGACTCCAGTTATGCCCTGACTGATTTCACTTCCTACTAGTGTAGATTCCATATGGAAGACGCACATACATCAAAGTAAATGGTTAGATGAAAAATTAATTTAGTGGAGGTGGGCTAGTTAATCCTTAGACGAGTCTTTGATTGCATTAGTAGTATGACAATTAAATGATATGTTATATTACAAAGCCATATCTAGGGGTCATTGGTCTCTATAGCTAGAACCAATTGACTAGCGTTGATGTTGCGGAGGGCCCGCTTTGGTGGCTTGAGGTAGTAAATGGCCGATGGGTCTGGCTCCTCCCTATTTAAGAAGTATTAAGTGGTTGGGGTTTTGGGCGTGTGTGCATATGTTTATTGGCATGCATATATATATATATATATATATATATATATATATGAACACACATATATATGTAATACCTTGGAGAAGGTTAGGTAAGACATATCTTATGCGTATATAGGATTTAATGGACTAGCCGTAAAATATAGACATAACACTTAAAAGGAATCAATTGGCATAGATTTATGTTATAGATGAAGTATACAATTTTTTGATCGCTGGAATGTTTTTCTAACCCCCTACCTCATAACAACCCACATGTTAAATGGATTAAGATGGGAGCGGTGGATGATGAAGTCTTTTTATTCACGCTCGACGCTAACAAGGCAATTAAATGCCTAAAGAATAATATTCTCAAGTAGTTGCCTTAGTCAATACATATGTCATATTATATTTATCAATTCCGCTATGACTTTATATTTATCGCACTCTGATATAATATGTTTATTAAAGGCTACCAAAACCAACGATCCATACCTTAATGGACTTGAGTTTCGATTTAGTCGAAATTCGGGCCATTAAGGTGCGGGTTGTTAGAAAGTTATTGACTAGATTTAATAATTCACACCCGCCAGAAACGCATAATTGAGGCTATATAATTTTATTTAATTGCTATATTTCCAATGTTCAACCATTACTACTTAGTTATTTTTTGGTAACTTACTTCTTATTTTATTAACGCCGTTTAATGTCATTTACCACTTACTTCTAATTTAATAGAATCAATATCTTTTGCTACCTAACTTTCATTTAACTCTATTAGATATAGCCTACTATCCCTTTTCAACTACTAAGTACTTTTCTTTATTATTATGACTTCTTAATTTCCCATTCCTTTATTTATATTTCATCCCTTATTGTTTATTTTTTAATTTACCTTAAATCACATATATTAGATTCATTATTTATTATTGCTATTATCTCTACTTACAATACTTTAGTTTATATTTAGGGATTTCTACTTTTTAATGCATTGGAATTACATCTTCCCAAAAGAAAATGTCAACGCTATATTTCCCATAAATTATTTAAAAGAGTAATTGTATCATGTTTGGAATTACAAGGAATTATTTTTTATGTTATTATTGAAATAGACGATACAAAATACGGTAAACATCCTTAATTTGTACATCTCGTTCTTTTAGGCATGTTCCTTTTAGTTTCAAACGATACACTTTTATTCATAATTGTAAAACCGTACAATTTATGGAAATTTACATTGCCACACACTTCATTCCAAGGAATTAAAATACTACTTAAATCCCAATCCAATTTATAACAACTTCTAATTCATGTTACTAATATATCTCATTCAACCGATAAACTTGGAATTATTATACAATCTCAATAATGAATTATTTTATAAATTTAGGGACTACTTTCACCCTTACTTTCTAGATTCAGTCATATGTAATATTTAATAAAAGTTAACAATTCACAGAATATGTAGGCATTGTTGTCAAATTCATTACGTATGTATATTTAAGCCCAACACTCCAAATTTTACATTTAGGCATACATAGAACAAATTTACAATCATATAAATTCAATATTATATAAAAATATTTAATTCCCACTCACCTCTAAGCTTCAAAATTAGTAGATCTAAATCCTATAGTTCCTATTTGACTCCCTTTCTTCCTACCAAAATATATATTGAAAGCGTATACATATTTGTTAAAAGTTTAGACCCGAGAAGAGATTTGAGTTTAATTTAGATTTGGACTTAGTTTTACAACTTTACTTGGTTTTGGTGATTCAGTTCAATCCTATTCTTCTCTATTATTTTTCGCTATTCTCTATTTATATACATAGATTATAGTTTATATAGATTTTAGAATCTGTAGAGAAAAGAAAATGGTGCTTCGTTGTTGCATCAGAAAATATAAGAAGAGAAGTGAGGGTTTAGGCCCATATTTATAGGGATTCGAATCAATGCCAACTGTTAAACTAGATTATATTAAATCCAGACCGTTCAGCCTAGATTCAACAGCCGCGAGCCTATCAACGGTCGACCGCTATACTACCACCAATCGATGCTATTGATCCACTGATCCTAATAAAGGGACGGTCGGCTGCTTATTTATGTTAAACATTAATTCGTTTCCTCTTACACGTTATTTTATACAATTTTGACTGATCTAAGTTAACGTTGATTAACATAAATTTTTCTTAGACGCTAAGTATCTGTTAATATTAATTAACATTAATCAATTATATTTATTTCCTTAATTACATCTATAATTATTTCCGATCTGAAATCTTCAAACATGAATAACTTTTTTGTTTGAACTATGAAAATTGATTTAAAAATCGCTACGACCACAACGGTGCATGTTTCATAGCCAAATTCCGATGTTCGTCAAAATTCCGATGTTCGTCAAAATTCCATTTTCGACTCTAACAAGTATTAATTAGTTTCTTTTTGAATTAATTATCATTAAATTTATGGGTTGTTACATTTCTCCCCACTTAAAAGAATTTCGTCCCTGAAATTTCTCAAGGACTGAATCATGTAACATAACACACAACCATTCTAAGCTATCCAACCAATTGGTGTGCAACCAATTTTGCAGCCAATCATGTATAAGTGCATGGTGTATCACAATACATATGATATGTAGGCTAAATAATACTAAATTGGAGCCTCCTATATGAATGCATTCTTTAAAACTATTTTTAAAAAAAATATGGTATAACAACCTATATATACTGGCAGTTTTATATCTATGCAAGTTTTAAAAATAAAAATCTTTGTTTTTGAATCCAAATTTTTCCACACTTCTACGAATAGAAGTGTGGTTCAATAAATTTTTCATCCAATCACTACCGTCCAATACCTAGCACACCATTTCTAACAGTCATAATTTTGAAAATCCAATTTTCCAAATCTACATTCTTATGCCGAAAAAAGAATTTTAGAAAGAGAACTCCGTGCTTCCATCATTATCTTGTGTATCCATTCCACTATACTTTGGAACCTTCTCTTTTGTCCGAGATTCCTTTTCCAACTTTTCCAAGTACAATCCGCATAAGTGAAATTTTATTTTTAAATTTTAATACAAAGTTATTTCAAAACAAGTTTTGCTCCCCTATCAACAAGGTATGGAAAAAGAAAGTTCATAGCTAAAACATCTTTTTCCCTCATCGTTAACTGTATTTTTCATACTATCATTTCTACTGAATAGTAAAATCTATATTTGCTACCAATCAACTTTTCATATGCTAAGCATGTGGCTTTCCGAAAATCAGAAGTTTCCCCTTTTAAAAAAAAATCCTTTTCAATTAAATTCTGAAATAGTTGGAAAATAAAACTCACTTTTAAAAGCTTTTACTAAAATATTTAATATTTAAAAGTCATAAATTTTTGAACAAAAATTTCCAAAAGTACTTGTTTTTCACTTTCCAAAACAAATTAAGCCACATCCCACACAATTGGGGTGTAGTTAATTGGCTAATGTCTATGATTGACTC
Organism: Allium fistulosum; assembly: GCA_030737815.1. Classification (NCBI taxonomy): domain Eukaryota; kingdom Viridiplantae; phylum Streptophyta; class Magnoliopsida; order Asparagales; family Amaryllidaceae; genus Allium; species Allium fistulosum. The sequence continues at coordinate 1,440,647,323 of CM060902.1, forward strand.
TATCCTATTACACGGTAAATTTTCAAGTTTTTAAAACCTTTTCTTTTATCTTAGAACAATAATCAACAAACAAGTTTATTTATAAATTTTAGTGTTTAAGGCATATGGATAGTGACCTATAGTTTCACAACAACCTTTCCCTGTCCTTCGCGCGTTAAAATTTATCTCCTAAAGTTTTAACACTTTTTAATACTTAACATTACTTTTCTTTTAGTAGCTAATTAAATAAATTTTCTAACTTACAGTCTTTTATATTTTCTTTTCTTTTGTATTAGTTAAGTGTCCTTTACGAGGTTCCTTTATTTACAATGTTTCCTAATAAATATAGCGGTCCATCCGAATACCAAATAAAAAGGAACATTTCCCATAACATCGTACGCATTTTTACAAATAGAACCAATTAATGCATACAATATAAACTTAAAGAAAACTAAAGCTTAAAGAAAAACAACAGTTTGTAACATCCCCTATCTTGAGGTTCGAAGCTAAGCGCTACAGATGCTGCAGTTATCCATATTATTAACTTCTAGTGACAAAATACGGTAATGTTAATGGCATCCATAATATCAGAAGCACATGAATATGAAATAAAATCAACACAGATTAAAACAACTTTCCCGATTACATTTTAAATCAATATTTCATATTCAGATACATAATCCAAAAAGATTCCCAAGTTTTGATCAAATATAATTATTACAAAATACACCAAGAGCATATGAAGATGCCCACTTGGATGATCAGAGTACTAAATAGACATATCAGTCTTAATACATCACAGCGGAAATAAAACTAAATAGCTCCGACATAGCTAGCTTTGCCTCCTGCACGTCTTCAGAAGCCTTATTCGTCCAACCTACTAAACCTAAAAAACCTTAACTCTCAATCAACTCTAATTAATTTTGAGCACCCGAGAGTTTAAGGGGAAAACAAAAACTTTGAGTCAGACATAAAGCCTGGGGTGGATAATACTATTACATCTCGGTTTACTGATATTAAGTGAGACCATGCCACTTAGTGGACGGGTGTCCTCTTACTAATACCCCTTTAAAACATATCTTTTTGCAAATTAGAATCCTGCAATCAAACTGATTAAAACAATAATATCAATATCATGTATGCTCTTAAATCAGGTAATAAATGGAAGATCTGTCCGAACAATATAGTTTTGTTTGGCCGACTACTAACCACTGGCTGACTCACACCTACCAGACAAAATAAATAATCTAACATCTGTTAGACAAACTTCTCGACGGTCAATCCTTAACTTATTTCTCCTAGGGTCACCTGATCCTAATGGTTTTGCGGGCTCACCAATAACCTATCCTCCTTCTCTGTATATATTCCTTTCTGCATGTAACATCATTTAAGTCTTACCTGTGACTAAGCCCTACACATTGGAATTTTGGACTAAATTAGCTAGGAGTTATAGCTAATGTATAGGGCACGACCCTATACCAGTCCCGTCTGGTATTCAAATATCTCAGTCGTTTACATAGGGTTAACTACCCATCAAAATTTTCCTCAAAAATCTTTTCAAATTGATTTAACCCTTTAAATCATACTTAAATAAGGAAAACATACTATTTGCTTTTCTCAAATCTCTTTTCCATGATATATGCTTTACTCAAAACATTGTTGACGAAAACCATCGAAACCTTTGTTTAAAACCTTTAAACAATCTCTTTCGAAACCATTGAAAGTACCCTTTTCTAAATCAGTTAAATACTTTATTTTGAACTCTAGGCCGAAAGGCCAAAACATACCTTTCAAAACCATTTATAATAGACCTTTCAAAACCATTAAAAGTGTCCTTTCGAACGCTTTATAAAACTTTAGACATCCTCTTTAAAAATACTTCAAATTCGCATTTCGAAAACATTGGAAACCTTCCATTCATTTACTAAGGTAATCCTTTCGAAAACATTGGGGAATCACCCCTTCGAAACCTTTATCATATACCTTCCAAAAACACTGGGGAACATCTCCTTCAAAACTTTCATTAGATACCTTTCGAAAGTATTAAAGTCCTTTACTTGAAACAAACCTTTCGAAAGCATTGGGTTCAAGTATAAGTTTGTGGAACATAGTTTTGAAACCTTTAAAACCATTCCTTTCGAAACTTTTGGGTTTAACTTTCAAAATTTTAGAAGGGTCTTAATACAACTGGGACGAAAGAAACTCTTTCGAAAGCATTTTCCTAAATAAAAGAAGTGGATGGTGTCGAAACCAACCCCTTCGAAAGCATTAGAGAAGTGGCTAAGGGTTTAAAGCGAAAGAACCCTTTTGAAGGCATTGCTTCAAAAGGTAACATGCGGTAGCGGGTTTCGACCCCTTCGAAAGCATATTCTTAAAACAAAGGTGGCAACCCCTTTCGAAAGCACTTTTCTTTAAAATAATTGACCAAGTCAAAAGCGATTTCATTCGAAACCCTCATTTACAACCAAAATAGTTCTAAGTTCTCAAAAGCTACTCCAACCCCTTCGAAAGCTTATTTCGATCCTATACCTTTCACCTATCTTCAATCCACTACGTACAAAGTCTTTGATACCATGTGTGTTGGTTTTGACTAGGATGGAGGTGGAAGTATGGTGTCAAAAGTTATCTACCGAAAGTGGCGAAACAGCAAAACATTGTAAAACTGATTTTTAACTTTATAAAGTAATTTCTTTCTAACTAACTTGCTTTGTTTGTCATGATTAGTTGCTAATACTTTTCCAAAATCTTTTCTAAAAATGCTGCCGAATTTCAAAGATTAATAAATTAAAACATTTACAAATTTCCCCTTCTCCTTTTATAAACATATAAAACATTTAATCCCATACACTAAACAATTTTATACTTATTAAAAAACTTAGGAAAATTCTCTAAAAATTCCCATAAATCACTTTTAATATGTTTTCTAACATATATAAATTTCTGACCCAAAGCTAATATATAATATCCGTAATTAATTTAAACCCTATTTAACCATTTTCTTCACTAAAAAATTCACAACAAATTCACATTAATTTAGAAAATTATGAAACTTGAAATCCATGTTTAAAATATTATTTCTGACCTTATAACAAAATCGCAAGACATTTGGATGTCATTTGATAGGTTTTCCAATCATAACTTATCCTAAAAATCTGCATGAACAAACAAAATTCATCAACAAGCATCTATATCTATTTATCATTCAAAACATGGCATAATACTTTGCAAAACTTATTCAGATCTAATATTGAACAGAAAATAAGAAAAAAGAGATGTAACCTATTATTCACCTTTGCTTGTGATTAAGGAGTTTGAGATTTGCCTTTGAATGAATTGATTAAGCTTCTTCTTCTTTATTTTAGCTTATCTTCCTCATTACCTTCTTCTAATGGTGGTCGGCCTTGATAAATTTTAATTTTGTTTATGAATGTGTAAAATTAGAGTGCATGAGGGTTTAGGGTATAAGGATATAACCTATTCCTATTTTCCCTTATCTATTACCCTTACTTATTTCATTTTAATTCCCTTTTACTTCATTAGGCACGGCTACCCTCTATTATTCAAATCTCAATCCCTTAACCATTTACATTATTCATTTAATTACCTAATTAAATGTCCTTAATAATGTTATTCAAAATTAGGGTCGTTACAGACTCCCCTCCTTAAAGAATTCCATCCTTGAAATTACGATAAGGAACTTATCAAAATCAATCATAAACGTAAAACATACAATGAAACAAGTCAGGATTAGTATCTCGAATCCTGCTCTTAGTTTCCCAAGTACAGTCTCTCTTGTAGTCCCTCCACTGGACTTTGATTAATTTGACTGTCTTGTTCCTTAGCCTTGTCTCATCTCTCGCGACTATACGAACTGGTTTTCTAACTATAGTCAAATTTGGTTCCACTACTAAGTCATCTAACACATTCAGTGCTATAGTGGTCTCTGGATCTCGGATACACTTCCTTAGATGAGAAATATGAAAAACATCATGGACCTCTACCACACTGCTTGGTAACTCTACTCTATATGCGAGTTTCCCAATCCTTTCTATAATAGAAAATGGTCCAACAAATCTCGGTACTGATTTTCCTGATTTTCCAAATGTAATTACACCTTGCACTGGTGATACCTTAACGAAAACATGATCTCCAAATGAGAACTCCAAGTCTTTCCGTCTCTTATCAGCATAACTCTTCTGCCTAGACTGAGCTTCCTTCATTCTTGCTCGAATTAACTCAATCTTTTCTGCAGCTTCCCTAACCAAATCTGGATGAAGAACTAATCTATCCCAGGTCTTTAACCAACAAATGGGAGATTTGCATGGCCTTCCATAGAAAGCTTCAAATGGTGCCATCTTTATACTAGCCCGATAACTATTGTTATACGAAAACTCGACTAAGTGTAGATGGTCTTCCCATGATCCTCCAAAGTCTATTACGCAAGCTCGTAACAGATCTTCTAAGACTTTGTTAACTCTTTCCATTTGCCATCTGTTTGCGGATGTTAAGCGGTACTCATCTTGAACTTGGTACCCCAATTCTCCTGTAGACTCTTCCAGAACTCGCTAGTGAATAAGGAATCTCTATCACTTACTATACTACTAGGAATTCCATAAAGTCTAACTATATTCTTCATGAATAACTTAGCCAAAACAGGTGCCTTTTTGGTTGACATAACTGGAATGAAATGGGCACTCTTGGTCAATCTATCGACTATAACCCATATACATTCATTTCCTCTATTTGACCTAGGCAACCCGTTAATAAAATCCATTGAGATAGAATCCCACTTCCATACTGGAAAATCTAAAGGCTGAAGTATCCCACTTGGTTTCTAATGTTTAGCTTTTACCTGTTGACAGTTCAAACACTATTTCACCCATAATCCTACATCTCTCTTCATATCTTCCCAGAAGAAACTTCTTTTCATATCATGATACATCTTAGTTCCTCCCGGATGAATAGTGAACTTCGAACGATGGCATTCTTCTAGAACTTCCTTCCTAATGTTTCCCATATTCAGAACGCACAGTCTCCCTTTCTTCCTTAACCGTCCATTCTGATCAAGACTGAAACCTTTCAAGTCATCGCTCTTTGTTCCATTTCTTAACTCCTGATCCGCTCAACTAACAATGGATCCTCTCCTTGCTTAGAAGCAATCATTTCGATCATCACTGGTCGAACTTCTAAACATGACAACGTAGTAGTTTCTGTACTAGAACTACCCTTATATCTCCATTGTACTCTGCATGCAGTCAACGCTTCTAAATCTTTCCACTCAGCTATCATTTCCAACATTGCATTTTGATGTTTACTGCTAAGTGCATCTGCAACCGTATTGCCCTTTCCCGTTGTGTACTCAATATCAAAGTCATAATGGCTAAAAACTCTAGCCACCTCTGCTATCTCAAATTCAACTCCTTCCGAGAGAATAAATACCTTAGAGACTTATGATCCATATACAACTCGAATCTTTCTCCAACAGGTAATGTCTCCACACCTTCAATGCAAAAATTACTGCACTAATTCCAAACTATGTGTTGGATATCTAACTTCATGTTGTCTGAGCTATCGAGAAGCATAGGCAATCACTTTAGCCCTTTGCATTTACACAGCTCCTATTCTTGTTCTACATGCATCAGTGTACACTACATTATTTGTCTGAGCTATTGTAACGACCCTAAATTTTCAACCCAATTTAAAATTTTAAATTCATCGTTTCAATAAAAAAAAAAATTTGAAATTTTAAACGATCTCAATTTACGTCCAAACTTTATTTGTGACATACGTCTAGTCAGATATGGACATAGAAAAAGTTTCGTTGAAAAATATTACAGTAAAGTCCGTTCGCGTTTTACTGTATATCAGTCCATATAAAGCTGCGTAAAATTTATCTTCCAAATCCAAATATTTTTACACAGTCCGCTTGTAAAAATTATTGTGATCAAGATTATGTAGTTCGTTTCGTCTAAAACTGTCATCGCCTGCTCCGTTTATATTATTTTGCAAAACGCACAATTTAAGCGGCGTAAATGCAAATTTTATAAAATCATCGTATCGAAATAATCTGTGTACCGTTGGAAGCGCACCGTCACACTGATCATAACGGTATATTTATTTGCGCGAATTGAAGTCCGACATCATCTGTCGCGTTATTTTAATCGCTCCGAACGGTCTGGGTACAAAAATTGCAACCCAAATCTTTAACCCGTTTACAAAAGGAAGTTGAAATAAAGTCAGCCCTGTATTTAATTGGGTAGTTGGGAGCTTAAGGGTTACCTTGGAAATAGTGTGAACATTGGACATCAGGTGAGAAAATTTGGAAAGAGTGAAACGCTTCGTTTCTAATAGCAATTACGTCAATCGGTTGGAATATAAAATAACAAGACAAACGTTTGAGTCATCATTTCATTCATTCTCATTTTTCACCAAGACAAACGCTTCGTTTCTACAGGTAATACCTCTCCTCCCTTCTCTACTATTCACGTTCTTCTTCTTCATAGATTGCCTGAGATGTATGCAAACGTGGCCACCCCATCTTCTTCTTCACCACCTCCCAGTCCTTAGCTGCCACTTCGCCCCCACACCCCACCGCTTTCCCACCCACCACGAACCCGTGCTCCACCCAGACGCCGCTGCCCACCTCCTTACTGACCTCCACCTGAGATCCAGTCCTCCGCCACAAGTCGCACCACCCTGCCCATCTCAACCGACCGCTCCGCTTCTTCCAACCATCGCCAGTCCACTGCCCTGAGCCCTGAGACCCCGCCTTCGCTGTCCATCACTCGTCTTCGCTGTCTGAGCGCCACCGCGCCGCCTACAGCCTCGCCAGCCAAGTGTTCGTGTGTGTGTGTTCCGGGTTGGTGTGCGTTGAGTGTTACTGCGTGTTTGTGCGTGCGTATGGGTGTGTATGTGCTGTGCGTGTGTTAGAATGGGTGTAGTAAGTTGATGCGTGTGTGGTGTTGTGTAATTAGTGAAATATGTTTACAAAGTGTACGTGAGTGTGTTGAGAAAATATGCATGTTATTCATGCATGCGTGTGTCTAGGTGTGGAAATAGGTGGACAAAAGTTGCGTGTTTGTAATAAAAAAAAAAGGAAAAAAAAAAGAAGAGTAAAAGAAAAAGAAAAATTTGAGCGGTATCGATTTGTTGTGAAATTAGTAACCGGCTTTTCTTTGTTGTGTTGCAGCAACCGTTTGACCGTCTTTTGCAGCATCGTCAATCTTCAGCTTTTGTTCTTTTCTCTGTCTTCGGTAAGCGCTTTTATATAAATTTATAAATTATATACAATGTTCATTGTATTAATATCGTTTCCTTTTGTCGATATTACAGTGTTCGTTGTTTGTGCTGTACCGTCTCTCTTCTGCTTCTTCGTGCTTCGCCGCCAAATTTCTTATCCACGGAAGGTGAATTAATTTTCACGACTATATTCTTATGCAAGTTTGAATTGATAAATGATTGCTATGTGATGATTGAATTGGATGTAAATTGTTATTGTTAAGTGATAATTTAATTGCAAGTTAAAAATTGGATATAGGATTATTTACGATTTAAAAAGAATTATATATGTCGAATTTTTAACTTGACCCCTTTATATATGATGAATATTGATTACTTGAATTGACCTTTAAATTGTTAAGTTAATTTACACGTAGAATTTGATAAATGTCACTTTGGACTATTGAACGTATTAAATTAACTGCTGTAATTGAAATTGAACGACAAGTGAAACTGAATTATTATAATCTTTAATCTACTTGAAATGATAGAGTAGATTCTAGAAATAGTTATATTAATTGGCGTAAATAACAAACGCGAATTGATACGATTATTTCGGGATTATTTGAAATTGTTGAATTGTTGTGAATGGATGCTATTGCTTGTTTATTTACTTTGACACCATCCCAGCTATCACACTGCAAGTTCCCTTTGTATGTTTTGATTTTGAATTTAAATGGAATCGGGTTGAAATGATAAATACCCAAACAATCTGACTTAGGATAGAAAATTAAAATAAAACCCGATTGGTCAATTTTTGATTTAAATAAAATAAAGTTTTATTTGACGAATAACAAAGTTTTGGATAATTTGGAATTTAAATTGAAATGAATGTAAATGTGAATATTTGAATTTGGAACGAATATTAAGTAGTAATTGACAAAAGAATATTGTTTAAAATTTAATTATTTAATAATTAAATTTAGAATTAGTTGAAAATAAATTTTGAAATTATTAATAATTAAGTTTTGAAACTATTAATAAATTGGCTTTTTGAAATTATTAATAGTTAAGTGTGAAATTGTTAATAACGTAGTTTGAAATAATTAATAATTGAATTTTGAACTTATTAACAATTAAGTTGAAATTATTAATGAATGAGTTTGAAAAATTAATAATTAAGATTTGAAATTACTGAAATTTTGATAAAATCGAATTTGATTGAATTGAATATCTTTATTAAGAAAAATTGAATTTTTGAACAAGTGAAAATAAGTTTTAACTAAGTTTGAAATTTGAAAGGAATATCTTTGGTAAGAAATTGAATGCGATTTATCGAAACAAATGAAATAATTGTAATTTAAAGAATTGGATTTGATAAGTGTAAATTGTAAATAAGTTGTAAACTTTGATAATGTAATCGAACTTAAACGTAACGAAATGAATTAGAAATTGAATTGAAATTGATTGATGTTAAATTAATCTAATGAATATCGAATGAAAGCGATAATTGATCTACATCGTTTTGAACGTAAATTTAGTTAAACAATTTTGGAATGAACTTATATACGAAATGCAATGAATATTGAAATTGTTAAATTGAAACTTTGAAATTGAAATATAGAAATGTTGAAATTGAAATTGGAAAGTTATGAAACGTAATTCTGGAAATTGATTTCAAAGACTAACGAATTGTCGATTTACGAATTTAAATTGAAATGGTTTTGAAATATATTAACGACCGATCGGTGTTATAATCACGAAAGTTATTAAAGGAACCGGAGTCGGTTTGGGGCATACTCACTGTCTAAACCGGAAACCACTTTAATAACTATACGCGAAGTGATGATCCAGAATGAAGTGGTTGGATTGGCGAACGTTGATGATTGAAGAAAGTGAACGATAATGGATAGCCTTGACACTTGTGTCAAATTGGAAATGACTAAAACAGGAGCTGTGCCGGGCCAATGGAGGAGTAGCTACCTCAAGTGGACACACTTCTTCGTAAACTATTCTCTTACTTTGTGATTGATTGGTGCGCACCCTTGAATTGGGAGTGTTGTCTCACGGTGTTGCGGGCGCTGCGGCGTTGCGTTCTCACCAGCCCGGATCAGGCGAACGGTAGTATCACTATCTTGGGTATAGCCTCATGTGCCTTGTCATACTTGTATTCCATTTATGCGTGACCACTACGATTTTGATTTGTACCTTTAGTATATGTATTGCCCTCTGGTGACTTCCGGTTTTGGGGAAACTACGGTCTTGTATATGCTTTTGGGAATAAAAATGTGTTAAGGGTGGAATGGGCCATGACTTAACACTATTTTGATATCTTTATTATTACTGATAGACATTATCTACTTATCGTACTCTACTATATATAGATAGTTTATCGGATCCTGAAAGATGCTTATTCCAATCATCTTTGAGTTATTGTTATTTCAAAATTTCTTTAACCATATTATCTGTATAAGAATATATGTCCTGATTCGAGTGTTTGTTTGTGCATATGCTCGGATCAGACTGAGGATTGCTGCTGCTGCTTATTTGGAGCTGAAGACTTGAAGACTATCTTATCTTTATCAGTATTGTTCTTTTCATTTGGTCATCTATGTTGTTGTATTTCTTTTATTTGAGACATTGTTGTATTTTCTTAGTAGCTTCATGAACTACTATTATGACATTGTTGTAATTCCGCTGCACTATTCTGTTATGTTATATTTCTGTGATTCTGTGATGATTCTCATTTATATACTTATACTCCATTTATGATTCGTGTTTTGTACTATTTAAGTTGACATGGGTGGATTATTGTCAATTTAAATGGTCCAAATATACGGGTTGTTACAGTTGGTATCAGAGCTTTGGTTCCCGATAACCTTAGCCTGTGGAGTTAAAAGCTCATTAGAGATAGGGTGAACATACCCTAGAATGAGGAGAATCATTTCAGAATCACCTCCTTTGATTCATCTTTCTTATTGAATTTGTTGAATAGAATTTCCTTAAGTTCTATAAATTTCTATCTTTGATTCTAAATCACTTTTGGTATTCCAGGATGGCTAACAGAAGAAATGTTAGAGGAAGGGGTGGAAATGCTCCTGGTCCACATGCTCCAGCTCCCGCTATCCGATTCTCCACTCTTAGCAAGGAGTATACTCAGCTTGGAGGAGTCAAATTCACTGGCTCTGAAAGTATTATCGAGGCACAACAATGGCTTAAGAGTTTGGAGAGGATCTTTCTGGCTTAGAGATCGCAGATGCTCAGAAGCGCAAGTTGGCCGCTTGGCAGCTTCAGGATGCTGCTCAGGATTGGTGGGAATCAGTCACTTCTCGAACTGATGAGGAAACCATCACTTGGGCCCAGTTTAGGTAGTAATCTATCTAAATTCCTACTAAATAAAACTTCTATCTTATCTCGTCATAATTTTGATTCGTTTCATATCACTTGAAATAGGGATTCTTTCATGGCTCAGTGGATGCCAGCTGCTGGGAAGGCCCAACTCTACCGGTCTTTCATGGATCTCAAGCAGGGCAGCATGACCTTTACTGAGTACGAAAGGAGGTTTAACGAACTCTCCAAGTTCGGACCTGGCCTGATTGACACACCTCTACTGAAGAACGAGAAGTTCATACATGGCGCACGCCCAGAGTATTACGAGCTCCTCACCGCTCATGTCCATGGAACTTTCACTGAGTTGATGGATTTCGCTCTTCGATACGAGGGAAAGCCTAAAGGAACATCTGTCCCCAAGGCCCCAGTTACTCAGACACCAGCTAATCAGTCGGGAAAGAGGAAGCAAAATTTTGAGCAACAGAAGAAGAATTGGCAGCAGAAATCTGGGATTGGCTATTCTCAGAAGAAGCCTATTGACATATCCTCCATCACTTGTTTCAAGTGCGACCAGAGGGGTCACTACGCCAACAGCTGTCCAACATCTGCCGGTGCCGCTGTTCCGCCTCCTCAGAATACTAGGAACGACCTCTGTCACGTATGTCTGCAGCCAGGCCATTTCAAGAAGGATTGTCCTATGTATAAAAAGGGAAAGACGGCCGGGGTTTTTGCTATGACTTCTTCAGCCCATGATCCACCTACCCCACCTGCTCCTACTGATAACCAAGGTACTTTACAGGGTCTTTTTATGTTGCATACTTTACCAGTTAAAGTTCTATTTGATACCGGAGCAACACATAGTTTCATATCTATTGATTTGTGCAATAAACTTGGTTTGGAACCCATTCTTTCATCTACCTTCTTATGTGTATCAAACCCTATTGGAGGGCCCGCTAATCTTAAAAGGGTTTGTAAATATGTCACTCTTATGCATGGCATTCACCACTTCACTTGGGATTTCTATGTTCTCGGATTCGAAGCATTCGATATACTATTGGGTATTGATTGGCTACGTAAGTTCGAAGCCAATATCTCATGCAAAGCTCGAACAGTATCTCTCATCGATAACCAGGGTATGTCTTTGGTTATAGAAGGCAAATCACCTCAAGAATATGCTGGGAGTTTTATATTTTCACTGGACTCCCATCCAAATGAACTAAGCTCTACTCCAGTGGTCAAATCTTTTTCTGATGTATTTGGAGAAGTCAATTCTCTACCACCACCGCGGGAAATCGAATTCCGCATTGACCTTATTCCTGGTGCCCGACCAGTAGTTCTCCCTCCTCGGAGAATGGCTCCAAAAGAAAAAGCTGAACTGAATGCTCAAATTGAAGACTTGTTTTCTAAAGGCTTGATTCGGCGAAGTCATTCAGAATGGGGTGCTGCAGTAGTGTTCGTCACAAAATCTGATGGTTCTCTCAGAATGTGTGTGGACTATAGAGAGCTGAACAAGCTCACACACAAGAACAGATATCCGATGCCCCGCATCAACGACCTATTCGACCAGCTTCATGGAGCTAAAGTATTCTCTCAACTCGATCTGGCTACTGGCTTTCACCAACTCAGAATTGCCAAGGAGAGTATTCCTAAGACAGCATTCCGCACTGAGACTGGTTTCTTTGAATGGCTGGTTATGCCGTTCGGTCTTACTAATGCTCCAGCTTATTTCGTCGATTTGATGAATAGAGTTTTCCGGGATGTTCTTAACAAGTTTGTTCTTGTTTTCATCGATGACATTCTCGTCTTCTCTAAGGATGAGGAAGAGCATAGGTCGCATTTGGCTTTTGTTCTTGAAACTCTACGCAGCCATCAGCTTAAAGCCAAGTTTTCAAAATGCCATTTTTGGAAAGATGAAGTTCGATTTCTTGGCCATATTGTTTCAGAGAATGGGATTTCGGTCGATCCAGCTAAGATCGCCGTAATCAATGTAAGTTCTATTCTTACTCGTCAATTCTATCAAAACAACTTATCAATTTCTTAATTCGAATCTTTGGAATTTGCAGGATTGGGAGACTCCCAAAACTCCTACAGATATCCGCAGTTTCTTGGGTTTGGCCGGCTATTACCGCAGATTCATAGAAAACTTTGCCCGTATTGCCGCACCACTTACCGCACTGACCAGAAAGAATGTGAAATTTATTTGGAGCGAAAAGTGCGAAGCAGCTTTCAATGAGATGAAGCGAAAGTTGACCTCTGCCCCAGTTCTTACAGTTATTGATGGTAGCGAAGGATTGACTGTATATACAGATGCTTGTCGAGATGGACTTGGAGCAGTTTTAATGCAAAAAGGAAAGGTTATTGCCTATGCTGGTCGTCAGTTAAAGACCCATGAGACAAACTACGCAACCCACGATTTAGAGCTTCTTGCGGTTGTATTTGCTCTTAAGCTATGGAGGCATTATTTATTGGGAACAAAATTGGAGTTATTCACTAACCATAAGTCATTGAGGTATATCTTCTCGCAAAAGGACTTGAACCAGAGGCAAGTCCGATGGCTCGAATTTCTAGCTGCATATGATCTTGATATTAACTACACTCCGGGGAAAGCAAATGCCGTAGCTGATGCTTTGAGCAGAAACCAAGCTATGATATGTTGTAATCTTGTCGAAGGAATGTTATTCCAGCTTTCCGTCTCCCCAGCTCTTATAGATCGTATTATAGCCAAACAATATGAAGACACTTTGCTTTATCGCATCAAAGAAATAGTTCTTGGTAGAGTTGAAAATGCTGATAATAAAGTGGGTGCACATGTTGATAGTAATGGAATCTTGAAGATTGATAATCGAATTTGTGTTCCTAATGTTGATGGTCTTAGACAGGAAGTACTGCGAGAAAACCATAAGTCTTCGCTTTCATTTCATCCCGGTGTCACTAAAATGTACCAGAATATGAAAAAACTATATTGGTGGAGTGGGATGAAGCGCGATATTTCTATCTATGTTAGCAGGTGTACCACTTGTCAACAAGTTAAAGCTGATCACAGAAAGACCGCAGGATTACTCCAACCGCTAGAGATTCCTGGTTGGAAATGGGAGCAGATTTCTATGGACTTTATTGATTGGCTACCAAGGACTAGAAAAGGTAACGAAAGCATATGGGTGATTGTCGATAGACTGACGAAGTCCGCACACTTTATTCCAGTCAAGACCACTCGTACAGCTTCGAGTTTGGCCGAGATATACATGAGGGAAGTTGTTAAGCTTCATGGTGTACCATCTAGTATTGTATGCGATCGAGATCCTATTTTCACCAGTAAATTCTGGAAGGCATTTCAGGATACCTTGGGCACCAAACTGAATCTGAGCACCGCTTATCATCCTCAGACAGATGGCCAAACTGAGAGGGTAAATCAGATTTTAGAAGATCTTCTCCGGGCTTGTATTATTGACTTTGGTGGATCTTGGGAAGACCATCTTCACTTGGTTGAATTCACTTATAATAATAGTTACCAGGTAAATAATTTGAATTTCAAATTTGAATAAGTATATTTGAATTTGAATTAATTATCTTTTATAAACCAGGCAAGTATTGGTATGGCACCGTTCGAAGCCTTATATGGACGGCCGTGCAAATCGCCAGCTTGTTGGATCGAGTCTGGAGATCGATTAGTACTTGGACCAGAAATGATTATGGAAGCTTCTGAAAAAGTCGAAGAAATCAGAGAGAAGATAAAGACGGCACAGGATAGACAGAAAAGCTATGCTGACAAAAGGAGAAGAGATCTCGAATTCAGTGTTGGGGACAAAGTATTTCTGAAAGTGTCGCCTTTGAAGAATATTGTTCGATTTGGAAGGAAGGGAAAGCTAGCTCCCAGATTTGTTGGTCCGTTTGAGATTACAGAAAGAGTTGGAACATTGGCATATAGAGTTGCATTACCAGAGAAGTTCGCTGGTGTTCACAACGTGTTCCACGTCTCACATCTTCGCAAGGTTGTACACGATCCATCTACGACCATTCCCACTACTCAGTTGGATGAGATAGTTATTGAGCCAGACTTGACTATTGAGCGAAAGCCACTTCGGATAGTTGATCGTGAGACAAAGCAACTCAGAAGGAAGTCGGTAAATCTCGTCAAAGTACAGTGGAGCGCAGATGAGCGAGATTGCACATGGGAAACTGAAGATAGTATTCGGGATTCAAACCCCGAACTATTAATTTCAGGTATTATTCAAATTTCTCGAAACCTATCCTGACTTTCCTACTTATTTCATTTCTACTTCACTCGTCTCGTTCCTTTTCGAGGACGAAAAGTTTTGAGTGGGGGAGATTGTAACGACCCTAAATTTTCAACCCAATTTAAAATTTTAAATTCATCGTTTCAATAAAAAAAAATTTTGAAATTTTAAACGATCTCAATTTACGTCCAAACTTTATTTGTGACATACGTCTAGTCAGATATGGACATAGAAAAAGTTTCGTTGAAAAATATTACAGTAAAGTCCGTTCGCGTTTTACTGTATATCAGTCCATATAAAGCTACGTAAAATTTATCTTCCAAATCCAAATATTTTTACACAGTCCGCTTGTAAAAATTATTGTGATCAAGATTATGTAGTTCGTTTCGTCTAAAACTGTCATCGCCTGCTCCGTTTATATTATTTTGCAAAACGCACAATTTAAGCGGCGTAAATGCAAATTTTATAAAATCATCGTATCGAAATAATCTGTGTACCGTTGGAAGCGCACCGTCACACTGATCATAACGGTATATTTATTTGCGCGAATTGAAGTCCGACATCATCTGTCGCGTTATTTTAATCGCTCCGAACGGTCTGGGTACAAAAATTGCAACCCAAATCTTTAACCCGTTTACAAAAGGAAGTTGAAATAAAGTCAGCCCTGTATTTAATTGGGTAGTTGGGAGCTTAAGGGTTACCTTGGAAATAGTGTGAACATTGGACATCAGGTGAGAAAATTTGGAAAGAGTGAAACGCTTCGTTTCTAATAGCAATTACGTCAATCGGCTGGAATATAAAATAACAAGACAAACGTTTGAGTCATCATTTCATTCATTCTCATTTTTCACCAAGACAAACGCTTCGTTTCTACAGGTAATACCTCTCCTCCCTTCTCTACTATTCACGTTCTTCTTCTTCATAGATTGCCTGAGATGTATGCAAACGTGGCCACCCCATCTTCTTCTTCACCACCTCCCAGTCCTTAGCTGCCACTTCGCCCCACACCCCACCGCTTTCCCACCCACCACGAACCCGTGCTCCACCCAGACGCCGCTGCCCACCTCCTTACTGACCTCCACCTGAGATCCAGTCCTCCGCCACAAGTCGCACCACCCTGCCCATCTCAACCGACCGCTCCGCTTCTTCCAACCATCGCCAGTCCACTGCCCTGAGCCCTGAGACCCCGCCTTCGCTGTCCATCACTCGTCTTCGCTGTCTGAGCGCCACCGCGCCGCCTACAGCCTCGCCAGCCAAGTGTTCGTGTGTGTGTGTTCCGGGTTGGTGTGCGTTGAGTGTTACTGCGTGTTTGTGCGTGCGTATGGGTGTGTATGTGCTGTGCGTGTGTTAGAATGGGTGTAGTAAGTTGATGCGTGTGTGGTGTTGTGTAATTAGTGAAATATGTTTACAAAGTGTACGTGAGTGTGTTGAGAAAATATGCATGTTATTCATGCATGCGTGTGTCTAGGTGTGGAAATAGGTGGACAAAAGTTGCGTGTTTGTAATAAAAAAAAAAAGGAAAAAAAAAAAGAAGAGTAAAAGAAAAAGAAAAATTTGAGCGGTATCGATTTGTTGTGAAATTAGTAACCGACTTTTCTTTGTTGTGTTGCAGCAACCGTTTGACCGTCTTTTGCAGCATCGTCAATCTTCAGCTTTTGTTCTTTTCTCTGTCTTCGGTAAGCGCTTTTATATAAATTTATAAATTATATACAATGTTCATTGTATTAATATCGTTTCCTTTTGTCGATATTACAGTGTTCGTTGTTTGTGCTGTACCGTCTCTCTTCTGCTTCTTCGTGCTTCGCCGCCAAATTTCTTATCCACGGAAGGTGAATTAATTTTCACGACTATATTCTTATGCAAGTTTGAATTGATAAATGATTGCTATGTGATGATTGAATTGGATGTAAATTGTTATTGTTAAGTGATAATTTAATTGCAAGTTAAAAATTGGATATAGGATTATTTACGATTTAAAAAGAATTATATATGTCGAATTTTTAACTTGACCCCTTTATATATGATGAATATTGATTACTTGAATTGACCTTTAAATTGTTAAGTTAATTTACACGTAGAATTTGATAAATGTCACTTTGGACTATTGAACGTATTAAATTAACTGCTGTAATTGAAATTGAACGACAAGTGAAACTGAATTATTATAATCTTTAATCTACTTGAAATGATAGAGTAGATTCTAGAAATAGTTATATTAATTGGCGTAAATAACAAACGCGAATTGATACGATTATTTCGGGATTATTTGAAATTGTTGAATTGTTGTGAATGGATGCTATTGCTTGTTTATTTACTTTGACACCATCCCAGCTATCACACTGCAAGTTCCCTTTGTATGTTTTGATTTTGAATTTAAATGGAATCGGGTTGAAATGATAAATACCC
Organism: Allium fistulosum; assembly: GCA_030737815.1. Taxonomy (NCBI): domain Eukaryota; kingdom Viridiplantae; phylum Streptophyta; class Magnoliopsida; order Asparagales; family Amaryllidaceae; genus Allium; species Allium fistulosum. Next base: position 1,440,664,491 of record CM060902.1, read on the forward strand.
AAACAATCTGACTTAGGATAGAAAATTAAAATAAAACCCGATTGGTCAATTTTTGATTTAAATAAAATAAAGTTTTATTTGACGAATAACAAAGTTTTGGATAATTTGGAATTTAAATTGAAATGAATGTAAATGTGAATATTTGAATTTGGAACGAATATTAAGTAGTAATTGACAAAAGAATATTGTTTAAAATTTAATTATTTAATAATTAAATTTAGAATTAGTTGAAAATAAATTTTGAAATTATTAATAATTAAGTTTTGAAACTATTAATAAATTGGCTTTTTGAAATTATTAATAGTTAAGTGTGAAATTGTTAATAACGTAGTTTGAAATAATTAATAATTGAATTTTGAACTTATTAACAATTAAGTTGAAATTATTAATGAATGAGTTTGAAAAATTAATAATTAAGATTTGAAATTACTGAAATTTTGATAAAATCGAATTTGATTGAATTGAATATCTTTATTAATAAAAATTGAATTTTTGAACAAGTGAAAATAAGTTTTAACTAAGTTTGAAATTTGAAAGGAATATCTTTGGTAAGAAATTGAATGCGATTTATCGAAACAAATGAAATAATTGTAATTTAAAGAATTGGATTTGATAAGTGTAAATTGTAAATAAGTTGTAAACTTTGATAATGTAATCGAACTTAAACGTAACGAAATGAATTAGAAATTGAATTTAAATTGATTGATGTTAAATTAATCTAATGAATATCGAATGAAAGCGATAATTGATCTACATCGTTTTGAACGTAAATTTAGTTAAACAATTTTGGAATGAACTTATATACGAAATGCAATGAATATTGAAATTGTTAAATTGAAACTTTGAAATTGAAATATAGAAATGTTGAAATTGAAATTGGAAAGTTATGAAACGTAATTCTGGAAATTGATTTCAAAGACTAACGAATTGTCGATTTACGAATTTAAATTGAAATGGTTTTGAAATATATTAACGACCGATCGGTGTTATAATCACGAAAGTTATTAAAGGAACCAGAGTCGGTTTGGGGCATACTCACTGTCTAAACCGGAAACCACTTTAATAACTATACGCGAAGTGATGATCCAGAATGAAGTGGTTGGATTGGCGAACGTTGATGATTGAAGAAAGTGAACGATAATGGATAGCCTTGACACTTGTGTCAAATTGGAAATGACTAAAACAGGAGCTGTGCCGGGCCAATGGAGGAGTAGCTACCTCAAGTGGACACACTTCTTCGTAAACTATTCTCTTACTTTGTGATTGATTGGTGCGCACCCTTGAATTGGGAGTGTTGTCTCACGGTGTTGCGGGCGCTGCGGCGTTGCGTTCTCACCAGCCCGGATCAGGCGAACGGTAGTATCACTATCTTGGGTATAGCCTCATGTGCCTTGTCATACTTGTATTCCATTTATGCGTGACCACTACGATTTTGATTTGTACCTTTAGTATATGTATTGCCCTCTGGTGACTTCCGGTTTTGGGGAAACTACGGTCTTGTATATGCTTTTGGGAATAAAAATGTGTTAAGGGTGGAATGGGCCATGACTTAACACTATTTTGATATCTTTATTATTACTGATAGACATTATCTACTTATCGTACTCTACTATATATAGATAGTTTATCGGATCCTGAAAGATGCTTATTCCAATCATCTTTGAGTTATTGTTATTTCAAAATTTCTTTAACCATATTATCTGTATAAGAATATATGTCCTGATTCGAGTGTTTGTTTGTGCATATGCTCGGATCAGACTGAGGATTGCTGCTGCTGCTTATTTGGAGCTGAAGACTTGAAGACTATCTTATCTTTATCAGTATTGTTCTTTTCATTTGGTCATCTATGTTGTTGTATTTCTTTTATTTGAGACATTGTTGTATTTTCTTAGTAGCTTCATGAACTACTATTATGACATTGTTGTAATTCCGCTGCACTATTCTGTTATGTTATATTTCTGTGATTCTGTGATGATTCTCATTTATATACTTATACTCCATTTATGATTCGTGTTTTGTACTATTTAAGTTGACATGGGTGGATTATTGTCAATTTAAATGGTCCAAATATACGGGTTGTTACAACTAAGTCCTGATTCCCCTCTGGAACAACTAACACAGGTGCATTCATCAATAAGTGTTTCAGCTTCTGGAATGCGTCCTCACACTTATCAGTCCAAATGAATTTCACATCTTTCCGAGTTAGCTTAGTCATCGATGCCGCTATCAGTGAAAAATCCTTAATGAATCTTCGATAATACCGAGCTAATCCAAGAAAACTCTTTATCTCAGTCGCTGTCTCTACCAATTATTCACCGCCTCGATCTTAGTCGGATCTACAAACAACCCTTTCTCTGAAACTACATGACCAAAAATCTTCACATCTCTCTTCTAGAAATGACACTTCGAAAATTTCCCTTTCAGTTGGTGTTGCCTCAACGTCTCAAGCACCACTCTAAGATGAACTTCGTGCTCTCTTTCATCTTTAGAGTATACCAAAATTACATCTATGAAAACCAATACAAATCTGTCCAAGTGCAGTTCGAAAATTCGGTTCATCAAATCTACAAAGAATGATGTCGTATTAGTTAGTCCGAACGGCTTTACTAACCATTTGTACGATCCATATCTGGTTCTAAACGCCGTCAAAGGAATACTATCCTCTACCACTCTAAGCTGATGGAACCCTATTGCTAAATCCAACTTGGAAAATACTTTGGCTCCACTTAACTGGTAGAACAAGTAGTCAATTATAGGTAACGGATATCTATTCTTCATTGTCTTCTCATTCAACTCACGATAATTGATACACAACCTTAACGATCCGTTCGGGTTCTTGGCAAACACTGTGGCTGCTCCCCAAGGCGAACTACTTGGTCTGATAAAGTTCTTACCCTCCAAATCCACCAACTGCACCTTTAGCTCCCTCATCTTGGTAGGTGTTATTCTGCTTAGCGGTCTACTCACCAGTTCTGCTTCTGGCACTAAATCTATTCGAAACTCAATAGCTCGTTTCGATAGTAGTCCTATCACAAGCTCAAAGACATTTGCAAATTCTCTAACAACGAAAACTCAGTTCAACTCGTCTTCTGCCTCCACAACACCCAACAAAGCATTAACCTCAAAACTAGGGTTTTCTACGGTGTATACAATCCGATCACTATAGTCAGGGTGTCTAAGCAATATTTTCCTATCATGGCAAAATATCCTAGCATCGTATTTACTTAACCAATCCATACCCATAATAATTTTGAACCCTACAAAATCAAACACATGCAAACTACAAACAAAGGTATCACCTAACAATTCAAACTCTACATGGTCACACCTCATCGCAAGAGTCGCATAACCTCCTATCGGATTTGCAACCCTTAAAGAAGTAACTAGGTTTGAGGGTTCTAGGTTAAGCTTATCTACCAATCAATGAGATATAAGAAAATGTGATGCACCGATATCAAATAGAAATCTAACAGATTCACCATAAATCAAAAGCGTACCCCCCAACTCAGCTTTTCCTTTCTCCTCTGCTATTGGTCTCGAGGTAGCTAGTTCCAATGCGACCATCTTGCCTTTCCCATCCTTGGCTGGCTCCTTGCACTGGTTCTTATAGTGTCCAATCTGATCATAGTTGAAACACCTCACCCCCTTCTTCTCAGCAGCTTTCTTTCGTTTGCCTGTCCGGCATTCATAAGCATAGTGTCCTTTCTTATCACACTTATAACAGACAACCTCTGCCTTTCCTTTCTTAGCAGCTCCACCCTTCTGAGCTCCTTTCTTATAGAAAAACTTCCTCTTCTGACTCTGCCCTCCTTGGGTTTCTTTGTCCTTGTTTCCTTCAAGATAAGCAAGCATCTCCTCCTACCTCAAAGCCATCTTAATAACAACATCGCATGGATCTCTAATATGCAACAACGTGGCCTTAGAAAGCTCAGGCTTCAACCCACGAATGAACTTATCATTCCTTTTGATGACAGTATCGACCGTAGCGCATCCGTACCTTGCTAGCTCCTCAAATCTGGTGGCATACTCAAGCACTGTCATAACTCCCTTCTCTAACTAAGCAAATTTCCTGAGCATAGTAGACTTAGAAATCTCCGACATAAATCTTTCTTCAAACCTCTTTCTGAATACAGCCCAAGTCATAGTCTCCTCATTGACTCCAACAGTAACACTGTTCCACCAATACAGTGCTGCCCCTTTAGTTGTCTAGAAGCAAGCCTCCTCTTCTGCTCGTCATTGAGCCCTAAATTAGCAAAAATCCTCTCGCAATGAATTAACCAATTCTCCACTTCGATTGCGCCTTTAGTACCAATAAACGGCTTTCCTCCCAACCGAGCATAATCTCTACTCAAAACAACATAGTTATTAACCACTGGAGCTCCTTGATTTCCTCCTTTGGCATTTCCTCCAACTAACCCTGTAGCAACTCGTGCTTGCATCATGTTAATGAAAAACTGATACATTGCTCTCATATCGACTTTTAGAACTCCAGCACCCACATTTGCAGCTTGTGCCTAACTTAGGTTCCTCTTGGTATTTGGTCTGGCATTTCCATCGGTTGTGGTGCTTCCTCCTCCAATGTTAACTCTTCCTCCTCTAGCATCCATATCTTACGTCCGTAAAATCTACATTCGAGTCTTTGTAAGATATAGAAGAATAACCTAAGAGAGATGTGGGAATAGAGATAAAGCGTATACTTATATATAGCAAATACAAGTACGTTACTGTAGCATTATCCCATACCCCAATCTTTTCTCTAATTCCTTAGGATTATGTTTTCAAAATCATTTTAAGTTTGAAAATTCTTTTCAGTTTTTTCATAAACCTATGCTCTAATACCAAGTTGTAACATCCTCTATCTTGAGGCCCGAAGTTAAGCGCTACAGATGCTGCAGTCATCCATAGTATTAACTTCCGGTGATAAAATACGGTAATGTTAATAGTATCTACAATATCAGAAGCACATGAATATGAAATAAAATCAACACAGATTAAAACAACTTCCATGATTACATTTTAAATCAATATTTCATATTCAGATACATGATCCCAAAAAGATTCCAAGGTTTTGATCAAATATAATTATTACAAAATACACCAAGAGCGACATATGAAGATGCCCCTTGGATGATCAGAGTACTAAATAGATATATCAGTCTTAATACATCACAGCGAAAATAAAACTAAATAGCTCCTACATAGCTAGCTTTGCCTCGTGCACGTCTTCGGAATCTTTATTCGTCCAACCTACTAAACCTAAAAAACCTTAACTCTCAATCTACTCAAATTAAATTTGAGCACCCGAGAGTTTAAGGGGAAAACATAAACTTCGAGTCAGACATAAAGCCTGGTGTGAATAATACTATTACTCTCGGTTTACTGATATTAAGTGAGACCACGCCACTTAGTGGAACGGGTTTCCCCTCACTAATATCCTTTTAAAACATATCTTTTTGCAAATCAGAATCCTACAATCAAATCGATTAAAACAATAATAGCAATATCATATATGTTCATAAATCAGGTAATAAATGGACTATCTGTCCGAAGAATATAGTTTTGTTTGGCTGACTACTAACCATTGCCTGACTCGGGCATACCAGACAAAATAAATAATCTAAAATCTGTTAAACGCACTTCTGGACAGTCTGTTCTTAAATTATTTCTCCCAAGGTCACCTGATCCTAATGGTTTTGTAGGCTCACCAATAAACTATACTCCTTCTCTGCATATATTCCTTTCTGTGTGTAACATCATTTAAGTCTTACCTGTGACTAAGCCCTACACACTAGAATTTTAGACTAAATTAGCTAGGGGCTATAGCTAATGTATAGGGCGTGACCCTATACCATTCCCATTTGGTATTCCAGTATCTTATTCATTTACTTAGGGTTAACTACCCATTAAAATTTTCCTTGAAAACCTTTCATTTTGATTTAGCCCTTTAAATCATACTTAAACAAGGAAAACATACTATTTGCTTTACTCAAATCTCTTTTCCAAGATATATGCTTTATTCAAAACATTGTTGACGAAAACCTTTAAACAATCTCTTTCGAAACCCTTGAAAATACCCCTTTCGAAATCAGTTAACTACTTTACTTTGAACTCTAAGCCGAAAGACCAAAACATAACTTTCGAAACCATTTATAATAGACCTTTCGAAACCAGTGAAAGTGTCCTTTCGAAAGATTTATAAAACCTTGGATATCCTCTTTTAAAACACTTCAAATTTGCCTTTCGAAAACATTGGAAACCTTCCATTCATTTACTAAGGGTAAGCCTTTCGAAAACATTGGTGAATCACCCCTTCGAAACCTTTATCATATACCTTTCAAAAACACTGAGGAACATTCCCTTTGAAACCTTCATTAGATACCTTTCGAAAGTATTAAAGTCCTTTGCTTAAAACAAACCTTTCGAAAGCATTGGGTTCAAGTATAAGTTCGTGGAACATAATTTCAAAACATTCAAAACCTATGGGTTTAACTTTCAACATATAAATAGGGTCTTAAAACAACTGGGACGAAAGCAACTCTTTCGAAAGCATTTTCCTAAATAAAAAAAGTGGATGGTGTCAAAACCAACCCCTTCGAAAGCATTAGAGAAGCGGCTCAGGGTTTAAAGCGAAAGAACCCTTTCAAAGGCATTGCTTTGAAAGGTAACATGCGACAGCGGGGTTTCGACTCCTTCGAAAGCATATTCTTAAAACAAAGGCAGCAAACCATTTCAAAAGCTCTTTTCTTTAAAACAATTGACCAAGTCGAAAGTAATCTCATTCGAAAGCCTCATTTACAACCAAAATAGTTCTAAGATCTCAAAAGCTACTCCAACCCCTTTGAAAGCTTGTTTCGACCCTATACCTTTCGCCTATCTTCAATCCACTACATACCAAGTCTTTGATACCATGTGTATTGGTTTCGACTAGGATGGAGGTGGAAGTATGGTGTCAAAAGGTAGCTACCGAAAGTGGCGAAACGGCAAAATCTTGTAAAACTGATTTTTAATTTTATAAAGTAATTTCTTTCTAACTAACTTGCTTTGTTTGTCAACATATGATTGGTTGCCAATACTTTTCCATAATCTTTTCTAAAAATACAGTTGAATTTCAGAGATTAATAATTTGAAACATTTACAAATTGCCCCTTCTCCTTTTATAAACATATAAAACATTTAAGTCCCATACCTTAAATAATTTAATATACTTATTAAAATACTTAGGAAAATTCTCTAAAAATTCCCATAAATAAATTTTAGTATGTTTTCTAACATATATAAATTTCTAACCCAAAGCTAATATATATAATAGCCGTAATTCATTAAACCCAATTTAACCATTTTCTTCACTAGAAAATTCATAATAAATCCACATTAATTCAGAAAATTATGAAACTTGAAACCCATCTCTAAAATATTATTTTTGACCTTATATCAAAATCATAAGGCATTTGGATGTCATTTGATAGGTTTTTCAATCATAACTTATCATAAAAATCTATATGAACAAACAAGATTCATCAACGAACATATATATCTATTTATCATTCAAAACATGGCATAATACTTTGCAAAACATATTCGGATCTAATCTAGAACCGAAAATAAGAAAATATGAGATGTAACCTATTATTCACCTTAGCTTGTGATCAAGGAGTTTGAGATTTGCTCTTGAATGAATTGATTAAGCTTCTTCTTCTTGATTTTAGCTTATCTTCCCCTTTACCTTCTTCTAATGGTGGTCGGCCTTGATAAATTTTTTTTTATGAACGTGTAAAATGAGAGTGCATGAGGGTTTAGGGTATAAGTATATAACCTATTCCTATTTTGCCCTTATCTATTACCCTTCCTTATTTCTTTTTAATTCCCTTTTAGTTCATTAGTATATTAGGCATGACTACCCTCTATTATTCAAATCTCAATCCATTAATCATTTACATTATTTCATTTAATTTACCTAATTAAATGTCCTAAATAATGTTATTCAAAATTAGGGTCATTACACAGTTGCTACTCCTAATTGTACTACTACCTATAAGATAAGGGATGGCCCTGCTCCTCAATAGGAGCCCGAACCACTGCCATGACCCCTGAATGATAGGAGCATGGCTGATTTGCATCCAAACTCGTGACCCTAGCACTGCTGCTCTGCCCGTATCTCCTGGAACTTGGCATCGGTCTGGATTTGGGAATCTCGGATAACTACATACTCAGGGACCTATAGTTGTGGTTCTACAACCTCTTGATCTGGCCATGGAGCCCACTCCATCTATGCTTGCCTTACTCTCTCTTGCGCCCCAAACTCTACAGGTGCCCCTCTAATCCCCATCCTCCTAAGGGAGGACCTATCAACGGTGCAAGTGCCTTCGTATGCACCTACTCTCCTCGGAAGTTAAATCCACACTGTCAAAAGACAGGAGTGAAAAGATGATAATATGGAATATAGCTCTTCCATGTCCTAACTCTTAGGCTTACATAATGGCACATTATGGCTTTGGCCCAATTCTCCTGAATACCTATGATGGCGTAGGTAGCTTCTGCACCAGGAGGTAGATCTGGTGGAAACTTGTGGTCTTTGGCATGATGTTATTTTGAATGATACGGACTAGACGGTCATGGTCTCACATGTTGTCTGTCCGCCAAATGCCTACTCCAATATGGAAGGTCTGCTGAAGAATAGCCAGATCGGAGGTTCGATATCCTCCAAATCCTCTCCAGTTGTGGAGATGGGCAGAATACCTCCAAACTGCTCCCCGGTCGTTCGAATTTCTACTCCCTTTAATTTAGATGTGAAGCTGTCGTCATCCTCATCGAAAGAATACTCTAAGTATGTGCCGAATAGATGCATGCATCATGGGTAGCATTCCCGCTCAAACATATCATGGCTAAGGATTGGTAGTAATCCTGTAGCATCAAACAAACCCTCCAAACCATACGCGGCAAAGTCTCCAAACTTCACCGGTCACTCTTGAAGAAACACGAAATTTCGTCGTCATTTCGTATCCTTTTGTCTTTTCTTCATCATACTGCAGCCATGCAATTTCTTATGGGGCCAAATTTTGATGGCGAGATGAGATGCTGCTTTACGGAGGGGCCATGATTTGGTTTGGTGGTGGTTTTTGATCTGGATTTGGCAGTTGAATTGAATGGAACGTCGCTCGTTTTTTGGGTCATGGGGGGTTGCTGTCGTCGCTTGGGGTAGAGAAAGGGTTTGCTCGATTTATGGAGAAAGAAGGAGGAGTATCAGAGGTGGAAAATAAGGAAAACTAGAGGAATGTGGGGCGGCTTGGTTGGACGTGACTTTATGTTACGTTCGAGGTTCGGGTCACGCCCGAAACCCACAACTGGTCGGCCACTTATTTTGGGGCGGTCGACCGATCCTGGCCTATTCGGGCCAAATTGAACCTGGACCTTTTTCGGGCCTGGTCGAATTGTAACTATTTATTAGAATTAATGTTGTTCAGTTCTACTTCCATCTTCTACATCTTCATTCTGATTGCCCTGAATAATTCCTATTTACCCATAATGGTACACTCGCCTACTACTCTATTTTTAGGTTCTTATCTTCTTTCCCATTCTTTTTACCTCATTTAAAACCTGTACCACTTCCTATTTTCTACCCTTTTAAAAGAATTTTAAAACTTAAAATTTTCATCTCAGAAAAATCTATGAGCTATATACATATATACTTTATTTTTTTAAAGGAAATATCTGTTTATTAAAATCCTTTTTTAACTGAAATTTTTCGGTCTAAACTAATTTTTTTAATTTCTACTAAATTTTTTCCATTTAAATATAATTCGAAATTTATTTTGTAGAAAATCAAATGTTTTCTTATTTTTTAAAAGTAGGGGTTTTCCACTTTTAAATAAATCCTTTGAAAAGTCATTTCAAATATATTATGTGTGTGTGTATTTCAACCCTTTTTATTAAATTCTTTCATATGGGGTTAGACTCAGAGTGGACTTTTATTTGTCCCTTACTTTGGACTTTTTTTCTTTTTTACTTACTTTTTGACTTATCTTCTTCTAGAACATTAAAAATCTAGTTATCATCATGGAGTGGTCTCCACACACCTTCTTTTGATAACTTATTCAATTCTTACTTCTAGATATCTACAACATACGGATTCTTATTTTCCTCTTATTTGGATCTAATGCACATCATCAATCAGAAATCCTACGCGGTCTACAACCATAGGGCAATCTAGGCCCAAAAAGGGAGTCATGTACCATCCAACTGATAGAGTTAGGGGTATGCCCCAGGGGCAATTATGTAATTTGTTATATATATCTAACTCGTTGACCAATCTTGTTCGAAACAAAGGTATTTTCTTTCTATTATATACTTGATATAATGTGGTTATATTACTTAATAAATTTAATTAAAAGTATATTTAATAGAAAATCCATAAATGGTATGTTTTGTGATAGTAGTTATAAAGTGTTGTAACGATGAGTAATTTATCACAATGAAACAAATGTACCATTTTAAATGTTCCTAGTCAAGATGCATCGAGACTGGATATCGATGTATCCATTAAGACTAGAGTACATAACGCTCTCCAAATGTTGGACAGTGTATTACTATGATTGCTCGGGGCACCAAGGAGTTACGTACTGATAGTTATTAGATAACTGTGGAACGACTCACTCGATAGTTTTCTGTTGCTTAATATAACTAAGGTCAAATAGAAAATATCGATGTGACTAACTTACACAATTCTTTCGACTTGAGAATACTGTCAACCTTCAATATGAAAAATTCTGCTTTGATTATATTCAAATCATGGAATAACATCCATCAAGTGATTATAGTTGGGTCGAGTGGAAGTATTGGAAGGAAGACACTATTCAAGAAAGGATTCGTCACTTCAGTTATATGAGGTTAGTATCATGGTCAACTCAAGTCAACCCAAAGTCAAAATCTCTGGCCAGAGTAGTACGGTTAATAATAATTGTTATTATTGAACCAAGGGTTTTGTGTTTGGAATATAGAGTTGAATATGGACAATATTGGAATTTTGACCATTACCAAATTCCATAAATGCAAAGTGATACAGTTTTTGACGTAGAGAATTGGTGTATATAAATGTCACTAACGGGTACGTTTATTAAATTAAATAAGATTTTACTGAAAATGAATAAGCGATAAATTTGGCCATAATATCACACCACTTGCTAAGTGACGTGTGAACGTTAACATTCGAATAGTTCGGTGTTAATTACTGACCAAATTTACACCCAAGAGTTACACAACTGAAATGATGAATTCCCTTAAGACCGAATGATTAATTAGTTTATAATTATTATAAATAAATTAAATTAATTAATATTTATGAAATATTAATTATAAAAATTTAAATATGGTTTGAGAAATAAAAATTATTATATATTTATAATAGTGGAAAATAGGCATAAGGATAAACTTTGAAAAAAAATTAGGCTGAAGGACAACAAGTTTCGTTTTTAGGCTGAAGGACAAACTTTGAAAAAAAATTAGGTTGAAGAACAATGCTAAATATAGTTAGCATTTTGTACAGTATAAAACTGAATATAATGCTAGTTATAATAGCATTTTCTATCTTGTAAAAAGTGAATATAATACTAGTTATAACTAGCATTGTCTTTCAAACTAATTTTCTTTCAAAGTTTGTCCTTCGGCCCAAAATAGAAACTTGGTGTCCTTCAACCTAAATTTTTTTCAAAGTTTGTCCTTGTGCCTAATTCCCTCTTTATAATAGGTATAAATGTACCAATCGATATACGATATCGATAAGCGATTAAATTAGATTTACTTGCATAGAATTTTGGCTTGGGATTAAATGAGTCTAAAGCCCATCATTAGGGCTGCAAATTTCGGTTTTGACAAGTTATTGGAGGCAGCTAAAACATAGTATTAGACCTAGAGATGGATGGCTAAGATTAAGAGAGAATATGTAATGAGATTGTCCTAATATCTCTCTTGTACAAGGCTACATATATGGATCTCTAAACCCTTAATCAAAAACAACTTTTGGCTAAAATAATTATCAAGTTTTCTGGCTGAAATTAATCCCCATATCAGTTCTAAGAATCTCAAATCAATTCAAGTTAAGTAAAAGCACTATTTGATAGAAAAGGTCGACGATCCGAGACTTGTAATCTAACGGATCGAGCATAACTTGAGAAGGGAATTCATAGATTCAAGTGGACTCAATGACATCATCAATTGGTAGTTTATTTATATATTACAGTAACCATATCATATTTATTATTTAATATTGATTAATCCCAAATCAGTATATATATTAATGTTGTATATCTAGTTAGGTGAGATTTTCGTAGGTATATGTAGTTGTCACAAATTAGTTTGGTTATGTGCATGGTTATATTATTATGTGTTATAATTTACATATAAACAAATCTAATTTTCTGTAAAAAAATTAAATTTTTTCATTATTAATCATTTTATGTATATTTATATATTAATTTAAATATAGACTAATGTATATTTTAAACATATTATTACATATATGTATATTTATAATGTATAAACAGCTTAGAATTTTTCCTTACACCTATTTATACATAATATGAATTATCAAATTCGAAAATATATTTTTTATACAAATAAATAATTTTAAATTATCTTTTATTGATTATTCGAATTGTTTGTTATATCTAAAATAATTATTGCACTGAAAATTCGATTTTATATATTTTTTTAAATTACTACATCTATTCAATAACCCATTTCAAAATTTTTTATTAATATTTAATATTTTTAGTAATTAAATTACTTCGGTTGAACATTTCTTTTATTTATTAAAAATAATATTTTATTTCAAAAAATCAAGAAAAAAATTTTGAACCTATATTTTATGATCCTTAATTTTCATAAATTTTAAAATTATATTTTTTAATATTTAATACTAATATTTTTTATTATTATGATTTAAACTATTTATTATATATATATAATAATGATAAAATTATTATTTTATGTTTTATATGCTAATTTTGATCTGGAAATAATTTTAAAATATATATATTTATATTTTAAGTATTTGAATATAATTAATTATTCATATATATACATTTTATTTAACCTTATATATATATAATTTTAATTATTGTTATTATTATTATTATATATATATATGTATAATTTTATATGTTTAATTATGTATATATATTTATACAAATGTTTTAAATTATTTATATATTTAATTTTGAGACTTTTAGTTATAAAATATATTTTAAATAAATGTATATGTATTTATATAAATATACTTTGCATTATAGATTTATGCACATATTTAGACAACATACAATACATACGAAATGAGCTAATGTGTCTGTTGCGATGTAAATCCCAACATCTATATAGGGCATGTTATACCCTTCACGGATTATTATGTTACACATGCACACACACACACATATATATATGTATATGATACATGTATATATATAAATTAAATCATTCAATTAAATTTACATTACAAAATACTTAAATTTAAATAAAATACATGATTATATTTAAAACAAATTTAGAATTGTTCTAGATGAATTAGACGTCATAGGCCCAATAAAGATCCAATATGATAAAAAAATTTGAAATACACCCACCACTGCCGCTGCGGGCTAGCCCAGTTCCAACAATGGTATCGGAGCCCAATAGCCTATGCGGTCTAAATTAGTAATGTTATGGCTTACTTATTAAGCTTTCCCACTCAGTACGGTGTCTAGAAAGGTAATGTCTTGGATTGGAATTGGGTAATCAAGTACCCTGTCCTACCTAGTTACCGGCCTGGCCTGAAAGGTGAAGTGAACCCAAAGGTTGCCCCTAATAGAAAAGGCCCAACTTAATTTGGGCGTTGGGCTAATTTTCAAAATTGTCTTGAAAAATAAAGTAAAAGTTTTTAAATTTAATTGTTAAATTTAAAATAAAATATATGTTTATTATAATAGTTATAATGTAACATATTTTTCAAAATGTTTGAAAAACAAAATAACATAATTTTCGAAAATTATAAATTTTATTAATAAGTTAATTAATAAAATGTATGAGCATGTAGTAAATATATTATGAAATATGTTATGATATTTTAAAACATTTAAGATATTATAAATATGCATGCATGCATATGAATAATGATTTTCGAAATCAAGATAATTTACTTAATTTAATTAAAAGGTTAATTAATTGAAATTATAATTATACATGTATATGATATATGTGTTATACTATAAACGTTATAGTACATAATAAATATAAATGTTATATCAATATAAAATTAATTAAATATGATTTAATTAATATAATATTTTATACAAGACTATTAGATAAGTAATGTGAAATATAAAAACTATATAACAATAAAACTTATATGATATGAAGGTATAAACTAAAAGTGGAACATTTAAGAAACCCAAATAGACATAAGGAATAAATAGATACGTAAATGTACGTATACTGTGATTTCTGATGTGTCTAACATTTGAATCACGAGGGTATTTCATAAGAAATACATTATTCCATAAGTCGATATCACTCAATATAATATATTAAAAATTATGAATCTTCAATATAATGTTGTCCTCTACCATATGTATATTAATAAATTACTTGCATACTCCTTAGTTGTTGAGAAAACTCAAGCTGGGGATGTTATGTGTAGTATTATTAATATATTGAAAAGATGAGGTAAGATAACTATATGTATTTGTTGAGCAAACTCAAGGTACATATACTATACTTAGGCCATCACGATATGGTAGGTATGAGTGAATAATCTCTTTCGATTTGTTGAGCAAACTCAAGGTCAAAATGAGATCAGGACAAGGAAAAATGGGTTAGGAGTTGTATATGATACAACCGATAAGGAGTTATCCATCGTTTGTGGGGCTATGATTTGTTGAGCAAACTCAAGGTCAAAATACTAAGGCAGACGGGTCCTAACACCCATTAGTGAAGTCGAAAGGCTTCTATGTTTCATCTTAGGGTTTGGAGAAACATAAAAGACTAGTGGGAGCCTTATTGGAAAAATGAAATGGTAACATTTGACCTTTCTAATATTGTAAGAACATATGATAGATAATGTTATAATTATCTACAATGATAAATTTGTGCATTTAATATGATTGATAAAATATTTATCAATTAACATATACAAACGAACTGAATTGAAAGTTGACAAATGGAAATATAATACCCGCTTTCAAATTCCTATTGCATGTTAATGTTTCAACACCCTTGCAAGTGCTTGATTTTACAACTACTAAATACATTCGTGGTTTGGTCACTTATGCATTTATTTGGTCAAGACCATGTATTGCATTTTATGAGTTTCGAACTTTAAAACAATAGAAGACTATGGATATTTGATCCATATACAATTGCATATAAATGTTATATAGTGAATGGTCAAAGTTTGTAATGTACAATATTTCGATGAAATTAGTTCATCCAAAAAACGGAATAAACCTTAGTGCGAGATCAAGTATTCAATCTGATTGATTACAAAAGAGATCATATTGTGTTAATGTAACAGAAGACCAAAAACTACAAGATAAGAACTCGATCGCTGAAATGTCATTTTGATCGGTTTACGTAAAGTGCAGCATATTTGATGTCCTTAAATGTTAAGGATAATCGAATGTGCTTATGTAAAGATTTTATTATGATATTGTAGTAAGATTTTCTTTTGAATAGTTTGACCATTTGAAAGGAAAACGAATGTATAAGAATAGATGTAATTTAACGTACAGTTGGAATGAAGAGAATGAATACTCACTTCTGCTTCATAGAGAAACAATGGAAATATGAATTATAATAAATAATTGATACTTAGTATTGGAATAAGAAATATGATTTCTATTCTGAAATGTATTTTCATATAGAAAATTGTTTTCTATGAGATTTATTTCTTTGAGCTCAAGATATTTTATCAACGAACTCTCCACTGTAAATAGTTGCAGTGTATGAAATAAACAAATTGTATTAAGTGAATGACGGATCTCCAAATTTAATACGCTATTATAGTAATGGCGAAAATAGTGGGAGCATACAATATAGCACTTATTAATTACATCATAGTACAAAAATTATTTTCGTATAACTTACCATACATTATTTATGAAATAATGATTATTTTTCGGTATCGACTGAAAAAAATAGACATAGCTATATTTCAATATGAATATTCTTTGTGAAATAAAACTATAATGTGGTAATTTTTTCTTATAAGAAAAGGGATGCATTGGAAAATACAAAAGTATCTAATATTATTTATGGTTGTTTTGGAATTATAGACTAAGCCGTAGTTTTGAGAAATAATTTTATTGTATGATTTCGAATCATATGATACTTGTTAATTATGTCTCAAACAATAAAGGGCTATGCACCCATTCAGTGGGAGTATCATAAGAGTTGATGAACTCCTCGGATTGATACATATAGATATATGCAATCAAAATTCTATAAATACCAAAACGATTCCTTATACTTTGTCGTATTCACCAATGTGTTATCGTCGACATGGACATGTGTATTTGATACATATGTAGTATGTCTACGGTAAACTCATAGAGTACAAAACATAAGTAGATAAAATAACATGCAATAGAAATGATTCGATTATATCGAATGAGTGAGTACATTGGAAAAAGGTCCGAATGTACCTAAAAATGAATAAAGATTCAATCTCAAAAGTCACTCCTCCATGTGATGCATAATGATGCATCGATAAGTGGTAATCAAACTTTGTTGAACAATGTGCGATTAATTGTGAGTGAAGTTGAGTTAGTTTCTTGCTATAAGGTCATGTACTTAAGAGTAGTACACAAGGTTAAAAAAAAATTTCATCTAAATAACGGTTTACAAAATCACACAAGATAAGGGTTTATAAGATACTCCAACATATCCTAGGCCAAGGAGTTGGCAGGTTGTGTAAGTCAAAAGATTGCACGTAATAATTGTTCATGAAGGATCTTGTATGAATCTTCCTAAAAGGATTTTGAAAAGACTGTCATTGGATGACATATTTATGTTTCGAACATAACTTTTGTAAACTAAAACCAAATCAGTTTAATGAATAAGGAAATCCATAAAACATTTATGAATACCTATTCTATTACGCTGATAAATATTTCAAGAAATACCAACTTCATTGTGAAGGAATTTCCTTGAGAAATTATTGATAGTAAAAAGGATTTGGATACGATCCAAAGGTAAAACTGATTAGATGAGATGAAATAAAATTGACTAACCTAAACGAACACATTGCATTAGAATATCTAATAAGTATTCTCGCTCATTGAAGAGAAACTATGAGTTTCTTTTCAATGTCGAAAATATATAATCCTCGATTGTTTAATTAAACTACTAAGAGTGTTGACTCTATCATATGGTATGATGCACGAATCTGAAAGAATTCCAAGTACGCTGTCAAAATATGATTTTGGTAGTCATAACCTAAGGGATGTGATCCATCAGCCGTGATTATGTCTTTATGAGTAAGACTAACGCAGTTGGAATTAAAGGAGCAACGTTGATGAGAATAATATTGCAAATTTCAATTGTTGAAATTAGTGTAATAGATTCGGTATTCAACGTGCTCAAGTTAATTCGGATTTACTCACAAAATTACACTATATGTTTGGTACGTATGTATTGAAACAAAAAATTCTAAATAATGATTTAGAGTAATTGTTTACACATAATAACCTAAATGTCCCAAAGTCGGTGGGAGAGATATTGAGTTTGTGATTCTTTGGATATGATCCAAGAAATGATTCGAAAGTATCATTTTATAAGCATCAAGATTGAATAAGTATTTTGATAGAAATATCAAATATTTTGATTTTCAATCAAAGTGCAGAGGAAGCGTGTGTTCATAAGAAAGAATGTTATAAGGTACAATAATATTTCTAAGCTATAAGTAAACAACACGTTGTTGATTTTAACGGTGTACTTATGTTAAAGTCAGCCTTAGTTGTTTTAATACTCAACATTGGATTAATAAATGATGTCTTTTATCGTAAGTATAAAAGTTGTCGGGAATATCCCAAATGATATGCAAAGACACCTTATTAAAATGTTTAATATGGAACATGTAAGATTGATTCTGCATTGGCAAAAGGAATTATCATACATGTTGTGTTCTCTACGATATCATGATTTTTTATGTATTTGATACATGAAACAAATATCAAATTCAAATTGATATCACTAACTGGTTGTTTGAAGTTCTCGTGTATTTATGAAATACTAGAGAATTGTTTACAAAAACATAACTTCCTTATGAAGGAATGTTCAGACTCAAACTTTCACAAGTAATATTGAGTATAATATGTCAATAACAAATCTTTAAGTTGGAAATGTTCCAAATGAAAGACCGAGGCTGATTCAATGAAAAAAGGCTAGGTACATCGCCTTGAATAGCGCCGCAATCAAAACAATGAATATAAAAAAATATGTGCACAAATTTATAATTGAGCCGATTCCAAATGTTGAGAATCTCATGGAAGAGTTATATGATAACAATATCGTATTATAGTTCGCAATAGAACTTATAGCTCACTCGAAGTCGAGAGACATACTCCAAATTGTTCCACATGATAAAACAGTTTATCACTGTCGGAGAAAGTTGATTGACAGAGTAGATAATCAAAACATAATAGCATACCCATTCACAAAGGGACTGACCTAATTGGTTTTGAGAAAACTGATTGGAGAAGTTGGAATAAGATTCCATAATTGACCCCAAGTGCAAGTGGGAGGTTGATAGAGTTAGGGGTATGCCCTAGGGGCAATTATGTAATTTGTTACATATATCTAACTCGTTGACCAATCTTGTTCGAAACAAAGGTATTTTCTTTCTATTATATACTTGATATAATGTGGTTATAATAATTAATAAATTTAATTAAAAGTATATTTAATAGAAAATCCATAAATTTTATGTTTTGTGATAGTAGTTACAAAGTGTTGTAACCGTGAGTAATTTATCACAATGAAACAAATGTACCATTTTAAATGTTCCTAGTCAAGATGCATCGAGATTGGATATCGATGTATCCATTGAGACTAGAGTACGTAATGCTCTCCAAACGTTGGACAATGTATTACTCATGACTGTTGGGGGGCACCAAGGGATTACGTACTGATAGTTATTGGATAACTATGGAATGACTCACTCGATAGTTTTCTGTTGGTTAATATAACTAAGGTCAAATAGAAAATATCGATGTGACTAATTTACACAATTCTTTCAACTTGAGAACACTGTCAACCTTCAATATGAAAAACTCTACTTTGATTATAGTCAAATCATGAAACGACATCCATCAAGTGATTATAGTTGGGTCGAGTGGAAGTATTGGAAGGAAGATACTATTCAACAGAGCATTCGTCACTTCAGTTATATGAGGTTAGTATCATGGTCAACTCAAGTCAACCCAAAATCAAAATCTCTGGCCAGAGTAGTATGGTTAATAATAATTGTTATTATTGAACCAAAGATTTTGTGTTTGGACTATAGAGTTGAATATGGACAATATTGGAATTTTGACCATTACCAAATTCCATAAATCCAAAGTGATACAGTTTTTGACGAATAGAATTGGTGTATATAAATGTCATTAACAGGCAATGCTTATTAAAATAAATAAGATTTTACTGAAAATGAATAAACTATAAATTTGGCCATAATGTCACACCACTTGCTAAGTGATGTGTGAACGTTAACATTTGGATAGTTCGGTGTTAATTGCTGACCAAATTTACACCCAAGAGTTACACAACTGAAATAATGAATTCCCTTAAGACTGAATGATTTAATTAGTTTATAATTGTTATAAATAAATTAAATTAATTAATATTTATGAAATATTAATTATAAAAATTTGAATATGGTTTGAGAAATAAAAATTATTATATATTTATAATAGTTATAAATGTACCAATCGATATACGATATCGATAAGCGATTAAATTAGATTTAATTGCATAGCATTTTTGATTGGGCTTAAATGGGTTTAAAGCCCATCATTAGGGCTGCAAATTTCTTTTTGGCAAGTTATTGGAGGTGGCTAAAACTTAGGATTAGACCTAGAGATGGATGGCTGAGATTAAGAGAGAATATGTGATGAGATTGTCCTAATATCTCTCTTATACAAGGTTATATATATAGATCTCTAAACCCTTAATCAAAAATAACTTTTGTCTGCCATAATTATCAAGTTTGTTGGCCAAAATTAATCCCCATATCAATTCTAAGAATCTCAAATCAATTCAAGTTAAGTAAAAGCACTATTTGATAGAAAAGGTCAACGATTCCAGACTTGCAATCTGACGGATGGATCATAACTAGAGAAGGGAATTCATTGATTCAAGTGGACTCAAAGGCATCATCAATTGGTATTTTATTTATATAGTATAGTAACCATATCATATTTTATGATTTAATATTGATTAATCCAAAAAATTTATATATATTAATGCTGTAAATCTAGTTAGGTGAGATTTTCGTAGGTATATGTAGTTGTCACAAATTAGTTTTGTTATGTGCACGTTTATATTATTATGTGTTATAATTTATGTATAAACAAATCTAATTTGCTGTCAAAAATTAAATTTTGTCATTATTAATTATTTTATGTATATTTATATATTAATTTAAATATAGACTAATGTATATTTTAAACATATTATTACATATATCTTTAATAATAGTTGTAATACCTTTGGTGTCACACTTTTTTGGTATCAACGTGAACTACCAAAAACGCCCCTCTATATATTATCTTTAATAATAGTTGTAATAGATTTGGTGTCACACTTTTTTGGTATCAACGTGAACTGCCAAAAATGCCCTCTATATATTATCAAATCTTAATCACTTAAAAATAGGATCTAATATTAAACTTCTTTTACAATTCAAACGCCCCTAAAAGTGAGATCTAACAATTAAACATGCTTTACAAATTCAAAATGTTTCTAAAAATAGGATCTAAAATTAAACTTCTTTTACAAATTCAAAATACTTATTTACAAATATACAAATCTTAATATCACTTGAAGTAAAAAAAATCATTTTTTGACTGATTTAAACATATACAATTTATAAGGAAAACAATCCACGCGCGAAACGCGTGCCGTGACGCTCGTGTATATTTATAATGTATAAACAGCTTATAATTTTTCCTTACACCTATTTATACATAATATGAATTATCAAATTCGAAAATAAATTTTTTATATATATAAATAATTTTAAATTATCTTTTATTGATTATTTGAATTGTTTATTACATCTAAAATAGTTATTGCACTAAAAATTCGATTATATTTTTTTTTTAAATTACTATATCTATGTAGTAACCCACGGAAAAAATTTCATAATTTTTTGTTAAAATTTAATATTTTTAATAATTAAATTACTTCAGTTGAACATTTCTTTTATTTATTAAAAATAATATTTTATTTCAAAAAATCATGAAATAATTTTTGAACCTGTATTTATGATCCTAAATTTTCGTAAATTTTAAATTTTGATTTTTTAATATTTATTAATAATATTTTTAATTATTGTGATCTAAACTATTTACTACATATACATATATAATAATGATAAAATTATAAAATTATTATTTAATTTTTGTTATGCTAATTTCGATCTAGAAATAATTTTAAAATATATATATTTATATTTTAAGTATTTGAATGTAATTAATTATTCATATATATACATTTTATTTAACCTTATATATATATATAATTTTAATTATTACATATATATGTATGTATAATTTTATATGTTTAATTATGTATATATATTTATACAAATGTTTTAAATTATATTTATATATATATTTAATTTTGAGACTTTTAGTTATAAAATATGTTTTAAATATATGTATACGTATTTATATAAATATACTTTGCATTATAGATTTATGCACATATTTAGACAACATACAATACATACGAAATGATCTAATGTGTCTATTGCGGTGTAAACCCCAACATCTATATACATGCATGTTATACCCTTCATGGATTATTATGTTACACATGCATACACATATGTATATGTATATGATACATGTATATATATAAATTAAATCATTCAATTAACTTTACATTACTTAAATTTAAATAAAATACATGATTTTATTTAAAACAAATTTAGAATTGTTCTAAATAAATTAGACTTCATAGGCCCAATAAAGATCCAATAGGATAAAAAAATTGAAATACACCCACTACTGTCGCTGCGGGTTGGCCTAGTTCCAACACCAACTTCAAGGACACTTTATATGTCGCATTCATTCTCTTCTTAAGTCAACACCTATTTGATACACCTATCTCTCGCGGGGTGGTTAGGATAGGTGCATATTTTTAACTCTATTTATTTTTCGAACCCACAATCGATTTATCCCTCTTTTTCAAGATATAGTTTCAACTACTTCTATAGGCACAATTTGTAAAGTTTAGCGTCTAACATGTGTACTTATAGGTAAAAATAAAAATACGTTCACTCGGTGTATTTTAGTTTTTATGATCAATTAATCTAAGCTCTGATACAAATGCAACAATCCAGACCTTAATGGGCCCAAATTTTGCTAAATCAAAAGTCCAAGTCCATTAGGATACAGATCGTTGGAGTTGGTATCCTGTAAATAACAAAAGCATATCAGAGTATTATCGATATAAACTCACGATGGAATAGCAAAGTATAACAAACATATAATTACAGACCAAGGCTTATACCTTTGATATCTACCCTTGTCGGTGTTGAGCATGCATAAGGAGGTCTATCCTTCCACCGTCCCCGCCTTGTACCAATACTTGCTCCTCTAGGTCTATCCTGTGGGTTGAGAAGGGGTCAGAACAATATTTAGTAACTTTTAAATTACATTCTTTCTATATAACACTAGTTTATGCCGATTGTCTTCCATTGCGTGTTTTGTCTACTATTTTAACTTAGTCATCTTGACTTCATGTTTGCATACGATATGCCCCATCTACTCGAGGTATACAATAACTACATGTGTGTGTGTGTGTGTGTGTATAAGTACTATAGTCCCCCTATGGACCTGGATATGCCAGGCATCCACCATCTGTGTCTAGATCGAATTGCCCCTGTAAACCAAGGATCTTCCCGTTAGTGCCTAATAACGGCATTACAACTATTTAACCATATTCTACCTTATCTTAAAGACTCATATAGGGGTTATTTAGCCTTGCCTTCTACTATAAACAAACTATAAACAACTATTATGTGGTGCATGTCCCATACGTGATCTACACTAGTAGAGGATATAGTCCGTATAGGCGTAACCCCAAGTCTTTCTATCGACCTCTCCGGCAGCAATGACGCTCTCAACCTATGTTTATAGCCCTACTCCTTACATACATGGTACTAACCTTGCTGACATAGCGCCGAGCCTATGCTCACCATCCCATTTAGATTGCCTAATGCAATCAAGGAAATGCCCCCTTAGTTACTTAGCACATACCCCCTAAGGATTAAAGTACACCCCACTTGGCCCTTTGACACTTCAACCGAGGCAAACCCTACTTTGATATATTCCCTTCACTTATACGCAAATGTATAATCTCATGGGTCCTATAGTTGGAGATGTTTCACATCAGTATAATGTATACACAACCGTTGGTAGCCCCTTTCGGAAGGCGGGCTTCTATTGTACAACTTTACTGACCTCGCATCCCAACCCATACTAATGAATACATCATTTTTAATTAATTTAGTTATTGATTAAATTCAATAATTCATACACATGCTCGAGGCTATAAAAATTTATTTAATTACTATGCCTCCAATGTCCAACCCTTAATACTCGGTTATTTTTACTAACTTACTTCTTATTTTATTAATGTCGTTTAATGTCATTTATCGTTTACTTCTAATTTAATTGATTAAATATCTTTTACCGCTTAACTTCTACTTAACTCTATTAGATATAGCCTACTACCCTTTTTTAACTACTAAGTACTTTTCTTTGATTATTACAACTTCTTAATTTACCATTGCTTAATTTATATTTCATCCCTTATTGTTTATTTTTTAACTTATCTTAAATTGCATATATTAGATTCATAATTAAATTGTTATTATCTATACTTATAATACTTTAGTTTATACATAGGATTTCTACTTTTTAATGTGTTGGAATTACATCATCCCAAAAGGAAATGTTAACACTTTACTTTTCCATAAATTGTTTAAAAGAGGACTTGTGTTATGTTTTGAATTATAAGGAATTATCTTTTTTGTTATTATTGAAATAGACAGTACAAAATATGGTAAACATCCTTATTTTATACATCCCATTCTTTTAGGCATGTTCCTTGTTATTTCAAATGATAACTTTTATTCATAATTGTATAATTGGATAATTTATAGAAATTTACATTGTCACACACTTTATTACAATGAATTAAAATACTACTTAAATCCTAATCCAATTTATAACAACTTTCAATTCATGTTTATATTATTTGTCATTCAACAAACAAACCTAGAATTATTATACAATCTCATTAATGAATTATTTCATAAATTTAGGGACTACTTTCACCCTTACTTTCCATATTCAGGCACTGCTATATTAATCAAAGTTAACAATTCACAAAATATGTAGGCATGATTCTCAAATTCTTTATGTATGTATATTTAAGCCTACAACTCCAAAATTTACATTTAAGCATACACGGAATAGATTTACAACGATAAAAATCCAATATTATATATACATATATAATTCCCACTTAGCCCTAAGCTTTCAAATCTCCAGATCTAAATCATGAAATTCTTGTTTGAATCCCTTTCTTCCTACCAAAATATGTACCGAAAGCATATACATATTTATTAGAAATTTAGATTTGAGAAGAGAATTGAATTTAATTTAGATTTGGATTTAGTTTTATAACTTACCTTGGTTTTGATGATTCGATTCGATCCTATTCTTCTTCTCTATTATTTTCCCCTATTCTCCACTTATATATATATATATATTATAGTTTATATAGATTTTAGAATTTGTGGAGAAAAGAAAATGACAGAGCTTCATCGTTGCTTCAGAAAATATGAGAAGAGAATTGAGGGGTTAGTCCCGTATTAATAGGAGTTCGAATCAATGCCAACCGTTAGATTAGATTAGATTAAATCTGGACGTTCATCCGATGTTCAATACATAACCGCCAGCCTATTAGCGGTCGACTGCTATACTACCATAGGTTGACAGCTAGCGGTCGATTGGTTGCCTATTTATGTTAAAAGTTAATTTGTTTCCTCTTACATGTTATTTTATACAATTTTGACCGATCATATTTTACGTTGATTAATGTAAATTTTTCTTAGACAATAAGTATCTGATAACATTAATTAACATTAAATAATTATATTTATTTCCTTAGTTACATATATAATTATTTTTGATCCAAAATCTTCAAACGTTAATAACATTTTCGTTTGAACTCTGATCGTAAAACTTTATATATGAAAATTAATCAGAAAATCGCCATGAACACAACAATGCTTGTTTTGTATCCAAATTTTAGTGTTTGTGAAAATTCCACTTTCTCCTCTAATAGTTATTAATTAATTTCTTCTTAAATTAATTATCTTTCAGTTTCCGAGGTATCGCATTTGTGTTATTGGGAACACAATAAAGTCGTGATTAAAGCTTTTTACTTTGAAATTGGTGGAAGTTCTGACGGTTGCTCAGGCTTTTTTACAACATGTTCCTCCAAGTGAAGTGAGGGTTGTTGATTGAGTAATTCCCAAGTGGAGCTTAAGGACTGGACGTAGGACAGGAGGTCCGAAATAGTATAAAATTCCGTTTTGATTTTATCTTTTTGTTTTCTGTGATTATTTACTTAGCTATCTACCACTGTTTATATATAAGTACTAAGATCCTATTAGTATAGATCATATTAGCTTTTAGTAAATACCTCTTTATTTCATATTCTTGCTGCATTTTTAATGTTCTAAGTTTGGTTGAAAGTTTCTTCATAGGAGGATAGTGAGCCTGCAGGTCCCATGCTAACTTCACTATCTCTACGAAGGAATGGTGAGAAGTCCACATGTTTTGAAATTGAAACAGTCTTGGGATAATCATGGAGTTAGAGTTAAACCGAAGGATTATGGGAAAATAGTCAAAGTTTGGTGTGATGGAGGTGGTCTACAATCAAATTGAAGTGATTGAGAAACCAATCGTCATTACTGAAAACTCAATCTAGTTTGGTTGAGATACGAGCGTCACTATCCCTATTGTTGCACCAGTTGAAACTATAGTGCCATAAAAGGAGACTTCATGGAGGCCTAGTGAAAATATCGTAGAATTGAAGTCGTCAATAGCTTGACGATTTGTGGGTAGCCCTCCTATATTTTCATCGTTATAAGCAATGATGCCGAAGTCACCACCAATGATCCATGATCAATAGCCTACAGCCACTCGGGATATGATATCATTCTGGAGACCTCTTCTTCTGTCAATAGAGCTACAGTTGGTGTAAACAAAAGTGAAGAGTTGAGAGGTTGCAACAAGGAGGATACTAAAAGAAAGGGAAAGGGCATGATCATAATCAAGAATTGAGAAAGCATGCCAATCATATCATCGTAGGATCCAAATTTTCTCATTGCAGTTAGAGAAGCTCCCACTAAAGTTTACTTTCATAATCAATGAACTTTGGCTGTGTGAATAATTAAGAGGCTCTTGGATAACAATACCACTAATGTTATGTCTATTGATCATGCATTTAAGTTGCTTATGCCAGGGTCGTTACCGATACCCCTTATGTTCCAGAAAAGTATGTTAATCGTGATGATGAAGTGACTGGCTTAAGACATATAGGATTTTTAGCTAGTGTTAAGCGGGCTTTGTGTTCAAATATTGGAAAGGCGCTCCTATACCCCTTTCGATGAGGTTGAAAGCAACTCAGTAAAAGCAAAGTAAAAGAGGCGCTCGAGCTTAAACGGCAATGGGGAGTTATCAAGGTAACTCTTTCAACTGGCTCGAAAGGTCTGATATGAGAAAGTGGAGGCATAAGAATGGACAAGAAAAGTCAAAAGAAGAGCCTTTCGACTGCATCGAAAGAAAGTGTGCCCAAGGAGAAAGGAAGGCCTTTCGACCATGACGAAAGGATACACACGGAAGGTTAAAGGAAATACCTTTCGATCACATCAAAAGAAGGCGCGTAAAAGGATAAAGGAAGGCCTTTCGACCATGACGAAAGGTTGCACACGGAAGGTTAAATAAAGGCCTTTTGACTGAAGCGAAAGGATGGGCGCGAAAGGGGGTCAACCTGCATCTATATATATGACCCTAAGGGTTCGAGTTGGGGGATTAAATTTTGGGAATCCTAAATTCTTTCTTCAATTTCTTAGCAAATCAAATCTTTGTAACCCTAAATCAATTTGGGGAAAAGCTCTCTTACTTGTAACTCAATTTGGATTAATGTTAAAAGTGGAAGAGCATGGATTTAATAAAGATTTTGATCATGAGAAAGATCATTTTGATCATTAGCTTGACAAATGATCAATTACGCATGATACTTTCTTATCTTCTTAATTCCTATTTGACTTATGCGATGTAATGGGATTGACTTGGATAATACGTATATGAAGTACATTATCACCGTGTTTAATGATATCAAATATTAAACAACGATGATGAAAGTATTTTGTATTAATAAGTTCGTGGAACTTATATTGTCCAAGATGTTATTCCATTGCATATGAACTATTTGAGATTATATATTGAACATTGAATCCATTTCGAAAGAGCAAACACCCTTTCGACATGATCGAAAGGGATGTTTCGGAAGGGATTTTACGTGTAAATACTAGGCTATGTTAGTTGAGCGAATACCTTCGAAAGGTGTTCGCACATTACAATACATTCTACCCTTTTGAAGGAGTTCTTTCCAAAGAGCATAAACAATATCATCTAAAGTAAATACTCCTTCTTAAGGACAGAATGGCCCTTTCGATGCAGTTGAAAGGGGGCAAATGTTCGATGTAAACAACCACTTTCGACTCACTTAAAAGAGGTTTCGAAGTAGGAGCTTTTTCCTTAACCTTCATTTCGACATGGTTGATTGGACCTATTAACTGCAATTAATATTTTTATAAGACCACCCATCATAAAAAATTTGTCCAAAATCAACTCATTCGAAAGGGGTTACAAAGGGAGTAATCACTTCTAAAAATATTCTTTGGAAGTGTTAACAACATTCCTTATTAACCATTCAGCTTCGGGGATGTTGACAAGTTTTCTTGTTAACATTTTTGGCGCTAGAAGGAGGGCTCGAACCTCCGATCTTGCGGCTACTTTATAGGCTAATTATGGATTATTTAACTTGGTGTAGGAAAATGAAATCCAAAAGGCTTAGTCCAATGGATGAAGAGGCCGTACATACCATAACATTAGAAGAAAACATAACACCAACCTTCAACTTAGAGGGGGGCGTGCAGGGGCAATTATCAACCCCAACTCAACAAGACGACAATGCAAGCAAAATAAAACACTTGGAACAACAATTGCAGGAGATGCAAGAGCTTCTCAAAGCAGCACTGTCTCAAAAGTCTTCAAAGACAGTAAAACCAACAACTGGGGATGAAGTGATCTCTCCAAGATGAAATTTATAGGCCTATACCCATGAAAACAAGAGCAAAATAGACTTGACATCTTTAAAGAAAAAAGAGTGTCGTCCGACAACTTGATCAGCAAGGAAGGGTACTAGACAAATCACTCGAGCAATCTGGAAGCTTAACATTGAAAGAATACAACCCAGATCGAAAAAGTTATCACGACACCGAAGATTATTTGAAAGACGTAGCAGAAAAGGCAATTAAGAACATGCTAAGTGTTAAAGGGAAGAGGACCTTGGATGAAAGAGCAAAAGATAATGAACGAGTGGCACCTTTCACAGACGAAATCATGTCGATGGTCATCCCATCCTATGTAACGATCCCAACTCTGAAGTATCATGGTACTACAAACCTCGATGATCACTTGATGGCTTTTAATAGCCAAATGGATCTGTATAATGCTTCTAGGGCCGTTCGATGCAGAATGTTTTCGGTAACGCTTCAAGGAGCTGCTGCTAAATGGTATCGACAATATCGTGAAAAGATGATATATTCATGGAAGCAGTTTTCTTATGAGTTCTCCACCCAATTATGTATATGCAAGGACCCAACAATTGGTTACACTGTTTTAGCCAACATTAAGCAAAGACGGGGAGAGTCATTGGGAGATTACCTCAAAAGGTTCAACACAGAAGCATTAAAAGCTAAAGACATGAATGACCGGGATAAGCTTATTGCAGTACACTCTGGGTTAATAGAGAATACACAATTCTGAAAGCAACTCTTTATTCATGGATGTAAGGATCTGTAGGACTTCCATTTTCAGGCTGATAAATTCATTCGAAATGTATTTTGCAACGCTTGATAAATACAAAAAGGAGTATTATGCTTACTTTGATTATTCTACTATTTTTCAGCCTTCCGATGATGGATTTTTACATCCAACATTCGAAGAAAAAGTAATCTAATAAGACTAACAACCGTATGTATGAAAGGTACATTTCCCTGGGAAGCAAGAGAGAGAAAGAAGGTAAATTCTAATTCCATGGAAGAAGGCAAAATCATCACAGAATTTGATTACCGTGGAGAAGTGGAAAGGATAAAACCAATAAAAGACCTTGATGAAACATGCATAGATTCAAATGATTCAACCAAGGTAGTCAAAGTGGGAAAGGAGTTCGAGAGCAGCTTGAAGAAAGACTTGATTCAGTTTCTTAAATCTTATAAAGACGTGTTCGCATGGTCTCATTTAGATATGGTGGGGATCGATCCATCGGCTATGTGCCATGCGCTAAACATCAATCCAGAAGTGACCCCAATTAGACAGAAAAAGAGACAATTGGATAAAGTGCGGTACGACGTCGCAAAAGAGGAAGTTAAAAGGCTCCTTGAAAATGGATTCATTTGAGAGATTTACTACCCAAAATGGCTGGCGAATCCAGTATTGGTAAAGAAGTCGAACGGTAAATGGAGGACTTGCGTCGATTATACCGACTTAAACAAGGCCTGTCCAAAAGACTATTACCCATTGCCCTAGATAGATCAGTTGGTTGATGCAATTAGTGGATACAGGTTGTTATCTCTTATGGATGCTTACTCAGGATATAATCATATACCCATGTTTAAACCAAATGAGGAGCATATAAGTTTCATTACTGATTGGGGAATTTTTTGCTACAAATCAATGCCTTTTGGATTAAAGAATGCAGGGGCTACTTATCAAATATTAGTCAATAGAATGTTCAAAGAACAGATTGGTCGAAACATGGAAGTTTATGTTGACAATATGCTTGTAAAATCTTATGAGGCTAAGACTCACCTCGAAGACCTAAAAGAAATGTTCAAAGTATTACAGAAATATTAGATGAAACCGAATCCCAAGAAATGCTCTTTTTGGGTTTACTCTGGGAAGTCTTTAGGCTACATTGTGAGTGCTCAAGGAATTGAAGCTAGCCTAGACCAAATTCAAGCTATCAAGGACATGGCTGAGCTTAAAACTAGCAAAGATGTAATGAGTTTAAATGTAGGGTAGCGCCCTAAGCAGGTTCATTTTCAAGGCGGCTGATAACTGCATTCTCTTTTTCGATGTAATCAAGAAGAAGAAAAACTTTGAATGAGGAGAAGACAGAAAAAAAACCTTTTTAAGAGTTAAAAAATCATATGGAAAAACCCCTAATACTATCTAGTCCCGAGAACGATGAAGTCTTGCACTTATACATGGCAGTCTCAGAACATGCACTTAGTTCAGTTTTGATCGAAGAGGAAAGTGGAACTCAACTTCCAATCTATTATGAGCAGGCGGTTAAAGGATGTAGAGGTTCAGTACCCGATAATAGAAAAACTAGCTTATTTCTTAATACTTACCGCACGAAAACTTAGGGCATACTTTCAAGCACATCCATTCAGAGTATTAACTAACTTTCCACTCAAACAAGTCTTCGGTAAACCTAAAACTTCCGGTAGGCTAGTAAAATAGGGAATTGAACTTAGCCAGTATGACATTGAGTTTCAATCGCGGTTGGCTATCAAAGGACAAGCATGGGCAGACTTTATTAATGCATGTACAAACTTCATTAAAGAACAATCGGAAAAGGAAAAGGATGAAAAACCTATGTGGCAGTTGTTCGTGGATGGTGCATCGAATGAGCAAGGAGCTAGAGCGGATATGTCATAATAACACCAGACGGATACCGCCTACACTATGCAATGAAGTTAGGATTTCCCACAATAAATAATGTAGCCAAATACAAACCAATGGTGGAAGGATTGACTTTGGCTTTAGATCTTAAAATCTTGCGAATTCAAATCTTTAATGATTCACAACTAATGGTAAACTGGGTAAAGCAAGTATATCAGACTTAAGATGTCAAGCTATCTTTGTATGTAAAGAAAATATTGAAGATGCTTGCTTTATTTGAAGATTTCTCTATACATCAAGTGCCAAGAGGAGAAAACTCTCAGGCAGATTCGTTAGCAAAGTTGGCCAGTTCAAGGGGAGCCCCAAAAATGAGAATCATGCCAGTAGGGTACCAAGAAAATACAAGTATTGAAGAGGAAGTACCCGAACAAGGAAGGGAATTGTTAGTCTTAACTAGATCCCGAGCCATGACACAAGAGAGAGAAGAAAGAGAAATTAATGACGAAGCCCCGAATGAGAGGATCAATCATCCAAGGACAGATGACTGTTGTAATGACACTTAGATGTTGCCTATTGTCAAGTATCTTTCTAAAGGGATATTACCATCTTACAAAGTAGAAGCTATAAAAATCAGGCGACAAGCTCCGACTTTCACAATAGTGGATGGAATCCTTTACAAGAAAGGATATGCGTTACCTTACTTAAGATGTGTGAGTCTGGAAGATGGGATGAAATTTTTGATGGAAGTGCATGAAGGATTTTGCGAAGACCGCTCCAACGGGGCAAAGTTGGCAAAGAAGATAATAAGACAAGGTTTTTATTGGCCTTGAATGGCAAGTCAAGCTATTGAATATGTAAGGAGATGTGAAAGATGTCATAAATATTCAAAGATCCCTAGGTACCACCAAGTCAGTTAACTCCGATTTCAAGTCCATAGCCTTTTGATGTATGGGGAATCGACTTAATCGGGCCATTACCAATTTCCAAAGGAGGAGCAAAATATGATGTAGTCTCCATAGACTACTTTGCTAAGTGGGTAGAAGAAGAACCACTCTCCAAAATCACTTCTGGGAAAGTGCTTAGATTTGTCATTAAAAATAATATTACTAGATTCAGAATTCCCCAAAAGATTATATCAGATAACGGAACACGGTTTGAAAGTGAAGAGTTTTCTTGGTTTTTCCATAAGAATGGGATTATTAAAAGCTTTTCTTCTATGGCACATCCGGTCAATGGGGCCGTTGAAGCTGCAAACAAGACTATTAAGACTACCTTGAAAAAGCGGTTAAATAAAGTCAAAGGGAATTGGGTAGAAGAATTGCCACTTGTACTCTGGGCCTATCGAACATCCACTAGAACTACAACGGGACATTCCCCCTACTCTATGGGTGTGAAGCAATGTTTCCAATTGAAATTGAGTACCCTCCCATCGAAGAATCGCATATGCTTTTGATCCAAATCATGAATTGAAGAAAGAAACGTTAGATTTAATATATGAATTAAGAGATGAAGCAGTTATCCGAACTGCAGAATATCAGAGAAGAATTTCAAAATACTACAATTCGAAAGTGAAAACAAGATCATTTCAAGAGGGTGACTTAGTACTCTGAAGGGTGATGGCAAATGGAAGAAATCCTGCGGATGGACTGCTAAGACCAAATTAGGAAGGTCGCCTAATTGTATGCAAAGTAATCCACCTTGGAGCTTACAAATTATGTCGACCAGATGGCAATATGGTTCCTAGAACGTGGAATGCGGAACACTTGCGACCATATTTTCTTACAAAGAATGAATAAAGCACCTCTTCCTTGAAAAGAAAAATCTACATAGTTGGGAGTGAAATTCTCCTTGCACTTGGACATTACCTTAAACAGTCAATGCCTTTGTCCACGCCGAGTTGGCCGGGTCAAAGCGCCTCCTGGAGGGAGGTTAGAGTAAGCCTTTATTCGTGCCACGTTATGGCCAGGTTAAAGCATCGACAAGCCCTTGACCACGCCACCCTATGCCCAGGTCAAGGCGCCTCCTGGAGGGATGACAGAGTAAGCCCTTGGTCCCGCCATGCTATGGCCTGGCCAAGGCACTGAGCAAGCCCTTGATCGTGCCATGCTATAGCCAGGTCAAGGCATCTCCTGGAGGGAGGACGGAGTAAGCCCTTAGTCCCGCCACACTATGGCCTGACCAAGGCATCGAACAAGCCCTTGATCACGCCATGCTATGGCCAAGTCAAAGCGCCTCCTAGAGGGAGGTTTGATAAGTCCTTGGGTCCTACATGTGAATAAGCTAACCAAGCGCACCAGACAACAACGGACTAAGACGTCCGAGCTCGAGAAGTAGCGCATCAAATAATGGACTAAGACGTCCAGGCCCAAGAAGCGGCATATCAAACAACGGACTAAAAGGTCCAAGCTCGAGAAGTGGCGCATCAAACAATGGACTAAGATGTCCAAGCTCAAGAAACAGCAAATTAAATAGCAACAACCTACAAAGTCTAAAGGGTAACACATGTCAAAAGAGCCAAAACCCAAGGAGAGGTACAAAACATAAGGCTTAAATAAGAATCTACAGCCTCCGACTAATTATCAAAGAAGAATTTCTGAACTTCACTTATTAATACCTGAATCTGAGTTTCGGGTCTTTCATTATTAAGTTCGGGACTTCACTTATTAATATCCAAATCAGGGTTTCGGGTCTTTTCTAATAATTTATGGTCTTCATCATACCCAAATCTGGGTTTCGGAACTATTACTATTAATTACTAGACTTCAATCGTTAATGCATGAATCTGGGCTAAAATTTCTATTATGAAGATTATTATTATGGATTTCTAGTTTTCATCCACTAATACTCGAATCCGGGCTAAAGATTTATATTATGGAGATTATTTCTGGTTATCATCTGTTAAAACCCGAACCTGGGTTTCAGATCTCTTACTATTGATTTTTGAACTTCACTTAATGATGCCCGAATCTGGGTTTCAGGTTTCTGGTCTTCCCAACACCTGAATTTGAGTTTCAGGCCTTTTACCATCGATTTATGGATATTCCCAAATCTGGGTTCCAAGACATCCTGTATTGAGATCTCAATGGGCTTCTAGTCTTCAGTTAAAACTTTGAATTTGTCTTCTTAATCAGAATCAAGGTCATTGGTTTACTATTATTAACTTTTAAACAACATTCATCAACATATGAATCTAGGTCCATGGACCATTATTATTTCCAATAGGAGTTTCTAAATACTTGTTACTTATCCTCAAATAAGGATCCATGGTTTTCAATGACTTATATCTAGATGATAGCTCATGGCCTCTTATTACCAGACATTTGTTACAACCAGCGGAAAATTCCTGGATTTTAATTATTATACTCCTAGTTTTCTATTAATACCATGAGAGTTAAATTTATGAACTTCACTTGTAACAACCAAAGTTGGATGGTGGAACTTCTAATACCACCAGACAAAAGTCCTTGGTTCTCAACTGTTTACAACTGCAGATTTCTTATCATTCTTCAACTCTAGATGATGACCAACTAATTTATTACTTCTAGGCTTAGGTTTCAAGAGCTATACTATGCTAACATCAATTTCAAATCACTAAGCATATTTTTAATACCAATCATGATCTAACAATAGAAAATGTTCTTTACTTTGACTTTTGCAAGGAAATGATGTCATTAAGAACGAAGAAGTTGTTAAATTTTTGTTCTAAAGAACAAAAGCTACTTTCATACAAGGGGGGCAAAATGTTAACCCTAAAAATTCACTAAAGAATAAAGGTATGAAAGAAGACCTATAAAAGCAATGGGCTCTACAAAAATTGAAGATATGGGTTTCGTTAAAGACCAAATGCAGCGTTTCGAAGATATTAAGATGGCTTTCGAAGGAGTCGCAAGCGCCATGTGCCATTACAAATGACAAGAAAAACAAAAAAATTCGAAAGCGCAGAAAAGAACGCAAAGTTACCCTTCCACATCATCTAGACCCTTCGACGCAGATGTTTCCAGATATATAAGAGAAGCTAATATGGGTTCGAAACACCTTTCGAAGATATTGAATGATAAACTCGCGAACAAGAACCAACTCCTTCAAAATAGCAAGTTTCGTCATTGTTAATCTACTACACACCTTTTGAAAGCAAAAGCAAGCCTTTTGAAACTGTTGGAACCCTTTGAAGGCATGAAGAAAAATTCCACATGAAGGCCCAGATCCTTTCGCTAAGATCCAGTCATCATTCACCATTCTTTTCAAAGCAATGAGAAATCCCAACTCATCTCCCACCTGCAACGACATAGCAACACAAAGAGAAAGGCGCTCCTACACCCCTTTCGATGAGGTCGAAAGTAACTAAGTAAGAAGAAAAGTGAAAGAGGCGCTCAACCTTAAACGACAACGGGGAGTTATCAAGGTAACCCTTTCGACTGGGTCGAAAGGTCTGATACGAGAAAGTGGAGGCATAAGAATGGATAAGAGAAGTTAAGAGAAGAGCCTTTCGACTACATCGGAAGAAAGTATGCACAAGGAGAAAGGAAGGCCTTTCGACCATGAAAGCATGCACAAGGAGAAAGGAAGGCCTCTCGACCATGTCTAAAGAATACACACGGAAGGTTAAAGGAAATACATTTCGACCACATCAAAAGAAGGCGCGCAGAAGGATAAAGAAAGGCCTTTCGACCATGATGAAAGGTTGCGCACGGAAGGTTGAATAAAGGCCTTTCGACTGAAGCGAAGATGGGCATGAAAGGGGGTCAACCTGCATCTATAAATACGACCCTAAGGGTCCAAGTTGGTGGACCGAATTTTGGGAATCCTAAATTCTTTCTTCAATATCTTAGCAAATCAAATCTTTGTAACCCTAAATCAATTTGGGGAAAATCCCTCTTACTTGTAACTCAATTTGAATTAATGTTAAAAGTAGAAGCGCATGGATTCAATAAAGATTTTGATCATGAGATAGATCATTTCGATCATTAGCTTGACTAATGATCAATTGCACATGATGCTTGCTTATATTCTTAATTCCTATTTGACTTATGCGATGTAATAGGATCAACTTGGATAATACGTATACGAAGTACACTATCACCGTGTTTAATGATATCAAACTTTAAACAATGATGATGAAAGTATTTTGAATTAATAAGTTTATGGAACTTATATTGTCTAAGATGTTATTCCATTGCATATAAACTATTTGAGCTTATATATTGAACATTGAATCCATTTCAAAAGTGCAAACACCCTTTCGACATGATCGAAAAGGATGTTTCGGAAGGGATTTTATGTGTAAATACTAAGCTACGTTAGCTGAGCGAATACCTTCGAAAGGTGTTCGCACATTACAATGCATTCAACCCTTTCGAAGGAATTCTTTTTAAAAGAGCATAAATAATATCATCGAAAGTAAATACTCCTTCTTAAGGACAGAATGGCCCTTTCGAAGCAGTTGAAAGGTGGCAAATGTGTGATGTAAACAACCTCTTTCGACTCACTTAAAAGAGGTTTCGAAGTAGGAGCTTTCTCCTTAACCTTCATTTTGACAAGGGTTGATTTGACCTATTAACTACGATTAATATTTTTATAAGACCGCCTTTCATAAACAATTTGTCCAAAATTAACTCATTCGAAAGAGATTACAAAGGGAGTAATCAGTTTTAAAAATCTTCTTTTAAAGTGTTAACAATGTTCCTTATTAACCATTTAGCTTTGGGGATGTTGACAAGTTTTCTTGTTAACAATGATCACTGCTTTCTGGTTCTGATTTGCAAAGTAGACATTGTGTTTCACTTTTTTTCTTCCATTGTTTGCATCTTTATTTGGTTGGTAGTCTATTTAATAGTGCAAAATATGCATAATATGCCATTTTTGGATAGTTTGATCTATTCCAGATGATAGAAGACCAATCTACCTCTACTTTTATTCTTTATATATATATATATATATATTCTCATGTGCTTTTGAAAGAAAATTTTCCTTTTGTACTTAGCTTCCAATTACATTTATCTTTGGGAATGTTAGGATTGATTGTGAATTTTTCTATTGTTGCTTTAAATATTGATGATGTTGGTTTTTGTTAAGTATTCTAATTATTATTTTATACTATGTAGCCCACTTTTACATTTACGTCTCCGAATTGGTATATATTACACCATCCCAATAGATTTACTAGTGAATGTCTATTTATCCTTGGGTCAAACCACAAACTGGTTTTCTACGCATCTTTAAATTGTCTTTCAGTGAGTTAATTACAATATCTATGTAGTTTAATATATTCTACCACGTGTAAATGTAATGTTTTTCCATTGGCATTGTCTAGAAATTTTTGTTCGTAACATACTTTTCTTTCGTCCATTTATCCCATAGAGATTCTCCTTTTAGAAATTTTCTAAATAATTTGAGATTACATACCGTGCTTAAGTCTTTAAAGTTTCTTAATCTCAAGCCACCTGTCTTCTTTGATTTGCATACAGTATCCCAAGAAACTTTATGATATTTGCCTCTCCAAATGAAGTTTGCACATATTTATTCTATTTTCTGAATTGCTTTTGCTAGGATGTTATTTGTTTGCGGCCA
Source organism: Allium fistulosum (assembly GCA_030737815.1). Classification (NCBI taxonomy): domain Eukaryota; kingdom Viridiplantae; phylum Streptophyta; class Magnoliopsida; order Asparagales; family Amaryllidaceae; genus Allium; species Allium fistulosum. Next base: position 1,440,702,302 of record CM060902.1, read on the forward strand.
ATACATGATAATAGAAGTGATGACAGTGTGTATTAAATCATATAATCTTGTACAATCTCTACCATTGATCAGATTCATACTGAGTGGTAGTCCCAAATATTTCATTGGCGGTGTTCCTTCTTGGAATTTTGATATATTCAGTATTTTTGCTTTTTTGTGCATTCTTTTTTAAATATATTTTGCTTTTGCACTCATTATTTTCTAATCCAGCATGCTCTTTTAGTTTTCCAAAATGTTTTGCCATGGTGTTTGCACTCTGCTCATCTGCATTTAAAAATAATAAATGTGTAATAAATGGTTTGATTTTATTAGTGGATTTATAATTTCCATTTGTAAAGAGAGAAACTCCATTGCAATGGTGAATAAGTAAGGAGAGAGAGGATCTCCTTGCCTTGTTTCCCTTTTGATATGAAAAAAAACACTTATAGAACCATTTATAAGTATTAAATATGTGATATTATCAATGCATTCTCTAATCAGGGTAAATTTTTTATCACTAAAGCCTAGTTGATTCATCATATGTAGGATAAAATGTCTGTTTATTTTATCGAAGGCTTTGTGAAGGTCTACTTTGAAGCACATTTTGTTTTACCTGACTTGATTAAAAAATTTAGTCATTTCATGTGCTAATTAAGTATTTTCTACAATTAGTGTCCCTGGGATAAAGGCACTTTGATTTTCAGATATAAGATATTTCAAAAATACTGTTATTCTATTATAGAGTACTATAGCAATGATTTTATATAAGCTATTGGCCCATAATCCCCTAACTGACTAGGGATTTTTATTTTTGGCACAAGTGTAATTATAGTATGATTTATATTTCGGTATTTTCCCATTCACAAAAAATTCATTTATTGGAACAAATACTATATTTTTTATATCATCCTAGTGCGTTTTATAAAATTTAGCTGCAAATCCATCTGGACCAGGACTTCTATCATTGTTTGCATTAAAAATGATGCCTTTAATTTCTTCTATACATATAAAGGCTAATAGTATGTGTTGACTATTTGGATGTAGTAAATATTTAGTATAAGTAATTGAAAAAACTTTTAGGGTATGATTCTATACTATATCGAGAGTTACAATAACTGATTGCTTCTATCTCTATTTTAGAAGCTTCATTAACTATAACTCCATTAATATCTAACAATTTCCTATATCATTTTTATGTTTTCTATTATATTGGACATTTTAGCATAAACTTTTTTTACTAGATTCATCCCCATTAGTGAGCCAGTCCACTTTTGCTTTCTGTTTCATGTTTATTTCTTGTACATGAAGAGCACTAATTAATTTGCTCTGAGTTTGAAAAAAAATATTTACTTAAGAAAAGTTTGATCTATCTTTATCTATGTTATTGTGAAAACTCACATTCCTCCATTATTTGCTTAATTACTATTTTCGAATTGCTTTTGTTCCATTTTCAAAAAAGATTCTTTAGTTTTTTTTAGAATGCTGAATCTAAATTGAGTGGTGCCTTAAATAGAGCCAACAAAACTATTTTTAACTATTTCCTTATATGAACTTTCATATGTCCAGCCATTCACAAGTCTAAAAGGGATTTTTCTTCTTCTTATTTATAGCATTTTTTAAGAGAAATACTTGTATTACAGTACGATCACTAGATGCTTGGGGAACCGTGTTATAGTTGAAATTTGAAAAAAAAATTATAAATTTTTGATTTACCAATATTTTATCTGGTTTACAGTAAATATTCCAACAATCTTCAGATTTCCAAATAAATTTATTTCCATAATTGTGGACTCCACTAACCCTGTATTCAGTATGAAATTGTTTATTATTTCTAATTGTTAAAAGGTATTGGGGTACCCTCTCCTTCGTTCAAAAGCATGTAAAACTGTATTAAAATCCCCTAGTAATAACCATGGGTTTTTCATTGTTTTGTTTAATAGTTCTAGTAGTTTCCAAAGTAAAATTCTTTCATTTTCACTATTTGATGTACAAAATAAAGGTAATTTCTAAAAGTAGACCTCCTTTATTAATATATATACAGTGTACATACTGTAATTTATAAAATATTTTTTATTTCCTAAATATTTAGATCCCATAAAATGATTATTCTACCATTTCCACCCATTATATTGTTGTTTATTATATCCCCAACTATTTAATGATCTGGTTTGGTAAAATTCTATTTTTATTATTATCTAAGTCTGTAACAACCCGATATTTTGGATCATTCAAATCGACAATAATCCACACATGTCAGACTTGAATAATACAAAATAACAGATTGTAATAAAATTTGGAGCAAATAAAATCATTCACAGAATCACAGACACAGAAATATCAGAATAACTCGCAGCGGAATTTAAAAATAACCATAGTGGTTCATGAAGCCACTAAAATACATAGTCTCAAAACAAGTACAAATTACATAGTCTAAAACCAATACAGTTTGAATAACCACAGAAAATCCCAAATTCATTTGTCTCAATTACATAAGCTAAAATAAAAGACTGAATAGCAAAACAGATAGCAGCTTGATAAAGATGATCTCCAGTAGTCCTAGCTCCGTGAAGATGAAGTCCAACTGATACTCAGGCTGACCCGAGCGTAAAATAAAACATAAACACTCGAGTCAGGATATACATACTTATACAATGTAAACCAACTCAAGTGAACTGTAGTAAAGATACAAGTAACTTAGAAGATGCTTGGGACCGCCCATCCTCTAAGGATCCGTTAAACTATCTACTATGTAGTAATATTCGCTATTATAATAGTGTCTAAATAAGTAAAGTATAATCATATAGAAAATATCGTTAAGGGGATGGAGAACCTTAACGCGGTCGGATCATAAAATCATAATCGTAGTAAAGCTCGATATGGTAGGTGACACGGCACAACTAGGCAATGCCAGGGTAGATATACCAATTACGCACACAGACTGATGGATACGCATAGCAGCCACTACCGTTCCACCTCGAACAACACTCCCAAATCGGAGGATGGCCATCTAGTCAAATCACAAGTAAGAGTATAATATCGAAGAAATGTGTCCGAGAAGAGGTGCTACCTCACTGGTCCGAGATCGCTCCTGTTTTAGCCACCTTATGCCAACTCACGGGAGTTGGGTCCACGTAACATACCTTAAGAATGTCGCCACCATCCTACTTCATTCTGGAATCTCCACCGCGTACAAGGTTGTCAAAGTGGTTTTCGGTATCGACAAAGAGTATGTCCATATCTGATCCCGGTCTCTTTGCCAACCAATCGTTATTTAACCCGTGGTTATAGATTTAAAACAATTTATCAAATATACTTCCAATTAAACCATTTAAACAAAGTAATTATTCTTTTAAATCAAATATTAAATTCCCAAAATTTAACCTTTTCGGAGTTCAGTTATTCACTTAAAAACAATAACGTTAAAATTTTCAGCTTTCACGGCATTTAAAAATGCGGCGGTAAGTTATATTTGAAAACAATTTTATTCAGCAAAAACAACATTTATAAACTGCTATAACAGTTCAGTTTTAAACAAAAATCATATTTCAACCTACTGCAGTCCTTAACAAGTGCTACAGTAGCCCTTTTATTAGTTCAGGTTAAATTTTAGTTTCTGCTACAACAGCACTTACCAAGTGCTATCATAGCCTTAGTTCGTTTTAGTCTTTTGGTTCATTTATATAACCACAGCACTTAACAAGTGTTGCAGATTCCACTTAGTTCAGAATTAGTTCATTTAATTTAAACCATTTAAATTTATAAAAATTTAACTTATGATTTTTCTAAAGAGAAATTTTACGAATAAAAACCAAAGTTCACTCATTTAATTTAGGTGTGTAAATTCCCACTTCCATTTAAACAATTCATTTCAACATTTAAACTTAAACTCCATTTTCCACCATTTTAAAACTTAATTTTCATTTCAATTTAATTAACTTAAGTTTCCATCCTTTCTTTTAGTCAAATTTTAATTTTAAGTTCCATTTTAAAATCAATATTTTCCCATTTATTTATTTTTATCACATAGAAAAATCATTTCTATTCTAAATAAATCATTTAAAAATTCGATTTAAATCAATTTAATATTATTATAAATATTAAAAATATTTAAAAGTATCCAGAAAATATAGAAAAATAACCATGGGTCTGTATAATATTTTCTAGCCTAAGTCAAGTGATACAGATACTATATCATTTCAATCCGTAGTTTACAAAGAAAAATCCGGGTTTTATCATTTCAAACCCGCAATCCCAAGTAAATAAAATTTAATTGAAAATCGTTCAGGCCTATCATTTCAGCCCATAACGATCTTCCCTTATTCTAAAGTCCGTTCGGGTATGTATCATTTCAACCCATAGTGATTCTATTCTACAGGGAACTTGCAGTGTGATTTAACAGAATAGAATAATAGTAAAATAAGAACAAAATATAACAGATGATATGTTATGCAATTTTAACAATTCTAACATCAAATATAAATAAATCACAGGTAATTATAACATCATTTATTTATTTATTTATTTTCTACATATTCAGTTGCGGTTGTTTCACAATCATATAAGTATGAATATTCGTGTGAGATTTACTCACCTCTACAGAGCTGGAGATTCGAAAAAGAAATACGATGTCTATCGAAAGCACACGGAAAGCACGATCAGTTGTTAGCGGATTCGCCAACTGGATTCAAATCTAAAATCAAAAGAATAAAGCAAATCTAAGATTGTACGGTTAACAAATTTTCAAATGAAGCAAACAACGAAAAGGAAACAAGTTGAATACTAGAAAGGAATAGCTCGACCATTTTAAAAATAGACTATAACTTCGAAACAAATGCTCGACCAAACAAATTGTTCATTCTTTTTTTTTCCAAACAGATGCTAGGTAGAATATAACTTCAATTCCAAAAGTGACAAAAGCAATTCTTTTTTTTTCAAAACAAGGGTCAGTCACGTGACAAAACAACTTCCTCATTTCTTTCTTCCCAACAAAGCCAGAGGCAAAAATATAAGCTAAGGTTTAAACAAAATGCAGAGGTGACACAAACAAAGCTTTTGTTCATTCTCTGGTTCCAACAAAGGCTCGGTCGTGAATGGTGTAGGGGTTGTCTCGGCATGGGCTTCGGTTGGTGACGTGGCGGTGGGCTGGTGGCGAATGAGTTGGAGGTTCGGTCTGGGGTGGTCTCGGCCTTGGCATGGGGTTGCCTGGTCTCGGCTTGGAGGCGAATGGGGCTGTGGTGGTGGTCTCGGCCTGGAGTTGTGGAGGTGACTGGGAACTGGTGGCGAATGGGTTGGGTCAGGCAAAGGGGTTGGGTAGGAGGTGGTGGCTGGTCTCGGCCTGAAGTTGTGGTGGCTGTGGTGGTCTAGGCTGTGGTGGTGCCAGGGGTTCGACCTGGGGTGGTCTCGCATGGGGTTGTGGTGGCAGGCAGGGCGTAGGGTGACGTGGTGGTGTGGCTGGGGTCGGGCTCGGTGGTGGGCTGGTCACGGTCTGGTGGAGGAAGGTGGAGTAGTTGGAATGGGGAGTGACGTGGCAAAGCAAGGCACAACAAACCATTGAAATACAAAATGAAAAATGGAAGAAGGCATGGGTTTGGCAAAAGAATAACAGCAAACAGGGGATGAGAGTGACAAAACAGAACAAAATATGAAAACAAAAAATGAAAGAAGGCACGTAGCCATTACCTGGATGAAGAAATGTTCACGCAAAAGCAAATGGAACTGAAAGAAAAAGTTGGATCTGGCAATTATTTGAATGCGAAGAAAAATATAAACAGCTGTTCACGTGATTGAAGTAGGAAAGGCAAGAATAAATTGCTCTGAACGGTAGGGAATTCAAGGCAATTTAATTTTATTAAAAGCTGGAACGAAACTTATGGAATGCAAAGAGGGAATGGAATAATAATTCTCACGTGAACGATTCAATGCAAGGTTTTTGAAATTTTCAAACTGAAAATATACAGCTGAAATTTGTAAAGCCAACGCATATAAAATCAATTGGACAAAGGAACAACGAACGTAAAGTGTAACGCCCAAAGTAACGTACAACCGTTATTTGTTTCTTTTATTAAATAAATTTAAAAAAATGATAACGTTTCTTTAAATAAAATAACGTATCATTTAAAAAAAAATTAAATAGCTATTATCATAATTAATAATATTTGATTTTTTTTTTATAAGTTAAGAACGGATGAATTTTATACGAAAAAAAAATGTAAAGTTTAACTTTCCCGTTTTACACTAATTATTACACTTTTAATTCAAATCAATATTTCAAAATGTTTATTTTTAAATAAAAATTTGTTAAAAATTTTGGGCTATTACACTCTCCTCCACTTAAAACTTTTCGTCCTCGAAAAGGAACGAAAAGAAAGGAAAACAAAGAAAAATAAGACAGAAAAGCAAAAGTACCTGAATTAAACAATTCCGGATTCGAAGCACGAATGCTCTCCTCCGTCTCCCAGGTGCAATCCCGTTCATCAGTGCTCCACTGCACTTTGACCAGGTTGACAGATTTTCTTCTTAGCTGCTTCGTACCTCAATCGACGATACGAAGTGGCTTCCTCTCAACAGTCAGATTTGGTTCAATATCCAAACTATCAAGAGCAGAAGGCTGGATAATAAGAGATGGATCATGCAGATAGCGACGAAGATGAGATACATGAAAGACACTGTGTACTCCAGAAAATTTCTCGGGTAAATCCAGACGATAAGCAAGAGAGCCAATTCTTTCCAAAATGCGGAAAGGACCTACGAATCTAGGAGAAAGCTTTCCTCTACGACCAAAACGAATAACATTCCTTAAGGGAGAAACCTTAAGGAAAACCAAATCACCAACAGCAACTCTAAACTCCGTCTTCGATGATCAACGTACTTCTTCTGTCTATCTTGAGCAATCCTCATCTTCCTCTTAATCTCTTCAACTCTCTCTGAAGCTTCCAAAACCATCTCAGGACCAAGAACCAAACGATTACCGGATTCAATCCAACAAGAAGGAGATCTACAAGGTCGTCCGTAAAGAGCAGAAAACGGAGATGTCTCAATACTGGCCTGATAACTATTGTTATAAGTGAATTCGACAAGATGGAGATGATCTTCCCAAGATCCTCCATAATCAAGCACACAAGCACGAAGAAGATCTTCTAAAATCTGATTCACCCTTTCCGTTTGACCGTCGGTCTATGGATGGTAAGCAGTGCTCAGATTTAGACGAGTACCCAAAGAATCCTGAAAGGCTTTCCAAAACCTACTAGTAAAGATAGGATCACGATCACAAACGATACTGAGAGGAACACCATGGAGACGAACAATCTCCCTCATGTAAATCTCAGACAAACTAGAAGCAGAACGGGTAGACTTGACCGGAATGAAATGAGCCGACTTGGTCAATCTATCCACATAACCCAGATACTCTCGTTACCCTTCCTAGTCCTCGGTAAACCATCAACGAAATCCATAGAAACTTGTTCCCACTTCCAATTGGGAATCTCAAGAGGCTGCAATAAACCAGGAGTCTTCTGATGATCTGCCTTGACTTGCTGACAAGTCGCACACCTATTAACAAAAATGGAAATATCTCGCTTCATACCTTTCCACCAATATAACTTCTTCATGTCCTGATACATCTTGGTCACGCCTGGATGAATAGAAAGTCTGGACTGATGATTCTCCCGAAGTAACTCCTGTCTCAATCCATCAACATTCGGGACACAAATCCTATTATTAATCCTCAATACACCCTTATCGTCAATCTGAGCTCCATTGCCATCAAGACTACTACCTCCAACTCTGCTTCGAACACTCTCCTTAATCAATCTAAGCATCTGATCCTCATCCTGTCTAGCCATAATACGATCCACAAGAGGTGAAGAAATAACAATCTGACACAACAAAGCCTTCTTCCTACTCAAAGCATCTGCCACAACATTAGCTTTTCCCGGTGTATAGTTGATGTCGAGGTCGTAAGAAGCAAGGAACTCTAACCACCTAACTTGTCTCTGATTCAAATCCTTCTGAGAGAAAATATACCTCAACGATTGATGATCTGTGAAAATCTCAAACTTGGTACCCAACAGATGATGTCTCCAAAGCTTCAAAGCGAAAACAACAGCAAGCAACTCTAGATCATGGGCAGCATAATTTACTTCATGGGTCTTCAACTGTCTACTAGCATAAGCAATCACTCTACCATCCTACATCAGAACAGCTCCCAAACCTTCTCGACAAGCATCAGTGTATACCGTTAATCCCTCATTTCCATTTGGAACGGTAAGAACAGGTGCGGAAGTAAACTTGTCTTTTAACTCATTGCATGCGGCCTTACACCCGTTACTCCAAATAAACTTAGCATTCTTCCGAGTTAAAGCAGTGAGAGGTGCAGCAATCCGAGCGAAATTCTCAATGAATCTCCGGTAATAACCGGCGAGGCCCAGAAAACTACGGATATCAGTAGGAGTCTTAGGAGTTTCCCAATCCTGCACAAAATAGGGAAAAAAGAAGGATAATAGGAAAGATAGAGTAAATTGAATGAAACAAGGAAAGAGAATTAAAGAAGGACTTACATTGATTGCAGCGATCTTGACTGGATCAACTGAAACTCCATTACTAGAAACAATATGCTCGAGAAATCGGACTTCATCCTTTTAGAAATGGCATTTGGAAAATTTAGCCTTTAACTGATGATTTCGAAGAGTCTCAAGAACAGATTTCAAATGTGACTCATGTTCTTCTTCAGACTTAGAGAAAATGAGGATATCATCCACAAAGACTAGAACAAATTTATTAAGCACACCACGGAAAACACGATTCATCAAGTCAACAAAGAAAGCAGGAGCATTAGTCAAACCAAAAGGCATAACTAACCATTCAAAGAATCCATTCTCAGTACGGAAAGCAGTCTTGGCAATACTTTCCTCGGCAACTCTGAGTTGGTGAAAACCCGTGGCAAGATCAAGCTGAGAGAAAACAGTAGCACCATAAAGCTGATCAAACATGTCATTGATGCGAGGCATTGGATATCTATTTTTCATAGTGAGCTTGTTCAACTCCCTATAATCAACACACATCCGGAGAGAACCATCGGACTTGGTGATGAAAACCACCGCAACTCCCCATTCAGAATAGCTAGGTCTGATCAGACCATTGGAAGATAGATCCTTAATTTTCTTTCCTAACTCAACCTTCTCGCGGGGTGCCATTCTTCTAAGAGGAAGAAATACAGGTCGAGCTCCAGGAATGAGATCAATGCGGAAATCAATTTCCCGCTTGGGAGGTAAAGCAGTAACTTCACCAAATACATCCGGGTAGAGATTGACTACACGAGTCGACTGAAGATCAACAGGAGAAGAATCCAATGAGTAGATAAAGCTACCAGCACAATCATGAGGCAAACAACACTGAATAACCAAAGAATTACCCCGATCATCCTCAAGGGAAACAATTCGGGATTTACAAGAGATACGGGCATCGTGATTCTTTAACCAATCATCTCCAAGCAACAAATCAAAAGTATCAAAACCAAGAATATAGAAATCACCACTAAAACGATGATCAAAATGGTGGAGTTTCACATGTTTACAAATCTTATTAAGATTTGCGGGACCACCAATAGGATTTGAAACACATAGAGGAACAGAAGCATACTCAGGAGAAAGGAGATGTTCAAACTTATTACACAGATCATCAGAAATAAAACTATGCGAAGCCCCAGTATCAAATAAAACACGAACAGGATGATGAAATAAAGTAAAGGTGCCTTGAAGAGTACCTTGATCATCGCTAGGAGCAGGAGTAGGTGCAGTAGGTGATGAAGCAGATGTGACAGAAAATACACCAGATGGCTTTCCCTTCTGATATAAAGGACAGTCCTTCCTAAAATGACCCGGCTGAAGACAAACATGACAAAGATCGTTCCTGGAAACCTGCGGTGGAGGAACAGCAGCACCAGTCGGAGTAGGGAAACTATTGGCATAGTGTCCCTTCTGGTCACATTTGAAGCAGGTAATGGAGGAAAGATCAATAGGGTGTCTCTAGGAAGGAGCAGATGCTGAAGATCCCAAGCCCGCATGCTTGATCCAATTTTTCTTCTGCTGGTGGAAGTTGGGCTTTCTCTTCTTGGAATTTGCAGAGGAAGACTATGATACATGAGCACCAGAAGCAGCAGGACCCTTGGAAGTAGGGTTCTCATAGCGAATAGCCATATCCATGAGCTCAGTAAATGTGCCATGAACATGTGAAATAAGGCGATCGTAGAACTCTGGGCGAGCTCCAGAAATGAACTTCTCATTCTTCTTTAGCTGAGTGTCGATAAGGCCAGAACCAAATTTGGAAAGTTCATTGAACTTCCGCTCATACTCAAAAAAAGACATGGTACCCTGCTTAAGATCCATGAATTCACGATAAAGCTGAGATTTCCCGGCTTCGGGCATCCATTTTTCCACAAAAGCTTCCCTGGAAAGAAGATACAGAAACCAAACTTAAGATAGATTCAAAAGGAAAGGAAATGGGGAAAATTCAAGTTAACACAAAGGATACTTGAACTGATCCCACGAAAGATCACCTTCATTAGTGTGAGTCGTAACAGACTCCCACCAATCTAAGGCTGACTCTTGCAGCTGCCATGCTGCTAACTGACGCTTCTGGGCATCAGTGATCTCTAGACCAGTAAAAATTCTCTCCAAACTTCGTAGCCATTGCTGGGCTTCGATAATACTCTCTGAACCGGTGAACCTAGTGCCACCGAGCTGAGAGAATTCCTTGCAAAGAATAGTAAACCTAACGGGTGCAACAGGTAAAGGAGCAGGACCACGACCCCTGCCTCTAGCATTTCCACGATTCATCCTGGAAATATCAAGAATAAATTTAGGACAAGGTACAGAGAAGACAAAGATAAATTAAGATAAGACACGATGAGATCACTTGGATGAATATTGTAATGACCCATAATTTTTAGTGATTTTATTTATTAAATTAATTGAAATTTTGTGAAATTTAAACAATAAAATTTGGAAATAAAATTTTATTATTTGGAATACGTCTATTTTAATATAGCAACTGGTAAATTTTCATCTGATAATATTAAAGTTTACTTTCTTGTGAAATTATATTTCAATTTAAATCAGTTAAAAATCAAAGATAATAAAATATTTTACAAACCTGAATATTTTTCTATAGAAAATTCTAAATCTTCTTCCGAGTCAGATGTCATCTTTCGTTTTTACAAATTTGGACTTCTATTGCTCCGTTTACCTTAATTTCAGTCAAATTAGCAGCATTTTCTGGTACCGAATATCGACTGATCGTACCACTGATATCTGTATACCGCTTTGATCGTCTCGTCGTGCTGATCTCTGCGGTATATCTATTTTTGTATTTGGAGATCCGGTATGCGACGGAAACAATAAACCGTCGTTGTAACGGTACCTTAATTTCTGACTTTACTACTTCCTTACGTCCTATCCAATCAAGCCATAATTGCTCAGCTAAATCTTTAGGTGACCGTTGCTATGTCATTTCTGTAAATTGGGTGATAGCTTTTTGAACGTTTTTTTTCCATTCGTTACCTATAATCAGCTATGAGTTGAGATCTAAGGAAATAAGGCGTACAGCCTATTTGCATTCTTTTGTCAAATTGGAAAAACCTGTCAGTTTCTTTTCAAATTTATTATACTATATCAATCCAACTTTTACCCTGACCTACCTCTTCCCCTTATTCTCTACTTTTGCTCGGAAAATAAGAAGGAGAAGCGTCCTCCACATCACGACCAACAGCCTTCAGCTCTCACCTCCTCTCTCACGCTCATCCTCCACTCTCTCTTCTCCAACCATCAACCAAACCTAACCGCCACCAAGTCTTCCGTCCTCCACGTCATCAAGGCCGGCTCTCCCACTTTTGAACTGCTCATCCACAGTGCCTTCCCCTGCCTCCAACCACTCAGCCCATCCTTTTCTTCCCTGCCGATCTCCACTCCACCGCTCATCGAGTTGTTCATCCCTCCACCCTGCTTCAGCAAATCACCCCCTCCTCTCTCTCCTTTTGATAACCGAAGTTTGCCTGCAGATGTGAAGTAAGTTTTTGAGTTCGATATATACTCTGTTATATATATTGGTTTGTGTTCTGTCTGTGGTACGTTATCTATCGTGTATATATTTTGTATAGTTTGTGTAAGCTCAGTTATAAGTTTATATTCTATATATTTTGTACGTTTATATATTTATTATATACTAGTATCTATATGTCACCAAATATTATTTTAAAGTACGTATGAGTTTATGTTATATTAAGTAATGCAAATTGTGTAAATATATATATATATATATAGGTATAAATCGTTAACACAATTTCAGATGCTGTTATATATAAATGGTTATTTGAACTTATTTGCTTATATATATGTATATGATTTTGTTTTAAGTTTTTTTTATTAGATAATATGTCGAGTCGTTTATTTATATTAGTTTGTACGTTTTCCTGTTGATTGTATGCAGCTATATATCCTATTTATACATAAAGATCTCTATTGGTATAGGGTATGTTGAGATATTAAGTGATGTGTACAGTTGCATATAAAACTGAGTCGTATGTATAAGTTATTTATAACAGATCTGGAAGTAAATTTAAGTGGGTCTAAAGTATTTTATATATTATATAAAGTTTGTGTACATTAGTTTATACATTGTCAAAGTTTTATAGGTCTTGTGAGCCTGCATATATATGTTAGTATGCATAGGGGTATATAAGGTGTTTCATTATCTAAGTTGTTATATATATACACTAGTTTATATGAATTTTATATATATTAGTAGACAGGCTTTGATAATCTGTGAAATTTCAATAACACTGTTATACATATTGTTTTAGATGTGTGTTGCATACATATATTTTACACATGTAGATTTTTACAAATCTTTGTCTGCATTCAATCTGATTATAATATTTGTGTTTGTATATTTATACTCTATATACAATACATATTTTATATAAATATTTAGCAATATAATATGCATATATATAAGTATTAATTTAAGAAATGATACATATTTTGATTTTTGATAATGTTTGATTTTTAACTATATTATAAAGATTTTTATTTTATCTTATTTTATTTTATTTTATTTTGAGTTTCAAAATTTATATTGGTTAAGAAAATAATATAGTAGAATAATATATATATTTCGTTCAGTCTACATCAAGCAGCTTCTGATTTATTTTCATCGTTTCCTTATATGTATATATCAGCTTGTCCATCAAATTCGGGTCAATCTAGCTTTGCTTTGAAATTCGTGCTTGGATTCGAAACTTATTCCATCATCAAATCTATCCTAGCCTCGAAAGGTGAGCAATCACTCACGATTAACATTCTTGTATTTATTAAATTTGATTTCAATAGAAACGACAATTGAAATATGATGCTGTAGTTATTTAAATTGTTATATATGCTTTTATCTGTATATGTTCACCTGTGACATCTGACACCAGTATCTAGTATGTATATGCCTGTTACTACTATTATCTGTATATGTTCACCTGTGACATCTGACACCAGCATCTAGTATTTATATGCCTGTTATTACTATTATCTGTATATGTTCACCTATGACATCTGACACCAGTATCTGTTATTTATATTGATGATATATGCCTGTTGTTTTATTTTATATTATATGTTATCACTCTGCAAGTTCCCTGTTAGTATAGAATTCACTATGGGTTGAAATGATACATACCCGAACGGACTTTAGAATAGGAGAAAATCGTTATGGGTTGAAATGATAAACCCAAGCGATTTTCATTTGAATTGAAATTGGGATTACGGGTCGAAATGATATCTACCCGTATATATTTAAATTTCGGATTGAAATGATAAATATCCGTATCACTTAACCATATGATAGATATATATACAAACACCGTTGGTCCATATATATAAATATTTTGAAATTGAATTCTATGGTTTTGGAAAGAAATATATGGTTTTAACAAATGTTGATTCTTAAAATTTTATATATAAATGGAAATGATATATAGATTTAATGATGATATTTAATTAAGATGGATTTAAGACATATAATATGTTAAGTATAAAATTTATATTTCAAAATAGATTTTGGTAAAAATTTGAATAAGTTAAGGTTGGGAAAATAATTTGATTTAGTAAAGAATTTTATTTAATTAAACCAATTTAAAGCTTATTGAAATTGGGATTTTAGATATGATTTATAACTTAAGTTTGATTTAAATAATTTAATAAATATTTCTTGTTCAAAATAAAGTTAAAGAAATATTTAGTAAAAATGTAATTTAAGGCTAGTTAAATGATATTGAATTTATTAAGTGAATATTCCCTGATTTAATAATAATAAAGTTAAATCAAGAGCTATATGAAACGGTTAAATTTAACTTTGAAAATGTTGAGTATTAAAGTTTTGAAATATATTGAAATTTAAATGGTATAATTAGAACTGAATTGAATTGATGAATAAAGCTTGAATAAAATTTGAATTTGGAATTTGAGTTAATTTGAATCGATTTGTGAGACTTGAGAAAATTAAACGCTTTACTTTATAAATTAATTAATATATATACTATCTTGGAAAATAGAGATATTTTTGGAATGACATGATATTTGGGTTTGAAGAATAAATTAATTTGAAATGACCACGGTGTTATAGTGTATATCTCTACCTTGTAGATAGTTCCACGGATCCTTAGAGGATGGTTATCCCAAACATCCTTTAAGTTACTTGTATTTCAGTTGATATTTCACTTGAGTTGGATTTATTGATATAAGAATGTTAATCCTGACTCGAGTGTTTTGTGTTTTACTTTACGCTCGGGTCAGACCGAGTGATACAGCATTTGAGACTCACCTTTGGAGTTTGGAGCTTCCTTTGGAGATCCAACTATCGCCTCAGCTTTCAGCTCTTCTAGTTGATTTGTTCAGAGAAGTCATCTGTTGTACTGGAGACTTCACTGCACTTGAGATATTCTGTTGTATTTTATTTCTAACTCTGATGTTTATATAGTAGCTTCATGAACTACTATTTTATCTATTCCGCTGCGTATTATTGTATTACTCTATGTCTGTGTTCTGTGATTGATTTATTTACTGTATATGCTGAGTTTTGCAAAATTTTAAATTAACAATATGATATTTTGAACTATTCAAGTCAGACATGTGTGGATTATTGTCGATTTGAATGGCCCAAAATGACGGGTCGTTACAGTTGGTATCGGAGCTTTGGCTCTAGGAAAACTTAGCATATATAGTAAATTTATTTACAGAATCACTTTCGTTCGAGTTTGAATCTCTTCCTTTTGACTCAGTTTCCTCTGAACTTTATAACGTTCCTTGCGGTTCCAAAATTTCATTCTTGTCTCTCCCTATTTGTATTCTTTTGATTCTGGAGTATCCCATAACCCCACTTCGAATGATCTCTATAAGAATAGGATCCCACCAATCTTTGAATGATTTGTGAAAGGGTGAAACTCCTTCACAATTGGCATTGATTCACCGGAGATTTCTATATCTTTGGTTTAGATGCCGCTATCTCTTGCGATCGAATGTTGATTTTTCTTGGAATTCTGCATCGATCTTGTTCCTGAAGTCACGGTTGACCTTAGGGTCACCCGCGATTTATATAAGTATATTCATCTTCTATTTTGAAATTTAATTATCTCATCTTCGTTCGAGCTTATCTTTGAATCAGAATTCTATTTGATTAGAGTCCCTCTAATTTGAATCCCTATCTTTGTTCTGAAATCCATCCTTGAATCATCCTTCGAAAATCGGGTTTGTTTGTATTTTGGAAATTGTTTTCTAAACTGAAATTATTATTTTGATAAGTATGATTATATTCTATATATAAAAGTGAAATGTTTTCGATAAAGATTATATACCCTTTTTAAAATGAGAATTTGAGGTTTCGAAAGGATTTGTAATTTTGAAAAAAATTATATAAGAAATTTGATTTATCTAAAAATGATTTATAACCGAAGGATTTTAAATTTGAAATTCAAG
Source organism: Allium fistulosum (assembly GCA_030737815.1). NCBI lineage: Eukaryota > Viridiplantae > Streptophyta > Magnoliopsida > Asparagales > Amaryllidaceae > Allium > Allium fistulosum. Next base: position 1,440,718,294 of record CM060902.1, read on the forward strand.
AATTGAGCTCCGGTGTTTTGAAATTGGTTTTAAGATTTTGAAATATATAATAATAATAATATGATTTAAAGGTATTTTCCGAATAAGAAATGTTTCAAATGATTTTAATAAGTTTAGAATGATTTCAAAGAAATTTCAAAAGAAGTTTGAGAAAATAGAAGTCCAGAACTCACTTATGTCGCTGGAAAATAATTTCGGTGATGAGTGCACGCATCATCGACATTGATTTTCGAGTTTCAGAGTGGGGGATATGCCACTTCAATAGCTTTGCTATGCGAGTGATTTTGCGAAACCAATTTTGATTTCAAATTTCGAAGTAAGATTTGATATTCAAAGATATATGTATATATATATTTGAAATGATTTGAAGTAAGCCGGTGTTCAGTCCTCGAGTTTTGGATTTGATATAACCCTATCTATAAAATTTGATTTACTGATTTGTTGCTGATTTCCAACTCTTGAATTTTAAAATGATTTCTTCAACTATTTTAAATGTTCGAGCACTTCCAAATCAAGGTTAACTTTTCAAAGCTAAGAAATTTCGAAAAGTATAAAGTATATAAGTTTGGTATGTATGTTTAAAGTATGTAGTAATATGATTTAAATAAGTGGAAACTGTTATGTTAAGTAAATGAATAAAGCAATTTTAAATTTTTCTAATATGAAATTTAGATTCGAAATGTTTCGAAAAGAATTTGGGCTTCAAAATATTTTGAATAAAGTTTAGTTTAAATGTTTTAACTTAGTAACATCTTTATGAAACTATATATTTAACAAGTTGGAATAAATATATAGGTTGTACGTATGCTATTATTCGCATAATAAATTTGATCCAGGTTTGAGTATACAAGTTCGAGGTGAATTACACCATTTCGTGTTAGGATTTTTCATTCGATTCTTGATGGCGAATATTTGATATGGATTTTGGGCTTGATCCTAGAATTCTCTATCGTAGTATATGGCTATGCAAGGAGACTGATGGCTTCTAGTCGAGAAACCATATCGAAATCCGCATTAAGGAAGTCAAATGGACAATACTAGTTCGAAAGCGAACTTGTGTGATCGAGCGAGCGATCAAATGTGATTCAGCGAAATGATGACGTATGTACATCTTATATTCTAATATCATTGATATATTTTGACGCTGAAATTGAAAGCTGTCGAGTTAGAATATCTTTGCTTACTAAAAGAAAATTTCCAATTTAAATTACAAAGATATATAACCCATAAAAGCAAAGATATTCAAATCTCATATGGCTCTTAATACAGCGAAATTTATTTTTTGAAAAATTTGATCCTTATATAAGATGGACCTTATGTAAATATAAGATGATTTTGAAAACCATTTGATTTTGGAAATGAATTGGTTGACTTAAATTATTGATTTGGAAATTTGGATTTATTTTCAAAATCTATTATTTTGGAAACTTTGAAGCTAAAGATAATTAATTTGAGAAGAAATAATTTGGTGAAATTGTATATGATTTTGAAATTGAAATGATATTGAAACAAATTGAAATTTGAGAACCTTATGTTACTAAACACTTGATTTGGGAGTTATCGAACTTATATAAAAATTTGGTTTGTATAAGTATGATGTTGATTCGAAAACTATGGATTTGAAAAGGTACTCAATTTGAAAAGTGAAATCTTATATAATTGAAGTCTATATAAGTATGATTTGATATACTTTTGATTTGGAAAAGTATTTGATTTGAAAATTTAATCTTATATATAATGGATTTTATATAAGTACGATATTTGAAAGTGATTTGAAAAGGTACTATATGATACATATTTTCGAAGTAAAGATATGGAAAGTGCCTTCTGCTTGATATCCGATTTGTGGCCACATCTTGGATTCATTCTATCGATATTATTCTCTCTGATTTTGGTTTTCCGGATATGATACTCGAGTGTCCTTCGAATTCCATGGCGTTACCCATGGTCTTACGATCGTGACTGCATAGCACAACTGCCTGGCTGAGTCTTGCCTAGGGGTACGGATTGTTTCCTGGGGGATCCAGGCGTAACCATTGTGTATCCTGCAATCTGTGTAGGTCGCGAATAGTAGCGCAAATGCTTGGCTGAGTCTTGCCTGGGGGTACGGATTGTTTCCTGGGGATCCAGGCGTAACCATTGTGTATCCTGCATTCTACTAGTCATCATGGCGTAACTCGCAGGGCTGAGAAAGCTTACGGATATGGATTGTTTCCTGGGGGACCCAGGCGTAACCATTGTGTATCTGCGAACCATGGTTGGACAAAGGTTTTGTTTGTGTTTTTGATTGGATTGTACTTTCCATATCTGTTTTTAAAAGTTTTCCAGTATTTTCACCGGGTGTTGAAACAGGTCTACTAAGTACCTGGAGAATTCTAGTTTTGCGCCTGATCAACGCACTACTAGAGTCTATAGGAACAAGGATAAACTTGTTGAAACATCGAGTTATAAAAGTATTTTCGAAATGAAATTTGTTTCGTTATAAAAAAATATTTTATTATAAAAGTATTTCTAACAAAGAAATTTTGTATTAATATTCGAAATTGAAATTCTAATGGTTTGAATTAATTATTCATGCCCGATTCTATTCTTTTGAATCTACCTTATCTGCTCAGCTTTATTTATTTACCTATATTCTGTTTTTCCAAGTCCTCCTTCTTTTCCTTGTTGACTATATCCTTTTAAATATGGTTTAATAGAATTTTTTAAATAAAACATATTTAAAGTAAATGATTATTGATTTATTAATAATATTTGAAAAGTATTTTAGATAGAATTAATAAATTTATGATCATGGATTTAATGGCTTCTTTGTAAATATAAGTAATTTGTTTTCAAATAGTTTTCATATATCTAGAAAGTTGTTATTTAAGCATAAATGGTAATTGTAAAGGAAGCAAGAAATTTTGCAATTGGATCTTGAAAAGTTTTAAAGTATATAAGACAATTGAATTGCAAATGAAGTTTTCAAATTTTAAGTAAAATTTATATAATTTTAAATTAATTGTTTAATCTTAACTTTCAATCTATTTTTCTTTCTGGTTGTTTCTATTCTTCTACCTCCTTTCTTTTCGGGGACGAAAAGTTTTGAGTGGGGAGAGTGTAACGACCCATAATTTTTAGTGATTTTATTTATTAAATTAATTGAAATTTTGTGAAATTTAAACAATAAAATTTAGAAATAAAATTTTATTATTTGGAATACGTCTATTTTAATATAGCAACTGGTAAATTTTCATCTGATAATATTAAAGTTTATTTTCTTGTGAAATTCTATTTCAATTTAAATCAGTTAAAAATCAAAGATAATAAAATATTTTACAAACCTGAATATTTTTCTATAGAAAATTCTAAATCTTCTTCCGAGTCAGATGTCATCTTTCGTTTTTACAAATTTGGACTTCTATTGCTCCGTTTACCTTAATTTTAGTCAAATTAGCAGCATTTTCTGGTACCGAATATCGACTAATCGTACCACTGATATCTGTATACCGCTTTGATCGTCTCGTCGTGCTGATCTCTGTGGTATATCTATTTTTGTATTTGGAGATCCGGTACGCGACGGAAACAATAAACCGTCTTTGTAACGGTACCTTAATTTCTGACTTTACTACTTCCTTACGTCCTATCCAATCAAGCCATAATTGCTCAGCTAAATCTTTGGGTGACCGTTGCTATGTCATTTCTGTAAATTGGGTGATAGCTTTTTGAACGTTTTTTTTTCATTTGTTACCTATAATCAGCTATGAGTTGAGATCTAAGGAAATAAGGCGTACAGCCTATTTGCATTCTTTTGTCAAATTGGAAAAACCTGTCAGTTTCTTTTCAAATTTATTATACTATATCAATCCAACTTTTACCCTGACCTACCTCTTCCCCTTATTCTCTACTTTTGCTCGGAAAATAAGAAGGAGAAGCGTCCTCCACATCACGACCAACAGCCTTCAGCTCTCACCTCCTCTCTCACGCTCATCCTCCACTCTCTCTTCTCCAACCATCAACCAAACCTAACCGCCACCAAGTCTTCCCTCCTCCACGTCATCAAGGCCGACTCTCCCACTTTTGAACTGCTCATCCACAGTGCCTTCCCCTGCCTCCAACCACTCAGCCCATCCTTTTCTTCCCTGCCGATCTCCACTCCACCGCTCATCGAGTTGTTCATCCCTCCACCCTACTTCAGCAAATCACCCCCTCCTCTCTCTCCTTTTGATAACCGAAGTTTGCCTGCAGATGTGAAGTAAGTTTTTGAGTTTGATATATACTCTATTATATATATTGGTTTGTGTTCTGTCTGTAGTACGTTATCTATCGTGTATATATTTTGTATAGTTTGTGTAAGCTTAGTTATAAGTTTATATTCTATATATTTTGTACGTTTATATATTTATTATATACTAGTATCTATATGTCACCAAATATTATTTTAAAGTACGTATGAGTTTATGTTATATTAAGTAAGGCAAGTTGGGTAAATATATATATATATATATATATATATAGGTATAAATCGTTAACACAATTTCAGATGTTGTTATATATAAATGGTTATTTGAACTTATTTGCTTATATATGTATATGATTTTGTTTTAAGTTTTTTTTTATTAGATAATATGTCGAGTCGTTTATATATATTAGTTTGTACGTTTTCCTGTTGATTGTATGTAGCTATATATCCTATTTATACATAAAGATCTCTATTGGTATAGGGTATGTTGAGATATTAAGTGATGTGTACAGTTGCATATAAAACTGAGTCGTATGTATAAGTTATTTATAACAGATCTGGAAGTAAATTTAAGTGGGTCTAAAGTATTTTATATATTATATAAAGTTTATGTACATTAGTTTATACATTGTCAAAGTTTTATAGGTCTTGTGAGCCTGCATATATATGTTAGTATGCATAGGGGTATATAAGGTGTTTCATTATCTAAGTTGCTATATATATACACTAGTTTATATGAATTTTATATATATTAGTAGACAGGCTTTGATAATCTGTGAAATTTCAATAACACTGTTATACATATTGTTTTAGATGTGTGTTGCATACATATATTTTACACATGTAGATTTTTACAAATCTTTGTCTGCATTCAATCTGATTATAATATTTGTGTTTGTATATTTATACTCTATATACAATACATATTTTATATAAATATTTAGCAATATAATATGCATATATATAAGTATTAATTTAAGAAATGATACATATTTTGATTTTTGATAATGTTTGATTTTTAACTATATTATAAAGATTTTTATTTTATCTTATTTTATTTTATTTTATTTTGAGTTTCAAAATTTATATTGGTTAAGAAAATAATATAGTAGAATAATATATATATTTCGTTCAGTCTACATCAAGCAGCTTCTGATTTATTTTCATCGTTTCCTTATATGTATATCAGCTTGTCCATCAAATTCGGGTCAATCTAGCTTTGCTTAAAATTCGTGCTTGGATTCGAAACTTATTCCATCATCAAATCTATCCTAGCCTCGAAAGGTGAGCAATCACTCACGATTAACATTCTTGTATTTATTAAATTTGATTTCAATAGAAACGACAATTGAAATATGATGCTGTAGTTATTTAAATTGTTATATATGCTTTTATCTGTATATGTTCACCTGTGACATCTGACACCAGTATCTAGTATGTATATGCCTGTTATTACTATTATCTGTATATGTTCACCTGTGACATCTGACACCAGCATCTAGTATTTATATGCCTGTTATTACTATTATCTGTATATGTTCACCTATGACATCTGACACCAGTATCTGTTATTTATATTGATGATATATGCCTGTTGTTTTATTTTATATTATCTGTTATCACTCTGCAAGTTCCCTGTTAGTATAGAATTCACTATGGGTTGAAATGATACATACCCGAACGGACTTTAGAATAGGAGAAAATCGTTATGGGTTGAAATGATAAACCCAAGCGATTTTCATTTGAATTGAAATTGGGATTACGGGTCGAAATGATATCTACCCGTATATATTTAAATTTCGGATTGAAATGATAAATATCCATATCACTTAACCATATGATAGATATATATACAAACACCGTTGGTCCATATATATAAATATTTTAAAATTGAATTCTATGGTTTTGGAAAGAAATATATGGTTTTAACAAATGTTGATTCTTAAAATTTTATATATAAATGGAAATGATATATAGATTTAATGATGATATTTAATTAAGATGGATTTAAGACATATAATATGTTAAGTATAAAATTTATATTTCAAAATAGATTTTGGTAAAAATTTGAATAAGTTAAGGTTGGGAAAATAATTTGAATTTAGTAAAGAATTTTATTTAATTAAACCAATTTAAAGCTTATTGAAATTGGGATTTTAGATATGATTTATAACTTAAGTTTGATTTAAATAATTTAATAAATATTTCTTGTTCAAAATAAAGTTAAAGAAATATTTAGTAAAAATGTAATTTAAGGCTAGTTAAATGATATTGAATTTATTAAGTGAATATTCCCTGATTTAATAATAATAAAGTTAAATCAAGAGCTATATGAAACGGTTAAATTTAACTTTGAAAATGTTGAGTATTAAAGTTTTGAAATATATTGAAATTTAAATGGTATAATTAGAACTGAATTGAATTGATGAATAGAGCTTGAATAAAATTTGAATTTGGAATTTGAGTTAATTTGAATCGATTTGTGAGACTTGAGAAAATTAAACGCTTTACTTTATAAATTAATTAATATATATACTATCTTGGAAAATAGAGATATTTTTGGAATGACATGATATTTGGGTTTGAAGAATAAATTAATTTGAAATGACCACGGTGTTATAGTGTATATCTCTACCTTGTAGATAGTTCCACGGATCCTTAGAGGATGGTTATCCCAAACATCCTTTAAGTTACTTGTATTTCAGTTGATATTTCACTTGAGTTGGATTTATTGATATAAGAATGTTAATCCTGACTCGAGTGTTTTGTGTTTTACTTTACGCTCGGGTCAGACCGAGTGATACAGCATTTGAGACTCACCTTTGGAGTTTGGAGCTTCCTTTGGAGATCCAACTATCGCCCCAGCTTTCAGCTCTTCTAGTTGATTTGTTCAGAGAAGTCATCTGTTGTACTGGAGACTTCACTGCACTGGAGATATTCTGTTGTATTTTATTTCTAACTCTGATGTTTATATAGTAGCTTCATGAACTACTATTTTATCTATTCCGCTGCGTATTATTGTATTACTCTGTGTCTGTGTTCTGTGATTGATTTATTTACTGTATATGCTGAGTTTTGCAAAATTTTAAATTAACAATATGATATTTTGAACTATTCAAGTCAGACATGTGTGGATTATTATCGATTTGAATGGCCCAAAATGACGGGTCGTTACAAATATCCTAATAACAAAATTTCTAACAAGGTAGATACGGAAAGAAGGAAGTTTAGAAAAAAATTTCTTCTTAAAACAAGAAAACTTTATATAAAAATAATCTTTGAAAAAACATTTGAGAAATCATTTAAAAATCATTTTATACCTTGAAAATACGTTCACTCACAAAGAAATGATTCTGAGTTTGATTTCACTCATTCTAGGGTATTTCTACCCTATCTCTAATGAGTTTTTGCTCCATAGGCTAAGGTTTGCCTAAAACCAAAGCTCTGATACCAAATGTAACGACCCGATATTTTGGATCATTCAAATCGACAATAATCCACACATGTCAGACTTGAATAATACAAAATAACAGATTGTAATAAAATTTGGAGCAAATAAAATCATTCACAGAATCACAGACACAGAAATATCAGAATAACTCGCAGCGGAATTTAAAAATAACCATAGTGGTTCATGAAGCCACTAAAATACATAGTCTCAAAACAAGTACAAATTACATAGTCTAAAACCAATACAGTTTGAATAACCACATAAAATCCCATATTCATTTGTCTCAATTACATAAGCTAAAATAAAAGACTGAATAGCAAAACAGATAGCAGCTTGATAAAGATGATCTCCAGTAGTCCTAGCTCCGTGAAGATGAAGTCCAACTGATACTCAGGCTGACCCGAGCGTAAAATAAAACATAAACACTCGAGTCAGGATATACATACTTATACAATGTAAACCAACTCAAGTGAACTGTAGTAAAGATACAAGTAACTTAGAAGATGCTTGGGACCGCCTATCCTCCAAGGATCCGTTAAACTATCTACTATGTAGTAATATTCGCTATTATAATAGTGTCTAAATAAGTAAAGTATAATCATATAGAAAATAGCGTTAAGGGGATGGAGAACCTTAACGCGGTCGGATCTTAAAATCATAATCGTAGTAAAGCTCGATATGGTAGGTGGCACGACACAACTAGGCAATGCCAGGGTAGATATACCAATTACGCACACGGACTGATGGATACGCATAGCAGCCACTACCGTTCCACCTCGAACAACACTCCCAAATCGGAGGATGGCCATCTAGTCAAATCACAAGTAAGAGTATAATATCGAAGAAATGTGTCCGAGAAGAGGTGCTACCTCACTGGTCCGAGATCGCTCCTGTTTTAGCCCCCTTATGCCCACTCACGGGAGTTGGGTCCACCTAACATACCTTAAGAACGTCGCCACCATCCTACTTCATTCTGGAATCTCCACCGCGTACACGGTTGTCAAAGTGGTTTTCGGTATCGACAAAGAGCATGTCCATATCCGATCCCGGTCTCTTTGCCAACCAATCGTTATTATAACCCGTGGTTATAGATTTAAAACAATTTATCAAATATACTTCCAATTAAACCATTTAAACAAAGTCATTATTCTTTTAAATCAAATATTAAATTCCCAAAATTTAACCTTTTCGGAGTTCAGTTATTCACTTAAAAACAATAACGTTAAAATTTTCAGCTTTCACGGCATTTAAAAATGCGGCGGTAAGTTATATTTGAAAACAATTTTATTCAGCAAAAACAACATTTATAAACTGCTATAACAGTTCAGTTTTAAAAAAAATCATATTTCAGCCTACTGCAGTCCTTAACAAGTGCTATAGTAGCCCTTTTATTAGTTCAGGTTAAATTTTAGTTTCTGCTACAACAGCACTTACCAAGTGCTATCATAGCCTTAGTTCGTTTTAGTCTTTTGGTTCATTTATATAACCACAGCACTTAACAAGTGTTGCAGATTCCACTTAGTTCAGAATTAGTTCATTTAATTTAAACCATTTAAATTTATAAAAATTTAACTTATGATTTTTCTAAAGAGAAATTTTACGAATAAAAACCAAAGTTCACTCATTTAATTTAAGTGTGTAAATTCCCACTTCCATTTAAACAATTCATTTCAACATTTAAACTTAAACTCCATTTTCCACCATTTAAAAACTTAATTTTCATTTCAATTTAATTAACTTAAGTTTCCATCCTTTCTTTTAGTCAAATTTTCAATTTTAAGTTCCATTTTAAAATCAATATTTTCCCATTTATTTATTTTTATCACATAGAAAAATCATTTCTATTCTAAATAAATCATTTAAAATTCGATTTAAATCAATTTAATATTATTATAAATATTAAAAATATTTAAAGGTATCCAGAAAATACAGAAAAATAACCACGGGTCTGTATAATATTTTCTAGCCTAAGTCAAGTGATATGGATACTATATCATTTCAATCCGTAGTTTACAAAGAAAAATCCGGGTTTTATCATTTCAAACCCGCAATCCCAAGTAAATAAAATTTAATTGAAAATCGTTCAGGCCTATCATTTCAGCCCATAACGATCTTCCCTTATTCTAAAGTCCGTTCGGGTATGTATCATTTCAACCCATAGTGATTCTATTCTACAGGGAACTTGCAGTGTGATTTAAGAGAATAGAATAACAGTAAAATAAGAACAAAATATAACAGAGATATGTTATGCAATTTTAACAATTCTAACATCAAATATAAATAAATCACAGGTAATTATAACATCATTTATTTATTTATTTATTTTCTACATATTCAGTTGCGGTTGTTTCACAATCATATAAGTATGAATATTCGTGTGAGATTTACTCACCTCTACGAAGCTGGAGATTCTAAAAAAAATACGATGTCTATCGAAAGCACGCGGAAAGCACGATCAGTTGTTAGCGGATTCGCCAACTGGATTCAAATCTAAAATCAAAAGAATAAAGCAAATCTAAGATTGTACGGATAACAAATTTTCAAATGAAGCAAACAACGAAAAGGAAACAATTTGAATACTAGAATAGCTCGACCATTTTAAAAATAGACTATAACTTCGAAACAAATGCTCGACCAAACAAATTGTTCATTCTTTTTTTTTTCCAAACAGATGCTAGGTAGAATATAACTTCAATTCCAAAAGTGACAAAAGCAATTCTTTTTTTTTTCAAAACAAGGGTTAGTCACGTGACAAAACAACTACCTCATTTCTTTCTTCCCAACAAAGCCAGAGGCAAAAATATAAGCTAAGGTTTAAACAAAATGCAGAGGTGACACAAACAAAGCTTTTGTTCATTCTCTGGTTCCAACAAAGGCTCGGTCGTGAATGGTGTAGGGGCTGTCTCGGCATGGGCTTCGGTTGGTGACGTGGCGGTGGGCTGGTGGCGAATGGGTTGGAGGTTCGGTCTGGGGTGGTCTCGGCCTTGGCATGGGGTTGCCTGGTCTCGGCTTGGAGGCGAATGGGGCTGTGGTGGTGGTCTCGGCCTGGAGTTGTGGAGGTGACTGGGAACTGGTGGCGAATGGGTTGGGTCAGGCGAAGGGGTTGGGTAGGATGTGGTGGCTGGTCTCGGCCTGAAGTTGTGGTGGCTGTGGTGGTCTAGGCTGTGGTGGTGCCAGGGGTTCGACCTGGGGTGGTCTCGCATGGGGTTGTGGTGGCAGGCAGGGCATAGGGTGACGTGGTGGTGTGGCTGGGGTCGGGCTCGGTGGTGGGCTGGTCACGGTCTGGTGGAGGAAGGTGGAGTAGTTGGAATGGGGAGTGACGTGGCAAAGCAAGGCACAGCAAACCATTGAAATACAAAATGAAAAATCTAAGAAGGCATGGGTTTGGCAAAAGAATAACAGCAAACAGGGGATGAGAGTGACAAAACAGAACAAAATATGAAAACAAAAAATGAAAGAAGGCACGTAGCCATTACCTGGATGAAGAAATGTTCACGCAAAAGCAAATGGAACTGAAAGAAAAAGTTGGATCTGGCAATTATTTGAACGCGAAGAAAAATATAAGCAGTTGTTCACGTGATTGAAGTAGGAAAGGCAAGAATAAATTGCTATGAACGGTAGGGAATTCAAGGCAATTTAATTTTATTAAAAGCTGGAACGAAACTTATGGAATGCAAAGAGGGAATGGAATAATAATTCTCACGTGAACGATTCAATGCAAGGTTTTTGAAATTTTCAAACTGAAAATATACAGCTGAAATTTGTAAAGCCAACGCATATAAAATCAATTGGACAAAGGAACAACGAACGTAAAGTGTAACGCCCAAAGTAACGTACAACCGTTATTTGTTTCTTTTATTAAATAAATTTAAAAAAATGATAACGTTTCTTTAAATAAAATAACGTATCATTTAAACCAAAATTTAAATACCTATTATCATACTTAATAATATTTGATTTTTTTTATAAGTTAAGAACGGATGAATTTTATACGAAAAAAATGTAAAGTTTAACTTTCCCGTTTTACACTAATTATTACACTTTTAATTCAAATCAATATTTCAAAATGTTTATTTTTAAATAAAAATTTGTTAAAAATTTTGGGCTGTTATAAAGTCATGTTCAAGTATTCCTAAGACGCTGGGCTTGTAACAGTTTAGAAAATTTTCTAAATTTGATTTTCTTTCTAGGGAGTTTAATCCCCTTATATTCCAAGCAGCAATTGACAGTGCTATACTAGTAAATTATATGTAGTAAATACTTATAAAGGACAATATAAAGGATTAATTTCAGTCACAGTGAAATCCTATGACTTTCCTCCTTTACTATTCTCCTTCCCCTTTTTTACAAGGGGCTTTATCCTGCACTTTAAGTTGATTTTCCTAGTTTGAGTTTTTCATTATGTATTTGTTCCTAAATTCCCCTTCTTTAGTAGTGTCTACCCTATTTGAGGAGATGATTATATTTATATTCTTTATTCTACTCTTCTTTCTTTTGCTTGAATTAGTTGGAGAGGAAGTAGATGATAGTAGGCTTGATGCATTTTGAATTAAGAGGCTTAAATCTATTCCTGCTCTTTGTGGAGATGCTGTTATTTCAATGGCATTCCCCTGTGCTGAATTATATTCATTCTCTCTTATGTTGAAATACATATATTCATGTATTCATTATCTATAATTAAGTTCGAGTTTTACAACTGGGAGATGTTCAATGACCTTTTTTCATATAATCCCCGTTTACTTCTAATTGGTCAACTAATGTTTGATTGATATTATTAGCTTGTACAGCTAATTGCATAGTGGGTTCTTGTATGCTTAAATTTTGATCTACATCCCCACTTAAACTCTTGTCTAGAGCGGGTCCTTGCACGATCTCATTTTTACCTGCATCACCATTCAACTCATAATTACCATTAGAAACTATAAGATTTGAGACAGCATGATTTTCATCTTGGCTTTGTAACATTGCATTGTTAATTTCCATGTTTTGATTTACTGGAGTTTCTAGAGTTCTTTTAGTTGTTTTAATATTGTATGCACCCGAGTTTTTTTCTGATGCCATACTTTTCACACCTGCATTTTTCTCAACAATCATACATTCTTCTTCAGGTTCATCATCAACAACTTACATGTTTTTATCCAAATCTGATTTTTCTTTCCAAACTTTTATAGATGTACAGCTTTCAAAATTGTGACCAAAACAAGTGCATGTTTTGCATCATGAAGGGTTCCGTCCATATTTGATTTTTTGCACTAAATTTTCATCATCATGCATTGTTATGTAAGCCTCTTATGGCAATTCAACAACTGCTTTGCTTTCAACCAGGATTCTTGCATAATTGAGGTGAGTTTCTTTGGCAGCTGGTTCATTTAACTTTAACGGCAAGCCTACAACACTTGCAATCGAGGCTAAAGGCTTCCTTATCCCACAAGTTTAGATTAAGTTCGGGAAGGCTAATCCATATTGGAAAAGTCGGGAGCAAATATTTATCAAATTTTAGTTTACTGGTCAATTTTTCAAGATAGTCAACTTTCCATTAATAAAATAAAGCCCTCGACCCATTTAATGTCTTTTCACAATCTAGTGGGTTTGCAAATCTAATAACAAAAGAATCTGTAATTTCTACTGTAAATCTCAAAGTTACCTGGCGGGTTCCAAGTTCTTCACATGAATGCTTTGAAATAATGATAAGCTGGGCATTTGCCAAAAGCATAGACGATATTTTCCTTTTGTTTAGCTTCTGTTCTTCTGCTGACCCCTTCTTTCACTACTACTATTTTCCTTTTGTTTAAGATGATTGGAGCAACATATTCTAAATCAAAATTTGAATGAAAACCTTCATTTTTTATCATCTCTGCCCAAGAAAAAGGCTGTTTCGATTGATTAATGTCTCTGGTCTGAGGTCAAAATTGGGGATTTGCTTTCCCAAATTTAGATCTTGCATCTGAAGCAGTATTTGTGTATCACTGCCATTTTTGTAGTCTTGCTAGACAATTCTTGGCCTTTTTGAGTTTCTTGAAGGTGGTTAAGATGGTTGGTGTTCGTCCGTCGATTCCTTACTATTTGAACCCCTTCTCATCAATATCAGGAGGTTTCTATTTAAGATTTTTTGATGAAAGCAGATTGAGATTTGGCAAAGTAGGGAAGTTTTGAGGGGAAAAGCCAATTCGATCCCTATTGGCAACCATGAAAATTGGGTTATTTAGTATTCTCATTCCTTTTTAAAGGGTGTTACTATTTACGTCCACCTAAACTATTTGTAACACCACTTAAATAAGAATTAAAATTAATTCGAAGAAAATATTGTGAACACCCACTTCGGTCGGTTATGCAAAACCGAATAAAGAAATAGTCACACGGTTTGCACGACGAACAAACCGAATCTAAAAAACCAAAACCCTAATTACAAAACATATTAATAGCTTCTCTTATCATCAATTAATGACAGAGCATGCTAAAATTAACAATATAAATATGATCTATTTTTGTTTTTGAATAAATTGTTTTATGAATTGACTGTTTTTTCTATTACTATTCAAAGTATGTAAGCTATTTATTTTTGTTGTTAACTCATTAAATACAATATTGAAGTTATTATAGTTTTTATTAATGATTTGTTTTAAAATAATATGTTTCATTAATTTTATTTTCGTTGAAGCACTAGAGCATACGCTAGTTTAGTTTTTGGTAGGAAAAACGCTTCGGAATTAAATAGTTTCGTAAAACCATTTTTGTTTATGTCAAAATAGTTTGGAGACCGTTCGCTATATTTAGTTTTCCACTAAATTTGATTTGAGAAAGGGAATATAATATCGTAATGTTGGGTTATTTTTGGAAAGATCAAATGCGGGAGGAAAAGTGAAAATTTAAATTTGCGGGTGTGGATGTGGTGGGTGGGTGAAATAATTTAGTGGGTGAGGAGAAAAAAATTGATGAGAGATGTATACTCGTTGTTTGCAGATAGTAGCGTTCTTGAAAAAAAAAAATTCTCTTTGGTGCGTTTCCTACTATGAGAATTAACTTTTGAGAAATTTTACCTATGGTCTGTCTGAATTATACTCAAATAAATAAATAAAAATCCATATTTTCATGTTCATCCAGTTGCCAAAAATACCTTGAACCGGCCATGATTATTATCATTCCAAACTATAATATTTACAGTAGTTGTACATCATAACTCATATCCATTTTCTCCGGTCACTTAATCTGGTGCAAAAATCAAGGGCAGAAAAAAATGGAGCGTTAATAAAATGGTGAATATAAGAGTTGGAAGGCAATAGATTTTTTTTCCTTCCTTTTTTTATTGAATGTCAGAATGAACTGACTAAAGAAAGAGAGAAAGAAAAAGGCATATTAATGGAGTGAAAAAGAAGACTGAATATAAATAAATGATTCTGCAATCCATTACTTTATGATTGCATTGTTGGGACTTGAATATTTTTCTCTTCTTCTTCTGACACAGTACAGAATTCATGAGGAAGACTAGTATAATTAAATCATATTTTATTTTCTGTACTATTTGTCATGATGGCCTTATGATTTCCAATCACAATCTATGCTCCCCTCCCTCTCTTTTCTTATCAAGTTTTTATTGCGTTCTGCATTGATTCTGCATGCATACATGAATTTCTTGTTGACTGTCTTCGTTTTGTTTGGTCTTTCTCTGTGTCACATTTGAGCTTTCACATCCTTTGCCTAACCTTCTCTTTAATTTCCTTCTTTGAATTTAATTCTTCTACTACTTTGTATGATTTTTGTCTCTTAACTGGGGCTTCTTCCATCTGTCAAAAAATCTAAGATAATAAATAGAAAGATGTGTAAGATTCTAAACTTAACAACTGTAGTAAACTCTTCCAAAAATAACTAGGAATTTTAGCCCGAAAAAAAGACTCGTCAATTTTTGTTGTTTTAGGTCCTTCTGATTTATGGATTATGGAAATGAAAGAAATAGCTAGGATATGACACAAACCTAATCCTACATACGTAAGTACATACATATACACACACATTACAATGTTATGTGTCAATGTTCCAAAGAATTCACAACCTTTAAAATTCAACTCATCAAACAAGATCTAGTTTGCTAATGATCACAGTAAGACGTTTGATTGTGTGTTTGGATGTTTTGATTATAATACCTGCATTATAACCAAAGTAAAAATATGTTGATATTTTCAATAGTGGAAATTTGGTTTCGTTTTTTATTTTCAGAATTGATACGTGAAAAACCCTTTTCTAAAACATGTTTTAAATTACACTTCTATTATTAATTTTGATAAAAACATTTGTTTTTTTAAAGTTAAATCTGAATGATAATCACATATTTATACGATTAGAACGGTTTTTTTTCTTCTGAAAAACCGTAAATATTTCCTGAAAACTCAGCAAATATTTCCAGCATGGAAATTTTAAATATTTGCATATTTCTCTGCAAATATTATAAAACTAGAAATAAAGGTTTTATTCTAACATGTTTTTGAGGGGTGCGGCTGAAATTCAAAGATGGTATTTTACAAATCTTCCCTTTTCAATATATGTTATTAAGGTTTTTATACCACTTACAAAATAACTGGAGTTGTTTCAAAATTACTAATTTCCACCAATAAAAAAAGTGATTTAAAGTAGCACTTTGATGAATGTAATTTTAATTCATGATCCACGTTGAACCATACTGAGTTAGCGATATGGAAATGACTTCAATTTTCTGCTTTAAATTATAACATATTAACACATTATATTTTGAACTGTGTGGATATGAAAAATCAATATCATAGGTAACTTTTGATTTTTTAGTGAAGAAGCAACTTTCTGATTATATGCGGCTGGTATATTTACAATGTTTACGCAAGTTATGTTTAGTTATCCATAAGAAAAAAACAATATTCTTTCTCCAAACTGTATTTTCAATTGATTTGAACTGAACTTCTTATGATAGACAAATGAATAATCCAAACAAAAGTACGCATATATATTGCATATTTATTTTCTTTTGAATATCTTGACAGTCAATAATTTATTGTGCATGTAGAAGTTAGCTCTTAAGTCAATGAAACATTCAGTACTATAATTTAACTCACAAGAAAAAAAATGTAAACATTGGTACAAAAATAATATATTTTAAGATGAATGTACATAAATATACACACATCTATGTCATTTATCTGTATACTTCGTATTTAAAATTGAAGAAATTGAATCAATCAAATCAAGCGTACAAAAATAGGAGTTAGCACATTAAATAGCATACGTAGAAACTGATAAGTGACAACACGAATATGTGATTGCCATTCAATATGGGTCCATAAAAATTTCTGCATAAGCTAAAATGGAGAATATCTATCAATTAAAGTTGTCGCATCCAAAAATACACAAAGAAACATGCACACATTTTTCAAATGTGAAGGGATGATCATTCATGAGGAGGAGAGCAATAAATGGATACAACTCATATGAAGGTAAAGTTTATGCTATTTGAGACACTAACATTAAAAGATCAAAATGTTTGGTTGTTTGATTCCTTGCTTTTGGACTTGGTTTGTTATGATGGATTTGACACTGCTAAACGTTTTTTTAGGTCATGTGCTTAAAACTCATCATCTCATATCTCTTTTGTGTCAAGAAAAAAATAAAAGTACCAAAGGGCATATATGTTTGTTTGGCTGCCAAATTAATCCTAAATTTGACTTGAAGTGTTTGCACTAATATGTATCATATTCTTGTTCAGACAAATTTTTTATTTCACTCAAATGTTTTAAATTCTGTTTGTTAGTAGCAAATAAATGTGAGGGTTTTATGACATACTGATATTAATTTTACAGAAGTGATTGATAGTGTTAAGAATTAAATCAACCAAGTTAGTAAATTTGTAGCTTTTAAAGTCTCTTTCTGTAGTGGTAGATGCCTGCAGCATTAATGTCTGGCATAGTTTTCTGATAAGCTTGAGAATTTTAATGTTAAATTTGAGCAACTATCTCACATATCAAGAATTTTAAAAATGAAAAGTTTATTAGCTTCAAAACAAAGATAATAAAAGCAATGTACTTCCCAAAATGAAATCATGGTTTAGTTTAAGTGTACATTTAAGTTGAACTGACATACATTATCATGTGGGTGTACGTAGCATAATAATTAATTAACTCAGTTGAAGAGAAGGAATATTTGGGAGCATGTAAAGGAATTAGAACTTAAGAAGCTGCAGAATTAGAGTAGTGTGGTCAATTACTTAAGTATTAATTCGTTAATTGAATATATATATATATATATATATATATATATATATATATATATATATATGCAGGACAACTATATGCTTTCTGGATTTGAAAGTTAAATTTTGAGACCAGATATATACTACTGGATGTCTGAGTTTATGTATATATCTAATATTTGAGCCAACCAATGTCCCATCTTTGATCTTGTAAAGGAATCATTAACTCATGGGGATAATTGACTATCTATCCCATTAATTTAATAATTTCTCTTTTCTCTATTTATCTTCCACTTGCTAGTACTTATTATAATCATATGTGATGGATATCAATGGTAAAAGCAAGATCTAATGGTTTTATTTTTGCTGTTATCAAAATATCATGTATACAATGATTACTTAATCAAATCAAAATAGACTTGATATATGGAATGGAAAGCTGTGGGTCAGTGAACAAGCACAAGACATGAGTAGCAATTTCAAAAGCTATACTGTTGACATTTATCACAGCATTTTGTGTGAAGGGAAGACATCTTCTCTATATACTAACGAGATGTCGAGACATCTTGTGTTAAGGTACGGAAAATGTTGAAAATATGTGTTGTGTTGGATATTGGTTGATTCAAAACACGTTAGAGGATTGTTGCTCTTTACAACAATATATGCTCTCGTTGGAGTAATAATCAGGTGGTCCCATTCTTTGGTGTTCCGACGTGATAAATGAATTAAAACTATTCATTAAAAATAAATTTAATGGATAAAATAATAAAAAATAAGAAATGAACCGTTGTAATTTATTTGGTACACCAAAAGGAGATTTGAGCTCAATAAGTGCATCAATTATGTGTAAAATTTGACTTTTGCGTAAGATGGAGATCGAGAATGAGAAGTTTGTTGTTTTCGATTTTGAGTTTTCATAACATCGAAATTCATTTGGTTACGTATTTTTGAAAACTTTTTGAAACATAGTAAATATGGAAAATGATTTTAAAATATAAAATTGAAAATGATATTTTTGATTTTTCACCTTCTGGGAGATATTATAAACACCGAAACTATCTTCTTCTTCTTCTTCCTCTTCTCTCCTTTGTTTAATGGTTATGATATTTTCGTCCTCTCTTCCTCTACCATGTTTTTTTAAATACAAATTCAAAACACCAAACTCAAAATTCAAACAAATGGACTCTAATCATCTCTAATCGACTGTGTTCACACAGGAGTAGTCGGTCTCAAACAATGCTTTAAAATCTACAAATAAAAGTTTGATAATTTTGTAATCTGCGTTAATACTTACAAAATCCCGAGGTTGACTGACCTTTATTCGACTTTGAAAAATCTTACACTAGGGTCGACGGCTAAAACTAACCAACCGAACACTACAAGAAAACTGTGGTTTACCTACGCCAAAATGGCGTAGGCGGGGCGTAGGTAAATGCATTAACTACGTAACCCTTACGCTAATTTTGGCGTGGGTAAAACTTGCGCAGCTAATAAAATACCTACGTTTTACCTACGCCATCCGTTGGGTTGTTCCCTACGTCTTTCCTACGCCATGATTTTTCTACGTCTTTCCTACGCCTCGTTATTCCTACGATTTTGCTACGACATTTTTACTTCTTTCGTTACCCACGTCTTTCCTACGTTATCCGTTTACCTACATCTTCCCTACGCCTTATTTTCCTATGTTTTCCCTACGCCATTCTTACATATTACATTTCCTACGTTTTATCTGCGCCATTCATTCATCTACGGGTGCATCAATATACCCTTTACCTATGCCTTTTCTAAAGCAATTTTGATATATTACTATTGTGTTTCATTTCACCATATTAAATAGAAACTAAAACCAACTTGTTACACATATATACACATTCCAACAAAAAGATTAACATCAAATCATTCATCTTTAATTCAAAAAACAAATATCTCATTATATTACAAAATCAAACAATATTAATCAAGTTTTTATATACAGTTACAATTAAAAATAAAAAATACCCTCATCCCTCACGAGATCATTCAACTCCCCATCAAATTGCCATCGAAGAACCTCAATGGGTTGTTCATACTGCATCTTTAGCATTTGAATCTTCCCTTCTTGACGTTCCACTTTTTCCTCTAGTTTGGCTCTAGTCTGTACTTCTCCCTTATTGATGCTATAAGTGGCGTCTTTGTATTTCTGCTTTATTGTTTCTTCAATAATTTAGATAACCAACTAGATTATAACAATATTTATTTTATGTACTTTTTATTGTTTACCTGATATCCTCCAAGTCCAGATGCTTCCAACGGCTTTTTTGCAAAGAGACTTCGTCATGACTGCCACAGTAAGTAAGAATGAAAAAAGAAGAAGAAAAATCAATTAAGAATGGTACAAAAATCCAAAGAAGCCGTTATTTTATCCATTTATGGTTTTCCTACGTAGTATATAGTACCTTCCATTTGCTACATCAGGTAGGAGAATGCAAAAACGATCTATAAATTCATCAAACGTCCGCCTTGTTGGATATCCAGCACAGCTAATCCTAATAGCCTCCATCACATCCTAAATTGCAGTAGAAACACCCAATCAAGCCTACAAAGATATTACTAGAACTACCAATGGATATTTGTTTTTCTGTCTACAATACCATACAAGTATA